>CM046062.1:31600162-32891861 GCA_025215515.1 Schistosoma japonicum | reverse complement strand
ATGAAATTTATATACAAGATAGTTTTATTTGTAATCCATCACTATTAATTTGTCTTGTTAAGTCTGTTGTTTAATAATGAAATGGGATTTTTATAGCTTCATGTTTGGTTCACCAGAGATATTGTTTTCTAAGGACTATAGATCAGTTAGATTTTTATTTTGAAATTCTTTACTAGATATAGACATTTACTTTACTAAGCATGAATTAAACTTTAGAATTCCAAAAGACAAATTTCATATGATTATCATTTTAAATTAGGTTCTGATGAAGAACCTGTTCCTGGAGCATCTGGTGGTTTGTTAGCTAGAAGTCACTTATGGTTGCGTCCAACATGGCGTTATCATTTGGATTTTATTGAATGTCAAGCAGAAAATCCAGTATATGGTCCACCGATTTGGCATGATCGTCTTCAATTAAATATTACATTTGCACCACAATTCTACGGTCTTCAGGTTGGTGATCAACGAGTAATACGTGAAGGTTAGTGTTAACTAACTTCATTAAAAAAATTTTTATTTATAGGCTTTTCATAGATTATTTAGATTCACTTGTAAATAACATATAGCCAGACATAATTAATCAACATGCAAGATTAATACATTCAGACCCAAAAAACACTTTATTTCAGTAATGCTTATCAATAAAAAGGAGTATTTGAAGGTAAGCATTAATAGAAATATTGACATGGACATAAAATAGGAATAAACCAATAAGATGGCGATTTTTCATCTCATCGTCACTGAGCACAGTTTAATTGACAATGTTGACAATTTATCACATACTAGCTAATTTTGAGGAAGAAATTCTTGTTAGCTATTCGCAGGAAAAAGATTCTTAGAGAACGCTAATATAATCGGGGATACAGCATACATACAGTATGGGTAGGTAGTTTTTATATTAAAACCTACATTAGATATTTGATATTTGGGATATACATCTAGGAAAAGGACAGTGAAAGGGTTTCTAACCAGAAGAGATATACCTTAATTCCGATTATTAAGAAGTATGTCGAATGAAGAACAACAATTAATACCGATGATTGAAGATCATATAAGTGCCTTTCAAGACTTGGATGCATTCACCAGTTCATCGTTCATAGCCGACACTTCGTGGATCCCTTAACAGGAACCCACATGAATAACATAGATGCCATGTGGTCTAGACTTAAAAATTATCTTCACAAATATAAAGAAACTCGTGGAAAAATGCTCTAGAGCCACATGGACGAGTACTCATATAGAAGTAACCCTGATTTTGAATGTTTACAACCCTTAGACAATCTCGAAACATTTATTAATCATGTGAAATCATTCTGCACATTAGAATAATACTTTATTCTGAAAGACTTTTCTATTAATAATATCATTCCATCCTAAGTTGCTTTTTATTGGTCATTTTTCGCCTAGATAATGCCAAAGTCATCCCTGTTCTATAACCCTGCCAAAGTATAAACAAAGACGATTCATACATGAACAAATACTAAAAATTAAATTTTACAGTAAAATAAAATACACTCGTATATATTGGTTGAAATACCAACAAAGTTTAATATACTTAATCAGAAATGATAATTAACGGATATAAGGTTGGGCGATGTTTGATCTTAAGAATTTCTACTTATCTTATTCATCAGGGTACAAGTTATCCTATAAAGTGACAATTTGTATTGATCTAAATAAACAATAGTATTGAGATCTTGAACGTTCTACATTCTTCTTGGAGTATGTTGAACATGTGATTTACTTTATATGCAGAGAGTATTCTTTTAAGATTTTTAACTCATATTAATTTACCTACTAAATCATAGGATTACTTATGTTGGCACTTTTTAGATTCTTATTTAAATAATCCGGCTGTTTATCTTTTAATAAAATAATAAAGGGGCCAAGAGTTTCTGTACTTAATAAAATATTTTCATGGTTCTACTTCAAGTTATCTTGAGGGTGAAGGCCATTTTGGCATAAACAATTAGACTTCCATTATGAAAATATACATTTAACAAAGAAATACTTCAAGTGATCTACTGAGACTGGTATTAAGTTTGGCTGTTTGTATTTACTACAGACGTCTATTAGTTAAGTATCACTAACAGTCTGGTGCTACCTGGTTTTCAGTGATACCCAACCAACATCAATCTTTGGCGAATTTAAATACTTAATACTTTTATTCCCAAGACCACCTTAATTCAAATTGGTATTTTTGATTTTTATGCATCATTATTAAACTAATTTGACGGTAATTCATAATCAAAAATGACAACACTCAAAATCAAAGAGCGTCGAGCTACTAACTGTTTTCTAACTGCAATATTCATATTGGGGAGAATAACTGATTACATCAAGGTATAAAGTACTGGACAGCTTACAAATAAAGTATGGGGGGCCTATGCTTGCATTTTATTCAACCTACTGTTAATCGAAGGTGGTTTACAAGTAGTCGGTAGGAACCAGTGAACTTGACTTTCGAGTCATTTGGAATTCTTCATTAAGCCATGCCCACCGTCTTTGAGTAGACTTACTCTACCCTACGAATATGATTCTTGGTCACCTAGCCTGCAACCGATGCCGCTGAGCAATTTGGACTGTTGCTTGATGGGCATCAAATCAGTCAATGCACAGTGCTCAATTATTATGTCAAGTACTAAGTTATAAACTTCTTAACTATTTTAACGCATATTTCTTTCTGTTAATTGCATATGAATATATTCCAGATCATTTTGCAACAATATGTGCCTATATATACAACCTTTAATAAAGTATTTTACAGTGAGCAGTCTATTTTCTATTATGAAGTGCAATTACAGTTTTATATACAATACATACCCTCTCATGTTACTATTCCCTTCATATAATCTTTAGATGATAAAGTAAAAATAGAGTTTCTTGAAAAGGTTGAATTACAAAACTGTTGTTAATAAAATGAATTATATTTCTTTTAGATGATGTGGTTTCGTGAAGATTCATTTATAATTTATTATTCGTCACTAATTGAGCTTAGTCGGTTATAAATTAAAACTATAGAATACTGAATGGTTAACTTGGGAGTAAGACTATTATAAAAATTGGCACTAAATGTCGTCGTTTTATATCACAAAATGAATGAAGTAGAAAATCTCTCGTTAAATGTCAACTCAAAAATATCAATTTGCCAATGCTAATATCACGGATTGATCTAAATCAGACAACCACTGATCACCTGGAAGCACTAAACAGCTGTTTCTTCCTAGTATGGGACTCTTCAGCAGTGTGCATCCACGACTCCGTCAGGGATCGAACCCAGGACCCTCTGGCTCCGCGACGAGTGCATTAAATATATTGATAGGATCAAAGCTCTACTATGCTAAAGACTCCAACATAAAGATGAAATGGTTAACTAAAATGTTTTCTAGTTTTAGATAATACTTTACTGAAGTCAATCTTTAAGAGAAGTAAGGTATAAATATAATGATAGTTTACAAAATTATTTCACGTCATTATCAATAAAATATAGAACGAAATATTCATCATTTTGTTTTACAAAATAGCTATAACAAAAATTTAATTGAAAAGTGCTTTTTTATTCAGCAAACTTTATTGATCTTAGAAAACTTAATCACATTACATAATCAATTCATTAGATTTTAATCTCACAACATTAAGTAAAAGTACATTTCTATGGTAATTAAATTTTTGTTATAATTTTCTAGTATGTTGTTAAGTTATTCCGATTTATTGACTTGAGAATGTTTGAATTCCATTAATTTCAAGTTATACTTAAATATTTTTTTCTTAGTATGGGACTCATTAGCAGTGAGTACCCCAGATTCTGCACAAGGGGCTTCAGGTTGGTAAACATCTAACACTCTGCACAACTTGGCCGGCATTTAATGATCAAACTCTCACCTTCATCAATTTGTGATATATCGTGAGATGATCATCCATTGTCATTGGTGATAACAGTCTTAATCCAAACAAGTCTGAACTCCAGTAGTTACGACTTCTCACTACATCTTCAGGAACACCCTAAAGTTCAGACTTTTAGGAGTGAAACAATTATTACCAATGATATTAAATGATCATCGCGTTATATCATAAACTGATAAACTTGGGAATTCTACGATTAGATCCCACCCGTGATACAAAGGATTAGGCCTTTGTTAACGTAAAGTGTCCTGGGGGGAGGAGTCAAAAGTAAGTATTCGCACTGCTGAGGAGTCCCATACTACGACAAAACAGCTGTCCAGTGATCTCTGGTTTTAAGTGGTGCACTACCAACACCAATCTGTAATGAATTCAGTCAACTAAAACTTGTTACAGATTTCCACAATCCATGTCAACTTAATTATATTTAAGTAGCTTGAAACATGGAATAACTTCCAAGCCATCAACTTTCATTACCATATAATTATGAAAATTTTATTATTTATCATCTTTTTGTACTAAGTAAAGTGTTACTATGCTAATACTGTAATTCTCAATTTTTTAAATGTACCTTTTTGGGTTGGAGTAGAATGGGTTTATGGGGAGTGTTGACTGCATCCAATAGTAAGTATAGAATTTTAGTAATTACTCAAACTATACATTTAATTAATCAACTGATAGTGTGTGCACAATTTTATCTTTTTTTGAATAAATCCACTATTATGTTATGTAATTAAGCAAATATGAAACTTAAAGATTTAAGTCTTTGAGAAAATAGGAACAATTAATAAACATGATTGAGATAGCAACTAAAATAATAATAGAAGTTTGTATAATTTCTACAAAATGTTAGAAACTGAAGAAGTGTAAAGCTAATAAACTAAAATTGAATTATATTCTATGTAAAGTAAAGTAGTAGCATTGTTTTTGTGATAGTAATAAAATGCATTTGATTAGACGTTTAGCAAAATGGTAACCAAGAAAAGGAAGTAATAAAAACAATGAAAGTCGTAACTTTCATGGATGGACAATGGAGAAAAAGTTGAGAGGTTCTAATAGATAGTATTGATCAGCCTCAATTCAATATATGGGTTAGTTGAATAGACCGAATATTCAAAAATGATAATTATAATTACTTTTTATTATAAAACTAATTTGAAATATTATCATCCGATATCATCATTTGTATATACTACCCTTATAACATAACTCACATTTTAAACCTAGAGAGTTAATATTTCTATTCAGATATCATACGTGTAATGTTAGCCGGGGGAATAATTACTGGATTGAGATGGTTTGATGAAAACACGTATTTAGTTCGATCGAATGTATTCATCATCTAAATGACATCATTCTATTACAATTACAATCAACGGAAATATCAATTATCAGGCGACCCCATTTTACATCTTCATTCTAATATATGTATAGTAACTACACTTTATGTTAAAATATACAAGTCAATACTAAGAAAAAAGTGGGAAATAAATAATCATCCTATTAATTGTGAAAAATACAAAATGAATCGTATATCAATTGATTATGAAAAAACCGTTTTATTGGAGTATACATTAAAGTTTACCATTTAAGAAAACAATTCGCTGATTAATAATAATAACAATAGCTTTATTCAGTAGTATGTTTAGTAGAATGTAAATTCTCAGCATACAGCGTCTCAATAAGTTACTCTTTATCCATGTAAACGTCTGAAAAATGATACATTTACATATATTCAATGTCAATAAAAATAAGGGCTTAGTAATACGAAACCTATGTAATCACTTCATATAATATATTAAACAATATAGCACTTTTTTATATTAGCAAAACATACGAAGTTCAAGATAGATCAGAAGTAAAAGTTACACCAAGATAAGTAACACTCAACGTAGTCTTAATTACAGAATCTCCAATTTTACAAACATTGTGCAAATTCACAAGAGTATTAACGTCTTTTTCATGTCTAAGACTGAAATTGACTGTTTGACATTTGGAGGGAATAAGTCGAAGACTATTCAAACTAGATCACTATTCAACATTTGCTAAGAAATAGTTTATTTGACAACAATTTAAGGAATAAGAAGCAGGCATAAAAACAGTAAGATCATCTGCTTATTCAACAAAGGTATTTTTATTATTCAAGAAAAATGATAAAACGGGACAGAACAGCACCTTGAGGCACACTAACTTCTTTTAATAGGTGAGTGAAGCACTTTCCTTTGTACAAAGTATATTGTTATCTTCCGGCGATATAAGAATACAGTCCGCTGATTATCCAGCTTTCTGTGTTCATATTCTCGAGTTTATTCAGTAACGCATGCTACTAGCCCCAATAATGTCTTCGCTTAGATATAACTGGATTACTCGCAATAGGTCTTAGACAGTTTATAATGGTGCATGAGTGTGCAATATGATTTTGGGACACGATTAAACAATTAGGACAATATAAAAGACGAAAAAGTAACCAGTTGAGATATTTGGTAATAATGGTAGCCCAGGATTTCAAACAGACCAGCATGTGATAACATAACAAGATGACAACCGGAAAAAATTGAAAAGATATGCCTTATGCTTATATGGTTAAGAGATTGAAAATGATCCAACAGAAACTCTCTGTATGCTAACATAAAGTTTATTCTGGTGAATTTTTTTCAATGACATAAAGCAGATTGACTCTACATTAGATCATATAACAGTGATTCCTAATTTTGAATTATTTTAATAATGAGTATCGACGAAATGCTAATGAAAATGGATACTTATTGTTTATAAGAGTCGCTTGGTCAACCATGAAAACAAAATCATAGGTTTTCTTCATTTTAGACTCAGTAAAAGTAACTCAGTAAAAATCTATTTACGAAGTATTGAAACCCTACTATTCTCCCACCAGTGCACAATAAAAATTACAATGTATTTTAATGCGATAACATTATTATGATATTTTTCGCCATAGTCATTAATAAAATATTTCATTCTACAATAAAACGGGTATTCATTATTGATACAATTAAAAATAATTAAGTAGTATGTCAAGTCCTGAACAATTCATTTTGTTTATTGAATTTCTCCTTAAATAAATGAATAGCGTATTTACTTGAAGAATTATATTTTTGTCAAGTTCAGTCAACTAAGAGCGTGATTTTCGTTCTTTGTTATGCTCTTTCTTGTAAATAAATAAATTTAGTTGTTTCTGTTCATCATAGATTGATGTAAGTTGAGTACCGCTGAAAATCGAGGGGTATTATACGTCTGTTTCGTCCTTCTATGAAACTCTCAGCCTCTCCAAATCCCTCGAAAGAAATAGAATCTAGTTCTTCCAGGTTTCCCTGTGAACTCTTAACTACCTGCCTCATTAGGCTTGCAGGTGTCCACTGCTATAAATCATACTTAAAACAGTCTACGGTAAAATACGACTATCATTTACTGTCACTTGTAACGACTATCGCACACTCGACATGTCTGAGCACCACAATTTACTACTTTTCATCGTGACGTTAGTTATTAGTGGGCTAATTATTGTAATTGAATTAAGAAAATCCCGTGGAAAAGCCTCATTCTGGGACAAAACATCTATTTACTATTTCCTGGTTTTTAATAGTATGCAACCGACATTAATTTTTCAAGAATACAAGTAACTAATACCTGCCTTTCCAAAACAACCTCATTTTACATAAATAAATAACTTTCCTAGTAATAAATACCGTTAAGAGTAGTATGGAAATTCCTTCTTACAACTTATTAACCCTAGTTACAATGAAAATGATATTTCTATATGACATATACGAATGAACATAGATTAAGTTTGAAAATAGATAAGGCATATAACTTTACTTGATCAACAAACTAGGTAGGATAAGCTAATCTGATTGAGATAGATTATTCGCATAATGTATTTAATCATATGTTATTCATTGTTTAGCCTAAATGTCATTGTTCTCTATTAGACGTCAATATAAACGAATTTCAATAAGGTGTTCATTTAATGAATTTAGAAAAAGCAAAAAAGTTAAAAAACAACTTATTTTCTATTGAGTTTTCTATCTAAACTCTACAGTAATAATATAAAAATTATTTACATTAATAATAAAATTAATACCAAATAAGTAGTGATGTGTCAAATAACATGGTTATATTTTGAAGTGTTTCTAAAAGTAATTACAAGTGATCTATAAAAAACAATGAGAATGTATGAGTAGGTGACGTAATCTAGGTGTTTATAAGTATAAAAAATAATAACTGCCTAGACTGATAGATGATAGATTACATAATATCTATTGAATGAATTGATGACAAAAACTCTAATGATCAAGACTGTTATACAAGAGTTAAGTGAATATTGTTGTTTTCTAAACATAAAATATCAATACAAATATTGGAGTCATGATAAGAAAATTAAAATTGTATTAACAGTGATATAAGGTAGGTATGTAATTAGTCGTTAGTAAACCATCAAATTATTAGCTATCATGATGACCAAGTCACATCTCTTCCATACACATTAGTCACTTTAAAAAGTTGGTTGTCCATAATTTCTAAAATATGTAACAGACTTATGTGTAAATAATTTTACTAAATAGCTTGATAGGATTTAGCAAGTGATTTTAAGGATTTTTTTCACATTTACTTGTTATTTCATGTTCATTAGGTGTGCTAGTATAGAACGCCATACTAGTCCTAGTTACCTGTTATTAAACTTTGATAGTCGATATTCAAAAATTCTCTGAATTATTTGCTTCATTATGCTCCAAATATAACTGTTAACACATGAACATTTGGATTGAAGAATATGAATTAAAAAGGCAACTTTGTTAGTGTTTTTTATTGTAAAGTACGGTATGGTGTTTGAATGTAGTAAACTTCGTTTGCAGAACATTTCAAACCCTTCATCATCATCTAGAAATTGTAAATACAAGAAACTTGATTTCTGAAAAACTGTAATTTTTCCTAAATTTTTTTTGTTTGGATCAGATATTTTAGTTGATTGAGTTCGTCATAGGTTGATGTTGACAGAGTCCCACTAAAAACAATAGGGTGGTGAACAGAGGTTTTATCCTAGTAAGTGACTCCTCAACACTGTGAACCCTAGATTCCGCCCTGGGGGGATTCAAGTTAGCGAACGCTTAACACTTTGTATCACTGAGCAGGTAACCAATGATTTTCAATAGTACCCTACCAACATTAAAGTGTAAAGAATTCAATCAACTAAAACATTATGCTAATCTCCATCAAGCTACCTTTATTCGACATCATTGTAATTACTCACGATTTCCAGTGATTATGTGTTCGTACCGAATATATGGCGTATGGTGGTTAATTCATCTTTCAGGATATCCTCGAAGCTTATATATCATAAAAGATACGTTAGAGTATTTAGAAAATTGCATTTGTAGTGTTAGTAACTAATGCACCATCATTTGTTTAGTATTGATTTCATTACTAATGTAATTGTATCTATACTAATGTTAACCTTTAGCGAAAAATAGGTTAGAAGAAATAATTCTTCTCAATCCATTTTTTTATGAATAAATTGCAATGTTGGTTGATTAAAAGAAATGAACTACAAAATGTTTATTTGGTTCCTATACTTGCTAGCGATCGTCAATATAATGCATGTTTGGTACTATCAGGAAACAATACATCCCACCGCCTCTTACAAAGTATGAAAAACTACCACCATATAATCGAATGGATGACTATATGATTAGTTAAATATATGCAGCGTTATTAACCAATATATATACAGCAGTCACTTACTAGATGATCTACATAATAATAATATCTTAATGATATTCACATGTAACACTTTGAAATATGCTAAATTTTCTGAGAATAAACTTTGTCAAATACGCAAATTATTTACTATTAACGTATGATATCTTGTTCTTGAAGGTTTCTATCAGGTTTGTGTTTGGTATTGCTACGTTATAAAATTAAATATTCGATAGTTTGTTGCGATTTGTACATTTTAAAAAGTCTTTTCCTTATAGACTGACATCAGCTAGAGAATTGTCAAACAATAAGTTTCATTAGATAGATATTTCATCTTTAATTAGATCTTTACATCCTCATACGGTTAATACGTCATACGTAAACAAGCCTACTATGTTTAGATTTTCAATTCACACTAATGAATTGAAGTTTATGTTTATTACCAAGAACTGACTAAAACTGTAAATTTGAACAACTGAATGAGAATTTACTGGTCCAGCAGTAATATACTTATTGCCGCCAGAAATCTTATTTTTATACCCATTCTCTTAGAAATTGACATATATACTTCCAAGAAGAAGTATCTAATACCACTGAGTTTCTTTGTCAGGAAAAAATATTTTCAAGTAATAGAAAAAGTCTTTATATTAGTGAGACAGAAATAAAGGCAATTTAGCAAAGAAAATGTTCATTCTGACAATATTGCCATTGCTGTACAATTGTGTATGTAGTCATTTTACAAGATATTTGTCAAAAACAAAAAAAACAGGCATTACTTAATGAGTTATTTAAAAATTTCAAGTAAGAGAAGAATCATAGGAGTGTTACGTAATTTTAAAAGTGATGAAAAACTGTTTCAAAATGAAATTAATTTACAAATTGGAAAAACGATCGATAGTTATTTACCTGACCGAGATGAATAAAGGAACGTATGAAAGTTAGCACTAACTATGATAAGATAAAAGAGGTTGATCAAATTGATTACAGAGTATTGGAAATTAAACAAAAACATCAAAACAGATAAAAGGTAATTGCAATTGAAGTAGTAAGTACTAAAGCCATGGAAAATTCAAGGAACTACACGTGCTGTTTCTGAATGACAAGATCTGCTCTGAACTACCTGATTGCTAAGGTTTTAGTAGTGAATGCTACTTATTAGTGTCCCCTCCTCTCTAAATTTAGTCTTTAACAATATGAATGGTGCTAAGTAGACATTCTCTGGAAGGAGTAAGTGCAATGTTATTCGAATTGATAAGGTGTTCTTTTATTATGCTGGTAATCAACTTGTATTTACCTTTCACGAGCCATGTCAGGCAGCATTCATAAAACGTTCGTTTTATGCTACCAATATGACAAGATTCATAGGAGAAAGCAAATTTATAGAAGCATATAGATGCGACCCACCCTCCAATCATTGGTCGACAAAAGAACATAATGAAAAGTTTGCCAGTGTAGTATGCATTTTTAAATATTATTTAATCCGATAAGAAAATATTCTTCCTTGAACTGTCTTTATTTTTTTCCAAAAAGCTATCAACATTTTTAGTTAACAAAGTATGCAACCATATTACACTACTTAAAATCAAGGATATTAGTCGTATGAATTTCGAATTCAATTAGTCACAATACTACAATAACTATTTACTCAATGGGAAATTAGTATATGAATCAATGGCCTAAGACATTGTTGACTATTATGTACGATTAAATTGAATATATAGGCATAGGAAAAAGGTGATTTCTATTAGTACGATTTCATTTTGCTTGAACATAATAACTTTTCACATTCTTTATTCTGAAATGTAAACTAAAGTACACTACCTATAATCTCAATCATAAAACAGAATGCTCTTTTTTTTTGGAAATTAAGTAATAGGGGACAATGTAAATTACTTATTAAACCATCTGAATACAGAATTTGTGGGTAAACTTGTTATTATTTCTTTGTATTGATTAGAAGATAAATCACGTTGTCTTTATAAACAAGTGTATTGCATGTTGACATAGTGAATAATTAAATTGTTCTGCCTATTTTATTCTATTTTTAATACACAAACACACACAATGTTAGCATATCGTACTATGCTGATGCATTCTGCTTAATAAACGTAGTATGTCTTGAATATACTTTAATTTTACTTTCTATGTGAAATTATACAATTGAAGTTTTATTTTATTGACATCAATAAAGGTGTTATGTAATTAAGAGATAAACCTAAGAAAATATATGACAGCGGATATACATTAATCAAAGCACGTACACTTTAAATTGGGATGAGTTGAATAAGATTATTATTAAGGCTTTTAGAGATAAAACTAAAGAACATTTATGACTGAGGAGGAACCTAAAACTAATTCAGATTATGGAGAAGACTATTTCTTGAATGTCTACATTAAAAGTTAGTTTCTCAACCTAGGCAATGTTTGATTGACACTGTTTATGTAATCCACAAAATACCCCCCTCCCCCGGTTTATGACAAAAACAATGAAGTTATTCAACGTATAAATGCTTTGACTTCAATCTCACCTTCTGCAGCATTACATCCTGATTAATCAATGTACTTTTATCTTCACATCAGATAAATGTGTGGCAACATTTTGTTTTCGTTCACATATCTAGCTGTATTTGTCCACCTCAGTCTCATGAAGCCACCTTGACAAGTAATTTTTTCTAATCTTCATTTTTTCAATTAAATTAATTGGTATACAACAGTGAGCATATACAACCAAACTAAGCTCACAGAGCTTGAAACTATAATTTGCTCTGTTTTAGTGCCTGTTTATTGGTCCTACTCTTTTAAATATAAAGTGAGTATTCAGAATGCTTCTTTTTAATATTTAATCCTAGGTAGTTAGTATCACCTCCAGACTTGTTGCTTTCATTTACCTGACCGTTCTCACTCTAGAATCGCATATGACAGGCAAAACCTTAACAGATTTTAGGTAGAGTTATGTAACTTACACAGATATTTCAGGGAGGAAAATGAATTGATATATGTCAACTGAATCAATTTACAAAAGGCCTATCTAGACGACATGTCACAAAATAATGGCTACCAACTGATAGGTCCTAAGTAGGATGAAACGCGTGTCCTGGATTCTACTTGCCAGTTACAAACCATCTCAATCACTATCGACCTTATGAAATATCTACAATTATCCTGCCTGATGTTTTTGAAATTAAATTTACAAAGTATGTACCTTAATAAATGTTTTCCAATATCAAATCCTAATTCATGAAATACGATCTTGAATAGTCTATTCACGTTGAGTGAAATGCTCAGAGATCTTTACAATTTAGTTACATAATACAATTCTACTGGCTGCATTGGCTTTATCATCAGTCACATATTTAATATTAATTTAATAATCCAAATATCATAATGTAATAATCAATAAAATATCCTTTTAATAAATACATTATAAATACTTTTCTACAGGTGAATCAACACATCTAGACTTTGGACTATATGCAAATCCTCCAGTAACATCTATTTCATGGTTTTACAATGATCAACTAATTCCATTTGAACCTAAAGAGACTGATTCGTGGCAAGGTGTTTTTGCCGCTGGTTCTATTGGAGAACTACTTTCATTGCATAAAATTACTCGAGAAAATATGGGTAATTATACAGTGATTGTATCGAATTCTCAACATGAATCACGAAATTCATTTTTTCTAAATGTTACATGTAAGTTGTTTAAGATAACAACGAATGAAATGAAACATTTTCTTATTACTATTAATAATCATATACATAGGACAATATTCTTATTTTTTCTAGCTAAAAATTACAGACTAAGTATTCTTATCTATTATTGTTGTTGAACATCAATATCAATTATTAAACAACGGATAGGAACTGAGTCCGTTATATCGATTAATCAATAAATCAAACTTCACGAAGCTTCTATAATCCAGCTTATTTCTAAAAGAATGTAGTATTATTCAGTAAAGTGAATTCATAAAATTTTCCTTAGTACAGATGATGATATCAATGACTAATATTAAAATAGGTTTTCTATTATGGGAACACTATTTTGGCATAACTTGCCATTCATTATGTAATCAGTCAATTACATTTAAAATAAATAACTTCATTACTTAGAAGGGAAATTTAACAGTTATTTAAAATACAAAGAATATGCGTCACATGAAGATAGAAAATGCTAAATAGATTCCGTTTTTCAATAGTCTCATTCTAATTGAAAACATTCTTGAGTTTTAAGGCTACATAGATTAGTAAGTTATGTTCCAAGCTTGAAAGGGAATTTTTATTCCATGAGTTTGCCTTTTTGGATATTATTTTATCTGTGTTTTTCTTGGCAGTTGTCAATTTTCTGCGTACAGGTTGATTCTCAAAGTACTAATAACTGGTTCCCATTCACTTTTCTGTAATAAAAAATAGTACATATCAAGTGTATCACGAGTTATTTTAAACAGGTGTCCATCAGTAATCACTTGTTATATTGTAAGTACTTTTCAAGCATGCCACCTTTACATCTCATATCTTAGAGATATGTCAAACGAGAGATACCTTTATCTGAAATATTGTTTAAATACTTACCATTTGAAGAGTACGAAAACCACTACTTTTAAATTTTGAAGTCTTCTCTTAACTTGATATTATTTAACTTACATGTTATTGTAAAACATGAGTTTCTGGTTGATATCAATTTCCCTTTATTACTTAATAAAATTAGATCCAGCAAGCATTATTGGAAAACTTGAAGAGAATATTACACAAATGAATAAAGAGTATGCAGCTTTAGATTGTAAAGTTAATGCAAATCCTGCTATATCAAGTAAAACATTTACATGGTATCGTTATTCACCACCTAAGAGTTGGATGGAAGAGATAGACGAAGGTGCATTACAATTAAGTGAACCAATCTACTGCAATCAAGTAAGTTAATTTATATCACATTAACTCAAGAATATCCATGAATTTGTATATCAGTTTGTGTAAACTTAAATTCATTTTATATAATTATGAAACTGTTATATGACTTAGTAGAATGAATTTGTATATTCCCATTGATTTGTTATACTGAAGCTGGTCAGTCACTGTTGCTATATGTGCATCCTGTGCGAATCGCCTCGATATAGCGATTATTCAGAAATATCATTTAATTTGTATTGTGACTGGTAAGTGGAATCCAGGACGCGCGTTTCGTCCTATTTGGGACTCATCGGCTGGTTGTACCTGCATCCCAACGCGCGTCCTGGATTCCACTTGCCAGTCACAATACAAATTAAATGTTATATGACTTACTTTCTTAAATTAGTAGATATTTAACATTACATCTGTAATTTTACAAATAAAATTATTTAAGATATTTATTGACTATTAAATTACATCTACATTAGTCTCTATGTACATAGTTGTTTGGATATGTGACTAATGAACATATGAATTTACCACTATGCAGTAACTCTTCAGAATACATAAGAATGAAGTATCTTAATTTTCTTTATTCCTTATTTGTATGTAGCACGCGTTTCATGAAAATATAATAATTAAATGTTTGTATTACTTATAAAAAAATCATTTTAACTTGTAGTCAGTAGTAAAGAAATTTTTTACTTAAACAGTTAAGTGTAAACATTTTATCACTAATTTAAATAACTGAATATTCACTTACTTTATTGTATAGTTAATGGAATGTATATTTCGATTATAGTCATTAGCTTAGGAACTGATCACAATGAATTGCAAATTGATCATTTATGATTCCATATGTTACATTAGTACGAATTATCTATGTATAAAAGAATTCTTACAAATATAAGGCTAAAATGTAAAAGGCTATGAAAAACATCATATAGAGAAGTTGTGTTGAAAGTAGATATGTAATCTGTACAAAAACTAGAATATTCAACTTAAGAAATATGAATTATTTTAGCAATAATCTGTAATTTCTTAATGTTTATAATCAAGGTTGTAGTTGGTCGATCTTAATTACTACATATGGAACATAACTGAAGTGTCCTAATTTAGTGTGATCTACACTCATCAGCCTAGTTGGTAATGTGTTGTACGTTCATATAGAAAGGTAATAGGTTTGAGCCTCGGCTTTGAATATCAATATATTGAGAAGATTAGTCATAAATGGAATGAAATCGGCCATCTGAATTTCCTTGCTGCAAACTAAATATTCCAGAAGAAAATAATTTCATTTTTAAAGACCAACTGGCTCTGTTAACCTAACTTATTTTCATTATTGCAACGCAGAAGCACAGCGTTAGATTATTAATTCTGTAAAATTAAAAATTTTTTTTTTCATGTCAGAAATGTTGTAACACGACAATGAACTAAAAGTTCAATCTCTGAGGTCTATTTTTTATTGTATCAAAAAAAGTACTGTTAAACTGCAATTGCCTAATATTTAATAAACATGATATTTGAGCTGAGAAGATTTTGTGGAAATAAGCATTAGGTCTTTTTTGAATCTCGTCACGTAACAACCCCAGAAACGTACCATTAAAAAATAGGAAGGATTGAATAACCATTTCTTCACAGTGCAAGCAATCTTGATGCTGACAGGGGACCAAACCAAGGGCCTTCAGGTCTCATGGCAAACGCTTAGCTATTTAGATCATCGAACAGGCGTCAATTGGTAGAATTTCCACCCCTACCAATTCGTAATATAGTTCGACAATTATCCATTGTAATAGGCTATAAATGTTTTTCTCCTAATCAGTCTGAACTACATTAATCCTGATTTTAACAACCTGAACTCCCTTAGTTTGATATCTAGGTAGAGTCGACGGAGAGTACAGATGAGGAGTTCCATACATGAACTAAATAGATGTCCAATGGTCCCTTATTTTAGGTGATACCAAAGCAATATTAATATTTTGTAAATAAGATAAAGTCAATAAGATATTTGTATTTTTGAAGCTATCAGCATTCCATGAACTTTTGTTATAACTATATGTCTTATCAAATTATTGTAATTTAATTACGAACTTATTATCCTGTCTTCTGTATATTACTGCTCTAGTTCAGCTTATGTGATGTTTTGTGTTTTCACAAACTCTTTGGTCTATAATTCAATGTACATGATTAAGTGTTTCTACTCCATAAGTTATTCAGCTGTCTCTGTCTAAATTTGGACTCAACTTTCTATTCGTTTTGTTGTCTTTGTAATGGATATGGCTATCGGTTAATCTGGCAATATGTCAACCTGTAGATGTTCACATAAGTGTATTGTTTCATAATCAGCCAAAAACAAAACAGAGAAAAGAATATCATTTAGGCGATTTCATTCACAATGCTATCCAGTGCCATTTATATATATATATATATATATATATATATATATAATCACTGTCCTTCCTGGTTACAGAAAGACAGCAGCAGTTACATTACAAGTATCATCATAGAAATTTCATCACCACTATCTATTCGATTAAAACATTCGTTTCTTAGATTTCTCTACGAAGGTGAAAGTTAACCTACCAAAATAATTATGTATATCTTTCTTAAGTGTATTCTCATGTAATAGACAGTGAAAGTTGAACAAAGTTCACAAAATTAATTCGTACAGGAGTTTATCTTACCGTGGACTAAGCCAATGAATTTTAATTTAGTCAGTTAATTTATTCTTTAACCATTATTCTACTTTGTGCTACATGTTTCTTCCATATTAACCATTTTTCCACGCCAGTCTCCTTTTTTTATAAAATTTGGTTAAGTTTTGTTGCCAACTGCGCGTCTAATGCTTTTCATTTTCAAACTTATCTTAATACACAACGTAACTCCATAATTACAACTCATTATCTAGCCCCAAGTTTATATTAACTTATTGCATTACCAACCTTGTTATTTCATATCTCTTCCGAAATTCTGTGTTTCTGTAAAGCATTTCTAAAATTCTAATCACTATTACACTCTAAATAACAATAACTATGGTTTCAGGATTATTTATTTATTTTTTGAATTTTTTACCATAAACATGTCTGATTTAGACAACAACTGGAAACCGGAAAGTACTGGACAGTTATTTCATTCTCTTTAGCAGTGCTCATCCACAACCTAACCAAGGAGCCATGACTGAGTCTTATGGGATTTGCTGTAAACAGTTTATTATTATGCAACTGAGTCAGCTTCCAACAGTTAATATTTGCTAATCAATTACTTTGTGATATATTAACAAGATCTCAAAGGTTTCATCTGTGGAGAACTCTCTCATACCCGACGTGCTGCTTTGTTTGGATCTTGTTCTTTGTCAGCTTAACACACATACATGATTGAACAACTGAGTGAATAATATCACCATAAGATGGTTATTTACGCCGAATTGATTTCATGAAGTTCAAGTACTCATTTTTCGAATATTCATTGCCCGACCAAAACTCCCTTTCCAGTCAAAAGTTTAGAAAACAAACATTTATAAATTATATCTAGAATGAGAGCAGGAATATGAATTTATGATGTACGCTTCATGCCATTTAAGATTTGTTGACTAGACTTACCAGCTAAACCTAATTGTTTATGTTAGCACCAAACTCCGACTCAGTCCATCCGTGTAATATAAACAACCACGTTTTCCACTGACCTATTAAGGACCGGACATCTATACGTATGCAGTGAATTTGTATATATAATTTGAAAGTACTTGCATTTTGCCGTTGATGTTATAAGCTGAGTTTGATTAGTCCTTTATTATATTGGGCAATCCAAGAAGAACAGCTAACTTTCAAACTGTGTTTCAGAGGACTATTTAAATGACCATGATTATGTGTAAACTAAACAGTTTATTTCCGTCATTAATATGTCCCTCTCGTCCTATCATTCAGTTTTACTTATTGACTGTTAGTACGTAACTTCCCATTCATGAACTAAGCTAATTAATTATGTAAACGTTACTTCAACTCACTACCACTGGCTCTCTTATTTTGCATTTATGCTAATTTCCTAATTGGTTGACCGTATAGCCAGGTTATATATATATAATGAAGTGCCTGAATTTCAATTCCGTTTGCCTGGTTGAATAATCAGCTCGTGTTCTTTTTATTTCGGTGTACCACTGAATAGATATAGAGCAGATGTACAGGGATTGCCTAGCACTTTCATTGTTATTCACCACTGTAATTTCGTGCGCACAATTGGTTGGTAATAAGTTTAGATAATAACAGCTTTCGGCGTAATAACCTCTCAGTATGAACACACAACAACAAGAATAAATCGGTATCATTTCATAGCAACTTCAATCAGAAGATATAAACACTTTCAACTTAAACATGCTTTAATTCCATATAGAATAAATATTCATGAATATATTTAGTTTGATATAATTTGTTTCTTTAAAAATAATCTTAATAAGTTTCATTATAACATCTGATCTTTATCAATATTTATTGTTTAACATAATTCATATCACTCTAGATGATAAGTAAGTTGCTTTATTTTGTTTCAATGTTGACATTTATCAGGTATTTAAATTAAAAAAAATTAGTTGAACTTCTTCATCTTCTTCTTGTTTAGTTCATCTAAATTAGGCATTAAACTTATTCAATTGTGAATTAAATTCTTACTCAAATTTGTGTGCCTATATAAATTCAAGTTA
The DNA here is from genome assembly GCA_025215515.1 of Schistosoma japonicum. Classification (NCBI taxonomy): domain Eukaryota; kingdom Metazoa; phylum Platyhelminthes; class Trematoda; order Strigeidida; family Schistosomatidae; genus Schistosoma; species Schistosoma japonicum. The sequence goes on along the minus strand of CM046062.1, from coordinate 32,872,672 downwards.
ATTCATTGACAATTGATACATTCAATTTCATTCCTTGTTCACAATCGTAGACAATTAAAACAAATGATGATTAAACAAAATAAAACATTTCAATATTCAATCAATATTTTGAACGGATGTTTTTAATAAGAGAATATTTTCAAGTGATCAGTAATGAATCAAAGTAGCCGAGAATCACCTATATAATTATTGAAATTATAGTTAACTTCTCATTTAAACAAAGTCTTTATTAAATAAACTCATGATAGTTATATTTAGAACAATTACTGAAATGCTGTTGGGTGTTCTGGTGAAGATAGGATACATGATAAATGAGTTAGGTGATTAATGACCTTGCATCTAAACAATTCAATGGGATTTGTGTCATAACTACTACTTGATTATGAGGACGCTGATTGGTTGTCAGAGTTGCCAAAAGCCATTCCCAACGACAGACAATGTCAAATGGTTTATGTCTACATAACATATAGAACCAATTTGAAAAAGAAATACAAAATTCATTAAGGACTGTACTAAAAGAGTTGTGTTCAGAAATCAGGACAATAGGTCGATAGTAAAATTGCAATAACTCGAAATGATAAACAGATATAGCAATCAATAATGAGTGTATGAAAAGTTGACAATTTAAGAAATACAAATTTTATAATTGCTTAGTGTTTAACATATGCAGATTAGTAATAAGGAGTCCTGATACCATGGAGAATAGACTCCAAAGGTTGTGGTTTTAGACTCTTTGTGCTGTTTCAGGAATTACTTTTGTTTATTCAAAACGACAAGTACTCTACAGATATGCTTCAACTTAGGCCACCTTCTAGTTTACTCATGATATTAAAGCCTACATACAATCTTGACCAGATGACTTGAATTTATTTCAACTAACTTCATATATAGAGGGGTTTTCACTGATTTAATCTTGCTAAAGCAAACCTCTTACTGCTGAATCACTTACACTACTATCCACGATGAAATTTGATAGATAGAATAAGATTACTGTTAAGCATCAAACAGATTTAATTCTATCCATTGCACAGTAATAAATAAATGCGAATATTGTCATGTATGTAGGTGTACAGAATTAATTAAGTTTAAACTAAATGAATAGCTATGTTTATGATAGACACATTTTCCAAAAATACAGAATTTGTAGGATAGATAACGTAGTGAAACTAATATTCTGTGACGTGGTGTCAAGAATGAATTACCTTCGATTAAAATTAGATGAGTAACAACTTAGTTATTTATATGTATTTAAAAATATAGCGTCATTATATTACTGAATTAGAAAAACTACTAAAAAATCTGGTGTTTTGGTATTCAGTATTGGGTTACTAAATCTATGGCCTATAAAATTAAAATAAGCATCTAAACATGCTTATTTTTAAACATACATCTGTTGATTTTTAAATCTGAAAAATATCGCTTCTTCACTTTTAAACACTTACGTAGACTTTGTAGACTAACATATTACATTAGGAATCATTGATGTTGGCATAATACCTCTTTTCAACAATACTGTTTAGCTACTTTAATAGGTTTACAAGTATGAATACAAAACGATTTTCATATCTTCACTTAATATAAAAGTTCAATGGAATGTATTAATACTATTTAGAATGTTTGCTACTTCATAATAACAATTAGATGAATTACCTACTAAATTACTGCATCAATTGATGTCGATGTAAAACAGAAAATGAATTCACCTATGAAACAGATATGTAAACTTTCTGTTTTGTTTGACTTTAAATAATCAATGAAATCGTTTAAACGTACTGTAGTGGTTAGTATTTATGTTTCTGTTGGTATTTAATATAATGATTTCGACAGGGAAATATTTTATTTTTATCTAGTAATTTGTATATTCCCACTCCTATCCCTAACTTCCCTTACATAAAGTTATTTGTCAAAAGGTTAAAGTGAATTTAAACATGGGAGATATTCCATATTTACTTTACTTTACTAAAGATATTATATTTATCATAAGATATGAAAGTCAGGATACCAACCTCTGTAACTTGATATAGTCAATTAGTGATTCCCAATAAGATGAATTAGCTGTCGAGTAATTGCAGATTTTCAACAGTTCACTAGCTGATATTAGTCTTCAGTGGAAACTGTTTTAAATATTACACTTCAGATTTTCTTTTACTTAATGAAATACCAGAGGATTGTTTTACTCCTTTCTTATTATGCTTCTCTGAGTGCCTAATTGGCTTGTGGATTAATAAATTTAGAGAGAAGACAACATTTCCTTTTGTTATGTCTTCGGACCCCATCCCCGTCGCCACTGTTATGTTTTCTCTCACATCATACAAACGTGTGGGTTTTTATTGGCTTAGTACGGTCCGCGATACGATGCAGCTAAATTATCTAGGGTAGCTAGGTTCTATGTCTAATTCCCTCGATAGTCAGTACGGTTAGTGCAAATCGTTATCTTTGATACTTGTACTTAAATTGGACACCATGATTTCTTCTTTCCCAATTCAAAGCGACTCCGAAAAACATGACTCGTACAAAGATTATGTTGTGAAGTGAAATTACGAGACGAGACTAGCAAACAACATTTGTATATCTTACATCTGAAACTGAATTAATTGATAAAAGTCTACAAATCAATTTTACAAAAAACCTAATACAACGCCTTTTACTTGATTGAATGAACGTACTGTATTTTTGGGGATTTCGAATCCTCAACACCTCTTGGTAGTAGGTTCAATGAGTTGAATACACGTAAAAAATCCTATTTTCGACTGATGCTTATCAGATTCTTAGCTCTAGTATCCATTAGCTACGTTCCATTGAGGTATTTTGACCAAATGAGAAAATAAAGAGTAGACTGGATTAGAATCGAGTCATTTATTGGTATGTAAGTCATAATTAAATCAGCCAGCTTAATCCCTGGTAGATCGGAGTGTAGATTACCGAATTCGCCGAAGCCGTGTATTGTATGCTAGGTCACTCAATTCCAGCACTGGACATATACTAGTCTTTTGTACATTTTCCAAAGCAATCAGAGCAGCTATTTGAACAAAACATTGTGGGCTGCACACGATGTTTAAATTTGGACTCAACTAGGGCGTGCAAACTAAACTTTTATGGTTCTAATCTGGTAAGAGTTCTTTTGAAAACCCACACTGCTGCGAACTCATTGGATGCAATGCAACTATAGTGAGTAGCAATATTTAAGTCGTGACATCTAATGACCTCAAGATCACTGTGAGTTACATCTGATGACAGGCACCATCCTTTGATATGGTAGTTCTGGTCACTTTCGTGGTAAATGGAATTAGTAATACATTTGACTGAGTTGATCTTACTATATTCTACAACTCATTATGTTCAGTAATTTCTATTTTCCTCAAAATTAATTCTGAGTTATTAAACACAGCAGAATTTTCTTTCTTATATTCTATTCATAAATGATTGATGGATGTAAATTAACAAATATTCTAAGTAATCAATATAAATGTTCCCAAGATAAACTGAGCATTCGTTGTTGTTTTCAATTAACACAGTAAGATGCTTTAATTAATTTTCTATGCTTCAAACATCCGAGTGGAAATTTTAAATGTCTTTAATACAGTACAAGAGTTTAGTATATGTGAAGACTTTTTAGTAGTGCATTAGTGATACTTCTCGAAACTAAAATGACCTTAAAGTTGTTGAGGAAAAATGAGTAAACGGGACTTGTACTTGTACCTGATAGACTTGAAAATGATAACTGATACCTGAGTGACCGAAGCTTTTCGCAAAGGTATGGATAAAAAGAAAAAACAGTAGTTAAATGAAAGTTAAGGCTTAAGCGTTTTTTGAGGAAAAACAAGGGCTTTTATGTAATATATATTGGATCAATCAGTAACAGGAAATACAAATTACCATAAATGTTAAATTGAAGAGAGTTGTTTACTGGTTTCTAGATAACAGATTCATAATAATCTTACACTAATTTGAAATGAAAAATATGTATGACGATCATTAATGAGCCAATAAAAAGCAATAAAGACATCATAGTTACTGAGTTGTTAACCTATATACAGCTTAGTCCATAAGGGCTACAATTTTACAAACAATAGACTCAAAAGATTGTGGTTTCCGATTCTTTGTTCCAATGTAGCGATAACATTTACTTAATGACAATCAATTAACTTTCATAATTCCAATAGACTACCATTTTACCAAGAAATGTTTACTGCATAATGATTTTTACACCAAGTAAAACGACATCATTTCTTCCTTTGTTTTTTACAGTCCTACGTGGAGAGGCCGAAAATGTTTGCTCATTGCTTTCAACAAGATATATTTCATATTTCTAGCACATTTTATATTTATCAAATTACAGAAGAAGATGTTGGTAAATATGTTTGTGAAGTTAATAATGGAATAGGTGAACCAATGAAGAAAACATTCAATCTATTATATCATTGTGAGTTTATCCAAGATTTTCATAATATAACTCATGTCGCAAGGCGTGACCGCTAGCTTATCTCCTTAGCGTTGATCAAATTCTATTAATTAAATCTACATGACTCTTTATTTAATATTATATTTTGAGAAACAATTCAGTGTAGGTTCATGCTTCCCATGTACCATCAGTTTTCTCAAAACTCTAGATGCATCTTAATTAAGGATAACTAATCTACATTCAAGTTTTCTTTCCGCCTTTCTTTGACCATCATCTAATATAGAGTCACCTGAATTAATCGTAAAGCTAATAAATTTAAAAGTGGTCACTATTCATTAGTTGGTTAATGTAAAACATAATACATTTAGTAGCTATTTGTTAAAGTTTACAAAAGAATAATAGTGAAAAAAATGCAAACACCTGATTTACGATGGTCTAAAAATTTCAATTTGGGGTGATTATTTTTACTTATTTGGTTAAAGTACTTGAGTTGAGTTACATAAAACTTGTAAATTGTATCGAAAGCAAGTGTTGTCATTTTATCTGACAAAGGTAATATATATACGACAGAAACTCTCATACTGTAACTCAATACACTAATAGAACAATTCCAAAAAAAACTTTCAATAATTGACGTTACGAGTAAAGTACAAAAGTCTATTAATGATTTAATCAATCACTAGGATTAAACAAAATACGCTTTTAATGCAATATACAAATGATAGAAGTATATCACCTACAAATATATTAGTAGCATCATCACAATGATAGCGACATTGTAAACGATAGTGATAATACTTTGAAAAATATGTGAAAATTCTAAATAGAGTTAGGTTCATGGATAGTTAATGCGGTTAAAGTCAACGAATCATTTTCAAATTTTGATTAAAACAACTAATGATTATAATAAAAATCATGATATAGACATTGCAGCTCATTTAAAATGAATGTTAAACATGTTGTTGCAATTAATCGAAAGCTTGCGAGGTGAATAAAGAATGTTTAGAAAGATTATTGTGAAAAGTATTGGAGTCGTTAGATGGCACTTGTCAGTACACAGAAGATTATTGTTCATTTATATAAATTATACTAGGTATAGACGGCGATTATCAAGTGATCTTTCCAAGTTTTCTGTCCTAATCTAAAACAGAATGTTCAAACAGATAAACCAATTAATGGTACTACATGTTGCTCCAGGGTTATTATTATCTATATTTGTTGGTGGTTTGAGAAACTTTTATCTATAGCAGTTCTTACCACAAGTATAGATAACTAGAATTTTTTGAAAGTAACATTAAATGCTTAATTCTTCACACATTATTGTTAAGATAAACCCTCATGATGTATGAAATCTCTTAGCAGTAGTAAATGTAAGTAAGCCACTGATTTTTTTTTTCAAAATCTAATTTATACGTTCACGTTATCTCCTTTAAGAAATAACTATTGTTAATACATGCGACGTAGTTTGTAAATGCACTAGAATACATACTGTAAGTTTCGAACTTTCTCATTCTTCACTAGCTGTAACTTTAGTTTACCGATAATATTTTTCATTAGACTGAAATCAAGGAATATTGATGGTTCTTAATAATAGATATTCTAATATCTTCTCTAATTACACTTATGATATCAGTAGTCTCATCTTATGAATAATTCTTGAATAAAAACTTATTAAAAGTTACTATGCAATTATTGTTGTAATCAATGCACTACGCTCTGTTGTTAATACCAAGACTACTCATTGAGATATATACAACTATATCAGAAAATGCAAATATGCTGTTCAATGAGTTAACAATAGAAGGTTTTATTTCATACTGAGGTATGAGGTTTTGTAAATCACAGATAAACCTTAACTGATTTACAAAATAATTCTATTTCACCAAATAATAACGAACTTATCTTTCTTCTAACTTTGTTGTGTTCTACAATGAATATGTCTTCTGTTGTCGTTAATAATTCAAATACATTTATAGGTTGTTGTTTATTCTGTATAATCACGTTAGGTGTCTTCGTTATTTCATGAAAATTTACTTATGACCTTCTTCAGCTATTCTTGTTATTGAAAAACATTTGCATTCTCATTCCAACACTATAAATGATTATATCTAAAATAAACACCAGTTGTTACTAAGAAATAAGTGAAAGAAGTTTCTTCAGAACTCAAATAGATCAAATTAAATATATTTTGTTGAATGATTACAAATGAACATAATAGGAAGCTCACAAATTTATTATAAGTGAAGTCCAATATCAGACAGGGCTGCTTACTCCTGCCCTTCTCTTTCTTTTCTAAGGCTGTTGACTGTATTATTAAAACTGAAATATCTCAGGGAAAGAACGGAATTTAGTAGATAACATGAATAAAGATATATTACTAGAACTTCGTAGATAACCTAGCTCTTCTATCTCACACACAACAACAAATCCGGGTGAAGACAGTTGATGTAACAGCAGCCTCGGCAGCAGTAGACCTCGACATAAACAAGGGAAAAGTAAGATTTTTATCTTCAACACAGCACAACAAGCACCAACACAATTACACTTGCCTGAGAAACTCTGGAAGATGTGGAAACTACTAGATACATGAGCAGCATCACCAATAAACGAAAAGGGTTTGATGCAGATATGAAGGTGGATCGGCAAGGTAAGGCAATCGAGGCATTTCTACATCTGGAACTCAAACCAGTTGTCACCTAACATCAAATTTAAAATTTGTAATACAAGCGTTATTATGGTTCTAATGGAGCAGAAACTTGATGATCTGCGAAAAGCATTATTCAAAAGATGCAAGTATTTACAAACAGCTGTCTACGCAAGGTACTTCGGATCCACTGACCAGACAACATCAACAACAACCTACTGTGACAAAAAACAAACTGACTTTTAGTAAAGAAGGAAACTAGGAAAGATGCTAGGGGGTGAATAGAAGGCACGCTGAGGAAATCACTAGACCGTGTCACAAAACATGCACTAACTTGAACTCCTCAAGTCTGAAGAAAAAGAAGAAGACTAAAGAACACATTATGCCGGGAAATACAGGCAGATATAAAAAAATGAACACTTAGGAAAAAGTGGAAACGAAAGTTCAGGATGGAATTCGCTTGAAGAATGCTTGTCGATGGCCTATTCTCTACGTGGGGTAACAGGCATCGATTAATTGACGTATGGTAGAATGTATACGAAGTGATGATAATCTCCTTGGGTTAAAATAATCAAAAAACCAGTTTATTTGGTTGGTGATTCATATATTACAATTTTCTTTAGTCATATTAGTACTTAACAATGAAATACTACTGAACATATTTCTTTTAATTTATAGTTGCTCCAAAGATAATTCAATTACCTCGATATACGAAAGCAGCTGGTGAACAAGGTTCTAAAGTATGGTTAACATGTTTTATCCGTACAGAGCCAACACCACAAATCGCATGGCTTAAAGACAACAAACTGATTTCATTGGATACATTAATTCAAAGTAAACATTCAGATACTACAAATAGTATAAAAAAATATGAAAGTATTTTAACGCATATACGTCCTGGATTGTATAAAGCTCAACTAGCTGTAAATGATATACGAAAATATGATTTTGGTTCATACAGTTGTCAGGTTTGTCTCATTATTTAATAAAACAATAATCAATTTTCTTAAATGAGTAATGTATACTTATGTAACTAAATGATGTTCTAGAAGCTAGACAACATAAATATTTCAGTAGTAATTCCTAAAATGGGAATATCTATAGGTACACAATAAAGATAAGAATAATCATTAACTATAGTGCTGTGTTACCACGGAATAAACATGAAATAGAGTAAAAGGTCGAACCTAAAAGCTTTGGAACTTGCGACTAGGATGGTCACTCTTGATAAATATTCAATAAGAAAAGTGATGTCAACAATAACTAAGTAATTGATTTTTATAACTCTAGTAGGAAATTAGAGTATATAATACTTCAATATGTCAGGAACAACATGATTTCAATTAATCACACTGAAAGTCATCCTGTAACATGATTAAGATTAAAAATATAAATATCTTGGTGTTTATTTAGCATTCTGAAAGGATTGTGCTTCGTTTAGAGACTTGAAGGACTTGAATTCGAACAAATGTTTAATTGTAACATTACTGAGAATTACTGAACAATAATTCTGAAAACAATCAGTAGTATCTGTTTGATATACCCTAAACTTTTATGGGTAACCGATTGATAGTAGTTATCTAATAGTCAAATTTTACTTACTATTACCAGCTTTTAATAAGCTGGATAAATGAATTCACTAAATGCTTTAAACAAAACTACTTATAAATTGTACTCTAGTTTCACATTAAATGTGGGAACTTAGAATTTCTGTCATTTAGAAAAACAGTCGTAAATGTTGTTTACTCATATGTCATTCAATTACCTTCGATTTCTGTTGGAAAATCTGCAAAGATGTTGTTATAGTTGAATTAAACTGTTAGCGACACTACCCAGTAAATTAAAAGCTTACAAGATTGTCGAAATTTCAATAGATAGTTACTACTTTAACGACTTCTTACAGCTAGCACAATATTTTCAAACACTCGAATTTTTATTTTATCTTTTAAAAATGAAACCTTAAATTAAATCCGAATGATGCTGCTATCAAAACTAAACGATTAACTAATACTAAGCATGACACCGTTCTAGTTTAATTTGAGGGGGGCATTATAGCTCCAGTGTTTACGCACTTTACAGGAACCCGGTCCTTATTTCAATCATCTGACATTTAAAGAGGTGCATACTCACATTAAGATAGTCAGTGTTATGACGCGAGAGAATTTGGGGGGTGATTGGGTTGGATGGCCGAGTGCCAAATTACTAGTGCCTAGTTGATTATTGCGCGCCTGCCCTGTGCCCACTGAGTCCCAAGCCGGAATAAGAAGAACAAAAGCCAACCAGACAACACTAGCGAACTACCAATTTTATTTACATAAATACATCGAATTTTATATCAGTTAATTTACAGTGAGTATTCATCAAGTGAAATTATCATCATTTAGTTAATACAATGAAATACTATTAACTGTACTCAGGAGTTGAACTCACATTGAAATCAATTAATGTGATGAAAGTTTACAAATAAAGCTTACAAAAAAATCAATACAACTTGTTTCGTTGAATTAAATCAATCAATGCATCTTTGGAATTAGGAATCCCTAACAGTCAGATAATTAAGAAAGCCTTTAGCACTTATTTCATAATCACTATCATTTGAGTCTAAATTTTTCTTTTTCGAGTTTTGACTCAGCTCTTTCCAAATTCATGTCATCAAGAAACCCATAATGACAGTAAATGTTTCGTGATCTCCCATAAATGTTCACTAACACAATGCACTTTACTATCTTAAAAACTCCAGACCATTTTTTTAAATATTTCCTAGTTACAGGAGTGAGAATCCGATTAAGCGGTACTCCGGTAACAGGCACCTACATTTGAAGTAACGTTAAAATTTAGTCTCCCCTTCAACAGCCATATGCACTTTAGAATGGCAGTTCGCATCTAACTTATATAGCTGTTGCTGTCATGTATTCGTGGTTTGCCTTACAATTACTTTATTCACAAAAGAAGCCGATATCCTTGAGTGAAATACAATCTATGAATTCGGAAAACTATAAGTACTTAACATACGCAATATAAATGCCAACTAAATATAAACCTTAGATCGATACAAATTAACAAAGGATTATTTATATTAACAGCATCTTCGGCTACGTTATTTTTATTACTACTGTAAGGCAAAAATGATCTGGAGATGGTCTTTATCAAAAAAGTGACAGCTAAGGAGAGAAGAAAGATTGAAAACAACTCAAGCACAGAATATTTGTTTCAATTCAATAAACAATTGCTATACTATATTTCGGTTCCTATACAAAATGTGGAATATTAGCGTTCCGTGTCCGTTCAACACAGTCGCCTTTGTATAACTTGATAAAAAAAGCTTATTCCCTGGTGACGTTAACTGTTTACTTACAGAGGCGATTGTGTGCATTATAAATATATAATATGACTACAGCTTAAATCGATTATAAATGTAGTTATGCGCTGATAAATAAGTCTATGTTACAGTGGTCTATTACACTTTAATTGTAATCTTAATAGCCTTTATTAATATATTTCATTATAGGCAGTTAATTTGAAAGGTGAAGCTCAGTTAGGAATTCATTTGTCTGGAACGTCCACTCCTGAGGTACCAATAAATTTTCGTCTTCTGAATGCAACACAAACCACTCTACATGTTGCCTGGACTCAAGGTTTTGACGGTGGATCAGCACAAACATTTCAGGTTTGTATTTTATTAATTTAAACATGATAGTAATGTTATAACATTAGTTAAAAATATTTGGTACAAAATGTTATTACTAACAGTAAATATTTTGAGATTGTATCATATACCAGTCATGAAAGAACACTGCCTAATAAAGTGATAGTAACCCGTTCTTAAGCCTGTTTTCACCTATGAAAAGTGGATAAACACTTAAATGTTTTATTTTAAAAAATTAATAATATGTTGGACTTAGACTGTTTACTAGTATTTAGTAAGATATTGAACAACCATATCATTTAAATCTAAACGACCTATCTTTTAATTATTGAATACAAGACGGTCGTTGATTTACATTGTTCAAGTATCCCTTAATTAAAACGATATAGTCATAGATAAGCTGACTGATGTTAATCCATCTATTAATGAAACTGATTTACACAAAATCAACTCAAAAAAGTTAAAAATATCACTTAAAATTTCGCCTTTAGAGCGTATAAATTAGTTATATCAGATTATTGTCTACATTGTGAGGAAGAGTTTCATGTCTATTCGTATTTGTTTTACGGGAATGGTGTAAGATAGTTCTTCTGATATACATCATCAGATTGTTCATTCATATTGTGTATAAATAACATCCTTACCAACCTTGTATTCCTATCAATTCCATGCAGTTCATTTGCTGAAATCATTAATTTAGTAGCATATTATGCATATTTAATTGAATTATCTGGCATCTTACTACCGGTTGTTTGGTATCCAACAGGAAAATATTCAAACATTTTGAATGTCATTTCATACTACTTATTATTAAACAGAAAGTTTTGCACTTTATTAGCATAATTCAAAATACTACTGATTATTAATAGTCATTTAACACTAATAATCAGTTATAAAGGAAGTCTTACATGTAATGGTGGTACAAAACACTCAGCTGTAGTACTATCTACATGAAGACAAAATTGCATTACCCATAGTTCTACGTACTAACAAGTAATACAAAGTATCACTTAAAATTTATCGACGATTTTACAGTTGAATACTGTTAGACCTTCAATTGAAAAAAACAAATTGAAAGTAGAGCCAAAAAAAGAAGATAAAAATAAAGAATTTTAAATGTACAATAGTTTTACTTGGTATAAAAACCACAGTAGATATTTGTTTATTTATAATAAATAAATCTAAGTTATGATATTGTCTCGTTTAATTAATCAGTTGATTTAATTAAATAAAACAATGAAATCTAAAATTTTAATAAATTTATAATTAACTATTTCCTTCATAAAGATTGTTTTATTGAATATGCATTATAAGTAAACAAAATTCAAATCAAAATGTTGATCTTCATTTGAGTGATCATTTTTTTAATTTCATTTATATGATGTCAATTATCATAACGATTAATGCAAACTTAGTTATCCAGTTTAAGTTGGATTGTGACCAGTGAATAAAATCAAGAATACACTGTTTTTTTCCTATTGTGGATTCGCCAGGCTGAATGTGTTTGCATCCTAGTGTTGATGTTTACATCGATATTCTAACTCAATTTGTTTCATGCTAAACACCACAGCGTTCATCACTAGGTAGATACATCCAGCTGACGATTCTTGAACATGAACGAAATGCGCACCCATGGACTCCACTTGCTAATTACAATTCAACTTAAACAATACTTATAATCTGTCGCTATATTGCCGTAATCCGCCCAGGATGCACATATAGCAATATAGGCTGACTAGTTTCAGTCCATTACAAATCAACGTTAAGATCTAAATACATTCGAATTTACAATTGGGGGGTTGTGGAGATAGTTAATTTGTCGATGCTGATATCACGAATTGATCTGAATCAGACAATCATTGATCGCCTGGGAGCACCGGACAGCTGTTTTGTCCTAGTATGAGACTTAAGCAACGCGCATCAACTACTCTATCGGGGATCGATCCCAGGACTCTCTGACTCCGCGACGAGCGCTGAGTCGGCTCCTAACCTTTAATATTTCTAATTCAGTCAATTCGTGATACGTTTGTGCGACCTCATCCATTGTCATCGGTGGGTAACTGCCTCACACCCGACACGACTGAACTCCACAGGTCACGTCTTCACACTAGAACCGATGGGGTCGTGGATGCGCACCACCGAAGAGTCTCATACTAGGACAAAAAAGCTATCTAGTGCTTCCACGTGATCAATGGTTGTCTGATTCAGACCAATTCGTGATATCAGGATTGACATTTTAATTTGCTTTAAAGTATTTATGTCTTCTATTTAATGTCGTTATGAACTAAAATTGATCAGCATGTGATGTTTTATATCCACTTTAAGTGAATAATCTTAAATTTAGTGGTAGTTTAAAAATAATTTGGTTAACAAGTGAAATTGAAGATACGTGCTTTGACTTGTGTGTCAATAGAGACTAATCAACTTCACTGTAGAATAACTTTAACTGAAAGATGCAAATGTTTACAAACTATACATACGTACACATTGCACAAATGGGGCTGTCTAAACTTAAGTGTTGCGTCGTTTGAAATGAAAGGAATAATTCCGAGTCTCGCTATGGACACTAACAATGGTATGTGGAAAGTATGTTCAACTAACGTGATTTAAATAGGAGAAAAATACTCTTCCTGAATTCCACTTGCAAGCAACAATCTAATTTAATGATAATTTAAACGGTTTTCAGCTGATTTCAGTAAATCATATTTAACATTTCCGCTTAAAAGAGTTATTTCAGTTGCACACAAAATATATACAGTGTTAATTCAATGAGAAGTACTATCATCAAACAGTGAATGTATTAATAAGTCATCCAGTCGGCGTGATATTTTTCTAGCGCACCCAGAAAATACTTGGCTTGGAAATGTGATTAAATAGATATCAGTATATCTAGAATATGTTTATAATGCATCCATGATACACGACGGCAAAGATAATGCTACTCATCTGATTAATTATTTCTATTCAGTTCATCAGAAAATAAAATTCAGAAAAGATAATTAAATTCAAAATAGCATTAATTTCTTGAACTTAGATATAATAAGGAGTAAGGAGGGCTGTAATTCTTGAGTGAATTCAGATAAAACTTCTTGGACAGGTCAACATTTACATTTTAACAGCTTCTGTTTTATCCTTTATAAAATAAGTCTAGTCAGACAGTTGATATTGAGAGTGATTACCCTATGTTCTAATAATTTATAACAAACAAATTATTCACAGAACTGTAACGGATAATCGTTATTGTGTCAAGTTCGTACAAATTCATTTCAAACCGAGAAGTGTGCTTTCACAATATATTACAATACCAAGGAAGAGTGTGTTTACCAATCTTTTATTCAAAAAGAATAATCGCTGACTACACTTATTGCGACAAATTGGACTATTACTTATTCAGCAAGAAAGACAGTCCAGTCAGATTTGGATAATAGATATTATCTAGTTACCTCCACATGTATTTACTATGTGGTAGTATGTGTACTAAAATATTTGAGAGGTTGTTAACTAGAAGAGTCTCAGAACACGTATTCAAAGAATCTGGTATCGAATGGCTTCAAATGACCTTGTAGTGCCACAGGACACAAGTCATTCAGTGAGTTTCGATGGAACCTTACGAATGGGAAGCAGGCAGAATAACGTTAGAATTCTGTTTCTATTTGTCGCATTAACCTGGAATTACATTAAAATAAAAATTTTTGGCTCGTGTGGAGCTACAATAGGGAACGATTTGTTGCTCTCGACTTTTTCACATCTTTCCTTCTTTCATTATCATTGTCCTCCATTTTTTCACTTTTAAAATATGTCAACAACCCTCTTACATCGTTTTATTAGTTCGACCTGTTACAACTGCAGACACTTCTCACCTTTCATTAGAACTCTTACCTATTCATAAGAGAACCTTTAATTATCAGCTCTGTCTTATTAGATTTTTTCATCATTGATTGCAACATTTAACCTATTAATGTAGCATCCTGTGTAAATATGTTTTTTCATACCACCATGAATTATTATTATTACTACCAGGGTTGTCATGATAGGTAATTTCGGTAATTAATATCGATCTTAGACATTGTCTATTTTGTTAAAATAACAATGAGTACATGGCTTTGACAGTAGATTACTGCCATGATCACAATATTGCGCTTATTTCATTCACCTATAAATTAAACCTGTTATTATGAATATTATCACCTAATGAAACCAAATAATTATTTAATGCATGTTACATTTAATATAACAATTGTAAAAGAACATTTTACTTATTTACATGATGATTTACAAATGTAAAACAATTGAGTTATACAGTACGGAATGAATTCCCATCATCCCACACATTTCTGATTGTTCTTGCTTTACAGAAATATACCAGATATAGTAAAGTACTAGTGGAATAACTGAAAATTGTTTGTTAAGTTTAATGTTAGAATGTCTGAAACTATAGTACTGTTATGATATGAGATACTTGGTTGTTGGTTGGCCGAGTGCCAATCACTAGTACCTAGTCGGTAGTTATGCGTCTGCCCTATGCCCACTGACTCCCAAGCCAGAATAGGAAGAATACGAGCAAATAGATCAACCAGACAGAATCCTATTATTTTTCAAGCATTCCCTTATATATACATAAAATCAGACTGCACAGAAAACCAGTTAGGAAATTAACATGAATACAGAACAAAGGAAATAGTGGTAGTGAATAGAAACAACTTGTACACAAATAATTAACTATAGTCCATAATAAGAGACAATGTAATAACAGTAATTATGCTAAACGGGAGGAAAGGGTAAGAGAAACGTAACAATCATAGAAACAAAATATTTACATTACACACAGAATAAATGAAATAGTGTTCTGAAAACACAGTTCGGAAAGTTTGCTACACTTCTTTGTGGTCTGGCATAACAGTACAGTATCCTTTGAATGTACTTTCCCTGATTTATGGACTCATTATTATCATATCAACCCAAATGTTTGCTCATATGAAATCTAGAAAACCTTTTATTCTGAGTAATAAGTATTTAAAAATTTTTAGTTGATTGGATATGTCACAGATTGATATTGTCAGGATACCATCGAAAACCAAGGTGCACTAAACGGCTGTTTCGTTTTAATTAGGAACTCCCCAGCAGTTCACACCCAAGACACCGCACCAAGGGCTTCGGGTTGAGGGTGAGTGCCTAACTCTCTGCACCATTGGGACGGCATCCACTGGTAGAATTCCCACTTCCATCAGTTTGTGATATATATATATATACATATATATATATATATATATATATATAGCGTGACATCCATCTATTGTCATTGGTGATAACTGTCTCACTCTCGACAAGTTAGAACTCCGTCAGTCAGGACTTTTCACTAGAGCTTCAAGAACATCCTGAAGTTAGTTCACTAGTGAGCTTGTCATTTTAGCTAGCCGTCAACCTGAAGCCCTTGATGCAGAATCTGGGGTCCGCACTGCTGAGGAGTTCTACACTAAAACGAGACAGCTGTCCAGTTCTCCTTGGTTTTCAATGGTACTCTGACAACATCAATCAGTGACATATTGAATTGATCAAATTACCAATATCCACAAAAATAACCATCTGAATTGAGCTGAAATGTTTTTTATTTCTTATTTTAAATTAGTAACTTATATACATCGACAAAGCTCTTAGATTCTTTGAAAGATTAATACAGAACTCATAGTTTAATCAAAATTCTAACCTATGTAGTATTGAGACAGTGAATATTCAATATAAGGCTAATCATGTTTTACATACTGTTTAAATGAAGTCACATATTCAATCATACTTTTATAGGTTCGTTGGCGTGAAGTTGGTTCAGTTAGTTTGTATAAATATGCTGATGTTGCATCAAACGATAATCGAAATGGTGTTGAATACTTGATTACTGGTATGTTCAATTACAAATTATTTCTTGATTTATATAATATTTAACTTTTAGCTAGTCTACAATATGTAGTGTGATTAGACGAGTTACATTATTTCAATATTCTATATGCATCTGTATTCTATTTACCTTCTGCATTGTGAAGTAATCAGGACAGTTAGTTTTGGTTGGTTGTATAGGTTATCTAGGCAACAAGCTCTAGTTGTGATGTTTTTCAATGGTTTAATTGAAAACCGATGAGTATCTAGCATTTCATGTACCATAGTGGAATGAAATACTTTGACATAAAGAACACACTCTACCATAAAACTTGGCAATAAATTGATTTTCATAGATGATAAGTGATATTTGATGTGTTTTCAACTGAATTTCTGTATGTCATTATAAATTACTAAACGTTTGACATCTTCCTTTTATATTGTCTAATTATGTATTTCGATATGAAAGCTGGTAGCTCAGTGATTACATCTGGTCACAAATGGCTAATGAGTTTAGTGATTTCATTGAAAAAATTATCCGTGATTTAAAAATTATTTACTCGTTTATAGAGGATCTATGATGTGCATCGTATGTTATAACACGGATTATACATAAATACAATTAAAATGGGGTTGTTTAATAGAAACAGGGTTCGGTTCCTTTAAGAAATGGAAAGTATTCTTTTTTGAGAAGTTTCATACTAAGCTGAAGCTGCTATTCAGTACACTGTGGTTTACACTGGTAACTAATTGATATCAATCCACAAGGGTTACAAACAATGAAACCCCGATTGATAGAGTAGTTTGAGTATGTTTTTTTTTAGAAAAATAAGCTTGTTCAGAAGTCATTGATTCATTGGTGTATATTTTCGAATTTTCCTCAACATCCATAAGCAATCATGATGATAATATATGACTTATAAAGCATGCATGGAATGTCATTTGTCACTGTTTGATTACCTAGAATAAATGAATAACATTTAATGCAACTAATTATAAATGGCAAAATTTAATGAAATCTACATCGACCGAATTAATAATTAATTTCAAGATTTTACCAAAGTTTTGAGAAATAGTTTTGACTAATCAAGTTTATACAAGCCACCGGTAACACATGTTTTACCAACAACATTGACTAATAGTCACTATGTGCCACAAATCAATCAAATAGTAAATCTCACCATTGGAAACCGGCTGATGGCTAAATCCTATATACGATTCTTAGATGTAATATAGGATGTGAGCTAATGAAGATTCTCATACTAAGACGAAAAAGTTGTCTAAAGTTGTCGTTGGTTTTCATGGATACCCAACAGTAGTACAAATTTTCTATCTTTTAATTCTTTTCTAGCTGTTTCTTCAATCACCTTTAAATTAGTCATTATTTTTTATTACTGTCAATAGTGTTAACGTTAACCTTATTTATTAACTTTCAATCTAGGAAATATTGTAAATTGAATACCATCGGCTTGTAACAAGAGATGTAGTATCCCTATATCCTCTCACCTTTTTATGATGCTAATTTTTAATTTTTCATGTCTTAAAATATATTTAATGTCTACTGCATGTCCTACTGGTTGTAAAAATATTTCAGTGTATGTGATATATTTGTTTCTAGGTTTAAAACCTGGAAGTGAATATATAGTAAGTGTTAACTCGATGAATACAAAACATGGAGCTAGTGGTTATACGGAACCTATTCATTTAAGAACACTATCATGTGAGTTTTCTTATCACTGTAATTAGTTGCACTATTAATATAGTTTAAACATAATAATACAAATACATGGTTACTATGTAACAAACAGTAGCATTTATTCTTAAACTCTTACCACTTTGTTTATATAATTATAGACAGGAACTTGATAAGCTATTTACGAGTTAACTAATATATAACTACTTATGGAAATGTATATTAAAAGCCTACTAGTAATGTCCTGTCGTAGTTAACTGTTAACTTATCAATTACAAAGCCTAAAAATGAAATATTCTTTCCGGTGCATCAATACATTTGCCTACATCAACTAGATGACCAAACGAAGTTATTAGGCATTCATAATGAAATTAAATGCATTTCTCAATATTTTCTAAGGAATACATATTTCAACAGTTGATTTTTCAAAATATTCTAGCAATAAACTTAATTCAGTTATATTTGTTTGTGGGATAACAATTTGGTTGTATTGTCAGTCAGGAAATAGATGAATGAAGATATGATCTTAAGTTAATTTAATAGTATCGACAAAACCTATTTGGTTTTGTCACATATTCTTCCCCATCATTGATATTCAAGTGGGAATTACTTCAGCTAAAATTATAATGAAACATTGTGTTTTGATAATGCAATAAGAAAACGAAGTTTATCACATATATGTGGCAGATTCAAGCAATACATTTCGAACAATCTGATCATACTTACACTTGTTAAGGTATTTATATATAAAAATTAATCGTCACTAGATATTTAAGAGTATTAGTTATGTAAACAAGGCTAATAAAGAGAACAATATGAATCTGCCAAGGTAAGTTGAGTGGAAGCACAAATTGCTTTTGAACACACAAGGAGGACTGGTTTGAACTTCTGTATATCTTAAGTTTCAAAAAACCATTGTATACGTCCTAATGCACTTTTACAAAACACCACAAAAGATAATTTGATATCAGTCACATGGCTCTAAAAAACTTTTTATTCATAATGCATTATCAAGATTTATCAAACGGATAAACTGTTTTAAATACTGTTGTTGTGACGCGTGGTTTGGATTCTTTATTCGACCGCTGAAATCTCTGTCGTCAATTATTATCTCGTCTAAGTGAACCGCTTGATTCGACTCCTAAGCTTTTACTCGATCCCCAGGCTAAAACTACACTTCAACGTGAAGACGAGAGAGAAACAGGATATACGGCAAAATAAAACTTTACTGCAAGGTTTCCATTATGTACAGAAACTATAGTATTTATATTATCATAAATGTCCTTCAGGCTTCTAGAGATTTCTATATCCTACTAAACACAGTAGTAGTAAGATAACTGCCCAATCAGAGATATATCACGTGACTTCTCATTGTCTAGAATTTTCTGATAAAAACTATCTGCATGCTGATTGGACACAATTTTCTCTAATGATTTCTACGCCTTTCTGAACTTGTTTCAAGGGGTTTTTTGGCTCTACCCAACAATTGTTTTACCGGTTACCAAGCTGTTCTACGACCTCCTAACTGAGTGACTAACAAAGTTGACTTACAAAATTTACAAGAAAACTGGATTAATAGCGTTACTTTACAATTTACCTATCATACATATACACTGTCAAATGACAGTGTTTTTATTTTAAAAATACTAAATAATATCATTCATTTACATTCACTGATTAGTGAGCAATGACTGACGTCATGTTTACTTAATCTTGCAAACTTATATAACTTATAACTTATATAATTCCATTGTTAAAACTGCATTACGGTTACTAATCTAAATGACTCAATATCACGTGAATTGTTTTTAATGTTAAGTGATTGGAGCTAGTTAACATGTAATCCTGGGCGTAGTAGAGTGGTTCAGTAATAATGTTTCATGATATGAGATTGGATAATCTGTATACGAATCATACAATTAGCGTCGTTACCTCCAAGATTTTAATTGCCGCCTGCTAATGAGTGTAAGTTAGCATAAAGTCCAGTTCCAAAGATTCCTAACAGCTACCTTCAACCATCAAGCATTCTTATATTATATAAATATAGTACTAATAATTCATGTGATAGAAATTCGCAACTAGTAACTATGACATTATAATAGGTAACAGGACATAAATATGTTGCCCAGTTATTCAGTTTAGAAAATCTCTTTAATCAATGTGTTGAAAATATTAAATGCGTTGGTGAACAAAAAAAGTTCATTGCATACATTTAGTAACTTTTATACACTTTAAATAAAGCTGCAACAAAGAATTAATCGGAATAAGAAAAAACCATCTTTGTTCCCTTCGATTCGTTACAGCTACTTACTACGTACAACGTACAAATTTCTAAAGTAGGTTGAAATTGCTTACACGACTGAATTTAACTAAAGGATTTTATATGCACTTAGTGTCATATAGTCATAAAGGTATCTTTAAGGGTACCAGACTAAATATAACTCTAGCAGATACACATCATACGTTAAAGAATTTCTTACTTTATTAAAAGCAACAATTGACCAAATCATTCCAAATGATCAGTTACATAATGAACAAAGAATAATTGTCAGTAATAAAATATTTAAGTATCAATTGATTCAATAGTTTACTACATTCAACTCAAACCATTATTCTTGCTGTCTCCAGGTAAATGTTTATAATTTATAAACCTCAGTATCTTGCAACTAGTGATTTAAAGATCAACATTTAATCAGCCTCTGTTGTTATCTGTGCATCCTAAGTATAAATTTGTTTAAAGCTGGATTGTAAGTGACAAGTAGAATTCATTTTACGCATTTTGTTTTACTTAGAATTCAACGATCAGTTATGTCTTCACCTTATTCGTTTCAACCGTCATTGCACTATTTATTAAGTAACTTAGTTCAGTAAGTCATTTTTATGTAAAGGATACGTATATCTGTGGCAAGTTTGGTTGTTGATGCTATGGATCTCAGCTGAACAGTTTCTATGTAAACATTACTAGTGAAATGCAAGTATATCCAGCTGGTGAGTTAGAAATAAGATGAAACAACCAGGCTAGATTCAACCTATCAAACACAGTCCAAATTTAATCTGAACTTCAAGCTTGTTTTGAAAATAAGTGTATTAAATGACATTAAGAATTTATATTAACCATAATATTTTGTAACATTTTATCTATCCAAATATTGCTTTCGTAGCGGATTCGTACGGTGGACGTGTACCTATGCCACCTTTATCAGCTGTTGCATATTCTGACGACAATGCGTTATTAATCATAGTGTCTGCATGTGTATTTGGATTTGTTATTCTTCTTGTGAATGCTGTAGTCATCGGTTTCCTGATCAAACGACGCCGTCATCGCAACATGCTCAGAAGAAGACAACATAAACCTGATCAAGGTGTGACTATGGCAAATGGTGTAGCATTAACAAATCATGATCCATCTAGTAATGACACAATGAAAGCACATCTTCAACCATCTTTTGTAGATCATAATGATAATTTCATTGATACAGATAACAGTACAACATGTATTTGTTGTCCACCCAAAAAACAGAAACTCATCAGCTCAGGTAAAGTTACTTGATTAACTTTTGATTTATGTACGTCAACTGATAATCAAATAAGAAAGCAAAAGGTCATTTCGTTCTGAAAACAGTCTGTCTTAGTTTTCATAATGTGTTTGCAACTTGATTAAATCAGTATTCCATTGATAATTCAAAGGTAGCCCATCATGAGAATATGTTGACATATGATCAAATTAACTGATTCTTGGTAACTGTTACACTTCAAAGTATGATTGTACAAGATAACTGACACTAAATGTTAATTGCATTAGAGTACTAAAGTGATCATAGTGACTTTGTTCATATAATGATTAGGCAAATTTATTCATCTACTAGTTGGCTTCTAGAGGAACCCATAAAGTCATCCCCAAAGTTCACGCTTATTGCACCTCGTATTATAGAAACAATGCTAAAAAGAACTGATATATTTTTTAAATTGATGTGATTTTTTACAAATAAGTTGAGTTGTGAGTTTAAAGTTCGCTTCATTGACCTAAAAAATTGACTGTCTATATTTTGCCTACTAATAAGTAGTGTAAAATAACATTTAGAATCTGTTTCATATTATTGTCTAGTTTGTCACACAGTTCACATATACTCTAAGTGCAATTATCTATATAAAATATTAGGGAAGTAAAGAATTTAGGCTTCAGATACTTGAACATTTTGTATTGATGTCACTTTCTACAATAAAAGTACGTTTTTGTATTCGGCCACTTTCTACTGGGTACATACTGCTAGATTCAATGGAATAACACACCCGTAGTCCATAAAGACAAAATATTGTACTTAGTTCGCGGAATATTTATATACCTTGTGTGGTTCTACAAGAACTGAATATTATTTAAATACTACTTGAATTCATGATGAAAGCAACAAAAGTTACAGTAATCTGCACTTCGTGTACACAAACGTGCAAATGACAAAACCAAAATGGGCTACCAGAAGAGTGATATTCCACCCAACAGAAAGCGATATCTAAAAATTTCGACTATAACTAACCGATGAAATGTGGGTTGAAAAACTACACAACAAACATTTAGCTACTGATAAATAGTACGATAATTACGACTAAATCCAACATATACATTATAGAATTCTAAATTATTAGGAACTATCCCTGTCTATTCTGTTTATATGCTTTGTGAAAATTAGCATATATTTGGTTTAAAATAAACTCTAAATGTGACCTTATTAGAACATACTAGACCTATAATTGAATCAGAATGTCTACTAAACATTAAGGAGTAAATGATATCTTATATTATTCTTAACACTTATGTTAGAAATTTTCGTTTTCATAAAGTTTAGCATAGATTCCCGGAGACGTTCTTATGACTAAAGTATGTGTGATATCATAGAAATCAGAATAACTGTTTCTAAGATCCATAATTTCTCAATTGTATCTCTGAAGTAGGAAATAAAATAAAATGAATTTCATAACATAGGTGCTCCTTTCTTTATCCTGTATTATGGGTTATTATAGGCATAACTACTTCACCCAAATGTTCACACCCAACTAGAGAACAATAAAGACGAGTAAATATCGTCACTGGTGGAATATCATTCAATTACTGAGCATACTGTGACGTTATTTAGACGTCATCTAATGTTATCTGTTTTCACCTTCCCTAGTTCCAATCGTTACTGTCCCTTACTACAAATACTAAGTTTATACATATTAGAAGAAATGTAAGTAACCAGGTTAATAGACTTGTTGAACAACCAATTATAACATGAGAACATTTTCGTTTCATTTTTCACTACTTAATAGTAGTAAGTACCACAATGAGTAATTGATAATTATTTGCACTCATTATACAATCAGTTAAAAACTAGTTTTTATAAACTGGATGCATAAAGAGTCGAAAAATATGACGTTAAAACAGTTACTAGTCATGAAGAACGTATATAACGTCCCATAAATAAAACTTATGCATCCTGAGCCTTTGCAAGATTATCATTGACTTCTATAATATGAATATTATAATACATGATAATTGTACTTCCTTACAAAATTCAAGTTACTAATTATTTGACTTTATGAAGTAGTATGTAATTATGATAGGATTAGCCCCAGTATTCGTTCTGCCTCACAAAGCTTCAATTAACATTGCGCCCAGAAACATCAACAGCTATAACATATGCATTAGCCAACATAATACAACATTAGTTTACTCTCTTCAGGTAGAAATTTGAGCAGACAAGTAAATTTATGTTTTGAAAAATTAAAACTTTGATAAGGCTGTGAAAGATATAATCTTCCTACTGAGAATACTACTAATTTACTGATTACGAATTTATGTTTTCTGATTTGAGTTACTTTTCACGTACGAGGATCCAGTAAAGTCTACATTAATGCCTAAACCAAAATAAGAATGGAGGGACTCGATTATGTATACCTTCTATTAAATGTCAGGCACTTTAATCACTACCTACTGCTCATATAATCACATACTGCTACACAGACCCTTCAAATTACAAACAACTATATTTTGTTGCCTAGAATGTATTACTTTGAGCACCATGCCATAAAATGATAATACTGATTAGTGTATTCTTAATAACAAAAACAAGCAAACTAACATCCATCTGTTATACTTCATTCACACCTGTTTATTAGGTTATGTGAAAGCAGACTCTTATGGTAATTTTTTTCGTTCACATGGTTATACACCACACGATGCTTGCCTATCTCAGTATTCTCAACACATTGCTACAGATATGGATCAGCGAGGGAATTTAGGGAGTCATACCAATGCAAATAGTATTCCAGATTTTACTCATTTAACCTCTAATCAAATGACATCAGGTTATCCAGTTCGTCATTTGACATCTCCGACACCATACTTCAATAATACGTTACATTGTCCAGCGACACGACATGGTTCTACTGACCTCGGAATAGATTATTCATCAACGAATCCAGTCAATTTAATAAGACGTGAACATGGAAGCATAAAACATTCTACCCGTCATGGACAACATACTCCAAGACAAGCAAATCAGTCGCGCTACTATGGTGTAAGTTATTATTTTATCAATCCAACACTAAGTGATAAGAGATTAAAATGAATCATTTTTATCAGTATTTTATCTTCTTGAATAGAAATCTGGATGTTTATACTATTAATAAGTAGGGCCTCAAAGTGAAAACAAGTAAACATGATAAATGTTTAGCTGAGAACGTGAAACTTTATTTACAATATCTTCAAGTAATATAGCAGTTCTTTTAAAGAATTACATAACTGACTTTTACACTTTCTGTATATGTATGAAATTGTACTATATAGCTATTCTTAGATTCTGCTCTCAAATTATTTGGTCCATTTCATCCTATATTTAAGTATTTCTCCTTTCCAATACAGTTCTTAAGTATTAAAAACTGATAAACGTAGAATGATTGTTAAGCAGTGACTACTGTGGTGTTCCTCCATTCTTATTTCATTCTCTTTAACCTCTATCACCCAAGTAGCAGTGTGGTTGCCAGTCTAAGTGACTCGATGTCACAAGGACCAAGTTATAACATAATATGATTTTGACAGTAGTTGGAGAGAAGACTGGTCCTACATTTTGTACTAGTTGGCATCTGCGAGCTAAGTGTACCTGTAATTTTTGGAAAAATGATGTTCTCTGATGGATACGCATTTATGTCACCGCCCCAGCCGCACACTTACAAGACTACCTTATATCACAAAGTACTGCATAAGATATCGAAGGATTTAAACTAATCATCAGAAGGCAACTTGATCGACACTTTCAAAGGTTAACAAACATCATATTGACCACTACCTAGTAATTAAATAATTTAAATATCTCTGCCTTTCAAGATTTCAGGTGCATCTTTCCAAAGAGTACTAACTACCAGTAAATTTAGGTTTATGTTTTTCAATAGACTACCTCTGAAATTCTTATGCATCTAAGACTAAAATACGTGACAGATTGTATACATAAATAATAATGGGTCAATCTTAGCTATTATGTGGCTGTCAAAAACATGTTAATCAATATACTTCTATAATTCCAGCTGATAAAAGGAAGTTATTAGTGCTCTTAGCGTCTATGGAGTAGAGCAGTAAGTCAGTTATAAAAACGAAGAACCTGGCATACATGCGCATAGGTTCAAGTACCAACACTGCAATATAACAACAACAAATTTACACTATTAACACAACAGTATATTTCAACAGGAAGGAATGCAGTAAAAGTATGCACGAAAGAATAATGGAACATATGATTTAGATAAAGATAGCGAGTGAATACATGTAATGCACGGTAACCGATTCTGAGTCATATCATCTTGTGTCTCTAGCCAGTGATTGCGATTATCACGCCGACAACAACTAGGTTATCTACATCTGCCAACAAAACTTAAATCAGTAATCAGAGGCTTGATGAACTGATACCGTGTTTGATTTGGCTACATCTAACTTACTTTGATCCTACTCCTAACCAAACCAATATTGTGCTACGTGATAGGCTGTGGTAGGGTATATTTAATACATGTCCCAACTATGTCAGCCGATTAAGGTTTTTCAACGTCATCTATTGATTTTCCATGTTTTCCCAAAATACTGTGTATCTAGCATCAATAACGGAGTAGATCAGCATGATTTAAGGTTAACATAAGTAACACGATAACATTTTGTATTAACTATAATTTAAAATACCTCACAAATATATTTTATTTATTTTAATAATTTTTATTTTCTTTCTTCTTCTTTTTTCTTCTCACTATTTGTTGTTTTTTATTGTTGTAATATGGGATCTGTTGTCATTTGTTGTGATTTCATTAAAATAATTTAAGACACTTCAAAATCCAAGTTCATATAGAAAATTAACAAATGATCAATTTGTTATTGATAATAAAATTAATGAATGTACCCAATTACAGTCAATTATTTCGTCTACAGCTTCTTTTGTGAATGGTTCAATGTCTATAGATAATAATGGACTAGGCTTAACAATAGTCAATGATTCATTTCATATGACCTCATGTCAAACATCACCTCAAAATATTGTTACTAATCAAGCAAAAAATAGTTCTACAGAGATACTATCTACAGGATTAGCTGCATTTACACATATTAAACGAAAGTCTGAATATAACGATACTAATGAAGGAAATAATCTGACTAGCGAGTTATGTAATACAAATAATCTTCCTAACGAAAGTTCACCAATAGTTTCTATAAAAGTAACTTCATTCGCAGATCCCTTTAATCCTCATTCAATGGAATTAGGTTCAGATTTAGCAACATTTTCATATAGTGCACCATTTGATTATAATATAAGTCCATCCTGTACACCAATATTCTTATCCGTAGATCCCAGTGAGTCAAATTCTCTTTTGATGTCTAATTCTGTAATGAACTACCCTCCACATAGTAATAGATTATATGAAATGAATGGTAAAATGTCTGTTACCCCTCTGATGATTCATTCGCCGACCCCAGTACAAACAGATCAGTTACTTGTTCCAAGCTATGTACCGGTGCAACACATTTAGTATGCTCTCTATTCTTTTACTTGATAGTATAGTTTTCATAATTTTCTGTTTGTTATACGCATGCGTAATGATCATGTTGTAAAATTGAACCACATAAAGAATTACATGTATTGGTGTTCTATTTCCTCTCTCCACCCCCATCACTACCTGTTACTTCCCTATAATCTCAATAATTTATTTTATGCCTCCAAGACAAAACCTAACCTTGGAGGTACACGTTACTTTTGTTCATCACGTGAAGTTATTCAGTCGAATACTTCAAGACAGAATATACCTCATTTTGAAAATCGACAAAGTGTAAGCAATCTTTCACATGCAATATCCAGTGAATTAATTACGCAACAAAACCAATGTACTTGTGGACAACAATGTTGTGTGCAAAAACAACATCACATTCATTGTCATAAACGATTACCATATTCATGTCCTACTTGTTTGAAATCAAGTTTACATAATAGCAAGCAGTCATTTAATACACTGAACACTCAGAACACACACACTGGTAAGTCTATCATTTGTATGTACATAAATGTATAGAATTTTGCCTTATCTGTATCATAAATGTAGTGACGTGTGCTTTAAGTTTATTGTTAGCAAATGTTTTCGTTTAGCTACTAAGGTTTCTAATAAATTACAAAAATAGCTCCAGCTAATTCATGGGATGTTCAAGGTTTGTTTACATTGATAGCTTGTCTCAACAAAATACTACTTTTTAGATGAATTCGGTGCTTCAGTAGAAGTCGTAAAAACTTCAAGGATGACGGAGAGCTAAAATAACTATGGACCACTTACACTGAAATAAACTGTTCACAGTGTTATGTGCCCTACGCTTAATTTAAGAAAATCATTTACGTATTCAACTTTGACACGAAATTTAATGTTTAAAAGAACTGTATGTAAAAGTCAAGGAGAAAAAAATGCGGGTAAAGATTTTGATTACTATGAACTTCAACGAATGGAAAGTGAGACGGGACAAATACATTGTAACAATGACGAGTATTCTGAAGAAACCAGGACGTTTGTAGGATCATAGTTTGGGTATTCATTTAACATATATACTGAATATAATTAACTTCAGAACTGAAATTAGAAATGTAAATTTGGAGTGCAACAAACACATTAAATCATTGCAATTCTTAAATACTAGACAATGTTGTTTAAATAAATAGCAAATGTATACAACACAAAAGCGAAACGGTAGGTGATACTGAGATTTCTCAAGAAAAAATGGACATTGTATCCCAAATTACTGTAAATGACGCTTTCAAACAAGTCACATTTCAAAATAATTTTTTTGCTAGTCCAAGATAACACTGTATATGCATTTAGAAGCTACAGTATAGTACATAAGTGAGCTTAACCTGTTCTTAAACTGTCATTAAAAATTGACTATCATAGCTGGTCAGCAACCACCTAACAAAGGTAAAGTCAATCATAAATCACTTATTATCATTTATGCATTTGATTCACATAAAGTATAAAACTAGTAAAATGTAACCCATTCTTGACAGTAGTAAACGTATCAGCTATCAAAACCTTACTGCAAAGAATAATGCATGACGCATAAATCGACACTATACCTTAATTAAGACTCTTAGCCTACATTAACACTAGGTCTAAATCAGTCGTGAAAATTTGCATAACTCTATCTCTTAGTTTATAGTATTCAATCATGTAATTCTAATGATTACAGTAGTTTTTAAATGTAGGAGACATTTTATAGTAAAGGACTAAACCGCAGCCTGTTTTTTTTATTCAATAATCTAGATAACTTTTCTGAAGAGGATAAGGATTCTGATCGTAGTCGTTATGTCGATCAACTTAGACGAATTCAATATAGTGGTGGACCCACTGCTCAGGTTTGTTTAATATTTTAAGATTCCTCTATTGTGAATGTATAAAATGTGTTGTTGATCTTATAGATTAGATTTTATTTGACTGAAATAAGAATAATGCTAAAACTACAATATTTTCAGAATACAATGAATTCATTGGATTTCGTTGCAGCTACATGTCAATCAACTAATTATAACTAATGTAACATGCAAATATTACTATAAATTAAGCGATACGAATTGTTTGTCAAGAGGTATACATGATTGCAGTTATGATTAAATAAAGGATTTTCAATAAAGTATTTAGAGCTGAAAATGAGTGGTAGTTTGAAGAACTATCATCAACCTGCATTCATAATGTATGTTCATACCGATGACATAATTAGGATACGCACATATTTTTCAATTCCTATTCAACTATAAAATGTATTGTAAAACGGATTATATGGCTGTGGGGAGTTCATCAAGACCGGTTATTTTTTTATCAAATCCGCAAAGTGCTAGACTGTTATCTGCTTTCAATGAGACAATATTATGTAGAAGATACATTGACCATTAATTCTTAATATACGATAATATAATTTACTTAAACCAGCTGCTAGAAACTTTCAGTAAAACTCATTCAGACACAGTAAAATCCGAGAACGAATACACATTTCAGTTTCTAGAATCTACGAGTTTTCTAAAGAAATAATGGAACTTGCCAAATATTTATATAACATGCGGAAACTTGGAAAAGGGGGCGGCATGCCTGGAAAAAACATGTGATTAGTCAGTATAGTGACAGATATCTTGAAAAAAAGCACTAAATCTTATATATATGCCTTGTACATTATTGGTAAGTGATTATTTGGATTCTTGATAAATCAGCTGGATTAACGTGCCTGAATAATAGACTAAAGCAAAGTTGAGAGTAGCTGTAGGTATTGTATTACGGAGAACGAAAATCTATGGAATCGGTCATCTCCATCGTTTAGATATAGGAGAGAGGACAATAGTATCACTTCCAAGAATTTTGTTCAATAAATTGTAAATACGGCTTAGTAAAATTAATCTACTTCAGAGGCTTTAAACTATGCTCAGTAGATAAACCTGGGGAATGCATAATGACGAAAAAATGCCTTTAGGAAAGGGATATTGTGATGAATATCGCTGAAGTAGGGTAATTAATCAACCAGACGAGAAACCTGTATTCATCTGATTAATGTTCAAAAGCCGTCAAGTATCGACAATAATCATCTACTGGAATCACGCAGAAACCACACATTTCCTGCTGCAATACTGGTTCGCTTCTATGCAATACGATATTTTATTTATTATTCAAGAATTGATAAATACCCATCAAACTGTAACATTAACTTCACTTATCGATTCGCCTGTACTTGGAAAGGCAGGTATATTGTAAAGACAGAAAGACAAGGATTCCTACGCTCAAGAGATTATATACCAAAAAACGTACGACTAATGAAACCAAACATTTATCCGGTTTATTTGCAAGACACCTACTAGACACAGGATATGAAGTGAACACGTTAGGTGACTTCAAGACTACACAAAAAACAATTCTATAACAGATATACCTGGCACTTAAAGAAGATCGATTATCTTCTATGACTGTTTTTCGGTAGATTATTTCATTTATTTTGGTTGTATGCAAGGTGGATTTCTCCCTGATGCTTTCAAGCTTCCAAATAATACGCCGATAACAGCAATAGCAAACAGCGAAAAACAAGCGCCTACATAAAAACCTTCATTAAAATGCAGTGAAGAAAAAGAGAGACAAACAGTGAGGTTTCACGAGAGTGAACTTCTTTCTAACAGGGAAGGTGCTAAAAAGAGACGGAACAAGTTATTCTTTTTGTGAATATATTCGTATTTGTTGCTATTTCTTATTAATTGTAAAATATGCGACAACCGGATGGATAGCATAAGGAAAACTGAATAATAATAAGAATAGAATGTCCAGTTTCCATATAATCAAAATGAATGAAATAGTCTACCAAAAAACAGTCCTAGAAACTAATCAATCTTATTTAGGTATACAGCATATCAACAACATTAAGGCTTAAGTTATTATGATAAAAAACAGACCGGTAACTGTTTTCTTTTTAACACCAGTTTAGTTCTAAGCGCTTATTGGCTATATCTTCAGTAGATTTTAAACGATCTGTAGTTTTCTGTCAACTGGACACTTTAAACAAATCTAAGTTTGTTTACAACTGATGAGAAAATATCGAAATAAAACAAAATTCAATTTATTCTGTAAACATAATTATTTTATAGTTAAGTTGGATTGTGACTGGTAAATGGAATCCAGGACGCGCGTTTCGTCCTATCGGCTGGATGTACCTGCATCCCAATGTTGATGTTCACACTGGGATTCGAACTCAGTCCGCTTCGTGTCAAACGCCACCGCGTTCACCACTAGGCTACTGTGTCCAGACGGTCACACTTGTGCAACAGAGGCTTACCAGTCTCAGTCCATTACAAATCAACGGGAAGATACAAGCCTATTCTGAATTAGATATGTACCCGTTGCACAAGCGTGACTGTCTGGACACAGTAGCCTAGTGGTGAACGCGGTGGCGTTTGACACGAAGCGGACTGAGTTCGAATCCCAGTGTGAACATCAACATTGGGATGCAGGTACATCCAGCCGACGAGTCCCAAATAGGACGAAACGCGCGTCCTGGATTCCACTTGCCAGTCACAATCCAACTTAAATATAACTTGTGTACTATTGCTATATAGAGGCAATCCACTCAGGATGCACATATGGCAACAGAGGCTGACCAGTTTCAGTCCATTACAAATCAACGAGAAGATACAAGCCTATTCTGAATAATTACTTTATGTTCTTCTTAAGATAATAAATTGGACAATATGTGGGAAATTAATAATTTAATTCTATATTCAAACTTCTTATATATTGGCATTCATTTACAGCTTTTATTAGGTAATATCAACATACAAAATGATCATTCAAGTCCTGATTCAAATTTATCACCTAATCAAGAATTGCATAATTCAAATGAATTCAATTCTTGTTTAACAAAATCTAAGTTAAATATGCATAAAATTGATTTGTTAAATACTACTGAAAATAATAATTCTATTATGTCTAAATCAAATCAATTTAATCAACAAACAGATAATTTAATAAACAATGAAAAACTTGAAAAATCACAATTATTATATTCAGATGAATACAATTGTGAACAACAAAATCAATATATCATTAACAGTTTATCAAATGTAGATAACAATATCATTAAATCAACTCATCTATCTGATTGTTTTGTTTAATTTCATTCATTTAAACATTTTTCTTATTTTTTTCTTTTAATCTTACCTTCCATTTTCTTCTCTATCATACTTTTTATTGTTTATTTGAAATATTTCAATTATCTGCTGATTAATATTTCCGGTTAATAAATTGAATGTTATGAGTATTTGTTCCCATTCTAAATTGTTTTTCTTTATGTTCGAAAACATCATATTCATGGAATTTTTTTAAATTATTATTTACCATTTGAAGAATTGTTTATCTAATTAACATTCCTCTACTGCTTACATAATTTTAAAGAAAAAGAAAAAAACCGATGAAGTTGATAAGGATGAAACTGAATTCTAGAAGTAAACTTTTGTCTTTAATTCACTTGTTCAATTTACTATTCATACTATTTGCAATTATGTGAAGAATGTTTACATCTTATTGTAGTTATTATACAAAATACCATGATTTCTTTGTTTGTTTGTTTTTTTTATGTGGTTAAATTTTGTAGTGATTGATAAACTGGTTTTTATGTCACTTCTGTCAAGTACCGTTTTTTTTTTCAATTAATAGACAACCTAATTGGATTAAATTGGTTAGTTGAACAAATGAATCTGTTAATTCATTTTAATTAATGATGATTAGTTGTGAAATTGTCAAATGAATGTTAGAGACTATGATTTATTCATAGAAAATAAATTATTTTCTTTGTCTTTCTATAGTGTTAATTTAGAAAATCTAGACTTTTTTTAGATTGTTCATATATGAATGCAGGATTTGCTTTTTAGATAGATAAAATGAGGTTATAGACAATCTTTAGGAAATTAGCTTAAAGATAATCAGCAGGAAACTCTGAATCAACGCTTCGTAAAATTTGCCACCTATTAGTAATTAGTTTCTCAGTCTTAGGAAAATGGATGCTTCCTGGAGGGTTTGATTCCCGGTCACTCAGTTTCAGTCTGCGACAATTACCTCTGAGTTATTCGGATGTATTACTTTAATAATTTATCTACTTGATTAATTGAAGGCAGTTGTTAGATGAAGAGAGATTAGATTATATAAAATTTAATGCCTTTATTCATGCAAAATTCTATGTTTTATTATTATTATTATTATTGTCATTACATACTGATATGCATCAGTCATTTATCGGCAACGTGGAATCTAGCATACATACGCATAGGTTCAAGTACCAACACTGCAATATCACAACAACATTAAATTTACACTATTAACACAACAACAGAGTTCAACAGAAAGGAACGCTGTACAAGTATGCACGAAAGAATAATGGAACGTATGATATAGATAAATATAGTGGGTGAATACACGTGATCCACGGTGACTGATTTCAAGTCATATCATCCTGTGCCTCTAGCCAGTGATTGCGACTATCACGCCAACTATAACCAGGTAATTTACATCTGCCAGCATGGCTTAGACTAGTAGCCAGAGGCTTGACTGGACTGATGCTATGTTTTGATTCGCCCACTCCTGACCTTTCCCTATTCTACTTCTTTGCCAACCATCACTATACTACAAGGCAGGCGGTCGTTAAGTATAAGTAACAGATGTCCTAAGCACCTCAGTTCATGATGCACAACTTAATCAACTGATTAGTCATTTTTCTCTAACATCAGTTGTCTAACATGAGAAATACCTACTTCGTCATTTCATGATATATAGGCGATGCTTCGAAGACTTCTACTATTAAAGACCTTGGGCCTAGGTATATCTTATATTTTCATCACCCATGCTTCCACATTCATAGGTTAAAACAGAGCAAACTGCTTCACTGTACACTCAGCCTTTTGTTGAAAGAAGGATATTTCACCTATTCCAAAGTGGTGTGAGTTGATAAAAACCAAGTCAACTTACTGAATGCTTTCTGACGTTTCGTCAGACACCGACCCATCAGGGATGATGAAACTTCCGAAATAAGTGGAATAGTCAAGCCCTCAACCACTTCATTCCTTATGACCAACGTAGGCAATAATGAAGACTAGTCCTGGAGTAACAGTTTGCATTTAGAGGGAAAGAAACTGCATTCCGAATATGCTTGAAGAGTTTTCCAAGGTATTTTGAGACTTCGCATATGGTTAGCCTCCTCATCGAATACTTTCCAAGATATATCAAAGTCATTATTACTAATATTATTAAATTTCTTCTAATAAACTCTCCAGTCATTTTTTTAAGTTAATACTATAAAATATTACTATGCGAAATCTAGAATGGTAACTTGATCTCATGAAATCACTTGATTTTCGAATGGATTACAGGCTTAACATTTAAAGAATACAACTAAAGCTTAAAACCCACCTCACTTACTTCTGCTTAGGTAGCATAGTAATATTACTAAACCTCATACAAATAGTGGAAAGGTTTAAAGTTTAGTATGTATATTCAAACTACGTAAACAAGCTGCAGACTAAAAACAACCGATCAACCTACAGAAATTTTACTTTTATGCTATGTTGCACATATTTTTATTTAGCCGAATGTTTTAATATATGACTATATGATAATTGCATTATAGTAATAATGCGATATGATTAAATGCATCTTTGTAACTACCATTGAGTACACCAATTATTCAGGCAGGTCATCATATTCGTACTTTAAACCCTTGAGAAGTAGTCAACGATAAAAAACAATCAGTAACAACATAACTATCTTGACAAACTTATTTCATGCTACATAATGTTTCAAACTAGTTCTTATAAATAGATCAGTATCCACCTATTAAGGAAATATTTCATTTTATATTCAGTGTTGAATTAATAAATACAGAATATTGTTTGGGAACTTTTCACTTTTCAGTAGAATAGAATAATAGCATCTCCTAACACTACATAGTTGATGATCTCTTTCGTATAAATGGTTCTACAATCAATTCAATTTGCTTCTTTTTTCGTTTTAAGCATACTAAGAGTAGCTTCTTTATTTTTATTTATCCAGGATTCTCCATCAAGACAAGCAGAATCTGCAATTTTCTAAAACATGAAATGAAACGAAATTAACAAGAGTAAGTATGAGCAATATAACTTTAAAAAATAGTTTCATTAAACATTTTGTATGAAACACTAATCAATTACTTCATACTAGTTCGAAACCTTTCTTCAGTAAGCACCTATATTTCCTAAACAGTCTTGCGTTCAGTTCAAAAAATATATTATCGTTGAAGGTGAGATGGAGGAATTATACTAAAATATATTAGTTGTTTAGTGATTTATTGTTTATATTAATCATTACACAATATTTTTTTAATTAGAACATACAGAATCAACCTAATAATTACGAAAAATCATAGCTTCATATCCACATATCTCAATAACTAGCGTTTTGTCTTATAAATATATATTAGTTTTAACTATTGTGGTTGGCACCGTATTTTAGTGTCGTTGTCATTATATTATGCTTTCTTATGCTAACTGGAGCAGAGGATCTAATAAACTAATAAACGTTTAAATAAACGATTAAACTGAGGTGATTTGTGAAGACCGGTATTATGTTTTAGTTGATTGAATTCATCACAGATTGATATTAGTAGGGCACCCTTTGAAACCAGGGATCACTGAACAGCTGTTTCTTCTTAGTATATAACTTCTAAGCACTGTACCGTAGATTTCGTTCAGTGCTTACAAGTTTCCAATGGTACCATACCAACACCAATCTGTAATGAATCTAGTCAATTAAAACTTAATGCCAGTCTCTACAAACAACTTCAATTCAATTACAATAATCAATTTGCAAGTGACTAACTTCAGGTTGTTTCTGAAGCTCTAGTTAGAAGTTGTAACTGGTGGAGTTCAGACTAGTTGGGAATGAAATAGTTATCACTAGTGATAATTGATAATCGTCGAGTTATATCACCAATTGATGGAAGAGGAATCTTACCAGTGGACGCCAGCCGCCTCAGGGGGTTAGGCACTCATCGGCCCAAAGTCCGTGAGGTGCAATCGAGTGCACGCTGCCTAAGAACTTTATGCTAGAACGAAATAGCTATCCAGTGCTCCCCGATTTCCGTTCACACTATATGAATATCTCCAACTTTAGACTGTTTGTTTTCGTTTGATTCAAGATTACAATAAAGATGTTAATCCATGGAGTGAGAACATCAGAAAGTAAGTGATACGTATTTGTAATATCCCAATAAGAAATTAAAATTTTTGACGTTTTGCCGTTTAGTATAAGTCGCTTCTTCAGAGAATAAATAAATATCTAAACCGAACCAACAAAAACTTAAATAAGACGGTGGTAAGAATCAAAACATTTAGTACAATGAAAAGATAAGTCTGATGGTATCACACCATGTCAAGTTATTTGGGCCAAGGTAATTAAAAGTGATAAATGCTAGTGGGAAATGTATGGGCGCGAAAAATGTGTGAAAGTAAAACTGTATGTGTGTTAACATGAATGAAGTTTGATGCACATTAATTATAGTCCATTGGATAGATAGTCCTTTTTGGATGATTAGTAAGACCTTCCCTTCTATTAAGCCCAGTTGGATTCTACAAAATGCAAAGCCTATCACCTATTCGTTTTTCTTAATAAGCAGAAAAACGTTTTTAAATAACTTGGATGTTTCTAATATTAATTGTATGGCTATGATAAATAGCATATACTGCTATCGCTGATTTGACTTGTAATTTTTTGAGTTCAACATAATTATCACTAGGCCGTTTAATGTAGCTTTCATGTTGTTTGGCACTAGTTATAATTCTTCAAGAAGACTCTCCATCATAGAAAATATCACAATCAACACATCATAACCTGCAGACACAATTCCATGTAAAGGTGAAAAAGATAAGGTAGAACGACAGTGCCAATCCATGACATTTCATTAGATCTCTATGCCGCGAAATGTCAGAAAGTTTAATTCCTACACATAGGAATATTAAAAATATATACCATTCATGTTTATAAACAACCTACTCAATGCTCAGTCTATTTGAAATCGTAAAATCTAAACATCGTAATGATATAACAGAAATTAAAACAACAATATTTGTTATTCCTGCGCCTTCAAAAAAATTAAAAGCAACTTACTCTCTCTTCTTTTGTATAATCATTTTTATCAGAAGTTGATAAAATTTCTCTGACTAATCGTATAAGCATGAGAAATTCATCACGGCATTCTAAATTACATTAAATAAATAAACTAGACATGGATCGTATTTTTGTAATTACCTATCCATTCTAACATTTGCATTGCTTCTTTCTGTTCATATTTATTAGCTAATTTATGTGCAGTTTCACCATGAACATTTTTTCTATAGACATCAACACCGGAAAAATATAAATATTTTATTAAATCAGCACGATTCCACATAGCAGCATAATGTATTAGATTGCATCCTTTTTGAAATACGATTAGAAAATTAGAAAGAAAGAAATGCTCAAATAAATAATTTCCAAACAAACCATTTATTGCAATTTTATTCAATTCATTATAACCACTACTTATCGCTTTTTCAATAATATTTCTACAATCTAACATTGTAAATAATTCAATAGCAGAATTATGCATTTCATCGAATTCATTCATGCATTGCAGATAACTTGATGGATCTTTATCATATTGTTTTAGAAACTTTTGAATTTCATCATTTTCACCTTGATGAATAAATTCGATTAATCGAGACATTGTTTTAAATTTCTGAAATAAACATTGAAATTAAATTGACATGTTTATTATTAATTGATATATTAGTTAAGTTATAATGTATGTGATGAGGTTAGGTCTCTTGTTTTTTTCTATATATGTTTATGGCTCTAAAATAAACCATTTTGGAAAATATAGCATGAAGTTTGCACCTTCCAAGTTTTACGTACTGCTTTAAGAGTGGCACGTATGTATCTCCTATCGTTCTTTGTGGTACAACGCCTAACTTACTCAAAAGTTCATGCATCTAAATAGCTGTGTGAGTAATGATGATTGTTTGTCAGATGAGACAGATCTACGCATAATGAAAGTCAGATCAGCTAATGACAAACTGGATCATCTTTAGCGCTGTCGTGGTGTGAGTTTGGCTGCAAAAGGTCGAGTTTTACAACGCTTCAGTTAAAGCGGTTCCTCTGCGAAGCCTGGCCTCTCTGAACCGACAATGTTTGGTGTCTCTCTGTCTGATCGCCGTTGTTTCTGAATTACTGACATCCAGTGCGAACATTGTGCTAGTGATGCTGAGGCTGAGCATCATGTTTTCAGGGTGCAAAGATGATAGTTCCATTTTTGCTGCTATTTTAAAATACCGTCTTCAGCGGCTTTATCACGCTCTATGAATGTTATCAGGCTTGCATATCGTGCACAATTTTTCCGACGCTAAAAGTGATTGAAAAAAGCAAAGTAATGGTCAGTGTGTAACATGCGGCGATCACACTGCAGTTTCTTATTACAATATTCATAAAAATGTAGTGACTTTTCTTAAACAGAATGAAATATTTTTTATTGTGTTTTTACCCGGACTGTATCTCTTACCTCCTAATTTTCTTGTCGTTCTATTAAATCTAATGATTTTTCTTCGATTAACTCCCTCCCCTAGTTTCCCCACAATGTTACTTTGTATTTGTGTGGCTCCTGTATTGTTGTTGCGATTTCGCGCTGAATTTTGTTTGTTTAAATAAAATAAATAATAAACTCACTATAACCGATTCTGTGTAATATCACCCACAGTATCTAACCAACGGTTGCCGTTGTTCTAAATGCTATGATTGAGTAGTCTACACTTAGCAACATGGCCTAGATAAATAATTAACAACATTACAGCCTAATACCACATATAAGTTTGGCTATCCTTTTTTCTAGCCTCTCATCCATTAACAGATATCGCATTTCGAGTTATTCGTTGTCTAGGTGTACGTAAACCATATTTAAAAAACTTTAATCAGTAAAGATTCGCAACCTGATCAGCCGATTTTCATATGTGTTTATCAACCTACGCCTAACCACAGCACAGCTTACTTGGTCGTTACATAATTACCGAACAATGTTGAAAAGACAATAAATATAGATTAGGTTAGCCACTAATCACTAGTCAATGTACAACTTAGCACAACTAAGGTACGATTGCTAATGTCGTAATTTTAATTGCAACGACAAGAAAACATTAACAAGAGAGGAAAATAACTAAAGAAATAACAACGTCACTACGGCTTGTTAATTAGAAGTTTAAATTTACGTAATACTATGATCGGTTTTGGTAATCACTGTTGTAGCTTATAATTATAGCTTCAGAGTATATTCTATCTTTAAATAATAGATGCGACTTACTTGAAACTAACAACTTAATGACAATGGATTATCTTGTTTTTCTAAAACTATTTAACTGGTACTATATAAATCAATAATAAACTCTAGACAGACACAAATAAATTGGATATCATGATAGCAAAAACTGTTTTAGGAATTGGTTTTGGAACATATCTGCCTTAATTACCTTGTAATTAAAGGTATTTCTGTGACTACCACTCGTACTAAGCCATACATCATGAACAAAACGATTGAAAAATCGAGTTTCTAATTTGCGGAGTTGCAGCTCTATTAGGCAAGTAAGGGACACATTGATTAAAGGAGTAAATAACATTTAAACATGGATACGGCTAACATGTACATCACCATATGATATGAAGAACCCGAAAATATGCTAATTAATAATCTGGCGGAAGGGTCAGTAACACACCATGATTAGGGTGAGCTAGGCTATGGAGTCATTGGATGATATGGCTTCAGTGAAAGTCTGAGTAAATTAGGCAGCTATACCACCCTTGACGAATCAAATTGAAGTGGACAATTAACCAACATTAATCCAACTTTATAATCTCTTTAAATGTTCAAATAAACATTTTCCACAGAGATTACACTTCACAAAAAAATATAATCAAACTTATGGGAACCACTAGCCCTTTAAGATGCCATTCATTCTCTCGATCATAGTAAAGTAATAGTAAATCGTACGAGTTGTGCGCTTATCTAATCAACTAAAAGTTTAGAATATGAATTTCAGGTACTTCTTATTGATACTTCAATTCTTGAGGAATAGAAGGGAGTTTATTTAAAACTCGATTTAATATTTCGATGGGAATGTACAAAAAGTATTTCATTCATGCATAAAATTTTTACATAACAGTTAGTTTGTAACATACATAGTCGGCTCTTATGACAGGAGTTTTACATGGTTTTTCTGTCTCCACACATTACGTTTTTTCACAAAAGTATTCGATTTCAACGTCACAAAAAAATATAACTTACTCGTACACTCTTTACTCTAAATAAGGCTTTGTTCGTCAAATACTTAAAGTTTTCTAATTTATTATTAAAGTCGCTACATTAAATGCATGACTTTTTCGTTTATAAAATTTTTTTGTGTCGAGGAGTGATGTATAAAATTTCAAGCTGAAATGAGC
Source organism: Schistosoma japonicum (assembly GCA_025215515.1). Lineage (NCBI taxonomy): Eukaryota > Metazoa > Platyhelminthes > Trematoda > Strigeidida > Schistosomatidae > Schistosoma > Schistosoma japonicum. Next base: position 32,831,868 of record CM046062.1, on the reverse strand, counting down.
AGACTAAAAAACACAAATGACTTGACTAGGTACCTGGAGATATCTTAAACTCTGATTCTCAGAACTAGCAAACTTTTATCCTACGAGAGTTGTGCGCAAGATCATTTGCAAATGTTATTCTTGTACTAGATATTCGGTAGTACGTCTTAAGAATTTGAATATTGTTAGTACTGTTTTATTACGTGAATAATACCCCATATGTCCTGGTTTTTTCGCTGCATTTTCTGCTGTTTGTTTTGCTTCTCTGTCAGCTTCAAATAAATTCTGTTCCAATACCATTTGCTCTGAGCTGTATCTTCTGCATCTTTCTCGTATATTACCGATGGTTTTCTTTAGTGGTCCCAATCACTAGTTCAATCCTACATAGCATTTTCAGTTGTTCGTTATACCTGCTACTTATTATTTTATTACCCCTTGCTTCAATTCTGGTTTTGGTTGTCAAGTTAACGGAACATATATATGGTGAACATTTGGGAATACAAGCTTGCCTAAGCAGGTTTGTTGTTCTCTGAAGTAGATTGCATCAAAATAAACTTCAAACGCACTTGTGTTCTTGTTTTAAGGATAACATGTTTTTCCCGTTTAGTTTTCGACTATTTGTTTCGGTGTATTGACATAGTGTATTTTACGACCACTATACGTATATAGATGATCTACATCAGGAATATACTTCTGCAAGGCATGAGATCCAGTCAAGTGAATATATCCACACTGATATGAGGTTGATTTTACCAGATATAATAATCTGTTACATGTATATAATGCTGAAAAATGTCGAATCTGATAAAATTCAACCTTCAGCCTTTGGTAGGTTTTTACCTAACTGTAAGGTATGTTTTGTGAAGAAAGTAGTTTAAAAAAACATGAAAAAGTTAGTCGATGTTTAAGTTATTGCTAACGATACACTTACTCGAAACGAATCTTTGAAAAGCAGCTTGTCGTAGCCAATAGCATCGTTAGTAGTGTGTAGTCAAACAAGCTATCCAATTTCAATGTCAGTTTGGCGGGCTAGCTTAAACCAATTGATTTATTGACGTTCATGGCTCGACTTTGAAGTGGAGTTTCTAGTCTTTATTTTTGTCTAATGTGGAGTTCTGACAACTCGGATCCCTGATACAATATTTTGATTTACATGTTGATGTGATTGTGTCCCAGTCCTATGGGTATCCAAAAAGCAACAGCTACCACATTAATCAGGCAGCTTATCAGCTTATTGTTATTCGAGAGTTGTGAGATTACAATGAAATGGTTAGAGATGTAAGAGTAATCATCTGGTTAGAAGTATGCATAGACGAAATAAGATGAGTAATAAAACTCAGTAAACAGAGACAAGTGCATTAACAGAAGGTGGAGTCAGTAACAATGGGCATAAGGTGTCTGCAGAGCTAATTAAAGTAATCAATCGATGCTCCGAGCAGTGACTAGAACTCCCAGGGGTATGCATGTACTTGAAGAACTTCTTCATGAAAGTGCCCAATCAAATAACTAAGATTACGACATCAACGGGAGTACTTCTAATGACTAACGATAAAAAATATGTGTTACTTTTCATAAGTGTTCGCCCTTTGGTATGCAAAGGTGTGGAAATAACTTTGCTGTAAATGGCACTCTAACTTGGCAGACCGGAATGTTGGTGATTTCACATGCAGTCATCAGGTCCCCTCTCGTTCCTTTATTATTATGGGAAAATAGACCGAAAGAACGTTACTGATCCTCATACGTACTTTGGTCGAATTCTGTGGCCTACTATATAGACTGTCAAGGCACTCTCACCATACTGCTTACGTCGTTACTAATCAGGGAAATGTGATGATGTTGCAGGTTATAATACACGGTTCGGTATGTCTCGTAAATGATAATAAGAAAAGCAAAGTAAGAAAGCCTAATTGTGTTTGAATGAAGCTAAACGTATCTTATGCTTTAGCCGCATTCCCTGACAGCTGACGCTTGAGTTTCGAATATTTATTAAAATGCGACTTAAATGTGGTATCAAAGAGGTAGTTTCCATAGTGTTTTAGAAAATTTTCTACTCCTCTGACGTGGTAAAGATCATTTTCGAAAGTTGAAATGAAGTCCATTGGATTGATTTCAATGTTTTAGCATAAATAAACCACGTTTTAATATCTTTACCTTATCTTAACTCCGAATGTCTGTTTATAGTTTCACTGTGACTGTGTAAATCGAAACTGAAAAAATTATTCCATCAGTGTGACCACTGATGAGCAGGAAGGAAAGCATGAGACCTACGACTGTCCTCTGAAAACTTAATGAAGTTTGTCTTCAGGTTAAAGTTACTCAATTTGCTTATTCGCGGAATTTCGGTCCCTTGAAACTAGTCAGGTAAAGCTTGTGATTAATATATTCCCTAGTAAGACAATTTGTAGTGCCTATTCGAAAGTCAATTGCTTAGGCTAGATAGTAATCCTGACCAAAGACGCAAGATTTGCCTTATTAGACCCGTTATACCCCCTCCCCACACTGAAAATTGAAGGATACTATCTTGCGAGTTCGAATGTTTTAAGTTATGAGGAAGGAGACTGTGTGCTCTATAGATAAATCTACTGTTTTACAGACTATTTGGTGGTTATATATTATTTGAAGGTCATCAGGATTATAAGGTCTTATTGTGAGCGGTTATTCTTAATATAAAATTAACTAATAGAAATCAATTGGTGTTATACACCATCGAAATTATACATTACAGATTTACCGTAATGAGGCACAGTGGATGTGAATGTTTGTGAAAAAGTAACTTGAAGACTGCTCACCCGGAAACGGTTCATGCACTATTGATAGGCTCATTTATTCCTACATTAAAAAGATTCATCGGTCTCAGTGGGATACGAAAGGTAGTGTTTGACAATAGAGGCACTAAGTAGGTGTGGATTCGTACTGAACCAATGAAGTACTTCAAGATTTCCACAAGCGAAATTCCCCTGAGTTTAATCTAAGTAAAGCATTCTACTGGAAGTCTAACCATATACTGGTCATGAGAAACATTACAGGTTCTAAGAAACGGGTATTGAACGCTATAATTGAAAGTTGTGTTTGGTAAACATAACACTAAAAGAGCTTTTGAGTAGCGCAGGGAGAAATCTAAACGATAAACCTCTCCGACCTGAAGGACGATACTTAAAACATTGATGTATTAACACCGAATAAACCACTGTTACTAATAGCAAATGACTAGTTACATGTGAGAAATTTTCGCGATAACCTTATTATCTAAATACGAAGACAGGCCAATCACTCATAAAGTCTAAAAATAGGTAGTTAAGGTAATGTTATGGCTTTCAAGGATGGCGAAACGAAAACGTCGATAGGTAATTTCCACGTAGGAGATGTAGTATTTATAGCACACAATACAGATTCTGGTTACTGGCCATACGTGTAGTGCACATCACTTATGCCAGTAATTTGGTAAAAATAGCCAAGGTATAAATTAAAAACCGAGAAATGTAAAATATACATGCCTTCTAGAAGGTTTGGTCGAACATCGACCTAATGACTATGGGATAAAATATTTCTCAATCTTATAAAGCTACCGTTTTAGCACAAGACCATAGGTCCATAATTATTGGTGCTTCATCTGTTTTAGGCTGAAATGAATTATAAGTAGCTGAGTGTTCTTAGAGATAAATGTTCAGCAAAACAATATACTTAAAGTAGTGAATGCCCTAATCGAGATTATCGATAACTAAAGCAGTTTGTATATAATAAAATTTATTTGTTTTCCGATATCAGTAGCAAGCTATTTTTACAGGAAGATTAACAAAATCATGCAACAATAATAGTATTTAACTGTTGCACATACTGTTTGTACTGCGATATATAGAAATAATGAAATAATAAACTTTGTTATAAATTGGTTATTTATGCAGCGTTCATTACGAACTAGACCCTGGAACGACCCCGTAACCCAGGAAAAATGTGGGGCAGGTTCAAGTCGAAATATAGAAGACTTGAATTATGACGAAAGATGTAGATATTCAACGTTTTGCGTAGTATGAATCGACGTCTAAGTGCTGAAAAGTAATTAAAAACAGCGGGATGGATCAGCAATATTATGACAGTGAACTGCACCCTGGTATACAATCAAGTTACGTTTGTCGTACAACCAGAGCGACTTCTAGCGATTGAACCCACTCGTACGAATGAAGAGAAATCGAAAGACAATGAAGGAGGAAAGAAAAATTTTATTTGATCGTGAATTGAGGGTCGACGGGAAAGTAACGTCTAGGCTGGCCAACCTAGAGTAAGAGATTCTTTCCACGGTGCGTCGTGTCGTGATCTGCTGGTGATGCGTGACCGCGCACCTTCAAATAATTATGTCCGCTAAAACAAACAGGGTCAGCATCAATGTCTAGGGCCTATGGAGGATGTCCTAAAAGATAGGTAGAACCAATTAGACTTTGCGTATGTTAGTCTGAGTAGCACATATTGGAGTATTTCTAGCACCACTACTAAATGCTTGATCATATCAGAACTGTCGTATGTAGCTGTTAGGCTAAAACAGGTTCCGCGCTACAAATAAAAGAAGTTTGAAGCCATCTCCCGACACCATCACATCTGCTGGCCGAAAACCCAGTTAATCTTTCTTTCATGATGTTAAGCTTCACATATTTACTGCTTTGATGAAAATTATACTGTAATACTCGATACCAAACATCACAAGTCCTGTTCTGGTCAACCTTTTTTAATAGGTATTTTATCAGAAGTACATAGACTACTAAAGCCGCTAATTTAAATCAGACGCCTTGGCGTTAAATAACTGTAATAACAGGGATTAGTTAGGAGCGGCATGAAGGGATTTTGTAGGTGAAGAGTATCATACAATTCGGTAGTTATACAAGTAATTAGCAGAAACTAGAATAGTATTAGTGATGCTATAGGTATTAGAAGACTGGTAAGTTAGTTGAGTAATAGGTTTGAATAATAGCTGATTGATGCAGTAATAAATACAAAACTGACAATAATGTGTGGAAAGTAGGAGGAATGAACTCATTGAAGGTTCTGGTTACTTTACACCTTAAAAGTAAAATCCTAGGTTCAGCAGACACTCGGTAGGAAGAACTGGGGGCTGTGCAAGATCGTTATTTGGGCAAACAAATGGTTGTGCGATATGTGCTGAATCAATAGAATACGTTTACAAGGTGGATAAAAAAATAATGTCATTAAAAAAAACCTTGTAATATTCACATATTATGGAGATTCATAGCGTGATCTACTTGTCGATATATCATTCCGTTGACTGCAAGTAAAGCGTAGGTAAAAATATGAAGGCTCACTGACATTATTTCCCAGAAACGTCATCACGTTGCTTGTCCGTGATATAAGAAAACTACAAATATTAAAATGGCCGATCATTTCCAGTGCGTATGAAAAAGTGGCTTCATCAACCAAGTGTTAAATGTTTTTGAAAACTATGTTAAGTAGCCTACAAAATATTGTCAAATCGTCTACCATACGTACATCTGTTGAAAGTTTGTTTCACATTTGCCCATACTTAACCAAACAAAAGCTTGCACAAACTATTGTTTTGCATTTTCACGAATTGTGACTTAGGAGTTTGCTCCTCAAGTAATAGTCTCCAGTCTATGTTAGATATGCTATATTAGTTGCAATATAACTCAGATTGAGCAGCAGTTTACAGAACAGGTTCGAGTTTGTACTTTGCCTTCTTTCCATAGTGATTCAAGTCTGAGAGTGTTGCATCTAGACCTAAAGTCAATTTTAATGTTGTTTTTAGCCAGTTATCTAGTTAAGTACCGTTGTACGCCTCCACCCTCAGTTTTTTTCTTGTTCGGAGACTGATAAGTAGGATGAAATAGTACTCCATAATAGGCGTTGCATGTAAAATACGAATAATGCGTTTTCATTCATTTCAGTAAATATTCTTCAGAATCCAACCTAAAAGTTATCGTTACCCAGATTATATGGCGGAGATATGCTCACAGAAGTTGGTGCAGTTATAGTATTGTGTGTCCAGGTTAAACACATGGTTACATTTAGGAAGTGTGCAGTTATTTAGTGCAAGCTGCACTCTAAGTTTTAGGTCACCGATTAATATACATCCATATTTCTCAGCAGTGAACTCTAGACACTAATCCGAACACCATTTACCTAATTAGTTTAGCTCCTCCTGCATCTAAACGATGCAAACGTGTTTTGTACTTGCATGTTACTTGGTAAAGTAAACAGCGTTTCTGATTAGGAGTAGCGAAATCATTCAAGCTGAAGCACATCTTCCTTAGTTTATGTTGCTCCCTCTTGGTTTCAGTATTTATATGAAGATGTATCGCTTTGTGACCAAACTTTTAAACAGTGAGGTCTTTATGATGCGACAGAACATTTTCGTGTTTCGGCAATTCCGCTGCTAGTATGCGAGTAGGTATTATCATTCCCTTCTAGGGTTTAGAAAATAAGAATCATGATCTCTGATTAAATCTAAATCACAATCCTCGTTTATAATGAAATAACCGGAGTCTTTTAAACTTCCACTAATAGTTCGGTCTGTAAAATCGCTTAGTATGAAGCTACATTATCACCTAATGTCCAAATGGAGCCTCAGATTTTCAACACCAAGCAAACTAAGCTACGTCACCAGGTTCAAAAGCTAGCAGATGCCAGCGGGTTACTATATCATCGGCTCCCTAACCTCTTTTTCTGAGTCAGATCATGCTGGCTGGTAAAATCCATGCTACAAGTCTCGAGGCTTATACAGCCGGCGATTAACATAGACTTAAAACATTATGGTACAAAATCTACCATAACTACACCAGTTAGTTCTCACTTTTTGTTTCTTCAAATTTTTAAAACATATTTGAAATAAGCTGTCCTAATTTGTTATGACTCAAGGGATATTAGGGTCCTAGAATACTATTATTATTCTTGAATCGACCAGTTGGTTTTGGCACTAGATAAGCATCAGCCGAGTTTGATTCGCCGCAATACGACATTTTTGTGACCTTGAGTGGTTAGTTGCATGGTAACAGTTCCCCACTTACAACGTTGCAGACCGGTCACCCTTCATTAACTTTCACAAATCTCAACAACATTATATTAACGAGGAAATGTGAATAATAATAGGTGAGTCTATAGTTTTTATGTATCTAAAAAAAAACAACTTTAACGATAAATCCCAATACTTAAGTAAGACAGAAACACGTTGTCACCAAACAGTTCAATTTCACTATCCACAGGAATACACGAAATTTAAAGTAGCACAATAAATCATGTGCATAAATATAGAATTGCACTTCTGAATGATATCGCTTCCTAGTAAAAGCACGAACACTGCTCAGCCGATTACGGAAATGTCTGCTAACTTTGGGATTCGTTTTAACCAAATAGGATTTAAAGTCATTAACACCCTAGCTTTATTTACAATACCACATACTACTCCTTTTTAACTTCATTTCGACTGCCCAATCCTAGCACTTATGCCATAACTAGTTCGACATCCTTAGAGTTCATCTCTCATGACAGCTTCAAAGGAGCTATATTATTATGACAATGTTTATGCAATTTGTTTATATTTTATACTGGTTGTTCACATACATAATTAAGTTAGATACTAGCAATTTACGTGAATGCACCCTAAAGTTTTAACATGGAAAAAAGTGTTCAGTTAACATAGAGCTCAATGAACGACAGCATTTTGAAGACATGAAGAACAATAAGGGAACTAGGGTTAGACAATGGGTACATTATAATAAGCCACTTCTTTCCATGTCTCTTACAAAAGATTCTTGCTCGTGTTAAACTGATTGCAGCATACTAAAGAATGATGTACATTTTCAAAGACCACTGAAAATAGAGTACAAGTCAGAGAATGTCTAATAATTGTCACATTTCTTCTATCGAATCAGAACTTCTAATAACACAAAGGCTTACAAAATGTCACAATGCATGCGGTAAAATTTGGTAAAGTTTCGGTAGTTGGAAAAGCATATTACACGTCATTGCAATTGAAGCGAAAGAGAAATTAATATTTAAGCCAGTACACAAAGTAGAATTAGTATATTAATCTTACAGTGAGTTTGAAATAGAAGTTAAATTCTATTTTGAAGTGACATAATCCTTACTTAGAATTGATTACACGTTAAACTTAAATGTTTCCTGTGCTCTGAGCATAAGATGATTTTTTTAAACTTGAATGAAGAGAATTTAAAATAGTTGACAGACTATTACTTCAAGTCTAATCTCGGCATTTTCGTCTACTAAAATGGCTTGAATTATGTGAACGCTTATTACAGAATGCCAAACTACTGAATAATAGATCGAAAGTTTGTTGTTTGAAATTAATTTAAGACTATTTCATGTACAGTGCTAAAGAGAGAAGGTTGATGCGAATGAAATATATCACTATATTGTAAATTAAAAATACATTAGTGCGGAGAATTTAGTGGATTGAAACGGATAGTAAACATTTTTAAGATAGTTAAATGTGAATTAGAAAAGATAATCAATCAACTATTTTAGGTTGGCATGTTTGAGCTTTGAATTTTGTAATTTTTTTGAATCACATACGGCTTAGAGTTCATATACAACGTGATAAAGTCGTAGTTTAAATTTTTGCGGTACATATCCTTTAATCTTACGATGAGGAAATTACGAGGTGGTACGACTAAAGAAACAAAGAAAGACAAATTACAAAGGCGTAAAGACATGCAAGAAATACCTGATCAGGTTAAAAGAATAGTTCTCCCTACGCTAGCTGCGGTTGTTGCTGGTTTAGTGGTTCTGCTGTATTTCATGACGAGACCTTCCAGTATCCCAGCAAGCTAGTATGAGTACAATTGACTGTAAAGACATTCCAATTTGTATTATTCCTATTATTTTGTGACCAATTATTTTGATATGTGTACTGACTATTTACATCAAAACATGTTAGTTTGTTTACTATTTTTCTTTTCCACTTATGATTTTGTAGATTAAATTGCGACTTGAATGATATTATATTATTATCTTTTGATTTTAAGATTTACACGTGACCTTTGTTAGTAATGAGTAAGGTGACATTCAGAACTAAAGTCTTTCGAGGGGGGACATAAGAGTTCAGATTGTAATCTTCTGGTTAGGAAAGTTTGCGAGTTCCACTATGAACAAGCTGTATTTACGATTTTACGTGTACATATGATGACACGAGCGATTATAACCTGGTTACGACATTTAAAGAAGCACATACTCGTAATTGAAATCTATTTTTATGTATGTAAACAAAGAGAAACAACCATTCGTCATTTTCCATTCTACACGGTCTTGTAATATTTGGTCTTAGTGTCCCATGATTTCTGTCTAAGTGGTTATGTTCGGCTTCTAGTTTTTAAAATAAGCAATCCAGTGAAGAAAAAATTTTATTGATGGTTTCCTCTATACTAGGTGTTCAAATGTAATCTATGTAAAGTAATGAATGCGTTCAACGGATTTTGTTTTCTAGTGCATATGCATATAACTAATACATGTCATAGTGTATAATGGTGATAATAATGAGATACTACAGATAGTGCAATATAATTGAGTCATCAAACAGACTGAAAATTCCATAGGGGACTAAAGGTCAATAGAAATAACCGATTTTGTCTAACAAGCACGTAAAAGAAATCATTACAAATGAATATTCGAGGTGACATATAACCATAATAACAATAATATACTGAATGTGACGAGTACTTTCTAATAGGATACATTCAGATGCGGTAATTGTTTCACAGGATGACATGTAAATTAAAGGTATGGTAAAAATAAATAATAAAATAAGATTACTACACTTAGGGAGACTATATAGAGACCTAGGACCAGGATAACAAAAACGATCTAATAAGTTGTTTCTGTACACATAAATCTGACTTCATACTGCGTATCCCCACTGCCTCTGCGATACAAAGATGTGTGCGGGCATCTTTCGGTAGGCGAAGCTTAATCTTATGAACAATCCTAAAATCAAACTTATCTACTGCGTGGTCGTGATTAATCAAATGCTGTAGAATAGATGGTCTCATACTTTTTTGCTGCCCTTTGCTATGCTACACTGGTAGGCGCACTTTCATGCGTTTGGGATGTTTCGTCATTAAACGACCTACGTACGTAGCTACACATCAAGTAAACAAACAGTTGCACATCCAATTGGTCAGACGAGACACTTTATCCTTCGCACATACGTGCAGTAGTGAGTATCTAGCGTAGAATACTCGAAGCTGTGTAGAATGTTTTGAGTGGTCTCGTTAGACAGTTTCTTAGGGTTACATCTATAATATCACCTTCGAATTGTAAATTACTATGAATACATTTCTTTGATAAACTCGTTAATTTTAATAGTCTAGTTTTTAATCAAAATGTCACCGGATGTTTTTTAAAATTCTGTCATGCGTTTTTTTCATACGTTTACAATCTTCAAAGAAGCATCAATCTTAAAACTATTCACTACAAACAGTTATTCTTCTGTTGTTGGTGATAAGTTATTTAGTATTACTGTTTGCTATGATATTCATAACCTTAATATTTCCAACTAAGATTTTACATATTTCTGAATTAAAACAACTAGAGGAAATCCTCTGATTCGAGTGCACCTTTGTTGAGTTGAACGACGCGATAAAGAGATACCATCATGTACGAGGCAATATAAAAGATAAAACGCTCAGCAAATGTTTTCAGAAACACCTTGGTTTAAATAGTCAGTTATCGTCATTCTGAAGTCTTAAATCAGATAAGTTGCTAAGTTTATGGATGTTTGTTGTCAAATCCGTTGCTTAAGAATGCAAATAAAAATATGCGGATCACTAAAGTTTCTGCAGGATTGAACCAAAATTTGGTTTCACCAGTTAGTCTCAAGCTTTTAAGTGTTGTTGATTTAGACCGAAATCACAACACAAACCAAAGTTCCATGACTTTACAATCTGATAATATGCTTTTTTTGTTCTTCATAATTACCAGATCCACTCCGACTCTAAGCAGTATGATAGGTCCAGGTGAAGCAACGGTTATTTTGACGTTTTAATTACTTACTTATTAAATTCCTTTATCCAATACAAAACACTCAGCATTATCATTCCTTAGTTCATACCTTGATCATGATCTTTAAATACAAAGCATTCAGTAGTGTTTTCACTAATATTCTTACAACAAGAGAAGTAAAGCTACATATGAACCATCAGGATGATAGTAAGTAGTTATCATTTTAGTAATTGGTTATCTGTGGTTTCCAGCAAAGTACATATAGACCACAAACGAAAGAATTATTCAAAGCTACTGATTGTCAGTGGGAAGATATAGTAGATGCCTACCTAAAATTGGGGACTGTAGCCATCGAGGCATTCCGTAACTCGTCTTAATATATCTCTGACTTATTAAGTTGACATAAATGACATTTTGACGAAAGCATTTAGAAAGCAGAGTTTAGAACAATAAAATTCATTTAGTAGAACGATAATCGTATTGGCAGTTTTGTTGCCACAATTTCTAAGTAGAAAATTAGACTGATTTGTTGACAATATCCTTCCTACACTTGTCTATTTTGAGTTGATTGTATGTTAGCTAGCCAATTGAAGAGAGTGAAGTATAAGAGCTAAGAAAAGCAGTTTCAGCCCCCTTTCCTGTTGACATCTTTACCTTTGATTGTTTGCCTAATTGCAGGTAGATTTACTCGACCTTATTACTGATTAACTACTAAATAGCACAATTATACTGCTAAAACATGAACACTTTTCAAGATAACTATTTTTATTTTAAAAGCTGTGGATATTTTGGTAAATTTTGGATGCATGTGTTGCTGATTAAACGAGTATATTGCACATATTGGAAAAAAATCAACTGAAAACTCCATGTTCTAGTTGCAGTTATAGAACAATGAACAGGGTACCGCGTAGTTGCTTTAAATTATAAGTTTGTGTTTTTGCTGTGGGGTTGTCAATGTATAAATGCAGTCATTATGCGTCCTTTATGAAGTAATACTGATGAACTCTATTAAATCTTACAGAGTTAGTAACCAGTTGTTGTCTAGACGTGTAGAAGCTGATAAACGTAAGTTGTTGCAGACAGATTACAACTAGTAGTGGCATGGTACTATGCAGTGTATAGAGTCGAAGTAATTTTCACTGAATTATAAACAGTGAGTATTATATCCTTGTATGAAGATTAAATGCCGAGTGACTACCAAGAAAAACATAAATTGTGACCTACTCGTGTCATGGTACTGGTGTAAATTGTTGTCAGCTATCGAGTTGTTGCGAAAGTGTATATTTCATTTTGAAGATTCGCCCGAAGTATTTTTCAAGTGGCTAGACCTTAAATTAACTTGACACGGTGGCAAGTCTTTAACGAAAATCATCTATACAAATCAACAACAGCTTTGGTGAAATCATCACTTTCCTTGTCAAAAAGTGTGCAGCAAAGTTTACGATCAGGATTCTGCTTAATAATTTCATCATTTTACCGACCATATTTTGAAAGCTGTAATAGTCCTATATGGTGACGTTAGGAAATCACTATGGATGAGGACACATTATGTTTATGAATCGATAGCTAGTTAAAAATAGACAGCATAAGACTGGAGACGTATATGGGTTCGTTCACATTTTTCAGCGATGGTATTTCCTTACTTTACATTGGTTTTTCTTGAGTGAAATGCTCTTTCAGACGTTCTGAGTAACTATTACATATGCAGATGAAATCTACATTCCAAAACGGTGTCGGTATTTGCGAAACAGAGTATGTAAACCACTCAGACACGCACTGCAAAAAATCTAATTGTAAGCTAATATACGGATGAAAATTAAGTCGGGAATTTTATTATAAACCGCAAAAGATAGTTTAGCACCCGAACTTCATTATTATATGTCGTGAGCCATAGTATTTATTTCCGTTAATATTCCTTTTATTATTCAATTATTTTTTATAGAACTTAAGATGATACAGATGTTGTCTAAGATCAAAGTTGCCTTTCCAGTGAGTTAGTTTAGGACATGAGTTATTTTTTTTAATTGGAGTTAGTGTTATAACTTACGAACCAGTTCAATTACAATATATAATTGCCCTTATTGACCTGACCATTATGTAAATTAGAGAACTAGAGTTATTGTGAAATTTAATTATCAGGCAGAATGTACATAAATTATACGTATTTAAGCAAACTCCAAGATTGGCTGAAATATCGACAAACTGTGGCCATTACACGGACTTAATTCATTTTCACAAATACCTTGCCTTTATGATTCACGATTTCGATATTGTGAGCTTATTGAAGTTTTTGACTCAACAAATGTTTTTACGTAAGCAACCTTTGAAATATCTATTGAATTAGTGTTCTTATAGATACCCTGTACTCATTATTGGTCACATACACTCATTTGATGGACTGTTATTACTATGATCAAGTATTACTTGTTATTAGTAGTGATTGTCACTAGTGGGTATTCATTCAATTAAATAAACCTGTATTACTACCGTCATCTTGCCTAACATCTTATACTACAAACCGTCATTCTGAACGTTAATATGATGTTCACTAAGCTGTTTACTCATCAAAGTCTTGTTTGACGTAACAGCTATCGTTCCTCATCACAGTTTTATATCTTCTGCTATCGAATTATGTGGTTACCTACTTAGGCATACCAATACTTAGTTAAAATCCAAATATACTTAATCTATGCCTTTTACGTTTGATAAAACATCCTTTAGGTATTCGAATTACAGTCATGCATCAAAATTAAATACATCAAGTGTCGATTTATAAGTTTGTTGCCTAAGAACTTGAAATGGGTAACCGAAATCTAAGAGGTTGTTGGAATTTGATATAAAATATTCTATTTACTACATGTAAAACAGTGAACGCAAAAGTACTTGGCATTTTTTTAGGATTGTTAAGATAATTTTGCTCAGAGCTTCTAGTTTATTAGAAAACTACTCATCTGTTTTATTTCCTGTAAACTATGGACCATTTTTTGTCGTTGGTAATTAGACTATTGAGATGACTACAATCTAGCCACCACTAATAGAGTTGAAAAGGATGACATGTATACAAATGGGATGACTAGACATAATTTAAATAAATACAGAATAAGTTCAGAGTTATACATTCACTGTTGCACGGGAATACAGTAACCGGAAAGCAGTAGTATTAATCTTGCATAAAAGTAGTGGTGCACTCCTTTTCAAGTATTTAAAAGAAGCCTATGTGAACTATCTAACCTCATTTTAGTTTTTGGCTGGATGTCTTTCGTTTAATTAGCTATAAGCAATGCCAAACATGGTGCAAAATTAGCATCAGTTGAGCTTTCTGCATTACACATCTATATAGTAAGTTTAAAACTTAATCCTTGATAATAAATCTTGACTGACGAATGAAACAACTTCAAAATGATCTGTCCAGTAACATATCGGAAACATGTATTTGCAGTACTGTGGGAACTTTTATACTAAGTTACCTTGAGTCACTAATGATTATTGTTTTGAATTACCAAATTAATCTCAATAACGAAATGTAGACCTCTCAACAACAAAACAAATTTGGTTATTTCCAATTCTCATCAAGCCTTATTCTATACGATCAGAATATTATAAGTCAGAGTAGGCAACAGTGGAGCATACATGACGAATAATCTAAATATGACAATCAACGAAATCTCATAGCTTCACTAGTTGATTACATATTCTTAGCAGCCATTTATAAATTGAAATGACGTAGATTTGTGAAAATAGGCATTAAGTTTATTTGCTTGTATCCGTCACAGATCGATGTTAGCTGGATACAACTGAAAACCAAAGAAAACTGAAAATCTCTTCCATCCTAGTATGAGTGAGATTCCTCAGAAGCAAACACCATCAAATCCGTTAGAGAATCCAACCCAGTGCCTTCAGGTCTCACAGTAAACCCTTACTCATCTGTAACGCAAGGCCGGCTGGCAATTAGTGGTAAAACTCCCACCTCCATCAATTTGTGACATAGCACGACAATCATCCATTGTCATTGGTGATAACTGTCTTACTCATGACGTATGTGAACTTCGCCAATCACAACTTCTTAGTATAACTCTAGGAACATCCCAAAGTTTTTCACTAGGGAGCTGATTATTGTAATTGAATTGAGGTGGTATTGTGGAGATAAGTATTAAGTTTAATTGTTTGTATTCGTCACAGATTGTTGTTTAGAAATTATTTTATTTGTGATTTTAGTTTACTGTCACTTGTTATGACATTTGGAATGATTATATGAACTGTAATTATGAACATTTGTAGTATGCATACGTAAATCAATAAAGACGTCTACGTCATATTTTATTTTGAAGTTTTATGAATAATTTCAACAGATGACGACAACGACGCCTTAATTTTAAATGATATTGATTTGTTAACAAAAGCCTACAAGCCGAAAGAATGTTAATCATATTAAGTTATTTTAGCCTTTTTATTTCTAAAAGTCACTTGATTCCACTTATTTACTGACCGAAATAGATTGAAAACTGGGTTAAAAATTAGTTACATCAATATAGAAACATAATCATGAATCTGTTGAAAGTACGCCTAGGATGTATAAAAATTGATAGAAGGTCTTTGAATTTTGTTTAGTGCGGATTATTGGTTAAGGACAAATCAAGTGTGTATTTACCTCATAAGACGAAGTCACGAAGCAGTATGACAATGGAAGTAACACTTTTATTACAGTTATAAAAGTATATAGAGTCATATCTTTTTGTTTTCAACAGTATTCAAGGAATCACATGAAATATTTATTCATAAGGGAAAGTTTTCTAGCTATTTTAGCCAGACCTGATGGATTCAGCAGAATGTATTCAAATGTCAGGTCTAAATTCGAAATTATGTATTTATATCATACTAAGACTTTGAATCACTTAGATAGATTTGTCGACATCTAATCATTAAAGAATCATGAATTAAGAAAACCATACAGCGTATATTTTCAAAGAACCCTCATACTGATTACAAATGAAAATATTATCTGCCGTATCTATTAAATCTATAACAATTTGTTAGTTAGTTGAAAACTATGATGAGCCAACTAAAACGTTATAATTCATACGTAATGTAAATAAGAAAATGTCAGTTAAAGTTCTATAGACGCTTACAGAAACGTTTGCTCATTAATATGATCTTTGGAGTACTAATCAAGGCAGAAATTTCCCTCTTTCAAATAAAATAATCCAATGTAATTGGGTGTTGTGGAGACTGTTGAATGCTAATTTGATACCAGAAAATGGCTTGTATTAGACAACCACTAATCACCAGGAAGCACTGGACAGCTACTTTATTCCAGTATGAGACTCTAGTAGTATGCATTGATGGCCCTCATCAGGGATCAAACCCAGGACCATCTGGCTTCGCTGTAAGCTCCATACTATTCGACTACGTATTAAGGTTTGATCACGTTAGAAATAATAACCGTTGGGGGTCAACTCAATAATTTAATAGTTAAACGTTCGCACCGTAGCCAGATATTCCTGGGTTTGATTTCTGATGATAGCCGTAAACGCACACTACTGAAGAATCCCATACTAGGACGAAACAGCCGTCCAGTGCTTCCTGGTGATCAGTGGTTGCCTAATTCAGATCACCTCGTAATATCAAATTGAAATAAATCATCTTTTCAAAAAATATGTAATGATGATATTTCGTTGTTATTTGAAGTGATCACAAAGTTAGCGTGAGACGAATTTTATGGATTTTCGTCAAACGACTGAAACGTGCAAAAATACTTACAGCAAGAACTTTTCTGAAATGTAGTTCTGAGTTAAATATTTTAATATATGAATTTGCGATGAAGATCTCAATTTGTGAAGAGTCCCGAAATCATAGACTACTAACACTCCAGAATAAAAGTAATAACTTTCTACAATAATATGACATCAAGAAATCTCATATAACGAATGACAGAGAGAAGTTTTATTTTGGACAAAAATGGCGTCTGCAATGAAAATGACAAATACGAAAGCCAGTAGGTAAACAATTGATACGGATAAACAAAGCTTCAGTAAAGGTATGTAAACTGAGATGAGATGTTAGGAAATAATAGTTTGGGACTGGAGTAATAAATTTATTAACTACTGTGACTGCATATATCTACTTAACGCAACATTTGTCGTAGTAAAATGATTGATAAATTTTACGCTACTGTGTGATACTAAGTAGTATAATTGAATATTAAAAAACTAAAAAGGGAGCATTAGCAAACAACTGACAATAAGATAGCTAACATTAATTCCTCACAGATTGACCTCAATCAGGCACCACTGAAAACAAGAAGTCACTGAAGAGCTGTTACATATTATCACTGAACTCCTCAACAAATACAATCTAAGACTATCAATATGAATCCAAGATTTGCATTTCGCATAATGTGGAACTCGTCAGCTTTATGAACCTACACCTCACTTGTGAACTATCAATGTATCCAGGTTATCGGCTCATGATGCACATATGGCAATTGGAATTGATGGACCTCCGTCCATAATTACATCAGTTGGAAGATATAAGTACTTTCAGATTATATTTACATAACTTTTGCATAAGTGTAACTATGTAGGGCAGTGTGACTTTTGACGCTAACAGCTTGACTTCAGATATTGGAATGATACATCAACACGTACACAGGTTTATCCAGCAAGTAAGTTTTAACTAGGGCGAAACGTGTGTCTTGGACTCCACCTTTCAGTTACAATCTACCTACAGTCATACTTAACATGAAATAAATATGTTCGTTATATTGTGTTGTGAATGCTTTTAAACAAGAACAGTGCAACACCGTATCGGTCATTATCAAAAATTGAAAACAAACTGATTAGTTTTAGTCATTATACATTTATGACATAGCTCACTTTCCAAACCTACCTATTATATCCAAAAATACGTTTACCAACTGTTGCATCATGATTATTTGAAATAGCTCAAAATAATATTTTATCGTGTATAAGTAGACAGGTCATTCTTATCCGTCTGAAGGTAACTATAATCAATATTCACATCACTTATAGTCACAATAATGCAAATGGAAACAAAAAATTTTGATTGTTACGTAATCGACAAAAAATGACTAATTTCAAGATGTTCTTAAAGTTATACTAAGAAGTTGTGATTGATAAATTTCACATCTGTCATGAGTGAGACACTTTTCACCGATGACAGTGGATGATCGTCATGCTACATCACAAATTGACGGAGGTCAGAATTTCGCCACTGGACACCAACTACTTCATCAACCAAATTTTCTACATTTTCAGCAATTTTAAGTTGTAAATGAGTGTTTTAAGGATTATTGAATTTGGTATCACGAGTTGGTCAGCTGACTAATGATAATTTGTAGAGTTCTTGTGAGACGACATGACAACTGCATTTCAGCCATGTAAGGTGTAAGTCAGTCACCTACCGACGGCAGCTAATGAGGTCGTTCAAATCTATTGTGAATTGACGGAGTTCGGAATAATTATCGTTGGAAGCTGGCTCTGTAGTCTAACATTCAAGCATTCATCACAAAACCTGAGGATCCTAAGCTAGATATCATCATAAGGTCGTCAGTAATCTCTTACAGGGAGTGTCATACTAGGATGAAACAACTGTCTATTGTCCTTTGGTTTTTAATAGTAGTCTAACTCAGACACATTCGTGATATCAAATTCAAGTTTTACAGAAGTTATTATTTTTTTCTCAGTGGTATATCTATACACATTATTCCATTATTATACACTATTCTTTTCCTCAACATAGAGATTCTCAAAATTTCAAACCACGTGTATATGTTTTATTTAAGTTACAAAAAATTACTGACTGGGCTGACAAGTATGGCATACAACCACACTTTTGGTGCCTTTTACAACAGAGTACAAGATGATGCAGTAAATCAACAGCAAACTAATAGAAAAGAAAAGTATTTAAACATGACATGAGTAAAATGTTACTGAACAAATAAACCACTTGATTAGTTCATTACCATTTCGACTGGATAATGATCGCTAACTTGTTTTGCCTATATAATACAAAATAAAAAAACAGTAAAACATGAATTCATTTTTTCAAACTACTTTTTGGTTAAATTGGGTTCTATGAGCCAAATGATTTTAATTGAATGCTTCTGTCGCAAGTTGTCCAGGCTAATGATGAAAGCTCAGTATTTAAACAATCCATCTTAGAGAACGCAAATTTAACTAAGGCAATTTTCCTGAGTAATAAATATTCACTACCATCTTAGAAACTAATTTTGACTAGACATCTGATTAGAGTGCTGCTAGATGGTTCACATTTGCCTACACGTGCTGAATATAAACTGGGACCTACACGATTGTGACGTTTTTTTAATCTAGTGATATTAAACTAATTAGTATGAATTTTCCGATTCGTTAAATATTACGAAAAACTATGTAAAACACATTGCGAATGTAATGATCTTGGTCATGTGAATCTATACTATTCAAATATTTCAGAACATGTAAACGGACATCACATCCTTTACATTTTGATCCTTTCGATTATGATATTAGATGTTACTATGAAAACTAGTGTATACAACAATTATTCAGTGATATAATCCTCAGCCTGTAGATTTACTGTATGGTCAGGGTGTTTTAAATCCTCCATCATGGGTGGACGTGCTATGATGTCGGCTCAAGTATAAACTATAAACTGTATCCATATTGTGGTATCTGTGAGGTAACATAAACTGATACTGTTAGTGTTTAGGTCAGCAGTAGCCATGTTTTTTTCCTGATACTCTTGACTAAAGTCACACAGTGATATTCACAGATCTGTCTGGCTGCCAAACTTCTTGTGGTACCATCCGTTGTATCTTGTGCTTGATCCTACTAATGCTCCATTCAACTTCAGCCCTTGGACGCCTTAAACCCCCCGAGTCGAAAACCAGAAAATAGGTAGGAAGAAAATCTTCATTTAAATATAATTGGAAAATACGGTATGAAATACTCAAGTATTTGCAGTTTTTTCAAAATATTGAAAGCATTAGTATATCTATTTAAACTGCATTTAGTTGTTCTAAACTATTGTTTAGTCAGAAAGCTACAAGTCAAGATTCTGGAAAGATCTTTTGATTAATAATTGGGTGAAATGTCTTCAGCTTCTTCTGGGCTTTCAAAACCTTCGCCTCGTTTTCTGATAGTCATCCTAACACCTCTTGTCTTTAAAGTTTCTTGTGCAAGATTTTCTGATCGGATTAATTTGGATCTTAGTTACCACATGTTTTTGCGATTCATCACCGGAGGGTTGTGTTTTTGTCTTGGTCTTATGTCTAAGTCTTCCATCGTCATCATCGTTAACATTAACCTGAGAGTTGTCACGAGAATTCCAAGTGTAACCTGACCTCCCGTGTTCTATTATCTCCGATCCTTGCCCGTCTGATTAGTATATCTTGTGCATGCGCCAAAATTTCCAAGAACTAGATATAACACTGCCGACTCTTTGTTCAATAAAACCTGGTTCCAATTTTATGTTCCGTTGAAACGACTTGATAAGTTCCCTTTGTTTACTTAAAAGCTGCAAGTAAACATCCAATACTCGTTTACGGGTTTGTTTGCCTTCATGCACAGCATTATATTGTTAAAGATGGTTCAGACATTTTTGAGAACACACACAGCATGGAACATTTTTTATGGCACGGCTGGTTGGGTGTAACTCTGTAGGACTCTAATGACAAATTTATTAATGTCGTCGGGTTATCCTTTCATCCCTCGTTAAATCAGAGCCATTTTTAATGTATCGACAGAGTTTTCAGCCTGAGTGTTTGACTGTAAACAATGCTGTGGAGTCCGTGCGTAATGCCTTTCTTACTTCAGAAATATAAGAATTTGGAAGACATTAACCGAGTAAAATATCTTGACAATTTTTGTATTATGCCATCTAAAGTCAGGTTTGGCAAAGTGAATACTTCTGGCCATCCACAACGGTTAAGTAAGTCCGACGAAATTAGTGTATATTCCTCATCAGGGCATGCAGTTTTGACTGATTCACTTGGAAACAATAAACGAAATGTAGTCTATATCTCACAGACAGAAAGAGCCGACATTTTGTTGTAGTGAAACAGTCTGCTAGCTTATTTATAATTCGCTTAAAGATATCATTTATAAATAGTACGTGGTTAACACGGTCTTCGATGAAATACTAGCGTTAGGGTGGACTTGCAGAAGAACTTAGTAAATGTGGGTGACATAACCCTCTTTCTCCCCCTCCATTTCTTCTTACCATCCCTTAGCAACTTGAGATTGAAGACCATCTTGGCAGCTTTACTAGACACGGCTTTGGGCGGGGATAGAGTTCAGTAGACAAACGCGTAGGAAAGTGATTTGGAATAGGATTGTTTCGACGTAATCTGGTGCAAGACCTGTTTCTAGACTGCTGTTGTTGAGGTTAGTTTAGCTGATCTATTGGCAGTAGTTGTAGCTGACTTACTGGTATCGGTCTCATGTGTTTATAGTGTCTAATCTAACTAAACCAGTATTCTCCTCGACGAAAGCCATTATTTGTTATATGGTTCGTGGTAAGCAACTTGGCCATAACTGATAAAGCAATTTACTGTTAACCTGACGGTTCCCTAAGAGACTTCTCATACAACATTTAGAATCACCGAATTGAACGTCCATGAATAGTTGGTCTATAGCGTATTGATCAAATAACGAGGTGGCTTTAGTAAGTTCTTGTTTAAAAATACCACACGGCTTCTCAGAATCAGGGTTTGCAAATGCTTTCTCTAATTTATCTGCTATGTCATTTATTAAAACAGAACTGGCATAAGCCAAGAAAAACATTTTCTAATCTGGCGATCAATAGCAACAGATTCTTAGCTCGAAGGGGAGGAATAGAAGAAACACATGAACTCATTGTACGGACTAAAGAAGAATGAAGTAAAGAGATTCGTAACATCCGATAAATGCAACGAAATGAATAAAAGAGGTATAAAAGAAATGTAATAGACTCACTAAAAATATTCAGCAGATTAAAAATGTCTCCAAGGTAAGATAATATAGTTCCCGCAGACAAAATATGAAACGAGGCGTTTCAACAAATCTCAATAATTCGAATCATGTATTATGTCCATACATGTGATTACAGCTTGACAGGTGTTTTGTTAAATTATGTAACTATGACATACATTTTGTTGAAATAAAATTATTAAATAATGAATGGTTTATATACTTTACATCTACGATGCAACAAGCTCAGTATGCGACTGTATATATAAATAATTCACAGTTTTTGCAATTTATTAATGAAACGGTTCAATCGTATGAAATCCACGTTTGTCAAATAATATTCATTGCGACGTAAATGTTAATATGCAAGTAATGTGACGATGGTAGCTACAATATATTTTAGTAACAGCTACATTTTCTTTATTCCTGCTCACCAATTTATTACATAGCACCGTAACAAAACCACATGTACTTCTATACAGTCTTCGACAAACACTATGATACTCGAATTATGATTCGCGTGTAATACAAATGTCGAAAATCAGTTGACACATGTTATTTTATTTCGGAAGAGACACAACTAGACAAATCAACCACACTTAGCAAGGTGTACAGATTATGTTCATTTTTGTGTTTACTCATGCTTTAACAACCAAACTGTAAAATAAGATGTACAATCAATAAAACTCGCTAGTACGTTCAAGCGTATTAGCAGTTACTATACTCCTAAGTTTAAGAGTTTTCAAGGTATTCCATTGTTTTTTTCTAAACTATTATTAGTCAGTAGTTTACCATAACTTTGAGGTTACAATTGATTACAGTCACTCACCTTAGTAACCTGGTAGTTTTAGAAGACTAGTGAGAAAAATAAACAACCTTAAAACTATGTGAACAGACTTGTACTATGCATGCAAATTACATTATTTTTAATTGAAGTACCCGTTAAAATTTCTCTTCCATATTTAGCTATGTAGCAATCAATAGATAGACATAGAGATATTCTTAAATGTCGATAATATAATAAGATTGTTGTATTCACTAAGAAAAAATTATCAAAGAATATACATACCAGTTGATTATTAATTTTTAATTCGATTGGAAATTGATAAGCTTTTGCACTTCCTGGTTTAATTGCTTGTTTTAATTGTTTACCATGTATAATTATTCTATAATTTTAAGCATAGCATTTAGTTGTAATAATTATGAATTGATTAATTGAATAGAAAAAATCATAGATAAAATGAACCTTAATGTGAACAGTGAGGTATATAATTGTTTGAAATAATGATTTGTAATCTTAGGGTACGATACATTTAGTAAAGTAAAATTTAGTTTGTCACAAATTGATGTTGGCAGGTTATCATTGAAAACAATTAAGCACGGGACAGCCATTTTATCCTTGTATGGGACCATTGGATGCCCGTTCAGTGGTGCAGAGGGCTAGGCGTTTACCAACCTGAAGCCCCTGGGGCGGAGTCAGAGTGTGCGCTGTTGACGAGTCTCACACTAGGACGAAACAACTGTCCAATGCTTCTTGGTTTTCAACGGTATTCTGTCAACATCAATCTGTGACGAATCCATTCATCTAAACATAATACTAATCTTTACAAACCATTTCATTTCAAATTAACAATTTTTGTTCAAAGAAGAATGCCTACATGTTATTATCGTAAAAGAAATTAGGTCACAAAATTGTCTTTACTAGCATAAATGAATGTTTTATTCTGCATATTAAGGTAACAAAATTACATTTATCATAAACTATTAATGTAAATAATTAGCTGATACAGAGGTAGAAATTGTAAGAAATTAAATTGATCAACGGATTGCAATTTAACCTGTTTATCTAGAATTCAATAAGGCTTAATGACATTTATTGTATTTTCATTTCAAATGTGAGAACAGACAAGGTATTTACTTTACATGATATTTCATATATACTGCTTTGTATGTATGTGTATATAACAGTGAACCTGGCATATGGATGTGTCGGTTTAAGTCACCATACCTCAACAACACATCATTACGAATGCAATATTAGTAGAAGTTATAGTTACTTCAGTAGTGGTAAGAAAACATGTGTGAGCAAATGAAATATGGTACACTGAAGAAAGAATTAGTTTGTGCTAAGTTATAAAATAATTTGAAGCTAAGGATTTAAAGAAGAACAATAAGTAAATGCACAAGAGCTAGTATGACTGATTCTGAGATATATTATCTCGACACTTTGAATATTGGTTGAGGCAATCTCGCTGACTTCAACCAAGCAGGCTGCTTCAAACAACATGGATCAGACCAGCAGTCAGTATCCTGATGGACTGTTACTATTTTTGGTTCGGCCGCCCTTATCTTTCTTCCATCCAACTCAACTGACAGTCATAATTGCAAGTCGAGGTAAGTGGTGGTTAGGCATACTTAATACATGTCCCAACCACCTTAGTCGATGAAGATTCAGAACCACGCCAACTTAGTTACCACCTTCCCTCCTTTACCCACAACATCCTGCTACTGATTTCGTCATTACTTACTCGGCGGTCTCAGCGAACGTGACAGATGTTTCGAATGCAATAATGAGCAGATACCAACAACCTATGATTAATATATGTTTTTAGTGACCATGTTTCATATCCATAGAGCATAACATAACTGACTGCTTCCAAGTATACTCGTCCTTTATTTGATAAGTGGATATCTAGCCTACACTACTTATGATACAAATTAGTAAAATGTAAACAAGCTTAGTGAATTCGTGCTGAGATTTAGTCTGCCCAAACTTCCTAAAATAATGAAGTGATCAAAGTACTTAAATACATCACTCCCTATCTTTAGATCAATGTTTACACAGGCCGGTTCTGAAGTAATAATTTCGTATCTAGGGAGTGAGAAAAGTATTTCAAAAATGCTTGTATTATTGCTAAATACTATTAGAAGATTGCATTTTTTTAGCGTCTTTACCAAATACGAATATATTGTCTACGTATTATAAGTCAATCAGTGGACTCCTGTTAGGAGGCCTGCTCTATGCAAACTATGGAGAATAAGCATCATACTGGATCGAATCATTAAATGTAAAATACATAATCTTGAAATAAACCATGCAAGACTGTTAAGGAACTGTACCTGTCATATGCACAATCGCCTTTACCTAAAGTTGTATCATACTTATCAGGAATAATCCATGTGAATTTTGTATCTTTTCGTAGATGGAGTTGTTCCATTTTCTTTCTTGACAGATAACCACAATCAGCATTCATATCTCCTAGAATAATAAGATCCTGAATAGAAAAATAGATACTGATATTACAAAACCATTTACAAAAGTTAACTTTTAGAGTAATAAGTGTTCATTATCTATCTTATTATTGAACTGTAGGTGTGTTGTTTGAAGATTCGAACAGTTAAAGAAACAAAACTGTAAGCAACCATCACTTCCATTTAAACTTTCAATAAACCTAATATCTTTCATTAATTACTATTGTTTATTCGCTTTTCATGTCATTTTATGACTATAAATGGTTATGGACAATTTCATTAGTAAGTTGAATTTAATTTGTCGAATTGTTAAAAATAATCAAGTTGCAGATCCATTAAGCTGACTTGAATTGATTTATTGAGAAAACCTATAAGTACAAGCTGTCCAGCACCACGGTTATAAACAATAGTTTTCTAAAAGTGTAATTTGTAAATAAAGATGACATCCATCTTCTCATAGGTAAAGATAAGGACGGTGTATGATCTTTCATTCATCCCACAAACTCTAGCCTAATAGGTACTGGTTAAGATTACTTACAAGCTGAGTTCAGACTTTTATATCTTTTAATTTTATATACACATATAGTTACATAGTGTAGTGAAATAATAGCAAATTGTACCAACCTGTGTATTCCATATTTTCATAACTTGGTTAACAAAGTTATAAAGGTCATTGGCTTCCTGAAAAACACTATCCGGATCCAAATGTACAACTATTAAACCAAACATTTTAACTTCTTATAAGGCGAAATAAAATCAAAATTAATGATAACCAACAATAATGTACCCGAAAATTTCGTAAATATCTGTACTGCCATAGGAGGTCTTTCAAAAAGATTCTTCTTATGAGGAAATGTTACCATTTCTCCAACTGAAAATAGCTTAGTTCTAAAAACCGGTAGGAATGAAAAAAGTGTTGAACCGATGCGAATAATATCTTGGAACTGATAAACACATGAATGAGTAACGATCTGAATTAAATATTTCCTATACTAATACACCTAATGGCAAATAACAAGCCTAATGATTTTGAAAATGAGTGTCCATACGGTAAACAACTTTTGATGAATTAATAGAAGGAGAGTGTTAATAATCCATGATATTCATGTTTTGTGACAACTAAAACACTTGATATAACTTGATTGAAACTAACTTGTTGGTAGCTCCAAATCCAATCGATTACTGATAATGTTTAATAATACGATTATTGTATTATGTTCTTATTGACAGTATAGTTGACAACATAGTTCATAGCTTTAAGACAGACGTTATTTTCTGGTGGTGAAACTAAACTTTACTGGCAAACTTGTGACAGCCAATCGGAACCAAGGTAGCTGTTTCAAGGTCGTGAGCTTAATCTGGTCCGAAATTCTTACATTAGGTCGGTTGATTAAAATTTTCAACCTAGAACTTTATAATTAATAATCTACAAGTTGTCGGATTACTTCATGCAGAGTTAATTTTTGTGTTTGGAATCAATATAGCTCAAGCAGCAACCACAGATACGCATGATAGAGTCATCTTTTGTTGCATTGGTTCCTGTTGAAAGAAATCAATAAAAACTAGAAGCCTCTTTAGTCAGTCTAGATTGACACCTTAGACAAACCTACAGGCTTGTTGTATTATGGTTAATGCAATAGCTTGTTTCTCTGGCATCATTGCTTGTAAATGTAAGCAAAGTATCAGCATTGAAGAATCATCTCTTCAAAAATGATGTTACGTTTAGATATGTCGTTAGGTGGAATTAGAAAAGTTGTTGAAATAGATAAAATAGTCATTAGAAAAAATAAAACAGGGGAGGATGTTTACGAACTGAATAAGTAATTATTATTACTCACTGGTAGCTTCTTGATATTAATGACTAGGACATTGGAAAAAGGACATTGCCAGTATGTCCTAGATTAAACTGCAAAAACCATAATACCAATAATTCAAATGTACGTCTTTACAGGAAGTACGACGTATTCAGTCGACTGGCTAGCACATCGGCTTCATCGAAGACTTGGACACATTCACCGTATAGTAGTTCATGAAAAACATTTTGTGGACGTAAGTACTGGTATTCACACACAAAACGTCGAAAGATATCGGTCACGTCTGAAGAAATTTCTAAAACCTTGTAAAAGTTCTAAAAACAACCCGAATCGGAGTCATATGGATGAGTTCTTATATCTTTCATATTATGAATTTAAAATCAATAAACTAGTCTCCAACCTTCAAAAGTTCATAAACCATGTAAAAACCGTGTACCCCGTGTAATTTTTTCAGACTTTTTGCTATCATTTTTCATATTAAACTACATTCCCATTGGTTAGAAACGTTTTAAAGGTTATCTGTTGTCGTTCAAGTTCGCCAGCAAAAGTTTATTTTAACCTTTCCAGTAATACAATATCTCCACTAGTTTGTATAAACCCCAGGTTCTAATTTCACTTGATCAGATATAATTACAAATAACTATCAAAAACTCACTTATAAATTAATCCATATTGTTCTTTCGAATAAGTTCTACCTAATTTTTCGCTTAATATTGATGCATAAATACCACCCGTATGTCTAATAACAAATTAAAATGGAAATAAATGTTGAAGAACATTTAAATTAACTCATTTAACACATTCACAAGTTGTTTAAATGAAGTATTCTTTGAATCACGAATTTCCTGTATTACAACTAAATCATATCGTGATAAAATCTTAAAATGTAGATTGTTGCATAATATAAAACCAACAAACTTGAATTAACACCTTCACAACATCTTTTTGTGACATCTTTTTTCTTCCAAACACTTGTATATTAAATGATCCAATTGTAACACATTCATTATAAATCAGTGAACAAGAGATAAACAGTAGAAATGTTCTGTACATCAGAACGGTTTGCAACATGCAGCTTTGTACACGTTGAATGAAATACCTATATATACCATATTGGTTTGTTTTCACTGAATTCTCATTGGCTATTACAGTCTAGTTGTAATATATGCATATGAAGCTAGTTATTTAGCATCAATACACATAGAGACTCACTATACAATTGAGTACTAATATTAAGTTGAATTGTGACTAGCAAGCGGAATCCAGGACACTCATCTCGTCCTTTTTGGGACTCGTCTCCCGAATATACCAAATAGGACGAAACGCGTGTCCTCGATTTCGCCTGTCGCTCACAATTCAACTTAAACAATATTTGTGGTTAATAGCTATATCGAGTCAATCCACTCAGGTTGCACATACAGCAACAAAGACTGACCATCTTCATTTCATAACAAATCAACGGGAAGATACAAGTTCATTCTAACTGAGTACAGAGTTAATAAGTTCAGTGTATTTATATCTTCCAGTTAATGCTGATGTGAAATAAAACTGAACAGTTGCATTTTCCATATGTTCATCGTCATCAAACTGACTAGATAAAACTGTAGTTTACAGGTTGGTTAAAGTTGAATTGTGGTTGACAGTCGAAATTTAGAAAACATGTGTCTTCTAATTTGAGATACATAATTTAAGGGTACCCGACACTTCCGTGTTTATGTTCACATTGCAACTCGAACACAGTTCGTTTACTTCAAACCTCACAGTACTATTTACTGAGCTTATTATATCTGCATTTTAGAGAAAGAATTACCTAGATAAAATGTTAAATTTTCAAGCATAACTAAAACTAAATTTTAACTCAGTCGATGTTTAAAACCTATGAATTTAGTTTATGTTACGCATGAACTTCAATCACTGACACAGAAGTACTAAAACCAAATACGCACTTTCATACCAAAACTTAACTTTCTAAACATATAAATTAGTGCTTTATGCAGGCAATCTACTCACGCTGAACTCATAGCATTAGTAACTGATCATTTACAGTCTTTATTATCAACATCAGGTAGTTATAAATCATTATTATATTCACACTTTGCCTCTTTGAACTAGTTCATTGTTTAGCATTTCTAAACTAAATCCTTTGTGAAAAAAAAGCATTCCAGTAAAAATCAACCAAGTTTACTAAAATTATAGTTTATCATTTCCAAGTGATCTGATTAAAATGTATTTCTCATACGACTAAAGTCAATATTTTTTCATTTCATAACCAGTATAGATTACAATTTTTATACTAGAATTTATATTTGTATTGTTTATGAGTATACTAATATGTAAGTGATACTGTGAGTTTTTACAATTGCTAGAATATAGTAAACATGAATCAATTACAATTGAATTGGATAATATAATATGATCCAATAGTGAATACTCTACATCGATTAAAGCTTACAATCATCCAAAATGGATCATATGTAAATATAATTGAGTAGAGTGAACTACACTAAAAGTTGTTAAGTTACAAACAAATGTAATAAACTAATTCATGTAAATATTATGCATAATATAAGATGATACTAACAATCACTAGTCGCGTGAATACAATACGTAATATGTTAAATATTGTCAGGACACAAAATGAATCGAAATTGAGTAAAGTGTACAATTAAGAATGAAAAAAAATATAGTGAAGAATCAAACCTGACTGTAAGTAAAAAGTTTAAACATATGGCTTGAATAGAGAATGGCGTGGTAGAGTTTTAAGGTAAATAGAGAGGTGGAATATACCTGTCTTGGATGCTTAGGGTGTTTTCTGGAGTTAACTCTGATGTCTTTGATATAATAGGCTTCATATCATTACATCATAACAGAGTATTAAGGGCTTTATACAGAACCGGAAAGGCTTCTCCGTTGTCGTTGTGTTTACTGCTCATAAAGCATGAAAAGCTGACACTAGTAAATTTAACGACTTCTGTTCCCAACGACGACAGTACAAGTTTATTAAAGCATAAAGATAAGACCCTTTAAGTACTAGCAATGTAACTAGCGCTATATGAGTGTAATAATTAACATACACATATTGAAAAGTCTAACATTTTATCCATGAGTTGTTGTATAGGCAATTAATTAGTTTTAAAAATGATATGCAAATATTTGTGTTAAACTTCATGTCAGATGCTAACATGTTAGAATGTCCGGGTATGTACCCGATATAAAGTCAACTAAAATTTCCTATACACTTCACTTCAAAGCATATTATCAACCAATTAAAACCTGAATATTTTCCATATCATGACTTATTTAGCTTTCTCTAAAAATGGCATTGTACACTCAGTTCAGCATAATCAACATTTATTCAATGATTTAACTTTGCAATCAATATACTCCTATAATTAAACCCTGGACCCTAAAAAAACACCAACAAAACGGTCTAATGAGAGGTCAAGACAATAAAGTCATCTAGACATTAACTCAAGTTTAAAGAACCATTGAAGTCAACATAACAATCTACTTTGCATTTTAATCGGATATTGCAGAATGATAATAGTTCTCTTAATCGATGGATTCTATATTTTGTTTTCCCTAATAATTTCTACTTATGACCTTTGATTAACTAACATTCTAAAGAGGCTTGAATGAAAGAGTGGTAGGTTAATGACTTACTTTAATAACATTATACATACTCCAATACATAAACGGAAAGTATAGTGTAGAAATTATAACAAATTGTATACATCATTACCAAGATTAACTTTGATAATTTCAAATAAATTGAGCATTGGATAGGTTGTTTATAAAATGAGTTGTATATATTTGTAAAATTCCAATGAGTAGAAATTAAAATTTCTGACGTTTCGCGGCTTAGTGTAAGTCGCTTCTTCAGAGAAATGAATAACCGAATTGAATTAGGCACAAGGTTAAATAATACAATGGAACAAATCAGAATCAAAATAAGTTCGTACAATCAAAATTGCGAGTTTTAATCATGTCATGTCAAGTCATTTGGGTCAAGGTGGTTTGATATGAGACATGTATGCATACATATGTTAGTGTAATGTGAAATAAGATTATGTGAAAATAAATTGTATGTATGTTCATGTGAATGAAATGTGAATGTAATTTGATTGTGATCGGTTGGATAAAAAGACCATGTTGGGTGGATAGAAAGGCCTTCACTACACACTACACTAAACGACCTCCTAATAATCCTGTTGAACTTGAAAAATTACAAATCAAATCAGCAATAGCAGTACATGCTATCTACCATAACCATGAAATCGATATTTAAAATATCCAAATTATTCAAAAAGGTTTTTCCAATTATAAGGAAAGACGAATAGCTGAAGCACTTTACATTTTGTTAAATCCAACTGCACTTAACAAAAGTGAAGGCCTTTCTATCCACCCAACATGGTCTTTTTATCCAACCGATCACAATCAAATTACATTCACATTTCATTCACATGAACATACATACAATTTATTTTCACATAATCTCACTCCACATTACACTAACATATGCATGCACACATGTCTCATATCAAACCACCTTGACCCAAATGACTTGACATGACATGATTAAAACTCGCAATTTTGATTGTATGAACTTATCTTGATTCTGATTTGTTCCATTGTATTATTTAACCTAATGCTAATTCAATTCGGTTATTCATTTCTCTGAAGAAGCAACTTACACTAAGGCTCGAAACGTCAGAAAATTTTTAATTTCTACTAATTGGAATTTTACAATATATTATTATTCATTTTATATAACAAAATTGTTTTACTACTTGTACATTTCATAAGTAGTCCCATAAATAATAATTAAATAGTTGTTCCAGAATGTAAAATATGTACAACAACACCAGATACATGAAATGTCTGCGCTCAGTTTAAAAATTGGTCTATTATCATTTTGATTCATCAGTTAATTTAACTCAATGAGAATACACTATTTCCTATTGATTAGTTAATCAGGATAATAGCAATTAAATTACAGGGAATATAATTAATCCATGTGGTATATACACGAATCATATTAGGATGAGTTTGTATCTTCCCGTTGTTTAATCATGGACTGAAACTGACCAGCCTCTGTTGTGATATGTGCAACCTGAGTGGATTGACTCGATATAGCTAACAAACCACAAGTAATGTTTAAGTTGGATGGTGAATGGCAAGTGAAATCCATGACGCGCGTTTTGTCCTATTCTGGACTCATCGGCTGGATGTACTACTGAGGATGCACATATAGCAACATTGGCTGACCAGTTTCAGTCAATGAATAACCAACAGAAAGATAAAAACTCATTCTAATTTAATATATACTCGCTGTACAAGTGTTACTATATGGAATCAGTTGCCTGGTGGTAAACGCGGTGGCGTTTGGCGCGAAGCAGACTGAGTCTCAGTCTTAGTGTGAGCATCAACACTAGGATGCAGATACACCAGCTGATAAGTCTCAAACAGAACGAAACGTGCGTCTTGGATTATGCTTGCCAGTCACAATCCAACTTAAATACGATTCATAGTTTGTAGTAGGGGTATAGAATTTCTATTATGTGACTGAAAAGTTGTCAGGTCATTTTTCAAAAAATATGAAGTGAAGACTTATTGCAATGTACCTTCTCCCGTCATGAAAATCTCAACTAAAAGGTAAAGAATTATCCCCATATTGCTGTACACCACAGTAATATTAAGTATAAAATATATATATGTGCATATCGTTTTTACCATACATTTCTTTTACTCAAGGTTTCTATGCATATGGCATAATGTAATGACTCCTATTTCATTATTGATGCGAAAAGATATACAAAAAAAACAACTACTCACAATTACTAATTTCTGTATCAATCTGGTTGTAACCTTAGTTGTAAATTTAAGTCTTAACCTTACGACGAATTCATAATTTTAAACAATAATTCTGAAATTACGTTACGCTTTGCGTTTCGCTCTACCCAGTCTTACAGAGCTATTAAACCTAAGTTCAGAAATACATTCGGGACTTAAGGTTGGAAACAGCACCCATCCTATAGATTACTATTAACAGTGAGATTTACAAATTTCAGTTTCAATACAGGAACAAGAAAACGTTGGGCAGTGTTGTAACACCTCATAGTTTTCATACAACTTTCTCATTGTTTAAATTAGTGTTTTCTTTTGTTATATAGATAGGCAACGTTAAATAGAATATACGGATACTGAACTAATCTTGACCGAGTTATAACTACTAACAAATCTAAGTGATCGATTCAACTAGCATCCCAATGAACCGATATCAAAAGATAGAAAGGCTTGTCAATAAATTTGTGTTGTTTTTTCAGAACAAAATAATATACTTATATGCAACATATGTGACACAGAATAAGCATGGTTAAAATTCATTTAAATCACCAGTGATCATTAAATATCAATTTAGTAAGCCATTCATGAATTATTGATCATCATACCACTTTTCCTCAGTCGTATGTGATTTGTCACAAACCTTTTGGCTCAATGGGTTAGTTTCAGATTTAACTTGATTAGGGTAAAAGTCTGAATTTCCTATATTAGTCGTGGTGATGCGAGTATCTCTATTGGTCTAACTTCTTTTGAATACATTAACAAACGTTGTTGAAGTTGAGAACTTCACTCATCGACTATTTTCAATATAAAACTGAACGCTACCAGTTGTTTCTCCAAAAAAAAAACAATTCAAGTCAAAGTAACTGTTACACGGATCATAGTTTGTTTAGTATCTATCTATGTCTATTGTAATATAAAGCTAAATATTGTCATAGCAATCGTAAATCGAGATTTGGTAAAGTCAATTTAGTTACCAGAAAGTTTATTTACTGACTATTAATCGGAAACTTAATGTTATCAATGAGAAACGCAAATAATTAGCATTTTTAACAGAAAAGTAATTGTAATTCATTGAAAAGTCATAAATTTTTTGAGGTTTCCAATAATTTATTGTTTAAATGACAGTTAGGAAAGTAACATAAAGTTTATTATTACAAAAGAATCTAACAATCAAGTAGACGATTGGTCTATGGTTTCAGCTGATGTGACACTATTCAGTATAAAAAAGAGTTATTTCATAAAACTGAAGGTTTGTATTCGTTGGTAGATATTCTTCACCTAATTAATATCATCTAAAAAGATGAAAGCACTCATGATAATCATTAGTTAAGAAATATGATAAAAATCACTGAAACATATATATTGCTTACATTTTACAATCTTTATAGACAAAGAAGATTTCTTTTTCGAAGATTTACCAATCTGAAGTTGTAATCGTTAAGATGTCATTGAATATTATTCACGTAACTAGTCTAATAAAGTTAGATTCAATCTCATACTGGTAGCGTCTCCAAATATCCATACTGTCGGAGCTAAATTATGTATATGTTACAACACTAGTCACTAGTTAATTGCGGAAAAATTGTATTGTTGGTTACTAACAATATACTAACTAATATACTGTATTGATTTTCATGAATGTTTCGTTCCAAATGCCATGTTATTTGATCAAAATATAGTGTAATTTAATGGATAAGTCAAGGGAATTTACCAACTTGAAGCACTACTTTTGATTTTATAAGCATTAAACACTTTTTTCCATTTTTTATATTACGTTCTCCCTAACCACATTTGACCTATTAACTATAGTAATGTCATTTTTCGTTCAGGAACTGTAGTTAATTAACAAATGTGCATGTTTCCACAGTTTCCTATTGCTGTTGCTTTTATTTTGAAGTGATGTTATTTTTCTGATTAGTTTGTTGCATGCATCGTCTTTGGATGTATTTAAACGAATGACAGAAATATAATTATATAACTTAGATGATTGCTTGATCAATCTTCTGTTTTTAATCATTTTTTTTCTGAGTCTAGTAAACATTGGGGCAAATGTATAGGTACTCAGTTACAGTTATATTTCATCTCTCACTATAATAGTTCCAATAAAGTCATATCAATAACTGGTCAACTGTTCACTAGTTAACAGAATGACATTTGAATTGAATGGATTTGTGGAGACTGGTATTAAGTTTTAGTTGAATGAATTTATCACAGACTGATTTTGGCAGGGTACGAGTGAAATACCAGTGAGCACTGGACGTTTTATTGAATATAAATTGAGTTGAATGTTAAAGTCAGAATGCTTAATAAATTTATCACTCAGTAATCTAATAACTTAATAAGTAACTCTGTATATTGGTAACATAAGGTTACTAAGTTCAACTTAAGTTTACAGAGATCATTTATCAAGTCATCAACATAATAATATTGAATAGAGTCTATTAAATGATATTTGTATCCTCCATGTGGCAATGAAATTGAAATTATGCATATATGAAGTTAATAATATTTGTAATACACGAAGCAACTTTTAAGACAAAATATAATCAAGGCATTCGACTTCATTTACATGACATGTTACTAAGATACCTAAATATATTAAATTTTAAGTGTTTACATTGAAATAAATTTTTACTATTTTGAATTTATTTGACAACATGTAATGTAACTAAAGCCAGTTCTTATTCAATATCCATAAATAACGTGAAGTAATCTAGTAGAAATTATTTCAATTGTCAAAGAATTATCTTCACTTACATTATATTACAACTTAATCCTTGTTGAATTCTGACATTCTCGTAAACTCTAAAAATAATGTTTAATTAATAGACTGATGTGTAGTAGTAAGATTATCAGGTTGACAATTAAGTTGTATCATTTGCAAAAGTTAATCAGTACATCACAATTTATCTATGAATAAAAACGTTTACTATTCCTGTAATGTTAAATATTGATCATTCAGCATAATTTGAATGTCATAGAGCTTTAAATTACATCGTAGAGATCATAACTCCTTCTTACAAACTTGTAATTTTGAAAAAAGTATGCTACCTTTGTTTGTTTTTACATTGTAAACATTTTTTTTCTTATTGATAGTTGATTTGTAGCAGATGACTAAAGTAAAGTAAAACAATGAGCTTGAGCTATTCTCAAAATATCCTTAAGACATGATCATTTTTGCCAATTATTATAAATTTTAGGGATTTGAGTACATAAATAAGCCAATTAGACCCGTGAATTTACATTCAGTTAAAAGTTTATAGTTTAAAAATGAATATTTTAATGAAATAAATTAACATTTTAGATTTACCTCAATTAATGTAATTATCTAAGCTCTTTATAGACTTTTATGTTTGTGAGTTTACAAAAACCGACATCCTATCACTTATGGCTACATAAAACTTACATTCTAAAAGCATCTGTGAAAATGTAAATGATCTTCTATTGCCTCTTCAAATGATTATGTTTGAGTTTTATAGATAGGTTTATGTTACTACTAAGGTTAGGGTTAATGTAGGTTCACTTTAAGGTTAAGGATTCCAGTATATGCACAGTGTTGATTTGCGTGTTATATATATTGTTTGTTTAGCAAGAACTCATTACCTGACACTTTTAGAACTATAATTTTACCTGTGATATATAGAGCAAGCTCCTGATAACAAAATCATATATCTGTACAGTAAGACATGTAATACACTATAACTGTCGTCTTATCTGTTTCGGATATTCAAACAGTGGCTAATTGGCTATGAATGTCAATTTATGCAAATAATTTAAAAATCGCTCAAGCTCGCTCTTATACTATAGTGTAATCTAGCAGATTAGGTCGAATTGGTTAAAGTATATTCAGTATGCCTAACATGAGACGTATTCAAAGTTTCTCAAATGTAAATTATTATCATTTTCATTACTATTATTACAGGAGCTTACTAATTAGTAAAGTAACTTCGTCACAAATTAATGCTGGCAGGGTTCGATTAAAACTAGAGCTGATTGGACAGCTGTCTTGTTCTAGTATAGAACTCCTCTCTAGTGCCCACTCTGGATTCTGCTCAGGAGTATCAGATTGGAAAACAAGGCATCTGGGGCGGAATCTAACGATACACAGTCCTGAAGAGTTCCATACTAGAACGAAACAGCTATTCAGTGCGCCCTCGTTTTTAATGGCACTTCTGCCAACACTAACCTGTGACAAATTCAGTCAACTAAAGTTAATGTCGATCTCCACAAACCACCTTAATTCAGTATTAATTAATATCCTATATCATGACTTAAAAAATTTAATAATATGTCGAAATGTATATCTTTTAACTGGATCTGAAATGTTGTACATAAATAATAAACCTAAATCGTCTGGAGGTAACAGATTGAATAAAATGTACCTAAGAAATACAGCGAAATTGAGCAATTA
Source organism: Schistosoma japonicum (assembly GCA_025215515.1). Classification (NCBI taxonomy): domain Eukaryota; kingdom Metazoa; phylum Platyhelminthes; class Trematoda; order Strigeidida; family Schistosomatidae; genus Schistosoma; species Schistosoma japonicum. The sequence goes on along the minus strand of CM046062.1, from coordinate 32,794,621 downwards.
TAAATGAATAGGCTGTTAAACGTGTTAAACAACTAAATTAGTGTCGTTAACCATCTAAAATGACATTCACCTAGTCACCTCAGCCCATGAAAGTCACACCCACTTGGTTACTCAATTAAACTATTAACTGATCAACTCCCGTGAATGTAAATCCCCTAAATAAGTACTTTCTAGTTATCTAAATTGCTGACTTTTATTACAATAGTAAATTGTACTTATGAAGGCTGTATCATACGATATTAGTTTTTCATTACTTACTTGCTTTATTCATGGTCCCAATATAATAATTTCACCTGTATTCAAGGACTTATCTACAAGCAATAGTTCATTCGTAGTTATAGTATAGCCAGATTACAAGAATTTTGTCTTATTAGGTGCATACACTACTACTACTACTACTACTAATATTACCTATTCTTAGATTACTATTCATAAACTAACATAAACAAACAAAATATAAATTTATCATTTTATTTATGCCTAACAAGAAGTACATTTTAGACTTTTATCTATGTTAAGAAATACATCAAAATATTTCATGATGTGGCTTGACAATATCACTAAGAACCTACAAGTAACCTTTTCATCTAGTGTTCTAGTTACCAAATTAGTAAGTAGAGAGATTTTCTGTTAGATACAACTTTTACTTGTCGTTATATTCAGTTTCATTCCAATTAAAAATTTTGTAATTTTAACAAATATATATATTTTTTCATAATGATTGCTACATCTTAGCTTCTAAGAGTTAATGAAGTAAATCGTAACTACCAGTTGAAATGAATACAACAAAATAGTTCATGTTTTTTGTAGCTTCTAAACGTCAGCACTGCTTTTTTATAAAACTGCATATGAAACAAATTAATAATGAATGAAATGAATTAATCGATAACGCTATAAAGTGTAAGATTCAGTCATCAAATTTTACACATTATACCTTGCATATATATTCTGGTTTTACTGCATTTGCCATGATCGTTAAAGCCGGTTCAAGGAAGACACTCACATACGACAAACACTAAATCAATTGTAATAATGAAATCAAATAAGTCTTTCTAGAAAATTTATTTGGTTAATATAGAAAGTTGTAATAGTTACATTTATGAATTTATAAATTTTGAACATTTGTAGGATTACTGTTGTTAATGTTGTGGACATTAAATGGCCATTCACTGTTGCTATATATAAAGTCGGAAATTGGATTACAGTTGAACTGCAGCTGGTAAGTTCAATTAATGACGCGCATTTTATTACTTTTGGGAGTCTTTTATTGTATGCCACTTCTATATCACTGAATAAGGGTGATATAGTTTGAAGCAAATGGACTAGATACATGTTTCAACGCGGAAATCAGTACAAAATAAGATAAATTTCAATCACTGGTTTCCATTCGACATTCCACAACTCAGTTAGTCATGTCAATTTATGCTTTACTACCAATACAGTTGAATAATTTGGGTTCGAGATTCGCAGACATTTCTCTTTTGTGTAACTGTTCCAAATAAAGTTAATTTAAAACCTATAAACTATTCATGCTATTAAAATTTGACCTACACAATCAAATCAGGTGAGAATGATTAAAGCGATCTCATTTCAAATAGTCATGAAACCTAAACAGTCTTAAATGAGTTAAAATAATCTTATTCTTAAATAAATAATTGCAAATGATTACTTGTAATAAGTTTAAAAAAAGTCATTTTTAATACTTGTAATTATCTTTCGGTGAATGAGTATTTGTTTAGTGGTCTACAATGGTGTACGATCTACTCAGTAATCAAACTACATACTTTACAGTATGACTTTTGTTGTCATATTCATTCATTATACAGTAATATATTAAGTTGAAAGGTTTATAGTTTCCTGTTGTTACTGTTGTTGTTTACAACTTAAATTACTGTGTTATGAAACTATATATCTTTGAGCAAGTGCTGACTGTAGTAACATAATAATCTAGTTGAAAGTGTTTTGGTATTTTTAACAATAATGAGAACGTCTAAAAGTACCTAGATGTTTATATCAAGTTAGTAATTTTTTAAAATAACAATTAATCCATGTATTTTATTTCGTGACTAGTCATTGAGTAAACCGAAAGAATATTCCAAGATAATGTTTGTCTAAATTATTTCATAATTTGTTTTTATGGGCTTATACATACGTAGATTTTCTGTGTTATTTGTTGTAACTGCAGAATTTGTCACTTCACTTTCTTCAAAATAATCTTTTTCAAAGTTAATTTGAAGCGATATAGGTGGTTGATTTAATATGCCACAGATTGGTGCTGGCAAGGTAACACTAAAAACCTGAAAGCATTGGACAACTGTGTGGAACTCCTTAGGAGTGTGCAACTCCCTGATTTTCCACCAAGAACATATTCAATCAGCTAAATAACCATTCTCCACAAAAATTATCACCTCAGTTGAATGATAAAAGTAGTACTCAATAATTCAAAGAAAATTTTGGGGATAATTAATTCCAAAAAGGAATACAATAATATACAGTACATTATTAATAGTTCTTACAGTTTGCTTTAAATTGTCGTTTGGAATAACTTCACAGATCTGTTGACCTATAGATTTGTATGTTTCAATCCAGAATTTATCAGAAAGTAAAAAATGAAGTAAACCAATCCCAGCAATACAAGCATCACATTTACCTTGAAAATTAACAGAGTTGAGTAAAAACTGTCATTATTAATTTAAATTGTATGATGAATAAAGTATTATTTAAGTACTATTAAATTTATGACTATTAGATACCGTGGTGAATAATAAACCTGAGGTTTTAATTCAACTTGCACACTTAAAATTTAGTTGCTGAAAACTAAAAAACACTGAACATTACCAAAATGGGATTTTAATATTCGCACTGAGGATCAAAACCTAGATTATTGACCTGTGTGATATGAGCTTCAGTTAAAAGTTGATAATCTTGGATTTAATTATCAGTTGAATTGGGGATGTATACTACCGAGGATTTCAATCATAGAATAAAAGAGCCTAGTTGAAGTTTAACTATAGTTAACCCGTGATAGGATTCTTGGGATGCACTTTTCAACAAACTAACAGTTACAATTTATGATAACTTTTACTAAGCAGTCAACAGAAGTAACAATAGTTTCCTGTTTACAACTATATTTACGCACCAATAAAGTAAACAAACTATTAATCACTAGCATATTTAAGATGGGAAAGCCTGATGAGTATAAGTAAAGTGAAGTATTGTTACTATAATATTAAATATCACAGTACAAGATACCTGACAATAAAATGTGAACAGCCTTACTGAATAAATTCGTTTACTATCATTTACTAAGCGATTCTGTGATAACCTGTAAGATTCAATTGAATGCATTTGTCTAAAGGTATATGAACGGTGTATACATATGACGGATAGTAGAATAAAACAATATATTGCTAACAAAGCAAATTGTAATTACTTGGTTAGCGTACCATATAATGTAAGTCAGAGGTTGCATAAAGCTAAACTGGTGTTGAACTAAATTTTGGTTTACAAGGAGATGTGAAAATTATGTTAATAAGCAAAACGACTGAATTACTAAACGAAACTCTTCAAGGTATACAGTAAGTAGCAATTAACTACTACTTAGTTGCCCAGCCATGAACAACACAGAATTCGGCACATTTGCGTATTAACATGACGATATCAAATATATATCATTCACAAGACAGTATGATTCGACGAGAACAAACGAAGCAAACACACGTATAAAAGAATAATGGAATTTAAGATCTCTCAATTACCAAAAGTACTTGTTACTCATAATGATATTCATGAATGTAAAATACGATAGTATGCTTATTAGAAAGTTATTTCAGTTATAATAAGCATTACTTTCAACTTCCTTTGTACATACATAATTTACTATTCTTCATTCTCCTCACATATCTTTCGATTTTTATTGATATAATGATGTTTTCATTGTAGACACAAAGTATTTAGCAATGAATAATCAAAATCAACCTCCCGAACTACATATTTTCTTTACCATCTAATCATACGGCTATACCACAACAATTTGATGCTTCAAGAGTAACTACAACAGATTCATATCTCTGAATAAATGATGCCTATTACCGTAAATCAAATGTATAAGGTATTTATGCATAGCTTTAATTTGCATTATCACTATATCAGCAAAAAATATAGATGATGATTTTAAAGGGTAATATGACAAATATGAATAAGTACATACATGCAGTTTAACTTACCCAAGGCGGTTTCATTATCGATTCCCAGTTTCTGAAATAATACAATAATGTAAACCAGTTTTCTAAGCTTATCTACTTTGATGTTTCTGACAACATAGAATTGTGATGGCTAATTTAACTACAAGATAAATGAAACGTTATGGGAAATCCAATATTTTGAAAGTTTCAACTATTGAACTCTATTAAAGTTAGGTTCTTTCATCTTTTATCCAGTAAGTTTATCAAACGTTTTTACGATAATTATGGGAGAACTAGATGACCGATTTGTCTTAATATGGAACTCCATAACAATATGTACTTTCAATCCTGTTCAACAGTTCAATCTAAGGCCATAAGATTTCATAGGTAACGCTTTTCTATCTGTAACACTGAGCTGGCTGGTGTCCACTGGTAGAATTTCCACTTTCGTCAATTTCTGATAAAACTTGACAATAATTCATTATTACTAGTGATAACTGTTTCACTCCAGACAAGTCAAAACTCCACCAGTCAAGACTTCTCAGTAGAAGTCCAGGAACATTCTAAAGGTATTCACTAGTGCGCTTACTATTACAATCAAAGTGAGTAGTTTTGTGAATATAGGTATTAAGTTTATTTGTTTATTTCAGTTACAGATTGATTGAGTAATGATTAAATGTAATGTGAAACAGAATTGCAATCTAATATTCATCATTTACATGTCCTTATGACAGAAAATACTATATAAAAGTTGCTCTGCAATATACAACTACTTGAGTATAAAAATATTAGTTGACAAGAAGGCCTTTTGGGTTCTTTTGAATTCCAATATTCACACTTGTTTTATATCAAAATTTTCATTTATGCTTATTAGATGAGTGGCTTCAAAGAAGAGAAAGTTTGATATCTTATGGTTGATAATATTTGAATAAATAACAAAGCCTAATAACTTTTTTGATTCGTATGAAACTTTGCAGTCAACTATCTTCAAGATAAATTTTGTAAATCTATTCAAAATTACATCAGTGTTTGTAAATCTAATTATCTTGAATCTATTCAAAACCATTATCTTAAAAACTCATGAATCTACTTTAAATGTATGTTCATGAATTATCCCTGGTTAAAAAGACATTACAAATTACCAAGCACTAGTTAGCTATTTTGTTTGAATGTGGAAGTCCCCGGCGTGCATATCAACAACCTCACAGGGGTATTACTAGATAAAACTTGTTAGCAAAACTTGAAACTTCGTTCCTGCATGGTTATACGTCCACACCGGTAACCACCTGAACTGTTAAAAGCATGTTAATTTTCATGAATAAATTTGATTATAAAGTGTATTAGGGTGTATACAGTAGTCGATGGTAGTCCGAAAAATGAAATGAGTTTATCCTGTACTGTTTACTTCTTACTTTTTGCTCTACTAAAATATAAAATCTGTATAGCTTGTATCTAAGTGATCGATGACTGTTTGCTTCAGTAAGTTTTATCTTGTTCTAGCCAAGTTTCCGCTGTAATCATATTGAAAAATGCCAAAGTATTTAGTTTTCTCTAGAACATATTCTATTATTTTCATTTTAAATGTTGAGATACTAAAAAACTAGCAAACATCACATTGTAATATAGTTCAAACTTATAACTTTCCATTAATATGCACATCAATCATCCAATACAACAGTGAAATTAAAAATCTCAGTTGTCATGGTTAACACTAAGTAATTTGACATCTGCGCATACGTATACTAATTAATAAATAGATTAGTTTAGTCAATCAAACTGGTAGCTTCTATTTACACTATGAAATTACTATGTTCATTAAGAAATGTGACAGTGGAATCAGTTAAGCACTTATTTAACTGCTAGACTCTTATAATTAAGATTTATAAATAATACCTTCCTTTCCTCCTCAGTATGTAGAACCAATTTGTTCTCACTTTCAAGATATAACTTTATCTGCTCTAATGCTCTTTCTCTTCTGTTATACAATTCTAGATTTCCTTGAAATAAAAAGTGAATATGATACGGTTATATAATTGGTAATTAATTAAACAAAAGCGATAGGTATAATGCTTATTTCTAGTCATTTGATGTTGAACATTCATTCAGAATTCTCCTGTAGAATGAGAGCAAGACAATACTGTTATAATTTATACACTGTATAATAAATGGCAGCTAAATAAAATTTTACTCAATTGGCATCACCACTATTGCAAAGAACGACCGCTGTGACGAAGTGATTAATCATTTTGTGAAATTACAGAATGCGATAAATTATCTTTACTAGTCTATTTGTTTTCCGTTTTCTTCTCCACTTCAAGTTGGTGCTATTCTGCTTTCTTTTGCTTACTTCTTTTTATCCTACATATTTTAAAATTGCCTTGCTTTTCCCCTATTCATCTGTTCACTGTTACCACTTTGTTCGATACTCCATTATATTCTACTTTTATGAAACTTTGTAAACAGTATCCTTCACATTATGATATAACCTCGCGATAATTTTCACTTTTACTTGTTAAAATGATCATCAAAAGTGAAACAAGTTTAAGAAAACAAGTGAATTGCTCAGATAAGACACTTGATTGCTAATAAAATATTTCAAGTTGTTCTGACGTACAAATGTGTACTGAACAGGAAGCGTATGAAATCACCAGTCAACAAATATTAAAAACCTCAATGATGAGATCGGCACATAACTGAAAGTAATGTAGAAATTTCATATTTTATAATCTTATACTCGTATTTGTCATACGGATTTACATTTTCGACACAGATTAAAGTAATCTAAAGGTATTAGGATAGATTCTCTGGTAAAGCTGTAAGCAGCTCACTAGTGAGGGGCCATATACTAGGACGAAACGATTATTTAACCCATGTTAAATCAAAAATGCCTATGGCGGAAACTTCATCATAGTTGTGTAATCTACAATAACAATCAATGAAACTTCAAATAATCTTTTGATTACAAGGAAAAAATAATCTCATACATCACAGTGAGAATATTAAAACATTATGTGATCAATGTTAACTACAAGTAGGCTAAAACATTTCGAATTTGTAGGAGACTAAAGAACACAATGGCGACTGAAAGTAAGTGCAATATCACCTACGTAAGAAATTATATCAACTACATTTAAAATTACATTGGCGTAAGTGACACTTTTTATAAAATGCACACAGCAATGTAACCTAGCAGTAAAATATTTCAGTGTATGGTCACATGAATAAGATCAGTCATAACTTTGATTGGGATAACAATGAAGCTCTAGAATGAGTGAAAAAAATAGGGGAATTCCTTGTATTACAGCATACAGATCAATTTATGGTCATTTAGGACATTCATATATATCATAATATTAACCTGTATTGAAAATATTAATCACCCTCATGACCAGAAGATAAGAGGAAGCAAGAAAGTCAACACGAATACAAGAATAAGTCAAGAGAACCACATACATACCAATCTGATGGACAGACTTAACGCATGCATAATGATTACAGAGAGCATTAAGTAGGTAATGGAAAATGTAGGTTCTTTAATTAAATAATCTGATACAGCAAACCAAATAACAAAGAAATACTTAATAAATTATTTTTTTCTCAAAATCCGATTATTATAAGCGATTTTAGTAATGGTAGACGATACGTCAACCATAGCTAGTTAAATCTTTGTTACTAAGCTCTTATTTTATCACAATAAATATACCAAGTTCTTTTATTATTTTGCTGTCCTTTGAAAATGTGTCATAAGTATCGAAAAAAGCCTATACAATATCAATTAGGTTAATTACATACTCTGCATCGTATGACCATTTTAAGGTAACGTTCTCGTCGTCTACTTAGTCATACATTTTTCATTTTGGTGTTTATCTAAAATTATAATACGGTAAATTATCGTTCTATTCTAATTCGAGATAATAACATGATTGAATATACAGGCTTAATTTGCTAATATTTTTGTCAGCATCATCGTCATCATCATCATCAGAACAACAAAAATAAATGAGGTTTACAGTGTTTTCTGTTTAGAAATGAGTCCAGCATTACTTCCATAAACATTATCTAAAGTTTTATTATTGTATTCATTTGTATTTAATTATAAATGGGCAAATTTACTTTATGACAAACAATCATGTTTACGATAAACAATTTTTTTTGAATTTCTCATAATACGTATTATTCATTAGAAAAATAAAGAATCCTTCAAAGAATACCTTTACTGAAAAAATGTGGTACACAAAGTGAATGAACCCCAAATTCTGAAAGTTGTAGTTTCAACATATTAAAGCACAAGTGAATTCATTCAAAGAAAGGACATTGAAAATTTATGTTTAATTTATATATATAATTAACCTACCGTTAATACTGTTTCTACTATCTTTTGTCCTCTGAAATATTGAATGAAAAAGCACAGATTTTCAATTATATAAAGGTATGCCTAAACCTTTGTAAGTAGAAATAATGAACACGTATTGATCAAAATTGTATTGTGTTTCGATAGTACTATCCAGAACATAAGTTTTGAACTATTTGGAACCTGTCAGCTGTATACACGTGAAGTCGTGCTAATGTTTACACCAGAACTCATAGTCAATCCATTGGTGTAAAATGATACCATGCTCTCTTCTGAGCCACTGAATTCAAACAACAGGTGACTTTATACAGTTTGAAAGTTTTATTATTATTATGTTGATACTGTTATGGAAAGAAATAGATCAGTCTAACAGACGAGTCATAAGTAGCATGAAACGAATGTCACATGATTCCATTTACCGGCTAGAATTAAACATCTGAATTACAGCTGCATCGAAGCTATATAACCTGTATGCCCATATGATAACAGTGACTAATTAACTGGAATCCATAATAGTATTAATGCGAAGATTCAAATCGCAAAAATGAACTCTATTTTAAATACTATGATGGTCTAAAGTTAAAAAAGTATTTTCTACTGGCATTTGTAGGACCACAAATTGTTATAATGACGCGATTTTGATAAGGGTTTAACTAAATTATATATATATATATATATATATATATATATATATATATATATATATAGCATGGCGCATATTTAATATGAAAGATAGGTCGTAACAACGTAATCAGGATTCTTAAAATTCAATCAAAAAACATTCTGTATACTTAGCTACTTTACATGTGGTATGTTGGTTTGCTACTGTGCTCTACTTCATAACAGGCTTTTTTTCACAGAATGATAATCATATTAAAACTATTCCCTAGTAATTCATTCAAAATATATGCTTTACAACCTTTTATTCTTACTAAAGTATAATACAGTTACAGTGTATATTAGATTACACACTGTTAGTATAAGTTTCATTTTACACTTTAGCTAAGCATTGTAATTCAAGACAAATGATTATCTAAAAAGTAGCGGTAAGATTGTAGATACACTCAAGTGTCAACATTCAAAAGATTAATTTAGGTTTCATTATAGAATATTAAGAAGAATGTAAGTAAAACAAGCTGGTGTCTAGTAGAAAAAAAACTATGACTTTAAGAACTTACAGACAATTTTTCAAATAAAGATGATATTTCAACTTGTTTTGTTAATGTACATAATAGTAATAATGTAATGAATTGTAACAGATTACAGTATAGTTTCATGTCTATTCACAATGTAGCTGATTTGTTCAGTTTAAAAGTTGTACACAATATTATTATGTTAAATATAAATTCACTACTTATATTTCATTGTACAAATTGTGCATATGTATGTTGGATAATTTATTCAAGATATCATTTAGTTCATTTTGATTAAAACACTTCATTTTAGTCATTTGAAGTGTTTACACCATTAACATTGTACCTATAAGCATACACTATTATGTAAGTTAATTCAAGAAAAAAATGTTTTTATTTTTTTATTATTTTTATTCTACTCAACTCTACATAAATAAAAACTTATTTAATCTGATAAGCGTTAAAACTGTTTAAAGTACTCTGATATTAAAGTATTAGATAATCAACGGAAAATTCATGTATATGCAATTGTATATACTTATTATGTATTAGTAGAATATGCTAAACATTTCAAAGAATTACACATTATACTTCTGTTATCTTACGTATAATTGAGTTAAGGTGGTTTTCTAGAGATTGGGACTAAGTTCTAGTTGATTGAGTAAGTCAAAGAGTGATTGAGGTAAAATCTAGGGTATGCGCTACTGATAAGTTCCATACTAGGAAAAAACAGTCATCTAGTGCTCCTTAGTTTTCAATGGTATCCTACAGACATCAATCTATGATGAACCTAATCAACTGAAACTTAAGTATAATTAATAAAACACAATTTTGTTTAACATATGGCGATCATATTGACAATGTACTGTGTAATTTACAATGGAATCTGACTGTGATTAAAATGCAAATAATAATGGTATTATTAATGCAACAACACTTTTAACAAGCTACTCCTGTTCCACATTCGACGAAATACATTTAAATATATATAAATATAATCTTATCAACAAAATCTAAATATCATGTGATTAGTTAATATCATACGGTAGGCGAGAATGTAAGCACTGTGATTGAGTGTGTTGAAGCCATAAATGTAAATTAATAAATTACATGTCAATCTGAACTTTAGATAATAAAACTGGTAAAAGACAAATTTGAAACATTCTGTAACAATGCACTGAAGAGGTTATTTAGTATAACGAGATTGCGTGTGTCATATTAAAAGGTAATGATTAAGTTCAACTTTCGTGTTTAATTAGATCATTTTAAGTTAAATAACTAAGCTTTATTCACATTATTCTCAAATATTTTCAACCACCTCTTATAGTGTAATCATTTGACCTGTGATCTGTATTTTGCCTTTTGGTAACTTCTCTTTTATTGGATATATATTTAAAGCATTTTCTCCAACATTTTAGTCATGTTCACATGTTTATATAATTTTGATTTTAACCAATTCCATGCGTTCTCATGAGTATGTGAAAACTATGTTTTAAATATTAATTTTGTAAAAGAGTATCATTTTAGGTTGTATGCAGCTGATGAGAAACGAACAAAATAAAATGAATTCATCTTATTCAGCGCAAATACTTGTTCTTCCTCTCATGAAAATAATAAAGCGAACAAAGTGTATGAAATTTTATAAAAGGTAATGATAGTGATAACTGATCAGCAGGATCAAAGTGATAAGTAAAGTAGTAGTAATAGTGTAAACGATAGCACAACCAGTGATAGATTATTGTGCTGTAATGATGAAGAGAAAAATAAAATTGGAACTGGATAATAAGTATAATGCCATAGATACACCTCTCCAATATAAAATAAATCTTGAGAAATACTGAAGTAATCGAATCCTACTTGTTTGTTCAGACGACTGCAGAGAATAAAAAATAGATAAATTGAAAAAATGTCATGGCAAAATTCAGATACCCAGACAGAGCCATCAGGAAGTATATAGTAAAACGTAAAAACTAGGATTGAATTAGACATAGCCTAATAAAAAAGCCTTCAATTTACGACCAGACATCTTAACATATCTATGAAGAGTATATTCAACGTCACAAATAATTTGTCACTTTTTCGAATAAGTCACTACTAAGGCCGAAATCCGAAGATAATGTATCGATGATCCCCTCATCTACGCCCATTTAACAACTTAACTACTGCTGTGAAGCCAGTTACACAGATCTTACTCATAAATCCTGGGAATGTTTCCAGTTATTTTTTTTCTTTTTACTTTTTTGATTCCTCCTTCTGCTTTTCGTTCCTTTTACTCCTTCTCCTTTCTCCTTACATAATATTCGTTTTTTTATCACTAAATAATGTAAACATCATTTTCCTCATCAAGCTAATTAATTATTTTACGTTTCTATTCATTATTACACCATAATAACTCCACCTGTAGCTCTTCTAGGGTTACTGGCGGCGTCAAACCCGGGCAAAGAACCAGGGTTGGGCATGGGGCTAGCACTCCCATCCCGTAAAACACAAGCTTGCTAAAAAAAACGCTAGGCAGATTACACCACAATAACTTCTATCTATCACTAATTGTACAATCGTTCCTACTATTACCACTACATCACATACCATTTCGACCTTATTGAATAAATACCACCAATATCACCTTTCAACATGACACACTCATTCTCGTTATATTAAATAACCTCTTCAGTGCATTGTTACAGAATATTTCAAATTTGTCTTTTACCAATTTTATTATCTAAACTCCACATTGACATGTAATTTATTAATTTCAATCTATGATTTTAACATAATCACAATGCTTATTTTCTCATTTACACTATGGTATTATTTAATTATTACATAATACTTATTAATTAATTAATATGGATAAGAATTTATCGAAAACAATTGTTCAACTCAAAGGTCTTGACTTTTGATCATTGTATGGGGGTGGATATTTATTTTGTTAAAACAAAATAGGCAATATATATATCAGTATGTAAAATTTAAAGTTTTATGAGAAATAGGAGTCTTTGCATAACACAATAACCTGTATTTTAAGAGTGTAGATCCTTAATCACGTAGGCCTCCGCGGTTTTCTGATTGCATGGAACGTGTGTTTGACAAAGATTAGTGGAGCCTTCATACTTTTTGTAACGCGCATGAATATTAAGTTGCTCCATCTTATTATACTGTAAGATATACAAGGTTGAATATATGAATGAACAGGGTGGTTTTTACCTGATAGTACAATACTAGATAATAGTGTGAAAGATTTTAAATGTTTATTCACAACTATGTTCATAATATCATTGAAGGTTACACCACGAATTCTACTGACAGCTCTCGATACTCTATGCAGCACTGCATAGTCTTTTCTCAAAGGTCGTGGAAATAGTAATAGCGAATAGCATAAAATATAAGATAATATCCAGGAAGTGACAAACCATAAGAAAATGTATTCGGTAATGCTAAAACTATGTAATCTCTATGCATAACATATTAAACCAAAGGATCTTTTCGATATTAACAAAGCATAAGAAGACCAAGAGTTATAACAAAAATAAAAGTTACATCAAGTTCGACGTGATCTTAATTACAAACCCTTTGACTGTACATTATTTATAAAGATATTCAAGTCTTTTTCATATCTTAGTGTAAGATTATTCAAATTATACCGTTGTTCAACATTCGATGAGAAACTATTCACTTTAAAACAATTTAAGGATAAAAAAAATAGAAATAGTAAGATTATGTTAATATTTAACAAAAGTATTTTCAGTTGAAGAGTGTAGGTCATGTAAGAAAAATGCGACAAGATGAGAAGAAACAACATTAGCTTCTGTTAAAAGATTAATCGAGCACTATTCTTTATCCAAAGTATAGTGTTCTCTTCCAGAGAAATGAGGATACGTTTAAATAACTATCAGCTTTCTGCATTAAAACCCACAAATTCGCTCAGTAATATAGTTCTAGGAACAGAATCAAAGGCAGTAGTATAGTCGTAAAAAACTTATCTTGGATAGTAGAATGAATTTGTATATTCCCATTGATTTGTTATAGACTGAAGCTGGTCAGTCACTGTTGCTATATGTGCATCCTGTGCGGATCGCCTCGATATAGCGATTATTCAAAAGTATCATTTAATTTGTATTGTGACTGGCAAGTGGAATCCAGGACGCGCGTTTCGTCCTATTTGGGACTCATCGGCTGGATGTACCTGCATCCCAATGTTGATGTTCACAGTGGGATTCGAACTCAGTCCGGTTCGTGTCATACGCCACCGCGTACACCACTAGACTACTGAGTCCAGACAGTCACGTTTGTGCAATGGGCGAATTGGTAGTAGAATGAATTTGTATATTCCGATTGATTTGTTATAGACTGAAGTTGGTCAGTCACTGTTGCTATATGTGCATCCTGTGCGGATCGCCTCGATATAGCGATTATTCAGAAGTATCATTTAATTTGTATCCTACTGTGAACATCAACATTGGGATGCAGGTGCATCCAGCCGATGAGTCCCAAATAGGACAAAACGCGCGTCCTGGATTCCACTTGCCAGTCACAATACAAATTAAAAGTTATCTTGGATATTTCCTACTTATCTCTAAACTAAGCTTTATATTATAACGTATGACAACTGCTGCATTAAATATGTTTCTATTACATTTGTGTGTAAACCTAAACGGGTTAGTATACCTATTCAGTGCAGGTTGTAGCTAACGTATTAAAAGTTTTTGCAATGTTTTGAGAAAAGGAGAAGTTATTGCAACATAACAGTCTGATTCAAACTTAAAATTCAACTGTATAGAATCGTCTAATTTCTGAAATTATGCGGTTTTAATTTAACTCACTTCTTTTGAGAATAATTAATTCACTCAATCAGATTAACTTAAGAATAATAAGCACACAGAAACAAATTGAATACCGATAGAGCGAGAAACAACTACCACTCTAATTGTGTATATCTCATGGAAGTCAAATATCAGACGTATTTGTGTGCAATCATGTGATTAAATCTGGATAATAAATAAAAATGATCAGTTTGTAATGTGAGTTTATAGTTCTCGATTTTCGACCTGGGATACTTATGGAAAAGATATCAAACTTGCATGAATAAGAAGTTTCTCTTCGTCTATTTAACGTAATTTATTTTGATAATATACAAAAATCTCAATCATACACCTTGTGGTCTGAGGAACCATTCCAAATTATTTTGGAAGTTTCACCTGACTACTGGTAAAGTTATTTATGTCAAAAATAAAATTACACATTTCTACCGGTATAATTAGACCACCTATCTGTCTTACACATGTCGTTGATACATTTCTCTAAGAAACTTTACTAAATAGATATCAACTAACATTTGGAAATATAATGTACATAATGAACTAGCTATTTTAGATTTTTATTTATATTGAACTTTATTAGGACACTCCATCTAGCTAACTAATTAACACATTCCAATCGGTATGTAGACTTGATATCGTTTTCAATTTATTCAGAGAAGTGGTAAGAATCCTTGTGTTCCATAATGATTAAAAATACGAAATAAAAAATACAGTAAACTACCTAAAATTCAGCAATTTTTTCTAATGACATGGTAAAAAATACTCATAAATGATAAAACCTTGTGACAAACAAAAGTTTGAATGCTGCTTCGCGGACTGGTGAGGTGATCATATTCTACTGGTATAGGAAGACCGAAAACCTACAAGGAATTCTCAAACTACACAAAATAAA
Source organism: Schistosoma japonicum (assembly GCA_025215515.1). Taxonomy (NCBI): domain Eukaryota; kingdom Metazoa; phylum Platyhelminthes; class Trematoda; order Strigeidida; family Schistosomatidae; genus Schistosoma; species Schistosoma japonicum. The sequence continues at coordinate 32,779,244 of CM046062.1, read as the reverse complement.
ATCTTTTAATAAAATAATGAAGTTAGAATGAAAGGAAAGATTTTCCACAACTCTACACAAAACTATCTACAGACTAAGATGTATTCATTACGATGTTTCCTATATTGTAGAATCTTCACATAAAATTTTGGAATTTTATCAAAGAACAACTAAATTATTCTAAAGGAACAGCCATGTAACCCTACATAAGTTAATATATTAAAGATGATCAGAACACAGTTGATTGGTGAATTGTGGTCAGCAGTCTATACTTCGACAAGGAGTAACAGATATTGATAGATTGGCTGAACTTGAAATTGTACAATTTAAATCAAAAATAAAATGTGTGCTATTTTCACCTTTATAAGATATACATGGTTAGAATAGTGGCCATCTTTGCGTCTCCATTTAGTAATTTTGGTTTATTCTTCTACATTATTCATAATCATATTAATTCGAATTGTTTATACATTCACTAAAAAAGCTAATTAAATTGAAGGCACGAAACGCCTAAAAGCTAAATGTTCCTACAAATTATAATCCATTAACAGTAATACAAACTATTGCCCAATTCGCATTAAGGTAGTTTGTGGAGATTGGTATTAAGTTTAGTCGATGGGATTTGTCACAAATTGATGTTGGCAGGATACTACTGGAAACCAGGGAACATTGGGTAGCTGTTTCGTACTTGTGTGGAACTCCTCAGCAGTGTGCATTCTGAATTTCGCCCCAAGGGCTTCGCATTGACGAACGCCTAACCATCTGCATCACTAGGTCAGAATACAATAGTCCAATTTCTACTCCCTTCAATTTGTGATACAGTGTAATGATCATGGATTGTCATCAGGGATAACTGCTTTACTTATGACATATCTAAACTCCACTAGTTACGACTTCTCAATAGTATTTCAAGAACATCCTGAAGATAGTCACTAGTGTGCCGATTATTGTAGTCAAAATGAGGTGATTAGTGGAGATTGGCTTTAAGTTTTAGTTGATGAAGGTGGAAATTTAACCACTAAATGTTGATCTAATGATGTAGAGAGTTAGGTGATTGCCAACCTAAAGCTCTTCTGGAGGAATCTAGGATGCATGTTATTCAATTTAGTTGTGATAATAACGTCCGGTTTTAGTAATGATAACTTTTCGTTCTAAGTTACAAATCTGTGATCTTTACATATGTATATGTAATTTTATTCATGAATCAAACAAGAGAAAATTATTCATCACTAGATTGTTTTTAATTTTGAGTCCCATTAATTAGTACATTTTTATTTTGTTTTTCAACTTTGATCAATTTGAAATATGATACAACTAACGACTAATAAAATAAATGATAGATGCTTATCACTTCATTATTTTCAAACAAGTATCTCTTTATGTTTCATAAAATCATGTTGTACATCAAATACTAAAACACTATAAACTATTAATATTTAATAATTAGTATTATATTAAAGTATTCATTCCATTTTTAAATTACTGTCAATTATGTTTATTTTTCACTTTGTTATGATGAATAAAAATTGAACTTTGACTGCACCAATTGATACATAATGTTGAATTCATTTAATAAATAATAAAGTTGAATTGTACATATCTAACAATAAACAAATATGGTCTTTGATCAAAAGTGTTTTTACAGGTTTTATTTGGATCTTTTATTAAGTATTCAATAAACAATTAAAAAAAACAAAGGTCTTATTTACTAATTTGATAATATATTTCTATATTGTGAATAAAACTTTAGAAGTATGGTGACTTTAAGTACATAAATTAAAATATCCTTTAACATTGATTTCCACTTTTATTCACTGTCACCGTGGTGTTAATAGTTCATCTTACTTATACAACGAATTTGTCACATTTTTCAAACCTCAGAGATCCACTGAAGTTGATGACTTTAAATGGAATATTGCTTGCACAATAATGATAGTAATAAAATGTCATTTAAACACGAGTAACCAACGGAGAGTTCGCATCCAAATGGAAGAAATTTGTTATTTCATGAAATAAGATATTAAAAAGTGAACACTTAATATCACAAATTCGATGAAGCTAGAATCACTAAATTATAGCTTATTTCTTTCAGAGTATTAGTTTTGCTGATGTATTTAAAAATACACGATTCACGTGAAAATATGAGAAGTTCAAACAATTAATTAAAATTGTCCGATTTTCAATGTTAATCTAGCTAACGTCATTTGTTACTTGAATTTCTGATCGAATTCCACACTAAATAAGAGTAGTATGTGACTAAGTTTTCAACAGTAAGATTGCCAGTTATCTGTATGTTAATAGACAATATTAAGACTGAAAAATCAAAACAATCACTAGGCAACAGCTTCAGAATTCACTAAATTCTAAGTGAGCTGTTGATATTGAGGTCAAACTCGAACTTGAGTACTCAAAGTGATGTGGCTGTCACTCTTCAAACTAATTAATTTAGCTGCGATCATCTCATTGCATAACGTCTTATGCTATTCTGTTGTGTCAATTTGTTGATTTCAACTAATTTATTCTCTTCACTCACCTATAGCATTAGTCGATACAATACTTAAAACTAACGATTTATAATTAGTATCTTTCATGTATCGAATAACAGTCTACATATAAAGAGCCTATTATGTTGAAAATTTATAAACCCATCGTAGAAACATTACAGATAACGGTTCTCTGTTACCACAGCTAACCTACAACGTGTACTTTTGGTAGCTTCTCTTTATAAATTTCATAGAATTACATAAATGCTGCAGACAAAGTGAATTGTTACTTCCTAAAACCTTACCTAATAATATACCCTATCCGCATGCTGTTCTTCTAGAGTTGCTGCCGGTCCCAACAGCAAATGCAAGTGAAGACAACCAAAGTAGCAGCAACCTCAGCATCAATAGGCCTGAACATACATAAGGGAAAGAGCAGGATCCTCAAATTCAACACAAAGCACCGACCTAATTGAACTTGATGGTGAAACTCTGGAGGAAGTGGATACCTTTACATACCTGGGAAGCATCATCGATGAACAAGGAGGATCCGATGCAGATGTAAGGGCAAGGATTGGCAAATCAAGGGCACCATTCCTACAGATGAAAAATATATGGGAGTCCAAACAACTGTCTACCAACCTCAAAGTTAGACTCTTCAAATCGAACGTCAAGTCAGTTCTGCTGTATGGAGCCGAAACGTAGAGAACTGCTTTAAACATCCTCAGGAGGGTACAGGTATTTATCAACAACTGTCTACACAGAATATTGAATGTTTGTTTGCCGGAAACCATCAGCGACAGCCTACTATGGAAGAGATTAAACCAACTTCCAGCCAAAGAGGAAATGATTGGGACATACATTGTGGAAATCATCAGACTGTATCACGAGACAAGTACTCATTTGGAGTCCTGTTGGACAACGGAAAGGAGGAAAGCCAAAGGAACACACTGTGTCTAGAATTGGAAGCAGACATTAAAAGGACAAACAGCAAGTGGAAAAATCTGGAAAGGACTGCTCAGGACGGAGTTAAATGGAGAGTACAGGTAAGCGGCCTATGCTCCTCAGGGAGGGGTAACAGCCGTAAGTAAGTATGTAATGAGTTGGAAAACCTTTTATTAAACTAAATTGCTTAATGCATCAAAATTTCACAATTATACGTTGTATGCATAGGTCGTAAATGAATTTTTCGTGGATCACTAACCAAATAGTTAATTCCCAAATTACAACATGTATCAGTTGCTAAATCGCAAAGTCATATCATTTAGTATGTACAATCACTGGTCACATATTACAAAAGATAGAATGTTAGTTATTCATAAAGTTGAGTACAGTTTATTAATTAGGCATCATCATGAATGATTTTTCACCAATCTCATCTATACTAGAGACTTTTTAAGGTGATAAAAGTAAAAAACGATTGAATGACTAAAACTTCCCACAGTTGTAGTTTACCATTCTTTGCAAGTTACCTGTATTGGATTATTATCATTTATTCTAAAATCCAGGAGAAAACACTTAAGAATTAACAAAAATTTAATTATTACTGAGTACATTCATTGTAGTAATCATCACTGAAATAATACCATAATTTAAATTTAGACACTAAAAGAAAGTAACGGTAATAACAACTGAATAGACTTCCAGAAGTAAATTAATCTACCATCTTCTAATCATATATTATAATTAGAATATATTTGGATCTTTCCGTTAATTTGTCATGGACCGAAACTAATTAATCTGTATTGCTTCATGTAAATTCACAGCAGATAGCCGCTACTTATCGATTATTCACAAGTTGTATTCGAGTTAATTTTTGGCTGTGAAGCGAAATTTAGAATGCGCGTTTGTACTATGTGGGACTTGTTAGCTAGATATATCTGCCTCCCAGTGTTCGATGCTGACACTGGTACTTAAACTTAGTTCGTTTCGTGTCAAACGCCATTGAGTTAACCATTAGGCTACGGAGTTCAGAAAGCCACACTTGTGCAATTGGTACGTATATATAATTAGAATGTATTCGGATCTTCCTAATGGTGAACGAGGTGGCTTTTGAAACGAAACGAATTAGGTTTGATTCCCGGTGTGAACATCAAAACTGTGAGGCAGATACATCCTGCTGACGAATTTCAAATGCAACAAAACTCTCATCCTAAACTCCGCTTGCCAGTCACAACTCAAACATACATTACTTTATTTTAACTATTATACAATAATCATCTAATAAACAGTACAAAGTTTGTAATACCAATATAAAGTAAATGAATAAAAAATAATTTCAAAGAACTTAAATTAAGACAATGAGTATGTTATAAAAATTATTTTTCAAAATATACTTTAATCTGTATATCCACTTCAATTAAGTAGTATAAACACTTGACTTAAATGTAATTTTTTTTTCTATGAATAAAGAAAACAAAATTTTCTAGAAAGAAAATTGAATATAAACGAGTAAACATTAGAATAATGTACTGTTTATATTGTTAATAAATACTACATAGTTTCAATTTTTCATAAACTAATCTAATTTCAATATGAACTATTTTGTACTAACTTTAGTATTTGTCATACAATCAGTAATTTTTGCCTCAACATTGAACAGTAATGTAAGTTCTATTGTGATTTATGTATGTCATCATCGTAGAGATTATTTTAATTATCCTTTTTTTATAATTGGGGGGTTTGGGGAGATAGTTAACTGTAAATATTGATATCACGAATTGATCTGAATCAGACAACTATTGATCACGTGAAAGCACTGGACAGCTGTTTCGCCCTAGTATGGGACTCTTCAGCAGTCGAACTTAGGACCCTCTGGTTTCGCAGCAAACGCTTTTACCATTGTACCACTGAGTCAGCTCCTAACTGTTGATATTTCGAATTTAGTCATTTCGTAAAACGTTTGCGCGACCTCATCCATGTCATCGGTATTATTAATGTATTTAGGTAATAGCAAAATATATGATATACGATTAAAACAACTAACTATAGTGATTATCATTTCATTCAAAACACTGAGTTAAAAATTGGTGACCAGTTTTCTTATTACAGCAATATAGTAATTCCTTATAGTTTGATATTAGCGCTGTTCTAAGTACGTTTTACATACAATGGAAGATTGATGAACATCTATATTAATCTAAATTTTGTCATTTAGTCGTAAAATAAATTTATTTAGTTAAGGGTTCTTCTTCAATGAGTTGATTTTCGTAACTATACCCTCGAATGTATATTTAGATGGATGTATCTAATATAATATAGATCAAATAATAATTGTATGCTTACTGAAATGTTGATTAGTTGTTGTGGTGTAAAATTCATCTAAGCGAATCAGCGGTGATCAGAGAGAATGGTTGATAATTATATGATCATAAGAGCAAAATGAGTAATTATGACTGTCATTAAGTTGAAATGGAAAAGATTTGTGAATGATAATCAATTAATCTAAGTAAAAGCAACGTTAAAAGTAGTAATAATAATAACAGTAAAGGACAACAAAGATTAGTCACATCATCGATTCTACAATATGCAGTTGACTTAGGATATTCTGCTTCAGACTCATTTCTTGACATCATATGCATAATTTAGAGAAAAAATTCAAATGGTGTATCCTTAACTTTATTCTATACAACAGAAGTCTTTGATATTCATTATCTAAAACCTGGTCAATATGTAATATCCTCGGTTAGTCTTCTTGTTATTATCATTTTGCCTTACTATTACTAAGACTAATACTTTAAACGCCGTCTACACCTCGAATTGTTCATCATAGTTCAAAAATCTCTTTTATTTCAACTTAATGACAGTCATAGTTACTTACTTCTGGCTAATGACCACACATTCCACTTAATCACTGTTTATTCGTGTATTTTAATCTTACACCACATTTTAAAAAGTATACAATTATTAATCGACTTTAATTTGTTAGACACATTTGTCTAAATACATACGATCGTACAGTTCTGAAAATGAATGAAACTGAATGAAATAAGCAAGTCAGTATCCTACCATACTACATTTTAAAAACTCTTGGTTTGCTAAAGTTTTATTAGTCTAGTGTGAGTCTTAAAACTGAAGACGTGACATACTGATCAGTAGCTTAAAAATTAATTGGAACACCTTACCACTGCTAAGTATGTTAGCCTTATTTCTGTGACTAAATAACACGTAGATTATGTCTTTTTACATAATTTCGTAACTATTATACTTACACTGATAAGTTCAGTTGACATTTAGTACACGACTAATCAGATTTATAAATTTAGTGATTGAATGATGTGTAATTGAACTTCGTTGATCGGTAAGGATTTTCTTAGCTGTCATAAATGTACAGTTGAGATCTGATTAGCTGAAGACATTATTGATTAATACATTATATAATCTTCGACACAACGTTTATTAAAGCTTATATTCAGCTTAGAAATAACTGGAAGCTTATCAGCAGACTATTCTATATGGGTTTGTTGTAAATGGATCTTCTAACGGGTGGCTACAGAGGCTGACCAGTTTCAGTCCATTACAAATCAACGGGAAGATACAAGCCTATTCTAAATATCATATGTACCCGTTGCAAAAGTGTGACTGTCTGGACACGGTAGCCTAGTGGTGAACGTGGTGGCGTTTGACATGAAGCGGACTACGTTCGAATCCCAGTGTGAACATCAACATTGGGATGTAGGTATATCCAGCCGATGAGTCCCAAATAGGACGAAACGCGCGTCCTGGATTCCACTTGCCAGTCACAATCCAACTTAAATAATCGTTAATAATTACATAATAAGAATCATGCAAATAATTAGTTGAAACCTGAGGATATTGAAGATGAGGTATTTGTAGCTTATTTTTCGTTATATATATGATGTCATATATGAGATGGATTAAGTTAAAGTATTTTTCATAAGTAGAGATTTGTATTGCTCTCTGAAATAATGATTATGTAAAGCCTACCGTCACATTTGTGATTTATTAAAGTGTAAATTATTTTCGTTGCATTATACTGTTACTTTTTTGACAGAATTTACAAAAATTTAAAGATGACGGAGACAATTCAACTGATGGTATGTTACATTTGTGTTGATTTTATATATGCACATATTTCGTGCTGTAACTAGGTTTATATTTTGACTTAATAGTTGAAAATTAATTAGCAACACAAGAATTTTCATTAAGGAAACATATAAAAAAAACATCAATCTGATTTATAACCTCAGTGTGGTAAATAAAATCAGTGGTTTAGTATAAATGTTTCAATTTATTCCACATTACTGGTTTGTATACGATTAGCGCTTGTAGAAGGAGGAAGGTTTTTATTAAACAGTTAATATAATAAAACACTGACTGAAGGATTGTAATATTGATATCTCATTTAATATATGGTCTTCATAGTCGAATGATTTAAAGTATACTGATTTTTGTATAAATGTTGATCTAAAAAATTTCAAATTATACATGACTATAAGAAGACACCTAAACGTAAAATAATACATCAGTATAAACTTACTCAGACGCATATGAACAATTATGAGTAGGAACTTGATGTACGTTTAAATGCATTTAACTGCATTTCTTTATCAATATTAACAATGAAACTCGAACTTCAGTACTTAGTTATACTAAAATTGACAAAATGTAATAGTTGTGCATCATTAACAATCTCTCTCAGAAGTTCGCTTCAATGAAGTTGTCTAGAATGATGATGAAAGCTCAAAAATTAAACCATTCATCTCAGTAAAAGCACTATAGCCAAAATCATCCTCTTGAGCCACAAATCATCTCTACCATCTCGATAACAATTTCCCTTATCTTAAGGAAAGTATACAATCATAGAACAGAATAATAATGTAAACACTAAATGGAAAACCCAATGAAAAGATTTACTTTATTCAGTCTATTTAGGATTTCTACATAAAAATACATTTTTGTATCGTATATTTTTAAAAATGTTAATTGTTCAAATCTTATTAGGAAAGCTCCTATAGTACATACGATTTCAATAATGCTATATTTCCTAAGAGGAATATCATGATTTCGTAGTATTCATTATCAGTTTAGACAGCGTCATCATAACCTATTTTCAGCATTGGACGTTGGAAACATTTATTTACTCAATGAATTGTATTCATCATTTCAGTGATACAGTACCTTCAATGTTTTTTAAATGTTTTCAAAGTGTACAGTATTGCAATTCACCTTCAACGAATATCGACAAATGACTGATAAAATGTCTTCACTGTATTCGTATTCAATAAATACGAAACTATTTCTGTAAAATAATAAGGAGAGGTCCGTTTACCATGGATAATCTATTACAGAATTATTGCTATGGAATGATATTAAAGAAACTTTTCTATGCACAGATTATTATTTCCCAGTCTAGTAAACAATCATAAGAGTGTAATGCAAAGTATTGTACCATAAGTGTACCAAATAATATTGAAACAGAATTCCGCAAAGTAAATATTTAATTATTTGCTCAAGTACATATTTACATTCAAACGTCCTTCTGTTACCTACATTTTAGAACATGACATATGAATTACTAAGGCTTCACATAGATGATACAAAACAGTTAGTTATATATCAAAAAAGCTATAACTTATTTGAGTATAACATTCTTCAAAATTTCACTAACGATAGAGTCATATCTTAGTAAAGGCTACTTCATAGTACAATCCTTAATCGTCATAGACTACATAATTAATGCAAATAATCCTTCGCCTTAGCGCTAAGAAATTATGAATCTTTATAATTTAAGAGAAACTATAACAACAATGTTATCTCATTAAACAGTTTGAAATGATGAAACTTCGAAGAAATATATTGATCTAGTAGATAAATAAAATTCTTCATCAGATGTTACACTGAACACTTGATAACCATACACTTAAATGTCATTTTTTGTTAGTTTTATAAATTATACTTGATTAAATATACGATCTAACATAATAGTAAAGTATAATTTTGTTTTCAGCTGAATGTGATACGTGTTTGGCAGGGCATGGATTTAGTTCACTATATTCTTTCTGATCAATATTGGGTAGATACTTATTTAATTGCAGCAAAACAATTATGTGAATCAATTCCACCAGGTAGTTTAAGAAACACTGTAAGTGAACAATGAACAATTATTGTTTATTTCCTTTAAAATAAAGTAAACATGTAAATGACATATTTAATTTCATGTTCAGTACATATGAGTACTTTAATTGGAATTTAGTCTAATCTATATATCATAGTATATTCGAGCATTTTACATATCACTTAATATTAGTACAGCTGACCAAGTTTTACGTGGATTACGTAATACTGAAATTAGGCAAAAATTAATCTGTTGTTTGTATTCATCTAGACTGATTTCATTTAGGTATCACTGTAAATCAAACAAATCTGGACAGTTGTTTCTCCAGTGACTAACTTCAATATTTTTCTGAAGTAATGACGAAAAGTAATAAGTGGTGAATTTCAGACATATGGTTAGTGATACAGTTGTTACCAACGATATTGACTGATCGTTATACTATGTCATAAATTTATTAAAAATGAAAATCCTATTATTAAACGTTGATGGAGTGGTGATGATATTTATGCATTTACAGCTTGACCTGAAAATCCCAGTCTTAGATTCACTCATGTGGTTGTAGTTATGTACAGTCACTGAGGACAGAACAGCTGCTCCGTGTTCCTGGTTTTCAATGTTGTTAAACTGAGATTAATCTAAAGCAAACATGAATACTAAAAACTAATCATCATGATAATCTAATACTTTGTAGTTAATAATAAATCAGAAAAGAATCAACTATTTCTTAAATATTAAGTATGCATTTTATTGAAATGTACTATTTGTAGAATGATAAACATAACACTAATGAAGATAAATAGTTTCTAAAAAATTTTTGATAATGAGCTTTATGAATTACTTGGAGAATTTAGATGTCGTCTCAAGTAAAAGTAACCAATTTTGCTTATGAACTATAAATAATCAATTTATTTGATAATTCCCATTGGCAGAAACTTTTCATTTTTGACATTACGCTGCTATAATTTAAGATACTTCTTCAAAGAAAAAATAACTGAATTAAATTAACATGAGCTTAATTAGTACTGAAGAACAAGTAAAATGAAATATTTATTGTAAGATTAACTACAAAAACCGGTGTAATCATACAAATGTCAAGTATGCCAAAGGTGAGATTAGTGTGTGCATATGTGTGTGTAGTAATGTCAGCAAAATTAGAATGACACAGGTAGATGACAAACATTTGTAATGTAAACAGATGGAGTTAATTTGTGAGTCTGTTTGTTGTATGATATTGAAAGTATGGATTAGATGTGTAGATAGTTTAAAAAACTTTTATATTTACCAAAACGAAGACGTTCGGACGAAGAGTATTCTTTTTGATAAATTCTTCTCAAGTTCTATAATTATGAGTTTAAAATTAATAATTATAAAAAAAATAGCCAAATCTGAGGTTGATATGTCATTTCAATATCAAAGATTACATTATATGAATTTGAGATAGTTGTGTAAATGTCAACTGTTAATTTTGAAATAGTAACTATCATATCAGCTTGTTTCAACGTGTTAAAGTTTATACGACAATCGTAATAATAAAACTATCTATCAAATATGTAGATATACATGTGAATAATATCGGGGGGCTGGGGAGTTGACGAAACTATTACCAGGTCGAGTATTGATAGTCACTCACTGAATAAAATTTGAAAATGATATCAATTAAGAAAGAATTCGTAAAATTAGGGGGGGGGATGTTGAGTGATAATTACAATTCGTCATACAATAATAATAATCAGAAGAAGAATTATAATCAGTATATTTGTTTGGTTTCAAAATAGGAAATACGCCCTGATCTCTTCTCTTGCCATAGTAGACCCGAGATTCATTAAACCAGTTTTGATCTTAGCTATAAGACGAACATACCATAGGAATGTATACATAGCCTTCTCTTTAAACTGAGTTTAATAACTTAATTCCATTTTATCTAACAACTGTTTTTGTGTTCATACCATGCAAAAATCCCCAAACTATTATTATTAATAGCAGAATGAATTTGTATATTTCCATTGCATTTTTATTGACTGAAGCTGGTCATTGTGACTGTCTGAACTCAGTAGTCTAGTGGTGGACGCGGTAGCGTTTGCAGGTATACACAGTCGACGAGTCCCAAATAGGACGAAACGCGCATGCTGAATTCCACTTGCCAGTCACAATCACTCTTAAATAATATTATTATTAGTGTTAATAATAATAATAATAATAATAATAATAATAATGGATATGCAAAGTGAATTTGAATTTCATCCATTGCACTCGTCTATTTTTTATTTAATTCGTATTATTTTATATATGACGTGATCAAACAATTGAAATGACTAAATTTCTTTCTATTATTCTTGTTTGACGAAATGTGTAACTGTTTAGAGAAACTATCCAACTTAGAGGAATCATGAAGTCTTCTTTCTATTCAACTCAGTTGGGTTTAGTAATAAATCAAAAACTTCAACTACACACCCTTTCTCACATTTGGAAAATCCTTTGTGAATTATTTTGATGTTTTTTAATATCGATTCGATAGTTGTTGGAAATAGTATGTACTTCTATTGTCGATTTTATTTGCAATTTTTCAAGATTTATAGGACTATTATATGGTCTTTTTGTGTAACTAAGATGTTCTTTGGTTCGAGTTGAAATTTGTCAAGAATGTTCTCTAATGTTAGAAGCATCCCAATGGACACAACGTAGTCTTTAAACGCAATTTTATGTGAAGTTGAAAGGAATCTATTCTTTCACACTAACGAGCGGATTGTGAATTACGTCTGTCGTTGTCTAAGAAGTTTTTATGTTATGTAGTTTGTGAACTCGTTATAGTTCATATTATCAACCCTCAGTAATAACGTCTTTTAAGCGATCATATTTCAATGACAGGTTTGTTTACTAATATGCTTGTAAATGTGAAGAATGTGTTGCAGATAAGGTACTAACAAATTTAGCCGTTTTGATGGAAGTTATATATATTTTGTTATTCATTACTGTTCTTTTCCTTTATCTTATTTAGTGTCTAACATATGTAAACGAATATCTTTTACTTGCTTTAAAAGTAATGGCTAATTCAGTGAGACCAGAATCTATTTGCAAGGTAATGTTTTCAACAGATCATACAGGTATATGTATTTATATTCAAACGTTATTAAGACTAAAGAAACAGCCATTTTATCTATAGAATACATTCTGTATGACAATAATGATGTTGAATAGCAAGGTCCAGGGTTTCCTACTGACTACCACGAAACTATTTTCTGTCTCAACGTAACATACGATGTTTCTAGTCAGGTAGACTAGTAGCCACACTACAAGTCGACCGATATAATATTGATAGCATTTTAGAGAACTAGATAAAAGTGACACTGGCCACCACTCAGTGATCAACTAATGTACACAGCCTTTAGTATAGATTACAATTATAGGTTGATGTTGTCTAAGTATTCATCAAACATAGTAGCTTGTTATATTTTAACTAAAACTTATTAGCACTATTTATCTCCATTGATTTATTGGTGCACCCACTTAAACTAAACACTATTCGTCACCCTGAGTGATAAATTGTTTTCTATGTAACCTACTGAATTATAGCAAACAACTGTATTTATTGTATTAAGCTAATTACTGTATGTTCTAATATTATTCATCTCAATCCAACATTTATCATGTATATTTTCATCATCTTATTAAACAGTTAACCTTTTGTAACAATGTTACAATGTTTTACCTTGACAGGCATTACAAGCTTGTAATTCAACGACTAATTCACTGACTCATCGTACCGGTAAGTAGAATTGTAAGAGATAATGTTCTTTAATATATTGTCATATTCGTAAATCTGATCATATATTTCAAGGGACTCAACTAATTAATAAGTAACGAATAAATAAAATACATTCGATAAAAAACCCTAATGTTATTAAAAAAAGTATGTTCTGCCATTTTTTGCCTGATAATTTGGTTATAAATCTTCACTGAAGATAATTAAAGCTATTGATAATTTCAGTCTCTGTTTTCTCTGTTTGAAGACCAACTGCAATGTCGATTCATGATGAATTAAGTCTAGTAAAGTAGATAAATAAAATCATATACTTCAGGTTTTACATAGTTCATGTATCCCTAAGTAATGTTTAGATATTGTAAATAATGGAGTTCTCTGGTTAATAGTGTTTGTAAAGTATACTTATGTTTTCATTTATAAAACCCACATGATAATATTTAATCTAATAAATAATCAAGTAATTACGAAATCAATCAAAAAGTAATATATCACCTAAAGACGAAAATGATCAACTTTCATATGATTGCATAAAGTGTTTTCTGATTATTTTGTCTTAGAGTATTACCATCATATAACTAGTGCTATGAAATCTTAAACATCTCGCACATATGCAGTGATAAGGAATTCAGTATATTTGTTTGCTAAGAAATATGGTTTCTGATTAAGCTATGATCTAATAAAAAGTTATTTAGATATTTGTTGCCATTTACTCGACAAAGATTGGTCTTATTTGGTTACCTTTGAATTCGTAAATGAAATTCAGATAAACCAAGAATGAAACAATTATCACTAATGACATTGAATAGTCACAGAAATATAGCACAGAATGATTGAAGTAGGTATCATGCAACTAAACATCAGTTTAGTACTGTTAATAGTTGACCGTATTCCATGATAATTGAAGTTCCTAGATTCAATCTATGGTGTGGTTGTGAGTATTCACTGTCAACCAGAAGTTACATACTAGAACTAGCAGTTTAATTCTCCTTGGCTCTCAATGGTATTTACTCGAAATCATCCTGTAACAAATTCAAAATAAACAATAGCAACCAACATGAACATCACTTTTGTAAACTTTATACATAATTATATTATAAACATATTGTTCTTTAAATGAAGATTGGCTGGATATTTCCAGGGCACTTTAAATTCAAGACAGAACAAAGGAAATTCACATTAAATTAACTCTTTATAAATCTATAAAAACATAAACTTCTAACTTTTATTCAGACATTTTTATAAATCTAATGACTCCAGTGTTCTTGTTTATCGTAATATATTGTTTCGAATGAAAAATAAAGCATTGACTACACTTTTAGTAGTACATTCTGCTAGGGTTTGTGAATAAGATGGCACCTCGATACCTGTTGTCTAACGCATAACCAGTGACACAACAACAAGTAGATCTAAGCTACTCTTCGCCACCCCAGCTTACTAAAAGTAGTTTACCATTATCAAAAGGCAATTACTTCCACACGCAGTCTTGCAGACGAATAACACTTAGCTCATGCGTATATATATATATATATATATATATATATATATAATAAAGAGAGCGTCCTTGAAAGTGTCACAAATAGCATAGTGAAACAAGCAACGGACCAATGAAATTTAACTTTCTACTAGGTGGGAAACACAAATTAAAGATGAAAGGGATGCATTTTGGCGCGAATTCAAGAAATATACATTTCAACAAATAAATCACAAAATTTGTAAGTTTACCTAAAGAGTTCCAGGGATTTAACATTCCTAACAATTTAATTCATTGCTTATATCGCTTTATATATCATATTAAAGTATCACAAAATATAATTAAATAAGGAAATTTTACATTAGGTTTTGGAGATAATATATTATGTGAAGAATGTCGATCTGGTTTCATACTACTGCAAAGTTTTATTACTGATCATCAGCAAATTCGAAATATCAAATCGTCATTGAAGATATTCTGTTTACTTTTCGCTGAGAATGAATCAAAAGTAAGTTATTTTTTAAACAGTTACATTGTTTTTGATATGTTTACATTCTTTGTATACCTGTAATAAACGATAAGGTTATGCATACATGTTTCCAGAAAAGTAATATTGGATGTTGAAATGTGAACGGATAAATGAATACCGTTTGTTGTTAGATAAATATTACAACGAACATAGATCCTGACTTCTTCACCTCTGCTAACATGATTTGCAGTTAGCTGTCAAACGATATGACATATCCTCTCTTATATTAACAGTTATGGATACAGACAGAAGAAACACAAAGAAAATTAAGAAAATTTTCGAAGCATGTTATTCATGTCAATTGGCAGTCAATTAACAAATTAAAATAGATAGAATTTACCAGTCACTTATAAATCAAATAAACAATTACAATACCATAAAACAGTTCAAGAGGAATGGGAATAAAAACAGATGAGTATAAAATGACTGGACAGGTGTCACTAACAACCAATCACATTCAAGGGCGACAGAACAAGTTAGTAAGCACTTGTAGCAAAAATTTCATAGCTTACGTCTATGAAATGTTTTCTCAGATTAAGTTACCTAGAATGACGGCGTAAGCTCTATAGTTATACCTTACCACCATCGCCTTACGTTAGGAATTTCTTTTATAGTCGAATAATAATAAGATTTTATTTTACAAAATCTTGAACTGGACTTATACATGTAGGCATATATCCGATTTTCAACTAAATATGTCAAATTAGTAAAAATAAATCAAAATGATAAAGATTACTTATTTTATTTTTAACTATGTCGCAAAACATCTGTTCAACAGTTAATAATTCCATGTTTTAAAGGTGATTCAAGGAAAGTTAGCAGGAAACCCTAAACATATGTTTCATGCTACTTAACACTTTTTAGCTGAGTATATCTACAATCCTCAGTAGAAACGATACTCCTTAGTATATTTTATTTTGTGTTTATACTCATGGACCGTTACTACTATGTTGTCTGGGAAAATTTATCGAAAGAATTCAATCAACGTTATACGGGAATAAATACACATCATACTGGTGACCATTTAATAATCAACGGATCTAGATGTGTTAGTCCAACAAGAAGTTACTAGTGGCTTAAATCTCTGAGTGATGAATGTCGCAGTCTGTGAAACTTGATAATACCAAATATAATCGATCATGGTACTTAAAGTTCGTAAGCATGAAAGCCAATCACCATGAAATCTATCATCAGGTCTTCGTTTTAACTATACCAAAACCACCTTCCGTCTAAACACCCAGGATATCGAGCCACTTAGGTTAGTGGCCACATTACGACTAGATTTATTGAATCTTATTAGAATCATGAAGAACTCGACAAACATCAGAACAGTAACTAGCGAGTGATCAATCAATATATGAACTACTCCAATGTTGAAAACTATTTTCTAATTGCTATTTAAGAGATTTTTAGGCCCTCATCAATAACTAAAAAATATGCAGATACATATATTTGACTACATAAAATAAAACCATTTCGTGTTTCATAAATAATGTAGAACCTTCACTAGTTAACAGTATCAATCGTACCATCTGTACCAAGTAGTTATTAACTTGTGTTAATTATAATTAGGTGTAGTGGAGGATAGTGGAGTGTGATTTATACGCCATAAATCGATCTTGTGTAAACGACCACTGAAAGTTAGAAAAAAACACAGAATATTTGTTTTGTTCTAGTTTGCGACTACTCAACAATACACATATGCAACTTTGTCGAGAGTGGAAAACAAAGAATACAGGCTTTGTTAGCATTTAATGGTTGACTCAAGTTATAAAACCACTGGTTCATTGGTTATTAGGTTAGACACTAACCAAATTGTCTGGAAGTTCGTAGTTTGACTGTCGATGGAAGAAAAAGATGTGCACTAATATAATGTTTCATACCAGAACTAAACAGTTATTGCACTTTTATTGTTTTACAATGTTCATTCAACTTGGGTTAACCTGATATTTGCCATGCAAATGTTTGCTCTCCATTTATAAATTTACTATTTCTACATTTAAATTATTTAACATATGCAATATAACAAAATTTTTGTTGAAAACGTTTTTTAATAAATTATGTTTATTGACAAACGATAAACAATCCATATACTACTCATCACTAATCAACTTAGAAATAAGTGAATTTGTACACAACTAAACTAATGACAGTATTGATTGCCTAAGTACAAACAATCACTTTCTAAATAATATCAACTATACATTAGATTTATTTAAACGATATTTTATAAAGTTAACTTTTTAATGTTAATTACAATTTTAGTGTAATAAAATTCTTGGTGAATATTCAAATGAAATAATTACGTATTTCGAAAAACATAAAATGGAAGATGTGTGTTATGTAAGTTACTCTGTACTAAACCAAAATTATAAGACTTACTGAAAAATTACTTCATATATTTCTTACGTAAACAATCTTAGTGTTAGCGTCTTTGTGTATATAAATGTAATAATAGAACTATGCTTACAGAAGCCTACAGTTTGTACTCTCATACTTAGTGTAGATTGCTTGTGTACTGTTAGTATATATATATATATATATATATATATATATATCATCACAGCAGAGGATATCATTTGGTGAAATACAAAGAAAACCAGAGAATTTTTACAAGCGTATCAGTCAAATCATTCATTAATCAAAAGGCATATAGAAATCGTTTCAATATATCAGCTTATACACAAAGAGACTAACAAATACAATGCAAGAGGTCTAAGCAAAGAAAAAGGGAATCACGACTAATGGCGTCAATAGAATTATGGGCAATATTTAATTCTACATCAAGTCAACAGAATAAGTACTTAGCCAGTTTTAGAGAAACTTGGAAAACTCATTTAATTGTGTAGTATATATATATATATATATATATATATATATATATATAAATTCCCTGGTTTTCTCTATTTTTCATCTTATGATGTCCTCAGCTGTGGTGATTTGTAGGATGGCTAACCAGTAGACATAACAAGAGGCTAAATTCAAACAATCAGTAATGAAGATCACAAATCATCGTTTACTTTAGCTTATTTGTTTACATAACAATTAAATTGCAGTGACTGTGAGTTAAAAGAATGCAATCAGATGACATAACATTTAAAACTAGATTAATTGGTTAGATATAGATAAAGATAACAGCACGCATTGAATTTTACAGAATCTGATGATAGTTTAACAAATAAGACCACTAAGTAAATTAACATAAAGTTTTATGCTAAGTTTAGAAATAATTGTATTATTATGGAATTGAACTCCTAAACACATCTGTGGAATATGTGGACGTTCATTCAGTTAAAGTAAAATCCATATATGTCCGCTTGCATTGATATCGACGTACAGATGATTCGCGTTTGACACCTAGTTGATATTCATATATACTGCCATTTCATCCAATGTATTGTTTATCTTTGATGCTGCCTCTGATTTCTACTAGTAAGTTAATGAATACAAAGCCAACAAATTACTCAGTTCATGGAAAATATCACCTTCAAAAACCTTCTCTTGAGTTATAATTGTTCACGTTCATTTCAAAAGATTATTTATACAACCGGTATTGTTTAAAAATAGATTTCTTATACGCTGTCGAAACGGAGTATGCAAGAATATGTACTTTACGATAATAACAAAGTTGTATAATTATTGATGCGTACTGTACAGACTGTTGTTGCATACCTTCGACACTTGACTGGGTTCTACTTATATATTTTTGAAGGGCCCCACACTAGTATCAAGCAATTATTTTACGCTTCATAGTTTTCAGTAGTTGTCTAACTCAAGTTAATACTTTATATAAAACTCCAAATTTGAATTATTTTATGAGATTAAAATCAGGTTTTATGATCAACTCCGAATCATATCACTTGACAACTGTTGTAACAGGTACTTACCACCGACTTCTAGAAGTTCTATTTAAACAGGGAAAATCTTAGATAATAAAATATTATAAATGTTCCAGGTACATTAGGTTATATATATATATATATATATATATATATATATATATACAATTATCATATAGAGATCTTGTAATAAAGTGCTCATTTATCCGCGAACTAATTTTATCAAAGTTTACCTTGAGTACTACACAATTTTAATCAAATGAAATTCTTAATTGCTTTAAGCTAAGTACACTATCTTTGATCACATATTAGTATTTTGTCATAGTATATGGCACCTTCCATTAGGCTCTAAATCATTAGAACTAAAGAGGTAATAATAAGTCATGGATATGTTTACCTTCAGTCAACTAGCAACATTTTGTTATTTGTGAGAATTTTTCTTGTTTAGATACTTTTGAAATTATCTGGTGACAATTTACTACAAAAACATGAAGAGTTCATCTTAAATTAGATCACTTGTAAACAAATTATTATAGTTTTCATAGAATGTTATTAATGAGATTATCTTAATCCACGAAAGTTATCCATTAAATATGGAACTCAGCATTACTGGAAACTGAGTAGCTGTTGATAGCTGTTTCAGTAACATTACGAAACTTCTCAGAAATCTAGTGATACACAACCTTCCCAAGAAATATATCATTCTTCATCAATTCTATGAAAGTTAATCATTACCTACATTCATATTTAAGTAAATTCTACAGTTCACTGAATTTAATTTTTCTTTTTTTGTTTTAGAAACTATGCACTTTCATTAACCTTTTGAAATATCCTTTTGCATAAGTAGATATTATAAGTGAGTTTAAAGAAGATGCATACAAAATATTTCTTGTATTTGTATATACTAATGCTCTTAGAAGACAACAATATGATTGACTATAAGGGTATTAAAACTCATTTACAATCAAAGGAGTATGATCAATTAAGTGTGCGGAATAAGATCAATTCCTTTTACTTCAGTGGTTTCTCACCACTATATCAATGTATGAAAAACGTTTAACATCTTTATGAGGATGAAGTTGGATAGGATCATAATTACAAAAACCTGGTAAACATGTAAATGTAATTAAAATGTTGAAATGAATATTGGAGAGGTATATCTCATGCAAGAGAAAGTGCAAAAAACAGTTAGCGTTTAAGTAATTGCATAATAATAACATTCAAAATAAAAACAGTTAGTAGCATTTGAGAATGATATGGACTAAGCTTAGTCAATAAAATTGAAGTGTAATATGATGATGTAACTGAATTAGATTGAACAATATAAACAGTAATGTATTGAACTGAATTGGATTTAAAGAAAAGAGATATTGATGTTATATAAATGGATTGAATTTGAAGAAATACTAATAAAGGTTATATACTCAAATAATAATGAACTTACCAGAATGAACAAAGATAATGAACTGTTTCCTTTTAAATACACAAGTCTACTTTCAAGCTTTTAATAAAGTTAGCTTTAGCAGATTTGGGAAGGTTAAAAATTCTCCATCTACTAGATAGTTTAAAGAATTCCAAAATATTAATCCGGTATCCTGTGTCAATCATATGTTTGGCGATTGCATTATTAAATTTTTTTATTCCCCTAAATAGTAGGTTTTTAATACATGTTCATAAGATCGTAGGTAGATTTTCCTTTTCATGATGATAGTATGATTGCTTTTGCAAGCACAGGTAAACTTTTTAAAACATTTGGCGATAACGTAGAAAGAGTACCTCTTTATTTTCGATTATATCAAAGAAATTGTTGTCCTCTACGACGTGGCTAACTTTTCAGCGTAATACATTTTCAATAATACTATGTTGAGACTTCTAATCGTTGTTTCCGCAACATAATCACCTTTAAACTCGAGTTCTATTAAAATAGAAAGTTTTTTGACTGTGATTTCATTAGATTTCTGTATCTTATTTCTTCTGAATTCATTCATGAATTTCTCTGGACAGCGATTCTTTTGTAAGCACTGTTTGATGTTTATGTTCTGCAAAATTAGTCCTTCTTACATCTTTTAGAATAATAAATAAATTCTCTAATAGTGATCAAACATTCGAACAAATGATTTATACAGTGGAAGTGTCTTGACAGTGGCAATCCTTGATTAGAAACCAAATTTTGTCTCAGTGTTGTTCATACGGGTATATTTTTTAGCTGAGGTTGTCCAACCGTAAAATTTTGAATGTTCTATTACACTATTTATTGTCAGTAACTTTGGGATTTCGATAAGCCGATAAAAACTGATGACAATGTTTTGTCATCCACACTTCGCTAATTGATCTTCGTTTATTACTCACCATTTGTAATCAAAGGCTATAAATGGTCGATAATCACTTAAACTCAACTTGTAACGTGTGATGTAAACCTAATATGATCTTGTTTTCTAAAGAGCAGATAAAATCACTCGTATATTTTTTTACTAACAATAAGTAGTATAAAATAACATTCAATAATTATAGTATTATTTACGTTTAGATACCGTCAGCTAATAGTTTCAGGTTATTATCTACATTCAGTAAGTAATGAGAAATCCTTGACTGCAGGGCATAGATGTATCTAATAAGATTTAAACCTTGTATCATTATTTATGGACAAATAAAATCATTAATCAGATAAGTAAACACTATCAAGATAGGTTAAGTCATTAACATAAAATGAATGAAATACTTGTTAGCAATTGTTAGGTTGAAATAACCAATGTATGTATTAGTTTGGGCATAATATTGAATTCAATTCCTTCAATTATTGTCGCCGACCAAATTTGGAAATTACCTTCAACAGACTATAGAAAAACCAATTTCATCCAATCAAAGAAATCCGCTGACCATTTAAATGTAAAGGTAAAGTAACTAATAAACCAGATATACGATAATAAGGTAACATTTAAATTCTTCCCAAATCCTGTAATTTATAATTTGATCGGAAAGTGAAATACAGGATGCTCGTTTTGTCTTATTTAATTTTCGTAAGTTGGTTGTATCTGTATCCCAGTGTTGACGTTTACGCCGAAACTCAAACCCAGTATATTTTAAGCCCAAATACCACCGCGTTCACCAATAAGCAACTGAGTACAGGTGGTCACACTTGTGCAGGGAATAATCAGCTTCAGTCCATAACAAATCCAAATACATTTTAATTATATATACATGCCCGTTGTACAAGTTTGGCTGTCTGAACTCAGTAGCCTGGTCGTGGATACAGTGACGTTTGGCACGAAACGAACTACGTTCAAGTCCCAATGTGAAGATCAACACTGGGATGCAGGTGCATCCTGCTTACGTGTCATACATAAGACGAAACATGCATTCTGTATTCCACCTTTTAGTCACAATCTAAATCAGACAATACTTATCAACAAATGCTCCATAGCTGCAATCTTCTCAGAATACACATATGGCAACTGAGATTGATCATCTTCAGTCCATAGTAAATCAATTAGAGGAACTAAATACAGTCTAATTATCAAATTTTTTAGTGTATATTACTGCATCAAAGTTAGAAACATTGCACTATTATTATAAATGTTATGAAATACTTGCATATTTCTAAATATATTAGCTAAGTGTCCAACTATATAAAATCATCAAATATAACTATTACATTCAAAAAAAATGTTTTCTGTATTCACTGTCATCAAAACTCAGTTTCACTTGATTTCTACATGTAAATCACATTTCTACTAAAGTGGATATTCTTTTCTTCGTTTAACAGTACTCCTAAACGTGATTATATTAGTTATTCACATTAAAATATGTATGAAACAATATTCACTGGTATCTATTAACACTAGATCCTGTGTAATCTATAACCAATCAACTAAAAACAATAACCAAACAAGTCTATATAAATCTTATTTTGTTAAATAAATTGAAACAAACTTTTTACTTTTTACGTTACTTTTATTTTATTTAGGCGGTTGAAAATTATAACATGAAGATTTTCAATTTCAAGCGTATTTCTTCAATGTGATAGAATATACACACTATTGATACATGAAGTGTTTTTTTTTTTTAAATTTTGTCAAAAAATTTTTTAGAATCTTGATAAAGACTTTCTTTTAAAATATTTATCTAGTGTAAACCTGTTATTCTTTCTTCTGAGAATATTTATTTTTAATTCATGTATGTTTGCTTGAAGTAAACTAAAACTAAGTGAATACCATGTTTATTGCAAGTATGAAATAAGAAAATGAACTAATGTATGAAATGATGCAGGTCATGTTAGACGATATCAATTCATTAAAAGATAATATGAGCTTTGGCAAACAGTCAAAAGTTGGAGTGGGAGGTATATTTTGTTTGAAAGATTCGTTTAACATCATGTTAGCTTCATTAAAATAACGTACAGAAGGTCGACAAAGTCAAAAAATTGTAGTAAGTTCTCAGACTATTTGTATATTGTAACAAATATACAAATATTATGAACAGTATTACAATGAATAACCATTTATCTAGTTTGTCAATTAAATTCAAGGTGTTTAGGCAACAACGATAATCGCATTAGTCTACTCTTTGTGCACACATGCATAGACAATGACTAAACCTAGATGGCTAACTAAACAAACACTGATCCAATCAATCAAAAATAGCATCGTCAAAGTCATAATTAATTAATGAGATACGGGAGCATAATAAACATTCAGTTACTTATGAGCAGCATGATCATTATGACTAAATTCAGTAGTGTCTATAGGTTCAAAGTGACGGTATCATTTAATTTGAAAGTAATTATGAACACCATTTTATGTTATGTAGCTAAACTAGTTAGCAATATCACATACTTTACTAGTGGTACTGTACTAACTTCATGTATTTAGGTTTTATACAGTAGTAGACTTCAACGTTAAATGCTAAGACTATACTGTAAAAAAACTTTGTAGTAGCAAGGAACATACGAATAGGAGACAAAAACTTAATAATAAAGCCGACATATAACTTTACTAATGAAATGCTCTGAATGTCATGACATCAAGCATAACCGTAAGGAAACAGATATGTATACCTGAAATTAAGGATTTTAACACGTTATAGTAAGTAATAAAATATGATACCAAAATCGAGACGATTAGAGAATAAATTGAGATAGTAACAATAAAATTAAGAACTGTATAATTGAATGCCTTCTTAAAAATAAAGACATTTCTAGTAGGCTGGTGGATTTGTACTGCTTAGGAGTTTGAGTTCAGAATAATACAACTATCCAATTATTCATGGTTAATTCATGATCAATAAAACTAATAACCATATTTTCAGCAATCTTACATTTCAATTTTTTTTTAAATTCTCATGTTTATCAAAAACAAAGACGTTTGAACGAAGAATATTGTATTTCTGATAAATGCTCATCAGGTTCTACATTTATTAGGTTCAAAATTATTAGTCACAAAAATTGCCAGTTCTGGGGCAAGTAAAACATTATTTAGATATCAAGAATAAGTGAATAATTGGAAGTTTTTCTCATCGAGTTCATTATAAAATACGAATGTTTATGTTGAAATAATAATCATTATGTAACTTGTGAAACGTAAACGATAATCGAGATAACCAAGATTGTTAGTCAAATATATGTAGGTATCTCTGTATATGGGTGACATAGGAGATGAGGTGGTAACAAAATACGATTAGATCAAGTGTTTGTAGACAAAGGTCGAATCCTTATTATTCTGTTTCAAAATAAGAATAATAAGAAACAAAATGAAAACAACTTAAAGGTCGAATCCTACTTAAAATGATACTGAATGAGTAAGAGTTTGTAAAATGGAGTAAACGATAATCAAAATTCGTCAAATAGTAACAATAACAATAATAGACATAATTACAATCAGTTGATTTGTTTGATCTTAAAATGTTACAAAGACAATGAAATTAGTAGAGAAGATTGAGTGATATTCAAATTCATTCTGTGTACTTTAATTAATAATAATAATAATAACGATAATAATAATAATAATAATAATAATAATAATGATAATAATATGGAAATGAACATTTAGAGAGAGAATAGGTATGCATTAATCAAATTAAATCGTCGTATGATTTAGGTGGAGATTGGTTTAACGGATCTTGCATCGGCCATGGCAGGAGAAGAGGTTGAACGTAGTTTCATTTGTATGCACAGGTCTGGCTACTTGACCCTGTTTTAAAGACTTTGAGTCTAACCGATCTTGGCAGTTAACTGTTCACACAGAATATTATTCTGAATGACTGATTTACGCTCGCCACATGACCTGTTTGAATTAGATGAGCTAATATTGAACTGTTGATACTTCTGACAACTCCTTTGGTTAACTAACTAATAAATGTAAAATCTGATGAGCATTTATCGAAAAGAATATTCTTCGTTCAAACTTTAGATTTGTTATTCAAATAGTAAGTGATGGGAATTTTTAATTATTTGTTATGTCCAAGGAGTGATTAAGAACACTACACTTTCTATAATT
Source organism: Schistosoma japonicum (assembly GCA_025215515.1). NCBI lineage: Eukaryota > Metazoa > Platyhelminthes > Trematoda > Strigeidida > Schistosomatidae > Schistosoma > Schistosoma japonicum. Next base: position 32,753,614 of record CM046062.1, on the reverse strand, counting down.
AGTGCAGTATATTGTCTTGTTTAATATTCGATCACATTCTTTAAGCTGTTTATAAAACGAACTCTTCAACAAAACATTTGTACTGTGTTTTAATTATTACGTTAATGTGGTTAATTAGTCAAATATCACGTATAATTTAGAAACATGTAGAAATCTCTTAAATTTATTAACTTTGAAGTCAGATAGTGCCTACAGAAACATCTATATAGGTTGAAGAACATGATAGGATATTAAAAAGCTAAATACCAACTTTTGTTGAAGAACATATTCAGATAGTTACATGAAAACGCAGCGAGCACTTAATCATGAACCTCAGTTGACCGAAGTTTAATTGTGGAGTTCCCGTTTCAGTCAATTTGATTCCTTGTCGAGTGTCCTCCTTGTTTATTTATGTGTTTGATAGCTTAGACGTTTGGAATTCAACACTGATTTGGATTTACTATGCCTCGGTAGATTCAACTAAGACGTGAAATTGTGTTTATGCTCTACGTTAATAACTTTTCAAGATGATTTGCGTTTACAGAAGGAAGGTATAGTCATGAGGTTACTAGTTTCATGCTTAGTCGTAAATTTATTTCTGCATTCATTAGAGTTTAATGAAATCTTAAAATGTATGACTCACTCCTAAGATTTTTTACTACATAGATGAAGTAAAATACCGGATAAATACTAGTTACTACTGGTGACAGAATCCTTTGATTGCAAAATAGCATTTTTTTTTGACTGTTTTATTGAAATAAGATACAACACTAAGGTCAAAATTAGTATCTTTCGAAAGTCGACGTATTCTGGGAGATGTGTAGGTTAGAGTTTAGCACACTCAGATATAATGAAGACAAGAAATTAATTAAACCTATGTAATCTTATCATAGATGCAGTAGGGAAACAGTTATAAATTGAATTTGAACTTATCATCACTTAAAGCGAATAATTACCCCAAAGAATTTTGAAGACACCCTAAAACGTACGAAAATCTAAATCAGATTGTATAAAAAGAAATTGGACTAACACTGTTGACATCCTACGTAGCAACAAAACCTCGGAAGAAACGCACTTCAAATACATCTGATTTAAAAAGCTAATTTTAGTTGTTGACATTGTAAAGAACAACCACTTGTGGAAGACTGGATTACTTAAAGTACAATACGAGATAATTTGTGTATAAGTTATCTTCACTCATCTTCTTCAGGTTCAGATCGCTAAAGACATAGCCTTCTTTTACTTGTCTACTTATTCTCTACGTATTCGGTCTTGATTCTCTCCTCTCCAACTATCCACTTTCGCCACTGGGCACAAAGCTTTACCATTTATTATCAATGTGAAACGTTACCACAACACTACTAGATCTAAACTGGTTAAAGTTAAAATAGCGATTCCTTAAGAGGATTAATAAAATTGTATTTATGAAATCACTTATAGTTACTGTGGCACACTATTTGTTTGTCAAGCATCCAGATAACTAAACTTCAGGTAAAGCAACATAAACTATATTTTAAACAAATTTCTGATTCTTTGAAAGAGTTCAGAAACTTGAAAATAAGTCAGCATAAGCTTTACATACATTATAAACAGGAACATCAGAACACTTTTAACGAAAGTTGAATAATTCTATAGGTTTCGGTGCCTAAAACGAACAGCTGACTCACTCTATATTTGGACAAATTTAAATAATGTGAACAGAAAAGATGGATTCCAGTTAAATGAAGCATGGTAACTAGTGGCTTGCCACATAAAAAATAATAGTATCAAATTTTTCACCAACATATAATGTCAACAGTAACCAGCGATCAGTTACTTAGTCAATAATCAGGGTTTAGGTTTATCTACGATTAACTATAAATACAAATCCCTATACAATCACACACAAACATATCTTAGCATGGTCAACGATCCTTTACTATTTACTTAGTTTTCTAAAAACAATTTACTTATTTTAACTCCTTCCTCTACACCGAAAGGGGTGGAGGGTAATTTTATTTTAGTTTTCTAAATCATTTTTGTCAATACCATATAAATACACACGCTCCTTAACATATCATAATTTTCTTCAAATATGCATAATTGAATGGACCTTTGAGCGTAAAATTGTTACAGACCTAATATGACATTAGATATTTTTGATTATTTGCTTGAAGAAGGTTAGACTAACCTTCTAGGTAAAACATCGGAATTTAATTATTTTTACTTGCCAAGACTTTTCTAAAACATAACTTATTACTAATACATTTCTGTTACTAAAGTAGAAATTTGAGTATTATGCTATGCTACTAATTAACATTGAGTATCTTTCATTATCGTCACTTATTTTAACAAATAAATTTATGATGATCATGTCTGTAATGTATGGTATTTTCTTATAAATTTACACACTATATGGGCGTTAGTGCATTGTGTTGTTGGAATCGCAAAACAGCTTTTTTATTTGTATGCTGTAGTTAACATCAATATTAATTCCTTCATTCACCTGTCCTTGCTTAGTTACTACACGGTGCCACAATCATCATTTCGTATAACAGTTGTAGAAACTTCTAACTGATAGTACTAAAGAGCGAGTAAAAATATGGACGCCTCGCTAACCTAAGTTTGCAAATGTTATTGTTTGCTTACTGTTAGTACATTACTAGATAAATCAAGTTGATACTAAACTTCGTAGGCTACTTAGCTAACTGGACTAGTTGTAGATAACATCTGGTTATTAGTCACATATGGATTAATCACCTGAATCTTATGTAATGGTTTCTACCTTTCATTACATTGTACGAGAACACCTTCACAGGAAATCTTACCATATTGATTCATAAGTAGATTTTAATTTATAAAATTTCGAGTTAAAGTTACACAGAGAAATATTCTACGTCAGCTTCATTATGTCCCACTATTAACTTAAGAAACATAAATAATTACTATTACTAGATATTTACAATAGATATTTTTTCCAACACGATCCATCCCATTTTGCGATGTTCTATAAGTAATCAATACGATACTTTTCCAAGATTAGGTGTTAAGAACAGTATTATACCGAAAAAAGTGCCATCTTCAAGTTCACTAAACTATCATTTTCGTCTACTATGTGACTTATAAGTAATTCAAACACCTAAACGTTGATACGGTTATGCCTATGGCATTCCAATCCAAAATCTGGGACAATAAGCTAATGAAATCACAATGTTAAATTTCATCTTTTTCCAACATCCAGCGGTCTACTATCCACTTTCATCCTTTGAATATTATTCCCTTTGCATAGAAACGCCAGTAAATCCTTCTTTCAGTAATTACCAGTGAAGAATTTCCAGATTTAAAATCTATAGAAGCAACTGACGTTTGCTTGTTATCATCAACCTGTTCGTCTTCAAATTAGTTAGTAATATCCCATCATATACAAGTTATATTATGACTTGTCTATTAAAACAAATGTGCACACAACATGTGCATTCATTTAAGCATATAACGTTGTTTCAGTACTCCATTTCTAATAATAATGTTGCACATTTGTAGAACAGGGTTGTACAAGTACATATAGAATATTCATTCATGCACATACAGATAGTAAGTTCTAATGGCTTATTTACTATCGAAATCTATCATGTACGTCGCCTGATTAATCGTTAAGGAGGCCATAGACAGGCACTGTTCAGTGGTCTTGGAAGTATAATTCAACTGTCCTGTACCTCTTGCTTCTTAGGTGTTATCTGGGTAAAGCTATTTCTTGATACACAGAATTAATGGAACAACCTTCACACTCATCTTATAATAATCTAATAACGAAATAAAAATCATATTCATGTACTGTCTCACATTTACAACATCTTAATTTTATTCCATTCAGCTTTTACTGCCCTCAAACCTATAGCCATTGTATTTCTTGACTCGTTAGTAAGACTTACACAATGAAAGATTGACAAGTAAATAGGCTTTTGTCACTTTCCTGCATTATACAACCGGTAACAGTATTTTCATGTGAATAGTGGTTTTGACAATCACATAACAACACAATCGCATGCTAATCTTAGCTACTCGAAAATCGTATACAGGTGTGTAAGATAAAACATATTAGCGTATTTTCATGCGTGTTTAATATGTTTTAAAATATACAATTTTAAGCTATCGGTAAAAATCTTAATAATTGAATAAAATAGCAACCCACGTAGTTATAAACTGATAACTCATACTTTAGTCAGAAAAGCACTGAAGACGAGGATTAATGAAATTTCTATTATCATGAATCAAAGATCATTAGCAACTTATACCTTCAGTAACCGAAATGATATAAAAATGTATTATTGGGATCTTAAATGATCGTTATGTATTTAATTCACATTCAGTTTACTTTCGTTCAATACTTCAATGTACATACTGTCAATTATTAGTGCTTTTTACCTTGAACTCAAAACTGGATCTCTCAAAACACTTTAAGATGTTTGCTAAGTAGAAATATGCTATTTTATCAGCGGACAACATCTCAGAAAATGACTTTCTCTAATCAAAACTAACAAGGAAACGTTCAAGATGATATGAGATGATTCTGTCTCATCGAAAAATGATCTTTCAGACTATGGAATATAGATTATGATAATTATTACGATCTATGAGTGTAAACTATGCAAAAATATCAACTCAATACATAAAGATGAATGCATAGAGTAACATTTATTTCGTATACATATGATTATTTAAAAACATTTATTATAATGCCGCAATCGCCATTTGTGAAACAGGGTGAAAACTATGAGAACAAAAAAAATATTTTAATGTTGCATTCTATATAAGTAAGAATTTCAGAAACAAGTAATCAAAATGTTCTTTCTGTGACAATAACGTATTATATTTTATATGAGTCAGACAAGGAAGCTTGATTGTCATTCTAGGCAATATCATCATCAAATATATCAAGACAGGGTACATTTTTCCACTTACATTCTAATAATATCGTCTACATAGACAAATGTATGCAATATTAATAAACTCTCCCTACACTTCTCCCTATGGCCAAAACATTACGTACTACTAACTCACATCAAGTGTAGCATAATGAGAGATTCCCTGAGGTTATACTTACAACAAGCGACATTTTCCAGACAAGTCAGTTAAGTAAAGACAGGGTGAACCAATATAAGGTTATAAATTCAACTTCTTCTTAAGTATAATAGTAAACTCAATTGTATATTATCAAGTAGAATTTGTATTTTGTTTTGCATTAGCATGTTGCTTTTGCTTCATGAAATAACCAGTTCTCGATGTACTTCTTTACAGTAATCTATTAGTCAAAGGGCATCATAGTACAGTGCGGATGAGTTAAAGATAATTGGGCTATTTACGCTGGGCATAATTATTTAACTATGTAGATTGTGCCCACACTTCATAAAACAATGCTGAGTTACTTAATCCATGCTACAAAATGGTATCAAAGAAAATAATACAAGTATAATATTTCTTAGTAATGAATAGAAAGCAGTTATAAATTAAACCTAATTAACAGAAACCGATGAAACATGTTATTATTTTCAATAGAACATTCAGTCGTCACCGACCATCAGATTAGTAAAGGTGCATTTTTCAAAGTTTACATTGAACAGAAACTTTCCTAAATCATTATGTTCCCAACTCTTTTGCATTGCTAAGGCCGTCGTCATATACATAGAAAAACCAGAACTATGTGCACAAAATAAATTTATTCATCCAATTATTTTACCATCGACCTAGTTAGTAAGTTTCTATATCAACATCACTCAGAATAGTCACTAAACAGAAGAGTTTACATTTCATATACTTTGTTAAAACAACTGCCAAGAAACGATTTATATCAAATTTATGTGTGGTAACGAAATCGCAGTACACCTTTCCTTACCCTGGTAACTAATATATTAAAAGTTAAGTAACGCAACAATTTTTGAATCTATTATTTAATTCTTATTATTTATGCTATACTCAGTTAACCACTGTTTTTATGTTTTTTTTATTATTACATAACTTATTTATTTATTTATCTTCCTAACTACGTGTCCATGTTTTTCTCAGCTTAATTCTTTAGAATCTTCTTATAGTTGGCCTATAAATAAAAAGCTGTGTTAACAGTGTTTTAATTTAATTGAAATGGTTATTTTTGTGATGATTTGTGTTTTTAATTGATTATGTTATAGGTTGATGTTGGTAGGGTGTCAGTAAAAACTAGGGAACACTGGACAGTTGTTTCGTCCTAATGTGGAACTCCTAAGAAGTGTGGACCTCAGGTTCAACCCCAAAGAGTTCAGGTTGGCGAACACCTAGTTCTCTGCACCACTGGAACAGCCGGCATTTGACTGCCATTAATTTGTGACATATAAAGCGACAATCACCCATTGCGTTGGTGATAACTGTCTTAATAGTGACTAAGTATAAGATGTTTCTGAAACTCTAGAGAGAAGTTATGACTAGTGGAGTTCAGACTTGTCTGAAGTGAGGCGGTTATCACCAGTGGCAATGAATGATCTTCGAGCTATATGTTTCAAATTGATGGATGTAAGAATTCTACCACTGGATGCCAACCGGGTGCTGTAGAGGGTTGGTTGTTCATCAACTTGTATTCCTTAGGGCGGAACCTGAGATATGCACTACTGAGAAGTTCGACACGAAGAAGAAATAGCTGTCCAATGTTTCCTAAATTTCAGTGGCACCTTGTTAACATTAAACTGGGATATATTTAATCAGTTAACGTTCTAATACTTACTCAATTGTGTTAGTGTTGTGTTCTTCTTCTATAAGTCAACTTATAATTATTCGAGCTTTTTCTAGCTTAAAGTATGTATAACTGTATTAATTTAATAATTATAATTAATTCTATGTGGATTGTAGCTGATGAGGAACCACAAAATAAAGTGAATTCATATTATTCCGCTAAAATTGTTGTTCTTGCCTTATGATATAATTGTCATTCTTATGCCCCCAATACTTACCATTTAATTTAACAAACTTCCATTATTCATTCTTTTATCCCCACCATATCGTTTGCCCTAATTGATATAATCTTGTTCCCATCTCCATTTGAACTTAGTTATTTTTCATAATTCGTATTATCACACTGATTACATTTCATCTTTCGAAAATTGTCTTTACAATTAACTCAATTTTTTATTGGCATATTTCCTATCTCAATTTCTTCAACTGTGACTAAAGTTTATTAACTAACATTAATTTTACGTACACTTCCTTCTGTTTCTATGTTTAACCAATTGCAATTATTTTATTGAAATCATGTTTATCAATATGCGATTGTATAACTTCAAAAATAAAATCGCCGAAGAGGTCTGTTATCTAAACCATATGATCGTTCTTGTACGTTTCAATGGGTATTTTCAGTTTATTAATTTAAACCGGAGTATTCAATGAAGTCAATCTATCCAATACAGTTACAGTATAAAGATTAGTTGATATATCCATATAGGAAATAATGTCAACTCACATGTAACTTAATTTTATTATACTACTCTTGTCAGAACAGCTCTACAATGAAACAAACAAAGTTATATAATAAACAAAGTACTTATTATTTCCACTAGTCGATTATCAGTGCCAAATAATCTAACATTAAATAGATACTTAAGTAAAACAACAACGTGAATCTGGAGACTGTTAATATAAACTACACACGTGTGACAATATTATACTGAATCTGACTGTCATAAATTAACGATTATTAGCACGCATCAGCAAAATGAATCAGAAATCATTGAAGAAACCACTTCAATACATAGAAAGTGAAACATACATTCAATGATTGTCGTCACCATCAACGTTATTACTAAGTTATTTGGACTGTAACTCATATTTTGTAGCACTAAGGATATCTATGTTGACTGATTAATGAATTACTAACAGACTGATTAATTTTCAATGTCGATTATATTCATCAAACTAATTGGTTTACATCGGAGTTCTGTAATTTAGTGACATATTTTAAATAAATAGGTTTCTGTGTTTATAAACAATTCAACTGTATAGTGTAGTCATTAGAAAACTAGATTTTATGCTGGAAATAACATTCCCGTTTGATAACCTGTTGTAAGATTTAATTATCACATGTTACTGAATTCTCAGATAAAGTATATCCTTCTAATAATGTCTAACAAAGTATAAGTTGTTAGTACATTTGTAATTCAAAGTAATAAAGACTAACATACAAACGAACACTGGTGAAATTAATATATAAATATATGAAACATAATGAATATTTATCATCACTATCATCATGAAAACAAGTGACAACTAATACGACAACTAGATCTAAGATCTCCTAAAACTACTATGCATCACGTTATTATTTACATAATATTGAATTACTTTGACTTAAGGCTATGACTGAAAGAATTTGATGACTATATTTGATTAAATAAATAGGATATGAGTAACTACTTAGAGATTAATCAGTGTAGATTTGTTGTTTAACGATTCCATATTTATTATGGATCATCATGATTAATACATATCATGATTTACTCTAATCATTTTAAATGACATTCCTATATTACACGATAGCAAACCTGCTGACCAAGTAATTCCAATTTAATATAAACGATAGAGAACTGCCGCTTCTACCTTCCCAATGAGTTCACTTACGCCAGGCAACTGATAGAACAGTTTACCGTTGATAAAATCTACAACACAAAATTTCCAAACATCATCATTTTAGCTACCACTTAAACCAATATCCAAAATAGAACAAAGTATGCTCCAAAAAAATCAAACAGCAACATCACAGATGCTCAAAAACCTGATTCGTTTCCTCATTCGAAACATCACTCAGTTCATCAGGATTAAACTGCGTTACTCAAAATGAAATACACCAAAATGTTATTCCCTTAGCTCTACAATAATGTACTACTACACATTAACAACACAAGAACGATATACTCAAACCAGACTAATGAATTTCACCGTACCAGGTAAAAAAGAAAGCTCAATCTTAGTAATCCGTAAAGAAGATGCCATCAAAAATACTAGGAACCCACTCGAAGACAGTAATGCATGTCAACCGCTAACCTTACCGAAAAATTTGATAATCGAATATAAAAAAACAGTAAAAACTAACAAATTACAAACAGGACAAGTGGCTAATGATATCAAAAAGACTAATTCTCATCTTTTTTAGATATCTTAGGCATCGTAAAAAGCACAGAAACTTCGTAGACACAAGTATACGAGTACCTAAGCTATACAAATCAAATCTTAAATTGCAATAGCAATAACTCCTCAGAGTATAAAATAAACTGTATATAGACATTATTTTTAAAAGTCGAAATTCATAGTGATATCCTTAATTTCTAAAGATTAAGAAATCCGCCCCATATGCGTTGTCATCAGAAAGTGTCTGAAAGACCAAAATACTATCAAAACATCGTCCCCTCTCTCCACAGAAATAAAAATCCAGGTCTTTCAACTGCAAATTAAGAAAGTTTCGGAATTCACTACAAGAAGTTAAGGACACTTAAAATCAATCATGCTTGCAAGCCAACACAATCACTACGTTTAATTCTAAACAGACTGAAAGACTCACCAATGACGTTATCTACAAAATAAATTTTGAATAATGCAAGAACGACAACATTTGCAGAAGTACTTTAAATTTAAAGTATTTCGTTTCATTCTCATCAGCTACATACTTGTTATTGATTTTTAGATAACTGAAATTATTAATGCATGTTAATTAGATAATATTAGATTGTCTGGTTAGTGGAACTGTAGAGAGGTTGAATTTAGAGTATTCATAAATAAATTAGATGACTTTTTTAGAATTTAATTACGTAACATGACATAATTATTCAAACAATAAGTCAATAGGTGACTGCCTGCTTGCATACGCGTACACGAACGCAAATTACAAGTGACATGCAATCATATATCAATCTTTACAAACAACTACGGGCACTAACTTGATTCTGTTAATGTCAAAGTTCTGAAGCGAGAGAATTTTAAGGACACTCGAGAGTTTAAGAAGCATGACATGTTTATTACTCAGCAACCAACAGATATATCGATCTATACTAAATCCATCGACCTGCACAAAGGATCACAACCAACCACATTATCAGCAGTTCAACTATCGAAACCAACTGGAACAAACGAATACATGGAGAAACCTACTAGAACACAAAGTCAGAAGGAAGATACTGACTAAATACGTGTTGGACAAACAAAATTTTTACTTCTGCTTGCATCAAGCACTGAAGATGTTGCCCAGAATGACAATGAATGATCAGTAGGTAAACCAACTACTACAAAAAAACAAAACATCATTCGTATAATCATCTCAGTTACAAATTTTTATTATTATTTTATACCCTTCAAGCACTTTCATCAAATCTAAAGATATTAATCAAATGATTACAAATAACTGAGACTACAATTAGTTTGTTGGCAATTTCCATTAGTAGTCGACAGTAATTTGAAATACTTTATGTAAAATATAAGTATGGTATAAAATCAGGTGTGTGTTCTTTTTTAGTAGACTGCTTTAACGGTTGATTCAAAGTGAGCAATCATTACATCAACACTTAGAGTCACTATGATTTTATTAAGTAATTCCGTAGTGACTATAGACAACAGTTTCTTTATTAGATGATTGCTAAGTAATCAGAATGAAGTTATAAATTTAAATTTATTGCTAATTAGCACTTATCAGTAAAGCATAGGCAAATCGAATTATATTCCAGCAAAGAAAATCTATCGTTGAGTGTTGCAATTATAGATAGAACCAGTGAGTTATTTTGCACATAACTGACTTATTATAAGAAGATATAATTGACGATCTAGTTGTCATCTTTATCATCAACGAATTCATATATTATATAATTACTTACTTCGTTTAATTGTATGTAGCATAACTTCAGTTGAATTACATGCTTCTAGATCCTAAACATTTAAAATAAAAACAATGTGAATTACTTATATCCTTTGGAAACGATTTCCATTTTTTGTTAAGTAACATTTCATTCACTAATCATAACCAATAATAGTAATATGACGCAAACTTTTAAGTTAATCACTTTTATTCATCAATGTGTTACTTAGATTTATATGTTTGCATTTCGAATTTTCATTTTAATTATGTTAACTTGAATTTATATGACTGTGATGAATTATTGTGTTGTCTAAATGTTTCATCACATTTCATGGTGTTATACTGATAATATACGGGAGCGAAACATGGCCGTTAAGAGTAGAGGACATTCGTAGGTTACTGGTCTTTGATCATAGGTGTCTCCGAAGCATTGCTCGAGTGTCGTGGAATAACCGAATGGGCAATGCTGTCGTTAGGAAACTGGTTCTAGGAAAGGAGGGCAAATCAATAGATGAGGTATTAAAACTTCATCAGTTGAGGTGGTTGGGACATGTGTTACGCATGTCTAACTACCGACTGCCTCGACGAGCTATGTTTTGCGACATAGGAATAGGTTGGAAGAAAGCTAGAGGCGGCCAAACCAAAACATGGCAGAAATCGATGAAGTCACTGACAAATGGACTAAGTCATGTTGGCAGATGTAGGCTGCGTGGTTGGGGTCCGCGAGACGAAAGTCACCAATGGTTAGAGACCTTGAACGACATGGCTCAGAATCGTTTCGCAATGGCGCAGGTGCATCCACTCTTTGTGTTCTCTCAAAATCTAACCTTCTGAATTCTCTATCTTTCTCCTTTCAAATCTATCTCACTGAGTTATACTTTTCGAATTATATCTTCGCTCCCTAATCTTCTGCATTACTGCTAATACATCTACTATCACTCTTTGATTTGTACTGACAGTTGCGTCTCTGTGCTGATGTGGTATGGCAACCTGAACTGATGTACGTACGTACGAAGTTCTGCGTTGTATATGTCTATACAGAATTTCACTGATTATAAAAATAAACCTTCACTGGGTGCTATTGTGTGTCAGTGAGTTGGAATTTCTCTGTTGAGAAATTCCTATGAAAACTAAAAATACTGGGGGGTCATGTAGTCATTTTCTTTATTAATAAAATGAACTATTATTCATGATCGATCATAAATCTGTTTTCATATAACAGTAGAACTTTCAGTAAACCTCATGTAAGATCATATAAATTATCTACAAATGCTATTAGATCTTAATAATGATGCAGTGCAAAATATTTTTACTGGGCAGGAAAGAGGAGTATTTTTCTAGAAATTCCGTTTTCATATGGTTTGATTGCAGTTAATACAATGTGTATATTAACTGTAATCAATTAGAAACTACAAGATCATGGAGTAAATCGTTAGATGTATACATTAATCTACTTAACGTATGTTCTCGTAATAATACGTATTAGCAGAAATCCTAAAACTTACAATAGGAAGATGTAGATTTACATTTTGCATTCATGAGTAATATTTGCTTACTCAAGTATTGTAGAGTTTGTCTTCTATACTTACGATCTATTTTGAATGCCTTATGTTTCAAATATATAGTGTCGATAGAAAAATCCTTGTTTACATTTTAGTAAAATTTTACAAGCTTATGAAGAATATTCAGTACAGAAAGAAATGAAGATAATAAAGGTATATGCAAGCCAAAAGATGTTATGTGTTTTCCCAAACTGCCTATATGACAACAGCCATCAGAAAGCCGTTCGTCATATTTTCTCTACGTGAAGTGTTTATACAATACTAAAAATTAATTTTTGTTTTTATTATGATATCACGAATCGATCTGAATAGATAACCACTGATCACCAGGAAGTACTGAAGAGCTGTTTCATTCTAGAGTGGAACTCTTTAACAGTTTACATCCACAACATCATATCAGGGTCCCATAGTAGAACGAAACAACTGTCCAGTGTTTCATGATGATCACTAGTTGTGTAATTTAGGCCGATTCATGATATCAGATTGCCTATTCAACAATATCCATAACAACCAATTAATTTCTACTATCTATGCCATTGATAACATGATCATATTCTTCTATCTTAACAGGCTCATATATCAGACACCTCGGTATATGTAACTCATTCCTTAGCCCTTGTAATCGATAGAACTAAACAGTTTAATCAAGTGATTTATTATCTCCATTTAGTATAGTACATACAAAACTTTACGTTATTCACTAGGATATTCCAACATATCCATAATACTTAATAAACATCTGAATCAGAATACTATTACAACATACTTATCATCTAATTTTTCAGGTCATAACATAAGACAAAATGTTGATTAGTATATTTTTACATTGATGAACAAATGAATATCCACGATTACAAGAAAATTTAGCATGAATAATTATTAATACTTTAGTGAGATGATGAATATACAACAGAATCCATAATGAAATAATCTGTTTCATGAAAAGATATTATTACCTTACAAAGTTCTTCAGGTTTAGCAGCTGATCCTATTTCATCAAGTATTTTTGGTAAGTACTTTGTAACAAAATTTACACACTAATATAAAAAGAAAATAGGTTGAAAGTAGTACTTAATTAGTATACATATTATAACTTAAATAAAACACTTAACTTAGGTTGGATTGTGATTGGAAAGTCAAATCCAGGACGTGCGACTCGTCCTATTTGAGACTTGTCGGCTAGATGTACCTGCATCCTGATGTTGATGTTCATAGTGAGATTCAAACTCATATATAGCAACAGTGACTGACCAGCTTCGCTCTATAAAAAATCAATGGGAATATAAAAATTCATCCCAATACCAATGCTCCCGTTGAGCAAGTGTGACCATCTGGACTCAGTAGTTTAGTTGTAAACGTGGTGGCATTAGACACGAAATGCATTGAGTTCGAATTTCACTGTGAACCTTAACATCGGGATACAGGTACATCCAGCCGACGAGTCCCGAATAGGACAAACGCGCATCCTGGATTTCACTTGGCAGTCACAATTCAACTCAAATGAAACTTGTGAATAATCGATAAATCGAGGCAACCAGCCCAGGATGCACATATAGCAGCAGTGACTGACTACCTTCAGTCTATGACAAACCAATGGAAATATACAAATTCATCCTAAAATAAGTTAATATTTTCATTAAACTGTAGGTATATTTCATTTATGATTGTTTCTAATCAAACATTGAAATTTGTTGAAACATTAGAAAGTTAAAATATATTAAGTAAATAATTGTCTACCTAGTAACTAAGTTGCATAGATATTCTATGTTAAATGTACTTATTATTAGATAGTACTCTGAAATTCTTCATAAGAATAGTGTTCGATTATTTAATTGAAATATAAATGATACCAGTCATTAATATCATTTGTTTGACCATTCAAAATCTGATTATCATTACTTGATTTAGTGTTTATCATTCGATATTCATAATTAACTAATGAATATAATACTCGAATCAGGTTTGAATATATTTTTTTAAAAGAATCTTAACTATTTGAGCATTTCTAAATGAAATAAATCGATTGAGAACTTCAAAAATGAATAAATAAACTTAAAAGGTAAAGGTGAATTATAGTAGGATCTCTACTGATGGCATTTATATTCATCGTTGGAAGTTTTAGGTATATTGGATGACTGAAGTAGAGTAACAGTCTTTCAGAACTATGTTTCAGAATACTATTTTAATTATTTTAATTGTGGGTAATGCAAACATTTTATTCCTACCATTGTTACATTACCATTCGCCATATCCTCTCCTTTAGCATATTTACTGTCAGTATATTATCTCTTATTTATGAACTACAGTTAATTAACTGTGTACACGTCACCTCTATTCACAACCACTAAATCCCTTATTTTGTATTAATGTGAAGTTCCTGATTGGTTGATTGTGTAGCCTAGTGTTATGCATATATAAAGAAATGCCTGAAATATAATATGATTTGTCTGGTTAATTTATCGGTTTGCATTCTTCCTATTCTAGCCTGTGATTGAGTAGGCGTCGAGCAGATGTGCAAGAACCGACTAGGTACTCTTATTGGCATTCGTTATTGTGACTTCGCTCGTACAAGGTCACGTTAATTGACTAGTCATACGCATTAATAATAGCAGTTTTTGTCGCCATAACAATCATCTGTCTACTTTTCCATATCTTTGCAAAAGCGGACAAACAAATTTTGTTGTTTGTAATCGTCACAGGTTAATGTTGGTTGGGTACAAATGTACACCAGGGAATACCGAAAAGCTAACTTGTCCTAAATACATCATAATAAGCAGCTCATTAGTGAATAACTTCAGTATGTTCGTGAAGTTCTATCAAGCAGTCATGATTAGTGTTCAGATTTGTCAAAACTGAAATAGCTACCATCAATGACAATCGACGATCGTCCCATTATTTCGCAAAATAATCAATGTGAGCATACTACTATTAGACAGTAGTCCAGTGGTGTAGAGAGTTAGGGGTTTGCCAAACTGAAGGCCCTGGGTTTGAATCACTGGCGGTATCGAGGGTGTTTACTGCTGAATAGCCCCGCACCGGGATGAAACAGGAGTCCAGTGCTCCCTGATTTTCATCGATCCTGGACTAACACTAATCTGTGACGAATTCAAACAACACAAACTGAATACAAATCTTTATAAATACCACCTTAAAATAAATTTTGGTCTGAAGTGAGATTTCGTTCAAGTTTGTTAGTAACTAAAGACTTATTCAAAAAGCTATGTAACTTGAACACCTAATTAATATTAGTGAAACAGCAATGTTTACCAGAAAGCTTTCTGCGCATCGTACATCAAATCATTTAATGAATCATTACTTAATAAATAATCATAAATATTTATAATAATTAATATAACATACAACATTTTTTGATCTCCCAGGGGGAATCCTTTCGCATATCTTTTTAGTAGCAAACATGTTAAAATCACGCAAATAGCTATCATTCATTAAAAAGCGAATAAAGCTAAATCCTGATAGACATATTTCACATTCTAAATGATAATTAATTGAAATAATATAAATTAATTAAGAAACTAGAAATAAGATCTTTATTTAATGAAGAAGTATAAGTGAATGTTGCACATAGGTCTTTAGCCAAAACCGAATTTTCGCGGTTTCCTACCTCACATTTCTGCCTAATCAATGTGTTATATGTTCATTGTTTTTCAGAAATCAATGTATCTGACAAACATTATATTAATGTTCAAACGAATATACAGTTTGTTTGTCAACTCTTTGCACAACGCATATGCAAGTATACATGAGTACAGCTTTGCGAAATCTAGATGTAAACGTCTTCATTGTTAAAGTCATTTTTTTCTGGTGTACTATGTGTAGCCAGATCAAATAAAAAAGCTGAAGTGATTTACGCCCACTTCCAAGTGTCTTACAGTTAACACTTAATTATACTACCAGTGTTTTCCGAAATAAATGAAAAGGGAATCAGCTAAAATATGGAAATTCCTCAATTGAAATTTTTATCACTGTTAGACAATCTCCCACTAATAAGCACTTGAATGAAATTTATGTCGTGATCATAAGTCAAACAGCAGAATTTAATCAAGGAATAACGGCCCCGTTCATAAACTGATGATGACGACGATGATAAAGCTAAAAAAAATGTTTTTCTCGTATTATCTACGGGAAAATTTATGATATTGTTATTCCGGACCACTAAAGAAGAGTAACAAACTCTCAGAACTGTGTTTCAAGAACACTATTTCAATTATTCTAACTGTGTGTAATGTAAACATTTTGTTTCTATGATTGTTACGTTCCATTTACCCTTTCCTACTGTTTAGCATACTTACTGTTATTATATTGTCTCTTATTATGGACCACAGTTAATTAGTTGTGTACAAGTTGTTCCTATCCCCTAACACTATTTCCTTTGTTCTATATTATTGTTAGTTTCCTAATTTGTTGGCTGTGCGGTTTGATTTTATGTATATGTAAAGGAATGCTTGAAATATAATATTATTCTGTCTGGTTGGTCTATTGGCTCGTGTTCTTCTTATTCAGGCTTGGGACTCAGTGGGCATAGGATAGACGTGCAAGTATCGACTAGGCACTCTTAATTTGGCATCCGGCCACCCAACCCCGAATTCCTCGCATCATAACAAATATAATTACTTTAAACAATAATATGTCAAAGTATTATTCCATTCTTGTTGAAAAATTCTAATTGATATGCTTACTATCATTTATTTCACGTAGATAATTGTGTTTGCTAAACTTATTCAATACAGTCAACTGGAGTATAGCAATTTTGCGATCTTAAGTAAGCAAAGCTTCCAAAATTGTTGTCATCTCAAAGTAGAAATTTGACTTTTTCTAGAAATGGTCCGCTCATTACTACTTAATATACAATGATTTCTGAAATAAAATTTATTTGCTATTCAATTATTGGTTCCAAAATACAACAACTCAATTGTAAATAATGATACCATAAAGATAAACACATTACATACTCCACTGTATAACATGAAACAGTCACTCACCCCAAGTCATATTTGACTCTTTAGTTTTGTTTCCCTAAAATAACAACTTAAAATATTACAATTGTTTACGTTATCATTGATGTAAAATAACACAAACTGATACAAGTAAAATATTTTAAACACTACTTGTTGCGCCAATAATGTTATGGTGTAAGTAGTATTGTCAGGAATTGATTGAAATAAAAATATGGTGTTTCATATTTTTCTGTTGAAATGTCTCTATACAGTTATATTGACGACTTGAATCTAATAGAATAAAACGCTTTTGCTTACATAAATATGCTTATTTATTTGTACAGTAAATTCCGGATTGATACGGATAAATTTTATTTAGTTTACTGCAACACATAGAAATGGGAACATCGAATTAAAGTGTACAAAGACTCATTCAAGAAAGTGTTTGAATCATTAAAATTGAGCATTATTAAGAAAAGCTCTCATATCAGTAAACACATATTAATTGACTAAGTAAACAAAATAATCACTAAGCACTTCAAAAATCCGATGAGAAACAAATTTTGTTCTTTCATTGAACTAGGAATTCTGAAGTGTTGGATATATGTTTTCATCGATCAACCAAGGAAACTAGATCTATGCAAATCATGCTGTTAAGTGTAATATGTTTATTGCCTTCGTTTTAGTTGTGATAGGTTCAAAAGTACAAATTTGTATATTCATATCTCTAATTAAATAAACAAACTACATCCAAACTTGAAACAAGAAACGATAGGATTTTACGGTATATTGCTATGCTACTCAAATTTACTGAGTCCCCAGTGTCCGAATTCTAGTTCAAAGAAATTAAATCACTTGACAACATGACAAATGACCAGGGCTTCTTTTTATTCAAGTGTCCCACATTCAGCATAAAACGCGGACACTACGGTCAAATTAAAAATTGGAAAATTTTGTTTTATCAACTGAGTAATAGTGCCATTTTCAGAATCATATTATTTTGTAGTAATACCATATTATGGCGAACCTATTGATTATTTCTTATTTTATGTATTTCTATAGACAGGTAAGAACAATAATTAAATATCTTCTTCGTATCTGAGGTTGTATTAACTATGAATTCCTTTATTAATACAACCGTAGTGAATGTATAGTCAATACATAATATACTATTGTTACCGGTATTCTAACTTTAAAGAACATTATTGTACATACTTACAATACGTTTCTACTAATAAATTAAAATCAAATGTTATAGAATATCATAACAGTTTCTATTTCGAATTGATGAAAAATATAAATTGTTTGCTTCAATCCATAGCATTCATAAATATTTTATCTTAATAAATAGTTTTATTTATGCCTTCCAAAGAATTCATGTTAAGCTTAAACTATAGTGACGTTTTAGAATGATTCCTAAGTGTTAACCGCCACCATGAAAGTCATTACTGGGATCTCATTAATCTGGCATTAGGGTTTCAACAATAGAAATAAGTATTAAAAAATCAGTTCCAAATAATAATTCACAATACCTGTTGATTTGCTACTAATTTATTTACCTGTAAATAAAATAATACTTACTTGGTTTATCGATACTTTGAGTGCATCATTAGTGTTGAATATGAAAAACACAAATAAGACAGTGAATAACAGCAT
Organism: Schistosoma japonicum; assembly: GCA_025215515.1. Taxonomy (NCBI): domain Eukaryota; kingdom Metazoa; phylum Platyhelminthes; class Trematoda; order Strigeidida; family Schistosomatidae; genus Schistosoma; species Schistosoma japonicum. The sequence goes on along the minus strand of CM046062.1, from coordinate 32,734,628 downwards.
CTGATTGAATTAGAAATACTTATCAATTTACTTACCTTCATATATATATATATATATATATATATATATATATATATATATATACATGTTTGATAGTCACGTTATAAAGATATACAAAAAGATACCTCAAAACTGAAAGCATAATTTGTTCGTTTAAATGATACCATCTTATTATTACTAATTAACTAATTAATTATTATTATTATTATTACTAATTAAAAAAGCATACTTCAATAAATTTAATTAAAGAGTAATATTTATTCATTCAAGTATCTATGAAGAATTTATGATATTGTTGATCAAAGTTGATTAGGCACTTCTTGCTTCATTTTTTATGAAAACAATACAAAATTTAACTAAACACAAAAACATAATGAATATGTTTATAATGAGAGACTTGTTTTCATATCTCGTGAATATATGTTTTGATATTATAATGTAAAGCTAACTAGAAGTATGCTGGTAATCATTCTATAAGATTTACTATGATTAAGAAATACTGAATTCCTATTTTCTTTCTCCAAACTAAAATGAATTATTTTAACCGATTTAAACAAATTAGAATAAGCTTATATCTTCCCATCAGTTTGTAATGGACTGAAACTGGTCAGACTCTGTTGCTATATGCACATTCTGATCGGATTGCACACGTGTGACTGTCTGGACTCAGCAGCTCAGTGATGAACTCGGTGACGTTTGGCACAAAGCTGACTAAGTTCGAATCCTAGTGTGAACATCAACATTGGAATCCAGGTACATTCACCTGATGAGTCCCAAATAGAACAAAAAAAGAGCCAATCACAATCCAACTCATACAGGACTTCAACAAATGTTGATGTTCATTTCATACTACTCATGAGTAGGCTGAGTTATAAAATGAATAATTTTATCTGCCCTTTCGAAACATCAGGTGAGGAAGAATTTTAATCATATACTTCAAGTTGATTTTAAATTAGTATCTTCCATTCATAGTCATTCAATACAAATAGTGAGTATTAAATGAATATCATTTAGTGGAGTATTATAAAACATTCCCATCTTAATTTATCACCTTTCTGAAATTCCAATATTACTTATATGTAGTAGGATGAATTTGTATATTCCCATTGATTTTTTATAGACTGAAGCCGGTCACTTTTATGTTGCTGGGATGCAGGTACATCCAGCCGACGAGTCCCAAATAGGACGAAACGCGCGTTCTGGATTCCACTTGCCAGTTGCAATCCAAATTAAATGTTACTTATATGTAGTTTTGCCTACTAATAAGTAGTAAAATTTACAATTCAAAATGTGCTATTCATTTTACGGTTGAATACACTCAACTTTTCAACTTGTAAGAAGTACTTATTTGAAGTCTAAAAAAGCAACGTAATCGATTAAAAGTAGTAAACAGTTAGGTAATTTACAGTTAGTGTTCATATGCATACAACAGAATTATTAAAATGATGTTCAGTAATATGGTTTTTACCATTTCAATTAGTTTTTAAATAAGCAAATGTTGAGCAATGATTTTATAGCATGTACACAAGGTTGTATAGTGCTAATTTAACCGCGGAATTGAGTGTATTTATTATTTATCCTTTTGTGTACACTTTCACTTCATTCATGCCAATGAATTAGATTGTAGTGTTAATCTCGTAAATTTAATTTAGTTGTGTTATCTGGTATAGAAACTTGGATCTGTTTGCATATGTGGTAAGTTTTCAGTTGTCCACAACTTGCTGACTAAGATGCAAAATGACTTCTATTAATAAACAATTAGAGTTAAATGACTGGATGTACTTATAAACATAATAGTTACAAATAACGTTATGATTATATACCGTAGAAACAATTCTAAATTTAAAAGGTATAATTCAAAGATAACGATTAATGAGTCTAATTCATGATCTTCGTAAACCAGGTAAAATATTCATTAGTACGTTCACTTCACTGTAATATAAATGAATCGATACGGTAGATAAGAACTGAACTTATCGTTTACTTACTATACAGTCACCCTTTAGATGGAAAAATGGAAGTGGGTAGAAACCTACAGTTTCTATTGTTTAGCAGTTTTGATTTAAACAATTTCTCTGAAGAATAAATAATTAACTCAATCAAATTAATGTAAATGTAAACAGTACATAAGGATAAGTCAAATCATTTATTAATTATGAAGTTTAAAGTAAAAATTAGTCTCTACCGTTACAAGTTCATGCAATTGATGCACAATAGCCTTCAAAAACTATAAATGAAGTGTGGACCCTATGATGTCAGACGTTTAGTAAGGGCTTTTAAATCAATGATTTGTCGAGCTGTACATAATGACCGTAGAGCTACTAATTCATGCAACGACAATGAACCATTTATAAATCATAGTACGGTAACTGTACAAAACTGGATATTTGTAGCTACAGTGATACGTTATAACTTGAGTGGTTGTGTTTTCGCCTACATGCTAATTACACCACCGAAATATCCGTGTAAACTTTACCACTCAGAAATACTAGAGTATGCAGCTTTTAATCAATACCATGAAACAATCTAAGGGTAGCAATATCACTGATTCTAACCGATATCTAGTTGAAATCAAAAAGTTTAGTTTATCCACAATATATACCTATTAGCAATTACATGACCCAATATAAGCCGTATCTATTGATTAGAATTTCCAGATAATGATAAGCCATCAAGAGTTATATGCACATCAACTGAGTCAAAAGTAAAATTGTTCAATCATAGTCACACGTATGTTAATTGCTTGGTGTGTAAGTCTAGATAGTTATCAACACTACTGCTAATGAACTGGTGCACCTACATTGGTACGATTCTAATGCTTTTTAGTTAGTCAGAATTACGAAGTACTATCATTTTTTTTAATAATAATGTCAACGTTACCCACAATATTCAACACGACAACATTCTTTTTTTACCAGATTAAATCTGCTTCTGAACCACAACTCAAAACCGTCGATTTAATATAGAAACGATCAGAAAATAAGTGTCATTTACCTACGATTGTCATTCCTAGACCATCAGATAACTTGATTAACGGATACAGCTATAGGCGAGCATGAGTTTTCAGAACAGTTTAATTGTATGTTAATTGTGAATATTATAAGGTTTACCAAAGTAAATAACAGAAATTATGATCTATGCGTTTAAATGAAAGCAAATCGTTCATCCTCAAAAGTGCAATCGGATTTCTATTCAATGGACATTAATAATCCATTCGATAACAACTGAAAAAATTTGACAAGCTAAGTGATGTCCTTCGTCTCTTTAATACCTCATTTTGTGAAACAACTTCTTTCTGGTAGCGATAAACTGTCAACTTTTGTCAAAAAGTATTGTGAACAGCACTTTTAAAGTAGCATGTGCATACTAGGTATCTTTAGTTAAGTATACATATCCTATAAAACAACTAACAATTCATAATATACCTAAAAACTTTTAAAATATATTTACTTCAGTAAAAATTTACTTTTACCAACTGATAAATTCATGAAGATTAGAGTCAACGTTGTATACGTATATTATTCACTATACAATTGACCTAGTAGAAATTATTTTAAAACCTTCATCAAATGACACAAACTTACTAGAGATTAGATAGTATGCATCTTTTATTCATCTCATGCTTGCATGAAATGACTTATCACTAGAGTTTTCAAATGGCATCTTAACTGTAGTACAGTCAAACATATTTAATATAAAAAGATAAGTTGCCAAATTATAATTAAATATTTGTTAAAATTTACTTTAAAATGCATGTTCATTAAAAGAACAGGAAGTGTGAGAATGATGTGAACGATACACTTAGTTAACATAGGAAAATATTTAATATATATCATTTTTATCATATGAATAAGAGGAGTTAATTTGTATGTAAGCGGATTTTACGATTGCTGATATGGCTTAAACATATGATTGCTTAGAAAAATTGTACAACTTGAATGAATCATAAGACCTTTTATATTTAGCACGATTAGATTTAGTGATATATATGAAATGTATCAGACATTTGCATTTTCCTGTAATTAGAAAGCCGTTTTCAAATCAACGTATTGAATAATGATTTGATAACGTTTTAAAATATCATGTACTCGTATTGCTGAACTTAATTGTAGATTTTCATATTCTACAGTATCGTTAAGTGGTATTTTTCTGCCTACCTGAAGATCCTGAAACGGGGGATATAAGTTGCGTACTGCTGATAAGTTCTACACTAAGACGAAATAGATGTCCAGTGCTTCCTAGTTGTCTAAGGTATCTCGCCAACGTCTGTGAAGAATTTAACCAACTATCGTTCAACTGTTTGATATTTCTATATCTGAGGGCTTAGCATTGCTTTTTCCCTTGGCTTCATTAATTCTTATTAAGTTATTTTATATCATTCCCTTATAAATAGGAAATTCGCTACTGTTATTTTCCCATATAGTGATGACGAGGTGAATTAAAATGTATTGTGTACATAAGCTGATCAATTTCAACTTTCCATGTTCGAATATCATTTGAACAAATATTTGATTTTAAAACAAATAATTCTAACGAAACTACTTTATTGAAAGCATTTTAGATAGAAATTCTAAAAATATCAGAAGCAATAGATAATCGACTTAAAGGTCGATTTCCGCATTGATTGAAAGCCGAATCACATACCGTCATCATGATTAGGCTTAGAACTGATTAGTTTAAAATGTAACCCATTACGCATGATAAACATGTCTTCTTATGCGTCAGGTTTGTATTTACGTTTAAAAAATCTCCGGTAAATTTACTCATTGACAAATGGATTTCATGTACTACGTAATAAACAATGGGATATTTGGCATCCTCGATCATCATAGTATTGTTTCACTCATTCTAAGATTCTTACAATCTTCTTAAAAGTTACAAACCAATTTATTACATCATACTGGTCATTTCATTATCTTCAAACTCCAATAAACTTATTTAACTTCAACTCACGAATTCACACCTGGATGACCTAAAGCATTTAAATCATGCTTGTTCCCGTTTATAACTCATTACTACCATACCTAATGAGGATTTAGCTTAAGCAATTGAATTCACTCCAACTTTTTTACAGAAAAGTATCATTCTTCGAAACATTGCTTTCAAATGAGACCTTTTCCAAGTGTAACCAATATGTATTGGCGGAAACGTTCCACTTAACATTCTTCGACCAGATCTTGTTCATAACAAACCTAAAGAATGTGATTTTGTATTTGACTATTTTAATTTGTGTTCATTCACCCATCTTCTACTGTCGAGCTAGGCATATATATCACTCAGTTTATGTTCTATACAAGCAGACTTATACGAACTATACTGAATTGAAAAAGATTCATAAAAATAGTTCTATACGAACATCTTGTGAATACTAGTCATTTGATCACCACAGATTCCGTGTTCAAAGTCATAGACAAGGTAAACGGAAACCTGGTAAAAACGGTTCTTATCTTTTATTATTGTTAAAACCTTTATTAAACCATATTCGTGTTTTGATATAATCATTTCTTTCAAATCAAGTTCATGATACTATCTAGTCACTAAGTCAAAACTCAGTGATTTCCGTTAAACAGATCCCTTTTTTGTAATGTGCTATTAAAGCATAGCAGAGAATATCGTTTAACAGTTAAAAACTTTACGATTGACTACTATATCTGAAACTGGTACATAGTATCCTTCATAAAATAAGTCATCTTTAAAACCAAATCGGTTTGAACCATTTCTATGGTAGAAGTAGACTTTATGATAACCAATACACCCCGCAATGTACTTAAGTGTGAAAAACTGTATTTGCAGTGTAAACTTCAATCATATCGTGAAGTCCAAAGAGAGATGTTTACAAAAAAAAAATACTCTTTGTGTAATGAGTTTTAATGGAGTAACCGACAAAACTTTGTTTATATCAAAGTCTATTCTACTTAGAAATTACTTTGCAAATATACTTAATTTTTACTCTATCAAATATCTTTGTGAAAAACCGCTTACTTCTCATTCATGAACTGTTTTCTGAAACGTTATTCATCTATTCTGATTGTAGCACTAGCGAGATAAAGTCTGTAGAGTCTAATGCTCTTTATTTTGAAAGCATTATCCAGGAGAAACTTCACATTAATCGTAAACTTCTGAGTGAAAAAAGATAACAAATTAATGATCTGAAGAATGACGTAAAACAAAATTACTAGATTTGCTAAACAAATAACTGTTCTTGTTACTGCAGTTTAAATGCAATATTACCAGTGAAATAAAAACGAATCGATTAGAGAAAGCACTTAAGGATTATTACTGTCATATTTGTCCTCAATCTTTAACCGACCAATATTTAGGTCACGAAAGAAAGAGAAATTAACAAGTTACGACTCCTTTTTGTTACGAGTGGCATACAATAAACAAGAAACAACATGAAAACGTACCTTTAAGGTTACAGTACCATCAAAACAACAGAGATGCATTCAAATGCATGAAATTTATAAAAATAACTTTAATATATATATGTTTGTATTAACAGCAGTGAACCTGATACATGTATGCATCGGTCTAAGTTGTCACACCTCAGCAAGAATGACACCAAATCAGTGAATGTAATAGCTACTTTAGGGGTGCTGATAATAAAAGAGTGGATATGCAGGATATGGTCCAAGGAGAGAGAAATAGTTCACGGAATGAAGGTTATCAAATAATTCTAATCTCACGAATTAAGGGAGGATAAAGGGTGAATACACCTCCGCCAGTGTGACCGATTCTGAGTGACGTCATGCAGAGTCTCTAACCATTGGTTACGACGTTCGTGCTAGCCCCAAGTACGTAGTCTACATCTACCAACATAGCTCAAACCAGCAGTCAGTAACTCCATTAACTGATGTTACGTTCTAATTTGGCCGCCGCTAACTTTCTTCCATACTACTCTTATATCAGCCATCATCTCACGTCGAGGTAGTCGATGGCTGGGCCTAAGTAGCACGTGTTCTAGTTACCCCAGCCGATGAACATTCACAATCGATTTACCATCTTCCCTTAATACCCAGCGTCTAATCTCAGTATCACTAACCCGATGATCTCAGAAGACGCAAGTTATGTTCCAAAGATATCGATGATCAGACACCAATAACTGTCTACACTTAATCGTTACGCTTCACATTTACACAGTAATACAGAACGGACTGCTGTACAGTATACTTGTCCTTTCGTTGACAGATGGATATTCCGCTGATGTCATGTGCAAAAGCCAAACGAGCTTTTTGAATAAGCACCAACATTTCATTAGACTTAAATTCACCAGGGCTGATCACACTTTTAATATTTGTACGCGTTTAATAATAGACTGATAAAAACCAAAAGTGTGAGGTCACATTGATAAAAGTAGTAAGATTTCATGACTGGTTAATTACTGATTAGTATTGAACAAAATGTATCGTTTTGTTACAAAAATATTGCGAAAATTGTAAGTTACTGAATAATTAAATAAATAATTGTCGAAAGGTGCAAGTAGAGCCAGAAACCTGTCTAGTTATCACATAAACAAATGAAATTATATAACTACATAGTTCGAAATGATAACATTCAAGTTCAAAATTGAAACCGCTGGTTGCCGTTGACATTGGATAACGATGACATTTTATTGGAGATTCCTTGAAGTCGAAAATTACAAAAGCATTGATTTTCGACTCGATGACTTATTGGCAATGATGTGACTGTAAGATCTAAACACCGAAAGTTTAATATTTGCTTAATAGTTTAATAAATAATGAAAATTTTCTCATTTATACTATCAGAAATGGAAAAAGGAACTAAAAGATACTTCTTAATGACTAATTTTCTATCAAAGCTCTAAAGTAATGTAAAAATAACTTACATTAGTAATAAAATCATTACCAAATAAGTGATGGTGTGTTAGATAACATGGTTACAAGTTCAAAAGTGTTTATAAAAGTAATTATGTGTGTCTTGTAAAGTAATCACAATATGAGAGTAGATGAGTTATTTATAATGTTCAAAATTATGATCAAAATCATACAAATGTAACGGAATTAGACTTTACAAATACAAACCGTTAGATGTCAACTGGTTCAGTAGCATAACAATTAAGCGTTCACCGAGAAACGTGAAGTCAAATATTTCTAATTATCTATTCAGCAAAATATGTCTCATCTTTATTATTTTTTTTTAATAATTTAGGAACATTGATTGTAGGCGCCTTTTTTTTCATTTAATAAGATTAGTTACTTTCATACTTCAAACAATTATAATATAAACAAACGTAAAATTTGAATAGTTTTATCTAGGAAACGAAAAACATATAAATGGTTTCTAATTATTTCGAATATAAATTATGATCATATGATATCGGTGTAAGCAACATTTATTATATTCTAAAAAATATTAAAATTATTACATTTAAGTTTAATCAAGGAGTATTGGGTTGCCATTTCTTCTTAGTATGAGATTTCCAACTGCAGAAGTCATACTCAGTACCATCGGGATTTTTTGGTGAGTACTTACACTTCAAACTACTTAGTTAGCATTTAATATTTGAGAACTTCTGTCATTAACTGTTTATTGAAATAGTCACGTGATCAATGAGTTGCGGAAACTCTCATATTCTTTGAGCACCAGAAAGCTATATGACTGGTTATAAGTAGCTTATATTTTCATAGACTCAAGACGCTCCCCTCCTGATTACATTAGAAATACACAAGAATGCTATATGCCAAAAGCAGAGTATGCAAAGAACAACGACTTGCACAAAATAATGTAAATTCAGCTTAATTTCACTGGTTCTCATCAGCATCAGTACAATTACAATTTATATGAAATTCTAACATCATAAAAAGCAAATGTATATATTATTGATTAAAAAAATTAAAGTGAACATAGTGATAATTTAGAAAATGCTATTTTTTCTAAGAATCTAAAACTGAAGTCATTGAAAAACTCAGAATTCACCAAAATGTTGTAGAAGCTAAGCAGAGAATGGTAATTGTGAAAGGTTGAGTAGTATGATATGTATAGAAATAAATACATAGATGAAGCGACAATACATCGTTTCGAATTTCAGAACTAGAATAGGATTCATTACGAATATATCATATACTAGATGATGTTTATTCCTACTTAAACAAATCATTAAAATATATGTTTGATATACAATTGACAGATCGAAAGATAGTATCGCTACAGGATTAACTCTAGATAGTTGATCGTCAATGGTCATTTGGGAAGAAAATTAAATAAAAACAACTATCGGACTAGTAAAATTTACATTAAAAATGGAGAACGGAATAATCATTTATTATCTTGATGTAAAAAGCCAAGAAGATTTGATGGAATTCTAAGTAGACCTACTCAAAGAAAACCACCAAGAATTAGTTAGCAACCGAGTTTCCCCAGCAGGGACCTTATCAATAAAAACAGAAATCTACTAATATACTTCACCGTAAGAATCTGAAGAATTTACAGTTCCAGCTTAATAGTCGGAAAATTAGACGTCATGGAGAAAACTATAGTAGAGAATCGAAGTCAAGAGTGGTTCATCGACAAGCATACAAAGCCGAAATTCTAAAAGTACCAGTAATCTTCAAACCAAAAAAAATACTTCATATGAACGTAGTGATCCCAATGGTCAAAAAGCTGCGTGCATTTCCAAAAATGGATTCCTAAATTCCTCGAAAGAAGTCAGTCAGTTATAGGCAATGTAGAATCTGACACATGTGGACATAGGTTAAATCACTTCAAAGTACTTATAGTATGTTTGATATCACTAGGAGTTGAGCATATTTAATTCTTCCTCAGGTAATTCGGGGGTAGTCGGTAAGTGGGGCAACTGGAGGCCAGTTGAAGAGTTCATGAAAGTGTTCCGTCTATCGGTCTAATCTTCTCAATTTAGGATAAATAATGGACCGTTGTTTTTTCGAAACAGTCTCGCTAACACTCAGAAAAGATGGATGTTATTATCCCATAACTTTATCTCTCTTGAAGCCTAGGTGTATGAAACAAGGTTTCTTTTCAATGGTATCGCAGGCAACACATTTATACAGTGGTTCGGTATACTTATTTCTAAGTAGAATTGGGTCCAAATAATACCCTATTTTAGCTGACTTTTATTAAGAATCTCCAAGAGTTGAAGTTAAATCATCTAATCAATGTAAAAACATTCTACAGTAGATCCATAAATGATATACTCCTTGCGTTTCACAGTCTGTAACATTCTTCATACTAACTTAATTTATTTGATAAAGTAAACCAGGGAATAGGATTTACGGCAAAACTTGAAAACAACCTAAATTTCACTTCCTAAATGTCGAATGCGAAGTTACAAATAAACATACATTGAAAAAATCGAATGGGCTCAAATATACCTAGTCTTTAGCATCTCGTATCCATCTAGTTATAAAAGAGGAATCGTATGAAAGCTGTCTATACGAAAGACTACAAGAATTGTGTGTAATCAGATAGTCTACAGAAAAATAGTTACCTACATATGTATCTAAAGTAGATCCCACATAACTTCATGTTTTCACTTGTCAATACTTATGATTACTTATAACGATATTATAATTCAATAAAATTCCCGGCTGTAATATGGTTGATAAGAACTAATGAGATAGAAATGAATGTATATTATTCTGCATCAATTGTTGTTCTTGCTTTACTCAAATTCATAAACGTAACTAATAGCATGAAAATTTTAAAGAAACATTTAAAGTTATATGCCTCACTTAAGGAATACACTAGTTAGATAGTTGAAATTTATGAACTGCAACAATTTTAATGAGTTGAACTCTACCTTATGCTTACAATTATATTAAAAATCCTGAAAAGAAACTATATGATAAATACTCCTAAATAAAACAACTCATTAAAATACAGTTAACCATATTAGATACTGTACTTTATCTTACCACTTCTTAACACGTGTTCTAGCAAAAAAGCATATTCAACTAAATAATTCACAATATTCTTTGAGATTGTAACTATTCTTAGCAACCATTTAACAATTTTTAAACAAAGCTATTGATTTATGTTCTGCAAAAGTGTATGCGCACTGTATTTACTTGAATTCATTTCAGCAAGAAGTTTGGAAAACTGATTGACCACCTTATTATAAAAGGACTAAGGCAGCGCAGAATGACTACATAATAAGTCACTCCATCAACTGTCTAGTCTGATTAAAAATCAGTGTATTCAATAATATGCGTACAGTCGGAGAGCTGACGCTATTCTGACAATTGTCATCCAATTAATCATTCTGTTCTGAACCAACAGTTATATTTAACGCACAGAATATATAATATTGATACTAAAATCTAGATACAAAAGGTTTAGGTCACGTTGGTCAGCAATCCTGAGTGCTATTAGAAGAATGTGGAAAGTTTTCCTTTCCAGGAGGCTCTTCCTTTTTAGATATCTGGAAAATAAACTGAGTTAAGAGTGGTCTTTACGACCTGACAGCGTTAATGTAGTTTCGAAAAGGACAACTTTCTTATGAGTAGTTTTTGTTCTATAATTGTAGAAGCCTTACAATCAGAGAAGGAAATCAGTGAAGTGATATGTGCATTATTGGGGAAGAGCTATTCTAATCCCATCTTTCCACAGCACGAAGGTAGAATCGTTGCAATGACATTGGTTTAAAGGAAATCTTAGTGTCGTTAGATCCCTATAAAATCGGCAGGACATCGTCCTGAAACCTTAGCTTTTCTTTTCGTCTTACGTTTCTATCTAGCCTGTCTGGCGTGGTAGGACACAAACTGTTCTAGTAAGATTGAGCTTTCATTCTGAAATTAGTATATACTTCAAAACTTTAATATAAAATATACTGTCAATCAGATGAAGGTTATTCTTACTTATTGTAAACAGAAGTCAATCATAAAAAGGACACGATACACTTTAAACGTATAAAAACTCAGAAAAATTAAAACAATAGAAAGTGCAAAGTATTGACATTAATCCTCTATAAAAAAAACATCGATATGTTTACCAGTTTACATGTGAACAACATAAATACATAAGAAATCAGTCAATTCTAATCAACGATAGCGCCTTAGCACAAATTTCCAATAGTTCAAGTTAATGTAGTACATGATGAATACCTAAAGAGAGTCAAAATGATTACAGTTGCAATGATAGTGAGAAAGATTTACCACTTGAAAGTATACCATCATAAAGAAAGAATGAGAAAGTAGTTGTGAAAGAACATAGCAATTCAAGATAAACAGAGAGGTTAATTATAAACAACGTAGAACCTAACAGGGAAATTATAATAAAGGAATTCGTATAATACAATAAACAATGTAATAAACAAAATAAAGTACAGATGTACAATTTTAATATAAACATACTAAATACAAAAGATTGCATTTTGGATCCAAATGATATAAAAAAAAATAATAGTGAGAAATGAGAAAGACAAAATATTTTTATTTACTAAAAAAATAGGCAATATAAGTATTGCAACATGCATGAATCAGATTGAATCATTCTTATCCAATAATGATTGAAATAGTAACCTATAAGATTCTTGTTTTTCTTCTGTAGATGTACTATTCATTGAATCATCGTCTGAATTGTAGTTCTGATGTTCCGGACCTCGACCGAAAAATCGTAACAATTTACGATGAACGCTAAAAGAGGAAAAAAATCAACAATAAATTCAGACTTTCAGAAAATGTAATAGAGTATGGCGTTACATAGATTGGTATGAAAAAAGAAATGATAATGGCTACACATTACAATCTAAAAATTTTCAACTGCACATTTTCTCATTAAGACATTTACATAAATGGAGGAAACAATGAATGTAACAGAATACAGACTGGTTTATTAATTACACTGTTTCTCGTCACCTGATTTAAGACTTAAGAATTTGTCATTACATATTATCACCAACCCTATTTACCAGTTTACATACACGTGCCAGAACACTTGCAGATGATCAATGGGAAAGATAATTAATGTGAGCATCTATGAACACGACATACGAACTAAAGCAAAACAAATATTTCGAATTCATTTAAAATTGTCAGAACTCAAACAACATCTAATTAATTATATTTCGCTGAAGCTGTCACTATTAAAAGGCTGAAATAGAAATTATGCATTTAAAGACATGCAATCGTCAGTCTAGCAGTACCGTGACATTGCTGACATTTAACTGCACAACATATTATTATATTTTGTGAATTGTATTCGTCATAAAGTGATGTACGTGGAATATCATTCGAAACTAGAAAGCACAAGACAGCCATTTCGTTCTAGTATTCGAGCATTCAGCAGTATGCATCCTCGATTGCGACAGGTTAGCGAACACCTAACCCTCTGTGATGAATCTAATCAACTAAACCTAACAACAGTTTTCACAAAACAATTTAATTCAATATTATTTATATGATTTCAGTTGTTTGTTTCTTTTATTTGTTCTTACATCGTATTTATTGTAATGAACTACCCATTTTTCAATTAATACTATGTAACTTTAGACCACAATTTTCACCTTCGATTACTTTCCTAAAATTTTCACATTAATTTGTACATAAATGATCAACGGTTTCGACAACATTTTTATAATTCCCCCATAGTTATCATCTTCCCTTTAATTTTTCATTAACATGATTTAAGGAGTGCAGAGTGGTTAGTAAACAGTTGCTATTTTCAGGGGTCATGTGTTCGATCCCCGGTTGAGTTGTGGATGCTTACTGTCATTGAGTCTCATACTAGAACAAAACAGCTGTCCAGTACTCTTTGATTTAAACGATACCTAACCAAAATCAATCTGCGGTAAATACAAACAACACATTAAAGCCAGCTCATACGTTGTACACCGATTGATCAAAAATCATGAAATAATCGATAAGTAGTATTGATTAACTGTATCATAGTAGTTACTCTGTGTATGAGTAATCAATGGTTTGTTGCACTGTACACCGTATTAAAAACAAATTATGTAATAATAATAAGAATAAAAATAATAGCTTCATTCCTTAAAATAAATTTGTCACACCATAGAACTCTCAGCATTAATTGATAAATATTGCGGAGATACTATTGAACATGCATTTCAACTATAAATAATAAAGAATATACTCCAGAAATGTGCTAATTAATCAACACCTGTCACTCATCTCCTGTCCCGAAAGCTTTCTACGTGTAGATTCTGAGCTCAAACCTTAATGTGGATTGGCATTTCTGAGGCAACTTATTCCATAACGGAAAAGCTGCTTACTGCTTCATGGATTTTAATAGTTGTCTGATTAATGTCGGTCTATCATATAAAACCATAAAATTCAACAACCGACACAACACCACTTTTCAGAAATATCATTATTTTCATACAGAAATAGATCAATACAAGAGGGAGCTAAGAAAGGTACTATATAAATTAAAATGAGAATATTGTGAAGGAACATACCAACAAAAACTCACAAAACATAACAAGACAGAATTACTAAGTAGCAAAATACGATGCTGTATTAAGAAGATAATCGCTTAATTCGAAAAGAGTATACTGTTTTCGTCAGCTTCTCTCCTACACCATGACTGATTAAGCAAACATTAAGTATTCATGAGATGAAGTATAATATGAAAGCAAAAGACTGATTTTAACAACATTATCAAGCACTGTAATAGATTACATGATTTATTTCGCTACATTTTCCTGTATAACTCAACATTTCATAGAGAATTTTCGTATTCCTTTCTTGGACGTGTTCGAGTACTGATCACGATAACAATTTAGTTTTTCATATCGCCTGATTCATCAAAAGTGTGTTTTTGTATGCCTCATTTTGGCCAGTAACAGAATAATTAAGGACTTACGACCGTACAGCCTGATGTTGACGTAATTGTAGACAATCGTCTGCCTAAATATTCCTGGGTTTTAATGTCATAAACTCATTAAATCTCTTCAAAAAGATGAAAAATTTAATTTCAGTTAACAAATTGCTGAAGAGTACTATATTAGAAAGAACTAGATGCCCGATGCTCTAAATAGGTTCATAGTGAATGGATAACTACAGTTAGAGTATAATATACACAATAATTAAATGCATATATGCTTGTATCACTTGTCTAGGCTTCAACAATCATGTGGAACTACTGATGTTAACAATTCGAAAAACCCTCTACACTAGAGAATCATCACTTATTTGTGATAACCATTGAGGGGTAATTCTCAAAGTTCTAATGAGAAGCTGAGATTAGTGCAGTTTAGTCATCTCGAGTATGTGACAGTATGTCACAGTCGCGCAATATAGCGAATTGTTTCAAGTTAAATTAATGAATGTCAATCTAGTGGTTTGACAGTTAAGCGTTCATTGTAAAGTTTGAATGTCATATATTCGATATCTAGTGGAATCATGGAAACACATTGCCGAGGAATCTCATTAAACAAATAACTGGTAGATAAGCTTCTTGGTTTCTAATTATTGTCAAACTAAAATCAGTCTGTGATATAAAACTAAAAACTCTAAATTGATGAATGTCTACAAAATTAGTAACTAATGCTCATTTCGAAGACTCAGAAATGCATTCATAGACACATAAACACAGTTACTAACAGCATCACAGAAATACTGAATTAAGTCAATTAGAATATAACCATTTCATATGATAAAAACATTCACATGTTATTAAGACAAGTGATGTAAATAATTATCTAAGAAATTAACTATGTAGAGTTCGATAAACACAATTATCATGTGCTAGTTACTTTTTCCAATAATTGTACTTTAGATGTAACTATGGTTACAAAGTTTTAGTACTTATCACGTAATGGTTATTTTACACTGAAACTAGATGAGAAATCGTTTACAATGTATTTTAAATTGACTGATAGATTGCATAACCTACTAAACAATGGAAATTTGTCAGAAAACTAAAACAATACAGAAGCGCAGTGCATAAAACTACCTAAAGACCAGATAAATCCAAAACCATGACAACAGTTCAAGAGAACCAATAAGCAGATAAAAACGGGAAAACTGGGTTTATCAAAATTTCTATTGTTCCAAGTAAAAGAAATATTTTATAGCAGCATTTGAATAACTATTAAATAGAGTGGATGATGTCGCGGAATATATCGCGGATTGATCAACTTATAAATATCAACCGTTGGGTACACGGTCTAAGGGTTGGGCGTGAGGGTTCTGGTTTCTACTCCTTCCAATGCAGTGGGCATTAATAAAGTGTCTCATACAGGGACGATACAGATACCCAGTGCTTCTTGGATTTCAATGACTATTTAAATCACGTTAGATTCAAAATGAAAACCTACAACAACATCCAATAGTAACTATCACTCACCGCTTAATCACGAAAGTATGAACAAGATTTTAAGATTGTAAAACAAGTTACTGGGTACCTAGACTCAGTATCCCAATGAAACAGGCGTACGGAAGATAAATTTTGGTGTAAAGATTAGTACTGGGATCCAGTAAGTACATGGAGAATGAGTTCCCAAAATAATGAAACGCTTATTTTTGTATTAGAAGGTTAACCAAAATAAATTTATTCGAAAAATTAAGTAGCTTACCAGATTCATACAATTTGCATGTAAAAATAACATCTCTTATTATTGCCAGCCACGATGGCGCAGGTGCATCCACTCCTTGTCTTCCTCCAAATTCTAATTTTGAGCTTATCATAATCTACTCTTTACTGAATCACTTTTTATCTCAAATCTCATCTCTTATCCCTATGCTTTTCTATTAGTACTTACTCTGTTACTACCTCCCCCACTCTGGGATTCGGTCCGAAAATTTAATCTCTATCTGCTAATTGAGGCATGGCAACTTGAACTGATGTACGCATGTACAAAGTTCTACGTTGTAACTGACTGACTGACTGCCAGCCACGATTATAAACAATCATTAGATTAAACACCGCTCTGATTTGAGTAAAAAATTGTCATACCTATTGACGTGCTATACATGATCAAAATCTATTTCACAAAACCTATCGCTCTATTAACTCAAACTTAGTCTAAAAGTCAAGAGATACTGGTGATGCAAAAAAGTAGGTGTGCTTAATTTATTTATAAGTATAATTAATGGTAATATACATCGGTTCTCCCGGTAGAGTTCGGATACACCAATAACAACGTATTGAATTATAGGTGGAGTGTGAAGACAATTCCAAATAAGTATATCATATTACTAAACAAGCCTAATTCATTAAATTTAAACTTCACCTACTTCAGTTTGGTTATTAAAATAACAAAATAAGCCCTTACTAAAATAGTATACCCCACAGCGAAGTACATAAAATAAGTACTTGATATTGTGAACCGCCAAACTGGACGAAACACTAACCACGAAACGGACCTAACGTTTTTACGTTCATTGATACAAATTCAGTAAAGTTTCATTTACTAGACTAAAAAGAATGCTTATTCTTTAGAAGACAAAGACATTATAAGTGGATTGTATATGTTGGTTCAAATAAAAATGAAGTCACTGATAAATATTAACTTTCCCTTTTATAAGTTTCAGAGGTACTTTTAAATTATACTGTGCAAACTAAGTTATTGAGATTAATTACTTCTTTACATAGTAGGATAATTAGTATTGAAAAGTAATCTACGTGAACTAGCAGAATTTTCAGTATCATATCCCTGTTGACTGCGTTTCTCCGACCGTTTTGTAAATCAGTTCAAGTGAAGTTAAAAATGTACAATGGTTGTGGTAATTTATAACAGGAATATACTATTATGGCGTTCAACTTTCAAAGGTTTGAAGGTTTTAACTCTAATCCGCTTACTTCTGGATAAGCAGTCAGATAGTATCACACTAATTCTCATATTTAAAGTGTGACACAAATCCAAGTACTCGAATCCCTACTTATTATATGAACTGAAACATTATTATAAAATACTTATCGTTAAAACATGATATTACGCACAACCAAAAATTGAAAAGGAATCTTAAATATAAGACAGTGAAAATGCAAATGAAGACATTTACAAGCAAATTATGCTGGATCGCTGAATTAATTCCCCGTCAGAGCACCAAATTGTCGTCTTCTTTAGATTTACAGAGATGTGTCTTAAGGGATGTGAAGTATTGACCATAGACAGTTGTTCAATAACTGGGTTATCGTTTCCATTAACATTAGGAGTAATTTGTAAACTTATATGTTTACAACATGAATGTTGACGTGAATGATTTAAATGCAATTTACTGTCACCCCGTGCAACAAATCGAAAAGCGCATACTTTCATAACATCGATAAATGGTAGATTAAAAGGATTTTCTTCTGGTGTCATACGACGATTACTTGCGATGCGCATAAGAAATCGAATGAATTGAACTTTTGAGCATTTGTGAACCAGAACTAAATCTAGACAACCATCACTTAAATGTGCCCAAGGAGCAGGACCACAAACAGCTCGTGCACAGCGACAACTTTGAACAAATGCATTAACTGCAAGAAAGGTACCACGAATTGTATGCCAACCATTTGTTGTGTTCCGTAAACTGCAAGTTAACAACTGACTAACATTAAGTGTAGTGTCGGAAAATCTTTTTTGTTTGCTTGACGTGATGTCACATGACTTCGCATCAAGTGATTGTTCGCTGAGACTTTTATCTAAATAGAAAAAAAACAGGATCTTTAAATATTATTGAGAAAATACTATATGACATGTAAAACACTGTAAGATAGATGAAATTAAAAAAGCTAATTTAAATCTCCGCAGTGTAGTGAGCTAGTGTTTAAAACAGACAGTTCCAGACTAATATATTGCAAGTTTGAATTTGCTTCAGTTTGGGCAAGTGAGTAGCACTATAACTAGCACATGTAAAAGTGTGTATGACTTAGAAGCCAAACACATAAATTCCAACTCTCAACAAATTATGTTATTCAAGTTAGTTGCTTCACTCGTGTACTAAGATAATAAGTACTGGAGGATTTCAGTATAGATATAAAGGTAGCAACGGTAGACGACACACAACAAAATTGTGGCTCAAAGCTGAGTACATAAGTCTTTAATTAGTGCGTCTACTAATCAAAATCACAACTGCCTGTAGTCAGTGTATCAACTTGTACTAAAAATACATAACCACATAAGATAATAAATATGAAAAAAATTTATAAGATATTTCCGATGTGTGATGTTCCCCGAACTGGATGATATAGCAATCAAAAGCTGGATGATGGTCCTCCTGTTGACGAGATTACGATTAGTAAATAAAATTGCATGATCGGATAAATTCTGAAAAGTTAGAAAAACTTCTATAAATACATACCACAATAACTCGATAGCTAAACAATCATTGAAAATAAGGAAGTAGTGGATAATTATTTCATCCCAGACTAAGACTCAAAATAAGTGTATATTGGCACATGACATCGCTGAAGTCTTACTCAAAACGTTCAACTATCGTGATAAACATCATACAACTGAGCTACTGAATCATAAACTACCGATTCATACTTCGAACTTCAATCAATGTGAGATGAATAGTACAACTCGTAATCACAACCGTCGATGATTGATAACTGTCTCGATGCACCTATCGTTAACTCTACAGGTCACAGCTATTAAACCTTTAGTTTTGTTTACAAGTGTTCTTAATGTGATATCAGTCCATAAAAGTTATACATCAAAAATATATTTAGCAACAAATATTAAGCTTATTATTACTCGTATCAAATGGACAATTCTACAATAAATACTCAATAATTAAGGGAAAAACATAATAACGCCTAATATACAAACCACTCTAACCTCAATAACTAAAAGGATGAAGAAAACAGAAGTTTTATTTAGGCACCCCCGCCTACCGACATTAATACATAGAAAAATGTATATATTTGTATAGAAATCTAAGCGTGTTCTTGAGGATCAATTAAATTTAATCGCTCACGCGCTGTTTAAAAATTTACAATGTCGACTTTAAAATTCACCTTTTTTACATTGATTCAAATTAAAATCTTGAAAAACAGTGAACTTTCCAAGAAAAATTAACGTGAACATGTTTAAACTGAAATTGAAAAAACCGGGATCTAACTTACCAAGTACATGACTAACGTGTACTTTACGATTGTCAATGTTCGATGAAATACTCAAGCCTAGGTCAGAATCTAGTGATGATGAAGAAATGACTAGTGTTTGTGAATTTGATACACCTTGAATACTACTACAATTACTATTTAAACTGCATGGAATACTAGATAAATTACTAGAACCTCGGAGAGGCAATGATGATGAAGTTGCAGATACATGAAAATCCGTTTCATTATGACATACATTTAATTTATTCGTGGGATAATCATCAGGGAAATAATCAATAGTTTGATGATGATGGGGATGAAGGTTTGATGCACAAACAGAACATCTAAATAAAACAAAATTGGTGTGCACTAAGATATAAATAAAAGCAAGAAACAGCACATTTTTGTGCTGCATAGAATTGTAAAACGAAACAATGAGTTACAGGGTGAACTTGATTCGTAATAATTTAGGATTATATATATATATATATATATATATATATATATATATATATATATGAATTCAATTACATATATGATGATGTACATAACATGCTTCATTAAGAGTAAAGAATTAAGTGAGTAGAAAGAATATTAAAAATGCATGATGGTACCCACACCTTCTTTTAAGGCATTCGAATATGACAGAAATTTAAATTTAGCGTGGACTAACCTTAAATTTGATTGATCAATTACTAACATAAAATGTTTCCATTATTTGATAAAATTCATGGAAAACAAATAATTTGTTTACTACCAAAAGTTAGAAGTGAAATAAAAGAACTATTACATAATGTTTAGATGATAAGCATATTATTCTGAAATTTGAAAGTGAATGTCAAACATTATCCAATCATTTTAGGAATTGAATTTGAGGAAGAAAACTCCTCATGATTATTTACAATTTATCTCAAAGGTACAAAAACATGTACTTTTCTTCCGATGTTGATTCTATCATTGACGGATATTATAATTTGAATCGAATATAACATATTACTTTTCCTATTTTGATTCAATGGATACAAACTAAGCTATAAAAGCTGAAATGTAATTCATTTACTTGAAATTATTAGTGCTAGCCTAATTTCTCTACAAAAGACAAAAATAAGCCAAAAAATGATAGTTTCTCTTACCCACGGTAACAAACAGTACCATTAGATGATTTGTTGTTTTGATTCAGACAGGGTAGATAAGATATTTCACCATAATAGGATGCGTGTTGTAACAATGTCATAAAACCTATGAACAAATAAATAACGGGTAAAAGTGAAATGAAAAACCTCGAAAACGGAATACTTACATTTTAGAAAACACAATATACATATAGAGGGAAACAATTTAGATTGTCAGTCAGTAATTCATAGACAATGTAAAACAAGATATGAATGTGGACAAGTTTCTGCTGCTAAATCTGACAATAGTACACCCTAAAGGAAGCTAACAATATCAAAAGTACTTTATGTAGGAATAATTATGTTTGTTTCAATGGAGAGCAAAAAATAAGTAGTACGGTTACAAAGAAACAAATGGGATCAAAAGGAACAGAAAGTATGAAGTGATACTAAACGCAAGGCTCATAAGAAGACAGAAAAAGGACAGAACTGCATTAATATGATTTAATTAGAATCACTTTATAGAACATGTTTAATTGTCTACGACAAGTAAGTTTCGGATTCCAAACAGAGTCCGAATCGACAGCTAAGACACAATCGAGCAGTCAGTGACTTCACACTTTGGTTACCCAATTTATGTGGAGTGTTTCAAGGAGAACAAAGACCAATTTCTTGTAGCTTACACATATCTTTCAGATTTTTAGACCACCACCGTCTACCTCGACGCGCGATGTTGGCTGATATAGGAGCAGGATGGAAGAGAGTTACAGGCGGCCAAACTAAAACATGGCATCAGTCTATAAAGTCATTGACTGCCGGTTTGAGTCGTGTCGGCAGATGCAGACTAAATGGATGGGGCCCTCGTGAATACCGTAACCAGTGGTTAGAAACACTGAGTGACATGGCCTAGAATCAGTCACAATGGCGATGTATTCACTCATTGTCCTCCCTTAAATCATGAGCTTTAAATTGTTAATTATTATTAATGTGGTGTTATTCTTGAGGTGCCATAGAGGTATGGCAGCTTGGACCGATGCACACATGTGCTAGGTTCTATGTTGATCATACATACATACATTTTTAGACCATGTATCACAGCTGTAATGCATAGCGTACTCGCCCCTTGTTTAGCAAATAAGTATCACACCTGGGTTATATGCAGCGGAAGTCGACATAAGCCAAAATGACGTTTAACAATAGTGATGAAATCTTACTATCCATTAACCGATTCGAAATGAAAAAGCTTTTAAAATTGGTGAAGGCGTCAACGCGTCGTACTTCACTCTGTCTTGTGCTGTTAATGAAAAAGTCACTTATCTACGCATCCTCTGTTGATAAATGAACCATTCTCTTAAACGTGTGGAACCTCGAAAAGTGAATCATGCATGGAACTACACACAATGAATTGAAGAAACATTCGCAGTAAATGTAAATTTAGTCAGAAGACTAGAATATATATATATATATATATATATATATATATATATATATATATATGCAAGTGAACGGCTGTATCTAACCAAAATCTTGGTTTTTAGGCATCGATGGGCGTTTTCCATTTAATTAGTTATTTGTTAATCATAGGGCGTTTACGGTTCAAGTATTTAATTAACAATATATACTCCAATACATTAAGCAAAAATGTGAACTAGGAGTAACTTTATGCCATCCACTTAGCTTTATTTTAACACTAAGAAAAAAATATGTAACTCAATACTTAGAAGAAGCAGTACTAATTTAAGCAAATCGTTTGTTGGAGTTTGGAAATTATCTGTCACTCAAATGCAACTTCATAGTTCAAACCTTTAAAAATCATTTATTATTTAGTCTAGTATAAGCGAGAACTTACTAACTTTACCGTAATTATTCTTTAGTAATGATCCAAACAAAAAGCTTAATCAATTATTGAATGTAATATGCACTAGTAGAGGATTATACATGATCTAGTATTATGAAGCTATAATTACTAAACTAAATAATGTACATTTAATAAATCAAATTAACCATCTCTAAAACATAATGCAAGGATAGCCTACTTTTTCGAAACACTCAGCTTTCGATCAGTAAGTCAGTGGGTCTAAACCTCATCCCTCCCCCTTAATTCGGTTTTGGTAGCCGCTCAGTATAAACTACTTTCAATTGCTCACATAGAAATTAAGCTCACAGCGAAGAACATAAGTTTATACTTTATAACCGAGTTGCATTAAATTAAATAAACTTAGTCATAATCAGGACAAGATCAACAATGACTGTTACCAGATATGCCCTTAACAATTGCACTAAATATTACTGAGAGTGCATGATGTAACAGTTTTACTAATACAGTTAAACAGATGGGAGGGTATAATTTATAGACGGAATTCAACTAAATAGTTAGGATGCACATACGGAAACAGAGGTAGATCAAATGAAATCGATGGTATCTACGTCAGAAAAATCTAAACCCTCGCATACATGACTTCTTACCGAATAAACAGGTCAGTGTTAGTAGCCCAGTCGAAAGTGCAATGAGCGTTTGAAGAGAGGGGTGCTGGATTTAAAACCACTAGACGATAGTTCCTCCACTTGAAGAGGATTGATTAGAATGAGACAAATGCCCTGGATTCTACTGTTAAACATATTTCAATTTCAATGAAATACACTAATATCGTAATTTCTGATATTAACTGTGACTACATAAATAAAAATAAACCAGACGTCACACAAATCATTAGTTTTAATCAGATACTTCACTATAATTAAAGAGAGAGATTATTGTTACATCCTGAATATAATACAATCTAGTAACATAAAACATAACAAAATCTGAAACACTAATGACAAGTAAGGCCTACCAGAGTAGTTATACCTTTGAGGACCCATCCATCGTCGTTTATCATCATTAAGCAAAAGATCAGCATGAAATCCATAGCCTAACATTGTTATAACATAACGGATAAATGCTCCATCGTTATCTGCATGTACAGATACAACATCCAAACTCATATCATCACCTATTCATTCGAAAAAACAAGAAAATAGCATTTGTAAAAGAAAGAATTTACTTAATCTACTCAAATGTAACAAAATTAAGATATAGAAATAGTATGTTATACCTTTAAATCACATTGTTTTCGTACTTGGAAACAATAATATTTTAGGCAAACATTAGGTACTAAAACCTTAGAAGTCACATATGTTCCAAAGTAAGGTTGTACTGCATAACAAATGAATGGCTGAAGTTAGCGAACAACAGAAGCTAGAAAATGGTCAGTGGAAATCGAGACGAAACATTCACAGGTTTGCTACCAGTATCAATGAACGATCCACTTTATTCTTAGGTAGATCCTGATGAGCAGACATGTATATTATTCGTATAAATTAACCATATTTTGAGATTCGAAGACTGTATGTTTAATTAAATATATACATCTATAAAATCTTGCTTTTTCTCAAATATAAACATCCGACACTAAAATGTACGGCTAATTTATTTTGCTATAAAGACAGAAGATATTATTCCATCCTTATGAAGTTCTCAAAATCTTCTATTTAGTTGTTGTGCTTATCACCTGCTTTAGCTAAACGCGATCTCAAGTTTCGCACTTTAAACTCGGTCAGTGAGACACTATTCACCAAATATACCAATCTACACTTGGTAAATGAGTCAAATCATCACGTGTCACTAGAGCAATTAACACCACAATATACAGACACATGGAAAACGTTTGTTTTATTTGAAATATCTTCGGACTTTTCCTACCTTAGTCTTATTATTATTAAATTGATTTCAATTTTGCACATTTTCAACCATGCGCTAGTAACCTATATTCACCACGTGCTTCCACCCTGCATTTTTATTGATTTGTTAATCGGTAGTTTTAGAATGTCAAATTACCTTTGTCTTTCAATGCCACTAACTTTGTCTTCTTAAGAGATACTAAGAGCGTCTCGTGAGATGACTTACTGGATCGCCGATCCCTATGGATTCAAAGGTGTATAAGTGACACTAAAATGTAAATCGGAACATATTCAAAAACTTTAAGCTTAATTAGAATAAATTCTTTTCAATATTGCTTTAAATTTATACAAGATAAAAGTCGATTCACATACAGTTACCAGTTCATACCCATCCCAATAAGGTAGATATAGAAAGTAATAATCGTTTAACCTATTTAGGTATCGGTCTCTGACAGCTGTTCAACTTACAACAGCTAAACGTGGAATCAACCAGTAAGTTCGAGTTACAAATAACATAATTAATTAACGATCAACACACCAGAAATAATATGAAGCGCAGCAGTTATAACATCGTTGGTACCATGGACAGAATAAGAGGCAGTATCTGTTGAACCTATAAGGTGAAGAATAAAAACAAGAACATGACGATTACTAATTGTCGTTTACGTTAGGTAGTCGAAGGTAATCGGTAGGAACTTCCGAAAAAAGCCTTCATGATGGTTGGAAGTCGATAGCAAGACATATTATGTCATTACGCACTCTTTAACCCAGTAACCATAGTAAGGTACGTAAACGTAGATAAACAACCATAATTTTGTTATTTTCACAGTATGATTCTAATTAGCCAGTTGGTCTTAAAGTATGTTAAACTATTACTTCATTTTCAAGGTCTTTTGTAAATATAATATCTAATAACGCATGATTCATTTTTCTTGAATTAATGTTTTGACCTCCACCAATACATATTCCGCCATAGAATTGTATTCCGGACTCGCTGAGACTAGACGTATTAGTAGAATCGTGGCATCCAGATATCCTAATCAAAATAAGGAATTATCACTATATAGCCCAAAATATGACGATGAGGAGTTAGTTGCATGTGAATTAAATGATAATTGGAGCTATCAACGACTAATTATGGGAACTGGAAAAAACATTTAAAAGTTTAAGTTAACAATACAGGAGGTTGTAATATGATTTCAGAATATCAAATTTTAACTTGTGATTAAAATGCCATTTGCAAAGTACAAAAGGATTTTATAGATTAGTCTTTTGTAGAAATAATCCTAAGTTAAGCTATTTTCCACAAACCTTTCAATCAGACTCTAAATACATCTATTTTGTCTGTTTTTTTTAACACTAACCTGTTGGAATAACTCCAAGTCGAATTGTAGACTTTAACTCGATTCCTCCAGGTTTATGTCCTGAGAAGAGTGGTAAATTGGACTTGGATCTTTCGCGTAACAATAAACCTTGAACGGCTTCCGCTAGAAATCCATCTCCACCGACACAAATTACTCTGACAAGTCAAGTAAACAAAGCAGAAGAACAATAAGTAATAAAAATTAAAAGTGAAGCATAAACAGGTAGTGAACAATCTGAAAGTCGGTTGTGTATTTAACTGACATTGTAACCCACTGGAAATATCATTGTAATAACCTATAGTTTCGACGTTTAGATTGTCTCAATTGATATTCATCGATCTCATTAATTGCATCCAAGTGCACCTTACATGCTTAGTGAATCTCTGGTTCATCTTCTTTCTTGTTCTTCTCTCCTCGCAACTTCCTCATTCACTACTCCAATAAATAACATAGCTTCAGGCTAGACGCAAACAGCTACATATTTACATCCCAACAAAAAATTTACTTCTCAAGGAAATTGTGGCTAATTGATAGAGTTGCGTATTACAATATGTAATGAAAAGAAAAATACTTATCTTAATTCACTAAAAATATATTAAGTACAGCCAAGGTACAAGCTATGACTTATGTAATATAGACTACGTTGAATTATTTCAAGTACTAAGTATCTCATTGCCGAACAACATAACTAAATACAAAATTACAAACATTAATTTATATTAATTTAGGATAACTGACGGTGTGTACTAAAGTGTCATTATAATATGTTTTAACTTAGGTCGCTGCAATCAGGGTTTGTTATCATGATAACATCAACAATATGCTGAATTATGACGATACTGACACAGGTGTTCACGCTAACAATTCTCTTCACAATTATTCACCAACGAAATAGTAGAAATTCTAAATGTAAGGGCATGTTTTACATTCATTGTATCCATTAAACTTCGTTTAGTGTTAATATTTTGCCCTCCTGATCTTATTACAAGTATGTGTTGTAAATCGTCGTAGGCAATGTCCAAATAAACACAAACACTGCCCACTAACTTTATTACTTATAAGAAATCTTTGCTGTTGCTCTGTGCTTCCTGTTTCCCTTTACGATTTCCTCCTACCAGATGAAGATAATCATGTATAAAACGTGAAGGGGATCTATCTGTGCTACATTACTTTTTTATGCTTATCAAATATTGTATCTTAATCCTCCTGCTAATGAACCACGATGTGTAGTCTGTGACATCGCCCACTATGAAACGCTTGCGGTGATGCATCTGTCACTCACTATACAAACTTCAATTTCTTGACACCAGTTATTATACACAAACTGTACACTAACAAAATTATTTCCGGTAGCAATGATTACGTAACCACTATGATATCATGTATATCATACAGCCAATATCTTATTCTTCAGAGTTTTTAATAACTTAGAATTTAACATTCAGTTGGAATAAATGATGACTGATGTTCTACTAAATAATGTACCCTTATCTTTTAAACAACTCGAACGCACCTATCAGTCAGTCGTGAACAATCTAGAACCTGGTAAATATGAGATTAGATCCACGTCGCTATACCACATTAACACGATAAGATCAAAATTTACAAGATTAACACGACAATATAAATCAACAGGAAGGAATTAAGCACATACACGTGAATTGGTGTGTATTCTATAATTACAGAACATACTATTATTATCGAAACGTTAGAAGCATACGGGAATGATTACTGACCCGCTTCGTGACTCATGTTAACTGACATATCTTTATATGTGAGTAGTAGGCTTAAATTCCCAATTTATGATCGTTTGGTCAGTTATTCAATCTTCTAAGATCCGCTTGAAGCAAAGATTCTGGAAACGATCCCATTATCAAATTACCAGTTTGGTCACTTTATCAATTCAGTCATCACATGATAAACAGTGAAAATTCACACAAAACTAATATGCTGTATGTGACGGAATATAACCAAACACAAAAGACAGTAATATTGTTTGGTTTATTTTTACAATGAAAACACTATTTCATACACAGTACTGGTTAGAGACACTTAGATAAGTTAGTCACCTTAAACGAGGTAGCTAAACAATGTTTTATTAATAATTACGAAGAGGAATGTATAAACTCAATTACCCTAAACTCGCTTTGACTTCAACCTTTAAGCGCATCTAACATGATTTATATCAAAATGATCTGTGGTCAAAATATGAGCTGGAAACTTATAAAAAAGATTACCAACATTACTACACAATACTACACTATAAGACTTGCTATACTGTCATTTATTCATGATACAAAGTTGCATTTCAGTAACAATAT
The DNA here is from genome assembly GCA_025215515.1 of Schistosoma japonicum. NCBI lineage: Eukaryota > Metazoa > Platyhelminthes > Trematoda > Strigeidida > Schistosomatidae > Schistosoma > Schistosoma japonicum. Next base: position 32,706,134 of record CM046062.1, on the reverse strand, counting down.
ATTCAGTAGTATTAAAAAAATATTATTAACGAAATCATATTTGTGATGGCGACCAGTTAAAGAAAGAAAAGTGGTGAGTTAAATATGAGATATAACATTTCAAGAGCAGTTTTATATAACTAGAAACTGACAGCTTGACTGTTTTACAACAAGAAAGACTAAATATATTGAGGTAGTAAATTAGGTCAATTTGATTATTTTATCAGGAAATGCTGAAGATAAAAGCACGAATATAATGTTTAATATGATCAGTCTTTAACCATGGACTGTCTGGAAAATTATTAGGTTCATATATCCACCTAGTAATGTGGCTAATTCAGACCTGTTTTTATTGCAACTCTATAAATTTAGTCCGCAGTACTAGTATTGTGGTGAGGTGGTTCAAAGGTTAAGGTGTCCAAATTTCACCCACGAAGTAACAGTTTTAACTCCCGCTTTGCTCATCAAGGTCCGGACAGCCAGGTAGTATTACTAGCCCCTACACTCAGAGCGCGCCTGGAAGCCAAGTACTTGTATATGTATGTAGAAAATGAGTTAATAATGATACATTGGTATTATAACGATTTTTAATATGTTCAACCAATGAAATATATATACTGAAACGAGACTTCTCTACATAATGATTACTTAAATTATTAAAATAACTAATTTGCTGAAAATTTGTTCACTATAAAAGATTCATGAATTGCTACCATATTCGGATAATATTAAAGCAAATCAATATACATGTTACTTCGACCAATAAAGTTCACAATGGATGAATATAGGAGGAAAACTTACCCATCATAAGAATCCAACGAGTTTTCCATTAGATAATCTATCACATGACCACGGAAGGTTGTTACTGTATAATTGAAAAATATTGAAAATAATATGCAATTAACGGCATCTAAGTGTGAATTAATTATCGAAAACATTCTTATATCTAACTCTTATGATTTATTTTCACAGAATTTCATTTTTAGTTATATATTCTAGTGTAAAAAGAAATAATAATGAAACAAAAAGGAAATAGGAATTAAATATGAGTAGTGACAAACGATTTATGAAGTATTATGAATAATTAACAAATTTCATAAAACAAAGGAGATAAATTTAACCTACCAGGCATTTTGACTTGAAATGTAGATACTTAAAACCTCTCATGAAATTAACATGACTCCGTTAAAAATCTTGTGACGTTATTGCATAGAAATATAGGGTTAATACATATTTTATAGTGGTCACAACGTATATACATATAGGTGATCGGGTAAACTTTGAAGGTGAGCAATTAACCTAGAGACCACTAAATCAGTATACAGTGATTGACATTCTTAAAATTTTAAACTAAAATTTCAAGCCATGTATTTTGAATGAAATCGCTGTAAACATTTCTCTGGTGACAATAAAAGGTCTACGATAATGCAGACTTGATAAATTGCAAAGTATGTTCTAATGTATTGTTACATAATGAATCCTTCAAGTAATCAAGCCCTATTTAGAAAATTTCGCTTTTTGCATTCATATCCTCTGCTACAATCCATTCAGTCAGTCAGTCAGTTACAACGTAGAACTTTGTACATGCGTACATCAGTTCAAGTTGCCATGCCTCAATTAGCAGATAAAGATTAAATTGTCGGACCAAATCCCAGAGTACGGGAGGTAGTAACACAGTAAGTACTAATGGAAAGGCATAGAGATCAGAGATGAGATTTGAGATATAAAGTGATTCAGTAAAGAGTAGATTATAATAAGCTCAAAAATTAGAATTTGGAGGAAGACAAGGAGTGGATGCACCTGCGCCATTGCCAACGATTTTGAGCCATATCACCTAAAGTCTCTAACCATTTGTTACGATCATCGTGTGGGCCCCAACCAGGTAGTCTACATCTATTAACATGGCTCAGCCTAATTGTCAATGACTCCATGGATTGGTGCCATGTTTTTGTTTGGCCACCCCTAGCTTTCTTCCAGCCTACTCCCACACCAGACAACATTGCACGTCGAGGTAGACGGTGGTCAGGCATACGCAACACATGTCCTAACCACCTCAGCCGGTGAAGATTCACTACTTCATCAATAGGCTTGCCGTATTTACCTAGTACTCTATTCCTAACCCATGCATTGCTTACTCGGTTGTCCCAGCAAACACGAGCAATGTTTCGGAGACATCTATGATCGAATACTAGGAGCCTACGGATATCCTCTATCCTTAAAGGCCATGTTTCACATCCAGAAAGTAAAACGGATCTGACTGCTGCACAGTAAACGCATCCTTTCGTCATTAAACGAATGTCTCGCCTACGCCACAAGTGACGCAGGTTGGCAAAAGCCGATCGGGCGTTATTTATACGGGCCGAGATTTCATCGGACACTAGACCGTTAGGACTGATGAGGCTCCCTAGATAAGTAAAACGGTTAACGCATTCAATAGTTTCACCCCCTATCACTAACTTTGGTGCCGAATTAAGCCAGTCCTGCAGTAGCATTTTGCATTTGGATGGGGAGAATCGCATCCCAAACATGCTTACGTTCAAGTTTAAGGTAGTCAAAAAATTCTGCATTTTATCAGCATCTTCACTCAGTAGAACTATATCATCGGCATATTCTAAGTCAGTAAGTTTATCTCCTGGAAAGAGGTCAACCCCAGAGAAATCAGACGATGACAATGTTAACTCTAAAAGTATGTCCATGATAAAATTAAATAAAAATGGAGATAGCGGACAACCCTGACGAACACCACTAGAAGTGGTCTATTCCGAAGACAATCTGCCATAAGCTCTAACACGACATGTGGTGTTCGAGTAGAGAACTTGTATAAGATTAATGTATTTCTCTGGTACGCCTTTCAATGACAGACATTGCCACATAACCTTACGATCAATAGAGTCACTCACTGATTGACTGTAAGTGATTGTTGTTCACGATCCTACATTATAATCATTACGTAAATTAAGACTAATACACAAATAAGCAACTACTAATAAAATGTAACTAGCTTTAAATAAGTCCCAAAAGTAAACAACATATTAGACTGCGTTTAGATCGATCATTATCAAACAGGTCAACCTAAATTTATATCCGAATAACCAGCCAAAGGACGCATCATGTAAACATTCATAAATAGATTAGATTTTCGTAGGCAAATCATGTGTTGGTTTTCACAGTAAACAAAAAAGACGGTAAACGCAATATAAAGTACAAAATATTTCATCATTTTCTAATGTGACATTAGTATCTGTAATCACATTCGCAAACCATCCAGTGAATTCATATAAATAGAAAGCTTTGGAAATCTATTTTTAGTGGTTGTAAATAAAAACTTTGGGTTCTCCTCCCGTCAACGTTAAACCTCTAAAAAAACAATAGGATTTGTTGTCTTCGCTCCAATATGAACAGTCACCTCCAAATGCAATTATGTCAGCTTTTAGTCATCTACCATCATCATTTATCTCTGAGCACTACAGAGAACGTTTTGTTTATCTGAGAAGGTAGAGTGTGAAAATACTTTATGCTGAATGCTTACAATACCTTGCTTATAAAATAAAGCACATTAAGCAACAATCAGTTGCTGACACTACGTTAGAATTTTAAGAACTCCATCATTTTTGCCTATTTTGCAAAAAATTAGACACATAATAGCTTTTTTATATATTCTGACAGTTGTAGCCACCTTAACAACGTGGTCAGGTTTATCTATCGTGATGAACCAATAGGGGCATACTAGCCAGAACCATCGTTCTTTAGGGTCCTAGAATACCAAGCAGGTCGGCAGTAAGACTAAAAGTAGCAAACATATAATCCGGGGGAGAAATCTTACTGTTGATTGTTTAGAGGTCCAAAGGAAGTAAGGTGTATCCCTTCCTTCGAGCAACCAGCATGATAGCGATGACGCCTTCCTATAAACGAAGGAGAGGTTGAACAAATCTGACTCTAAGGGTATGCACCTCACCTGACTCCATAAATTTTCGTCTCCTGTGGTACAAGCTTTTCAAGCACGGAGCTAACACACCAAGAACTACATGTAAAAAGGTTGTGTGACCTGCCTTAAGCAGTTATCCCTTGGGGACTGTAGTCACACTCTAGGATAGTCAAAACCACCCTTAACTCAGCTTCTGTTCTAAGTACCTAAAGAAGAAAAGCCCTTTCACGATATGAGCAAACAGGAAGTGATAAGTGCCTTCACATCTGGTAACAGCACTCGATATCACCTTTTTCACGCTCAAATCACTCCTCCTCGTAACGTTTCTTCTACTTTCATTTCCAATCCTCAACTTTCGTCGATCTCTCCAATACGTGCCACACACGCTAATGGTCGGAGTTTAAGGAATGCTATCTCAGGTCTTCAGAAACCGAACTTTAAACTCTACGTTAGAGTATTTCATGTGTGAACATTGTGTCAAATCGGTCGAGAGGCCTCCCCAGCTACAACCTTTAAATCTTTTGCCATTGATATATGTTGTGTCTCCGAAAAACGTATATAAGATCCCAGTGTCGTCATTCGTCTGGCCTCACCAAGTCAGTACGGAGAATTAGCGTGATTCATTCTTTGTTTATCTGGAGACCTAACAACAGATTTTCGTGACCTTGCTGGTTTGCGAACAGAACAAGTACTTTTTAATTGAATTCATATCGATAGTCGTTTATGTACAGTTAATCGAAATGATACAGTAAGAACTCAGAAGGACAGTGACCCAAGCAAGTGCCTTTACATCGTCTGTACTTATCCCCCCCCACTAACTTCAGCTCAGATAGAGTAAAAGATGAAAGTTTCCTAGCCTCCTTCAGGAAACTAAACTTAGTAATCATAACAGGGGATTTTAATGCCCAAGTTGGTATGTTAAGTCGTCTTAAAAAATACTTGGGCAGATTTTTCAGCCCACCAGTCCGATGAGCAGATGATGGAGATTATCTCCTATATGTATGTTCAGATTAACGTTTATTGGTTACGAACACAATTTTTGGGCACCATCTAACCTGACGATCCTCAACATTAGCACAAAGATAGACAAAGATTGGTCATATCGACATCCGTCATCGTTGAAGCTCTGTAGAGGACTGCCGATTATTCTGGAGCACATGTTTGGACCCTAACAACGCCTTAGTGAGATCGCGTATTTCTAAGGGTTCTACTGAACACAAAAAGGTCATAGCCTTGGATATCATTTCTAGAAAGAAAAAGCCAAGGATGAATTTAAGGAAGGATCAGAGAACCACCATGTTCAGCAGCTTCATCCTGAAGAAGCTTGAAACGATTTTCAACTAGCCGTGAATGAAACAACGGTATCTGCTTTCAACTTAGATCAAAGATTAAGAAAGACCAGTGGATTTCTGGGACTTCTAGTGAACTGATGGAGGCTCAGAGAACGATGAGGAGCGATGACAACTAAAATGTAAACTGACAAAAAGTTTCCACAAGGGTCGTGAGCAGTGGTGGGTAACAAAAGCTAAAGCGATGGACACGGCTGACGCAATATGCAATACCAAACAACTGTTTCGACTCATCAAGAAAACTGACAACAGAAAATCGGTTGTTAGCGATACCATTTTGGAAGAATATGGGTCCACGACCTACTCTCAATTGAGAGGATTAAACTGATGTGCACACTTTCATGAATACTTCGACTAGCTTCCAGTGGCCTTTCACTTACCGACTATCCCCAAACCACCTCAGTGAAAATTGACACATGCCTGCCCCCCCCCCCAACTCCTAGTGAGATTAAATATATTATAAGTACTTTGAAATAAGGAAAAGTAAAAAGACCTAATAGGTTGATATGACATATCTTTAGGAATAATGGGCTAGTTTCAGTAGGTAAGTTGACAAATAATTTAGTTAAAGTCTGGGAATTGGTTGTAATTCCATCCAACTAATCTCCATCGCCGATTACCTCAGTGTTTAAAAAAGGACAATAGTCCTCTTGTGATAATCAAAGAGAAACCAGTTTGACTAACACTGTGTCTGAAATATTAGCCTCTGCAACCATCCGATAGCTATTTGATGCTATCGACGACAAGCTCGACAAAAGTAGGCTGGTTTCAGACATGAACGACGACGGACTGACCAAATATTCATTCACGATGTGTGTCAGCTTCAAAAACATGGGCACATCAACGTCGAATAATAGTTGTATTCCATGACTTGAAAGCAACTTTCATTTCCATAGGCCGAGAGATATCATGGCAGTGTGCTGCTAAAAGACGTACCACATAAGTACATAAGCTTCATAAAAACTCACTCGTCGAACACCATTATCTGAGTTAGAACTTGTGGCGGGCTGTAATCATAATTGACAACCTCGAGTGGTGTTCTTTAGGGTTGCCCCTTATCCCTTCCTTAATTTAATTTAGCCACGAATATCTTCTTAAAAGTTACGTCTATTCAGCTACATTTTTAAGAATTAAATTTTTGACAGGAGGCTCTTTTATCTATTCATAATATGCTAACTAAATGGCCGTATTCGGTGTAGAAGCTTATAATATGTGATCTCCTGAGTAGCAATGCAAACATATTCGGGAAGCGTTCCTTTCCCCCGAAATGCAAAATGTCACTCCCGGATTGGTTTGCATTATCTCGGTTTGTCATGGGAAATGAAGTAGTTGAGTAGGTTCATCACTTCATTTATCTCGGAAGTTTCATTTGTCAGCTCTGGTGAGTCAATGTTTGATGAAATCTCGGCTCAAAGCCAGAGAGCAGGTTTGGCTATGGCTAAGTTACGTTACTTGTGGTGTAGGCAAGATACTTGTCTAATGGATGAGGTTGTGAAGCTTCATCGTCTTAGGTGGCTGGGATGTGTATTACATATTCCCATTCACAGCCTGCCTTGCAGCACGATGTTGGTTGGTGTAGGAGTAAGGTAGAAAGAAGCTAAGGGCAGTTAAACCGAAATATGGTGTCAGTCCATAAAGTCTTTGACTATTGATATAAGCCATGTTAATAGATACAGAATACTTGGTTGGAATCTGCATGATAATTGTGATAAGTGCCTGAAGACATTGAGTGATATGGCTCAGAATCAGTCACAGTGGTGTAAATTTATTTACTCGTTATCCTCCTCTAGATCTTAAGTCTCATTATTTTATCTTATACACCTTCGCTCTGACCCTCTCTATAATATCCTATTATCGTTTTATTCTCGCAAATTTGACTGTATTGTCCTAATGTGGTATGGCAACTTAAACTTATGCGCATATGTGTCAAGTTTAACGTTTTTCATAACTGACTGACTCTTTTATATATAAAGACAGCTGATTATTAATGTTACTAGATGACCGGTGTCACGGATTCATAGAGGGGAGGTGTGGAAAATGTTTAATAAATTGGTAGGGGAGTGTTGAAGATTAAAAACACAAAAATTGGACGAAGTGTATTAGAAATGTAAGAGTAAAGTAGGAATACTGTGGTAATGACAAAATTGGCAATATGAAGTAGTAATAGTAATATTTAATTAAGCTCTAAGGTTCCTCATTACTAAATATCAACAGTGTTGAACTTAAGAGAATCCTTACCAAAATTTGTTACCTAGCATATGAAATGCATAGACGAGTTGTAGCTTTTAATTAATATAGTTGTAGTGAGATAACGAAACCCAACACTCATAATTATATTATCATCAGTTATTATAGCATATACACATTCTGAGGAATATGAGATCTAAATGTGACCATTCGGTTTACCTTAGCTAACTGACGTAAACAAGTTATAGTTCGCTTTTCACCTTATTAAAAATGCAATAGTCAGTTTTATATGGTTGGCAGTTTCAGGAATAGTATTAACATCAAAAGTGAGTGTAGTAGGCAACTATATACCAATTAGTGGTCACTAGCACATAATCCAGACAAGCAGTTTCAAAAACAGTTACAATAGGCGTCAAAGCCTATATATCTTCTCCAACAGCAAACCCATTATTAAAAAATTAACAATGTAAAAACAATAATCTCAGCCATAACGATATACACAAAACATATTATAGATTATAAGTCAGTTTTGTAGGGTATCAAGTGATTAAAAATACATTAAGATTCAGTGTACATAAAAATTGCAATGCTAAAACTAATATGTTATCTATACAATCAAGAATCACTAACAAAAAGTTATCAATCAAAATAAATGGAAAAGCGGTTTATCAGCTACAACAGTCACCTTTATTTAATTAGCTACAGATTCGAACTTCGCTTCCCTGCTTGTTTTTGGAACAATATAGTAATCCTAGGTGCTATGCAAAATGTACGACTTAAAGCTGAATATACAGACTTATGCTTGATAAATGAGATTAGTTCGTTTAAATGGTAATACAAAAAATAAGAATACACAACAGAAATGATGAATAACAGGTGAATATGCTGCTAGGAGACAGTGTTATCTCTTTAAATAACCAAAGATTAACTTACAAGTGATAGCAATACGAAGTAAATTTATAGTAAGCCAACTTAAATGTATGTGTATGTATGATCAACATAGAACCTGGTATGTGTGCATCGATCCAAATTGTCATAACCCTAAAGCACAGCAAGGTTAACAACACATTAGTAGAGGTAGAAGTTACTTTAATAATAACAAAAAAAACAAAGCTAACTTAAATACCGATTCAGCAACAAAATGGAAATGATATACAAACCCACCGATGACGTTTGTTTGAATTCCAGCTAAACAAAATAACGGTGCCACTTGACGTGTGTAGATTTGATGTGATTTTCTTATTCCACTGAAGGGATTAACGAAAACCAATAAGTTGCGTGGACGTAAGGGGTCTGTAACAAAGAAATCGTTTATATACAACATATTAATTTTGTAAGCAATTAGATTGATTTTACTACATATATATTAGTTGGCTAGTTTTCCGTTATTTAAACAGATATCTAACGAAAATGTAAGATAATGTAATCAGCATAACAGATAATTGCTATATCCCTGGCAAATTTACGACAAGCAATAAATATCAAAAGGAATGAACTTGATTAATTTCAAGTAGATAGTAATGTTATTTCTCAATTTAGGTTAGATTCTTTATGATGTGCTATTTAGTAAATATTAGGTTGACAGTGAAAACAAAAACCGCTAACAAACAACCATTTTGCTAAAACTTAATTTTTGATTAACATAGAACATGTCTGCAAAGCAAACATAAGTTAAAACTCAAATACAATTTTAAAAAGACCTTTTCGTAATCTCAGATTACTGTATCATTAAAATCCACGTTTGACTAACTAAATGAATAGTTACTAATCCACGGTAATAATTACTCGCACTTGTCTGAAACACTCAAGGAATGATAACAATGGGAAATTAACATATTACAGGGTTGATTCGAAAAAGGTGTTTATTTGTCAAGAAGTGTATCCAGTATTAATGGGACGATAACTGTTCGCTAAGATAGTATACTACCCCCTCCGATTGTCAGTAAAAACTGACTTAAACCATTGTAGACAAATTTAGAAAAAAGAGGATGAAAGACAGTGAAGAAGAGTTGGTCATGCACTAGCATAACATGACTAGAATCGTCGCCATATATTGAAGTAAACATTAGCAAGTAAAACAAACAAGTATCTCCACGATTCCTCAGAATTTACATTAGCAATATTAAAAGAACAGCTATAAGGAAGTACATAACAGATGAAAATTTGTGAAATGTCCCTGAGAGAATTTGCGCAACACCAGTAAAGACATTTACCCATATTTACTAACGCCAATAACAAGAAATGTTAACCTTAAGCGTAATATACGATAATTTGAAGACTAAAGTTGTCAACAAGTTAGATCTGAAAAAACTCTCATTTATCTGACTTTTCTACTTATCATATCACAGTTAAGTATTACGTAAATGAGTTTCCTATGTTCTATTATTCACCGAAATTACAGCGACTTGATTACGTTTTTATTCAACATAAACTAGTGTCACCAAAATTGCTATATTAATGGTTGTAATTAAACATCAAATTAAAGCATGTATAAGAGTTTTTGTCAAGCTAGTGAAAAAATCAAATAAGTATAGCTTAAATAAACAAGAAATAAATAAAATGGATAGTCAGATCATTCCTGAATTCGAGAAGCACCTTATCTAAAAACGAAGATTTCGCGAAAACTTTGCGAATTTCTGACAACTGTCGTATGGCGAACAAAACAAGGAGCGTGCATTCTTTTATACAAAAATTTCCACATAGCCTACACAAAAACGACGACACTAGCTAACAAGAATGCCATGCTAGAATAGAAGTAAAAAGCGAAGCTGTTTAATGTCGACTACTTTATTTAAATTGAGTCAATGAGTTATATTTATCTTCGAAACAAGAGCTAAATATATATTTTTAAAAACAAAACAGAAGCTTAACGCCTTGCAAGAATAACAGCTCAGATATGTATACACTAACTGGAATTTTAAAAGTCATCCTTCACCAGGAGCAAGAAGCTAAATTTACAATGAAGCCTCTTTAATAAAAACATACTTGTCTTTAATATACTACTGTTTAAGAAATCTAACCAAACGGACACATTTTGATCACAGCCACAGTAGAACGTAGAGCAACAAACTCCCCAATTATGCTTCTTTGCCCGCGTGAAGCTCCAAATAATGAATCCACAAGAGTGTTTGAAATGTCCATCCCCATTTATCTGCAACAACTTACATAAATTAGTGAGCCATTTTACTCCACAAATATCCGACAATGAAGTTGTCCCAATAATATTTTTGAAGCTTACTACAAGCAAATAATGATTTAGTATTACGTACTTTGTTTTACTACTGCACGAACATTTGATTCGTCTTCAATTCTCCACAGTATTTCGTCCCTCGTCACGCTTACGATGCATGGAAGGAAACTATTATCTCTAAGGCGATGAACTGATCCAACAGTCACATTCATCTTAAACAAAATAAACCCTGAATGACAGGGATTTATAACACCTATATGGAATTTTTTCGACGATAATGAATGAATTAACGTCGAACTAAATAGACCAAGTTATTCATACAGGTTTTTCGCTCGTGGGACTCATTTTGAATTAGAAGGCTATTGACCAGTTAGGACAGAATGCATAATGATCGATATTCGATACACAAACAACAAGCCAAACCAAGCTTATCAAAAATTATTTGGAGAATAAAAAGTATGGGTAAGAATGCAAAGGCAACAGAGTCCATACAAATTAGTGAAGAAGTGTAAAGCAGAAAATGAAGTCCCAAACAAGTCTTAAGAAATACACTCAGAGTAGCGTCATATTTGAGAATGAACATATTTCATGACCTCTAATACTCAATATTTTTGTAACAAGTTGAACAAACTTCTCACAAAGATATTTAATATGTAGCTATAGTTAAAACCCCCACTCCGAGAAAACTTACGAGTTTTATTAGTTGTTCATATATTGTATGAATACTGTAACATGATTGAACACAGAAACTGACATTACTTACTCTCTTCGTTTACTTTGGTTTTGTGCTTGTCGCATTAACGTTCATTCTAAATATAATTCGCCTATGTTCATCGTGACTGACTTCTAACACATGCAGTTATCTTAAGCGTTGTGGACGTGTATTGGTCAATATAGTATACAGGTGATTTATAGATAATTTGTAATTATATTACTGCGGATGAGATTTAGGTCGTAATCTAGTAGAAACATGCAATAACGATATCAAATACTTTCTTAAAAATATTGAGTTGCATTGTATACAAAATTCAACATAATACGTTATTAGAAATTCATTTCGGAAGATCTACTTATAACAGTTCTGCTTGAAGATCATGGGAAACACTCACCTTAATATCGCTTCTAAATATCTGCGTTATAACTCCATACTGGAGTTGACACCGTTGCAATAATGTCTCCCTACTGTATGATATATCGTTTTATAGAGGAGACTACTACTCTTAAGGAAAATAGATATTTCACTTATTTCTATAGTGACATTAACGTTCAGGCACTTGGGTGTTTGACAACACATTGCCTGGATGGCTGCGATGAATGGATTTCGCTTAGTCTCTATAATCTTCCGAATCTCAGATAATTGATGTAAAATCTTTGAACATCTGAACATTTCCTACATCATGTCACTAACAACATCTTCGTTCAGGCCGCAGATAACAAAATTGTCGATTTCTGTTCAGGATAAAATTTTTCAGAATTTCAAGAAAACACTACCTCTCCTTCCTTCAGTAGCATACTTTGGATAATTTCACTCATTATTGTCTTTCATTCAGACCATATATATATAATGTATACCCTCTTTTACATAACCTCCATCCCTCTTTGCATTAACTAACTGCCTCTAGCAATGCATTTTACCAAAACTTTATCAAAGAGTTTCTTGAGGTATATGAATACTGGATTTTTAGGTCCCCGTGGCTTCCTAGGATATACAGCCGTTCTTAAGTTATTGACATTTTGGTTGTATATCAGTGCTTTTCCCGAAACAAAGTTACTTTTTAGTATTTATCACATTTTTACCGAAAAATCATGCACCCTTCGAAAATATTTTCTCGACTGTTTTTCGAATGTTTTCGGGCTGAATCATATTAGTGTGTGCTAATTATTTAGTAAGCGCTACTACACTACTTAACGTATCGAATGACGGAAAGAAAAATTCCATCTTTTTACAATAATTTGTTGCAGTCAACCATTTCATGAATATATAGTTGCGAAGGCTGTTGTGACTGACGCTGACTGTGTTTGTTTTAGTGGACATGACTAGCTGATGGCGCTCAGCTAAGCATCACCGCCAGATCATGACACGACGCACAATAATAAGTAAATCCTCCTGTAGTCAGTTAACATAAACGTTTCCATCTTATTTACGCTCTACTCAAGGTCAAATATATCTTCCTCAGCATTCTTCATTACCTTTTGATTTCCTCCTATTCATACGAATATGTATAATCCTTATTAGCTAACCTGGTTAAGCGACAAGTGTAATTTGGCTGTATACACTGTGAACTTCAGGCCTTAATTTAATGTCACCTTATCCTACTACTCAGACTATTTCGCAAGTGTTAAAACCGTTAAAACTTTACATTCTATATTAGTCAAACTAAATCTACGACATGAAGGATTAGCCAGAACACTTACTCCGTCTTTATTAATACTTGTGAATGTTAGCAGTGTATTAGTGCCATCAATCTCTTGTACCTTTTGCTTGGACTCAGTTTCGTTCATTGCAGGTGGCCATAATACACTATATCAACCGTTTGGCGTTACTGATCCAGAAATAATACCACAAAATTTATCTTATGATTTATTTACAATTCAATTTTGTCGCTACCCACTAAGTTATCGATATTTGTAGTTCGTTAATAAATGTACGTGTATTTTGTCGATTGGGTTGTTTTTACTTGAACAAAAGTTGTACAGATATTGTATCGGTAACTATCCTGAACGAGCGGATCTTGTGTAACTGCTTGAGGGCTAATGACACAACTAACTAGAAGGATCCTGTCAACTGACGTCCATCGAGTTAAACTCACTACACATCAGTTTTGATGAACCTATCCGTATACGTCGTTATAACGATTCATGAGTTATTTTCATAACAATATAGGCGTAGAGTAAACTGATCCATTGAATACGTACGCTCATGATTGTTGTTTGGCATTATAGCGTTAAGTTATTTAAAATGTATATGAAGTACTCAAATCGATTCCATAAGTTTGTTTCGATATACACATTATCGTTTACTCTCTATTGATGATGAACTTTAAATTACATGTTATCACCAAAAGTCCATACTGTTCAAATGTGTAGTTTCTTTTATTATTTCATATATTTATTCTACTTTTCTAGACCTTGGCATTCTTATAGGCGTTTTTTCGGTGGTAATGTGTTTTTATTTCACTTATTTCCGTAGTATTTATTGAAGTTATTACTCTAACGAGAAACTAGTTGATCGTTTGAAGATTTATAGTAGTATTCAGTAACTGTAGTGTCTTCTTAGCCGTAACGAATCGGCTTGGCTAATCTGACACTAAACAGTTTTCTCCACTAGGTTTAGTCAACGACGCACTTGAATTTTGAAGATTTGTTTTCCAAATAGCAACTACCGATATCACTGTGATGTTAATGACCAGCCTAAGTGATTCAAGAGCCCAAAGCCTTAATTTAGCGTGGCTTCGGAAAGACTACCTATGAAATGCATAATAAGACTCCTACACTCATGACAAAAATTTTAAAAACTGATATCTAGAATATATCAGGAATACAGATTGCACTACGAACCAACCATATTTCCTAACATTACATTTTCAGCTCCAGCTCTGTATTTACCTTTGCCTATCTTACATTAATTTTTGTCTCTCTTATATATCACACCTTCATCAAGCTTTATTGTTTGTCCGTCGATCGTGAGTGACGTTATTGTATCCTAATCTATTGCTATTAATTAACAAGACTAATAACGATGTTGATTACAAGCACTGTTTTTAGTAATGTGGTTGATCAGTGCCTCTGCTTTCTATCGTATTAAACCGTCTGCATATAAAAAGGAGCATAATGAAAGTCTGATGAAATTTTATTAAGCTTAGTCACCAGTGATTAAAGCCAGCGGTATTCGAACGACCAGATGAAGTCACTGACAAATCTTACAGTGAGTGTTAAAAAACTATATTGATTATCGGGGGCATGGCTCCAAATAAGTTGCTTCCAGAAAAGTGTGAATGTTCATTATGTACAAATAATATCCCAGAAATAATCCGAGAAGATTCGGTCACACAAGGTTTCAGCTGGACGACTTAGATAACCACAAAATCACAATTTAGTTTCATTTACATGGGTGATATACACTTGTTAGACCAGAATAACTGAAAACAGATACAATTAGCAGTCGAAAATATAACGACACAGTTGTGCAAAAAAACATACATCACAAGGAGCTGCTGGAAGTTTTCAACTTTTGCAAATTTAATTGTCTAAAGCTTTCACGATCATCTGTAGAATCATCAAGTCGGAGGTATGGAACTAGATGAAACAGTAGAAAGTTTCAATAAACAATTAGACCAAAATAGTCTAATATTACAGATACTTGTAATAAATAAGAAATATGAGTCCATTGTACGAATAATATAGTGAAATCAACGATTTATTAGTTGGTTTACTCTGAGTGAATGATTCTAAGATGTCGGATCTTTACTATATTCATAGGAAAAGATCCACTGGCATCGACTAATGCTAGCGGTGAGTGAGCGCTCGACGGTAAATCAGGAATGAAGTTGTTAATCCCATCACCTGCACAAATTACAAAAGCCAGCAAACGCCATGGTTTCACGATAATTCCATGCTTTTGTCGTTGGATCCAGTCACTCAGTTTCTGCTAGATTAGGTTCTTCATGTAGTGTCACAGATACGATGTATGGTGTTGGTCGAAATTCCAAAGATATTATACTTTATCGATAATTTAGAAGTTGAGAGAATGTCGAGGGTGTTTAATCATTTTTCTACCTAGAATACACCTCCAAGATAATCCATGTCGTTTTGTGAGAGTCAATCTGAGTCTACTCCTGAAGGATTTTTGTCGAATATGTTAATACTTATGACTGTAAACCCAAACAATCGAAACGGAACTTGGATGGTTACAGTGATAACCAGTAGACAGAATATCAGACGTCGGACACATTGCTATGAACACAGGTAGCAAAGTGGTAAGGCAGAAAATGTTCCGGGTACAAAAGCCTCATTTCTATACAATTAAGCAACACTTAATAACTCGCGCGGACTTTGAAGGCTTAATCTTTTTACATGGTCTATCATTTTAATATTTAGTTCAGTTAAGCTCATATCTCAACTTTTAACACTATCATTACCGTTTATTAATAACTATATCATGTGTTCTAATACTCAAATGGTACGCAATAGGATTAAATGCTTCAAACTTAATAGGAGCTCACCTAAACCATGCTATATGTCTTCTGTTAGTGACTCTCTTCTTGATCCTGCGGTGACACAATGACTATCACTTACCAGGTCTGTTGACATCATGAAGAACTTATATAACTACCGAACAAGAGAAGGTAAAGCCTGCTCTCAACAGACACTAATACCTCTGTTAGTTTACATCGATTACAGTTATTTACTTGGGGGTAGCCTCTCCTAAAAACGAGCATGTCAAAGCCCACAATGCTCAGCTGATAACAACTCTACTACCGAACAAACTCCTAATCTAGTGACTTCGGGTTTGACAGACAAAGTAGAGCTTGATTTACACTAGTAATTCAACTGTCGAAAAAATCCGATATGGATTACACATCTATGTTATAAAACAGTAGTGTCGAGAAGGTTAAATGTGATTTGCAGGATGTAATTCAGCAGCTAGCAGGAATGCATTTTCAAGGGGTTTTATTCTCAGTTTAGTATGTGGCGTTTAACAATAAGTTAACAAACTATGGCCCCTTTAACTGCTACTGACCAAAGATACAGGCTTACCTGTACTGGAAGACCTTAAGAAAGTAGAAACCGTAATCGAATTCAATGCCACAGAAGTAACCAAGCGCATGATATTCAGTCAGAACCTAATCGTCTACAGTATACCGGATAAGGCACCATTACGAATCGTTAGGTATTCTTTAGGAGACTAGAAACTTCATACTTAGGTAAAGTTGAGCAGAACATCCCTGAAGTAGAATCCCTAACTACACCACTTAGTACCGCTACAGAATCCTATGACGATACTATTGATCAACAGACAGGAGTTATACTACGATATGTACAAAATAACATGTCAAATCTCTAACAACCACCTCTTAAGTGATGTGGATTTAGACACTACAACCCACAATATTAAGCCCTCTAGTTTATTATTAGGTGAATAGATACGAACTACAAAGGCGCGAGTAAATGCCATTGTTAGCCCACTAAACAACTAAAATATTATGAAAAGCGAGACATGAAGATCATCAAAACTAAAGATAAGCCCCAAGTAAGGTATTCTGACCTCATCTATACAAAAATGGCATGATATCACTCTGCTTACTGCATCATTATATAACAAGGCCGGTTATGAGACCTCATCGACTCGATAATAATCAAGGTTGTAAGCACTCACAGGCTGTACGCAACCAATCAAAACATAGCTTATTTAACTTCCAGCGTAAACCAAGGGGCGAACAAGTACACGACAATTTCTACTACCCTGACGAAAATGACTTTGTAAGAAATTCTAGGGAGCCAAATACATACTAGTATGCTCTTAGCCCTGATAATCCGACACCATACATGACCTACTCAGATCGTACAAGGAGTTTTACTCTCTTTCCCCACTTTTATAATTATACGCCTGATGGACTACCAGGTCATCCCCCCTTTTTGTACACCGTCAACCAGCTGCCGTGTCGTCTAACTTAAACTACTCTGAACATCCTAATATCTCCAAATACTACAATAACGTTTTTTGGGATTAGGCAACCACTAGTCCCCTTAGCAACACAGTTTGCCCAGACATTAGCTTAAACAGTCAGACTGACCTTTCAAACTAACATCTAGTTATATTGAAACAGATGACTTAAATAAAAATTTTATCTAATTCTTCACAATCCATTCCTCATTTTTGAACTTTGTATAAATTAACGTTTGCTCACTTCGTAATAAAATATCAACCCTAAGAACTATACCCTTATTAGCTAAACCTTCTTTAATATTTATCACAGAAACTTGATGTTCCTCCTCAGTAAATGACTCAGAATAAGCGATTTAGGACTCCATGCTATATTGCGGCAATAGAAAATATAAACGGGATGGCGGCTGTCTTATATACGTAAGTGTTTGTTTTTCGTCTAATAAAATCAATGACAAAATACTAGAAAAGGTACCAGAGTCAGTCCAGTTCAGAGAACTAATGGGATCTGTTAGGTACTCCATATTGTAAGTAGCCAGTCGTCTACATAACTCCTGTTAGTGTCTCCACCTTAATACAAAACAGCAAAAGTACTCTCGCCTTATTATTTCCCGATTCGACTCTGAACCAAGTATAGATAATCCTGAGGATAAGGCCACTATTCAAAGGCACAAGTAAAAGAGGACTTTAGATATGAATATTGCTAAACTGGATACGACTAAGCTAAGCTATCTAAGCGTAATTATCAACATCACTTTTAGATAGTCTATTAGTACCGACCAAAGATGCTACAAAACTTTTTAAGTTTCAGATCTGTTCTCTGATAATGCTTCTGTACATAGTGTGAATTCAGACCACATAGCTTCCGATAATCGTAGCACAAATGTAGATGCTCACATTTGTTGAAGTATCCAAACCCACACCCCTGAACATTTTAAATAAAGCGCAAGAATAGGCGAGAAAATTCCCAAAACTAAAAGCAAACTCCAAGTTAAATTTTAAGACGCCTTCAACAAAAGGATGGCATCCCAACAATGCTTCCTACTAGTCGTATTATAAGACCCGATTTGCAAGCGCTAATCGATTTAAAAATATCCGGCGTCATTAATACTAATAGGCAATACTTAATCTACTTAATATTGGCTTGCTAAACCACCTATATAAACCACATGACACCCCTAGGTATTGCACTTTTTATTGCTCATACGTAAGTAACTTTATAAATCATTCAACTATGTCTAAAAGGTACTAGTATACACTAATCCCCAACAGTCTATATACCACATGTAACTTACTCATGCTCTGCAAATGTTTTGGTAATGCGCTTGATATATGACCAAGGAACGTTTGTCATATAACCAAAGCAACCTCTAACGAATAAACCGATATTTACGAATAAGAATAAATCAGAAGCCATTGAGAGATGTAGGAGAAGTTACGTTTGATTGAGAGTGTAGTGTCAACCGGATAGAAACGTCTATGCTGGCTAACAGGTGAGTGATTTGCTTTCCACGTCGTGTCGTGGCGTGATCGAGTGTTGATTCTTGACCGACCACCTTCAACTAGTCGTGTCCGCTAAAACAAACGTAGGCAGCATCAATGACGACAACCTATGCAACTATTTATTTAGGTGATTATTTACCGCGTCATCATTATCTGAGGCAAGGAAAGAAAAAAACGAAACAGAGAAGAGATAGAAATATCTAATCACATCCAAAGGTTAGAAATTTTTAATACAAAAAGATGCATATGTAATTCATAAACTACCGAAAATGAAAAAATAAAGGAGAAACTTGATACTTACCCCCCCCCTTGGCTACCGTAGTGTAAACATTTTCATCTTACATTCTCCCCCCACCAAGAAATCAGACATTTCCATTGTCTACATTTATTACACCAGGTACAACTCGTTACTGACATACAATAATTCTGTGTGAAGAAACTGATTCCCAATAATTTCAAGGAAGAAATTTATTCACGAATCAATGAATATGTGCAGAAATGACCGTGCATACGTTAATGAGTAATCAGCCTTACTGGTTGTCAACATTCCCAATCTCCAGTATGGCAATTAAATGAACGTGTTAGAATTGTTTGTAAACTGAAGTGTTATCTATATAAACCACATACTGCAAGAACTTTGAACACGGTAGCGCTTTTTCACGGGATTTTCTTATTTTGTTTCTTTTGAGATATCTTGCACGTTTCTCAATTTACACATACGAAATGGAAGCTGAGGACATTGAGTCGATACTTACCAAGAAGCAGCATGTTCTACAAGAACTCCTCAATATCATACCCATTTGGTAAACAATAACACTGACAGAAAAAATGAAGCGAGGTGTAATTTTCCCACATTTCATTTCTACTGAGGTTGTAAAGTGTATTAATTCGCTCCATAAAGTATTAGTTTAAAATATTCTTGAGAATTCTCCTCTAAAATGAGCAAAGATAGCTCACTTGAAGGCTTGTGGCACGCCCTGAGTGCTTTGTGAATACAAAAGACTGAAAAAGAGACTAGCAAAGCAGCTGTCCAATCTTTTTCGTATTTTAAATATACACACGATTCTATGAAATTTATCAAGTCAGTGAATCGTATAAGAACCATCAACGATTACAAAGATGTACTAATAGTTGCTGACAAAACAACGGTAAAACGCAAAGCTCGTAGAAGGTATAACGCTACAGCACCTAACTTAGGAACCTGTCAGCACCAACAGCCGCCAAGCTGGTCGCCAGTACTATCTTCATCATAAAATCAATGTATAGCTGACGCACAGTTGTCATCTCTTCAGGACCTATAATAGGACTCTTATTTTCGCCTGTACGAGAGGCGTAATTATTTTAATGTGAATAAAAGTTTACTACCAGTATTCAGTGGGGGCTCACAGACAATGGTTGCGTGTCTGGAATGAGTTCAACAATATTTGTGTATCGGTGTTACCTAAATCAGCAGCTAGTAATAAAATCTATTAATATCTTACTGTTAGTGAAAGATTGGATGCCTAGGAGTTTTAATGAGAAAATACTGTTAGGAGACAATGGGATCAGCCAACGTCTCGCCACGTCTGGACCGATGACAACCAATATTTGAGGCTGATAGCCCACATGTTCTTATTCTCTTCGATTTAATATTTGAAGCTTGGTTAGTGATCTTAATGATATTAAGACAGTAATGTGGAAAACACCACTAAGAACAAACCTCCATGGCTTGCGCACACAACTCTTTGAAATAATGTATATGGCGCCTCTACAAGAGAACTCAAATAGATTTATTGACTCCATATAAATCTAGAATTTATGAAATTAATGATAATTACCTTGATTGTCCATTAAATTAAAAAAATCCGTTATTCAAAATTACTAAAAAAATTACTAAAAATTGCTGGTCCAGTAGTATTGGGTATAATGTGACTACCGTAGTAACGATGTCGGCGAAAACACGACAATGAGAAAATTTCTCCTTTTGTTTGACCTTCGACTCTTTTGCTCCTTTCCACTTATATCCCACTTGTACGCCTTATTTCCCCCTACAAATCTACTTATATTGCACTTTTCCCCTTTATTTTCGCATCGTGGTCCACCTTATTTTTCCTTTTTATTATGATTCTTACCCTTTCTCATCAGATTTGGACCCAACAGAAATAGATTTTCTTCCTTAACATCAAGCAACGAACCCCAAACTATCAGCGCCAACAAGACCAGTGACAGTCGGAACATTAATAGGTTAAAAAAATAAAAGTATCGACAAATCCCAAAAAGCTTGACAAACTAAACATCCGCCATCTAAACTTAAAGTCAATACTCAGTGTGGCAATAAACGATCTCTCTCCTCTCATCCTCTTGTCATTCTGCACGAACACTCTAAAAAACGGAGTAACACACTCTACTGCATCAGAGTACTAAATGGTTCTAACCCGTATCACCACTAGGAAAAAACGTTGCTACCATCTCATATCCGGTTAACATTAGTATCATTAGTGATTACCACAGAGATAACAGTGACGTTATAAACACGGATCTCATGGAAGAAACACCGAGTATATATACCAATATCTAAATTAAGTAATTGCTAGAAACCCCTGACAACCAGTCTAAGTTATATTCATAATTATAATCTCAACCCCTTTAACAATCACAACATAACCTACATGAACACAGACCTTTTTAGAATGATGCTCATAAATGCCCATTTGATACTAACAAAATGTCAGACCGCAGAAAAACAGTCCTTATAAATAAACCATCAGTCATATTAGTAACAGAAACATGGTGTTTGTCTTCAGTACTGGATGTTAACATAAACATAGATGAATATTCACTGCATCGCTTTAACCGAGGTAATCAAAGGGGGGGGGAGGATGTATAATATACATTTATAGTCACACCATGGTGACAAAGTAGAAGAACCAGTACTAAATACAATCCCTGATTCGCTTTGCCTCATGGTATATGGCACTAATTACAAGATGCTTGTAGGCTGTGTACAGATCACCCTGCTCACGACCAGAAATACACCCAGCACTTTGTAGTCTGTTTAAACGTGTCTCAACGTTAGATGCTGATAATAAAGTGGCTGCGTGAGATTTTATTCTGCCGCGCACTAACTTAAAAGCAAGCAGTGGCTCACAATGACATAATTACCGCCATAGATTTATATGGATGAAAGGAGTATGTCACACAACCTACACTTGATAACAATGTACTGGATCTGATATTTTGTCACAGTATAATACCCATCACAATGCAAGTCTGTAAAAAATGTTCCACTAGAATCACAGAGTGGTTCTCAGTTAAGGCCTATGCCCTTACCGAAAATTCCTCACAACGGAACCGACTTGACACAGACGCTCGGTGCTATAAGAATACAGGCAGGAAGCTTTTAAGGATTCATAAAACGCTCTGATTGGAACAGCTTCTTTACTACTGACTCACTTCAAGACTCTTTAACTATTTTTTCCACGACAGTTCTATCATCCCTAGACACTTGAGCCTCCGAAACAACATGCATGTCGTCTAGGAATAAGTTATCATTTTTTCCATGTGAATACCTAACTAAATTCAGGAAAGGTTTAGACAGTTATTTCTCTTCTTATGATGTTTCGTATCTACTCTTATTCTGGGAAACCCTAGAATATGTTAGAATATCACTTGATCAAGATAAAAGGAACGAAGAGCTTAATGTGCTTAAAAGCAGTACTAAAACGAATAGTCTGACAGCACTACTGAGTAAACGTACACGCATCCCAACAGATATCCCATTTTCGATCCAAGACGGCAACGTATACAACGACTTTAGAGTAATATGCAAAATTTTTAATAATTTGTTGAACAGCTTTGCGACCAAACTACCTACAAATTATATATGCATTGTACTTGTAGACAGTACGTTGTTCAAGATACTTTACAGCGCTAAATGCATAGCCAAAGACTTTGGAAACCTTAGGTCTACAGAAGGTTCAAGAACCATAAGCCTACCATCAATCTTCCTCAAATGATGTAGCAAGGACATGTAACTTCTACTGCTTAAATTGTTCACCTTGTTGCTAGGCACAAAAACTATCTACATCGCCTCCAAATATAATGCCAGTGATAGAGCTTTTGCAAGTAATTATAGGCCTATAAATACTACTTCCGTTCTTTTACAAACCGTGAAGCGGATAATAAAAATGGCATCTCAGAATACTTGTTAGTGCAAAGCCAAATATCTAACTCACAACACAGTTTTATAAAGAGTCAGTTATGTTTAACCTGTCACTTTGACTTATTTAACCACATTACATCTTTTCGCAACTTACTCAATATAATTGTGGTCCTATACTTCGATATATCTAAGGCCTTTGACAAAGTATCACACAGCATAATCTATGAGAATTTATACTCTATAGGGTTTCTAAACCCTTTGCTTAACTGGCTTAAATCATTCTCAATTCGTCGATATCAGATAATCAAAGTAAACCCAGCACAATTATCACCTAAGAGAGTAACCAATGGGGTTATACAAAAGAACGCACTAAGTCTCTCTTGTTTACAATATGCACTAACAGTATTAGTAGCTGTCTTAACTCTGACAAAAACTTTCTTATACGCAAATGATTTGAAAGTTGTCTACTCATGCGACAGAAATGAGCTATACAACAATGTTAAGATCTTACAGCAAAAGTTAGACGAAGTCACTGCTTGGTGCAATCAACATCAACTTCAATTTAGCACTAACAAATGTGCGTGGATCAGGATTGGTGATGAAACTTACACTTTCTTTTTGAAGTAGATAAGAAACAAATCTTTGAATGTCAAACGATTCTTGACCTAAGCTTAGGATACGATATGGATCTTACATACATGGAACAAACAACATCTGTAACCTTGAATGCACGCATACTTAAGAGTTTTATAGTTCTACCAACGTGAGTTTAGATTGGTAGTATATGAGGCCTGTGTACGCCTGCTACTTGATTACTGCCCACCCATACTAAGCAGCCTCCAAATAAGTGATAATTTGAAGATTGACGGAATATAGCGACACTTTACAAAAGACTTTCGGGATGGATTGTGGACTAAACTACACTACATCGTGTGATACATTAGGCTTAGAACTACTTTGAAAAAGAGGAGCTAAGTTTAATCAGACATTTTACTTCGAAGTTGAACACCGTTTAGCATACTCCCCCCAACCTGTATTAAGACTTATCGATGCACCTTATTACAGCCCCAGAAACCTCACAGGTACAATGTGGGTTGAACATTGTAAGACTAGAATACGATCCAATTTTTGTGCGAAAATTCACTACCATTCGGAATAGTTCACCGACTGAAATCTGCACGTTAGATAGCGTTAATCACTTTATACGAGCAATAAACGAACTATTTGGGGATTCCAAAACATTGAATAAATTATCGATTTATTCAAACTCTGGCATAAATTGCGATGCACTCGGCTCATTTAATTTGTAACACATATAAATAGACTAGACACTTCCGAGCAGTACTTGGAACAATACATCTAAAGATCTGTGCCAAATACTCCACGACTTACCACTTAACCTCAACTTAATCAGTTATGATTCCACATGGTTCTAAACTTTTAGACACTGTGAGCATGGACGTTATCGTAGGAAAAATAACAGATAACAGAAGATTCTGGTTTAAGACTAATTGTTTAATAACTAAAAGCTAACTTATTTCCTATTTTGTATATTCTATATTATCTTCTCCTCAAGCTTATGAACTGCTCTCATAAAGAATGGGTGTTGTTTACAGCAACTTACTACTACTCTGGTTAACAACGCTCTTAATGCATCAATAACTTACCGTTCAAAATCAACCTACATAGATTCCACTACTGCGGAAGGATACCCCTCCTCATATATGTGCTCGGTGGGTGTCCTTATCAAAGTTTCAAATATTGTTGACCTTTTCCTGTATCTAGATATGCTGTATGGTCCGTTCTGTGAACTTTCAGCAATCTCTTAAAATCGTAACGTTAGGAACAAAAACGCGCGGTTGTTTTTAAAAGCGCACAATATTCAATACCTAACTCTGGCACCCTAGTACTGTGAACTTGGGTGTCATTTGTCTTGCCTTCAATTAATACATTCATGTAGTGTTAATCCCTTACCAATGACTCTACCAAACTCCTTGTATGTAAATAAACCAATATCATTCTGATCATGCCTATAAACTGGCATACTCTCATTTACAAAAATGTACTTGAGAATGAATCTATTACTATTTATACTATTTTCTTTGATTTTTCAATAGACTGACGATTAGAAACTTTGAATGCACCAAAAAACAGGGAGAACCAAGTGATGATTCGACAACACGTTCTAACATTTGTAACTAGTAAGACACTTTAAACTAATAAAGTGTTAAATAATATACCTTTATACAACCTTTATTTCGGTGTTGCGATCGACGACATTAAATAAGTGTAAAATGCAGGACAAACGATTACAATTTATATAATGTTGTTTAAATTATGGTGCCGGACAATGTACAACACCTTATTACAACTTTTAACCTGATTCCATGTTTACGAATCTTATCGTTCATGTCATGAAAATATGATTTCGTGCCAGAAATAATGTCATGTTCCATTTTACTTTCCGGCATCTTTGGTCCCGCGTAAATAGCTAGAAATTAAAAATAAATAAGCTATTAGTTTACACTTAATGATGCATTAGAATCTGAGATTTATAAAGACCATTTTCTTATTTGTTCCAAAGTTGTATAAGGTGCTCCACCGTCAGGTTGTAAACTGTAGTTAAGCATTATCTGTAATGATGACTTGAGCGTATCATATATTTTTTGGTCACTTTGTAAGTCTAAATTGCATTCATTAAAAAGGTAACTTACAAAAGCATGCCTAAATTGTTGGTCTTAATATCACTGGCCTATGCTCACTGAAAAAACTCTCGTGGTGGTATATCACTGCAACTTCTCTAAATATAGCCATGCACTTACATGATATTATTGGCTGATTTTATTAGGATTTAGTCACGTTTAAGCAACCTAATCCTACTGTTGTTTAGCAGCATACCTAGCGCATTAATGACCCACAGGACAAACTTAATGAACAAGGATTCCACTATTAAAGCAGAATATCCCTAAATATATGTTTAGTTGGAGCGGTGAAACTAAATTTTGCTGGTGAACTTGTACAACTACAAATGGCTTTAAAGTGCATTTAAACCAATGAGAGCGCACTTGGTGACAAGGTCAAGATTTACTATGAAAAACGGTAAAAAGTTTAAAAAAATTACACAGGATACAAAGATTTTGTATGATTTATGAACTTTTGATGGTTGTGGGCTGCTTCTTTAAATTTAAATTCATAGTATTAAGGATACAGAAACTCATTCATGTGGCTGTAAATCATGTTGTTTCTAAAACCTTTATAAGGTGTAAGAAACTTCTTTAAACGTGATTCGTATCTTTTGATGTTTTGTGTATGAACATCAGTACTTTGGTCCATATAATATATTTCGTGAACTATGACATGGTGAACGTATCCAAGTCTACGAAGAAGCCGATAAACTCTTCAGTCGTCAGCAAAAGTTGTAGATCCTGGTAAAAAGTACATTTGAACAATTGGCATTTGGCTCCCTACAGTTTGAGCTGAGATATACTGGGAATATCCTTTTCCTTGTTTGGCCGTAAATACGGAGAACCTACCAGTAATTAGATACTTACCCACCCAGTTTTCAAGCAACCTCTGTTATATTTTCTCTCTTAAATAGCTGTCTCATCAGTTTCAACAATTTTTTCTATACTTGCTAACGACAAATTTAAGCGATGCATTATTAAAGAGCATGTCTTTACAGTGCTAATAGCATTTCACTGCTGATACTTTGCTTGCATTTATAAGGTATGATACCAACAAAACAGGCAGCTCCATCAACCATAATACAACTAACATGCATGTTTATCTACGTGTCAATCTAGACCAGCTGAAAAAGCTGCCTGTTCTCATTGATTTCTTATGTCGATGACCATCGCATCAAAAGATAACTCCATATCGTGGATCTGTGACTGGTGTTTGAGCCATATTCAGGCAAACCTACACAACTCAACTCTCTACGAAGCAATTTGACAGCTAACAGATTCATAATAATAACATCCTCATATAAAATTCCAATCAGCTGACCCAGTGTAAGCATTTTGAACCAGACGAAATTCACAACCTTGAAAAATTTACCTTTATTCTCATTGGCCCCCTCAAATTCGCTAGCAAAGTTTAGTGTCACCGTTGGTGTCCCAGTCAAATTACCAAACTTTTGGTTCGATCCCATATCTGGACATGCTCAATGACCCATAATGTTTACTCTCGGTTGCTTTCTGGAATCACAGTGTATGGAACAAAAGGCGCTTGGTTTTTTTAGAAGTGAACCAAGATACATTCCATACCCCTAATATCCTAGTACTGTAAATTTTTCAGTCGCTGCTTTTTTATTTTTTATCAGTTTTTATATATTGATATGGTGTAAATTTCTTAACATTATCTTCTTAGTGAATTCCTTGTATTAGATAAACCTATGTCACTGTGATCATGCCTGTAAACTGGTATGCTCTCATGTACAGTGTAATACTTGAAAATAAAGGCTATTATTATTATTATTGCTATTATCGCCATTCAGAGGGTAGTAAAACTGAAAGTTTTCAGTCATCACAGTTGTAAACTTTTCAGTGTTATGTATGTGCTACTGAAGCAATTCGAAATCTTTAGCCAATAGTTTTGCCTACTCATTTCGGCTAACTACACTGATTAATTATAAATTCAGATATTTTTACTCTGTAGAATTGTAAGGTATCTTTTACAATCCCAATCACATTTTACGTTTAAAACTGACATGACAACAGATGGTGAGGCATCCAACCCTTACATATTTTTAATGTACTACAATTAAAAGTAAAGTAAATGACGTTGAACTTGCAGTTGGAGATAATGAATTGCGATTTAGGAAATCAACCATTGAATAATTTAATTCAAAGCATTCAGATGTTTAGTAAGTAACATTTACATCAATAGATGTTTAAAAAAGTAGTTATTCTTGCGTTTCTTCACCATCTATCTCAATACGAACATAAACCCTGTTATGAACAGATATTCGGTTAATCGTCGATTCCATAGAACTTACACAGTAAAAAACAGTTTAGTCTTACCAAACTCTTGTACCATCTTGTTTTTAAGTAACTAGAACGTCTCATAGAAACGGAAGACCTCTATTAGTCGTTGTTGTAGGAGTTATTTGTACATGCAGTAACCCGGCGCAATTATTTACTTGAAAGTTACGACTATCAATATTGATTGCTGAAAAATATACAGCTTAGCATACTACATCACGTATGTTGCGTGACAGGCTGTTACTGAAATCTATTCAATAAGGGACATATGACTTCATAGTGGACTGATAGGATTGATATACATTTGCATACAATAGGCAACAGTGGTAGACTAATGAACTCGTGAGTTAACACAGAATATCCCGATGTCCTACGATAATACTGATTCTAGAAGAAATCTGTAGCACCCTTGTACTATCTGAGGTGAAACTGAAATGTTTCACCATTCACGGTGTTGAAAACATGTCTAGGTCTTTCATTGGGACTTACAATGCTATTTTTCTCGTAGGATTTCATTGGGAATCCTGGCTGTATGTTGTTGCCTAGAGTTGGTATCCTTGTTTCGGCTGATAAGTTATCTTCACATTACGTCCCAGAAAAACCTCATCTATACCTATTTGACGACTGCGAAACCATTATACACTGATCCTTTAATATGTTTCATGTATGATTAAAACGGATATGTCAAAAATGGACCCAAAAGACTATAATGTTCTACATCTTCGGCAATGTGATTTACGAAATGCATATTGTAAATTAGATGCTTTGTTCCTCAACGCTTCGCAAATTCTTGAAAAAAATTACTGAAGTCACGAGTTCACTGTAGTACTTAGAGTAGAAAATAGGTGAACAGGTAACAAAAGCCTACTTCTTTCAGTATGATGGGACCTGAAGAAGTTCATCCATATCACGTGGCTTCTTCATCCCGCCATATATTTCAGCAACGAGTACCCCACTAATAAACGAACTACAGATACGCCCCAAAAACAGCCAGGGTTGTTGGATTAAGCTTTCTGATATTGACAAAGTGTCACAGATCGGCTGACAATAAACATATGTCACATCGGTGTAGTCAAGCTAGCTTTCCAAATAAAAACGTAGTTTCCTTTCTAGCCCAATGTGGCAGCAAATGTTTTGGACCACTAACCTGTGGCTGCATGAACCATGATGTCTTTGGACACCACGGATATTCAAGGGTAACTGTGGTAACATACAACCAAGTAAGTCATGGATCTTATCAGTATCTGCAACTGTGACTTGAGTAACCATAAGCGTCTCCACAAAATTGTCAAACAACTTCTGGTGCAAAGTATTTGATTCTTGGTTTAGTTTATTCCTGCATATTTTTTTGTTAAGTGAGCAATCAGTTATGTTCTGTCCCTGCCCACAGTTCCCCTTAAGTGAAAATATGTATTAAGAGTATTTCACCATATACAGAACGTACGTTTATTCCTCCAGCTAACTTCACTAGGATCAGTGGACTCGGGCAGTTAGACAATTACTGCTGAATAATAATACTAAAATCTGAAAATGAGCCGATAATATCAAGACTTGATAGTGATGGTTTATCTTTGTCTGTCAAAATAATATTGGACATTGGATTAGCGCTTAGTTTGGAATATTTGTCTGCTCATCGTTCTCAATATGAGTGCCTCTACTCCTAGCGGTTTTGATCGTTTTATGACAATTTTTTCACCAGAAGGGAGGCTTCATCAGGTAGAGTACACTTTCAAAGCTATCAGTCTTGATGGTCATTTGTCCGTGGGTGTACGAGGTCACGATTGCGCAGTTGTCGCTGCACAACTAAAGCTTCCAGATAAATTAATTGACCGAAGGTCTGTGACACGTATCTTTCGTCTTACGGATTCTACTGGGTGCATCATGACTGGTATGGCACCTGACTGTCGGGCGCAAGTACAGCGAGCTAGATATGAAGCTGCAACATTTAAACATAAGTTTGGGTATGTTGTACTACATTTTTGTTGCTAACATCAAGGCGTTTGTAGTTATGAGGTTCCTTGTGACGTTCTTATGCATCGAATCGGTGAGATCAACCAAGTTTACACTCAGTCTGCCGAAATGAGACCTCTTGGCTGTGCTATGTTGGCTATCTCTTATGATGAAGAGCTCGGGAAACCGCAATTATATAAATCTGATCCGAGCGGATTCGTTGCTGGGCATCGAGCTGTCGCAGTTGGCGAAAAGCAAGCTGAAGCTATGCGTCATTTAGAAAACGAGGTACATCTGTTCATCTTAAAGCCTAGTTCTCTTGTTTCACTTATTATTTAGGATGATATACTAGTCTTAACATAGTCGTGTATAATAATATTGGGTAGGTTTCCCTGTTCTTAAAGTCAATTGTATGTCTGGTGTTCTTAAACTAGCTTTGTTCTGAAATTAACATTTGTGTCGAGTATATTAGTATAAAACCACTGCTGTCATATCTTCAGTTACTCTCACCATATTCTGGTCACTATTATTTTACTTTTGACTTACACATATTAGTAATATATTTTACAAGTTTAAATAATATAACTAATACCACTGCAACTTAAATTATTGAATTAAGATTGGTTCGCCAATACCAGTTTTGACTGTTCTGAGTGTATGTTTGTGTACTAAATTCGTATCCCCAAAAAAGTTAAAATAGCCTTATGATTAAAAACTATAATATTCATAGTAGCGCGTGTATTTCTCTGTCACGAAAACAGCAGTCTGTTTAATCAGCAAACAAATTCGCGTGTATGCGAAATCTTTTATACTATAGATCGTTACATATCATTAGTTGTGTCTTCAAATATACGCTTCTAATTCTGTCTAGTGTCACTGAGTAACTTTGTTTACACGACACAGGAGCGAATTCTAACATGACTATGTATAGAACTTAAATTGAATTAACTACGTCCAGGGTCCGTTGGTGGATTTTATGTTTGTAACACATTCTCAAAGACGTTCGTGGTCGGTGTATAAGTTTTTAATGTGTCAACAATCAGCTTAAAACTTGTGTACAAACTAACTATGCGAACAATCGCTAGGAAATTAAGTGATAATGAATTCCTTGACTGAGTTTTCATCAACCTTGTGACTTAAGAATACATTTTGTATATAAAGTATCTTGAAATTTTCAACAAATTGTATGCATCTAATTAATGGAGCAGCTGAGCCTATTGATGTCAGTCTGTCAGCTTGCAGGTGAGTTATCTGAACTTTGTGATCAAGGTAAGGGCTATTTTAAATGCAAATACTCCTTTAAGTCTTCCCGTTGTTATATACCACTTACTCCCCTAATATTTCCAACCAGTCCTTCTTACGAATGTAAATGCTAAAGCTATAAACAATGAATTTTCAGATGTTTACTGACTTTATTACTATATTAATCGTTTCTAGATGGCAACGAAGTTGCAATAATCGATGATTAAGGTATTTCTAACGAGCCACTTTACAAAATAAACTCTAAATTCGTATAGTCTTCCTTCATACTTTGAATTTTTCTTTCACATTATGGTTCCATTATGTATTTTGCTTTTCCAGTTTCGAAAGCAAGAAGATTATACTTTAGAAGAGGCCATCGAACTAGCTATCAGCTGTCTTTCGCATACTCATTCAATGGATTTCAAAGCTACAGAATTGGAAATCGGAGTTGTGTCGAAAGCAGATCCAATCTTTAGGTGAGTGTCTCAGCGTGTGTGTTCTGATTTAAAATCATATTTATTATTCTGTTTGACGGTTACCTTAGCCTAATATGTTATAAGTCACTCAAATATACTATTCAACAAGCTTACAAACAATTTATGGTTATAAAAACATCGTTCAATTAAAACTTAGAATGTGTGTAAACTTGGAAATCGAGTGAAGTTGCAGACAGCAAACATCACTGAATCCAATTTTGACGCTTCTTAACAAATGGTTGTCATAAGAGTATTAAGTAAGTGAGGTTGACTGAGCCACTTACGCATCGATGATTTTGAGGATTTTTGCCAAATTTCGGTCAGTCTGGTGGCGTTCATCAATGCTACTCATTTCGAGACACAGGCACCAAGTTTATCCTTGTTATTGACACACCAATCTGTTATGCGGTTTAAGACCTCTTAAACCGAAAGGCATCTAGATGGATTCTACAGTGTTGAGGCTCAACGAACAGAAAAGGGCAACCATTTACTACAATTATGTTCAGATAACCGTGTATTTCTAGCAAGCACCAACTTTGAGCATAAAGAAAGGCATCAGTTGACATGGCGACCTCCACAATCAACTCATCGCTAAACTCAAATAGACCACATTGCTATCAGCCACCACTGGGGAGGCTCGATACAAGACTGCCACTCATTTTGGAGTCCATGTTTAGACTGCGATCATGCTTTAGTACGAGCGCGTATTAGTCTGCATCTCACTGGACGCATAATATTCACGACAATGATTCCTCTTAAAGTTCAACTTAATAATGAAAAAGTCAAGATTACATTTCAGGAACAACTAGAAAACCAATTAGTCAACTGCGTAAACTATACTCATCCTGAGGTAGCTTGGAATGATATCCAAAAAGCTATTGAAAGAGTAGTAATATCTACTAATAAACTAAACCAAAAGGTTAAGAAAACTCAGTGGATTTCAGCTGCATCCACCGAACTGAGAGATGATCGGCAACACATCCTGTCTGGTTCTGGACACGATGAGGAACGAAGGCAACTTAAACACAAGCCGGTTAAAAGCTTACGCAATGACTGTGAGCAGTGGTAGGTGGCGAAAGCTAAATAGATTAAAAAGGCAGCAGCAATAGGTAACAGTAGGCAACTGTTTAGACTTATCAAGGAAACGGGTATCAGAAATCCGACTGTAAGTGAAACTATCTCTGAAAAAGATGGGACCACTATTTACTGTTAATCCAGAAGATTAGACTGATGGGCAAAACACTAGGGAACAGTTCAACTGGCCTACGGCTTCATCCCTGTCGCCCACTATCTCCATGGAATTTGAATGGCAAATCAATATTGGCCCCCTAAGTCTTAGTGAGTTTAAGAAGGCTACAGGGAACTTAAAGTGAGGGAGAGCAGCAGGACCTGACGGATTAACCTCTGAGATATTTAAGGATGGTGGCCCATTTCTAGCAGCGAGATTAACTAAGATTTTGGTTAGAATTTGGAAACCGGACGTAATCCTATCTGACTGTTCCCGAACACTAATTGTTCCAATTTATAAGAAAGAACAGAAGTCCTCTTGTGACAATTGCCGAGGAATCAGTTTAACGAACAGTGTCTAAAATATTAGCTTCAATAATACTTCGACGTCTAACTAAAGATCGTGAAGAGCAAACTCGAGAAAACCAAGGTGGTTTCAGACCTGGACGTGGTTGTATAGACCAAATATTAACACTTCGGCAGGTCCTGGAACATAGGCACACTTTCAGACGCCCAACAATAGCCGTATTCCTTGACCTTAAGGCGGCGTTTGAGTCCATCGGTCGTAAGGTTATGTGGCAGTGTCTGTCATTGAAAGGCGTACCAAAAAGGTACATTAACCTTATTCAAGCTCTCTACTTGAGCACCATATGTCGAGTCAGAGCTTATTGCGGATTATCGTCGAAACTGATCACCTCAATTGGTATATGTCAAGGTTGTCCACTTTCCCGACTTTTATTTAATTTTATCATCGATATACTTTCTTAATCTGACTCTCTAATTATGTATATTCATAATCTACAAACCAGAAGTAATCAGTTTCAAATTCTGTCATTAATATCGACAATTGTTTTTATTATTCTAGTAAATGTTGAATGTTTTATTACTATGTATCTACTCGTTTATTTGCTGTTTATTTTGAAATATTTTAGTTTTTTTCATTTTTTTTCATACCCTTTGTTGTATGATTTGAATCCCAGTACTTTTAAGCATTTACATCATCCCTTTGTATCTGTGATGTCAACAAATCCAGAAACTTCTAGATCGTTTTTAAAATGTTGCTTAATCGTTAACTTTATTTCAAAACAAAACTTGTACATTTATCACTAACATGAATTTTTACCTTTTTTAGAAAGTTGACGGTTGAAGAAATAGATGCTCATCTCGTAAGAATGTCTGAGAAGGATTAATAGCATGAAAAGTGTATATTGTTTTACTTAACATGAAATATATTTTGTACTTCAACGTTTTATTTTGTGATTACTAGTAGTACATTGTATGTTCATTGATACAACAATACTCAGCTTCTTGACTGGTAAATCACTCGAAGTTTAGGGATTGAATCATATGACTAGTTTTTGGAGTTGTGTTGTTTGCTTATATGGCTCTAGCTTTAATTTTAATCAACGACAATGTGTACATGCTTCTAAATGCGAATTACTCCTCAAATAATTTGTAATAGTCATTAAATAATTTCTCGAGCGTTGAATATCAACTGAATAAAGACAGCTGACTTCACTAATTTGATTATATATCCGACTTATTTATGCAAACTGAATTTTTAGGCAGTAATACTATGCAGTAAGAATATAATGTTAGGCATTGTTCCTCTAAGCGAACTGTAGTTTTTTTGCAAGAGAGCTACATTTTAATGCTTAAAGCATACTTTTATAACCAATAATTAAATTCATCGTATATTGCAGTAGTGGTCACAATCTACCATCTTGCAAATGTGCTCATTTTAAGAATTATAAAGTCTTTTCTCGTATGCCGAAACAGGATTCAGCTTTATAATAAATGTCTGGTAAACAAATGAATCGTCATCTGTTAATTTATATTCAGTCCTTATCGAATAATGTAACCTATAGAATCATGGTATATGAAAGCTGGTACTTTCAAACTTCTTAATATCCTTCATCATATATAAAATAAATTCTATCCTTTTAGTGCTATTCAATAAAATGCAATACGAAATATTTATTGAACATCAAGAACCACTTGAATATGCAATTTCAATATGTATTGGTCAATTTAAATTCTAAAATTTTGATTATTCGTTGATGATGAAAAGATCTGGAGATTTTCATTACGTCTGTGAGAGATGAAACAATCGTAACTTCACGAAACTTGTCGCCGTGATAAATGTTTTCAGAAATCAAGGGACTAACTGAATTGCAACATGATTTTATCATACTTCGGAGATTCCTGTCATTTTCTCACCATTGAGGCTCTTTTTGTTAGAATATGTTTAAATAATGCTTGATTACTTCAACTGAAAACAGATGAAATTGGAGTGATGGTACACTATTAGTTATTTATGCCATTCGACCGCATATTTTGGTGTGATTTGAAAATAAGTGATATTCGACTGTGTATACAACATCAGAAAAGCTCATAATAATAAACAAATATCCTCTTCAAATGGTTAATTTTGTATTGGTTTTGAAGTAATGTAGACACTCTATGCTTATGATCATCCAAATAGCACACCTCAGTCCTACTAAGAAATGCATGCTGACAAGCATGATGGATCAACAATTTATATAACAATCTGACTATTAATTTAGAAACATCAATTTACTTATTTTACACATCAAAGACTGGCTCTTGTCAGACCCGAGTAATGACTTCGATAGGAAACTGTATGCGTCTTCATTTATTCGCTAATCGATCAGGAGATAGATTCCCAAGTAATTCAATGAACCTCACGTGGCTTACCTCATTTTGCAAAAACTTGCCCATTATATTTTGTGGAAGGCACAAATAAAACTATTCAGTGTAGTCACATTTTTGTTACACTTGTCATTTAGCAAATGTAGTAGCCTACTATATTTGTGCTCATACATACGTTTTAAAATATATTTTAAGGTTGTTTTTTTCAAAAAAATTACTTAGGCAAATCGAATAGGTTTTTTCAAGTATTTTAATGTTTAGCTAAATGCTTTCTAGGGATTAGTTCAACTTGAAGATTCTATTGTTTACTCCTGATAAATACCAACCAGGTAGCCATTTGAAATCAAGGAGCATTAGATGAATGGTTTCTCATAGCTTGTGATTCCTAATCACAAACCAACCATTGCTCGACACGGTCGTATTCATGAAGTCTAACTGCTATCGAAGCCATTGTATAATCATCGTGCTATGTTACGAATTAAATAGAGTTTGAGATATAGATACATTAGTTTAGTGGTGGCGTACTTATGAAAAAATATAGTCACTCATGGAGCTGGGACTACTAATGACTGATAACTCCTAAACTAGGACGGAAATACTACTTAGTACTATCACGGTTCTCTTGGTTCCTTGGTGCAGTTATGTACCAAAATCATCTGGAAATTGTTGCGAATTTTGTCAAGCTACTCATAAGTAGCTTAAACATTCTTCCAGAATCTGTCATCCCGCGTGAAAATTGGTTAAACAATAGAAAGAATACTGTTGTAGAGTTTTTCGTATGATAATTACTAATTAAACTCACATCATTAGTTCACTAGCACGTGTAGTTAATTCATACCTGCTCCGCTTATAGTTTTACATTATTGGCTAGTTTATGCAACGATTTGAAGCCAAGAATAATCTTCAATAATATGCATCCACAACCTCGCCATAGATTGACCACAGAAATTTTCATTTATCATTGGGAAACATAGACTGTCGTACATATTAATTAGTAAGTAATAATACTTGTCATAAATTGGTCAGTCATTAGTAACTTAGCATCAACCATAGGTATATCAGTCTAAGTTTCCACACTACATCAACACAGCAAAATAAATAAAGTAGTAATTATATCACAGGTAGTAAAAAGGATTTTCCACTGAGAGTATGATTTGAAATTAAAGAGTTAATTTGCAGAAGAGAATGCATAGAATAGATTTTCATTCCCGAAACCTAAGGATACAATGACGGCACATTCGTTGTTGCGACTGATTCTGAACATCAAAAGGTAGTGGAATATTTTAAATCGACTGATTGTAGTCTCTTTGATCTACGCTGTGATTATTTGTGGAAATAGGCAACTGAATCTCTCTACTATCTAGAGAATACAATAGACTAGTGTCTTATCGTATTCCTATCTAAAGCTTAATCGAATTATATCAGTACCAGCTGATCTAAAGTATCATTGATCAAACTTTAATTGAAGCTAAATAGAGTGGTAAATTTTGAATAAATCAATATCTGCTGCCTCTGGTGGAGCAAGGACTGCCAGTCAGGATTCGCAAAACAACTGTCCTGCGCCCTCCTTTCCAGTTCATTTCAAACATTGATCGTTCTTTTCGTGTATGCCACCAATTCCCATCGAGATTTGTTTCTGGGTCTTCCGGTTTTCCTTTCACATTGAAAATTCCAAGCAGATCCTTGCCTTGTGATGTAGTCTGGTAATTTCCGCAACTTACACTCTTCCCGTTAACAGATTTTCCTAATTTTTTCCTCAGATAAAAATTGGTTTGTTCTCAGCCACAATAGGTTGATGCTGATGGTGTCTGGCTAACGAATCGGCATCACAAAATAGGGCTGTCTTGGCGTCTGTATTGAAAGTTATGACTTTGATCTTGGCTGACAGTTGTTTTGAGTTCTAAATATTCTTTGACAGTAGAAATGCTACCCTTCCCTGCCTTACCAGGCAAGAGTACATTTTAATATCGAAGAAGGCAACATAATGTTTGCCTGTACACGTCACCAAATGCTTTCTGATTGTCTTGGAAGTTGATGTAAAGGGATGAGTTGCATTCATTTAGTCGTTCAACAGGGATCCATATTGTTTTGAGTTGGTCGCCACACGATCTATTTCTACGGAGTCCGGCCTATTGATCTCAAAATTAATCATCTACTGAATCCTTCCTTCGGTTCAACATCACTTAGTTGAAGGCATTTCCTGGTAGTGGAATTAGAGTGTTGTCTCTGTAGTTCACAACTTCAATATGATCTCCTCTTTTTTGAATCTTGACTAGGTATTTTTCTTTACAATCTATTGGTAATTGTTCTTCCTACCAAATCGTTCTGAAGAGATCGTGAAGCGTCTTTGCAGTCATTTCTACAAAACGTATACATTTTAATGTATTTGTTTTCCTTTTTTCTAAAGAATAGACTTCAAGAAAGATATGCCAACAATATCGGTGTTCCTATTTTAGCTTTTCAGTAACGAGCAAGATAATAACTTGTAAATCTTTTGGAATCCTGGATTGTTCAAACAAATCTATAGCAAGAGAGATTACTGTAGTATTGGTCTATTTGGAGAGTACACGGTAAAAATGCTTTGAGCATGCGGCCTAGAGTTAATTAAAGTCTCGCAATCTATTTTACGCATGCATAGATTAATGTGAAGGAACAGACTCGAATGAATCTTAAAACGTTCGCGATGAATAATCATTCTAGTTAATTGGCACAGACCTAAGAGATCTCAGCACTCAAATGAACCAGATAGCTTCACTAATGTATGTTCGGTTTTATTCAGTCAGATGATAGAAACTGGGAGAACGTATTTGATCGGAAGAGATATTTTTGAAAAGGGTATGCAGATAATTAAAGTAAACTAAAGAATAACGACGAAGCAGCTGTCCAGCTCTTCACGGTTTTAAATAGTACCCAACCAACATTAATCTGTGACGAAAACAAACAATTGATACTAACGTCTGCAATCTCTTAGATAATTTTAAGTAAAATCCTTTTATTTGTTTACCTAATGTATGACTTCTGTAAAAAAAATATCCAAGTATAGGCTGCACAATGAAGTACGTTAGTATCGCAACAATTTAGGTCAATTTTTAGTAGTGAACTGAGTGCTTTGTCAGGACAGATTACGATTAAAAATAATTTACGTTAAAGGCTTACATCAACTGAAGGAACGGTGAAAATTATGAAACGCTTGAAAATCATTTTTCTTCATGTTGATAGTTCCAATGTAGAAAGTGGTACTCTGCACTACTGAAAGGTTTCATTCTCGAATAAGATGAGTGTTTAGTATTACTTAGTCTTTAATATTTTTTTCCTTGATACAAATTCATGAAGAAAACCATCTCTTCTAATTAATATAGATGTTTTTCCTATCAGTTATTTTATTTATTCAACTATCTAACTCTATTCTTTGATTTCACAACTTGTCTGTTTAGTAACCATGGTAGGTGGTTTACTCGGTATTATATGTCTAGTTAAATATGGAATTCTTAGCATACAGTATTTCAACAAATTCTTGTTTTCATTCGTGTACGTCTCAAGTGGAAAATATCTAACTAAAAACAAAGTGAAATCAAATGAAAGTTTTTTAAGAAATGTTAACAATCGGTGTTTTATAAGAGCGTAGTTTCCTTGCCAGATTAGCCTCTACAACTTTTCCGTGGCATAGTGTATTTACTAGACATGGAATTTCAGAACTTCAAAACTTTCTGTTTTGTAAATTCATTCTAATGTAGTCGTGGTTTGTTCTGCTTTAACATATACATCAAGAAAATGTGAATGAAATGTGTTGGTTCATATCGTATAGAATAACACTTACTAAATGTTGCAAAGATTTTAAAAGACTGTATACAACAACTTTCATTGAATGTTTTATCACTTGCCTTACTAACAGCTATTAATATCCTATCCAACACAGAGTAGTCTGTTTCCAAATGTTTGGAAAGAATTAATAAGGAGCTGTATAAAATAGTTGGTAAAGTATAAGAATTAACAAATTGTTTTTAAGTGACTACTTAGTCCCTATAAATAATAAAGTAAGAGAAAAACTTTCCATGATATTGACAAAACATGTAAAGTGTACGATAGATCATTAGTAAAATTTACTAAAAGATAAGTGACATTTGATTTAGTCTTTATTACTGAATTTCCAATGATACAATTGTCATGTGATTTTACAGGATATTTAGGTCTTTTTAATGCTTTATATAAAAATTAACAGTTGACATCTAAAGGAATTGAACATCATGTTATTTATAATAGACAGTTCGACATTCGCTAAGAAACCAATCATTTCGAGACTATTTAAGGCAGAAGAAACAGTAATAAAAGTCTTAAGATAGTCTGCAACCTTAACGAACTTCTATTTAATTGAACATAATATGCTATGCTGCTTCTGTGAATTTATACTGTTATAGTACATTTTAACTGAAAAAAATAACGACAACGTATAACACAACACAAATAACCATGAAGCTGTTCAATAAATGAGATATTCATTACTAATTGTGAAGATTCATGTTTTACTGTTATTGTTTATAGCATTATAATTAATATTCTTTTGTGAACTTTTGTGTTTTATCAAGTGGATACAATTATATTTCGACCATTTAGCGGGTGATTGCTGCTTATCGGAGCGAAATTGCCACTAGAGTTCATTTCAAGTGTCTGAAGTCATATTCAACGAACATCTTGAAACATGTTAGGATAATGCAAGAGATATATTTGGTGAAGAACAGAAATACAATGAAGTCAGAGCTAGTAATGAAATCGTTAACGAACGATACATTTAATTATTCCAGTGCTAACCTGTTAAATGGACGAGGAAATCGCTGAAAGGGCTTGGTATCACACATAATAAATACTGAAGACTTTGTATGTAGCCTAAATTCTGAATACCTGTAACAAGAAAATACAACCGAAACTTGTTAAAAGAGTTGTCAGCTAACATGATTTAATAGCCTGGTTGGTTATATATTTATTTCTATAGAGACTGAATTGAGACCAACTCTTAGTGTAGACGTCAACATGGATATTATTATATGTAATTGACAAGTACTCAGTTGGATGAAACAACAGTACCAGATTCAATGTTTAAAAACTATCCAATAGATTATACTTTTACCTATTTTATTATAATTCGGTTAAGTGTTACACGAATAGTATTTATAATACTGAAATTAACTATTATTTGTTAATCCTGATATCACGAATTGTTCTGAATCAGACAACCATTGATCACCTGGAAGCACTGGTTATCTGATTCAGAACAATTCGTGATATCAGGATTAACAACTAACTATCTCCACAACCCCCAATTGTAACTATTATTTGTTAGGAATATTGGCAATAAATGTTAATTTGTGAATCTGAATTGTTGTACATGTAATTTGGTAGTAGTTAGCGGTGGAACCAAAAATGATTATCATACTCTATTTGAAACTTGTCAGTTGGATATATTCGCTAACATGGGTTGAACAGATGCCATTTTGATGGTCAATAACTGGAAAATATGTACCATTACAAATATTATGTTAAGATTAGAATATATTTTCATTTATTGAAAAAATAAGTATTTAATTGAAGTGTACAGCATTCATTGAACAATCCTAATGCACTCTGTTTTACACTTTACATTTTTAATGTGCATATGAACTTTGAGAATACCACTGTAACTAATGTTTGTACATTACGCAAAATATTGAATTTCAGTGAATGTACTTCATATGTTACACTGATATAAAAACTTAATCGTATGCAGTCATACGAAAGTACTAATGCTTTTAGTATAATTAATTGCATACTACAATCAATCAGTTGGTGTTTTTCAAGACTGAAAAATGAATCTATTATTTAATGTCATATTAATTTGTTTATTGAACAATGTTTATAGTGCACATAGTGAAATTAACGGAAAGGATGCTAACGGTCATCATGGTGGGGATAGCAATGGTGATTATTCTGTAGATACTTATGTAAAAACATATAGTAACGGTGACCATAGCAAATCTAATGATAAATATAAATACTACAATGGTTACGATTATAGCAAGTACACGAATGGTAAAAGCTATGACAAAGACTATGAATCAAATGTAAATGGAAAAGGTTATGACAAATATGCAAACGGCAAGGACTATAACAAGGATTACGACAAATATAACTATGAAAAATATGGTTATGGAAATGGAGATGATAAATACGGTAATGGAAAGGACTATGACAAGTACGGCTACGATAAATATGGGTATGATAAGTATGGATATGATAAATATGGATATGATAAATATGGTTACAACAAATACGGCTATGACAAGTATGGATACGACAAATATGGCTACGACAAATATGGTTATGGAAAGGGAGATGATAAGTATGGTTACGGAAAGGACTATGATAAGAATGGATACGATAAATATGGTTATGGAAATGGAGATGATAAATACGGTTATGTGAAGGATTACTACAAGTACGGCTACGATAAATATGGTTACAACAAATACGGTTATGATAAGTATGGATACGACAAATATGGCCACGATAAATATGGCTACGAGAAATATGGATACGGCAAATATGGTTATGGAAATGGTGATAAGTATGGTTATGGAAAAGACTATGACAAATATGGTTATGGGAAGGGAGATGATAAGTATGGTTACGGAAAGGACTATGATAAGAATGGATACGATAAATATGGTTATGGAAATGGAGATGATAAATACGGTAATGGAAAGGACTATGACAAGTACGGCTACGATAAATATGGGTATGATAAGTATGGATATGATAAATATGGATATGATAAATATGGTTACAACAAATACGGCTATGACAAGTATGGATACGACAAATATGGCTACGACAAATATGGTTATGGAAATGGAGATGATAAATACGGTAATGGAAAGGACTACGACAAGTACGGCTACGATAAATACGGTTATGATAAGTATGGATATGACAAATATGGATACGACAAATATGGCCACGACAAGTATGGCTATGACAAGTATGGATACGACAAATATGGCTACGATAAGTATGGCTATGGCAAGGATGATGACAAATATTCTGTTCACGAAAAAGATCACGATAAAGATTTTGACAAGTATGGCTACCCTGAGTATGGCAAATACGATAAAGATTATTACAATAAATATGATAAATACGATCACGGTAAAGATCATGATAAACATGGCCATGATCATAATGGTAAACATGACCATGATGACCATCATGATCATAATGATCATGATGACCACCACGACGACCATCACCATCATCATCATCATCATCATCACCACCACCACCACCATCACCATGATAATGGATATGATGAAAATCATCATGAAAAACACGACCATAAGTATGATAATGGATACTCACCATAAAAGATTAATTTTCTTAATGTTATCATAAAAGATGAAAATGACTTTCTTATTCCTTTTCTTTTCAATGATCAATTCATTTATGTAAACAATGAAAAATTCCCTTCTATAATAATGTAATTTTAATAAAATTATAAAAAAATTAAATTACATTTGTTTTCATTGAATTGATAAAATATTTCTAAATTACTAATAATTAATAAAGTTAACTATGAAATTCTATCATTATGAATGTAAAGAAGAAAA
This sequence comes from Schistosoma japonicum, assembly GCA_025215515.1. Taxonomy (NCBI): domain Eukaryota; kingdom Metazoa; phylum Platyhelminthes; class Trematoda; order Strigeidida; family Schistosomatidae; genus Schistosoma; species Schistosoma japonicum. The sequence goes on along the minus strand of CM046062.1, from coordinate 32,663,012 downwards.
AATAAGTTCAAAGTGTTTTTATCCCGTCAATCGAATGAATGATATATATATATATATATATATATATATATATATATATATATAGAGAGAGAGAGAGAGAGAGAGAGAGAGATAGAGAAAGAGAAAGAAAAGTATATTATTTAGTAATACACAATTTTGATGTAATACTAAGTAAAGACTATGCTATGATTTTGATGTACTTCTTAAGTATATATAAAAATGATGATTTCATAGAAAGAATTATATGTTATTAGTTATGTTCAGTTCTTTAAGGTAGCATATTTATGTATAAAGTTTTCGTAATTGTTCTGTTCAGTATTGCTAGAATTTACTTAATGCGTAAAAACAGCGTAGATGTAACTTAGTTTCGTATACTATCATTCCACAGAACTTCACAGGATTAAACATTACACGATAGGAAGATAGATAATAACAGTAGAATACGAAGTAAGTGTATTTGAATGTAGACACAATGTGGATTGATTAACAACATCTACATTGACGAATTAGAACAGGAAATGTTTACCACACTATATTGATTCATGATTTAGTGATAATGCTTGACTGACTGTTGTTGCCTAGTGGTGTGAATGAAGACTGATATGATCAGCAACAATACTAAATGTCAATATAATTATTTATTTTAGGGATTTACTTAACGCTAACTACTAATTTATGCGTCTATAAAATGAAAAAATTAAACATACATTCAAGTAGGAAATCTGATGTCATCATGATGGATTTGAAAGGTAAGGTATATGTACTCGTATCTTTGAATATCTGAAGATAAACATAATCAAAATTTATGTTGAATAATATCTTTATTTAATATGCTCAACCTAATTATGCCATTATTTAGTTTATACTTTGACAAAGTCAAAAGTTTTCATCAAAGTTAGCTTAATAAAACCCGTGTGGTAATCGCGATCAGTAGCTGGAAACACCAGGTAATATGGTTCAGAATCGGCCAGTGTCTCAAGTATATTCACTCTTCGTGTTGTTTGAAATCTTAAGTTTAATTATACTTTCACAGAAGGCTTCGCTTCATTTTTTCCTGTTGAATTTCAATGTCATGTAAGTCGTGTAAAATTTTATCTATTGATGCAAATGTGGTATGAAGACTTGAACCGATGTACGAATACAATAGATTCTACCTTGTACATGAATGACTGAAATTATGTAAAAATAATTATGATGATAGAAAATATTTACAGGTTCATTTGACATAGAATTTCATAGAAGAGAAGATTTTCATGGTCCAATTTTATTTAATTATTCAAAGGTGAAGGGTTGGGCATAGAACTAGCAACCTAATTCAGTAGAAAACAATATTGATAAAAATACACTAACAACCAAAACTAGTTTCAACCATTTCAACTCTACCCTAAAGGTTTTCATTTCGAAGAGTTATCACACCTCATAGGAAAATTCGAGTTTCTTCAGGAATCACAGTGTCAATGCGAATTCCAACAACCACGGCAACAATTAACATAAATACATAAAATGTTCGCACGATGCATGTCAATAAAAAGAAGTCATTCATGTTGTTGATGAAATAAAAAGATACAACCTGGATAATACTTGGAATAGGTGTAACTCATTGGTTGCAAGGTGGACAGAAAAGGTTAACCTCGAGAGAAATACTTTTGTACTCCGATCAAGAAGAAAATCCCTCGCACATACAAGAAGTTGCAGTAATGTTATCCACAGAAGCATACAAATTACATACAACGTGGGGATTTCATGGACGTAGGATCATCAAAACATCCATCATGACAAAGAATGAGAGGATCCTAATGAATGCTACACAGTGTTATGCACCCATCAACGACAGTAACGAATATGAGTTCCATGAGAGTTTGAAGTGAATCATAGAGGAATGCTCAGGTGGAGGTTTAATCATTTTGATGGGAGGTGTAAACACCCAGATTGAAGTGGACAACACCGGATAAAAAGATATCATGTGACAAAATGAAACTACTTGGTGAAAGAAATGGCTTGGGTGGGAGGTTCACAAATTTATGTGCTTTCAATAAAATGAATATATGTAGCACTACAAGCCCCCACTCCTCACAATTGCATTCACAATAAACATGAGTTTCACATGACTACAACGCCAAATGCCAAATCAATCACATGTGTATCAACAAAATGTTCAGAAAAGCGATGAAAGATGTCATAGCACAGAGAGGATGTGAAACCACTTCAGATCATTACCTGGTGATGGATAAGATGAAAGTGATCCTAAAACTACAGAAGCACTGGGCAACGTGAGCGACATCATCACAAAATGTAATACGGCCATTCTTCATGATAGTGACAGACTCATCAATTTCAAGATAAATTCTCAGCAGTAACTTCCAAGCCTTTCATGATCAGATAGAAGAAGAGGAAACTATTATGCAGAACAACTCGAAAGGGTTTGAAAACCTGGCAACTTTAACATGTGAGGAGGTCTTGAACCGTGAAAAGTACCAGTATAAGTAATGGTACTCTGTTGAACTTCTAGATGAGATTCAAAGAAGAAGGAATGAGAATTGGGTAATCAATATCAGTCGATGGAGATTAGATAAAGCCGAGGCATAGTTCGAATGCATAATGGCAAACCAACAATGAAGTGAAGAGGAACATTAGTCTTGATGAGCGGAAATTTGTGGTAGACCTATCAATGACAGCTAGACAGGCTGCAAGAGAAGGAAACAAAAGAGACCTACAGGATACAACGAAGAATCTAGCTGAAAAATACAGTAAACCTGAACAACCAGTCAGGAACAATAAAGTCAAACCAATCACTGAGACTAAAAAACAGTGAAAAAAATGAATAGAGTACTTTGCGAAATGTTTGAATAAATCAACCTCACTGAACCAACCGATCTTCGAGTAATACCTACAGACGTTCTCACAAGTGTAGCTATTGCCTCCACGATTTCTTCTTAATGATTTAGTAGAAAAAACAATTACAAAAAGACTGTAAAGAAGGGTACCTCATCAAGATACTAATGAGAGGAAATTTTATTAAGATTGTGAACAAGAGAGACATTACTCTACTTCCATTACCAGGAAATGTTTTCAACTGAGTGTTGTTGGCTTGCAATTTCTAGATGTATATTATGCAAATAATAGACATCCGGATGATAGATTTTACTTATTAATTCATAGAAAATATATCACCCAGTGACGTAATTAGTGTTTAAGCAAATTAGATAATCATTATGAATTCAAGGACACTTGAAGACAATGAGAATAACGAAGATTACCAACTAAAGAAATTGACAGAAATACGAATTGATTTAATACTCATCAGTTGGCAATTGTAATTTGCTGTCTATTGTTATTCCATGTTTTGTAGTAAAAGCTGTTTACTGCTATCAACATTTAGGTATCTAATTTACAAATTACCAATATTATTACTTTTACTTCTTCTACGTGTGAATATAGTGAAGTATACCTTGCTGAACTTTATATACATATATAAAGTGATGATAGAATTTTAGAAAAGAATAAAGAATAAAACAACTACAAGCAACCATTATATGACGAGGATTGGTGAAGTTTGACTACGAAATCAATGGAATTATATATTGTTGGAATATATCACAAAAAGGAATAAACACTAATGAAACATTTAAAGTGTGCAATAACTGAAATATTCATTCATTATATATTTATGCATTATAAAAACATTTAATTAAGTCAAAGATAACACTCAACGAGCATGCAGGTAGTCAGTCCTTCTACAAAATTATACAAAGAACTTGAAAACAGAACCTCATTATGTTACTGAGGAGTAAAGAAAATCACTAGAGAAAAAAACATTTTTTTCTCGATATTATAGTAATACTACATGGTAAATCAGATACGCACAAGTTTTATAATCATAATCAGCATGGTAATGTAAGCAGAACACAGACTTTGTTTACGTGACCTATTACCAAGCACCATGAATTTATTGAATGTGTTTAAATTCACGTTCAAGAAGATTTTCAATGTGTTTAATTTACCATATAAGATGATTATCATAATATGCTTAGTAAAACGGGTAATCAAATTGAATCTAGAATAATTCTGAATGTTAGAATCTTAAATTCTGTGTAAATTATAGCAAATACAAGATTTTGATGAATTCATCTTCAATCAACAATAAGCAGTCACCAACAATCAATCAATGAATGTCTGCTACATCTCATGAACCATAGGCCACTGACCAAGATTCTCCAACCAACTCTATCCTGGGCTGTCCTTTCTAATTCTTCTCAAGTGTTACTCATTCTTTCCATGTCTATCACTGATTCCCGGTGCAATGTATTCTTTGGGCTTCCAATTTTCCTTTGCCCTTTAGGATTTTTTTGTTAATGCTGTCTTGTGAAAGCGATCCCCGGTATATTTAAAACCTACATGAGATTCGCTCTAATTGACATTTTAATTCATTACAATATTTTTATTGATTCAATGTTAATGATAATTAATGAACTATATTACTAACTACTTAATCTATGATGTAATTTGTTTTGTTTACTTAAGGGTCAATAGTGGCATTGATTACATCAAAAAAGTGCTGTTCAATTGATAACTTCGTAATATTTTAGATATTTGTAACTACAAAAAATCTAAAGTTCGAACGCAATTAATTATTTTAATTATTGACGGGTTTAGATAATCTTTGATTAATAGTTATTGTTAAGCAATTAATGTAAGTGGACTAAAAATACTGACATTAAACCGCATTCTGTTGTTACCTGTCGACCAAAACTAATCAACGCCTAAAATCAGAAACACAATGGATACAATGTCTCGTCACTTAGCCTAGTAGTTAGAATTGTAATATTATTCAACGAATTCGAATATCACTAAGAGCTAATTAAATTTGACACTGTTCATTACTCAGTGATTAGTCGATGCATGGTAATTATATGCTGGATTTTCATTCTGTGTAACCTGTTAATTTCTAATCCTAGTCAATAGAACAGAACAGTTCACAATGATTGGTCTCTGAGTAGTAATTAATGCGCCATTTTTCCAGTTACCTTAGTGTTTATCAAATTTTCCCAATCAATTTTAAAAGTAACTGTGTTAGGGTTTTTAAACACTAAGTGAATTAGTTTGCGAAGTTAGTTAATTAGAAGCAATCAGTCGGAAACTAAATACATATCTGATGGCTCGGATCAATAGATAAGGTGCATTTAGAACGTTGGTGGGATTGATGTTCCCCAATGTTTTAAAAATCGCGTTACCAGGTAGAAAACTCTACTACTAAATAGCTGGAATTAAAAAGAATTAATTGTAAGTGATTTTTTGAACTTATTGTGGCTGTAGACCAGCTTTAATTTGGTAGGCTTGAAGTAAAATAAGGTGATTAATAATTTTTTTCAGTGATAAAAATCTTTAGTTGAAATGCTCACTTCTAAGAGGCAAGAGTGAATTGGCTTAAATAGATAGAAATTTACGTTTTATCGAAGTAGTTATTCAACAAGTTACTCCTGTAATTTTACAAACGTCGTACACTGAAGCACTAATCCATCAAGAAGTAATATTCAGTGACTTCATATATTGGCGCAATATCTTGGCTAGCATACTACATTTCTCCCTCTAGTTTCAAGAATACACTGTAAGGTAGTGGTAACAATCATTCAAAGAACATATATTTCGCATTTCTGATGATATTATATTAATAAAATAAGGATACAAAGAATTGCAAACGAAGAGGGTTGTTTTGGTGTAAAATACCTATTGCATAATTGCCTACTTATAATTGTCTTACTTTATAACACAAATTAAACGATCATACTGTAATTTTGTCTTCGGACAGATACAAAGACTTGTAATAATCTCTGGCATCTGTTGATGTTTACAATTCTCAAGCACAATAGTACTTACTATCAATCACTGATTGTAATGTAATTTCTCGGATAACTAAGTGATTCATTGTGATAAATAACTTTTATATAATTACAAAACTAGACATCAGTGTAGCCCATAATAAAATAGTACTTTTCTTTCAAAATACATGTTTGTATCAATTCAAGGTTTAGTTCATCAAACGTAACTTACCTTAAGGGATTCAGCTTAAAGGTAAAGTGATACATACATGAATTGCTGTATATTAAAGGTCTGTTGATTCATGTATGCACTTATTAAAACTACAAGACTATTTTTCGTTTTAACTCGATTCTAACAAAAGTAACTTCGTGGAAGTCGAATATTCATTGTTATGTCCATAATTTTTCTAACTCAACTTTCTGATAAAATAAAATACGTGGATAAAGATAAATGTTCGGGGATAGATATTATTATGAACCAATTTCATCTCAAAAACAGTAGAGTCCGGAAGCTCTGAATAGTTGTTTTGTCCTATTTAGGGAACCATTATCAATAAACGATCATTATTAAACAAGAAACGGAATCTATAAAACTTTCGTCTCTTTGCAAGTCTGTTACACTAGTAATGGTAAGTTGAGAGAAAATGTTTCAAATGGTTCACTGTGTCACTCTCTTTACGATAAAGTTCTTAGTTCCAGAAGGTTCAGAACTATAACAAAGCTCTTACAACACATTATCTAGATTTCAATAAACTTCAAGCTGACACAGTACCTTGACAAGTGATCTATAAACTAGTCTACAAAGCAACCAGACCCCTGGTTTTTATTTCTTGTTTGTGATTAAGTTCTGTCGATCAAGAGTCTACTATATTCAAGATCACGAAAAAAAATCGTAATCAACACAAAACCCAAATATATTCAACATGGCGATTGAAAATCATCAACAAAGCTTATGTGTAATGATGAGAGAACTAATGTCCGACGAAGAGTCCTAACCCATGACACCGGCTGTTATAACTAGTGACGCTATAACTAAGATATTTGGCTGATCCAATGTTAAGGTTTCTAAGTGTCACACTGATTTGCTTGTCTTCAAACAATTAACTCTCTGGTATTACAGGAATACCTTAAAGATGATCTTCTACTACCATAAGGTAAAAATCTCTCTTTTCTCTTAACTGCTATCAATCCACTGTTTTCAAAAGTTAAATATTTCACAATTATGGTAGTTAGGTGTCTTGGGGATAGCTAGATTTGAACTTGACGTAAGAAGCAGTCTGATTTAGACAGCTACCAAAAACCAGAAAGAACTTGACAGCTATTTTGTCTTAACATTGGACTCTCAAGCAGTGCGCGCTAACGATCCCGCAAGGTAATCGAACGTAGGATCTCTAAAATTTGAAGTGAACACTTAACCATTATGCTGCTAAACTGACCTCCAAAATTTGATATTTCTAACTCAACCGATTCACTATATAGTTGCATGATTCAGTTCATTGCCATCAGTGGGTAACGGTTACACACCCTATTGACTGAACTCCACTGGTCAAGTCATTCCACTAGAACTCCAGCAATTACTTTCAGAGGTTAGTCACTAAAGAACTGGTATCAGTTGTAACTATGTGTTGTGGAGACTGATATATATATATATATATATATATATATTTTGTGAACTGAGTTGGAAATATGAACCACTGAAGTACAATTCAGCTGTCTAGTGATTAGGCGTTTAACATGAAGACCGGAAGTCCTGGACTTAGTTCCCTCGTGAGGTCATGTATGCACACTACTTGAGAATCGCATAATAGGACAATAAAGATGCTCAGTGATTTATGGTTTTCAGTGGTTGTCTAAAGCAAATCAATTCATGACGTCAGATTCGAAGATAATGTTCCTAAATGCTGCATATTTACCTAGCCTGAATAACTGAAGTCATCATTAAAAACAATGTGCAATAAATGTGTACAAATAAAACTACAACTGGGCGTGTTAATTTATAAATATATAACTAACTTAATTAGTGTGTAGTTAAATAAGCCACTACAACAGTGTAAGTTTAATTCTAATATGAAGTCATAATAAATTAATAATTGATGACACACGTGATTCGTAATTTTTATATATATTCGCTTGTGTTTTAAAGCTTTTCAAGTCTTCACACACTAATCTATTTGTAGCAACCAGAGTATGTTCCCGAACACACCTCGAAATCTCTATAAACATTCACTATTATTACCTGTTACTATAATGCAAATAGATAACTGTATAAATTTTCCTTTTATGCAATCATTAATAAACTGAATTTATTGATGGCAATTGCTGTAACTTCCGGTCATTAAGAAGTAAGCATAAATCATATTCATAAACGTTGATTATCCGTGATCTTCACTTCTGACTGCTTGATTTTAACTTCGCATCTTGTCTACGAGACTCCGCCCTGAGCCCCTCCAAAGTTGTTGCCTGTCTCAAGCCCGGATATAACAGGACGGTTGAATATGGGGTTAATAACCCCATCCCGTAAAACAACAACCTTGCTAAAAAACGCTAATCAATAAAAACGTTTATAACCATTTTAACTCTACACTGGGAGTTGGAAGGTCTGCTATGACGCCTCACGGTGAAAGCAGAGTTTCTTCAGAAGCCACAAGGCCGATGCCCCTTCTGACAACCAGTGGAACATATTGTAGGTAAATGGAATGTCTGCACAATGTGGGAGACAGGGAAAAGCATGCAAATTGCCGAAGAAATGTTCAGATACGACCTAAAGATACTTAGAATAAGTGAAACCCATTAACTACAAGATGGGCAGCAAAGATTATTTACAGGAAAAGTGCTTTAACACTCCGGTCACGAAGAAGAATACGCCTAACACTCACAAAAAGTTGCACTGATGTTGTCTCAAGAAGCAAGAGAAGCCCTTACAGTATGGGAGCCTCGTAGAACTAAGATTATTAAAGCATCATTCAAGACAGAGTTAGGGGATTACAATGAATGTCATTCAGTGCTATGCACCCACCAACGACAGCCAAGAAGACGACAAAGATCAGTTCTATGAGAGTCATCGAAGCAGCAGCTACGAATCTTCCCATAAACACCGACCCACCAACATTTGAAGAAATCAAAATGGCCGTCCGAGAAATCAAGAGAGACAAGTCAGCAGGGCCAGACAACATACCATCTGAGTGATGCACTGAAGGCAGAAATAGAAGCAACTGCAAAGATACTCCACATTCTCTTCAGGAAGATTTACGAGGAAGAACAAGTACCAGCAGACTGGAAAGAAGGATACTTCATCAAGATACCAAGGAAAGGAGATTTCAGCAACATCGAAAACTACAGAGGAATCACTTTTATTTCGACACCAGGAAAAGCCTTCAACAGAGTGTTACTAAACCTAATGAAAGACCCAGTCGATGCCCAACTTCGAGACCAACAAGCCGAATTTCGTAAGGACCGATCGTATATTGACCTAATTGCTACCCTACGGTTTGTTGTTGAGCAGTCAATTGAATGGAATTCACCCCCTTACAATAACTTCCTCGACTAGGAAAAAGCAATCGACAGCGTGGATAGGAGAGTATTATGGAACCTTCTATGACATTATGGCGCAGCTGAGAAGATAGTCAATATCATACGGAACTCCTATGACGGACAACATTATAAAATCCTGCATGGGGTTTAACTCACGGATTCATTAGAAGTAAAGACCGGTATTAGACAAGGATGCTTACTGTCGCCCTTCCTCTTCCTGCTGGTAGTTGATTGGATCATGAAGACCGCAACATCTCAATGCAATCTCGGAATACAGTGGACAGCATCGATGCAACTAGATGACTTGGACTTCGCAGATGATCTAGCCCTTCTATCCTAAAAACAGCAACAAATGCAAATAAAAACAGACAAGGTAGCAGCAGCCTTGAGAGCAGTAGGCCTCAACATACACAGGGAAAAAACAAGATCTATCAATACAAAACAACCAACACTAACCCAATTTCACTTGATGGAAAAAATCTGGAAGATGTAAAAACCTTTACATTCTTGGGCAGTAGCATCACCGATAAACAAGGAGGGTCTGATGCAGATGTGAAGACGCGGATTGGAAAGGCAAGGGTAGCATTTCTACAACTGAAAAACATCTGGAACTCAGCCAACTGTCAGTCAACATTAAAGTCACAATTTTGAATACAAATGTGAAGACAGTTCTATTGTATGGATCTGAATACTGGAAAACTTTCAGAAGCATTATTCAAAAGATACATGTATTTATAAATAACTGTCTGCGTAAAATAATTCGGATCCATTGGTCAGATACTATCAACAACAACCTTTTACGGCAGAGAACAAATCAACTTCCAGCCGAGGAAGAAATTAAGAAAAGAGGCTGGAGGTGGATAGGATACACACTGAGAAAATCACCGAACTGTGTCACAAGACAAGCATGAACATGAAATCCAGAAGGCTAAAGGAAAAGAGGAAAACATTAAAATACATGGCGTCGGGAATTCGAGACAAAGGAGAAGAGAATAAAGAGTACTTGGGATGAGCTGGAAAGAAAAGCTCAAGACAGAGTTGGTTAGAGAAGGCTGGTAAGCGGCCTATGCTCCAGATAGGGTAACAGGCGTTGATTGGTTGATTGATTGTCTTGTCTACGAGTTAGCCACCCGACAAATCATCACAACAGAGGATACCATAGTTCATCCACTCATTCAAATTCCCCTCACCTATAAATATATTACAATTAGCATACAGTTAAATTTAATAGGTTTCTCTACACATTCTTGGTCTCTTTCCTCTGAATAGTAGGGTTAGTTAATTATTAATAAGTGGCATAATCACTGAATCCGCGGCTTATAATCTAGATTTAAATATACATAGTTACAATAAGAACTGGAACTCAAATTCATTTCAACATTACCTCGAATGCATTAACGATCTGAACAATTCTACCGTAGGAGTTTGTCAAATGTCAGGAATGTATTTCAATATAGACATTTATTATAAAGGAATCAGATGAGACAATCTAAATCTAACAGAACAAGTTCAGGAAGTGTAGATATGTCAACTAACCCTTGGATATCCATATTGAAAATGCACAGTAGTTAAAAGTGAATATCGTATTGAAGCTTGACGATGGGAAATAAAAATAAAATCTCAAAAAATATTTTTAGAAGAAATAGGTCTTAATGGGATTAGGTATAAATCTCTTATCAACTCCTACCCATTTAAATGTTTGTTGATAATCATAATAGATACTTCCCACTAACAAAAAGTCATCAGAAGATAGACACGGTGTTTTGTTACAATACTTTATTTAGAATTAAATCATATATATATGTATATATTACTATTCTATTCAATACATTATTCTTTTGCGTAGCCCTTGGCAGCATAATCTCCATCCCGTGGTTTAGTTTGTTCTTTTACCTTCTTTTGATAAACAGTCTCTCTATATTTTGATTCGGCCATTTTATTTTTTGGGAATTTTCTACCTATCAACTTGTTATTATAATCAGGTACTTTATTAACATAGTTATTATGTTTTGTTTTTTTATATTCATTGCTTTTTATCTTTTCACCTTTTTTATCCATTTTCTTCATATATCGAGTTTTATAATTATCATGTGACTTTTTTTGAATATATTTAGGTTGTTGATATGTTTGTTCATTCCATTTATTGTTATCCTTAGAAATTTGTCTAACTACGTCATCAGTGAATTGATCGAAATAGTACTTTGTTCGCATAATTTCATCACCATAAATATGATCAGGATTTAAAAATCCAGATCGGTGTTCACTGATAGGATGATTATTATTTACACTCGGTTGATAAGCGTCTTGTTTATTGTGATGTTTCTTAGTTTTATCATTAGTATAGGCAGATTTTAAAACCTTAGATTGTTGAGTATCATATTTTGACTTCTTAGATTTATGTACAATAGGTTTATTATACTTGTACGTAGGTTCTCTAGTTAAATATTTCTTATAATATCGACTTGTAGAATCAAAAGTTTTGTCATTATATTTGTTATTATATACATCTTCAGATTTCGTTTTGATAATTCTATTATAAGTTGGTTTAGTGTATTTAGTATCAGCATAAATAGGTGTTTTATAATCATCTTTCTTATAATTTTCATCATATTTTTGATACATAGATGGAACTTTATCTGTTTTAACATTTTCAGCATAAGAATATGAATTTTCCTTTGGTTGTTTATTGTCCAACGCTTCATAATTATAATTATTTTCATATTTGTTATAAGATGATGATGATGGTGGTAATAACTTTTGTTGATAAGGTGTTGCCAATTTTGAATTATAATCAGAATAAGAATAATCATCATCATATTCATCATTATTATAATAATCACAGTAATATGATCTCCCACATAGTCTATAGAAACGTCCAGTCCAAAATCTTATAATTGGATAATCCACAGTTGCAAAAGCACCAAATGATATTGGTATGTATATCTTACCAGTAATAAAATGTGGCATACATTTTGTATAAGCAATAGAAATCAATAAAATAAGAAATATGTTGAAAAATGAACAATTCATTACAGTTATGTTAATATTATGCAATTTACCTAATTTTACAATAATTGTTTTACAATGAACATGTGAAACTGATATCATACTATATTATAGTGTATATATATATATACACATATATTACTATATTACATAATATTACGCCTTTATAAAATCACGTTTATTATACTAAGTAATTGTGCACTTTAAATGATGATATTAGTTGAAATTTATAATCACATGTATTCGAACTTATTTATGCATGTATACCAACAGGAATTCATTATTCAATCGACATATACTTGAATGAAGTGCATTAATTGAAGAATAAAATTGAAGAAATTACAATTTCTATTTATTATTATATATTAGAAGTTGAAATAATAAAAAAAGTTTGTTTGTTTATCATTATTTTAATAAAAAGTTATTTGAGTTGAAGCAGTATTTTAGAGATTGTTTTATAATTTGTTGTTTGTAATCACAACTGACTGATTTTCATAGGGTACCAGTAAAAAAACAATGAAGTACTAGTACTAGTATGGAATTCGACAGTGGTAATGACCTCATACAATCTCAACAGGAAACTAAACTCAGGATATTTATGTTTCGTTATGAAAACAAAACCATCAGCATTGGTGTGCTGGTGGCTTTTAATTAAGTTTATTACAAAATTCATATTATGCAGTTAAAAAGATAAGCTAGAAATATTCCAGTAGTATTCAAACGTGGAAAACAATAACAATAGTAACATTTGCAGATCCAACAAGATAACATTTAGTAGAACCATATGGAAGCGTTTATTACTATAGAATACGTAAAATATAACGTGAATAAATAGATTAGTACTGAATTATTTAACATATTTTGTTCGAAAATTTCCTGTATTAGGTGGAATTCATGTAATAGTTCATAACTTCAGGAAAGTTTTCTCAAAATTATATACGACGAAGTCGAATTGGGTGTGTGCGTGTGTACAGTGGCCGGTGAGGGTGGGAGAAGGTTGGGAGCAGGTACAGACAAGATTAAAATGATTACCAGTTAAATGTGGAAACTAATTTACATGAAATCAAAATAAAAGTGAGTATCAGTCATTCCAACAAACGATTCCGGTTTATCATTTCTAACTGTATAGCATTAACACTGTGTCAAACATAAATAAACGATTGAAGTGTAACTCCGAAAATTGGACTCTCGTCGAGTGGTGGTGATTATATTTTCACTATGAGACATGTATATTGTAGGTTTTTTGTTTCATGTTGATACTGTGTAGTTTCGTTGGTACTGTGAAATTCCATACTGGTACGAAATAGTCATCTGTTGCATTTATTTTCGATGGTACTCAAGAGTGATCAATCAGTGACAGATATAAACACAAGATTAAATACCAGTATCACGAAACTCACCTCAACTTTAGTAAAATAATCAGGTCACTAGTTATTAACATGTAGATGTTCCTAAAGTTCGGTTTAGAGCACGTAACTGGTAAAGTTCAGAAATGTAGAGAATGACACAGTTACCATTAATTGCACTGACTGATCTTGGCGCCATTTACAGAAATCAAATTGCAAAAAACTATTTTTACAACAAGGGACTTCTCACCTCTGAAGTTGTAAATTTTTTATTCTACATTCTTATAATAAACACTATTGTCCAATATAGTGAAATTATTGAAGTCAGGAATATAAACGAATGAATACAAAATGTGAAAGTTGTACGGTCATTGAAATGCTTAAAGTAACTGGTCTCTGGTGTGATTTTCCTGGATTCTGTTCCTTGGTGGAATTGTGGGTGCACACTGATAAGAATTTATCCCACTGAATTAACGGCGACTACACCTTGACATAATCAGTAAATCAAACTAAACGAAACTTGAGAACAATTAATTACATACATGTTCATTGACCTAACTTTAACATGCTCAACATTTGCGAACTTGTTATACTTATTTCATCCATAAGTTCCGATTTAATGGAGACAGAAGGCTGGATAGCCTGACTTGGTCTCCGAGACAGGGATCGCTCACTTGCTTCAATATTCCTGTTACTTCTGATGAGATGGGTATATTTTTGGTAAGAACAAGTACTTTCTTTCCTAATTCTTTCTCATCCTCCATTCTTCAGTGCTTCCAGATCCATTTTGGCACCCATAGGACACTCGTAGTCTATGGTTAGTTCGACCTACTTCAGTTACGGGCGACTTATTAGGTTTACTAGGACCAAATGAGATGGTATGTCGCATACGTAACTGTGACGACTAGATGTCGAAATGAGAAGTTACCAGACATTTGTCGTCACATGTCTAGTTCAGTGAGTTATCAAGCTTTTATGGTTTGTCTTTTAGCGTCATTTACCAGATCAATAATCTCTAATAGTTGATTTGTGATTTTAGCAGCGTTCCTAGCATAGACAAATACATTTCGGTCTAGTTAATCGTTTCATGCAGCAGTTGACTGAATTTTACAAGCCTCGTGACGCTATTCTTTGCAATGTAAAATATATTGCATCCCACCGTCTACCTAGCAACGATGTTGAAAGTGACACAATTTAACAGTTCCTTTCGATAATCAGAAAGTATAGCATTATAAAAAATCTGATCAAAATTTCGACACTAGGAAAGAAAAAATGTTGGTCATATAAATGGAATAATATTGGCACGAAAATACTAGAAAAGGAAGTTTGCTACAAAATAAATAGATACAGCAACAGTGTTCAATTGAACCTGTAGGTTTAAAACGTCACAAACTATAGTGGGAAAGAAGTGGGTACTTACAAAATAAATATTGAAAAGAAATCAAATAGAGAAAATCACTTTTATAGTCTTTTGATCAAAATTAGTCCAATTACGATATAATAAGTAGTTTTTATACTATTACAGCGATCAAAATTGAAAATGTATTCAACATGCAAACATAGAACTATTGTAGTAAATCAAAGGTAGAAAGCGGTGAGCTGATACAGAAACATTGATTCTTATAGAAAAAAACTCAACCATTATATATCCAACGATTGAAAGACAGCTATCCCGTCTCCTCGCAACTGATTGTACTAGAAGTACTTTTTGGTTAGGGAATAAATGTTTAGCCAGTAATATGTGAACATGTACATATACTACAACCCAAGTGAACTTATTTTATACAAATTCACTATCATTTGAGTAAATGAATTAACGGTCAGTTCACATGAGAATACTTTATGAAACGTTAGTGTTAGCAAAATCGCAGTTGCGAGATGTGTAGTAGTCAGTCAGATAAATAAAGTCGAAAACGTTATGCGAAAATAGAGGGATGGGATTTGTAGGAACGCCAACACGTTTTATCATGGTCGTCTATTCAACCTCTTCAAATTGTTTCAACATCCTCCGAAATGTAATTCATATGTCTACCCTCCTCAAACCAACCACCTATTCTTAAACGCTCCTAAAATATAATGCCACATAATCATGTAAATTCTGACCGATTCACATTGTATCCATTTCCAAGAAAACAATTCAATGTCAATAAAATAGGGTTTATTATTGAAATACAAATTAAAATGATGTGCAGTTTAATCTTCCGAAGATTCTGACACATTTTCGAATGCTTGAGGACACTGTCCCACTAAAGAAATCATTACATTAATAAAGAAAAACAACACTTACATTCTGAATATTTCACTGCGTCTCCTTCGACCACCAACATAATGAGGTATATTGCGAGACCAGGATCCAACCGCCTTCCTGTATTTCAAGTGTAGATCCTCGTTTTTCGAGTTACGCGACGTATGGTATGCTGATGAGGCTTCTACAAAGTATAGTCAAATGTGTTTAGAAAATCTATTTACTCTTCAGTGTAGGGTCACAACGTGAGTGTTTTGTTGATCGCCTGCCATCTGTGTTTGACCCCAACATTTGGGATATGAGGCTGTAATCGAGTGATCGAATGAGGGCGCTCCGTATAGAGTAACGATAGTTTTCTGTCATTTCTGATTAAACAATCGAATACTTTAGTATACAAAATATGGTCTGAACACGAACAAGAGGAATGTGATGTTTAAATTGCTGGTATGTGCATTCGCAATCTTCTTAACCAATATATGTATATATAGTTTACACAACAGATGGACAAATAAACAGACAAAGAAATTTGTTTGAAAGATACAGTATCATAGGTTCGCATTAAATCGTGCGTGGGTCACTAAAGTCGAATTGAAACTCAATGATATATATTATTATCCACATGTTAATCCGATCTATAGGTTATTCTTAGAAATGTAAAACTTTTGCAAAGCAAAAAAGGGTGAAAAATGTGTTGGAGGGATTAGATTGATTGCATATTGTTCGCCCTAATTCTTACTGATACGCCCAATATCAAATAACCAAGCGTAATGTTGTTTTACAAATGTTATGTTGAATGTAGTAGACAAGTAATAGTTATTTGGTTCCAATAAGAAATAAAATGCATGATGACAAGTTCAATTTATTGATGAATGAGATAATTGCGAGATGTTGATCATGAGGTAGAGTAGTGTGAGAAATATGTATGAAATGTTATGGTAGCAAAGTTGATAGAGTGGTGAAAGTGGATAGTAAGTATCAAAATTACTTATCACTACAGTGGTTATGACAATTCATTTCCATTTGATTAACAACGTTCACCAGTGGATAGTAGTTACCAAAATTACTGGTACTGTTTTGTCCATCGTCATTTAAAATTTTTCCCCAGCATTTGGTTCAGTGGTCCTCATATCTCATGCAAGAATGGTAAGAATGCTGAGTAGTAATTAATGAGTTCTAGAAAGGATTGCAGAGTTGATACATCGTTGGGTGCAGGCATTTTTCAAATGGCTTTAATGTTTTCTGGATCTGGACGACGATCTGGTTTATAGAATATTAATCTCAAGTACTTCACAGATGTAGGGTCGAATTGACATTTTTTGGAGTGTAAGCAAAATCCATGGTCTTGGATTCGTTTCAGTACAGTCGTAAGTCAATCGTACAGTTTTTTTAGTGATTTTGCGACGTCGAGTTTGTCATCCTAATACACGGCAACTCCGGAGATGCCGATTAAAATCGTATTTTTTTTATTGTTGGAAAACTGTTGGTTAGGTTTTAACTCCGAACAGTAATCTGGTGTACTGAACAATTTCCCGACCCATGTTTATTGTGAGTTATTCACGGGATGCTTGTTCAACTTCAACTTGCAAATATGCATCTGCCAGGTCTAGTTTGACAAAGCAACTATCGCCGTTTAGAATAGTGAATAAATCGTCTGGAATTGTTGGAAGATAGTGATGTTGCTCTAGAACAGCATTCAAACCGGTTGAAAAGTCTGCACAGATGCACAGTGTACAGTTATGTTTCTTTACAACAATTATTGGAGCTGCCCATGCGTAGAGCGATACCGGTGTAAGAACATCTTGTGTTTCTAAGCGCTAAAGTACCGTATCAACTTCTGGTAGCTACGCATATGACTGGTCTTTTGGGACGAGAGACTGGAAGAACATCCGGTACCAAGCTTATAGGGACTTCGATTGAGGTACAGCATCCTAAACCTTTTGCAGAAACTTTGTCGAGTTCTTTCATAATCTTCGTGAAATCTTTTCTGTCTTTCATATTTACGAAGCGGTAACATACGGTTAAAAAAATAGCAAAATTAAGAATATATACATGAAAAATAACTAGTTCTGTCTCTTCTTAGCATGTTATCAACATAATCCATGGTTAATTTAATAACAACGGATGTTATATTACACTTCCCCCCCATCCCATTTATGTGTTTGTCTTTGTAGTGTGTTTTTGCATTGAAGTGCTGAAAAAAAGTGCCTAGTGTACATTACAGGAACATAACAAAGTGTCAGATTTATGAATTATCTAATAGGCTGTCAATCATAATGATTGTTGCGATCCGGTGTGTTAAATTTCACAAAGTACAATTCGTTTAAATTGAATGTCAAAATTCTTAAATTTTTAAAAAAATTCCAGTTTTATTCTCGAAATAAGTAATTTTGTTTTCTAGGTGTCAGAATAAAATCAAAGTTCAATAAATTTCATTGTTAAATTTAACTGTAATTGAATCTATAAAAGATGTTAAATATGATACTTCATGCTGCTCAATAATTAAATAAAAACAGTGTATCATTATTGTTATTACCATTAATAAAACTGTGAGCTATAAGTGACTTATTAGTGCATGAGAAGTTTGGGCATATGATTGAAACAAACATATAATAAATAAGCAACTGTAATGACACGGAGAAATTTTCAAGAAAAAAAAATTGTATCCACCAATCTTATCACCAGTGTATTACAGTTATGAATCTATGAACATTTTTTATATTTACCAGCATGTGGCCTATATAAACGAGTATTTCAAGTAAACTACACAATTAGATAATAATACATGAGAAAATAGTGAACTTCTACTCTGAATACTGCTTAAATATATGTGTAAACTTTTTGTAAGTTGCGGAGTTGAAAGGTCATTTAAAAACGGGTAAAAATTATTCCATGCGGATCTTTAAATAATAATAATAATAATAATAATAATAATAATAATAATAATAATAATAATAATAATAATAATAATAATAATAATGTGTAGTTTCTTTAAAAGTCAGTGAGCTTGATAGACCAAAAGTTGAAGTAATTATACACATAACTTTTATAAGCCCATACACCTAATTCATTCAGGCTACGAGTCAGTAGATTAAACGTTGACAAACCTGAATGGCACTAATTATGACATCAGAATGATCATTCAAAACGTAATTTGCGATCAACATTTAATGAGAGTAATTATCACAATAACTGATAAGTTGATATTACATTAGTTACTGTCGATTTCAGTAGATAAACAGTTTATTGTATATTAATTGAATAAAAAATGTCAGACATACAAATCATTTAATATTTTCAAATAGTTACTCATGTAAATAACTTTGCGATGTAACTTGTCAGTCAAATGATGGAAAGTTTAGAATTTCAGATTTTATGTTAATGCGAAGACATAAATGCAGAATATTCATTTGAAGAAGTTCTCGTCAGGTCTCCCACTCATAAATTCATATGGTAACATTAATCCAAAGAAACGGCTAATACAACAGTTAAAATAATGTTGATGTGGATTGATGATTAATGATGAAGCAAAATCGAATGCCATTGTCAATGGTCAAAACAACTAGTATAGTATTAACTATTATAACACATGAAATACAATATTTTAGAAAGCCCATGAATTCAAACAAGTGAGTTACTATCATGTCTATAACTGCATTCTCATAACTACCGAGACATTCACCTGTTCTTATTACACTGACATTGGTATTCTTTAAACAAACGTGGTTCCTTTAAGCTTGGCATTCACTGAAGAGATAGGCATTAACTGAACACCAGTGTGTTTGTTTTTTAAATGGAGTTGGTATTTATCATTCCTTCCGAAGGCTGCTAAATGTTTGTTATTAGGGTTTGGAATAAATAAACTAGTATTAATCACAGACCTGTTTTTCAAGTGATTATTTAGGTCCTGACAGACATTCTGATTACTCACAAATTGTAAGTAGTATGAATTAATAAGGCGAAACGTTTGCACCTAGAACCCCACACTCAACCTTTGGACGATAATATTCCGCCTGTTGGAATATGTCCTCCCACCTTGTCGCCACTTCTGCTTGTGTTATCTATCAGAATATATTAATACTGAATTTTAACTAAAGGGGTTTTTCGTTACAAGACTGATTTCATTTAGGCTAGCTATATTATAGTGGTATAACTGACGTGATAGCATTTCGGTGAACACTTCTTAATGTTATTGAATCATTTTGTCTCTATTGATTATAATGTCTACGATTGATAACTTTTTCTGTCTATTATATAATTGGTCCTATTGTAGACTTATTTTTATACTAATTGTCATTGAAATTTAGTAAACTGATCGACTGATAAAAGTAGTTGATCGACGTTAATATTGGAAGCCAATATGATTGCAAACAATCAAAGGTAGTTTGTAAAACCTCGAAAGTATCACGTATGTCAAATTGTCAGACATTGTAGAAAACAGGCAAAAGTTTGTGTGATGGCATAAAGTTCAGACAAGTATGATTATATGTTAGTGTTACACTTAATTAAATATATCATATTGTTGTAAGGAAAACCTGGTGAATGTTGTTAATCAAATGGGAATGAATTGTCATAACCACTGTAGTGATAAGTAATTTTGATACTTACTATCCACTTTCACCACTCTATCAACTTTGCTACCATAACATTTCATACATATTTCTCACACTACTCTACCTCATGATCAACATCTCGCAATTATCTCATTCATCAATAAATTGAACTTGTCATCATGCATTTTATTTCTTATTGGAACCAAATAACTATTACTTGTCTACTACATTCAACATAACATTTGTAAAACAACATTACGCTTGGTTATTTGATATTGGGCGTATCAGTAAGAATTAGGGCGAACAATATGCAATGAATCTAATCCCTCCAACACATTATTCACCCTTTTTTGCTTTGCAAAAGTTTTACATTTCTAAGAATAACCTATAGATCGGATTAACATGTGGATAATAATATATATCATTGAGTTTCAATTCGACTTTAGTGACCCACGCACGATTTAATGCGAACCTATGATACTGTATCTTTCAAACAAATTTCTTTGTCTGTTTATTTGTCCATCTGTTGTGTAAACTATATATACATATATTGGTTAAGAAGATTGCGAATGCACATACCAGCAATTTAAACATCACATTCCTCTTGTTCGTGTTCAGACCATATTTTGTATACTAAAGTATTCGATTGTTTAATCAGAAATGACAGAAAACTATCGTTACTCTATACGGAGCGCCCTCATTCGATTACTCGATTACAGCCTCATATCCCAAATGTTGGGGTCAAACACAGATGGCAGGCGATCAACAAAACACTCACGTTGTGACCCTACACTGAAGAGTAAATAGATTTTCTAAACACATTTGACTATACTTTGTAGAAGCCCCATCAGCATACCATACGTCGCGTAACTCGAAAAACGAGGACCTACACTTGAAATACTGGAAGGCGGTTGGATCCTGGTCTCGCAATATACCTCATTATGTTGGTGGTCGAAGGAGACGCAGTGAAATATTCAGAATGTAAGTGTTGTTTTTCTTTATTAATGTAATGATTTCTTTAGTGGGACAGTGTCCTCAAGCATTCGAAAATGTGTCAGAATCTTCGGAAGATTAAACTGCACATCATTTTAATTTGTATTTCAATAATAAACCCTATTTTATTGACATTGAATTGTTTTCTTGGAAATGGATACAATGTGAATCGGTCAGAATTTACATGATTATGTGGCATTATATTTTAGGAGCGTTTAAGAATAGGTGGTTGGTTTGAGGAGGGTAGACATATGAATTACATTTCGGAGGATGTTGAAACAATTTGAAGAGGTTGAATAGACGACCATGATAAAACGTGTTGGCGTTCCTACAAATCCCATCCCTCTATTTTCGCATGACGTTTTCAATTTTATTTATCTGACTGACTACTACACATCTCGCAACTGCGATTTTGCTAACACTAACGTTTCATAAAGTATTCTCATGTGAACTGACCGTTAATTCATTTACTCAAATGATAGTGAATTTGTATAAAATAAGTTCACTTGGGTCGTAATAAATTTACGTATTCATATATCAGTGGATGATCATTATATTTGATGGTACTGCAAGGATTTTCATATGTCTGGAATAGGTTTTTGTTAGCTGAATACCGTTTTTTTCACAGAATGCTCAACGAGTGGATCTTTCTTTATGAACACGTATCTACAACTCCCTCTGTCGATACATCCGTAAATATGTTGCATCGGCTGAATGATTCCCATCTCTTGAATTATGTAGGCTACCTGACCTGGTGTTTTCTTTAAACTGAGAGCTATATGGTGATATGATATTCGGAAAGATTAATGACATGTCAAGTTGTGTGTGTTTGTATTTATGACAGTGGTAATAGTTAGTCAGAGAGTAAATTTAGCCTTAGGTTATAGAAAATTCAAATTGTTTACATCAATTGGAAACCAAAAGTATATAAGAGTACAATAAGATTGTGAAAGTTATATTAAAAATCAAAAACAAATGTGTGTTCAGCGTTTGAATAAAGACAATATAAGATGTATGTTTATAACCAAACAAATATTCGTCCGTCATCCTCAACGTCTCTCCTAATGATGACTTTTAGGGAAATATCATTCGTTGTTGTTTGTTTCTACTGAATTACGATCTAACTCTCATCCGTAATAATACAATGATAAACTGTCTATAAATCATAAAAATATATCCATATATCGGACGAGACTAGTAAATAACGTTTATATATATCACATTTGAAATTGAATTAATTGATGAATGTTTACAAACCAGTCTTATAAAAAATAAATACAACTCCTTTTGTTTAATTAAATCAACCATTGTATTTTTGGGGATTATGAATCCCCAACAAAATCAAAACAAGCAGGAAGAGTAAGTTATATCAATATCTGTGTCATCATACTACTACATCCAAACCGTAAAATAATGGATGTACAATCTATAAAGCTTGTTAGTCTGCTCTGGGGGAGAAGTGTTAACAGCTGTTACAGAATAAATGGTATGGTTATCAAGGCTAAAATCTCCACCCGTTAATTTAAAGTTACCATGATGAAGTTGATTGTAATTGATCCCATGTTTTCAGGTTGTTTGAATTTCTTCCTCTATGTATAATGCTCCTACTGATAATCCTTGTAAGCACTAGAATTTTCAGGATTTTTTTTCTGTTAAAGGAGTTTTGGCATCCTGTTTTCAACATAGTGCTAATCCTGATTTCTCTCAAAAATTTAAAAGCATATCTAATGCATGGTTTGTGTTTCGTTCAGCTATTTCGACATTTCACCCATGTATACAGAATCGCAATCAATACATTTGATAAAAACAACTTCTTAAATGTTTTTGGATCCCGCCTCTGACTTTCATGAATGTAGACCTGATGGTATCACTGACAGACGTGACTCTTATATTATATTTATTTGGAATTCCAATCTCTTCTGATGTTCCCGCACAGTGTGAGATGAGAACAATGTTAATCCAATCTCTTGATATACATGATGATTCAATTTTCCTTTTTCAGAAACATTATGGTATGTTTACTTTAAGTATTCTATTTCTGTGATGAGATGCAAACGGATATCCTACAAAGCTAATCAGCATGCGTATGATAAAAATTAAGACAATTGAAAATCATGACAGTCCCCAAGGAACCAATATTTCTAAAACTTAAATGCATAACTGATGCTACCAGTGAAATACCAACACAAAGAATAAGTGAATCACTAAAAAAGGCGTTTCCCGCAGCTAAGTTTCACTATCACCCCTACAACTGGTCTTTAATTGTAATAAGAAACGAAGACAGACTTCTCGAAATCGCTTCATTAATGAGTATTTATAGATTTAATTGTTCATGTGGAGCTGGTTACATGGGGCGCACAATCAGGCAAGTCCGTCACCGAATTTTATAACACCACCTAGCCAGGTTTAGAGACAGTTAGAGATAATTAAAAACTCTATACTGAGACATCTATATGATACTAGACATAAAATAAATATCTATCATGTTCCTAATAAGTTACCGTAAGGCTTATGCATACGACTGTTATACACAGTGAGAGCTATTAACATTCACACTAACAAACCCCTGATATATGCATCCAAAAGTAACTAGTACAAACACTTTAATTAACTTAGCTATCTTCATAGGCGATAATAAAGTCAGTTACGAATCGTCTTCTAGTCACCCCTTCTTCCTTTTCCTTATTACTGCTCTTACATTTATATGATTATTCCATTCTTCTATTTAATTTTAACCAACTATCATTTGACCTTTTAGAAACCTTCTCAATTCCCCTAATAAATATTATGTTATTCATCATTTTTATAATAACTTGCATCAATTCACCAGTTCATTAATTAATAATTTTGAACACTAATCATCATTTTGTTAAACACTTGCAATCAATCATTTTCATAAACACATCTGATTGTTGATATTATGACGCAACATACCAACACACGATTTATAATACCAACTTCTTTATTGCATAACATTTATATATGTATTAGTGTAGAGTTCTGATGAAAAACTAATTAAGTATTAGTTTCCTCCTTATCTTGTCGAACAAGAAATTAATCAAAACCCTATTGTAGTGACACTTTAACTGAATAATTTTGTTGAATTAACAGCTGTCCAGTGCTCCCTGGTTTTTAATGGTACCCTGTCAACATCAATTTGTGATATTTAATCAAGTAAAAATACCAATATCCACAGAAATAACTATCCGAATTGAAATCAAATATTGTAATCAACTGTTGAAAATATACTACGGACATTATTACAATGTGAAGAAACGGTGTTTATTAGTTAACATAATTCCGATGACAGCTAGCCAGTAATAGACACAATTTTGTGACCATCCTGATGTGGAAATTAATAATTTATTTGTAACAGCGCTAGTTAGTGATCGGACATTAGTTTTCCAATAAATATCAATTACATATGAAGCACAGAAAAAGTTTAGGATATTTAGTAACTTTCATCAGTGATAATAATTAGACTGAGGAAAATATTGAGACTCCACTAGAGGTACACGGACCAAATAAATAAGTATCCTCGTTTTTTTTCGCTGTTATTGAAAAACAAGCATTACATTACTGCATTACAAAGATATAGTTTTATCAATACGCTTCCACATCCTCTCCTCCCCTCTTGACCAGCTGAGTTATTATAAATTACCAAGAAACATAGATAAAATCAACTAATTAGTTAGTTGTTATTTCTCTGTGAAGTCGCTGGAAATATAGTTTGATTTATGTCATTTGTCAGTAAAGTACATCTGTGTCCTTAATATTAAATGGAATTTAAACTATTGTGAAGAGACAAATTCTTCATGGTCATAGATACAGTTAATTGGTATGTCCGAATAGTATTTACATTTAAGTATGAAATTGTTCGGCTTCAACCACATAAATTTAGTTGACTTCATTAAACCTTCTAAGCAGTAGTCGTTTGAGTTTTACACAATTTGAAACATCAGTAGCACAGTTATTTTTAGCTTAAATATTATTATACGATGCATGAGTTAAATAGATCCACTTAGTTAAATATTCGTAACTATTCTCAATTATGTGTTAATAGACTTTCATTTACACTTTTCACTTGTAGAATCCCTCATGAATTCATTATGATACCACTAGACGCGATATATTCATATAAGAGATGCCCTTTGCTAAGGTTTGGCTCTAATACCTCGAAGACTATTATATATACCTGTTCACATTACTTAGTAAAGAGGTAAGTGATATACACCCATTCTATGCTCACAAATAAACACTCAAAATGTAACAAATCATTAGCAAAGGCTTTCTAGTCGATAGCAGCTACTCGCGATCATTCTGTAGTAACTTTTATGGACAACATTGATGGGTCATCCCTTAAGCTTTCATGAAAAACAAGAAGTACGCACAGAAAATTGATCGCAATAAATCGTCTATAACTTGATTTTTGTCAAGAATTTCACACATTGAGATCCTCTTTCCTTGAGTATTACTTTACTCCGTCAGTGAATATGGTTGGATTTTGACAATTTATGATTCCATGCTTTTAAAAATAATGTCCTGAATTCCAAAAAATATGTTAAAAAACTTTTACAGTAATAAGAATTACTGATCTAATGTCATGATTGTTTTAATATCTGCAGAATGAAACAATTCTCGCTCAAGAGCATATAAATATGAAGGGGCATGAGTGCCAAGGTTTGTCAAAAATAAACTGACAAAACCAGAAGGTATAATTTCCCATTTTGGGACCCAAACAACTGGACCTTCGCTAGGCTGATGATAGACCAGACCGTCACTAACTAATCCTTGATCATTTGGCGGTAGGATAACTGATGGGCTGTCCAGCCAGTCTGCTGAACTATCACTGGGGTTGGCAGTAGGTTGTACAGAAAATAATGGTGTTGACCGAGAAGAATGTTTGAAAGGAATAGGAGAGAGCTTGTGATGTGGTAAACAAACGTAAATCTGAAAGACGAAAAAAATGTGGGTTCGGTTTTAGTTTGAAATGCATGAATACTAACTTATCATGTCTATGTAACGAATGCCTGAATCCTAATGCTTTTGCTACAATCAACATTAAAGTACAGTTCACTCACCTATGAAACCAGTACAGACGTCCAGTGCTTTACCATTAGTGAGTGAATAATTATGGTGAATGGTATTATGTTTAAGTAAGCTCATATACTACAACTTCATAATAGTCACCATATAAGTGTGTAACAATTCATACACATCCTAATACTCCGTGAGGATGCACTAAATGATAACAAGTGAATATTTGAGACATTCACATGCGATTGTGTCACTCATCCTATACAAACCTTAATAAACATAAATGCAAGTGATCAAAACCGCACCGTCAATATCTCTTGGATAAAATACATTCACAAGAAATACTACATTAATTATGCAATCATTAGGCTTCAAACAATCTGATCAATAAGGAATCATCATTGAAGAGAACAAATGTAAACAATAATCATTGTTCAACGGGTAGCAGTAGGAAATACCAAGTATACTGAGTGATAATAACTGTAGTAACAGAGAGTAGTTTATTTCAAATAAATGAATATCCCAATCGATGCTGTGAAAGGTGGTCATTAAGAATAGATGACACTAGTAGGTTGTTGGTACTGAATTATCGATGTCTTGGAAACATCGATCGAGTTGACTAAGATAACCGGGTAACTAATGAGGTTAGGCACTGGGTATTAATACAATATAGTAAATTATTAGATGGGGTTGCAAATTTTCATCAGCTGTGGCTGGTACATATGTTACATATTCCCAACCACCGACAACCTCGAAGTGTGATAATGACCAATATAGAAATAAGATGAGAGAAAGCCTCAGATGGTCAAACCAAAATGTGGCGTCAGTTCATGAAGTCACTTACTGCTGATTTGAGCCATGTTCCTGGTATACGTAGGCTACTTGGATAAAGTCCGCGCAAGCGTCGTAACCAATAGTTGGAGATTTTGCGTGACATGGTTCAAAATTAGTCACAATGGCGGAAGTGCATTCACTTTCTTCTCCCTAAATTGTGAGTTTTAGTTTATTTCTCACGAATTAAATCCCCTGTTGGACCATACTCTGTATATCCAATCTTTTTACTTTTATTATTATCATTAATGTAGCTATTAATTCTGCCGATTCGGTGTGCTGCTGAGGTGCAGCAACTTAGACAGACGCAAACGTGTCAGGTTTTGTGTTGACCATACATACAAACCAAGAGATACTGTTATAAAACTTGAACGAAGCAGTCTCAAACGGTATGAATCTCCAAATTTATTCAGCTTGAACGTAGTGAAATGATCAACAGTTAAATACTACCAAACGTGATAAGTGTCCAGTTACACACAGCCTATTGTGATGAGGGATTGTAAATGGTATCAATTCACAAAACGTTAATTATTACACAATGATTAAAAGTGAATAGCGTTTACAACAATCCACAACTTACTGGGATGGAAAAGTTTTTAGCAGCTAGCATAACACCATAAGTTCCTACTGTAGCTTTTAACGTTCCATCAGGGTACACAGCATGACAGCTAACGATTACCTAGAAGATAGGCATAGTACTTACAGCTTACTTTATTAATCCGAGACATCAAACCGAAAGCATGACTATCAGGGACCAGGATAACATCGACATTATCTTTTGATAGATCTTCAGCTAGTTTGTGTCCCTTTTAATAATAAGTGAACTAGTCTACTAATTACCAAGTTGTCAGGATAACATTCACATATTATAACTTTGAAATTTCTTCCTTTTTTTGCTGCGTGCTAAAAGGTGATGTGAATAATATAGAACATACACGAAGAAAATGGTGAACAGCCTTGGAATATCCTGAAGTCATGATAAGTTCATCGGAGTGGATAAAATCCAGAGACAAATCACCCAGGCTTGTTAAACAAGATTTTATTTCTAGTGCCAAATCATTCAATGTGTCAACGAACGGCTCTAAAATTTCATTCCGAGAAACTGTTTCATAATCCTCATTCCCTACAGCGAAAAGGGGGTTCTGCAGAAAGGTCAGGTATATATAAACAAACTGTCAAATTCTCCTCAAAGTCAGCATTTTCTCCCATTTGAAATCTATGCAATAAATATATACCAGCGAGGAAAAAACATACTTGAGTGCCTCCTCGCGAAAAGCTTTAAGAACCCTCAGAGTTGTATTAAGAACCACAGTGTTATCATCGGAGTATTTACAGAGATTACGTAACTTGCCTATAATTAAAACAATTAGGCTTCTAGAAGCAGGTTTCTTGTTTGAATCAAAATAATTACTTTAGATCACACCACTCTTCAGATTCGACAGTGTGTTTTAGAATGTTGAGCGTTGAAAGTGATGTCTTAATTGATGAATTACTAACAACAAAATACAGTAATGAAACAAATTACCGATTAATCGGCGGTGATTGAAGCATGTGATGTTTCTGAATTTTTCCGCTAACTGCAAACAATTCGAACAAAAATTCAAAATCTCCAAAAGAGAAACACCACAATGCATTAGAACATTAAAGAAGCCAACTGCGTACAACTAAAACAACAAACATTTTAAAGCGGGATACTAACATTTGGCTTTATTCCGATATCATTATTCAGAATAGATCAAAATTATTGTTTCGTGCACTGTTATTTAGTCTATGCTTAGTAAGGAATTTTGAAGATGAGGATAACCCACTTCAAGCATATTCTTTAAATATCCTAAGCTAGCACCAGTAATGAATATTAATGAAAAAATGCATGAAAATCTAGATGTGACTGGGATAAATTTTAAGTCTATATCATCCTTAGTCTGTAGAATGGTCAGAATAAATATAAGAATATGCTAAGTTTTCCAGATCTCATAACAAAATTCTCAGAGAAACTGAGAACAATAAATAAACTGGAGTGAAACGAATGCTAAGAAAACAAAACGACCAATAAGAATACATAGTTTTAGAAAAAGGAAAGAAGTCAACGTCAAACTTAATTTATTTGATATACTTGTTAGGTAATAGTTGGTATTGTAGAAATACGACAGAAAATTAACATATAATATCAGATGAACAATTAAAATTATTTTGATTGACGCAAAACTGCGGAAAGTAACATAAGTCCACAATATAAAATGTAGTGCCCATCATAAACTCTAGTCAATTTAAGCTGTCAAAATTTATGTTATCACAGTGTGACAAAAAGTAAAGAGAACAAAAAAAACTGGATTGGAAAGAATAGTATCTGCAAATGAAAAGCACGAAATGACCTCTTCGCATATCACAGACTAGCAGGTCGGTTAGAGCATTTGCGAAACTCTTCTTAATTTGGCTTTACAAACTGATTTTCCACATTTACCTGATATTTAATTCCCCAAAATATCACATACAATACTGCTTTATCATATGTGGGTAAATTTATGAAGACAGTAGATCAAATGAAGATGGCTTAAGAACATCCTATGGTATATTTTTCAGTTACTAGGTAATTTATAATGACTTCTGATACATCTATACATATGCAACCTGGCAACAGACAAGTGAAATTCCTCTGTCTGTGCCAAGTTTTCGTCAGTGATCCACTAATTATAATGTAGATAGGTTTTCCTATGGTGTTTTTAATTTCTTACTAACATGTAGGTTCCCTACAAGACTGGTTTCGGTTGTTCTTCACTAGATGCAACCACAGAAATCAAACTAGCTCCGATTATGTTAGCCTTTAGAAAACTAAGTGATGCAACAAAAGTACTGAAACGAATCGGGCATTCTCGAAATTACTTGAGAATGCCTTATCAGATAGCTATTTCAAAACGAAAAACTACTTGTTCTCCATTAGGAAATTATTCAAACCAATCTCAACACAGTTAATGAAGATAGTACAATTCAGGATGAGATACTAAGTATATTCAAGTGGCTAACGATAAAAATGCAAAGTGCATAAGTCTGAGTAAAACAATTAGAAGAATAATGGGTCTTGAGTAAAGTAGAAACGAACGAAACTAAGTTGTTTCCCAAGTGAAGATATTGCTTAATACGCAACCCTTATTTTAAACATCGAATGAAGTCGATTAAATGCAACCCATAACGGATTTATTAGTAGAACATACAATACGCTTATTCATGTTTTTCTGTCATTTAGCGGAGTAGTCTAGCCGTAAATTCACAAATTTCTTAACCACATTTCAGTATAATACCAGCTGTAAGATATACCATGGTAACGCTAACACTGAGTTAATAAGCAATAACTTGAAGCCAAAAGTTCTATAATGATGAGTGGACTTTGTTGACAAAACTATCACCTTCTCTTAATTCACCTTTGGAAAAGTCATACTCTTACTGAGGTGATGACCTCGCAATACATACCTATCAAAATTGGCAGTTCTGTTGTGACCAAAAGCGTACACAGCATCAGGATGAGCAGGTAAATCAAACATAGAGGCTGCTAATTTGACAAACACATAGTGAAATTATGATAATTTAGCCCATAATCCACTAAAAAGTAAAGTACACTGCGGATATGATTTAGCAAACAGGTTATCCAACGTTATGCCGAGGAACTACTATTCTACAGTAGGCTGAAAATTATTAATATTGTACGTCCCACTAAAACTACAATTAAGCATGATTCTAAAATACAGGTTACTAGTTGTAGGAATACTGTCTTCACTTTTTTTCGCCAGATAATGCAGTCAATGTTAAAGAGAAATCTGGACTGACTATCGATATTCGAGATGAGCCAATTAAATTTATACCATATACTGACGCATCTGACTTTTGTACCGTATCATTCCCATCTAGTGATATAAGTTCGTATCTTCAGTAACTAGCAGTTAGTACATGTGGGTCTCCATAACTAATGTCACGTATAAGTACATTTCTGTACGTCACATAAATAATGAAGCAATAGTCCCTGTTTTACATAATTTATAACTTTTTTGTAACAACGTAACAAGTGTCGATAAAAATTTATTAGCCTACAGCGACTTTCATCACAGTTATTGGAACATTCAAAAATTAAGAGATTCTTGTTGTATAATCTAAATGGTTAATTAACAAGAACTTGTGTATTTATCGTAAGAACAACTTGGATATCAACATGCAGAACACACTAAAGCTTTATGAAAGCTGATGTCCTATGAAGAGTGTAATTCGTACTACTTTAGATGGCTAAAAAAAGACAAGAAAATATTTTCTTGTGGATGGCATTTCAATTGCCAACGCGTTGACTCCATATTTTACGAAGTTAGTTGGATATGAGGAAATCATTAATGATATGGTTCCGTTGCATACGGAGAAGCATCGGAGGTAAGCTCAATCTTTAGACTAATTATTGACGGAGAAATATTTAGACGCAATGGAGATTACCTGCATGATACTGCCGATTTGTAAGTTGCAAATATGCAAGTTGAATGCAGGAACATGCAGTCAGTTATTCAGTTATGAACAACATAGAACCTAGTACATACGCACATAAGTCCAAGTTGTCGTGTCTAATTAGCGCAAAGAGTTCAAATGTAAAAGATTAACACTACAATACAATTTAATAGGAAGAATTGAAGTAAACGCATGAATGAAAGAATAATTGAAACTTAGGATATAGAAGAGCATAAAAAATGGATACATTTGCACCAGTTACCGATCCCGAGTCATGTCACCCAGTATTTTCGCCACTGATCACGATTATCATATGGACCAAAGCCAGATGTAGTAGGCATCTGCCGACATGACTCAGACAAACAGTCAAGGATAACATAGATTGGCTCTATATTTTTGTTTGGTTGATTCATTTTTCCCCATCCTACTCCCATGCCAACTGATTGGGTATGCGTAATACATGTCCCAACAACCTCGTTCATAATTGCATATACTTATTTGACATTTTTCACTGATAGTGTCCAACAATAATATTACTTGTTCGGCCGTTCCATGATATCTGGGCGATACTTCGAAGACCTTTAAAGCTTATGTATATCTTTTATTATGACCCATGTTTCACATTCAGAAGTTAAAACAGGGCGGACTGATGAGTAATGTATCTGTCATTTTGCTGAGATGGATATCTCACCTACGTCACAAGTGACGTAACTTAGCCATAGCCAAGCTAGCTTTTCTGACCCGAGCTGAGATTTTGCCGGACACCGACCCACCCAAGCTGGCTAATGAGATTGCTGAGATAAGTAAAGTGGTGAACCCACCACCTCACTTCCCAAAAAAGATCTAGGTGATAATGTAGATCAGTCCTGAAGTAACATTTTGTAATTAGTGGGAGAGAAACGCATTCCGAATGTGCTTGCATTGCTACTTAAGGTGCTCAGGAGCCTATATATTATCAGTGTCTTCTGTGAATACAACTAAATCATCTGTGTATTTTAAGTCGACAAATGGGCTTCCTAGAAAGAGATCTATTTATAAGAAGTTAGATGAAAGTGAAATTATTAGAGCATCTATGAAAGGAGGATAATAGGTAATCATAACGAACACGAGCGAAGATTAACAGTGCCGATGACATTCCGCCTTAGCTCTGACTCAACTAGTGGTGTTCCAGTAAAATGTCATGAGGTTTATGTACTTCTGAGGTATGCCTTTTAACGGCGAATACAACGAAGCCTATTGATTTAGAGTTAGACGCAGCTTTCCAAGTCAAGGAGTACCAATAGTGTCTGACATTGGTAGGCATACATATGTTATAAACTCCGATAAAGTGAATGTCTGGTCAATGCGCCCCTGCCCCTCACCAGGTCTGAATCCAGACTCGTTATCTCTCGTTTCCTTCCCTGGCTGAAAATAAGCATCGGATGATTACAGTGGCAAATATTTTACTCAACTTTACACAAACGAAGTATGGAAGTTGGATGTAGGTTTAGGGAGAAACCGACGAGTTGATATGAATTTAAGCGGCAAGCAGATTAAGTCGTGTAAATTTCCAAACTAATGCTATATTCGATGAGACTTAATTTGAAAGAAAGTTTATTAATTTATAGCATGTTGCATTTACACCTAGATTTGCACCAAATTTGTAATTACCAACAATTTCTAGGTTGTCTGGGAACCAGTAAAAATAAACTGAACAACAAAAGCATACTTTTCGTTTGTCTATAGACAAGCTTCTTGGCTAGTCACACTGATTAATGAGTAGAAAACTACCGTACAATTGTTTTCAAACAACTGAACTGGAATTGCGACAATCCCATTCATACACTACTGTTTAATGACGTACCGACTATATACAAGTTGAAACTGCAACGATCAAGTGGCAACTGGCAAAAATCGCGCCAATTTTCTGTCTGGATTCCTATTGGTTGATTCTAGGAAAAGTTGGAGGCAAATTCAAGCAATTTGTCACCTTATCACGTAGTTTATTCGACGTTAACTCCTATGGAGGAATTATGAGACTTGGTTATGTTTAAGATGTAGTTTTGCTTCAACTACAGACTATTAAGTATATACTACGATTTTTGGACAGTTTAATACATCACTTTTCTGTATCTGACTACATGTACATACACACATAGAGATTAAACCTAGGCTATTCATGAGAAAACTAAAAAAGTTAAGGCCCAACAAATCGCTGGATTGCGACAATACAAGCTGGTAGTATAAATGCAGTGCGTCAGAGCACTAGGCCATCCGATCAGTTATATTTACCGACACTCATTACAGAAAAAAATTTGCCAGAATAATGAAGGCAGGCAATAATTATCGTAATTAATGCACTGAGAACATCTGGACACCTAAATGAAAGCATACTGGCCGCCTTGCAGGCTCATATGTCTCGGAAAACCCCACGAACAATTTCTCATCAACGAACATCAACAAAGATGAGGGCGAATTTCGTATCACTAAGAAACTACTCCACCTGGAACGCACTGCCTGAGGCAGTAACTGCAGCCCCTACTTCAGCAGGTTTCGAAAGAAAGCTAGAGGACGACATATACCACCGCGGTATACCAAAAGCTTTCTGGAACAAGGGTTCGAAACTTGATGTTATCCTTTGAACCTCAGCACTCTCAATCTTTATCCATTCTACGGTAATTTTTCAAGCTTTACTTACGGACCAAAGTACCCAGGACGAAATAAAGGCGTGGAAACCATTGCATAAATCACCAATCGTAAAAATAACCGAAAATCTAAGAAAAAGAAAAATAGAGAAAGAAAAGAAGGAATATGTGAAAGGAAAAGGAAAACGGATAGGGAAATTAAGAAAAAGGGAAAGTATACAGCTGAAGATATCAGGGCTAAAGTGACCCTTTATCCTGAGAGCCATCAGATGAAGCCGAAGACCGAGAACTAAAGCCGCAGCATTCAAGGTGTAGACACTAAGAAATCAGTCGCTTCACAATAGCTCGTCATGTGGATACTGGATATTAAATTCAGTCTAGCACTTATGTATTACGAAACATAGATGTATTAGGACTGTTCGAGATATAGTTTTCATACTACTATGGACTAGTAGCAATTTATTTTATACAATATATGTTTGCAATAATGAGATCCAGTGTCTGCATGACAACAATCAGGTGATATAATTAAAGGATAAAATCTAGTTGCTAACATCTCCAGAACCTACTAACATCTAGTAAGTCTCATCATTCTTTGTCTAAGCAAGGTCTACAGTATACTAAATGATATTGACTTCCATTATTAAGTACTGCTGTAGGTCAGCCAGATGTTTCGCGTAAACAGAGAGTGTTGTAGGCGGATCGTTTAGTGTTTGCGAAGTTTTCCAATAACTTGTTCTGTTTAGAGTTTATTTAACGTGGATACAGTTTAAAAAGACATTAACTAGATTTACGAATTAAAATATTGTTAAAACTGTAGTTCGTATCGTAGAAGTTCAATGCTACTTTTATTGTCACTTTAAGCCGTTACTTTGATGGTTTTGGCCATATATAGTGTCATTATGAGCTATACCAATATCTCTGTTCTCTTCAGGGTGCCGGGCTCCGTAATTAGGGTCAGATTCGTTTGTGTTTACGACACTTATGTTCTAGTAGGTGTAAACATGCAGGTTACCATTTCAAAGTAAGAGTAAAGTACGCCCTGGGTACTTATGGGATAGCACATTTTAGGACTGGAGTCAACTACCCACTTTTATTGGAACACATTACTCATGAAAACTATGCGATACCGAATTTAATGTCGCTCAACCTGTCATCGAGAGAAAAGCAGATGCCCCAAGGAGTTATGGACCTGGCTGATGAAGAACTTGGAAAGTTTCTGCCCCATAGTTACATGAAGAATGTATAAGGACAAAAGCCTACGAACACAAGTTATGTTCATATGCGAAAGTTAAACGATGCACATATAGGCAATCTGAATGTATTTACAGTAGATTTACACATTCAATGAATAACAGTGTCAACAGTCGAGTGAAAATTTCATCAGCCCAAGAGAAACAGTAGTCTGGTTGATTTTGAATTAGATCGATAATGATGCGAATGAAAATAAGTGCGAAGTAAGTGGGTAGTTTTTTAATTATACAGTTAAAATATAGACCCCACTCAGATTCCATCACCCTATTTAGGTTCCTGAAACTCCGAAAGGTCTTATTAAGGCATTAACACTGTTTGTAGAAAGTAAGGTCGTTATTGACTACAAATATTGTCTGCTTGATGATTTCTGTGAACACAATTATCACAATGTTTAAGGAAATTCATGGTATATTTTTCGTTAATCATATACGTTGACTATGTAATCCGTACAAACTTCTATGCTCACACATAGTTTTCATCACATGCATTCTGGTACTATGCTTTGTTACATTTTGAATTTCTAGACACTCCGTGAAACCATACATGTTCGATCGAAACGGATAATATTCATCATGAATGACCATCAAACACCAGAAACATCTGTCAAATTGTGATTTAAATATCAACGTCGTCGTGCTTGTATAACATAGTTACGATGAATATGCAAAACGCGAACAGTATAGGCAATTGATGAAGTTCAATGACTAGCAATAAACCTGCTTCACGTAGCTACCAACAGGGCTACACGGTTAGGACATACTTCAACGCGATACTATCGTATATGTCTGGCGTATCGTTCCTAGCAGATGAATTAAAATGTCGTCATATTTCTCCGTGACCTTGGACACATTCGTTGAAATGTTTCACTGCCTCAATATACAGCAATATAGGGAAAAGTCTTTGCGGTAGGAAGGCAAGTAAATAATGAAATAATAATAGTTTTATGACATGTCTCTATGCGAGACTTCAACCACGCTAATGGTTATTCCCCAGGCAGTCCATGTGAAGTGCGTCAAACGAAAGGACGCCCGCCATCTTAATTCATTTCATGACCTTTGCCCATAGCTCGAATTTATCACTCACTTTGAAGTTTTCGGGGCATTGGGTGTGTATAGCGTGTATTCAGACTAGCTCACATAACCTTAGTAAACGTTATGGCTTCCAGTTCACGAGTTGGTGCTGATGCGTTTAGTTGCTGTTTGAGCATCCCGCACTTTTTCTTTGGCAGGCTCGCCATATTTTATAAGCCTTTTTTAGAAGTCACAAACAAACCGTGGCTTAGCAAGCTACTTGAAGAGTAAGCCTTGCTAATAGAAAACGTGATTCGGAGAAAATACCATTTTTAACTAACAGTGCAACGGAAAGTTCCCCGTAACGTGTCTTTTGATTGGTCCGTGGCTCATTCGACGTCATCCACCAAGCCAACTGTTCAACGCCGCTGGCCTACAAAAGAATGCAGTAAAGTTTGATTGCATTTACAGTGCCCAAAGATCTTATACTTTAGCTTACACTGCAACATATTAGACAAGATTTTAAATTAATGTACAGAAGTGGTGTACTTTGTTCAGCTTATATTTGTCTTAGCAAAATTTTATGGAAGTCTTTAGTAAATGTGGTTGCTATATCGGGTTATAATACTTTAAAAAGTACAGTTTTTAATGATTTTAACTGATCATTAACAAATTGCTTAATTAAACTCATCACTGATCTTTTCGTCTACACATTTGGTAGTAATCTTGTACCATAATAAAGTCATCTAGCGAATCGCTCATGAATTTCGCCTTACCTTCTGCTTTCAAGACTTACTCGATAAAGCTGAGAGTCAACTCAATTCTCACACTCTGGCGATCTTAGTTCATAGTACTCCGGTCATACCTACGGTTGTTTTGTTCTAATTCCCATATTGCAGACCGTTTACTTCTGGTTCAAGTATCGCTTCTCTAGTCGGTAATTAAATTGATTATCTTATTTTATATCAATGAGATTGAACTTACTACGCTACAGTTTAACAGTAATTGATCAACTGTCCAATTCACGACGCTGATGTCAAAGTAAGTAGTAGTTAGCGCTTAAGATGTTTCTTCATGTAGATAAATGCTTCCTTAATTTGACCTAGAGATTCAGTCACTACCGGTATAATATCTGACATACTACTAGAATCCTATAATTAAAGACAATGAGTAAAAAAAGGACGAAAGCGTAATTTTTTATTAAGACTCTCTTGAGACAACAATGTAGCCAAAACCTACACTAAAAATCTTAAAATATTACAACACTATCGCAAATTTATATCCCATCTTATGCAAAGGTCTAATCCAGGGTTTTATAGGGCTTAATCAAACAACTTCAAAGTGAGTGCAACAGAACCAAAAATTTTGAATAACAGTACGTTTAAATTTGGATTGCGTTTTATTGTTTTAATTGCAAACTTTATATCAAAATGTTGTTCCGCTTCACAAAATTTACGTCACAAAATAAGGGTCTGTGAACTGTTATAGTGGAAAAGTAAAATACGGGGCAAAAGCAAACTATTCTACCGAGCCCAACATCTACGACTAACCTTAAAAATCTTTATCTCTAGTGATAAAGCACACAAAATCCTTGCAGGCAAAACAGTGAGCTCTTCGTTTAATCGAATTCTCAATAACCCGAATGTGACCTTGACTTTTTTATAGTTACGACCAACATAACTTTATAAACCATTCAAGATGAACGACGGTACGTGTGTTAGAGTTAAGTATTCCACCTGCCCTACACTATCCGAGGTGTACTGTTATTTCACTGTATTGCGTAAAACATCATGAACGCATCAAAACAATAAAAATAGTATGTTATAGTGTACACTTCTACATGGTCGTTTACATGAATTTTAAGGTCTGAAGATATACTAAATGCTATTTAAAATTTGTGAGATAATTTTTACTTTCATGTTTCGTTGAGGCTGTAGTTAGTGTGCTATGTAACAGACACCTTTGTGAGTGGTTTATGGTCTATAAAAATGTAGAAAATAACGCCTTTAAGCACATAATGAAAGTGCCGTATATAGTGCGTTTTGTATTAAGCTGTTCGGAGAATAACGAATGTAGTTCCAGTTGATGATTCAAATACTACTACAGTGTAGGATTCTGTTAACATACGCTTCGCTGTTCAACTAACTAGCATTAGAAAAACATAGTCAACTATCAGTGTACATCACAAGTCAGAACAAACAATATTAAGAATGTCTGTTGGTGAAATAACAAACGAATTTAAAAGTCATACTACTACCAGCACGTGCATCATTTATTTTGCCTATTAAATGTGTGGGACGAAGTTACTTTTAAAATTCAGCTACCTAAACTCTTTTTAATGTGTCAAAACGTCTAAATAATAAATTATCTCCTGATATCAGAAGCAAGTCTGTTTTACAGTCAAGATCGACGAAAGCATATGACAATAATAGTGCTCAGCTGTTGCACAGACTATTTATACTGTGATATATAGAGATAATGAAATAATAATTGTTGTCCCAAACTGGTTATTGATGAAGCGTCCGTTACGAACTAGACCTTGAAATGACCTTGTGACACAAGAAAATTGCACGGTAGGTTCAAGTCACCATATCAAAGGATCGCATAATGACAGAAAGTGTAGATATTCAAAGTTTTGCGTAGTATGAATCGACCTCTGAGTGTCAAGGTTTTTCATCTATCGTATATTTTGTTCTCATGTTTCACTTTAACACATGATTATGTTTATGTGATAGTTGCCTCCCACTTCAAAACTCGAGTCTCACTGTCTTAATAGAATAGGAGAAGACGCAGTTCCCAGAACCCAGTTGGCATGGCTATCATAGAACTAAGATATAATCAGCACCGAAGTATACAACTGTTAAAAAATCTGTAGATCTAACCACCAAAATTCGTTAAACTGTAATGGGAAAACAGGAGTTTTATCCCTGTTATCCATCTGTATTATTTGTTAACTTGATATATTAGTTTAAACATTACATAATATGACCCTTAGTTGAGATAATGTAAAGTTACAATTACTATTTCTAGGTAAAAATCTTGCTTAGCTGTGAAGCCTCAGTTTATAAGCCATTTACAATAGGTTATTATTAAGAAAAATGTTTATTGACTCTTACTTAAAAACGGAAAATCAACATGGATTTAACCTTTTCTCAAATTGTGTTCACAGGACACAAAGGGCCTTCATACGCTTCATCTATGACACCATTCTGAACTAGGCGCCGAGCCAAGGTCCCTATCAATGGAGCCTGCTTAATTCTTACTTAGATATATGGTTAAGGGTTATGGGAATTCGGTCCACACATTATTCTGCATGTCAATTTCTGTGCATAAGCCAGCAGGTTATTAACTGTATTAGCATACTTCAACAAGATGATTAGAAACTATATAGTTAATATATCAGATGGGTTGACTCAGGTGAAAAATCATTACCAATTTTGACAAATTTACTTTGTAGGTATTTAATTAATTTTTTCGTAGGATTGTTTCCTGTAAGTGGTTTCTAGTGCGCTCTCACTGCCTATGATTGAATTATCGCGATCTGCAGCGTAACTTTCAGCCTTAATAAGTAAACTAATATCGATAAACTAATGAGTGAGGTTAAGGTAACTAATTAAACTCACCCTCAATGCACCTTAAAAATGTAGTGTCTGGTACATCTTATGAAAGAGGTATAAAGTCTTTGAACAGATTGTGAAAGATACGCTAGTTTTAGCGTAGGAGAAGTAACTTGACTAGAAAAGTGATGATATAAAGCAACTTTGTGCTACTTCTTTAACGGGCATTAAATTCTAGGTGAAGTTGTGGCTGTACATCATTTTGACGTGTTATACAAAAGAAAAACAGCATTCTGGCCCTTCCAACCCTTTTATCAGCAGTTTATAAAATGGTCTAGGTAACTGTACACAATGAAGTTAGCATTCTATGACTAAAAGCAGATACAAACACTCTGGCTAAACCTATTAATTATTAGTCACTAGATTATCACTGGCAAAATCATGTTGATGTAGAGATTTATTCCATTTCACACTGATTGGTGTATCACAACAAAGTAAACTGATTGTTGGGAATTAGTAGTCATAGTACTACTGGTAATCATGAGTTGGTTGTTAAAAAAAGGGTTTCGGGTAAATCCCAAAGGGGTTCTGAAATTAAATGAAAATAAGCTCTGAATATTGCAGTCAACATCCGAAAGACTTAATTTGGTATCTGTAACTTTAGTTGACTGTACGTTTATCGAATTCGGAGTGTATGTACTATAATGAGTTTACTGCAGACGGACCAGTTGTAAAGTCACTGTAAAAGTAAATTAAGTCGTCTTAACATATTTTGCCATTCCGAAACGTAAAAGATTGCTCTCCAAAACCTGTTTGTTTTTATACTGGAAGGTAATCTACACAACACTGATCACCTTGGGGCGAAGTTCAGGGGAGACTCATAGATCAACATTGATATTTTACATGTTTAGTTTCACATTTTAAGCTGAGTTATGAGTTGAACTTTAGCCTGGATTTCATAGCATTACAGTTTATGAGGATTAACAAAGGTCATTTGACCTATTATTTTTAACTCCTAGATGGAAGCGACTAGGAATTATTCGTAAACCTATTGAACATCACTTTTACCTATATTTATGATAGTGGAAGATTTAGCGTAACAGCTATGGCAGTGAATTCTTTTACGAAATTTGAGTTTGGTGTATCACATCTATATGTCTTTGGTATTATTTATCTATCCTTAAAAAGAATGTGTTAGCACATTAGCAATCATTTTATAAAAAATTACCCTGGAGTCACTATATTTGTAAAACATTTTGATCCTATCCAATCCCAAGATTATTTATAATAATAATAATAATGTATTTTCTGATATTAAGAGCAAGCCATTTTTAAAGGCGAGATCAACAAAAACATATTGAATCAAAGCAGGGTCGAAATGTTACACAAATGAAATAAATTGCGATAAATAAACACCTGGGTTTAAAGTAAATGGTAATTTAGTGAAGCATTAAGGTGAGTGGGTGATGATCAGAAATGATGAGGTTTATGTACATTTGAGTATAGTAATTAAAAGATACAGCGTTTAAAAATTTCAAACTGTAATAACAACAAAATTATACGTAGGAAGTGCAGTATTTCTGAAGAG
The DNA here is from genome assembly GCA_025215515.1 of Schistosoma japonicum. Lineage (NCBI taxonomy): Eukaryota > Metazoa > Platyhelminthes > Trematoda > Strigeidida > Schistosomatidae > Schistosoma > Schistosoma japonicum. The sequence continues at coordinate 32,621,148 of CM046062.1, read as the reverse complement.
AAATATAACGCTTGACAGAGTAAGACTGTCTGTAAGTGGCTTAACATTCACTGACGGACGCAGCCTTCACAAAATCGACACTGTTGAGAGATATTTCAAAAGTAGGATTGGGAAATGAGGTTAATTTTTTGCTTGACGCCCTGTGGAATATAGGTTTCAAACCCGTTCAGTTGCTAGTTATATAACTGGAAGTACCAAAAAAGATTGATTCATTCAATGCAAGAAGGAGCCAGAGTGTTAGATATAATGACCACCCCGCTTCACCCAAACCTCTTGCCAGTAAGGTTGTTCAGAGAAGTGTTTTATGTCCTCTTCTCTTTCTAATCTATATAAATAATATACTTAAACTCATACATTTTGGCAGACCATACTTGTATGCGGATGATCTGAAATTAGTGTACAGCTTTAAGCCTAGTACAGTTAAAGAGGCCATTACTTACTTACTTACTGGCTGTCAAACAACCACAGCAGATATGGGGTTATGAAATTCAGGAAACATGATGTTAAACAGAAACTCTATTATGATGAATACGAAATCCGAACAGTGAGCCCCATACTGTGACGCAGGCATACGTTACAGCAAGAGCCTGAAGTTCATTAAGTATTCTTCCTCTATTATATAAAAGCCAAGATGACGAATAGGCCTCATAATGATAATAATAATAATAATAATAATTTATTTCCTGATATCAGGAACAAGCCATTTTTACAAGCAAGATCAACAAAACATATAAAACCATATCTGAGTTCAAGGGTTGCACAAATGAATTTTACTGCAATAAATAAACATCTCTACATTAAGTGTAACTCAGCCCGCAGCTCTTCTAGGGTTGCTGCCGGTCCCAAGCCCGGGTAAAGGAGGATGATTGGGCATAGGGCTAGCACCCCTATCCCGTGAAACACAAAATTGATAAAAAAACGCTAACCAGAATTCACAAACTTGACCATTTAAACTCTGTCCTGGGAGTGAAAGGAATCTATATGACGCTTCATGATGAAATCCGAGATACTTCGGAAGTCATGAGGCCGATGCCACCCCTTCTAATGACCAGAGCAAAATTTTTATAGGTACATGGAACTTTCGGACAATGTGGGAGACAGGGAAGATCAGCCAGATAGCAGCAGAAATGAAGAGATATAACTTGACTGTGCTCGGGATCAGCGAAACGCATTGGACTCAAACTGGACAGTAAACATTAGCTAAGAGAGAGGTACTACTATACCCCGGGCGCGAAGAGGAAAATGCTACACACACATAAGGAGTTGCTCTGATGCTGTCCAAGTAAGCGCACACAGCACTTGTAAGATTGGAACCACATGGACACAGGATTATCAAAGCATCTTTCAAGACAATGAAGAAGAGGATTGCAATTAACATCATCAAATGTTATGCACCCACCAACAACCCCAACGACGAAGACAAAGATCAGTTTTATGATAGGCTGCAGTCAATTATAGCGAAGTATCCAGGAAAGGATCTGACAATCCTGAAAGGGAACCTAAACGCCAAAGTCGGAATGGACAACACCAGATACTAAGACATCATGGGACGACAGGGACTGGTAGAAAGAAATGAAAATGGTGAAAGATTTACAAATCTATGCACTTTCAACCAAATGGTCATAGGTGGTAAAATATTCCCCCACAAACGCATACACAAGGTTACATGGGTCTCACCGGATCATACTACAGAGAATCAAATTGATCATATATATGCATCAACAAAAAATTAGCAGATCAATGGAAGATGTGAGAAACAGGAGAGGAGCTGATATAGCTTCAGATCATCACCTAATGGTTGCCAAAATAAAAATGAAGCTAAAGAAGCAATGGATAACTGGAGTAACAGCATTAAAACGGTTCAACACAGCCTCTCTTCAAGATAATGATAAATTCAAGGAATTCAAAATAACTCTCAGCAACGGGTACCAAGCCTTACAAGATCTGCTGAACGAGGAAGAAATCACTGTGGAGGACAACTGGAAAAGAATCAAAGAAGCACTAACTTCAACTTGTTAAGAGGCGCTCTGGGCCGCAAGAAACACCATTACAAGGAATGGATTTCCACAAAAACCCTGAACAAAATTTAACAAAGGAGGAACAAGAAGGCAGAAATCAACAACAGCCGAACTAAAGCAGAGAAAATCAAGGCACAAAGTGAATACACAGAAGCAAATAAACAAGTAAAGAAGAGCATTAGAGCCGATAAACGGAAGTATATCGAAGTCCTTGCAACGACAGCGGAGAAAGCTGCAAGAGAAGGAAATATGAAACAGCTATACGACACAACGAAGAAACTGGCAGGTAAATACAGTAAACCAGAGCGACCGGTCAGGAACAAAGAAGGCAAGCTAATCACCAAGATTCAAGAACAAAGAGACAGATGGGTAGAACACTTCGAAGAATTCTTAAACAGACCAGCTTCACCGAACCCACCAGACATTGAAGCAGCATCTACAGACCTCCCGATTGGTGTCAATCCACCATCGATGGAAGAAATCAAGATAGCCATCAGACAGATCAAAAGTGGGAAAGCAGCAGGACCTGACAATATACCAGCCGAAGCACTCAAGTCGGAACTAGACATAACGGCAAGGATGCTCCACGTTTTATTCAGGAGGATCTGGAAGGAAGAACAAGTGCCACTAGACTAGAAAGAAAGATACCTTATCAAGATACCAAAGAAAGGGGATTTGAGCAAATGCGAGAACTACAGAGGGATCACACTATTGTCAGTACCATGGAAAGTCTTCAACAGAGCGTTGTTGAACAGAATGAAAGACTCAGTGGATGCTCAACTTCGAGATCAACAGGCTGGTTTTCATGAGGATCTGTCGTGCACAGACCGAATAGCAACACTACAGATCATCGTTGAACAATCAATTGAATGGAACTCATAACTGTACATCAACTTCATCGACTATGAGAAGGCGTTTGACAGCGTAGACAGGAGATCACTATGGAAACTTCGTCGAAACTACGGTATACCAGAGAAACTTGTCAACATCATCCGGAATTCTTACGACGGACTACAGTGCAAAATCGTGCATGGAGGACAGCTGACAGATGCATTCCCAGTAAGAACTGGTGTCAGATAAGGCTGTTTGCTCTCGCCCTTCCTCTTCCTCCTAGTGGTTGATTGGATCATGAAGACCTCTACATCTGGGTGAAAGCACAAAATTCAATGGATAAGTATGATGCAACTCGATGATCTGGACTTCGCGGATGATCTAGCACTCCTATCCCATACACACCAGCAAATACAAGTTAAGACAACCAACGTAGCAGCAACCTCAGCATCAATAGGCCTGAACTTACATAAGGGAAAGAGCAAAATCTTTAAATTCAACACAGAGAGCACCGACCTAATTAAACTTGATGGTGAATCTCTGGAAGAAGTGGATACCTTTACATACCTGGGGAGCATCATCGATGAACAAGGAGGATCCGATGCAGATGTAAGGGCAAGGATCGGCAAACATGGACAGCATTCCTACAGTTGAAAAATATATGAGACTCCAAACAACTGTCTGCCAGCTTCAAAGTTAGACTCTTCAATTCGAACGTCAAGACAGTTCTCCTCTATGGAGCTGAAACGTGGAGAACTACTTCAAACATCCTTAGGAGGGTACAGGTATTTATAAACAACTGTTTACGCAAGATAATGAATGTCTGTTGGCCGGAAACCATCAGCAACAGCTTACTATGGAAGAGAACAAACCAACTTCCAGCTGAAGAGGAAATCATGAAACGACGTTGGAAATGGATAGGACATACATTGCGGAAATCATCTAACTGAATCACGAGACAAGCACTAACTTGGAATCCTGTTGGACAACGGAAAAGAGGAAGGCCAAAGAACACACTGTGTTGAGAGCTGGAAGCAGACATTAAAAGGATGAATAGCAACTGGAAAAAGCTGTAAAGGATTGCTCAGGACAGAGTTGAATGGAGTATACTGGTGAGCGGCCTATGCTTCTCCGAGAGGGGTAACAGGCGTAAGTAAGCAAGTAGTTACTTGCAGTGAGGTGGTAAACTTTCAGTAATTGTTAAATGATATTGCTGAAAAGGAAGTAATACTATCTACATTAATGGAACTCAGTTATCTAGTGCGATCACGGTGAATGAAAGTGACTGGATTACAGAGGTTATCTTCATAGATGAGATCTCCATCTGCATTTCCATTAATTGTCACCAATACTGCCATTCCCACTACATATATGTTACTCATGGAGCTGACCCTGTTTCTTTTAGGTTTGTAATCCGTGGTTGAATAAGGTAGAGGTAATTGCGACGTCCAGACAACTTTATTCTTAAGTTCTCACATTGATATAAAGATAAATGATCTATCGTTACGATGCTGACGTTTCCCAAGCGAGATGTCAATGTGATGAATTTGGAAATCAAGATTGTATCTAAATGATAATCGTTTCCTTCAGTTCCATACTGCTTAAGCTTTCTAGGAGCATTTTATACATATGTAACTCCATAGAAGCTCGGGTTTAAAATGAAACTATCCCGTATTACTGATATATGTGTTAATGAACCAGTTGGATACTTTATAGTTCAGTACTCTAGGTTTCTTTCCACAACATAGGATTTGGCCGTTGATATCGTGTTTAGTGGTGCATCAAGCGTGAAGGACTAGGGTCCAGTTATCCTTAGTTCAGAAATCATCGTCCAACAGGTGTGATAAACTTATTATTTAGTGGTGTGAGAAACAAGACGGTCGGTGAACATTAACATTAGTGATTTTAACGAGTCCGAAATGGAGTGGCGGCCACCCCTCCTACTTGCTCATATGTAACGTGCAGATGATGGCCGTTCTGGCCATCGCTATGAATTTCTAGGATTTTGTACACCGGCAGTGTTCTGGATCTGATTAGGTCAGCTGTTTGTTATGTACTTATTTCTCTCAGTCTAACCTTAACTCATTTGATTTTTGGGTCATAAGTTTGTTAAGGGAAGGCAGTAAAACTCTTTCTGTCCCCAAGATGATCCTATCAGCACCTTCAGTAGTGAAGGGCTTTCACGCACAATGTGCTAATCACGGTGTAGTTGTCAAAATTTGGTTATTTTTGGTTGGGTTCTTATATTTATCAAAGGCTCCTCGTCTCTCCATTAAACCCCGTGAACACAGAGACGCTGAAGAAGATAACAATATAAATTATTTACACCTACAACTGTTGTTTATAAGGTAATATAAAATCTTGTTTAAAAGTAATACTAAATGATTCTCAACAATTTGAAGATTGATATTAAGATATCGTTCATTGTTCAAAGTTGGTGAAGTCTTACAAATTTGGCGTGATTTTGTCTTACAATAACGGATCATGCAACTGGTTGTGAAGTCTTTTGATACACGCGTTATAGATACAAATAACTGTCCAACTGCTGCAAACTTAAAAATATTATTGGCAAATCTAGACAATCTACCTTTAGATAGCCTACAGTTGTATAATTGTGGATCATTGATTAGTGATTGTCAATCTCTGGCATCTTTGCCTAGCGATGCCTGCATAGATGTCGTTGTTCCCGTCTTAGGAGGTATATGATCTTATGTCTTTTGATATTTCCTCAGGTAAGGTGCATGGGTCCCTTGCGCGTGCCGGCAAAGTTCGTGGCCAAACACCGAAAGTCGAGAAGCAGGAAAAAAGAAAGTCACCCCGAGGGAGAGCCAAACGTAGAATGCAATACAACAAACGGTTTGTTGCAGTAGTACAACAGCCTGGTGGTCGGAGAAGAGGCCCGAACTCAAATGTAAAGTCAACCTAAATTGAGTGCCAAATAAATCTCGACGGATGTAATGTGGCATTACTTGTATGGTTTTTTTGCAATTGGTATTTGAACTGGTTCTATTACTAGTGCTCTCATGATCATTAATCACTGCTTCAAGAAGCGACTATTTTTAAGTGTAAAGTATTACCATAAGTGTTTAAATTGATCAGCTTATTTTCGATGCGTTCCTTTTCTGGACCAGTCCGCATCATTTTCTAGATTAGTCTTAGAGAGTGGGGCAGCTGAGTAGATTAACCGCTTAGCCTCGAAAGTCTCGTCAAATTTTGGTGGTCAGTGTATAATGATATAGCTCGAACACAGAAAGTTCGCTTGTTTACTGACTTGCATTACTTGTTGGGAAGGTGAGTTATACGTTTATCAGAAAAGCCGAGTGAACTGTGCAGCGGTCTACCCAGTAGTAACCTGTGTTTGAGGAACATGTACTTTGAAGATAGGATCTAAGTAATTGACCACAGAAGTCTTTAAAGTATCACCCGCATTTCACGGGGTGATCGAATAAGCAATATTGAGGTAAGATACTGAGTACCGTGAATATGCACCACATCAGTGGCTGAGATTGTGAACCTTAACCAACTGGTTTGGTTGGGATGTGTTCTCCTATGTCCACTCACCGCCAGCTCTGTTTCACGATGTCTGGCGTTGGAGTAAGACGGATATGGGCGGCCTTGTTAAAACGTGGCATCAGTCCGTGAAGTTGTTTACTTTGGGTTCATGTCGTTACAAGATACAGACTATTTGGGGTCCTCATGGTAATCACGACTAATGGTTGAAGATGGTGTTGTCTTAGTATCGGTCACTGCGCGAATGTACTTAGTCTCCTAGATCTTTAGTCTTGTTTTCCTTTAGCAACAATACAGGTTTATTTCTCCTGTTGTATCCTATTGCCGTGGTGTTCTCGTGATTTCCATTTTGTGCTAATGTGATATGGCAATTTGAACTTATACATATATGTGCTAGGATCTGCGTTATCCATAACTAATTGAATAGTCAATTCTCGTGTCGATTACAACTGTACCTTGATACATCTTTTTGGTTACGCATTAATAAATGTAATTCATAAACCCTATTACTTAAAACTGGAGACTTGCACAAAAGTATTTGAAGAAACCTCACTTACCTTTGTCTAATTTTATGGTTGAGACAAAGATTTCACTCATGATAATCTATTGAATTAACGCAATATTCCTACCTCGTTTCTTTAAGTTGGAGCAGGTAGCTAATATTCAGCATCCCTTATTTTCAAGCAATGATGTTCACACTAACATTATGTTCAATCAGAACAGTTGGTGTTATAAGGAGCTTTTAATTATTTAGTCCACAACGCATGCCAAGCTTTAAACGTGTAATCCTCGGAGTACCCGTTGCCATGGGAAGTATATGGACATGTAGTCTCATCCTTGTTGGTGTCGCTGTATGTTTATTAGGAGTTTACCAAAAGATTTCATGCTAAGTTTACCAGTGTCATATAGTTGACATTGTTTAGAAAATAGAGTTACGTTACTGCCGTACGAGTACCTGACAAGTCTGCACGATCAAATGATCTGGTTCATAGTAAAACTGATTTTGGTCAACTGTGATGCATTCGGTTCTCATTTTTACTGTGAGTATTAACGCTTCTAGACCTTAGGAATTTGTTTAGACAATTATACTTTCAGTTTATTAGTATAGTCAGCGGGGTGACCTGTCATCATTTAGCCAGTTAGTATGCTCGGAACAGTGTTGTCTCATGTTTCTCAAAACATCCGCATCTGTGTACTAATGGTTACTATACCTAGAAAGTTATCTTTAGGTCATAAAGATTAGAGAATGTAAAAAGGCTGAATAACTACTTATGTTTGAAGTCAGTTATGAAATCACCCACATGTCCGCCACAAATTTTACCGAATTTCGTCTACTTTAATTCTGCGTGTGCAGTGGAAAGTTACAATATTTGAAGTCTATTTTGCTTAGTTCTCATTGATCATTTTCTAAATCGTGTTCCCAAACGAGTGTGAGTTTGATACTAATGCACTTGTCAATTTTGTACTATAGTTCTAGCTGCGCATCCTTCCCGTTCGGGAGTTTATGTTACTTTCTAGCCCTTAAAAGACAAACAGTAGCATTCATAAAGGTACTCTGACTTGTTAAATTTAGGTTGATTATTGGATGAATATCATTCTTCTAAACTAGTTTCACTCTCACCCATTTCATCAAGTCCATGTCATCTCATGATATCTTTGTATCGGGTGTTGTCCACTGCAACCTTAGCCTTTACGTCGCCCATCAAAATGATCAGATCGCCTGGGGATTTTTCTACGATTCACTACAGGCTCATAAAACTCATCTCTATCGTCTTCGTTGCTACCGTTGGTGAGCGCGTAACATTTGATAACATTCATTGTGATCCTCTCCTTTATCCTGAAGGATGTTTCGACAATCCTAGGTCCATGAAATTCCCACCTTATATGTGCTTCTGTGGAAAACATCAGCGAGATTCCTTGTGTGTGTGAGGGATTTTCTTCGTGACCGGAGTATAAGAGTACCTCTCTCGATACTAATCTTTTCTGTCCAGCTTGTAGTTTCACTTATTCCAAGTATTGTATTTCTTCATTAGTTTTGGGTTTTTCCCGGTGTTCCACATTGTGCGAACATTCCGTGTAGCTATATTAATTGTTGCTGTGGTTTTTGGAATTTGCATCGACCTCATGACTTGCGAAGAAACTCAAATTCCATAAGGTATGATAACTCTTCGAAATAAAGACCCTCCAACTCTAAGGGCAGGGTTTCTATTATTTAAAAGACTTTTTGGTTGGTGTGTTTTTAGCAAGATTTTTTTATGCGGGAAGGGGTTGCTAATCTCGTTCCTGACACTCCTTTATCTGGGTTAGGGTCCGGCAGTAAACCTAGGAGGGCTGCAGGTGTAATTGCTTAAATTTTGCTGTCGCTTTATTAGGAAGGTGTGCACAGTGACTATTACTGAAAATTGTCGATTTGTTTTCTAATGGGCCAGGCTCTATTTTGTATATTAGTACATCGTACTGTATAAAGTTATTTACTGTACTCAGTACAAATAGTCAACACTTCATAGTCCGTGTAAAATGCTTCTTAACCAGCCTCCGAATATTTTTGCACGATGGTATTCAAAACTCGGTGAAAAAGTTAGTATCAGTTTAAATGTAATGGTCGATAACTGGATTGGATGTTTGATTCCCTATTAGGCTAAACAGCTTTCATTTCTCAACTTCTCTTAGTTTTCGCTTTCCAAAAGCACAAGCGTGTCAGCAATATCTGTTAGTCATTTTTAATTCAGTGACTTACTGAGATTATTATGAACAATATATTTTTCCTAGTACATATGAACATGTGTTTAGCAACATTTTCCAAATAAAGTGATAAGCATTCAGTCAGGTTTCAAACAGTGTGGTAAATCTGGTAACTATAGCGAAGATGCGATATCTTAACTTTATTTTGAATGAGGATAGTAAGGTATGCACCTACTAATGATTGAGTTATACCACACGCTAAATTTGACCAGAAGACTACGCGAATAATTCTCATTTGATTTTTAGTCAGTAGTATATCCAAAGTTTTTTTTCGAAACATGCTGCGCATTTAAGTTACCGTAGTAAATAATATCGTCACCGGGAAATCCCAATTACGTTTTATTTTGTACATATTTCTTATTGAGTAAATTATTAGGTGGAGATCTGTGTAGTTGGCCTTGAGCCATACCTAGTGTAAGAACTATTGACCGCAATCTACTATGATGCTATATCATAACTGGTCGATCCAATCATTGTTATGGCTATTTAGTCGGTCAATATTTCGATTAATCTGGTGATCAATTTAATTTTTCTCGACAAACGTTCCTACTTACGTTCTCTATCCATCTAAGTGATACAATCAAGTGAATTAAACGGAATTTCGCAACACAAGTTAATAATAAATGTGGTTACTATCCCTCAATACATTATATCTCTCTGAATTTCAGGAATATTAAACAATAACACCTCACCTGCAATCGTAAAGAATTATTACATATTTGAACATGTCTTTATATCCAGTTGTAACTACCTTAAGATTATAATGAGCAAATAATTGGTTTTAGCTAAGTAGTTCATAAGTAAAACCATTTGTTGGTTAATTAGGAGTGGATCATATGATGTGTAATTCAATCAATCTTCAGTTAGAGCTATGTGGAACAGTTTAGTTTCTAAGTAGGAAGAAACAAAGTGCTTTTGTTCATGCATTCAAAATAAGAGGCTTCTGAATGGTAAATACACTCAAAGTGGAATCACGTAAGATTCTGATTTCGTGGTATCGAGCAGATGTAAAGATTAGAACTATTAACTATTAGAACCACATCTGCAATCTCATATTTGAAGGAGGTATGTGTCATTCAACCGTTGAAGTTTCCCACCAAAGCTCTGTGGTTATCATTGTTTGACTGTTGACTTAGTTGCATCTTCCCTTATGAGTTATTGTTGTTCAAAATGGCTTTTTAATAGCAGGTTTTTCATATCTTTGGTATTTGGTTTTTTTCTATCTTTAAATCTGACTACGTGAATTCACCATTAAAAATCTCCGAAGCTTAGAGCTTCTGTAGCCTACGGCAGTTCGTGTTTACAATCCTTCAGAAAGGTATATATAATATTTTCCATACGCCTCTTAGATCGCGTCGGTCCAGTGGTTCGTACAACACAGTCGTATTGAGTTACTCTAGTAATATGAAACTAAATCGTGGAGGTGAGTGCACCTCAGTCTGGTGGCCTATATCTTTATAGCTTGCTTTTCTATGAAATAGGTTCAAAAATACAGCATTCAGTTATCGCTATTACTTGTCTTTGAAAAGTCATAACGTAGTATACTTTAACTAGTCATGCCTTTGTCAATGTTGTTGACCTGTAGAAACTACTTTCCTGTATTCTTTAATGTTGTGCTTTCTAATAACAGTCTTTAAAATATGATGTACTTTGTTCCCAGTGTTTTTGGTTATGCGTGACAATTATATTGGTCCATGCGGTTGAGAATGGTCATTTTTTCTTCGTCAAGCTGATATTCACTTACCACTGAAATACATTTGCGCCTTCAAATCAATCACAAGCTTATAATACTATCACCCACAGAGACTGTATCATAATACTTCCACCAAGATGTTCGTCATTTAGAAAATATAACAGGACAATTCAGTCAGCATAATATAAAAAGATTAGAGAAACACTGAGTAGGTAGTCACTTGTTAAGATGTGTAAGGAAGAAAAATTCACTTCTGGAAATAGGTTCCTTAGAAGTTATCTTACTAATGCTGAGTGAAGAGGTGGAAAGTTTATCAAACCTGGTTAATGCAGTAAAAAGAAAAGTCATTTATCTGCTTAATAAATGTAACACTCAGTGTCAGCCATCTCGAAGTAACCAGATGTTGCTGAAATACATTCTTTAAATTCAATGTTTTTGTGAATCAGGTTTGTTGGTAATAGGAATTTCAAAGTATACGTAGTAAGTGTTGAGTCTTTAATATCTATTGAATACTCATTCGAAAAATGTAACAAATAAGCTGCTTTTTAAGATAGGTAAAATTCAATATATTTTGGTTTGTTCAAATCTTATAAGATTTCAAAAAGTGGTCATTTTAGTACTATTACCAAGTTTGGTATGGGTTCACACAGGCAAATGTTTGGAATTGTATTATGTGAAGCCTTCTGAAATATGTACACTCATCAATTGTAACTAATGCTGTTGGATTTAGTTGTAATTGTTATACTACTCATGAGTAGTTGAGTGTTTATTATGTATTTGTAACTTGCATTTTATTGGTCAGTTATGATCGAACTCTCTAGAAGTTGTTTTCTATTGGTTGGAACATTGTATGTTTGGCTAACCATTTTTGTTTGGCATTCTGTTCGCTTTGTGTGCAAGGCGCAGATTGTTGTGATCATTTGTTATTGTTGTTGCCTAATCACCTTGAATGTAAGTTACTAGTAAATTAATAATTGTTTGTTGCAGAACCACGTCAGATATTTATTTACCTGTTCCAAATATATATTTCGAACACTCAAAAGAGCCTTCTAGCCTTACCGACTTCGGGTGCGTTATTCCGGTGAATCTAACGCTATGTCAAGTAATTCCTACAAATGGTTTTTTTTCTTGATATAAATCCTCATTTTAATTATTCAATCAGGTCGTAACTAATCATCTATATCAGTAGCATATTAATTATCTTAATTAGGTGTTATGGAGACTTTTGAATTTAAATTTAATTTCGCGAGTCAGTTTAAGTCAAACAACAATTGAAAACCAGGAATCACAGGAAACCTGTTTTATTATCATGTACACCTACAAACCCACTGGGGAACTGAACCAGGGTTGCGAAAATATATCATGAAATAATAGGAGTTAGCACTACCAACCGTCGGATACCAGCTTACTAGCTTTCCAGTGCTTTTCCTGCTTTCCAATAGTCCACTTATTCAGGTCAATTCGTGATATGTAATTTTTGTTCGTAATTGTATTGCCTACCGAATGTTTTGTGTTACTGTAGAAGCATTGAGAGTTTGTTTGTTGGTCTGTTTATCTCCACATATTGACTTCCTTATATTTTCTTATCAGTGAGTTTTACGTTACATTTATAGTCTCCAGATGATTACAATTACGAATATTTGTGATCCAGTTGATTTCTTTAATTTTCTTTTCGAAGCAGGTTTGCATTTACTTTATACGCATTAATTGCTTCAGGTTAGCACCCCTTTTTGGTTTAAATTCAATTTAGCGATGTAAGACCGTTTAGTTCTGTCTTTGTTATTCACCCGCTGGATTTGGGATTTAATATTTTCCGAAGATCGTTATTTGAATTTGAATAATTAGTTTCACAATATTTCAGACTGTATGAAAGACGTTCGTAAATAATCCGTGAGGATAAGTGCAATCATAACTGCATCGTTTAGCTCGTTAGTCTAGTTCGAGTTCCTTCAACAAAATTTACGTAGATGGCACAAAGCACGATCATATGTTGTTTTTAAACTTCTTGAAGTTAATCATTAGAATCGCAAAGAAGGCTCAAAGCGTAGTAAGCAAAGGAATGTATATTCTCATACATAGTTTATATTTGAAAGTCAGCTGTAATACTAAACGGTCTGGTTTAATGCCAAAAATAACGCAGAGCTTACAAGACCTGAGAATGATGGAGAATAAATATGTGATGGAAACTACGGTCTATTCACTATGCACATGTTTGTTGGAAATCCAGTTGTCGGACTATGTGATTTTATTACGTCACTCAAAAGGGAAATAAATGAACGAATACACTTGAGTTATCACACTAGCATAACTGGTCAAATGTAATTCCACATATAATAACCGATAAGATAATCGATCATAAGTCAATGTAGTATTTCGGCATAAGAGAATGTTGTGGTAGAAGATCAAGTTTCAATTTGCTATCAGTCTCCATGGTGCGGCTAATAGTATGTCGTCTTGTCTAAAACATCTTTGAAGGGTTCCATATCTTTTAAAATAGATATTGTGTCGTCTTCCTACAGTACAAAGTCTTCTTAGGCCTCTTAAGGTTTCGGATTATACATAAAGCATAGTTTGAGCCAACCGCATCAAACATGAATACAACAAATTTCTAGTATTTATACTATTTATTAGTAGACAAAGTTTGATGAGTAATCTCAGTTACATTTGGAAAAACGAGGAATTTAGTGAGAGCTTTTTATCATCTTTATTTATTACTGTCATTTTTATTACTACCTTTATTTATTACTGACTATTCATATTTAAAAAAAACATAAATGGTCAGTAACAATTTAAAATCAATTAGAAAATATGGCGGGGATTTCATCACCTTTTGTCTTTCCAAGTGCAAATGAATTGGCTCATCTTTAATTCTGCCTACCAATAAGCAGCATAAAATAACATTCAGAACTTGTTGCATTTTTAAGTAGGACAGTGTTAGTCCATTAGGTCTCATAGACATAGTTCTAATGTGCCTTCTCCAGGACTCCATTTGTAACTTCAAATAACGTAGAGCTAAGTGTACTTTTTGTTCAGAAAAATACTCACTGTGTGTGCTTAAACCTCTAATTTTTTCAGCAGTAAATTTTAGGCATAGTTCAGTCACTTCGTTAATCTATTCTTCTGATTGATACCTCGTTTTGACTTTACCGTCTTTAATACTTTTAACAGTCTTTGTCGTAATCATCCTTGAACAACACAACAACTCAAATTCTTTGTGTCTATTCTCTGTAACAAGTAGTTAGGATGAAGCATTTTGCACCAAAAAATTTTCATTAAGGTCGTTTCTGCACACAGGTCAAAGCAAATTCTTGTATTAATCGCTGTTTAGACTAGTAGCAAAATATATCTTACCTGGAACAGTATTATATAGTAACAATTGGGAATCCTTATAAATCACTTTCAAATGTTGGGTGCATACACGGGGTCGTACTATATAAAAAACACTTCGTAGTTCCACCAATGGGAGTCCATACGAATAATATTGAATCAATGTAGAATCGAGTAAGGTGATGCTTAAGACCGCACTTTGGATCTCTATTCAGGTTGCTATGGCATCAGCTAGACAAATACTTATACAAAATCTATTTTGATATTAAGCCAGACGAATTCGAGAATAACTTAAATGAACTTTTTGATGGTGTAAAAAAGTTATGCTCTGCATAGCTTTTTAGTTTCAATTGCCAATAATTCATTAGAAATTACGGATTTTTCATTGCATCTCAGGTTGTGGCTAAACCTTAACAGCACCTGTATATTTTTTGGAAAAATGTATATTTCGTCTTTATCAGAGATTTCGGTGGTGGAAGACATTTTGCAATGAGTCTTGGCTTAAAGTTCTTTAATAAATCACGTAATGGAGCGAGGTCATTCTGTTTTACGGAATCGTGACTGGTTTATTTTGACTAAGTCTTTCAAAATTATTTTGTGGTCACTCAAGTTCATCCATATAAGTCATGTCTACTAAGTACTTTATGAAAACCAGAAGCTTGTAAGGATACAATTAACTTGTTTTAGCGAAAGGTAAATAAAAATTAAAATGTTGAACTAATAGCAAGCAAATCATTGGCTTCAAGATCGCAGGGCATACATCACAATTCCGGAATTTCAGCCCCATTAAAACTTCAAAGAGTCATCGTTACTGACTTTTAACACATACACCTATCCGATTACTTGTGGATGCATTTTAGTCAGTCTGATATACAGTAATTTATAAACATATTTAATATGTTATTACTGAAATGAGCTTGGTTATAATCCAATAAACATAAGTAATAACGATTTATATTTCAAAAGTTAATAGAAAAGATAGCCTGGATAATCCAAACATAATTATATCCCACAAAACACTGTCAGCATCCTATGTTAGTTGACAAGCGCTCAAAGTTTTATCAGTACATTTTACCACCATAAATACATCTAAATCTAAAATCTGACTTGGCAACAGCTGATGGGGTTGTCGATTCAAATGTGTCTGAAGTGTAACCTCTATAAGACCAAGTCGGGTTTGTCGCATAACCAGGGCAACGATTAAACTCACTCTTACGAATGAGAATAAATCAGAAGGCAATAATGGATGGAGGATAAGTTATGTTTGATCGTAAGTAGAGCGTCATTGGGATATCAACATCTAGGCTGGTTAACTAGAAAGAGATGCTTCCCACGTTGTGTCGTGTCCTGATCTGGTGGTGATGCGTGTCCCAGCGCCTTCAACTAGTCGTTTTTTGCCAAAACAAACATAGTCAGCATCAATGTCGAGAGCCTATGCAACTATTTGTTTTGGGGATTATTTACCGCTACAGCATACTGCCCCCTAATGGGTTCGTGAGGACCCTAAGACGTACCAGCCAAAGGATACATTTCAATCCGTTAGAGATTGGTAAACGTTCCTTCGATGGCTTGGGATGTTGTGCAGCTTCTGGACGTCAGTCCCTACGATATGGTGTCGTTACATAAAATTTTTGTACATAATAAATCCTTGTTCCTTCCTCGTTCTTCTGTTCGTTTCCAGAGAGCCTAAAAGTCAAAAAGAAAAAATAAAATTTAAATCTGTGGATTGTGTATACAAAAAATAATTGTTGGCTCAATGCGTCTATATAAAAAAACGTGTTGAACACCGACAACAATGAATCAAACGCTTTTTTAACACGAAAATTTACAAAATGCATACCGTGAACTTTTTAAAAAGTAATAATAATCGTTTTATCGATTTTTGTTCATTTCTTTTTGTTATTAATTCTTTTAAGACAACAACAAAATTGTTATACGTACGTAGGTAGTGGAAATCGGGAGGAAATTAGTAGATATAGTATCCGTTTAGGTGTTTTGGAAATAGTACTTTTCTACCAGAACGCATAGCTCTCGGCGTTATGGAGCTCTCTGACATTTCCAATTGCGTGTTAGTCGTTGCTTGAGGCGTGGTGACTTCGCTCATGTCAGGTTTTGCGGGTGTTGCAGCGAATTCGACACTAAAAGGTGTACCTTCTAGGTAGGCTGTTTTGAGGCGGTCAATGCTGACGTTTTCCTCGTGGCCATTTTGTCAATCGTATAATACTTTTTTCACGTTTAAGAACCTTGTATGGCCCTTCGTAAGTTGCGTCGAGAGGTCGGTGTACAGCATCACGACATACGAAAACGTGTGTACTATATTTTAAGGCAGGTTGGACAAAGGTGTCTGTCGATTGTTGTCGAGTTTGAACTGGCTTAACTGAATGCACAGCACTTGTAAGCCGGTTCACGTAAGAATTCAGATCCAGGTTTGCCGAAGTGGAAGCGGTTTTTACAAAGTCAGCTGGTAGTCGAAGAGTCGTTCCGTAGACTAATTCTGCGACACTACATTCAACATCTACCGTGCTGCGAATCCCGAGTAACACTAGGGGTAAAGCGTCGATCCTTTGAGGAATGTTTGTTGCTGAAAGTGATGCTTTCAGTTGTCGATGGAATCTTTCTACCAAACCGTTAGATTGTGCGTGGTAGGCGGTCGTCCTGAAACGCGTAGTTCCAAGAAGTTTGGTCAGAGAGTGGAACAATCCAGATTCAGACTGACGTCCACGGTCTGTTGTTACTGTGGATGGACAACCAAAGTTGGCTACCCATCGTTCGACGAAAGCGCGAGCAATCGTTTGACTAGTGATGTTTTTGAGTGGAACCACTTCTGGCTAGCGTGTGAATCGGTCCATGCATGTCAGAAGATAAGAAAATCCATTCGACTCTAGTAAGGGTCCTATCAAATCAAGGTGGACGTGATCGAATCGAGCGTCAGGGGTAGAGAAAGTGCCCAGGGGGCATTTATTATGTTGAATTACTTTGTTCTTCTGGCAGGCCATGCAAGTGCGAGCCCATTTTTTATATCCTTATTCATTTTCGGCCAGCAGAATCTCTCAGTAATCAGGTTACTTGTAGCACGGATTCCAGGATAAGAAAGGTTCTGCAATGTGTCGAAGATGACTTGTCGATAACTCCTGGGGACTACTGGACGGGCTATACCTGTAGAAGAATCACAAATTAAAGTGTTCTTACCTTTTTCAATTGTTTTAGTTTGGAGTTAGAGCGTTGTTGCGGCTGACTCATGATGAAAATCGATGTATTTGAAGTCGAGCTAGTTTAACAAGGTCGATGCCTTGGATACGATTCAAGGAATGTATTCTCGATAAGGCGTTGGCAACTACATTGTTGGCTCCCGATATATGTCGTATGTCAGTAAAGAATTGGGAGATATAGTCTAGATGACGTCACTCTCGTGGAGAGTACTTATCTGAAGATGACTTCATCGAAAACGTCAGTGGTTTGTGGTCAGTGAATATTGTAAATTTTTGGCCTTCGAAAGAATGTTGAAAATGTCGTACAGCACAGTGCATGGCTAGCATTTCACGTCTACAAGTGCTATATCTCGATTCAGTGTCGTTTAATCGTCTTGAGAAAAATGCTAAAGGTTGCCAAGCCTGACCAATCCATTGTTGCAGAACTTCACCAATGGTTGAGTCACATGTGTCAACCACGATGTTGACGGGAGCTTCATTATTGTGATGCGCCGGCATAGTTGTATTGGCTATTACTTCTTTAGTGGCAATAAAAGCTTTCTTTGACTCTGCATTTATTGTGACCACTATTTTATTCTCACGAATTTGATCTGTAAGTGGTTTCATAATAGATGCGCAGATGGGTATAAATCACCTGTAAAAACTTACCGATTCATTGTAAGCTCACAACTGCTTATTTGTTGTTGGGTACAGATACTACAGAATAGCTGCCACCCAGTGTTTTTGAGGTTGTTTGCCATTAGCGTAAATAATATGCCCTGGAAGTCCAACGAGGTTGTTCCGATTCGGCGTTTCTGAGTACTTATGGTAACTCGATATTGTTGCAGTCTTTCAAAAGCTGTATCTAGATGTTTCATATGTGTTTCCTCATCTGGACTTGCTGTCAAGCAGTCGTCGACGTATGGATGGACATAGTCAAGGCCACAGAACACGCCATCGATGAAACCCTGAAATGCATTTCCCAAACCGAAGGGAATTCAGAGGAATTAGTGAATGCCAAATAGGAATACGATAGCGGTTTTGAGTATGTCATTTTCAGACATCGGTATTTGATTGAATGGCTTTACTAGGTTGATTTTTAAAAATACGGTCATCCCCTTCAAGGTGGCCGTTATGTCCTGGATGTGTGGTAACGGGTAACGATCAGTTGTAGTTTCAGCGTTGAGACATGGGTGATCATTAGTGGGACTCCAGTGATTGCTATCTCCTTTCGGGACCATATGTAATGGAGACGACCATGGGCTACTGGATGAGCGGATTATTCTCAGGTCAATCATATGATCGAATTCGTTCTTCGCGATTCTCAATTTTTCGGATGCTAATCGGCGTGCTTTGGAGAATGCAGGTCGACCTGTGGTCGTTATGTGATGTGTAGCATTTCTGTTTACACATTATACTTTCGACGTCGCCTTATTCAGATCTGGTTACTTGTCAAGGATTGTCTGAAAATATAGACTAATGACATGTTTAAAACAAAGAGGATATAAACTAGAGCCTGGAGCAATAGTTCCACAAAACTATACGTTTTGTGTTACTATCCACTAGCTTCTTTTTACCAGGGTACACATGCAAGTTATGGTGGCTCAGTAAATATATGCCTATGATAAGTATTTTCACATCGGCGACGGTGAAAGTCCAGTGTATAGATTTTCGTAAACCCACGTTCAAGTAGACATATCTTCTGCCATATGTGGCTATAGTTTTTCCATCGGCTGCAAGTAAATCGAATTCAACTTCGTGTTGTCGATCAGATGAAGTTACAGGAAGGATTCTGACTCCTGCACCAGTATCGACGAGGCAGCGAACCTTCGTTATCACATCAGTGATAAAAAAGGCGGATATTTTCCCCGTTTACGGTCGCCTCTAACGCCTGCCAGTGTGATAGTTTCCCGATGTGTCAACGATGGGTTTCTGCTTAGGAAAACAACAGGGACCTCTACACCTCTTCAAGGATTTATCATAGGTCAGATATAATTTCTCTTCCATCCATCAGTGCCTTCTGATTTATTCTCATTTGTAAGAGTGGGTCTAATCAATAGAAGTGGCTCTGGTTGTACGACAAGCGTAACTTCGTCATATACCCGGGTACACTTCATGCTCATTTTGTTTTCGATAGCAATACACTTATTAGGGGCAGTTGTTTCGTCCTGACTAATTGTTCTTATGATGTCAGTTGTTGATAGTGCGTTGTAAATGATTAATACCAGTTTAAACATTAGTTTTCTTTATATTTTGTCTGCGTTTAAATAGTGCTTATATAAACCGCCCAAATAATAAATAGTATCCTTTGCAGGTTCATCCATACTATATGGCTCCCTCGTCCCACTGTGTGTTTCAATAAGAAATATCTAACGCACAAATAGACTGAGGATGAGTCCTAACAGCAGACAACGTCCTCGACTTGAGCCTTCTAATAATGACAAACCATCATAGTTTTGTTGGCACTGGACACATGTCAAACAAGTGTAGGCAAACCAATCTTTTACTTGAGAAAGGAGATTCACCTCTAACACATTGTGGTGGTTAATATCTTGGTCTTTTAATCTTCTTCTGCATATGTCACTATTTCATTAAACACTGCATACATTAGAAGGTAACCGTGATATTACATGACTAAATAACTCTTAGATCGTATCAATAGCTGTGGCTACGATGTTAGTAACCATAACAGTGACTATTTCAACGAACTTTCGATGCAAAGTCTTTAATTCTTCATTCGGTTTATTCCTACATAATTCTTTTGAAGTGGATGATCATGTAAGTAGTGTGAATACCTGCGGTTCCACTCAATTGAATAGCCATATTGTGAGTGATATCAAAGTTAACCGATTTCCAGTGTTTTCTAGCTGTATCTTATTACTATTAGAAAATTGGCAGCACTGGCTTATTATTCATGCTAGAGTTGTTGGTTACCATTTCACGCGAAACCACATTGGTGAACTTTAGTAGTGACTCATGCAACTATATACTTAGTATGTATAACGTAGACCTATGACATTCAACAACAGAAAAGATCTTCAAAGTCAGTGATTCACATCGTTTGGTATTAAATAATTCATTACCATTCTTCGAAGCAATATAGTAAACATTCAAGGCGATAATCAAATACAACCACTGGGTTAGGCTGACTATAGATAACTTTACTTATTAATTTTACTGCACGAATCAGAGTAACCAATCTAATGCATGCAACTGTGGCAGGAATTAATTAATCTATCACCTTTGTGGACTATTTTTCACTACTTCTTTTATAACTGATTATCTTTCTGCCAAATGTTGATGTTCCTGCAGTATCCATCGATTTACTGTTTAATAATCCTGTTATCTATGTAATAGTCTCCACGTTGTTACCGTTAGTTTGTCAAATTAACCGTTTTCACTGCTAATCACCATTACGCTTTTAAAGTACTCAGTGACGTAACGAATCGCCATTCTTTCAAACAGATACCATATTTTTCGTACTCTAGTTTTTAGATGGCTGTTGAGCGTATTATTTTTTCTGACACCCAACGTTTTTTGAAGATATTTTTTCAGCGTTTTTGGCTGAGGCCGCTAAATAAATACATTAAACTTACCTATAAACAGAGTTGTGCAAGAAATTTAACATGTAACTAATTCTGTACAACATGGACTCGATATGGTTTATAAATATAGCTCAAACCTTTAGTAAGTATAAATGTTTGTTATAGAAACAACAGCTTTGAAGGAAAAATTAATTAAAATAACTTACAACCAAATTATTTTTACGTCTTAAATGAACGTTAAGTTATGAGGCACGCTACACATTTTTGCATGGAGGTACAGTCATTTACAGATAGACATGGTGCTAGCGGATAGACATGTAACAGGCAACTTTCCATTTCAAACACTTAAATAAGCGTGTGCATCTGCATAAAATGTCCACCGAGAATAAGACACATATGAGTAGGCTGGTGACACAGCGTTTTTATGTGTGTGTATATCAAAAATATCGTGGAATATCCATTTCTGATCAAGAACAACACAGGTGTCAGGACACTTGAAGGTTTTAGCGCCTCCGAAAGTTAGTACAACTCTCTTCATTCCTGTTTGTTTGCTTTGTTTCCCACTTGAGTATCATATAACCCTTTTCCCCTCAATTGTTTTCCTTTTTTACTATGTCCGTTTGCTGTTATGCACTTTCTTCTCAGCATGCCACATTTTACCCCTTCTTCCAGTTTATTTGTTCTTTGCAGTTAGCCTGAGTTTTATTGCCTTTCTTTTAAGTAGCTTAAATATGCCCATCTTAACGTTCGGTGCTCGATACAGTAAGTTATGTTTGCGGGTTGTCTTTTCCAGTTTGACCACCACACAGTATGTGTTGATCTCAGTGTCGACGATGATGTATATGATAAGATAAAGTATGACTAAGAGTTTGGCGAGAAGTCCAGGATAAAACGAAGCTGAGAAACCAAAGTTACTTGTTTGATGATTCTATAACCGGAAGCAAGTATTAGTATATACACAATTACCGAAGAAACTCGGTTTAGAATGAGGCTTCTTGAGGAGACGTTGATTTATGTGTCACTAGAAAAGTACAGTGCTGTGATCGAAGCGCATATACACTGAAATAACTCTTACACAGTTACATAGCAAATACTTCGATGAAAAATGTTTACATAAGTAACGCTTAAAAGTCTTTATGAAAAAGTGATGCCTTTAAATCTGTCTATACAAACTAGCTCTATCTTCCCCGACTTTGTTCCAGGCTGTTTAGTTTCCACTGTACTTTTTCCTACTGGTCATTGTTTTATTTAAATTCATGGAAATGGCACATATACATGTACTTTTAGTACACCGACCACTGACTTTATTTACTTACATAGAGTAATTGTTATATTGTACTACAATTAGTATCAGTTTTGCTTATTACAAATCGACTGTACATATAGACCATCTTAAATGAACCACTATACTCGGGGGTAGTTAAAAACTCAACATATGTATTAAACTTCATGATCTAATAAGTATAGGAAGTGGTCCAGCTTGGTGAATTAGCTATATATTATTCTATACGTTGAAAATGGTAACGTCTCTCCCAAAAAGTGATTTAACTTGATATGTGTGGAGTCCTCCTTCAATAACCAGCTCCAAATTAGATATTCAGAACCATCCTTTATGTTGCAGCAATAGAGAGTGACAACTTGGTGATCGTTATTCGAAATATGCTAGTATTTACTTTTCGACTAAGCAAAGCACCAGAGTCGGTTTGGATCTCTGTTACCACCTCGAGCCACAGTTAATTTTTGGGACCGGTATACTGAACCTCTGACACTCCAACCATTGCAGGCAATCCTATTATTGTTGTTTCCACACACACTTGTTCTCTAAATTTTGATGCGAGAATCATCGTAGGTGACTTCCCTATCCCTAAGATAGATTGAGATGTTAGCAGAGGTCAGTCATAGGATGAAGAGAACATGCATCGTGAGACGCAGTGCGAACACATTATCACAAAACCTAGCGACATTCTTGGCATAGTTTTCGATTATAAAATCACCCATCTCTCACTTCAAGCCAGCAAAGAGCTCGAAAGCGGTGGCCCCAAAAATGGTTCTGTGTACTTTTTCTTTTAATTTCAACCACTCCAATAGTAATATATCACAAAAAACTAGATAGTACCAAGATCGCAAAAATATGGACTAGAGTATCCTACAAAGTACTTTAAGATGCCCTGACTGGGACAACTTATTCATGTCTAATAGTCTTACGGGTGCAGCAAACATTTGTTTATCAAATCAGTAACTCGTGTTTGAACTCGGTTGCACCTATGAAATTAAGCAGTGTAAGTAAATGAGACAATATTTACATACCACTTGAGTCAAAACACTCGCAGATGCTCTATTTTAGGTCAAATAACATCTCAGTATTTGTTTAAATTATCATAATTTTGGCTTGAATAAAATGTGATGATTGTGATCACCCTAACAATTTTAATTGACACACAAAGTTGTTTTGTCTCAATATAACGCCTACTGCTATACGCGAACTAACCGCAACTCTAATCTGAAACTTGTCTGCGCCAACTGACAATCGCAACCGTGACCAACAACTCGATAACTGATTACTCACCCCAAGCCAAAATCAAGACGACGTGAACACAGCACTAGAAAGATTCGATTCTATTATATCCCAACTCTGTATATAAAGTTACAAAAGCGACCTTGTAGAAATTAGAGTAATTAGTATACTAAAATGACACCACAACCAATCACAATTAACATGGTCCAAGCGGAGGAAATGAAGAGCAGTACCGGTTACCGCTTACTTTACAATTAAATAAAAATAGCAAAATTGAGAATAAATACATGAAAAGTACTTAGTTTCTTCTCTTCTTAGCAAAAGTAATTATTTGAAAACAACCTCAGATTCAGGGATTATTATTTAATTTAACTCATGTTTAAGTCTTAAACATGGCTTTCAATTAGGATTATTAATATGTTTTATAAACGTAGAATACGATGAATTTATCAAGAAGAATATTCTGTATCCACAACTGCTTCATTTTAATGCAAACGGGAATTTCCGGACAATTAGGCTTTAAATTCCATGTTCTTATTAATGAGTTGAACTGAGCCAGGGTCTTCTCTTCTTAGCACCTCCTCTTTTTGAGAAAAGTTCACTTTTTCGGAACCTTACTGTGGCTTTTCGTTCCCTCTCACTGCGTCTTATTGGCTGTTTTTCTGCAGATGTTCTTTCCTCGTTGTTTGCTGCGATCATTGTTGGTTTCTCCGTGGGAAGCTTGAAAGTATCAAGAAGAAGTTCAAGTGCTAGGTTCGGTTCATCCGCTTTTTCTTCACTAAACTTTCTACGTAATTGATTGCGATGTTGAACCCACAATATGTCCTTCTACTGCTACTTCATATATCACCTTCCCTCTTCTTCTTTCTTTAATTACCCCGTTTTTCCATTTTTCACTACCCGGTTTGAAGTTCCTCACATACACCTGCGTCCCGTTCCTATAGATGTCACCTTCCTTGCTTTCTACTTTTGATGGCCTCATTACCTCATTTATCGTTCTTAGTTTCCGTCCCATAAGTGCTTCTGCCAGTGATTTCTGTTCTGGAGCACTGTTGTTAGGGGTACTTCTGTATACAAGTAGGAAATGCCGAATGAATTCTTCTAGGCTTCCTTCCTCCTCTGCCTTTAGTACAGCTCTTTTGAAAGTGTCCACAAACCGCTCCACTTGTCCATTTGATTGTGGATGGTACGGTGGGGAGCAAATATGTGTGATGGAGTTTTCTCGACAAAAATCACTGAAGTTTTGTGACGTAAATTGGGACCCGATATCGGTAAATACTGTCTCTGGAAAACCATGACACGCAAATATCTTCCTCAATATTTCACGGGTTTTCTGTGTAGTCGGAGGAACTACAGGATGGATCTCTGGATATTTTGAATATGCGTCTACTAACACCATGTAGTAGACTCCTTACGTGGGTCCGGCAAAATATAAATGCACTCTGCTCCATGGTTTTGCAGGATCTGGCCAGCATACTGGTTCAAACTTAGGTGGGTTTTTCGATGCTAGCTGGCAGCGGTCACACTTCCTCACAACGTCTTCAATTTGGGCGTCCACCTTTGGCCAGTATGCATAGCTTCGTGCCACTGATTTTATTCGAGCTGTCCCAGGGTGTCCAGCGTTAAACTGCTTGAGTACTACTCGACGTGACTCACATGGTATCACCACTCAATCCCCAAACATAAGACATCCTTCTGCTAGGCACAGAGCTTGTCGACGTTGATATAGCTGTCTCAGTTCTTCATCTAAAGAATGTGGCCACTTGTGCTGCATATAATAGATTGCTCGTTGAATCGTTTTGTCTCTTTTTGTGAATTCAGCAACTTGCTGAGTGGTAATAGGAAGTGCTCTCACAGAATTAATGAAATTTTCTATAGCGTAATCTCTAGTATCGATGGTGGCGATCACTGACTCTTCACTCGTCATAGGATAGGTGCTTATGAGTCGAGATAGGGCATCTGCCTGACCGAAATCCTCACTCTCTTTGTATTGTACATCGAAATCATATCCGAGCAGCGTCAATGCCCAACGTTGTAACCGATTTGCGGAATGCACTGATACTTCAGCTTTCGACCCAAAAGCTGGCAGCAGTGGTTTGTGATCAGTTAGTATTGTGAAGTGTCGTCCGTACACCATCTTATTGAATCGCCGTACTGCAAAAACGATAGCCAAAGCTTCCTTCTCAATTTGACTTTAGCGCTTTTCAGTAGGTGTTAGCGTTCTTGAAGCGCGCAATACGGCTTTCTCATTTCCATTCGGAAATTTATGCAAGATAACTGCACCTACACCATATGCAGACGCGTCCGCAGCAACAATAATCGGCACTTTCGAATCATAATGCGTCAATGGAAGATTGGATGTAAGGAGCTTCTTCAAGCCATCAAATGCTGTCCAATTCCACTTAACATTTTTCCCCAGCAGATGGTTCAGCGGTGCTAGCTTTTTTTGCAAAGATGGTAAAAATGCAGAGTAGTAACTTAAGTCCTAGGAAGGATTGCAGAGTAGGTACATTGTAGGGTGCAGGCATTCTTTGAATGGCTTCAATGTTTTCTGGATCTGGATGACGACCTGATTCGTCGAATACAAATCCCAAACATTTCACAGATGTAAGGTAAAATTAACATTTCTCCGGACGTAGGCGGAATCCATGGTCTTGGACTCGTTTCAGTACAGTCGCAAGTCGACTATACAGTTCGTTTGGTGATTCTGCGACAACGAGTATGTCGTCTAAATACTTGGCCACTCCGGTGAGGCCGGTTAAAATCGTATCCATTAATTGATGGAAAATAGCTGGTGCAGTTTTGACTCCAAACAGTAGTCTCGTGTACTGAAAAAGTCCCCGATGCATATTTATTGTGAGTGATTCACGACACTCTGGTTCAACCTCGACTTGCAAATAAGCATCTGCCAGGTCTAGTTTGGCGAAACAACTACCACCGTTTAGAATAGTGAACGAATCGTCTGGAGCCGGTAGAGAATAATGGTGTTGTTCTAGGGCATCATTCAGACCGGTCGAAAAATCGGCACAGATGCGTAGTGTACCGTTAGGTCTCTTTACAACGACTATTGGGGCTGCCCAGGCCGAGAATGATACTGGCACAGAAACACCTTGCTTCTCTAAACGTCGAAGTTCCGCGTCGACTTCTGGTAGCGTAGCATATGGGACTGGTCTTTTGGGACGAAAGACTGGGGAAGCATATGGTGTCAAGCAAAGAGAAGCTTTCATTGTGGTACAACATCCTGAACCATTTGTAAATACTTTGTCGAATTCTTTTAGAATCTTCATGAATTCTTTCTCGTCTTTCATTCTCACGATTCGGTGGCATACGGTGCTTAGTGGAACATCATCCAGTTTCAGGTCAGCAAACCAATCTAAACCCAACAAGTTAAGGTCGTTGTTAACCACATAACATACTCCGTCCATGGTTATATTATTGAATGTCACTAAGTATACAATTTTGCCGATAATCTCCAAACGATCGCCTGTTGCACTTATGGCGAGCTGTTCTGTAGAGCATAGTACAGGTTTCCCAATCTTAATCCATGTTTTTCTAGAAATAATAGTAATATCAGATGCTGTGTCAAGTTGAAGGTGTGCCGTATGATTATTTATCTAAACAGAAACGTATTTTCTGGCTGGTCTTTGATGAACATGATTTGCGGTGGATATTAGAAGTGACTCAGCCGGCTTACTGGATGAACGGAATCTTCTTCTAGAACGTGACCGAGTGCGTGTGTCTTTCTACCTGCACGAAGTTTCTTAGTGTTTCAGAATGTTGCACTTTCTGCAGCAAAAGTTTTTAAATGAACAAAACTTGAAAAAATGCCATGCACTCAAGTTCCAGCATCTGGATGGGGGACTAATTTTCTTTTTATCAGCTGGTTTGTCACAATAAGTTGAAGCGGTTGCCGGAGTGACTTGATGAGAAGTAGGTTTCTGACGAACCGCGTGAACTTCAATGTTACTATTACCACTAGACTGGACGAGTGTAGTATCATGCTTTAAGTTGGTCAGTCGTTGATATTCTGCGGCAATGCCATTGAGAGACAATGCTGGTTCTTGATCAAGACGGTGTAGCAATCGCATTCGAGTATCAGCGAATTTTTATGACTGTAGGCTGCAGATAAGTAATAACGACTTAAATTGGTTCTCCGATAGGTCTTTTAATTTGAACCGTTTACATTCTCTGTTTACAACTCCAACATGCGTTGAGCAATCATCTGTTTCATTCATTTTTAACTTTAAGCAACGATATATAATATTGAACAGAGAAAAATTATCACCAAAACATTGGCTGAGGGTTGAGCAGGTTTCAGAAAATAGTCTGTCACGAGGATTTCGGGGTAAAATTAGGTTGCAGTACTTATCAAGTTCTGCTGCACCGAGCTTTCTGAGAAGTAGGCGGACTTTCCATGCATCGTCCTGAGAAGCTCAATCATATATAAACAAATCTTCATACCTCCGGAACCATATATCAAAAGTAACATTAAATTCTGGATCATAATTAAATTCAGCAATATTATCAATAATTCCACCAACTAATAGTGTAGAGTTGGGAACAGGAACAGTCAAGGGTGTTTCAAAGTTAGATTTCAGGCTTGTGAAAAACTTCATTAGTTTTAGTTGTTTATCCAACAACACATCCATCTTGATAGGATCCACAGTCACCATCACACGTCACCAATTGTCATGTCGCAATTTATTGCCTACTGCTATACGCGAACTGCTGAGATGGCTTCCAGAAAACTCAACGAAGCCTTCAGACCCCTTAAGGGAGCCAAAAACATTACATTCAATCACTGATCGATAGAACCTTCCAGAATATCGACGTGGCACGTTCTGATTGGATAACCGTTGAGACTTCTTAATTCGGATTGGATGGATTATAACACTTTACTCCAGAAAATATAAATCTCGTGTATTAACCAACAGAATAATCGTGGCTCACACTAGTATACAACATTCCAGCCGGAGAAAATATGTTACCACAAAGGTCAACGGCCGTCGTACCTGTCTACAACTCAAAACCGCTCCTGACATAACGCTTATCATCCGAGCAACCTCAAAGCAAATTGGCAAACCCCCAGTGTGCCCAACAATTCAGCTAGCCCACAGTGCATCCGGAGGTAAATTAATTATTGTCGGAGAGAAAAGGCTGTGAAGTTGCTAAGGGGAATGCGAAGGCAAATGCAACAGTACACATCACAGAGAGTCCAGGGTTAGACTTCTTGGGTCTCGACCTTATAGAAACTCTGCAACTGGCGAGCCTTTCGATTAACCACATCAGCAGCAACATCAGGACTTCTGAGGTGTTGGAAAAAAAAATGAGGAACACTGTGTTAAGAAGACATCACAGGGTGTTTGCAGAAGAATTGGAGGGATGTAATAAAGCAAAAGCATGACTAGTCCTCAAGCACAGTGCCACGCCTAAACGTCCAGAGACGTATGCTGCAAGAGTTAGATCGCCTTAAAAAAAGTGGCGTCATCGAACAGGTAAATTTTTCCGAATGGACAGCTCCAATAGTAATCGTTATGAAGCCCAATGAAAGCATCCGATTATGTGCAGATTATTCTACAGGTCTAAATGAAGCACTAGAAGCCCATCAATACCCGTTGCTGTTACCAGAATACTTATTCGCACAGCTGAATAGAGGAAGATACTTCGCAAAGTTGGACTTATCAGACGCTTACCTACAAATTCCAGTAGCTGAAGAATGCAAACAATACTTGACTATAAACACCCACAAAGGATTGTTTCGCTATAAAAGACCGCTGTTTGGCGTAAAGAAAGCCCCTTCAGTCTTCCAACAAATCATAGACACGATGTTACAAGGCATTCCGGGTACTGCTGCTTATTTGGATGATATACTCATAATGGGTGTAGATCAAGCCGATTTAGAAAAGAAGCTGGATTTAGTGCTCACACGAATTGGGGATCTTGGTTTCCATTACGTGCTGAAAAATGTAACTCCCATCTGCAGCAAGTACGCTACCTGGGATTTATAGTGGATAAAAATGGAAGAAGACCTGATTCAGAAAACATCGAAGCTACTCAGACGATGACACCGCCGATAGATGTTTCGACCCTACGATCCTTCTTGGGAATGGTCAGTCATTATAGCATATTTCTTCCAGACTTGCACCGTCTGCGAGCCCCACTGCATCGTCTACTATCGAAAAATGTCAAGTGAATCTGGTCAGATGAATGCCAGAATGCGTTTACAGAAATAACTTCTATCGTCGAACCTACTTCTAAGACACTATGACTCAGCTCTACCCATTATGGTTGCAACAGATGCCTCGAACTACGGAATTCGTGCGGTGGTTTCACATGTTTACCCAGATGGGTCTGAGAAGGCTATTGCCCATGCTGCAAGATCATTAACGACAACGGAGCGGAACTACAGCCAAATGGAGAAAAAAGCTCTTTCCATTATCTTTGCGGTAAAAAAGTTTCACAAGATGCAGTTTGGCTGACCGTTTACATTACTGACAGACCACTAACCACTACTAACGGTTTTCGGGTCCAAAAAGGACACTCCCCTGTATACAGCAAACCGTCTGCAACGATGGGCCACTACGCTGCTTGGTTACGGTTTTAAGATAAAGTATCAGCCAACGAAAGATTTTGGTCTGTCAGACGCCCTCTCAAGATTAATCGGCTCCCGCACAAAACAAGAAGAGGATGTATTCGTGTCCAGCATAGAAGCCGAGGTCCAGACAGTGTTAACAGATGCGGTTTCCGGACTGCCGGTTACTTTTCAAGCCATCAAGGAAGCCAGTGAAAGAGACACTACAATGAAAATTATTCGCCGTTGTATACTCGATAAATGGCCAACATCTAGACTTCATGGCGAACTTCTACAGTACTTCCGTCGGCGAGACGCCTTGACAATTGTCGATTCATGCATCATGTTTGGCCACCGTATTGTTGTTCCCGAAACCCTTCGTCACCAAGTCCTAAACCAATTTCACAGCGAGCACCCGGGTATTAGAAAGATGAAGTCACTAGCTCGGAGTTATGCGTACTGGCAGTCAATGGATCAGGATATAAGAGCGAAGTGCCGAAGCTGTTGGTCCTAGCTACAGGCTTCAAAGAGTCCGGCTAAGGCCGAACTGTAACCTTGACCAAAACCAGACGCCCCCTGGAGAAGAATACATGCTGATTTTGCTGGTCCTATACAAGGTAGAAATTACTTAGTCGTTGTGGATGCTTTTACAAAGTGGCCGGAAGTGTACCATACGCCAAGTCTGACATCAGAGGTCACAATTCGGAAATTGTCAAGACTTTTTTCCTGCTTCGGCGTCCCAGAAGTCCTGGTGACTGATAGCGGTTTGCGTCGTCCGCATTTCGACGTTTCTGCTGCGAAAACGGAATCACGCACATGCGATCTCCACCGTATAGCCCGCAGTCCAGCAGTCAAGCAGAAAGATTTGCTGATACATTAAAAAGAGCTCTGATTAAAGGGGGGAGGAGACAGTATTTCGATGTGTAACAGTTCCTGTTTCTTTCTATTTGCTTCTTATTTTTTATAACAGTTATGGAATTCTACCCACAATTAGGTTATTACATGTCCTTATGGTAGTATATATTACATCCCGTTGACCTTCAGTTTGTTTTGTTGGGGTCCAAGGTTTTGTTGTACGCCATATTGGCTTAATATTTCCTGTCTGTCTGAGTGAATTGGCTCAGTTGGTTGATTTCCCACAATTGGTGCCTTCATTTGTTAGGAACACTTTCTTTGGATAAGTAACTAATTTACTGTCTCTTCACTATTTATTTGTTATATTATAGATTAATTGTACAATTGCTTAAATCCTTTGGGCTGTTTAGGGAAAGGGAACTGTTGAGATTTGTGTATTAAATTTTGTTTATTGTTAAATATAGTACCACGTTTTGCACCAATAAATTGTGTTATTGGCTTTCTTATCGCGGATTCGTGCGTAACTCAATAACCGACAGGCTCTATACAGAACGACGTTAATCTTCAACGTTATCAGTAGCTTGGTCTATACACGGGGTATTAAGGTAGTCCGCTACTAGTCAAGCATAAAGTACGGGACATAACACGAACAAACCGCAACTCTAATCTGAAACTTGTCTGCGCCAACTGACAATCGCAACCGTGACCAACAACTCGATAACTGATTACTCACCCCAAGCCAAAATCAAGACGACGTGAACACAGCACTAGAAAGATTCGATTCTATTATATCCCAACTCTGTATATAAAGTTACAAAAGCGACCTTGTAGAAATTAGAGTAATTAGTATACTAAAATGACACCACAACCAATCACAATTAACATGGTCCAAGCGGAGGAAATGAAGAGCAGTACCGGTTACCGCTTACTTTACAATTAAATAAAAATAGCAAAATTGAGAATAAATACATGAAAAGTACTTAGTTTCTTCTCTTCTTAGCAAAAGTAATTATTTGAAAACAACCTCAGATTCAGGGATTATTATTTAATTTAACTCATGTTTAAGTCTTAAACATGGCTTTCAATTAGGATTATTAATATGTTTTATAAACGTAGAATACGATGAATTTATCAAGAAGAATATTCTGTATCCACAACTGCTTCATTTTAATGCAAACGGGAATTTCCGGACAATTAGGCTTTAAATTCCATGTTCTTATTAATGAGTTGAAACTGAGCCAGGGTCGCTTTGGGCGAGATTAGCAACAAAGGAAAACGAACGAGCGCCAGAATAATGTAACATATTGTGATATTTACATACGTAGCTACTAACCATAAACAACTTCAAAAACTATCACTAATGTGGGTGCATTTGCACTACTGTAAACCTTGATCACCTTTGTATCTACTCAGCTTAGCTTATTTGACAAATATGATACTGGGATTTTTTGACATGACAAGTGACTGAAGTGTATCAGAAAAACCATACCACGCTACCATCAGTACAGCTTAGGGTTCGTTCTACATTGTTACAACACGCCCTCCCCGACACATTCCAACGGCTCAACAAAATCCTGGTTAGTTCTCACTTCTTGTTAAGTCACATTCTGCAACAACCCGATAGTCATAGTGTGCATTGTGAAATCTTTTGCCGACCAACAGCAACATATAACACAAGGCTTTTCATCCGACACATATGAGTTTATGATTTATATCCCACCAGATCCTGCTTTTCCAAGCACGAGGTCGCCGTTCTTCACTCAACCAAAGCACGCCGATGAGGACACAAAATATTGAAGAACACAACAACAAAGACATTGATAAACAAATTAAAGTTGAGAAATGGTACTGGGACAAATAAGCAAATACAGTAGAACACGCATCAAACCAATCAATCTAGATTCGAGTTGAGCCCCACAATGTAGCTTCAACCGAGAGATCTTCAGTGAACAAATATTTTATGAAAACGGTTAGAATGGGGACTTTATGTATACACAATAGCTTGCTTGTTATGACGACATTTTACAACCTAAATATACTAGATATGCTTTTACATAGACAGCTTGCAGGACTTACAACTTGCGGCTAAAGCTCAAACAATATGTCGTTTCGCTTTGTCTGCTTTCTTAATAGTTTCTCTTAGGTAGGAAAGTCACCTTTCCCTTGGTTATTACACCACACACCAAAATCTCATTAAAAACAAAATACTACTATTGTTCCTAGTGTCCGCTTTATAAGTAATATGTGACGCACTAACAACCAGCTTGGGGACCAACCCACATGTAGTTCGAAAACAAACTTCATTGATACGAATTCGCCTAATATATCTTATAGACCTCCATATTGATAAGCTAGTAACTACATAATAGTCTATAAATTAATTACATTCCTTTCACGAACATATTCTGGAAATATACCGCTTCGGGTGACAATATTACTATTAGCTCATTGCGCCCTTGACGATGACTTCCAAATTTATCTTCAACAATTTCTAAAGATCTTGCAAGTGAATTCTTCTGATGCGCTTAAAGAGCTGGTTTGAGAGTTGAGCTTCGGTTATAAAGAGTGGCACTAACAAGATTTATCTTCCTTGGGTTTTCAGTGAGCATCTCTTACAACAGCGTATTGATTCTATTAAAATTACGTTGTCTCAGGGGCAGCCGCATAGTGATTATTCCTGGCAATGTACTCTGTTCTCCAGCAGATTAAACACGACCCTGAATTCTTTACGAAAATTGATTTATCTTGCAAGCTCAAACTCAGACGAATTTTGCACTTTTCTGAGGTATGTCTACCTTCGTAAATTGAATTTCCGGTTCCTTCTATTCTAGGTTCGTCATTCTTTGCTACTGATATTCTCCAGCAAATTGCTGATTTATCTTGTTCTCTTGCAGGTTGCATTATGCTAACAAATCTAATAAATGTTCGACTCATATTTCGCAAGAATTGCTTTAGTATATTTAAAAACAGTGAATAATCTCCCTCGTTTTCCATGGTTGCATTTAGTTTAACCCATTTTCTGTGGAGTCTTGCATTCTGCTAGGAACAAACCCTACTATATTCTTGGGTTTCTTTCTAAAATTCCAGGAAGCGCGACTTCTGGATTGTTCATTGCTACTATTAGCACATGCCTAATATTGCGCCTTCTAGAGATTTCTTGTATCACGGCTCTCTATCTTAAGAATGATATCAATATTCTGGAAATCAGTAAAAAAGAACATCCAAAAAGGTAGTGGGACTAAAAATTAAACATCATATGGCTTGACCAAAGAAATTAAACTTGCATTCACTGCAGTTTAGGAAGTTTAGGGAGATGTAGATATTAACCCTCCTTATCCTAATAGACCACTAGAGAGATTCATTTCCGAATAAAACTTATTAAGATACCACAATTTTGCCAAGCAAAGTTTGAAGTTTGAAACAACATCGTTAAATGCGAATCGATGTTCATTCAGTAACTTGCAACTCAAAAATTAAACTGTGAATTGACTACCTTTTTATTACATTAAAATGATATCTGAAATTAATTGTTAGATATTTGGCAATAAGTTTGCTCCATTTAAATAAGGAAATGGTAGCGGTACTTTAAATCTTGTGAGTTTACTAATCGGCTTGTTGTTTTCTAATATGCCAGAAGATGGCAAAGAAGTCTTACGACGCATTGTTTAAACTACTGCTTATTGGTGATTCTGGTGTTGGCAAGACCTGTTTGCTTATTCGTTACGTTGATGGCTCGTATTCACCGTCCTTTATATCGACGATTGGTATCGATTTTAAGATCAAAACGATTGAATTAGAAGGGAAAAAAATAAAGCTTCAGGTAAGTGGCATCCCTATAGAAGTTAATCAAATAAAGATCTGGGATACTGCAGGCCAGGAACGCTTTCATACGATCACCACCTCTTATTATCGCGGTGCTATGGGTATAATGATGATTTACGATATTACCAATCGTCGGACGTTTGACAATATCCAGACCTGGATGAAGAACATCTGTGATTATGCATCAGAGGACGTCGAAAAATTGGTGGTTGGCAATAAGTGTGACTTTGATAATCGCCGAGCTGTGTCTTACGAAGAGGGTTCCGAGAAAGCAAGGTTACATCGGGTAAACAAAATCCTTCAGTAATTACTGTTGTCAGATTAAATTTTTAGAGACAAGCGCAATGACAGGAGAAAATGTTAACAAGGCCTTCGAGGAACTGACCCTTGCCATCCTCCGTAAAACTCCTACACGTGGACATGAACCAAGTACAGTAACTCAGAGTCATCGGTTAGTCGACCCTCTAAATTCTAAGTCCGAGTCATGCTGTGGCAAAGGATAGTTTTTCCAGTGATTACTTTCTTCATCTTCCGTTTTCCTTTGAGTACTGACTTATAGCAATGTTTATAAACTATGTTGTGTTATAATTTGTCATTAGATTCATATTTTCGGCTGCCAAAAGATACTCAGATTTTTTATTTCCATCGTAATGTTGATTCAATGTTTGCGTGGGTGTGCTTATTTCGAACTTGATTTACGCTTTCACGTTTGGTTGTGATGCACTATTGTTAGTGATGAAATTCTTTATTATGCCTCACTGTTTTCCCATTTTTCATCAAACCAGTAAAGCCTATTAGTCATCATTTACTTTCCAAATGTAAATATATCTGGATACATGCATCCGAGTTTCTGTCTGAATAGAACCATATATCCATGTTCATTGGCTTTACATCGATGATTAGTTATTTTACTTCATTGTGCTTCTTGGAATTTTACTGAGATTGCTTTTATTTAATAACTTTCATCATTCCCTACCTTCACAATATGTGCGGCGTATATGTTGACTTTTGGGGGTTTTGAAAACTAATGCAAAAAGGAATGATTAAGTATTTCAGTAATTTTTTTCTTCATATTCTTTATCAAGCCTACAATGTTGGCGGATGTGTGGTTTCGTTATATTTACCTGCTACTAAAGAGTGTATTGACGTTGAGTATTTGCTGTAAACACATACGTCACTTCTCGTCCACACCCCCGAATTATGCTACTGGTAGACTAATTTAAATTGGTACAAACAAAGGAGTGGAAGTAACACGTGATCTACATCGCTTAGTTTACTCCTATCTGCATCTGATGATGGTGAAACCCTATATGACCTTGGGTAAACAATATGCTAGTCAAACTCATGTGGTAAAGTGGTGAGACGTTTGTAAATTCTCACTCTGTTAAGTTAATTTAAACTGAAATTTAAACTAGTAAATGTGAGTTCTAGTTCACCGTGCTGTTTTGGGTGTCTAAATTTATTTGAGCTAATTATTGCTATCTTAAACATTACGTAAAATTGACAAACCATATTTTGTGAATTTGAGTACTAAGTTTGTGTAAGATTAAGGCTTTTGGTTTAATCTATTTTATTTTTAAGTGAATTAATCGTGTACTAATACACCGTGAAACTAAGTTGAATATTTCCTTAAAAGCCGTTTTCTGTGTGTCGTGATCGTAAATCACCTCTATCACTCCTGTTTAGCTTTACAATACACGTTAAGATTTATACCTTACATTTAGTGATTCTTGAAGTAACTTTCATAGTGACCTACTGTGTACCTTAGTTTGTTCACGGTGCAAAAGGCTCCAGTGTATTATGGTGTCCCGACTACCGCTAGTTAGCTATATGCAGTAGAATGCC
Source organism: Schistosoma japonicum (assembly GCA_025215515.1). Taxonomy (NCBI): domain Eukaryota; kingdom Metazoa; phylum Platyhelminthes; class Trematoda; order Strigeidida; family Schistosomatidae; genus Schistosoma; species Schistosoma japonicum. Next base: position 32,584,686 of record CM046062.1, on the reverse strand, counting down.
ATACATATTTGCATCTGTCCGCAATAACATAGCGAGTCCAAATTAACAAGATTAATACCACAATACTGTGTAATAAAAGCACGTTAATTGATTATTTTAATTGTACATGTCATATGTTGTTTTGATAAGTTTCTTGATAATCTCGTAGCATGCAAAAATAGTTTTTGTTTTACTAGAAGTCTTTTATATACTTGACAACACGAAAGTTTAAGTTTCTTTATTTGATACTCCACAGATACAGTAAAAAAAATAGAATAAACAGGTAAACTGCGAAAGTATAAGTAAGTTTTCCGACTCATTGAGATCGACCTTAAACTGCATCAATTAGGCCTTACCACCACTTTTTTCAACTGTCACTTCAACCTGTACTTATGTATACCCTACACACAAATGTATATTAGACTTTTGGGTTAATAGGTTTTCGGTCTTTGAGCACCTTCATGCTGTTCTTTCTATTGTCACTAACTCTGTTACTACATCCACTACCCTGGGATTCGATCCGACGATTTCATCTGTATCTGCCAATTGAAGCATGGAAACTTGGACTGATGTATGCACGCACCAAGTTCTACGTTGTAACTTACTGACCTTCATACCGTTTTTTTGCCTTGCTTCTCACAACAGGTGAGTATTGAAGTAAACAATCACAAGTCATGTATTAAGCACATATGGGTCATCATAGTTGATGGACATCTAGGTTCCTAGCAAATAGTTCACTTAAAATCATTATTTTATTTAAGTGGAAAACAGATGCTTTAAATAACATTAGTTGTCTCAGCCTTCCTACAAAAGTATTTTTTCATTGTGTTGAGTGGTGAACAAATACGCGTTTCTTCGAAGTGAAAATATTGATCAGAATTCTTACTGGTAGTTAACTTATCAAGATTAAAGCAATTTCCAAAGTAAGTCGAATTGTCAACTCGCAACTGATTCCTTTATAGGTGATTTGACGTAGGCGTAAATCACTCTTAAAGCATTTATTTGTATTTATTAAGAGTATGCTAAAAATGTATGATTTTTGTTTTGATTATTCCGATGTCATTTTCCCAGTTTCTCTCTAGCATGGTTGTGTCATTTTTCAACTTAGTGAAATCTTGTTTTATTTGAATATTATACATTAAAAGAACAATTTACAATTCACTTGTTTCTTCGTGTGTTATCAACTACTACTGAATACCTATTTAATCATGTTGACGTGCACTTTAATTTCAGACACTCAGTAAAATTCCATCAGATAAACACTCGATAATTCTTGTTTTAGTTTTTCACTGGTATTATATTATGACGGTAAAGCCGAAAATTAATTTGCGGTAATTTTCGAAAGTTAATTTTTTACTATTTGTTATAAGCAACGTCCTAGTTTGTTTTATACTAAACGGCATCCAGAATTATATGATCATCCATTAATTTCAGCTGACAGAAGCCTATCAATTTACATGGTGATTAGTTTTCTTTCAGAGTGAACCAACGAAATCATGATTTTTATGACAATAATTTGATCAGTGTAAGGGCTTTATATCAGTCTTCATTAAGAAATTGTGATTATATTTATATTTTCAAACACAAGCGGGCTCTAGTTCCAAGAAATTAAAATACTAAACATCTCAAATGCTCGCTAGATCATGCTGCTATACCTTTTATTCTTTCGGAGATTGTAGAGTTTATACATACCGCTAACTTTATGTTGAGTGTCCAACTGTCTAAACCTATGTGGGTAGTGTTACACTCGAATCTGGAACTTAATGTGTATAAGTCAGACGCTACTGTTATTATTCGATTGCTTTGCGAGTTAGGCTAAGCTATTATTAGATATGCGTATCATATATCTCAAATACCTCAGTCAATGGATATTCACAGCTTCCGATTCTCAATCTACACCTAGTAATCTACGTCTAATATCAACGTTCCTCAAATGATTATTTTATCATATATGAACAATACTTTGAAGATAGCATAATAAAATACTAGCTACGCATGCATCGACCTACTTCATTTATTCTAAGGTAGTGTTTTACAGTCTCCGTTAATTTCAGCTGCTCTAACACAGACTACTATATTTACGCATGTTCTGTGTATACAAGTATGGCGAGGGTGAGAGTAAGATAGAGTTGTAAAATGTCACGTATTAACGGGTATTGGTTTAAATTCATATTTAATTAAGTTTTGCAAAATTGCAATTTTAGCGAGGCACTAAGTACTTTTTACTGAAATCATGAATTAGTCGCTACTATTTTCTAAAATGGCGCACAAGCACTTTATTATTATTAAAAAATAATTAGAAGTAGAATTAACTAAAGCTAAAATATCAATATATAAATTCCAATTTAAATGAACATTTCATATTGTTTATATTTTTTCCGCACTGTTAACTAAAATCTGCGTATTTTAAGAAGAATAATTTGGATGAATCAACATGTAGTAATTCCTCGAAAGACATATTTGTCACTGGTGTTAGTAAATCTTGACTGGTTAATGAGCGAAAACGGATATTAATGTATCATGCTTGATTGCATGATGTTTTGTTGCTCACATGTATTCTTGTCTTCTGAACTGATTGATTCTGCTTAGATAACTAGGTATCGACTTGACGGTCAGATATATGGAAATGTGTTTTATTCATCAAATATCTCATACAGTATCACTATCTAGTGGTCAAATAGTACTAACAAGTCGTGTTAAACACGACATTATAATATATTTGGAGCTACATTTTTGATAACCGTGAATCATTCTAGATTTAGAAAATAAATAGAAATTGCTGTGTTACAATATAGTCTTTAGATGTCCAATCTGGTACAATAATACAACTTTTCTATGCATACATGATTAATATTATGTATGTACTTAATGTGATTTGGTCATTAAAAATGCATACACACCAGGGAAGTTCATATTATGGTTGATTGGAGATTTATGACAATTTCGTGAGGTTTTTCACATCTGAACTATCATGAATGGACTAAACAGTAAACTCAGGATCAATATTTCTTTTCCACATGTATAAAATCACAGTGAAAAATTGAATATCGGTTGAAATGCAACATTCCTAGAGTTCACTAAGTACCTTGAATCCAGGAATTCGGGTCATTTTTTCTTTCATTTAGTTCGTGAATGTTGGTAAACTAAGGTGTAGTTTCCACTGAAAATTTCAATTCAAGTGGACATTACACCCCAACGTTCAGCATTCACACGATGAATAGAAAATAGACTGTTTTTGGTTACAAACCACTCTAATAATGGAAAGCAATATGGATAACCCTATTTTCGAACAAGAGGTCCCTCTTTTTTTGTTTCATTTGAAAGTGTTTTAGCATATCGTGGTTCCCAGTATCTAGTGGGGTGAGGCCTTGGGTATAGTCGATGAATCCAAGCTAACTGATGGACACTTGACCCTAGCGAGTGACCAAGTTACATACGACCTAGCAACGAACAGGCATTCTTCGCCTATTGTCAGTCTTTCCTGATACACTTGTCTCTGAACCAGAGAGAGAAGAACTCTTGAATGAGCCTACAGTCCAGTAACAACAGTTACTCGGATTCTTTGTTTTACACAATCCTTTATACAGATGCATCCAAGACCAGGACAGCAGAGCATTTAGAATAGCAGTATCAACGCAAGGCAAAAATATATGCGATAGAAAACTAGAATAGTAGGTATATAATTAGTTAGCTATGGTTCATGCTTAGAAAATGATATAACAATAGTCAGTGGAACGTATAGAAGGTTAGGACCAGGTGAATATGGAAACAACAGAAAGGCAATGCTTAATGAGTACCTAATCAAAATATATTGAATAATAAATTTTGAAATTTTACAATTTTTTTCTGACTGGTCCTTTACAGCACAATGGTGCGTTATTTAGTCCTTAGTTCTGACTAAAATCTATGAATTATATTCTGATATCTCCGTATGGGTAAGGTGAAATATATTGTTTAATCCTTTCTGGTTGGAGGCAGTTTTTGTGAAACGACATATTTCATATTAAACTGTGGTTCTGTGGAGGTGGGTATTAATTCTGGTCGTTTGTGTTCATCCTAGGTTAGCGTTGGTTGAGTATCACTGAAAATCAGGGAGCACTAGATAACTATCTGACTCTCGACAGGTCTAAATTTTACCGGTCATATTAATTTTCAGCTTCAGGCTTACAATAAAATCGTGTTAATGCATACTAACCAGCATAAAATTTATCACAATATTTCATAAAGTAGTGTCAATAATTTATATTTGTTATTATGAGCCTGCACTACGTCAACTAACCATTATATGTATACAACGCATTATGGATAACTAATAATAGACTTCCCAAAAATAGTACAACCACGTGTTCTTATCTTAATAGAAAACTGATAAGTGATTATGAATCTCACATTTTCACGATTCACTTTGAAACAGTTAAATAACGCATCTGTGCACCGTGTGTGTATATTTGCATATATCTATTGATTTGAGATAAGTATGAATAACATATATTACGTAGACTGTGTCTCTAGTTATCCAACATGTTGCCATGTGATTTAAATGTAACTAGAATTTAGACATCAAATTAACGCATTTAAGCTATAGACTGGATAACTAAAGCAATAAACTGGGAAAGAAGTTGTCATTTATTGTGATTCGAATTTATGAAGAATGTCGATTGTATTGATCTTTGGCACCCATTTGTACCACATTTTAAGTAGACACATTGTTGAATGAAATTATGGGTATAAAGACGTAAAATGTATTTTACCACGTTATTATACTAACCTGCCTATAAACGCTAAATATCCAATTTAATAAAACAATGTTTGCTATATCCTATGCAAATGTTAACATTTTTGATTGGGTTTTATTAAACAATTAACTTGTTATATCACGCGTGATATTCAATTGTAAGAAGGCATTCAATATAAATGGTTATAGAGAAATTTATTAGATATTACGTTGACGTTTGTGGTTAATTACTAAAACATAATCTAATAGATTTGCTAAATGTGGCTTCATGTATTTAATTTTGAGCCACAGTGTTAGTGTATGTGGGAAGTGACTAGTTATATACAACTTGGAAATTGAAACCGAACTAAGTGTTATGTGGCCTATACCTGCAACTCTAGTATTGGAAGATTGTTTAATAGATACCTCGATATTCTATACATTTGCAAGTTAATGGTAATATGGATTGTTGTTAAACATATGTTTTAGATTTTGTTCTTTCTGAGTGTTGTCACGCAAGTGTAACCTTTGCCCGAGAGTTAATTCTCCCACTGTGATATAGATGAGGTATTGAAACTTCATCAGTTGAGGTGGTTGGGACATGTGTTACGCATGTCTAACTACCGACTGCCTCGACGTGCTATGTTTTGCGGTGTAGGAATAGGTTGGAAGAAAGCTAGGGGCGGCCAAACCAAAACATGGCAGAAATCGATGAAGTCACTGACAAGCAGACTAAGTCATGTTGGTAGATGTAGGCTGCGTGGTTGGGGTCCGCGAGACGAAAGTCACCAATGGTTAGAGACCTTGAACGACATGGCTCAGAATCGTTCGCAATGGCGCAGGTGCATCCACTCTTTGTGTTCTCTCAAAATCTAACCTTCCGAATTCTCTATCTTTCTCCTTTCAAATTTATCTCACTGAATTATACTTTTCGAATCATATCTTCGCTCCCTAATTTTCTGCATTACTGCTAATACTTCTATTATCGTTATCACTCTTGGATTTGAACTGACAGTTGCGTCTCTGTGCTGATGTGGTATGGCGACCTGAACTGATGTACGTACGTACGAAGTTCTGCGTTGTATCTGTCTGTCTGTCTGTCACTGTGATATAAATTAGTTCCTATCAGCTTTAACCCCAATGCATTATCCACTAACCTTAGTCACACTAACCTCAACTTCAACGAATATTACGCGAGTTCCAGTAGGAATATGGTCTAGTATACAGGTTAAATTTTAAATAGGGTAAAATACCCGTCCTGTATTCCACTATCCAGAAATAAAATGAAGTTTAGATTTTGTTATACAGACCTTATTCATTTCTCTAGATGTCATTATGAAACTGAAATTGAGGAGTCACCTACGCGTATTTAGCTTCTGTTAAGGTAGCCACACTACCTTTACGTGGCACGGGGTGTTTGTACGAAAGTGAATAAAAAATGGTTTCGTGAATCGAAAGGATCTTCTTAGGAAAGGGGAGTTGCTGACCTTATTTTTCAACGAATAAGACACCTAATCCCTAAGATCTTGAATTAATGGATAATATGCCTTTCTATTCATTCACTGCTGAATACAGCTTTCAATAGTTGCTCCATTACTATACGGATTAGACCTCTAGGTCAGAAAGAATCGATCCCCTAAAGAAGTCACCTTCGGTTTACACATAATATATAAATATTACTAACGAATAAAGTATATTCCGTTCGTGTTATTGTCAAAAAGATATTATTTGAAATCATGTTACAGTGAGTCTAACTACAAACTGTTTCAACTTTCTATTTCTTTTCATTTACCTTTCTTGTTTACGTATATTTATCCTTTCAATATTTCATTTAAAACCCACTGTCAATCAGAGAGATTAAATGTAAAATAGATTTTCAATAATTTTATCTTTATGAAATGATGTATAAAACCATTCATTGAAGATTAGATCGGAAAGAGCGCATAATTTAGCATCTGTTTAGTTTTGTGTGTGTAATAGAACAGTATAGATATGAACAACATTCTTTTCACTAATAATGTTCATATTTTGACATCATCAATCAAATCACTAACTGTTTGTGGATTCCTGATCGAACCCAATATCTACAAAATCCACGATATCTGTAACAACTTGTAGTGTCTTTATGTAACCGACCATTGCTACAGTGATTTCATATCGCTTGTAGATATCAATCAATCAATGCCTGTTACCTCACGTGGAGCACTGGCAGCCGGTCAGCATTCCCCAACTGACTCTGTCCTGGGCTTTCATCTTCATTTCCTCCTGAGTGCTGCTCTTTTTTCTTCATATCTGTCTCCGATTCCCGACTCAGTGTGTTCTTTGGTATTCCCCTTTTCTTAGCCTTCAGGATTCCAAGTTAGTACTTGTGTGGGGAAAGATATTAGTTTAATACATAAACGTAGATGATAGCATATTTATAGCATAATTATTACTATCGATATTAATCATTTAAGTACGTAATTGCCTATAATAAGTTTCATAGGGACACTGTAGTTCACAAATAGAGTGACTGAAGTACATCACCCCAAGGGTTTTCCATGGGTCGATATTGCATACGATGCACCATGCTTCATTAGCTAGGGAAATACGATGCTATATTTTCGAGAAAGAAATAAACAGTGTAATATAAGGACGTCCCATTTAAGTTTTATAAATGATCGTTGACAAATAGATCAAAGAAAACGATAACAGACATCAAAGAACAACAACAAAAATATCCTAGGAGTAATGAAGTGACTGGTCATAGTTTGTATCTACTCAGGGATTGTTTAAGATGATTTATAAAATAAAGTCATTATAAAATCAGGAGATCTGTTAACTTTCTTAAGCTCATATTATTAGTGATAATTCTTATCTGTTAGATTAGTTGCTAATTGTTTAATGTCTGTCGGTGGTAAACTTCAACTAGAATGATTTTATTTATAAACATACAGGTAACTGACAATAGACAGTACAACGTCCTTTTATTCACAATAAAGATAACCAATGTATTTAAAGTATCATGACAGTACACTTATTATTCAATACTACTAGGTGCACATTTAATTAATAATTTTACAATTTCATGTTTAATATAACAGAATGATTATTCTACTAATATATTTGTTAGTTCTAGTTATTTACACATATATATATGACCTCCAATACCATTATTAGAGACAACGGTTTGGGGCTATTGGCAATTAATAACTTTTAAATAATGTCACAGTTAAATGTAATTTTCTCTACTATGTCGCAATCTTTGACCGAGGCTCTCTGCAGTTGTAATATTCAGAGTGTTATGCAAAACATTTTCATTTATTCTTCAGTTGATTTAGAGATCGAATGCTGTATAGTTGGATGTATTTTTCAACGAAAATTTCATTTCAAGGACCATCTTTGACTTGATTAGTGCTTTCCATCCGAAATGTAGGACTGTTGTTCACTAGTGATGGTCATTGAAGACAGATGTGAATCAATCTAGGCGACTGAATGAACTATATAGTAAAGATTACACTGTAGTAAGCATCAGTCATGCATTAAATAAACGGAAGACTAGATGAAACTACTAAATTCATCATACACTTGTTGACTATTGAAAATGCTGTAAATAACTTCATTAGTGTATTTTTGGGATAACTGTCGAAGCTTAAATTTCATAGGTATTGGTCCTCAATACTGTTCTAAACTGAAAACATGTGCCTATTACATGATCATCTAAATGCTGTTAATGAAGCTATAGCTGGCCACGGACAAGAAAGGAAATAGTGTGGTGCTTATGGGCTGCATAAAAGTCACTTCATTTTTCAGAATCCTAGTATGCCAGAGAGTTTTTGATGTAAGTACTAAGCAGAAACAAGATTGTATTGTATGGTTTTCTTCATAAACTTCAAAAGAAATTAACTGAAGTTTATGTTTTATTCACAACCAATAAGCGTCTGGATCGAACAACTTTTTCCATCTACTTCGGTTTAACTAACCAAGCATGCGAACCTGTATCTGGCTATGGAATAAACTTTTTCTTTAGTAGTCACTGTCACTATGTGGAATGTCGATTACGTCAGTGAGATATTTCATTTTCTAATATTGGTTGATTAATTAATTTAAAATTCAGAAAGAAGCTTCATTCATATTTAAGTCTCTACATCATTTCGTTTTATGTCAACATTTGAAACTAGTCGTTAACAAAACACCTAGTAGCATTATTTTATCCAATAATACACAATTAGAGGATTCCGTTGGAAACCCATTCTAATTAATGTAGCACCCAGTTAATCATTAATGGATGAATGAGTACTTACTGATCCATGTTGTGTTTATGTGGACATTTGAGTAATAAACAAATTCTGTCGATTAAGTTACAATTCATTTATTAGTTGGAATTAAAAATTACCAGACAAAGATGAAAGCTCAATCCTACAGGTCGCTTACTGAGTACCTCGGTGATAATGGTCACAGACTATGAAACCAGTCAACTCGTGTTCATTGGAGTATCAGTTTTTTCCAGACTGCATGTACGTCTTGATACTGAGTGTCAAGTGACATAAAGACTAGCTTGTACATTAGTAGAGCCTAATAAAATTCGCTTTTATTCAGTTATTGAGACACTTAAAATTGATTTCGCAACCTTACAGTGAATATGGTAATGTGTGAAAACTAAGTTACAAGAGATGCTTGTTATCTCTATTATAAGATGAAATCAAACGTTCACTCCATATATTTAAAAGTATATCCGAAGGTATTTGTACTGTCTCTTGTGGTCTTACTGATCAGGCAAACTGATTGAATACCTTTGAAATCGATTTTCTGTTCCGATAATAAAACATTTCTTTACGTAAATTATATTTTGATTGATTTATCACCGGGTAGAACTTCGCAGAGTACATATTAACACTAGATGCTATATGCTATCTTCTTCGACAGTTTCTACGACTATATAAAGTCTCTCAAAGAAAACTTTAGCTATAAGGATAAATTTTTCTAGTGAACAATTTTTCCCTTTCTAGAAAGGGAACGGATTCTCAGTATAAAAAATATTAAAACTGTATATCTTTTGTATTCTTCTTCCCTTTTGTTATATGTAAAGATTTTGCTGATTAACTAAAAAGTTTTTCACGGTCACTAAGTCAGTATGCACTCACCAAACTAATTATAGTGTGAATTCTATTGAACAAAGTCGTCGTACCATAATAAAAAGTATTTATTTCTAATGTCAGCAACATAATATGTAGATTTCTAGTGATTAATACTATCCCATTAAAGTGTATTTTGGAAGAAACGAAACAATCTTGGCCATTTTGACTACCTGAGATAAGCAATGCAGAAAACTTGGAACAATTATATACTGGTCTAAAATTAAGTCATTCGGCATCAGTACAATTAGGATATTTCAGTGTAAAGAAGACCAATCTCAGAACCAATAGTTTTAATCACTTCTATGAAAAATAAACCCAAACGGAAGACATAGGTGTATAATTAAATCATGTTCATAATTCGCCGACAGAGTTAAAGATAAATCCATTTATATTGGTAATATCATTTTCTGTCTGATATATCAATAAATTCCACTAAAACCTGACCACCCTCAAAGAGAGTAGATGAGAAGATAATGTACTCAGAACACGATAATAATTACAGTTCAAGCGTATTTACAGATAGTTATAGTGACCTAGATAGCTAGAATTAAGATGGTGATTTCTGAGGTGAGTAATCTAGTTATTTATTACACCTAAGTTACATTTACATTTGACTTGCATGCAAACTTGGTACATTATGTGACCTTACAAGCACAATCTTATTTACCGTAGGAGTTGGTCATAAGGTCTAACATGACAGCCTTACGTTTTCTATTATGACTTTTGTTTGTCTCTTGGACAGTAATCGGAAAGCATACTGCTGTCTATACAGTTAACACCCTCATATATTTTTATTATTTTTATCAGCTTTTCGGAATATAAGTATCGATCATCAAATTACAACAATAATTTGTCAAAACAGAAATAATTGTGGTAATAGTATATGGTAGTATATAGTATAGTATAAAGTTAAAATAGTGAAACTACTAATGACATTAAACGTGACCTATCAATGTTTTACCTGCCATATATATCACACGATCCTCTAATATCGTCAATTAAATAGTTAAATAAACATGATTGTGCACTAATAAAGGTGTATTTAATTTGTATGTAATCAAGTGGTGTAGTATGGAATCCCTTAGTAACTAGACTATTTCCATTAAAATTACAATAATGTTAGTCAAATGGGAAAAATATTTTAAAAGAGCTCTGGTATGGTTGAAAATTCTTTAGTAAAGACCATAGTAACTGAAAAAATTGTCCAAACGGTTAAACTCAGTTAAAGTCAGATTGCGGATAGTAGTGAGATGCAGAATGAGCGTTTTGTCCCAATCGAAACTCCTCAGATGATATTACCTGCATGCCCACTGAATCCAGTAGCTCAACAGATAATGTGTTGATATTTGAATTGGAATGTACTGCGCTCGAAGCTGAATGTGATAATCAATTTTAACCTCTTCTTAGTATATCATTTCTTATTAAAATTATAACGTGAGGTATTATCCGTCGTTACACCTAAACATTTTGATCAAAGCACAAGCGTACAATTTAATATTTGGCAAAACTACCTGATCACCATCTGTTAACATTCATTTCATAAAAATATTTCACGAATGAAACAAAATCAGTAATATGTAGTAAATAACACTTTCATGACCTCATAGACTTCGAATCAAACTAGTTGGCAGTTTGATTTTGATTTGGTTACAGCTATTTACGTCAGGGTGGGTTTAATAGAAAATCCAAAGTCAAATTTGGGACTGATTTTGACCAATTTGGACTCTCGTGCTTTTGCGGGTGGTGGGTGGCGAAAGCAAAAACGATGGAAAAGGCAGCGGCGATAGGCAACAGTAGGCAACTTTTTCGACTTATCAAGGAAACTGGTATTAGGGATCCGAATGTGAGTGAGACTATCTCGGAAAGGGATGGGATTATTATTCATTCTCAGTCCAGGAGATTGGACCGATGGGCGGAACATTTTAGGGATCAGTTCAACTGGCCTTCTAGCCACACTTCGATTGCCCACGATCCCCAGTCATCCTGAATGGCAAATCGACTTAACTCCTCCTAGTCTTTATGAAATTGAGAAGGCTATAGAAAATCTGAAGCGAGGTAGAGCAGCAGGTCCTGATAGGCTTACCCCTGAAATTTTTAAGGATGGTGGTCCAGTTTTAGCAGCTAGATTGACTGAAATTCTAGGTAGAATCTGGGAACTGGGCGTAATACCATCTGACTGGTCTCAATCCCTGATTGTCCCAATTTATAAGAAAGGACAAAAGTCTTCTTGTGACAATCACAGGGGAATCAGTCTGACTAATATAGTTTCTAAATTGTTAGCCTCGATTAAACTTAGACGCCTAACTAGAGCTCGTGAAGAGCAGACTAGAGAAAACCAGGCTGGATTCAGACCTGGACGTGGCTGTATAGACCACATCTTCACACTGCGACAAGTCCTGGAACACAGACACACATTTAGGCGTCCTACAATAGTTGTCTTCCTGGACCTAAAGGCGGCATTCGACTCTGTTGATCGTGAGGTTCTGTGGCAATGTCTGTCATTGAAAGGTGTACCAAAGAAGTACATTAACCTTATACAAGCTCTCTACTCTAAAACTACAAGTCGAGTGAGAGCTTATGGCGAACTGTCATCGGAATTCCTCACTTCGAGTGGTGTCCGTCAGGGATGTCCACTTTCCCCATTCTTGTTTAATTTTGTCATAGACATGCTCCTAGATATAACCATGTCTTCGTCTGACTTTTCAGGAGTTGACTTACTACCAGGAGCCTCGCTTACTGACTTAGAGTATGCTGATGACATAGTCCTATTTGGTGAAGACGCTGACAAAATGCAGAGTCTTCTGACTACCCTGAGCAACAATGCAAGCATGTTCGGGATGCGGTTTTCCCCCTCGAAATGCAAAATGTTGCTCCAGGATTGGGTTGTATCGGCACTTGAACTAGTGATAGGGAATGAAGTAGTCGAGCGTGTAGACCACTTCACGTATCTGGGGAGTCTCATCAGTGCTGATGGCCTGGTGACTGACGAAATCTCAGCACGGATACAGAAAGCTCGATTGGCTTTTGCCAAGTTGCGTCACTTATGGCGCAGGCGAGATATCCGCTTGCTAACCAAAGGACGAGTGTACCGTGCAGCAGTTCGCTCTGTCCTACTATACGGTAGCGAAACATGGCCGTTAAGAGTAGAGGACATTCGTAGGTTACTGGTCTTCGATCATAGGTGTCTCCGAAGCATTGCTCGAGTATCGTAGGACAACCGAGTAAGCAATGCTGTCGTTAGGAAACGGGTTCTAGGAAAGGAGGGCAAATCAATAGATGAGGTATTGAAACTTCATCAGTTGACGTGGTTGGGACATGTGTTACGCATATCTAACTATCGACTGCCTCGACGAGCTATGTTTTGTGGCGTAGGAATAGGTTGAAAGAAAGCTAGGGGCGGCCAAACCAAAACATGGCAGAAATCGATGAAGTCACTGACAAGTGGACTGAGTCATGTTGGTAGATGTAGGCTGCGTGGTTGGGGTCCGCGAGACGAAAGTCACCAATGGTTAGAGACCTTGAACGACATGGCTCAGAATCGTTCGCAATGGCGCAGGTGCATCCACTCTTTGTGTTCTCTCAAAATCTAACCTTCCGAATTCTCGATCTTTCTCCTTTCAAATTTATCTCACTGGATTATACTTTTCGAATCATATCTTCGCTCCCTAATTTTCTGCATTACTGCTAATACTTCTACTATCGTTATCACTGTTGGATTTGAACTGACAGTTGCGTCTCTGTGCTGATGTGGTATGGCGACCTGAACTGATGTACGTACGTACGAACTTCTGCGTTGTATCTGTCTGTCTGTCTGTCTTGTGACTGATTGGCCAAAATATGAAACCACATCTTTTTAAGGATGTTACATAGAACTCACAATTTTTGGCGATCATACACTACATCAGTAAATTACTTAGCTATTCAATTATATAAATTCCTAATTTCAACTTGATATTTACTCAGAAGTTACTAGTAGTCATTAATTTATAATTCATGTAAGCAGTTTACATAAGTAATCTAAAAGTTCAATTATATTGTGGTTATACTGACTTTTAATGCGTTAACAAAAATAAAATCTCACTACATTGCATGAAATTGATCTTTAAAATTTGATCAACAAACTTGTAACATTGATGAAATATTAGTAGTTATAATTCTTGACCAGAGAAAACCTAATAGATGATATTGTTTATTTTCTCTTTTATATCACGTATATTCTGTAACTAACTATTTTGACACTTATTTTTGTGTAAGTTTAATGATAGTGGTTTCATTAGGGATATTTTAATAACTTCCCATATCGATATATTTGTTATCATACTGTTAATTATTCTTATTATTACTGCTATATCTGCTATCGTACAGTGAATCTGTACTTTACTTACTGTGATTACTTGTAAAATTACTTTTTATTATAATAATTATTTCACAAATTACCTCGAGTGATGTAATATTTTTTATGTATGTATACGAATATCACTAAATATTAGTGTAAAATATGATGAAGTTCTAACCTACTTTTATTCAAGTGCACCTTTAAAATGGTTTAGCACTGGATAACATAGATTAATCATTTCTATTCCGTAACATGCTATAAATGCAAGACATTCAACGTACGATTCATCGTTCGACATATTTTAATGGATCTAGTCAAATATAAAGCGTGTCCTACGTTTTAACTCAAGTTGTATAATAGAATCTTTAGACAACAGCAACTTGAAACCTGAGTTATGTATAGGAAGACAATTTATTAGATATCTTTCTTTATCATGGTCTTAGTTTATAGTTTGTTTTGTTTTATTTATGTCTCCTTCATAACTCACTTCTAAATCAACAAATTTTTTTTTGTTTTGTCTGTTTCGCTTTGTTTGATTATTATTATTAGTGTTATTGTCATTATTATTATAAATATTATTATTACAAAAGCTGCTTTGAAGTAGACCTCTTGATTTTTAATTCATACATCTCCAACACAACTTAACGATAATCATAAATATTGTATTATTTTATTTGTTGTATTTCTCAAGTTTCATTAAACCATTTCTTTGATAACTACTTACTTACTTTAAATTACAGTGTGGAAAATCAACTGAAGGAAAATGATTTCTTCACTGACTACATTCATTTTTTGACTTAATAAATATATTTTGATTAAAGATACAATAGTCGGAAATATTGTTCACTGTTATTTATCGTTCTAATTTATTTGGTCGAAGTTGTTAATATTTCTACTAATACATTATCATGTTTTTCATGTAACTAAATTGGTAATATCATTTAGTAGATAATTAGGACTTATCTAATTAAGCTGGAAATATTTTTTGATTACAGAACAAATAAAAGAGGATTTGTGAAAAGGTTTCAACTTTATATGAAAAAGTAAAGGTTAAGTTACAGCATAAGGGGGTGAGTAAATGCGATATTTGAAATGTCCGCGCTCAGTTTATGAATAATCCAATCATCGTTTTAATTCACTAACAAACTTTAGCCAATGAAAAGACTGTATTTATGACTGAATACTTTATTAGGAAGAAAGCAATTGTATTACAGAAGATATAAATATTTTGCGTGGTAAATAAATGATTCATAGTTTCGTAGTAGCGTTGTTGCTGTTATGCTAAGGAAATGACTAGAAAGTGATTCACCAATGTGACAGAAAAGCTGTTACGTAATATGTCAAAGATATTGAAATGAAGACTAATTACAATATGTCTCCTTCTCACGAACATCTATACTAAAAAGAAAATATCTATTCACATATATTCACACCACAGTAGTTTCGTATATATGCATACATATATACGATGGCAAACGCAAAATATGGGGAATCTTATTTTATTAATGATGCGAAAATCTATTTCGAAATAGCAATACAGCTATTCGTAAAAACTATTTACTATAACCCTAATTGTAGATAAATGAATAAATTTACAATCCTAAATACTATATACAGAATTACGTTAAGCTTTCCTAGTCTTACAGCATTGTTGAACTCAAGTTGAAGAATAGAAGTGAGACGTAATACTGGGTAGTTTTGCGAATCCCTGCGTTTTTCATATGTTTTTCTCGTTGTTTTACATACTGTTTGTTTCAGCCTTATGTCATTTGACATTAAATTTTTCCACACTATAAAACCTGTTTCTTACCCTGAAACCTGACTTGGAATTATATTTTTGACAGTAAATGCCTAATTTTAACTAAAATTTTTAATCTTTAGCAAAACTACTAATCCTAGCTGTGATATATTTTCTGTAGTGGGCATCATCAGATCATTTTCGTGAAAACTATGATGTTGATAGCAAATCACTCACAGTCATTTAAGTACCTAGTTTCCTTGTTCTTATACAGTACTCTAGCTCAGAAAATAACTTCAAATACATAGCGCTATATCAACAATTAATGCTCATTCTTATTTCTTCGCTTCAATATTCAAATCAAATTATAATGAATTCTTACAATTACGATATTTATGGCAAATAGTATTTCATATTAACAATAAAAATAAAAGTTGACCAAATTTATTATTAATAAAGTTCGTTATTCTACAGTGAGTTAGAGAGATGCATAGATTAATGAAAATATTGTAGTCATGTGAATAAAGTAGTTGATTAGTTACAATGTAGATAAAATAAAGACAATCCATATTTTTTGTATGTTTGTCATAGTAGAGTTTAGATTTTAGTAAATATATAAACAAGATATACTGTAACTTGATGTATAGTAACAACGTATAACTTAACAAAACAAATTTCAGCTTATTGTTGCTATATTTCAAATTTAAATTGATTGCATTATATATATATATATATATATATATATATATATATATATATATTATATAATTTAAATGTTATTTTTATAACTGGTTGAAACATTACCAACCCAGAACCAAAAAATTTAGAGTTCGAACCCATGTAGGGATTGCGGATGTGTGGAGTTATGAATTCACAAGCTGACATCGAAGTTTGATCTGGTTTAATGAGTCAGATTCCGAATTTCAGGCTAATACGGTGAACACGATATTTAGTCAAATAATGGTCTGAAATCTTGTGGTTTACACTTTAAATGATAGTCAATCTAAAATATAGTGCAATCCCCACTTAGATTAGTCGCTTCTTATTATTATCCTTGAGTTGGACAACTATTGATAATGAATCTGGGTTTTACAGTAACTAGGTGATCAAGTGTTCCAATGACTTTTGACAGTGACTAAATACTTTTAAGTAAGTATGTCCCAAAACTATCCAGCTTCAGACAGCAGATGTGAACACCTGATGCCAGCTGTCAGGCAACCTATAACTACTTAATTCAAAGAATCCATTTAATATAAATATATGTTTCTTTATAGTGCCGTTACACAATTAGAGAAAAAATATCAATAAAGAATAAAGGAATTATTGACATAAACTTGGCTCTGGTTCATAAATTAAACAGAACATGGTAATAGTAATTGATTTAATTAGAAGCTTATGATGCAAGAAATATTAAAGTAGAGACGAAACACTAGAAACGTCAAAGTATTTATGATAATATTCCAAACAAAATTCTGAAATGCACTTCACCACTTTCTATTTGATAAACGATATGGGTTTACTTATGACTATAAAAAATCCGTTTCTCTATTTTTTTTAACAAATACCACATACAAATTGATGAAAATTCACAATCACAATGCTCTTTAAATGAGAAAACTGCTGAACGTTGACATGACACAGCATAAAATAAACACAAAGGAGTAACAAATAAATATCACGCATGTTTAGTGATGTACAAATTATATCGAACAAGATGAAATGTGGCCATTAGACTAAATAACTCGGAATCGCGTGAACTATGTTATTGATGTTAGGTTTGTTGAAGGTAGTTGTGTCCTAGGTAAGTCAATGATAACATCACTTCCCTCAAGACTGCAGGTAAGCCTTACCAACAAGTGTCAAATAACATGAAATATGGGTCAAGTAAGGTTTTCTATAGACTATCTATAACCAAATTATCATTTACTGAAGTATATAGTCTGGAAATTTCTAAATGTGTAGAGTACCTCTCACGCAAACTGGTTGGGCACTTCGAGATTCCAGAAATCAGTAAATTCTGGAGTTTTATGATGTGGCTCAGAATCGATAACAGTGGATCAGGTACATTTACTTTTCGCTTACTTCTGAATTTTGAAATACCATATTCCTTCATAAATACCTTTATAATTAAAGAAACTCATTACATTAATTAAGAAAACTACAAGACATAGCAGCAATAAAATTTTTCTTCTAGATGAGTTTATTTGCAGAAGATGTACGTTTGTATTTATTGTAATTCATTATATATATTAATCTATTGAGAAAATATTAAGTCAACTCCATCATAAAGTGTGTGTTACCCCATGGTAAAATGAGGGCTTAAATGTGTAACTTTTTTATACACAGATTCTTTTTAAAGCTATGAATGGCTAAGGTGTCTGCAGCGCACTAGTTGTTGATTCGTGTTTTATTTTGGCTGTGTTTGATCCTGTAGACGATTATGAAGGAATCCTTTGGTGTAGCAGAATGACCAGTGAGTACTAGATGTCCTAGAATTGAGCTGTTTCTGCTTCTGTTTTCATTTAGAAAGCCAAACAGAAAAGCGTTTGACGATGCCTTTGTGAAGCAAACGGTTAGTGCATCCAACGTACCCTACTCCACAAGAGCAAGTAGACCTGCAGATGGACACAGACATTTCCCAAAGTGAATGCTTATTCTTTTTTAGTTGAGAATCACAGGCCGACCGGAGGAAAATTGTTTGGTGTTGCAAGATTGAGCACCGCTATAGCATTTTATTAATTTAAACTAATGTAATATTGTACTACGAGCTACGCTGCTCATGTTTGACTGACTAGGACGGTATCAGTATCAAGAATATATTTAAAGTTTGTTTAAACTAGAATTCAAACTCTCGCTTAAATATATTTGAACGGCTTAACAAACATTTGCTATAACGAAACACAAAATTTATAAACCAAATAGTGTTTCCAGGTTTATTTTTTGCTAAGTATTCTAAAGTCTCAGATATTCAAAGCTCCCCTCTCTCCCACTTAATCTTGCTTCATTTAACTAGAAGGGGTATTAATGAAACGACTCAACAAATCTAACTTAACCCGTATCTACCAGAAAGATATTCTCAAGTTCTTACTGTGCTGTATTTTATAGCGATATCACCTTCACATTTTACGAATTGTTAGTGCCATTTATTTTCATATTCGTCAATCAAACAACTATTTATGACATTTCTTTTAGAAATTATTACTTCCTATTGTCTTCGAGAATTTTACTTAGATAAATTTGCTAACTTGTAATGTGTTTATTAACTGACATTGTATCTTTATGTTTTATAACAGACTACTATTGTACGTAAGATTAATTATAAACACAATTGTGCAATTTCAGTAAATAATGTAGATTTGTCTTAATTTCATTCCGAAAAAGTTCTAAAAATACAGGTTTGGAAAGAATTATCCTACTGTGTGTGGATCGTACAGAAGGTTTTGAATAGACTTTTTGAAATGTGAACCAATAAGAACTGATTCATTTCATTCTTATTGAAAGTAAGCCCTTAAGCAGTGAGCTAAATAACAGGCACCTTTGTGATACATACTGAAATATCCATGTAAATGCTAGGTTGGGTCATTGTCCCATAATTCTAGTATTGCTGCCCTTTTAAAAGATGTGTAAACAAAGATTATGAAGGTAAAAGTATGACCATAAGTGAAACCTTAAGGTGAATTAGGACCGATGAAAGTATGTTTCAGTGGATAAGTTATTGACAACTGGCTGGTTTATCACCTTAAAAATAAACTATCAAGTAGACCAAATAAGACTCAGACGAATGAGATTTTATATCGAATATTCCAGTCTTGACATATTGTATTCATTCAGATTTCATGGTTTTTGAAATAAAAATTGTTTTATTTAACTGATTCACGTTTTGACTGTCAGATAAATGAAATTCAAAAATGAAAAGTTTCTTCTGACTTTGCTGTAGGATGGTGGAATAAATGAATTTTCACCAAAAAATAGATGATTTAGAAAAAATGATCAACACCTTTTTCAACGATATCATACTTGTAAAACTCATTTAGATATTTCACTTACTTGGCAACTAAAAGGAAAAATTGCAATTTCGAAATCCTTGTAAGTTAAATCTCGTTGATATCAGGGTACATTTAGTAAGTGATCATTGTTATTAAACGTAAGAAGTACATTTCGTTTTCGATGATAATCATATAATAAAATATTGAAGTAAATACATTAAGTAGTATTCAGTTGAATAATATAATTATAGTGGAAAAATGAGATGTAAATAAGATAGAAACAGAAGTAAAATGCGAAGATAAAATTACTAGTGAGGGAGAGGGTTAGAAAACTGCGTTCATACTGATAAAATATATTGTATGTGGTTTAACATGTTAGAATATAAACTTTAGAGCTTATACTGCTCATTACTATAAAAAAAAAACCAAAATAATTAAGTAATCATGCTAGTGAGTATGTGTGCCATGCATCTTAGCTGTTGCCTGTTTAGTGGAGCCATTTTTTTATTTAATACCGATTTTCAGTGTACGTTGATTACAATGCGACTTGTTCTTTAATTCAATCTCAAATAATGTGTCTTTCCAAGTTGGTATTGTGTTAAGGAGCTTTTTATAACCTTCAACTTCAGACATACATGGTCGGCATTTGACTAATCATTATTGCACTACTGACATATCAAGGTGATGACATGTGATTGGTCAATATGGTGTGACAGACATGTTGAGGAAAAGCACTAAATCATATATATATATATATATATATATATATATATATATATATATATATTATATATATATATATGATCGGCCTGTATTATAACAATGCATGCGTGTAATTGCTTGATTGGCTTCTTGATAAATCGGTCGGATTACTGTATCTGAGTAATCGATAAAAACAAGGTTGAGAACAGCTGTAGATATTGTTTTGCGGGTAATCAGAATCTATGGGGACACCCAACCTACGTTGAAATGGAATGCATGACTTACTAATGAATTTAATAACCTATATTTTAGAACGATGTCTATCCAAGTGTTGTTATTGAAGGTATTCACACATTTTCTGCACTACACTTATTCTACTTATCATGAATGAGTGATAGATTATTATCTCTATAAATTCTGTGATATAAGCTAATTCGTTCAAAATTTGCAAAAATTAACCTATTTTCTGGATACTAAGAATGAAGTAAGAATAGGTTGATATTTGAATGAACGCTTTCTCAACGTAAATCGAAAAATTCCAGTAGTCACCTAGTGAATAGTCAAAATAATTAGTTCAAATCAGTAGATGAAAATACATTTAATTTATTTTAGTTTACACTTCATAAATTACTATAAAAAGGAATTACAAGATAAATTTAATCCTTTGTATGTCAAATTCTTAACACCATTATCAGCTAATTTTTATCAGACATGCATTCCCGTAGTTAAAGCTACAGTTTGAAGTACTGACCTGTATGCAGTTTTCAAAACTTTTCAGAATATTCTGGTCCAGTTAAGTAATTAGAAACAATCAAATGGTTAAAAACTTATGAATGTTTTACACATCATGTTCTTCTCCACTGAACTAAGTCACTATGTATTCAGATGTTCACTTAGATCGTGATTACTGATGAAATGTCATGTTACACAATGACATAGGTGTAGTTAGGAATAGGAGCTTAGCTTTGAAGTATTACTAATTTTGGAAAAGATTGTAGATTATAGAGTAGACCCTTTTTTAAAGTAACATAGCAGCATGTCTGTTGAAAAATTCTCATTAAACAGTATACTTAAAAAAACATTTCTTTTTAGTTATCAATTAAAATAAGATCTGAATAGATTCATTCTCAAGTTTTTCGCTTCAAGCTAAGATATGAATTTACTGTGAATTCTATGGAGTGAATTAGATTGTTTTCGAACTGTAATGATACTAAAAGTATATGTCAATACTCAGGTTAACCTAGATAATTTCAAATAAATTAAGTATTGGAAAGGTTGTTTTTAATAGTGAGTGGTATATATATGTAATATTGCAATGACATTTCGTGGCTTAATGCAAATTATTTCTTCAGAGAATAAATACATAACTGAATTACATCAAAAGATTAGATAATACAATCGAACAAATCAAAATGTTTAACATAATAAAAATACAAGTCTGACTGTATGACATTAAGTCATTTGGGACAAATAATTTAATAAGAGATATGCTGATATATGTTAGTGTGATGTGAATGGGGGTGAAAACTGTATGAAATGAAGATAAATTGCATGTATGTATCTACTCATTGAAATATTACAATATATATCACTTATTCTAATATTAAAAGTGGTATAATCAGCTTTTAAATTTTTAAAGAAATTTATTAGAAGATTTTACTATCCAACTTCCAAAATGTTTCTGTGGTTTGTTTACAAAGCCATACAATTCTTTAAACCAAATAAACGTGCCATCCTACATATCTATGTATAGTTGTATCATTTCGGCTTATAACTATCACTAAAACATAAATCATACACATCTTTCTTATTAAGAAGAACTATTATGAAGGATTTCTCATTCTAAATTGAGTTAAAACAGTTTAATAATAGCTTTGTTTTAAGGATAATTATGGTTTTAACTGACTCAGTTGATGGAATTTTTGCTATTTGACTGATATACTCAGATGGATTCCTTAACAAGAAAACATCTATTACACTGGACTATAAACTATATTCTTTTGATATTCTTATTCTGTTGTTTATTATTAATTTCATGATTAATTCAATAATAAATCTCTATGGCTACCAACAAATATTTTGATTTTACATAAAATGCTTTTTTCTTTCTTTACTTAGTATAATTTTATATCTGATATTTAAAAAGAAAACTACATAATCATTTGTGATTCTTTTCATTAACTTCTTAAAATAGAATGATATTTCCTATACAATTAATCAATAATTTCTGTAGTAGAAATCAATAAAATCGATGAATCAATACATGAAAGAAGAAAAAAATTATTACTTGTATATTTTTTTATGAATAAATATGATGTTTGAAATGAAACAAAAAATAACGTTGTTACAGATTGAATATTGTTGTTTTTATTTGAGAAAGAAATAGAGGAGAAGCATTATATTACATGTTTATACGTGTATGTCTGTTTGTTATATGTCTTCAAAAATATGGATTATCTGTCTATTCATCTATTATATAATCTAATAAGTATTTTTGGCATTTATCCAAATTCATTAAATTATACTAATCTATCTTGACTTTTGAATTTAATTTACTTGAATATTTAACAGTTAATAATGTCTATAAAGAATAATAATGGTAATATAGAAATTAAAATTTATAAATTATTGTTACTTAAGGTAAACATATCGATACCATATGTAGACATTGTTATGAAAACAATAAATGAACAATTGAAAATTAAGAAATAATGAAAATGGTCTCATTCTAGTGCTTGATTATTAGATCGGACCACAAAGAAGCGTAACAAACTTTCAGAACTGTGTTTGCGAACATTATTTCATTCATTCGAACTGTCTGTAATGTAAACATTTTGTTTCTATTATTGTTACGCTCTGCTTGCCCTATCCTCCCGTTTAGCATAATTACTGTTACTATATTGTCTCTTGTTATGGACTACAGTCAATTAGTTGTGTACAAGTTGTACAAGTTGACTGTGCATGTCACACAGAATAGACACGTTATGTAAAATTTCTGCCTTCCTGAAAGCAAGATGAGCAATCTTTACTAATTTCACTATATGAACTTACAATTCATGGGATTAAATACCTAAAATTAAAGACCTCGATGTACCATTAATAATAAGTCTGATTTTAAGAACATGTTTTATGCAAAACTACACAATAATTTTACAGTCAACTAATTGTAGTTTGCAAATGGCATAAAATACCATAACAATTAACAGGTTAAACGAGATGCTGTATACTAGTGTGTTCAACTAATCAAAACGGAGAATAAATCATTCAGATTTGAAACAACGGCACAAAGTTCAGAATACGATTTAGCAGTGCTTTTTTTCAACTTACCAGCAGCAATCCAAAATCAGCTAATATTCAGTTACTGAGAAGTTTGAAATTAGTCTTTAAAATGACATTGCAAAGTAACTCTACTAATTCCACTAGTAGCAGGTAACTTTTAGCAATTAAATATGTATTAAATGTTAACTTGATTTATGCCGTTATCAAGATAATTTTAATAAAAGAAACTATCTGAGAAAGTCTTTAACAATATAACTACAAAGTAACCTTCACATATAGTGACGATTTTAGCCTTAACTGCTACCTTTAGCCGTAAATCCTAACACTAACCGTGATTCCTAACCACTAATCCCAAACCTTAATTTCTTACATTAACATTCTTTTCGATTTATTATAATAAATAATTCACTTAGGTTATAACTGTTTATCAATTATTGTTTTTTTGTTTAGTCATTACGCATTCCTTTGTAAATGACTGTTGTTTTCTGAATGACTGTAGTTCATACAAAGTCATCTATTATTATGATTAGTTCGGCACCACACTATTATAAAGCTAACTAAAGGGAAATTTTCAATAAAGATGAAATATATAAAGAACTAACTCAACAGAAGATAATACTAAGGTTTGATAAGTCTCTTAGAATATGTCACTTTATATAGTTGTAATTATTTACTACTTACACTTATTACTTATTTATTGTATGACTAATGTGTAAAGTGATCAACGAATATCAATTAAAGTCATTAATTAACATCATATATTCTTTAATGAGTTGCCAGTACCATAACTTCATATGTTGTATTTATCATCTACGATACGTTTAAATTAGTAATGAAATGAATTATTGATAGAAAAGTTATTTGACAATAATTGATTTTGTTTGCATGTATTATGAATTCATTTATTTTACAATTAGTATTTTGAAAGACAAACTATATTGGTTTAAAATAAGGTTATTCAAGGTTACATTTAATGCATTTAAATGAGTATTCAATTCATTCAACGCTTAGGTTATCCAAAATACTTTCAGTATTCAATAAATATGCTTTATCGAATTTTTTATTTGATCATTTTATCTTTACATCTGGTAGATGAAATTTATTGAATAAATGTACAGTTTTCATTAAAGATTTCATTTCATGTATGTAGAGTTGTTTTTAACTGTCTGATATAAACACTTCACTGTGGTACAATCTAATAGACCATACAAAATACATAAATATAGAAGATTAAGGTTAAAAATGAATTTTTTTCTAATGAAAATTACATTCTAATATACAGCATTCATTTATTAAACGAATGGGAAAATGATAGAAAATGCTAGGATAAAATATAATATATAATACTTCAAGTTTACAATCAACCAATAATTTGTTAGTTTGATGGCAGTTAGGATAATTTAAACTTAAAACATTGAAAATATAGATGTCACATAGCTTATTGATTTACCTATTGACAACACTTTCCTTTATTTAACCACTTTCCATACCATATGAAAAATGAACGGAAGTTTTAAGTTTTTACTACTGACCATAGTCCATTTTACATCAGAAGCCAACAACTATAGTTAGGTGAACACATTCAATGTATGATAAAGCGTATGATTGACGGATGTTGTGTGTTTGAACACACCTATCTACCTTGTCTTGATTGTCAATGAAATCGTTGGTAAACTATGCTACAATAAATATAAATGAGATGAATTTCAGGAATTCTTATTGTTATTTATAGGATTGCTTATCACACGAATTTATTCAGCTGTGTTATCATAGTTTACATTAACTTGGTAAAACGACATTGTATCACTAACTTTAAGCAACGTTAAAAAGGACTAAACTTCTTAACTAAATATTAGACTATAAGTGCACAACTCAGTTAAATCAGAAATATTTTGCTAGAAGACTAATAATTTTCTAAGTTTCATAATTGAGTTCTGAATTCTGAGTAGCATAGATATTCAGTACAGAAACTCACCCATAATTTCTTTCTGGGTTGTAT
The DNA here is from genome assembly GCA_025215515.1 of Schistosoma japonicum. NCBI lineage: Eukaryota > Metazoa > Platyhelminthes > Trematoda > Strigeidida > Schistosomatidae > Schistosoma > Schistosoma japonicum. Next base: position 32,558,836 of record CM046062.1, on the reverse strand, counting down.
TAGAAATTACTAACGATAACACACAGTTTTACTAACTCCGTATTGATATTTCTTCAAAGAATAACAACAAGGGTAATAATCGACATCTTGATATTATTATAGTATTTTTATAATTCAAGCACTACTGTTAATCAGTGTATTGATAATAATATCATTCTTTCGACAGTTTGCTTTGAAGAAACTAGAAAAATTAGGTCTTTAGTGACTCTCATTTCAAACAACATCCACGAAAGTAGAAATCGACCTTTCTCATGCTTCGGCATTAAAAAGAATCCCAATACTCAATGGACATATTCTTTTCATAATGTTCTTATATGTTTTCAGAATATTAAACCTTACAACATGCAAACTGTAACTACATACGCACGAAAACAATAGTGTTACCAACCTGGTTTCCATTAGGATTTACACTATTAGACAATAATATTAGCACAATCAAATATTAAAAAATTTGATTTAATCAGGGTAGTTTGTGAGTTATTAGTAACAATGAAATAGGTGGATTATGTAATAAGCAAAACATAAAAATTGATAATGACAGGACATGTGTACTAGTAGTAGTGGTAGGAATAAATAAAAAAAGAATTTGGATAAATATTTCAACAAAGTAACTAAATCAAACTGGAGTAAAAAATTATCATTATATATTATGTAATAGGGAATGTAATATTTACCCGATTTTATTTTTCTGAAAAATAAAATTCATTGTGTTGTTAGACCTGTCATCATTACTTATTAACATCTCCTTAGTAGAAACAATTGATTTCATACATAATGAACTTGAAAATTGAATAATTAGAAATGGAATCCATATTTCTTTTGCAAAAGTCCATATACTAATATGCACAATAGATGAAAACTTTTCATTTAACTATGAGCCCTATAGATAGTGGAATGATACTACACAGTGATCCAATCCTAGAGGATATTTTACAAAACCAAAGGATAATCAACTAAACTGCGTAATACAAGTGTTGAAATTTTAATATCACTATGATGATGACAAATTTGTATTTGTAACATACATAGATAAAATACAGGCCATATTGGATTTAACAATGTTTATTATATAGTTAATTTTACAATGAAAGAAGTATTAAACAAAACAGTATTCTACTCCTACACATCCTTACGACGATAAGATTAAAAACGATAAAACAAAAAGATGTTCACTAAAAACTAAACACCTCAAATCAATACACTCAATTTTTACTCTTTATTCCATTAAAATATAATAAGAAATTTAGTCAGATGCCTATTCATAGAGCTAATACTATCATTACGATAAAAATAATGTTGTCTTCACATTAAAAAATAACTTCATTTTGCATAGAATTATAAATGATGTCTCCAAAGCTTGTTATAATTTTTGGAAAAAGTACATTTTAAGATCAAACAAATCAACTGATTGTAATTATGTCTATTATTGTTATTGTTACTATTTGACAAATTTTGATTATCATTCACTCCATTTTACAAACTCTTTTCCATTCGGTTTCATTTTAAGTAGTATTCAGGCTGTCTACAAACACTTGATCTAATTGAATTTTGCTACCACCCCATTTCCTATGTCACCCATATACAGTGATACCTATAGATATTTGATTAATACTCCTGTTTAGTTCAATTGTTGTTTACGTTTCACAAGTTACATGATGATGATTATTTCAACATTAACATTCGTACTTTATAAATAACCCGAAGAGAAAAAACTTTAAATCCAGTTCTCCTTGATATCTAAATAATGTTGTATCTGCGTCAGAACTGGCTGTTTTTGTGACTACTACTTTTGAACTAATAAATGTGAGAACCTGATGAACATTTGTCGAAAAGAATATTCTTCGTTTAAATGTATTTGTTTTTGATAAGCATGGAAATTTTTAAACAAAGACGAAAAAGAAGCAAGAAACAATCACATTATTTGTAAAACTATTTTCTATACAAATTTAACTAGATAAATCAAATGTATGATATTGAATAAAAGTTGAATACATTCAGATAGAATTGAAATTGTCATCAAATCAACTAACTAGAAATTCATATAATTCAATAGATAATAATTTTATTTTGATGAATATGAACACTTCTTGTTTCTAGGTAAATATCATAAAACTAGATGAAAAAACAAAAAAAATCATTTGATCATGTGATTTATGAAAACATTTTAATAGACTGTTAATAATGTATCTGTTTGAAAAAAATATTCTGATATTAATCGTAATTGATTATTAATGAGATTATTGAATTACCTTTCTATATCATCAATAGATTTGAGTTAAAAACTATTGAAAACCTGGAAGCAGTAGATATTTCGGTAACATTTATACATCATCCCACCTGAGAATCGATCTTTTGACCTCTAGGTTTTGTGGTGTTCCCTTAGCCGTTAAACATCTATAGGTTGATATTTCTAATTTCAGTCACTTCGCAATATGTTTACGTTAACTCATCAATCGCTAATGGTAAGTAACTGCCTCACAATCGAAATGGTTAAAGTTCATTGGTCAATTCTTCTTACTCCAAGAAATATCTCTTGAAGTTTGACATTAGCGAGCTAATATTTATTCCAAATGGATGTTTTAGAGGTTGTTGAATTTGATATGACCAGTTGAAAACATCACTTCTTAGGAGTCAAATATTAGAACAAAGCCATTGTCCAATAGTTTATGATTTTCAGTGGTTATCCAGCTCATTCCAGTTTATAATATCCCATTTAAGCGTACTAGTCTTGTTCACATTCTGACGATGAACATCACAAAAGACTTTTGAAAATATGATATAATGAATACGAACTAAACGTAATGATCAGAATTTATTTTATCGTCGATCAGGCGCCCTACATTCTTTTATTACTTTTGTTCACTTATATTAAGGTGAGTTAATTTATTACATAAAAAAGCTTATTTGTCTAACCTTTTTGTACCATCAGTTCATTTATGGAAGTTTGTTTTAATTGTTTGATCTCATAAACAACACTCACCCGATAACACAGCATAATTGTCTTCGTAATGCTACTCAGTATCATACATTTTTTCACTTTGTCATCTCAATTGATGTTTATAATAAACAGTGAAATCTATTGTGCAACTTGTTAACAGAAACTGAACAAATATGAGGGATAAATTCAGGATAAATGTGATGATTAATGTCGTCATTATGAAATTCTTTTTAAAAAGAAAATGTTATAACTTATTTATACTTTCCAATTAGATGATCTTAAGAATAAATTACAATGTGTAAATTTTAAGTTCCACAAAAATGACAATGATTTCTAGTACGTTTAGTACGTCAACAACTACATCACCGATTGTTTCAGAGGTTATCCAAAACGTTTTGATCACTTACTCTGCTTTCTGTGTCTACCATATTCTCCTATATTTATTGAGTGAATGTTGGATATAAGGAGTTTTCCTCTCATTAACAATATCATTTTAAGGTCGATGTATATATGCGCTTTGTCCACTATGTCAGGCAGCACTAAATTAATACGTTTATGGAGAATAATTGGAAATAATTTGAAATCGTTGATTAATATTACACATTGATAGACAGACCTCACTTACCAGGCAAACAGAAAAATGACCAAAATCTCTGGATACAATGATAAACATTGAAAACATTTCAGGTAGCCTCAGTCTTACATGACACGGATATTACTGAAATGTAAGAAATCAAAATATTTGCTTGACAACAACTGTGATAACAAATTTACCAACCTAGTTGTATGTATTCGTCACAGGCTGATGTTGATTAAGTACATCTAAAAACCAGGGAACATTAAACAGCCGTTTCATTCTAGCGTGGGACTCTTCAGCAATGAGTATCCCTGATTCCTTCATGGTATCGAACCTAGGAGCTTCAGCATAACAAACTTCTAGTCTTCTGCCCCATTAAGACGGCGTCCATTGATATAATTTTTAATTTTATCAGTTTGTGTTATAAAGTGACAATCATCCCCAATAGAATTGAGAGTGAGAAACGGAGAAGAGCCCCTCACTTGGACGAAAGCAGCTGTTCAGTTCTCCATGGTTTTTAGTGGCTTTCGGCCAGCATCAGTCTATGACGAACATAAACAAATAGACATTATATCTATCTCTATAAACTACCTCATCTGTTAAATATTTTATGATGGTAATAATGAGATTTGGAATGAATGTTATTGTTAATGAATACAACTACTAATTTCAGATTGCATCTAGTAGTAAATTTTAGGACAAACATTTCATTTTATATGGGACCCGTAAGTAAGGTGTATTTGATTTTCCAAACTAATGTTCACAGTAAGACTAAAAACCTGTATCTATTGTTTTAATTTTTAATTGTTTATTCAGTAATCTATTGAGCTGGGTTTTATACAGTTTTTGATAAATATTTAGAACTGAATTCAGCTTAGTTACTAAAGATGATTTTCTATTTCTAACTACATTCCAAATGTACTAAAAATTGGAACAAAATGGTACCATCGAGAGAAACATTTCATGTTGCTTACATATTAAAAATTATGATCAAAACTCAGTTATGAATACCGACTAGAGTACAGTGTAAGCTTTCATAAATAAAACCGTCACCCTTATTGACAACACATTCCTTACTAATAATTCAATATCGATTAAACAAGTCAATGAATTACTACACTTGTTTACCCAGTGAATAATATTTTGGGATTAGAGACTACAAGAGCGTAATTAAAGTCCCAGTATCAGTATCATCACTGATATGTTAGATCTATCCAGCTAGTGAGATACAAACGTGCTATTTGAATTCCACTGAAAACCGTATATCCTAAATCATTTTAAAAAGTAGTCATACAAAGGTAGTTCGATGACTAATCGTAGTTTAGTCCTCAATATCAACAATAAAATAATTCAATTCCTTACTAATGATCTGAAATCTATTATTTATATACTCAACCAAAATAAAATGCATATAGATGAGTAAAATAAACAAAGACTATACATGATTTCTGTTTATTGTATCCAATCTAGACATTTTTATCTTCATTTAGTTGATTCAATAAAACCATAGTGAATTTATTAAGTTAATCAGTTAGTTTAATTTAATGTTAGTTTCGAAAATATGTTTAACTTAATGTATGAATATATTCTGGTGAGAAATCAGTTTATTTGACTAAATAAACACTAAAACGAAACAGCTATCCACTGCTCCTTGGTTTTCAATTGTACCCTGCCAACATCAATCTGTGACATATTCAATCAACTGAATGTAATACATTCTATTAATCTCATCATTAGCTTCAGAACTTAAACCTGAACTTCTTTGATAATTAAAAAAATAGATAGTAACACATTAATAGTAACCATAGTTGTTTAGTCATGTATATTATATAACTTTAGGTGGTGTTAAAATATAACTAAGATTTCCATGTATACTTAACCACCATTGGCTGATTGCCAAATGTAACAAATAATAACGTTTATTTTCTATAATTTGTAACATAAAGTCTTTATCATTTATTATATCAAAGTGAGAGGAAGAGTGTAGTTTGAAACTGTAGAGATTTAAATTGAGTTTTTAGTATATTCGGTATGCGACTAGCAAGGAAATACAGGTGGTATGTTTTGTTTTATTTAGAACTTGACATATGATTACACATCCAGGTCGGTGGTCACACTAAGACTTGAATGCGGTAAGTTTCACTTCAAATCCTATAACGTTATATACTGAGAGACTGAGTCCAGATATCTAGTAATTTATTCAATCAATGGGAAGGCATTAGCAAGAGTTTGTAATTTTCCGTTGTGCCATATCTGCATCATGAAAGGATATAGCGGTATATCATAAGTTGTAGCATGTCTCGTAAATGGGAATTCACATACCCTTAATAATGTTTTCCCTAAAAACCTGATATACTGAAGATTTTTTGAATAACCAAATGAATACGGTTTATGATAACAGGAATAAGAAATTCTGAAAACTGTTAAAAATACAGTGCATTATTGTTGATCGGGTTCTTTTAGTAATGAACCTCTACATTGCGTTTCTGATCTCATATAGTCCAAAAAAAGGAATCTTACCTGAAAAATCTATTGGTGTATACTATTACTGATTTAAACGAATGGGTAGTATGTAAAAATGCTTGCAATGTTTTCCAAAATAGAGGGAAACGCTATTATATTCAGAAGTATGAGGAGCCTACACGAGAAAACTTGTTTAGTTATGACAGAAATGATGGACACTACTTTTAAATAGTTTTGGTGCGACAAAACATAGAGTAAACTTGATGAAAACAAAAGGTATGATATTAATTGATAAACTGGTTTTGCCATCTCCAAGAATTTCATTTCACTGAAGAGAGATTCAAACTCATTCCATACAACACTACTGACGAATGAGATATGATGATAATTCTCAATATGAAATAACATCTTACTAAATATAGAACTTTGAAACATTGTTTTTACTTTATTGAGATGCCATAATCTTGAAAGTTGGTTGGTTGTAAAGTGTGAAATTTATCTACTGATGACTTTTTATATGATGGTTGTACTTAGTCTTGATTTCATTAATGTCGCAACTGATGACTATTGAATATCATTTAACATGATAGATGATGGCGATACAACGTGATCTACGATTGTTATACTTGACTTTCTGTGGGTTCTGACTTGATTTCTCACTGATAAATTAATATAAATAATCTACTACTGGTTCGTCGCAAGTAGTTAGTTGCAAAATAGTGTCTCTGAAAACTCGGACAAGCTTTCTAATAAGAAGGACTAACTTAATTTGATAAGTGTTCTACCTAACATTCGATTGCAATTGAGAAGATTCACTTGTTGGTCATATTCGTATAATATTCGTTTTTAATAAGTCAATAGCGTATAAAACATAAGACAAGAATTATTTTCAGTATTATAAGTAACGTATTCCAAGTCGTTACTTATTGGTTCACAGATAATAATATGAGGATACTACCAAAGGTCCAAGTCTACGGGTCTAATAATAAGAAGTAAGTTAAGATATAAATATGGATGTATCACTCCTGAGCATATTTAATTCTAGTCTGCCTATAAAGTTTCCTGATAGTCCCGACGGTCGTTTCATCTTTCAAAGTGTTTTGCAGAGTGAAACAAGTTACAGGATGATGTAAGTATTAAACTAATATACCATAGTAGATAGTACTCCGATAATTTGTGTTATGTATTTATTCTGAATAACATTTGCTTAAGTTGCATCTATCGATATTTACTTAATAAAGACTAAAAATAAAATCAGTTTATTAATGAATAGAATCTTTTTTCTTGAAATATTATTCTCAGTCACAGGTTAGTGTCTGTCTTCTGATAATCCGTCATTCAAGGAACCATGTGATATTAGAAAGGAACTGATTCATGTATTATTAGTTTCAACTAGTTATTTGGCTGTCATGTATAAAACTATTCAGTTATAACATTTTTTTCTATATCCAAGGACATATTGTTGATAAATACTAACAAACATGAATGTATTTTATTTGATTACTACTGTTGTGAATAATAAAACAAAAAAAACAGTCTTGTTACTCAACTTAACAAGTACAAAATAAATTTCAATCAAAAACTCCGATCAACTATAAGGAGGAAACAACGAAAGATTCGATCATTATCCAGTAAATAATGAATGATCCATCTAGTTATAATTCTTTTTGTAAATTTATTTGATGTTAAATACATTTTTTCATTGATATTTTTAAATGAATTTAGAATTCGATATTGTATTAAGTTCTAGTGAGTTTAACTTACAGCCTTATTATATATGTATTGAACTGAAATGGTTTGAGGAGATTCGTATTAGATTTAAGTTAACTGAATTCGCCACAGATTGATATTGGTAGGGTACCAATGAAAACCACCGAACACCAAACAACTGATTCACTCTAGTATAAAATTCCTCACAAGTGTACACCTCAGATTCTGTCCCATCGGTTTCAGGATGTCTTACGCTCAACGCTCCACACAATTAAGTCTAACATCCAATCGTACAATTCTCACTCCCATCAATTCGCGATATATTTCAACGATCATCCATTGTCATTGGTGATAACTGATTCACTTCCGATAAGTTTGAACTCTACCAGTCACGACTTCTCACTAGAGCTTAAGAACATCATGAAGTCAGTCACTATTGATCTGATTATTATAATAATTGAATTGAGGTGGTTAGTGGAGATTGATATTAAGTATTAGTTGACTGAATTTCTATTAAGAAAATTGTTTACATATTAATTTTTTTGTGATATATTACTGAAATTAGTCTTGACAACAAAGATTAAATGAAAAATATTCGAACAAATTAAATACAGTCATTGAGCAATCTTCAAATTATCAACAATATTACACTAGTAAGAAATTCTTTTACTTATAAATATAAAATCACTAAGATCGTCAACCTGACAATGATAAATCCTAATCTAAAGGTCATTTAAAAAACTAGCGGAAACTGGGAAGCACTGAGTAGATGGTTAGTCCTAGGATAGATCGCTTCCGTAATACACTTCTATAAGTTTCCCAGGAATCAAACAGAACATTCAGGCTATAGAACGAATACTATTTAGTCCTAATCAGTGATGTCAATTACAACACTTACAAACCTTTGCAAACTTTTATATTAATGAAGTCATCTATAGATAAAATGAAATTTCACTCTTGAAAATCAGTGTTCAACTGGATTTAGAATTCATCAAAAATTATTCGTATCATCTCTTGGTTGTTTAACAATCAAGGTACTCCACATGTCATTATATCCACAAGGATTATCAAACTGCAAGTTATTTTACTTGATCTTTAAGGTACTACTAGAATAAAATGTAATTTCAATACACAGAGGCAGTTAGTCACTTTCTGGTTAATATAACTCCACTCAAGTTGTTTATTAGTATATTATATCAGTTCTTCTTGATATTTGGGTGTCACGTAGATGGCAACTTCGCGTCTTGAATGAATGTATCTAATAAAGCATCTCTTGCTTTTATGTATCAATGTCGAATACGTATAAAAAATGTAACTAAGATCTGTTTAGTTTCTAAACTGTCTACAGACCTGGAAATTAAACATAAATACATTATTTATAACCTGGCCGAAGGTTGTTGTCATGATGCCCCAAATTTAGGATCCTTGTTAACTAATTTACGTCACCATCGCTCAACCTCATTATTTACAATGCTTTTAACTAACCGATCACGTTATGACTGACCTTTCGAAGAGATGAATTGTAAATATTGATTATATTACATTGTTCCAAGTTTTAAGATGTGCTTAACTCGAAAGGTAGGTTTAAGGCTTCTACTTGACTTCTGATAATCTTTAGCCAACTTCGAATACATTATCTGTATGATATTGAGTTATTTATTGTTGTGGCCATAATGAAGCACATTATTTATGCCCATTTCAGTAATATTTCAACACAGAAATAGATAATTAAATGGTCAGTAATTTTTTAATCAATTAATGATAAATTTCTTCTCCTAAGTGCATAAATGTTTCCAAATTACTTCCGTTTAAATAGTTTATTATCTATCAATACTTCAGTATATTTAATCTCATAGTTTATATAAAGTGGATGCTATAATAACTTATGCTTTATTTTTGAAGGCATTAAAATGATTAAATAGTATGAGATCTTCGAAGAGTCGCTGCACTGTGTTAACAATGTGGCTATTTGTCTAGTGTTTATTTAAAATCAAATCACTTTACGATATGTTTATCCATTCTCTTCCTTTGTCACATGAACAATATCGACTGATTAACTTCAAGAAGGTTATGATTAATAAGATTGTGATAGATTCGCATTTGTATCTGAAACCATTTTCATTTTTGAAAGACGTTAAGTTTTCCAAAATATTTAAAATTCTAGACTGTCTTCGTCAATAACTCATATCCTATTGTTAATATTCAACCGTGATCTGAACCCAATACCAATTACTACAGTCTGTAAACGTCAATGATAACTAACACATAAATTCGACAAAGCTGTCGTAAACAGGACAAGACACACATCTCAAGTTCCGGAATCGGCTGCAACCTAACTTTTCAAAGAACACAATATAGTCTATTTGGAACTTAAGCATCATTTTTCATTATAACATAATAAATACTATTGATATTGAAGAATTGTTGGAGTATCATTAATAAATTTTATGTTTAACACAGATTACTTATCTTAGCCAAATAATTAGGGAAAGATATTTACAGTCAACATTTACTTACTGTCTGATAACAAACTTTTAAATGTTTTTTTAAGACTCGTTAGCTTTTTTAATGTTTCTATATTGATTATGTCAAGTTTGCCTAATCCCTGAAGCTGATCGGATTCTGTTGATGAAATTGTTTTGTTTAAGTGATTCGATAGAAGGTGAACTATGATGTTATTTGTTTTTCTGTTAAGTGTCTTTAACCACCCAACGCTCTATGATTTTAGTTATAAATAATTTACACGTACACACATATGTATAGATGCGTGGACACCCACGTATGCCTTTTATTGTAGCCAATGTCTTTACTTTGACTCTCCAATTAGTGTCAATGTTAAACGACAATCTATTCGTTTATTATTATCTGTATTTGTTGTTCAAGGTATACTTGTTCAATTCATGTATACGTGTTGAATGATCAGTAGAGATAAGCACTAATGATAAACTGACTTAGATTTTGATGAATGTTCACCTAACAGACGTATGTATTCTGATATAAAATGCCAGGAAACGCTTTATTATCAAAAATGCTAAACCGAATTAGGCAATAGTGGATTATTTAATGATTGCCAGTTTTGAATCCTGAAACACTGGTGAATTAGATACCATATAATCTAAATCTTGAATGACGAACTCTCAAAGACACGCTAAAGATTTTTACAAAATCTATATTCACTTTTTACATCACATTTAGATGAAGTTAAGAAAAGCCTACAGTTTTATTTTGCTGTCTAAACAGTTTGGGATTATATCTAAAGTTACTGAGATCGAATAATATGTCTATCTGAAGAGTGCTGACATTACTGCATATTTCGATTTGCGTAGATAGAACCTGCTCGTATGTGTGATTATATGCACATATTTATACATGAATACATATGAAGTGAGGTCCTTTATGGAGATCGGTATTAAGTGTTACAGGAATGAATTCATCACAGACTGGTGTTGGCAATGCACCATTGGAAATCATGAAGCACCAGACAGCTATACCGTTTCAGTAAGGGACTCCCCAACAAAGTGCGCCCTAGATTCCGCTTAGTGTTCTTTAATTTTCCGTGGTACTCTACCAACAGTAGTCTGTGGTGAATTCAATCAACTAATACTTAATATCAATCTCCACTAACCACCTCCATTCCATTATTATAATAATCAGATCAATAGTGATTAACTTCATGATGTTCTTAAGCTCTAGTGAGAAGTCGTGACTGGTAGAGTTCAAACTTATCGGAAGTGAATCAGTTATCACCAATGACAATGGATGATCGTTGAAATATATCGCGAATTGATGGGAGTGAGAATTGTACGATTGGATGTTAGACTCAATTGTGTGGAGTGTTGAGCGTAAGACATCCTGGAACCCATGGGACGGAATCTGAGGTGTACACTTGTGAGGAATTTTATACTAGAGTGAATCAGTTGTTTGGTGTTCGGTGATTTTCAGTGGTGCCTTACCAGTATTAATCTGTAACGGATTCAATCAACTTGTATGCATCTGTATTTACAACATGAAAATATACTACTTCGATAAATAATCTCAGTGAATCTAATTTCTTAAGCAGTCACTCAATTTCAATTAATATCAAAGAACTAGATAAGTACCAAATAAGGATCTTTCAACAATTAGTGCGAATCGTGATTATAATTGTATAGTTTCTGTTGAGAATTTCATTTCAAAGTCTAATGTTTTCTTAAAATTTTTTTTTACATCCATTTTTTACATCCATTTTATAGAACTAAGCTAATTTGACATCGTTTATAGCAGACAGTTGTAGATAACGTCATCGTTTAGTGAAGTTACATTGTAGTATACAACATTTACAGGCGAAATGAACATGTAAATGACTATCTGTAACAGTACAAGTGACTATAATAATAATAATAACAATTACTATTGTTGAGGATTTAACAAACTATTAGTCAAATCATATGCAGTCTAATTCAAAGGTTTATTTTAATTAGTACTGAACAGATTACTATTATATTGTTTTTCATATTTTTTAGTATTATGTTAGAATGGTGATAACATTTTTCCTAATACTTATGAATATTTTAGCAACAAACTGTTTTAGTTAAACATTCCAGTAAAATTATTGATTATTGACTAACTACTTAGATAAAATCGCTTGAATTTTGAAATGACATACGAAACAAGATGATAGATGGTTTTCACTTTATTAAAAGTTATTAAAAGTGATTGTGACCTTTACTGAATGGAGCTAGCCAATCATACTTACACTATGACTATGACTTGACCTACTTAGGAAATGGTGTTTGGCAAAAATACGCCCGAAACAACCAAAGCCTACCTTAGAGGTATGGAAAGAGAGAGAGAGAACAAGCATCAATAAGTGAGTCATTTACTAAATAGAAAACAATGGCTTTTATATATCATCTGTTAGACCAAGCAGTAATGGAAAATATAAAATATGCTAAGGACTGGACCAGGGTATTTGTGTACCAACGCCAGGATAATGAAGTCCTAATAAGATTACAAGAATTGGGGAAGGAAAAGGGATATGGCGACAGTCAATGAGTCCATATTGAGCTTACAATTTGAACAAAACCAATAATATAGTTACTAAATCTTCAACAAACATAATGCAGCAGTAGGAGTCCCGATATCGCGAAGAATAGACTCTGTAGATTCTGATTCTAGTACCTGTTATAACATAATTAGACCCGAAAGATTTATAATTACTGGGCTACCTAAAATTGACAGGTACTCCAGGACATAAGAATGCAGACGAACTTTGATGATTGAAAAAATACCTTACAGAGAGTGATTGGTTCTACTCAGAAAAAATAGTAAAATTTTAATGGGAATAAAAGATATACGGAATGTTAGCATGATATACAGATTTTCCATGCAAATTCGAGCCATAGGTTAGAGATGGATTGTGTTTTCATACCTGTTATCCAAACGAAATACGGACTTTAATTTACTTAACGAATAAGTATATGGGTATTCCTATGATTAACAGTGTTTGCAGTATTGACATGACTTCAACGACGTTCGACCACGATATACTGAGGTAGTAACCTTGGTAGGAAACTATACAGGAAGATCCAGACCTCAAGGGCATTATCCTATGTCCATACGTCTGACCCGTGACTCCTTATGCCTAAGCCGAACATAAGAACACAAGATAAGTGAGCCAACAACCGACTAGTTAGGTTACATGTAACTCATTCGTTTTTATTCACACAAAACCTGGCCACCTATTGAACCAATAAGAAGAATGATGTTTATACAAAAGAAGAACAATAATGACTGTGGGAACAGATACTTAGTTAATTGTTATTAATGAATGAAAAATAACATGATAACGGTTTTCGGGCCTAATAGGAAGTTAGGGCAAGGGAGACATGATAGTAGTAGAAATAAGATAATCGACTTATGTGCCCACACAACAAATGAAACAGCCTTTTGAAAGCAGTTATGAAAGTTATTTTTCGTGAATCGCTTAATATAACAAGTATGCAACGAACTTTCACTTTTAACCACTTTCATATACAACATTCAAAATTATTGTAAACACTTTTAGTAATGGAATCTTTCAGTTAAACAATGAATCAACTTGATGTTTTGGTAAAAGCTATGAAGATGACCAGCTATCATTTAGGAAATACTTAACTTAATAGTTTTAATCTCTCATATCAAGGAAGCACATATGATCAATATTCACCAATATGGCCAAAACTTTCATATTATCAATTAACTTTGTAACCTTAGTCTAACTCCTAAACTTACCATTTTCTCTATCTCGTAAACTCTAACCTTTATGGATTCATTAATAATACCAAATGTTTTTTTAAGCATTCTAATTTCTTATTCATCAATCAATCAATCAATCAATGAACCAATGTCTGTTACCCCACATGGACCATAAGCTGCCGTCCAGCTTTCTCCATTCTCTGCCTGGAATCCCCCTAGGGTTACTACTGGTCCCAAGCAAGGATAAAGAGAGTAGGATTGGGAATGAGGTTAGCAACCCAAGGCAGTAAAAACCACAACCTCACTAAAAGAACGTCAACCAGAACATTTTTTAAGATTAGATAATAAATTGTTTATTCATAGCATTTATATTCTGATTAGCTGATAAACAATTAAGGGAATTTTTATAATTACTCCTATCTAACAGTATAACTTTATTAATATCACTTATTCATTTTAATTATAAAAACAATAGTTTACTCAACAATGATAATAAACATGCATTGACTAAATGATAGTATATCAAATGTGTGAATATCCAGCATGTTGTCAACTGATTTAAACATGACTGGAATTCAATTGATTATGAATGTAGAAAATTTCAAATTAATACATTTGAATAGTATAGTAATAAGCCAAAACCAAAGTCTATAGTTCAATTAGAATATTGTATTGGTTGTTAAAATACTACCGGAAATCAAATTGTAATACTATTAAGCAAGGTCACTGTAATTATGTAATTAATCATGATAATACTTATTGATGGATATTATATACTAAGTCATTAAAAGGTATATATCAAGTTAATTGGTAAATAAATAGATATGACTGATAAATGGAATTTAACCAAAGGACACAAGTGAAAAATATAAACACTAACTTAGTAGGTCTTACGGCATATAACCAGCTGAAATCAATATGCTTTATCTAATTACTAGATTAATAAAAATCATTACTGAATAAATAATAACGCTGGATCCACTGATGACATTTTGATTAGATTAGAAAATACACTAAACCTATTTACAAAATTCATTTGAAATGAATGGACTGTAAAACAGTTCGACACGCATACTTGTACTGTATCACTGTTTTATTGCATTACTTGACGATACAATGGTTGTAGTATTACATTTATCCTCCCCCCGCCAATACTTCCACTTTTAAGTGGTTCCGCTAAACCGAGGTCAACATGGGAAAAGTTTTCATGTGAGTTGTTTGAGCATCGGTAGCCTGCTGCTCTTAAAATAAAACAAAATCATAGTGTTTTTGAAATATAAACCTTACCTAGTGGTGTAATGAGATTTCAAGATAAGTAGTCTAAAAATGATTTTCATATAAAAACTGTAAACAGTATTGGCGAATATGTCAAAAAATCTTCTCAAGAAGAAGCTCATCGGCATATCACTCTAGAATGATTGTAAATTAGATGGATCTAAGCATAATCTTTCAGGATTGTTTTGTATTGTCTATGGCGAATTCAATAAACTACAAATTAGCTCAGTGGTTAGTCTAAAACACTAAATCTAATTTTAAGAAAAATAGTAAATAATAACCTACAAGTTATACTTCAACCCCCTCATCATTTATTACAGCATAGCTACTAGAGAAGAAACTATCAGCAGAGTTACTTATGTTAGGTTGTGTTTTCTGAATTTGATGTCTACCTTTAAAGTCTTTGATTTTAGCCTAGACAACAGCCCATTTTTCATATGGTATAGTGATCACAAACGTTTGGACTAACACCAATTCTTTCAGACAGGTAACACTGGGTTATTTTTCGGCTGTTGCGTTGAAGTAAAACTAAATCACGTGCTTTAGTTAGCCGGTCAATATCAGTCGACTTTACTTGGAGCCTACAAAGTAAATGCATGTTCAATAACTGATGAAAGGTGGAAGAAATTTAGGCAAATATGCATTTGAATGATTCATCATCAAGTGCTGCATTTACGTATAAATAGACTTATTCGAGTCATTCGAGACATTATGGTTAGTAGAATTTTAATATGTACACATGAATTAGAGGATAAATTGTAATAAATAATATTTTAGCCACCAAGATGGAAATATAGTTTATTAGAAATTCATGGGTTTGTATGGAAGAGAGGAATAAGAAAACGAATGAATCATAAATAATCGATGTGAATAATGTGCAAAACGAGACTGACATTAATAATAAGAATAAGGTAATAGAAGTAACTATGATAATCACACATAAATTTGGTACGATTCAGTCACTGGGTAAGGTCATGGGAGAATGACAGGACAAAGGTATGATTGGAAGATTGAAATAGTTACTGTTTTAGGCAGGCTTTGTATATATAGATGGATAAACTTTGAAATCTTCATGATCATCTCATATAATATACCGAATTGTCAGTTCTTATTGATCCCGTGTTCTGTGTCACCTACATCAAACTTTAATGGGTTTTTAATGGATTAATTCAATTGTTAACTTAACTACACTGAACACCGTTCAGGAAGACGAATATAAGCTTATCCCACCGTTCTACCCATGTTTATTTATGAGTATACATTCAAGTAGCTGGAATCGGAAGCCTATTCTTAACATACACCAACCTATATACAATGTAAATGAAAAATTGTCTTATTTATGGATTTTTCTAGTTTATTTGATAAAACTTCAGCAATCATATCAAGTGAAAATATCGTTTTTTATAGATATAGATACTTGTGAAATTATTTGCGTAGTATGATGACAACAAATTAGTAAATTACCAATAATACATAGTTATTCAAACAAGCAACATAACTAATGAGATTGAGAAACTGATTATTGGAAAATAAAAATCAATAAAGACCTATTTTTCTCTCCCTATAAAATATAACTTCTAATCTCCTCTTTATTTTCTCTATTTCAAAGTAAAAAAAAAATTGATGAAAAAATAAATAGAAAAAGAAAAAAAGTTATTCTCTGGAAAAGTGAATTAACGAAATCACTCTAAAAGTGTATCAGAAAATTTAATTTAACTTCAGAAGAAAAAAAACAACATAAATAGACAAAATACGTTTAATAGTAAATTTCACTTTAAGTAGTATTAAATAGTCCAATTCAGAAAGGATGGTTTAACTGTATTTTAGTTAAATTCAACTTAGACTAGAACTTAACAGTCGTTAACTGTTTTATTTACAAGGCTACAAACTATAAAGATTATGCAGTATTAGAAGTAGAATGAACTTGTATATTCCCATTGATTTATTATAGACTGAAGCTGGTCAGTCACTGTTGCTATATGTGCATCCTGTGCGGATCGCCTCGTTATAGCGATTATTCGGAAGTATCATTTAATTTGTATTGTGACTGGCAAGTGGAATTCAGGACGCGCGTTTCGTCCTATTTGGGACTCATCGGCTGGATGTACCTGCATCCCAATGTTGATGTTCACAGTGGGATTCGAACTCCAGCCGATGAGTCCCAAATAGGACGAAACGCGCGTCCTGGATTCCACTTGCCAGTTACAATATAAATTAAATTATGCAGTATTGTTTCATAATGCTAAATTTGGTAAATTTTCACTTAATGTTAAAACTGATGACGAGGCTTTTTAATTTATCCTGATATTTGTACATTATTGATTGTTGAAGTTCATTTTGGAAATGTAGTTTAAATCTTCAGATACGCTTTATGAAATTTTGAATTTATTGTCTTTAATACAGTATATCTATGTATTTATCAAGGATTTAATCATCTCTTCTCAAAGTATTTCTCATTGTATAGTAAAAAATAATGTTGTTAACCACAGGATAGTATTTAAAAGTAGACATTTATCGGAGGACAGTGGTTAGTTTTAACAACTACGGCAAATAACATATATACTATACATCCTTAGTTCTAGTATGAGCTTACTGAATTTCCGACCTTCTTATCTCATAGTAACCAGTATGCCTTACGTTTCGTATTTTAAAATCTATCTCTAGTTGCAACCAATCACCAATATCCTCTCAGTCTTTAATTCAAATATGATTTCATACATTTTATCTTAACTTACGTATTTTCTCGAAATGCATCAGTACTATTTCCTTCCTGATTTCATCTTAGCATTTTATCAGCCAACCTAATTCATAATGACTAGCTTCAACCACTTAGCTAAGACGATATGAAGTCGCTCCCTGTCACTTTGTAAAATATATAATGATAGATCTCGTTGTAAGATTATATTAACAAAACAAGATTGTTATACTTAAATTACTAACTTTTGATCTAATCAGTGTAATATATAGACTCCTTTTATTTCGATTGTCTTTTAATTATATTCAATAATAAATATTAGTCATTGGCTAAAATGCGATAGAGTTCATTATTCTATATTTCACTCTATTTATGGTGAATAATCAATGAGTAATACATCATATGAGACTTTTTAATGACATCATTAATTAGATAATTACAAATTTCATTCGATTAACAGAATTCATGTGGAACATTTTACTTACTTTATCCTTGATTTTCTTTCATAGTAATTAGTGAAAAACAACACAATCCTATGCATCAATAAATAAGATTAAAAGAAATTTTCAGAAATGTCTGTTAATTTTGTTTGGTGATAATAATACTAAGGTCAACAAGCACAATGGTGTTGGTCGTATTTAAGTAAGACTTTTATAAGCTTAACTGCATTACATGTTATTTCAAAAATGTAATCGAATACTCAGAAATGCTGATGAATTCTTTAGGCTTTCATTTTTCATAGAAAAGCGAATAAAGTAATTTAGATAATGAAAGTACATTACAATGTATAATTTATTTATATACCTATGTATCTATCCCTCATGTATCTATATATCTAACCGTCTATTTGACATCCAGTCTGTTGTGTTTTTTTTAAAAATCAATTATAAGCTTGTGATTTTTAGTATTTTGGCAGGAATGTGAATAATTTTATTAAGTGTGTTAGGGGGGGGGGGGTTATGTAGAGGGCATGAAACTTTTATCTTTTGCTTGAGACTACTTATAAGTAACTAAACTATTAACGTAACCTAAAACATTTTATAAATACTTCCAAGACTATTAATAAGTACGGAATATTTTGATTTAAATCTATGCTTATGATTTCCATTTTTATGAAATACTTTTCTGTTGAGGTAGGTTACAGCAAAAATTGAATAAAATGAAATAGTCAACAATAAATAGAATTGTCACATGAATACTTGATTAGTGAAAGACAATAAACTGTCAATTCGGATTTTCGGATTAGAATATATTATTGAAGCGTTTATACTAAGTCTCATATGGTGGATTATGAACAGTGAAACGGAAAAGGGAAATAACTTTTCACCAAATCAATAAACACTTGTCACGAATTAGAGTGCCGTATTTCACCATCAGTATGCAGTTTGCTGGGATTTTTGGATTTTGTTGTTTAAACCACTAACTATTCATATATAAATAACCACTCCAATCCAGAGAGCTCTAAACAGCTGTTTTGTATGCTAGTATTGAACTTTCTGACAATATGCATCCGAAACTCCACCAGCAGTCTAATCAAATACAAAAGCTTAACACTTAAGCCGCCAAATCGAAATTCACTAATTTTTAATTTCTAATTTCCCTCATTTCACAAGATTGCTCAGCCATTACAAAGTGTGCGTAAGTCTTACTCCTAAAATGAATGGAGTCGTGTGGGAAATTTTTAGTGGGCACTAAAGTTAGTATAATGCAATTAATTAAGCTCAGTCATAGTATTGACAAATTAGTTTAAAAATTAATCCAAAGTAACAGACTGTTTTAATTATTACTAGAAAAAAATATTTGAGATTTATTATGAAAATCTTACTTGCATCTCACTTATATAATGATGTACATAAGGAGACTCGTTTAGAAACAGGAAAGTGGCTATGATTATGTTATGGATGTCAGAAAAGGTTGTTATGATCTATGTATATGACCAAGTAGTTGATGCAACCTTGTGCGCACTGAAGTCACAATAACAACCACCAACTGTGATTTTCTAGCTAGTTACTACTTATCTACCCTATGTATACTTAGTCTCAATATGGAGATAAGAAGACAAAATCGATGAATCAACCAGACAGAATCATATTGTATTTCAGGCATTCTTTTATACATACACAAAACCTGACCACCTAGTCAACCAATTAAAAAATTAGCATTTATACAAAATAAAAATAATAGCGACTGTGAACTGGAGCAATGTATACACAGCATAATTGCCATATAAGAGAGTTTATCAAATAAAATAATAACTAAAACAATACATGTCAACATAAGTACGAGAATTGGTGGAAAGCTCACAACGACATATAAAACTGTTACTTATTATTAATGAATTTCAACAAGTTACTATCATGAGAAGTGATAGTAAGATGAAATACAATTAAATTGTGTAATAAACTTAACCCAGAAAATTTGATTAAGAGTTATAAGTGATAATATTTAAAAGATAAAAAAAATGAGTGAAAGATAAGTCAGGATGGAAATGCAATGAATGATGAAGTATTCATAGTGAATAGTTCATATGTTCATGAAATGTAAGTAAATAGATGAATACAAATACTTACAAAAATATTTTATAAGAAAGAAGACTTCGGAATCTGATCTAAATACCCACTACTTAAGCTTGATGGAAACAATAAACAGAACTTCAATTCTAAAATGAATTCGTTCTATAATTTCATTCAGTCAATATCAATTGGTTACTTGTGTAAATTATTGATGCATTAGTCGACTACGATTCTGAATCATTCATTATTTTATCAATAATCAATAGTAGATACATAATTCACTATATGTAAACAATAGAAATCATGAAAAAAGTAAACAAGTCTCTATTCACAGAATACATTCCATTCATGGATTCTATTTTATAATCAAGTAATTTCTATTCAATCTATATAGTGTACACTAAGCATAATATTATCATTGTTTATTTAAAACTATTCATTCTGTACAATTTCGGTATTTCTCATCCAGAGTTCATAATAAAAACAAATGAATTAATTTAACATATACACCATTTTAATTTCAAATATTAATAATTTGATACATATATATAAACATTCAGTGTACTTTGTAGAATGTTTACATATACACAGCCAATTTCAAGTTAGGAATTGTAGAAATAATAAAGAATAAGTGTTACTGTAACAAACAAATTAATATTATGTGCTCACAGTTAAACAGTTCATAATCTGGACAATAATTAGTAGTAATTTCAAGTAGAAAATATGAACATACTAATTGTATTTGTCCACCTTTATGATTTAAAATTTGTTACTATGTCGAAATGTTATGACAGTGAGTGGTATATTAAAATCTAGGTGTGTATAACTGACTCAATCTATTCACGTCTTTGATAGATATTCGAATGTTTGTCAACATACATACATACATACAACTATGATAGAGGTTCAAGAGACATTTAATTTTTTTATTAGGATGCAGAAAGCGATGCAGATTTGTGCCATAGGTAAAACATTACTCCCACCAATGTTGTGATATTGCAACAGGCAGGAAAACAATAAGTAAAGCGCTTTTCATTAACTTTCTTCGACAAGTAAACACGGTAAAATGGCATTATTTATTACCTAGGTGTTTGTTATGCTAAGGGATATTTATCTCTGTGACTATGGTGATTAATGTATAAACATCAACTACTAATTTTGATTATATATTAATAAGGAATGTATTAGGATGGCTTGATCGATATAATAAAACACTGGAACAAACTAGATATAAGTGCCAAAGTAACCAATGACTTTTCACACTCATCATTGCTCATCTTAATAATAAAGAGTTATTGTCTAAAAACATCATTATTAGAACAACTTTATCAAAAGAGAATATCAGGAAATAATTGAGCAAATGGTACCACAGGAAATCATTAAGCTGAAATAGAGGTATCGACAAAAACAAAAAAATTAACTAACTATTATCAAAACAACTAGTAGATCTTAGTATCTTCAGGGTGTACCTCATTATTGTTGATTTACATCTTTACCAAACAGTAGCTAACGTATATCAAAGAATTTACATACTAATGTTATTTCTTTACTTAGACAATTAGGAAGCATTTTTAACTTTTACCTCTTCCAGTCAAACTTACTTGTGAAATTTTCCTAATCCTACTGAACATCTGAAAAAAAGTAGAACTTCAGGTGAAATTACAATACTTATGTACATTCATTAGGTATTATATAAGATGTTTAGTTTGCTACAGTTCTGTTGTTTATATCATGAACCGACTTTACACAGATAACTATCAAAGGTGGGGTAGACAGTTGGTTTGTTTTGACATGGAACAGATTTGTTTACAGCTCAAGACATAAAGATAATTAATTGTGAACTGAATTCTACCAGAGATTACTTGTAGAATTCGTTACTAATATGCGATTATCAATTTAATATTCAATGAAATCTAGTGCGGATTAAATGATCAAACGTCCACAGAAAAACCTGAAGGTCTTGAGTCCAAATATCTTCCAGGGTAATAATTTGTACTGTTATAGAGTCCAATCATAAGACGAAACAACTGTCAAATGAATGTTGGCATTCGTTTGCCTTCTAACACAGGTTGGTAGGTGATATCGAATTCACACTTAAGCTGATTAACCAGTCTAAATCATATTTAAGAGTATAAAAACAGAAGAGGTCAGCTTTGACGAATTAATTGCAAGCTAATCTCTATTTTCCAAGTTATCGTTGATTTATAGGGTTTGCTTCTTTGTTGGATTGTGGAAAGCTGGAAATGAATAGACATTGGCTATAACAAGAACAATCATTGAAAGAGTGGGGATAAATAACTCTAAGTTAGTCATAGCATGATTTAACTACGTAGACACTACAATCGTGACCTTGAGAAGATCTTTATTTTTTGAACAGGGAATCAAATGCAAATCCTCAGAATGAAACTCATGGATAAAATAATTGATCGAAACGGCGCATGATTTATATAATTCTTCTATAAACCCCTTCTGACTACGATTCATTCGTTCAGTTAAAACTTCTAGAATACGAATTTGAAACTGCTAACATCGTTGTTACTGACGGTTCACTAGGGCTTCTACTTGTTCTAAAGTAAATGACATTTTGGTAAATGCCATTCCTGTCCCCAGCAATTGTTTCGCTTCTGATCTCTGATGATACTGCATTCAGCTTCAGTACTCTAATCCTTAGAGCCCCCTTAGTCTTAAATTGGAAGAGAGTAGGAAACAAGAAGAACGAGTATTTAGTAAATGCCAAACAGGTTCAGGAATTTATTCATTTTCGTAAAGCTAAAATCATCATTCAAAGTTGCCTAATCAACAAGCAGGGGTTCTGCTTATTAACCGATAGGAGTATTTCTTGTAAAGGTTTTAAAGAATTCTGCCAAGCTGTAATTGAAATGAATGCTATCAGCACCTTCAAAGCTTTTTGGAAGTATCATTAATATTTTTGGGAGAATGATGTACGAATCTAAATAATACTAAAATTATTTTGAAGATTCTTGGGTAAAGGAATCTACAAAATAAACAGGTTGCATCAATACACTTTTCCCCGTTGTATTGTTAGACATCAAATGTTTTTTTTTTTTTGGAAAACATTCCCAGAACGAACAATCCAATAGAATAGTGGCATGCATGAGTGAAATTACCCTTCTCATTTGTCCAAGTCGCATTTCGATACTCTTCAATTTCAACGCGTCTGTATTTTAGGATACTGATTTTAAACTGTAGTACATTCCTTAAAGTTACCAAATAAGTTCAAAATAACTGTGAAACATCTTATAGTTCCTATTAGTTTTCACCTATTTATTAGGATATCACAAAAGTAAATCTTAATGATAATGAATTTAAAAGTACAAAATTACATATTATCATTAATAATTTATTTAAAATTAATTTATTGGTGTAACAGTTGCATTACATAACAGACAGTTTAAGTTATTATTTCGAAAGGATCCATTTTATGCAATTCAAATAATCAATAACACCTAAATAAATTATTACATAATACTAATGACGACTATTTAAAAGACAATCAAACTATACAGGTATAATGCGTAAAACAACAAACAATTTAAGTAGTTTAATATACATCACTGATTATACTGTGCATACATCATTCATTTCTAGATGTCATAATGTCTAATAAATATTTCAATTCTAAAGTATAACTTTATAATTCACAGTGTGTATATACATGTGAATAATGATACATTACACTAACAATGGAAATTTCCAAAACTGGAATAAAAATGAAACGAGGTAAGTTATCAGTTAGTGCCACTTTCTGACGAAATTATCAAACACACTTTATATGTAGGTCAGTTTAGTGTTTCAGTCGTTAAATAATTTACAACTATGTTCAATCATCAATCAATTTCTTTGATTTCTGTTAAGGAATAATGATCAGAAGAATTTATTAAGCTGAAAATTAAGCAGTTATTCACTGACCATGTAGGCTATTAGTCACACAATATCACTAATTGACTGAAATTAAAAATATGAACCAGTGAATGTCGATTTAATGGTCTGAAATTTAAGCACACTCCGAAAAGTCAGAAATTCTTAGCTGTGGTTATGTGAACTTAATCATACAGCCTCTGATTAGGTATCATTTTCTGCAGATACTATTTGAGTTTGCTGCAATATTGCACTGTTAGTGCTAAAAACTTCTCACTGTGGTTATCTACGAGTATGCATTCAAGATCCTAACTGGGAACAAATCCAGTAGTGTCTTCTCTCTAGACAACTGAGCTGACATCTTATGACTTTACAATGGACTTTTACTTCTACTAATGTATTGTTAATCTTGCTGTGCATTTTAGGAATAACAACTTAGACTGATGTTCACATGTGTCAGGCTCTATGTTGTTCATTCAGTTATACATACACAATCAATCAGTGCCTGTTATCCCATATGGAGCATAGGGCGCCGATCAGTATTCTCCAACCAAATCTGTCCTGAGCTGTCATTTCCAACTCTTCGCAAGTGCTCTTCATTCTCTTCTCGTCTGTCTTCAATTCTTGACACAATGCGTTCTTGGGTCTCCCCCCGTTTTCTTTTGACCTTCAGGGTTCCTGTTAATGCTTGTCTTGTGACACAGTTTGGTGATTTCCTCAGTGTGTATCCTATCCACCTCCAACGTCATTTCCTAATTTTTCCTTCGGCTGGTAGTTGATTCGTTCTTTGCCATAGGAAGGTTGTTGTTAATGGTATCTGGCCAACGGATCCGTTACTAAGTATGGCTTGAACAGAAAACTAGTTGCCATCATATTTTAAACTTCGTAAAAGGATTAAGAATTAACTTATCTTGAATTA
Source organism: Schistosoma japonicum (assembly GCA_025215515.1). Lineage (NCBI taxonomy): Eukaryota > Metazoa > Platyhelminthes > Trematoda > Strigeidida > Schistosomatidae > Schistosoma > Schistosoma japonicum. The sequence goes on along the minus strand of CM046062.1, from coordinate 32,533,651 downwards.
CATAGAAGTTTTCTTATACTCTGTTAGGTAAGTGTAAGAAATAGAGTGATTGTATGATATACTATCAACATTTATTTAATATCACTTAAACAATTAAGGGAATAGGTGAAACACTGAATTGACTACTAAGCATCATAAACTACTATCAGAAAATGTTTAAAACGGTGTTATTGTGTCAAGAAAAACTCAAAAGTATGTTTAAATATTAACAAGATTTTACATTTATTGACAGAAACTAGACAATTAATATGAAATTTATAAAGTAACATTCACATGAAATTAAGTCAAAAATTAAGTTTTCATTGGTTTATTGTATATTTATTATAAGATAAGACTATGTTATTAACTATTAATCAGTAATTAATTATCCTGATACACTATTCATATTGAACTGATTTTCTAAGTAGTATCGTTATATTCCTGTTTTCGAATATATTATTTTGCCTCAACTGTTGAAACCTATAATTTAGGTTTTCTCTAGACCTTATTTCACAAGTAATTTTTGAGTTGGTCTGTGAATGGCAAGTGGAATCCAAGACGAGCGTTTCGTCCTGCTCGGGACTCGTCAGCCGGATGTACCTGCATTCCATCTCAAGATTCGCATATGGTATTAGAGACTGATCAACTTCAATCCATAATGAATCAACAAAAAGATTTAAATATATTCAAGTTTTATATCTCATTTAAGTCTACTTGTTCAATAATAACATGGAGAAGAAGAAAATATTTATGTTATTTTGAATGTTCATTTATTGCATCATGTACATATCTATTAAGTTGCAATACAATATCGAAATCATTTAGCATAACCTTCTGAGACTAAATCATTCCAAAATGATTTCTCAATAATGTTTATTTACACTTTTAATCAAAAATGATTAAAAAATCATTTGAAAAACTCCATACTTCTTAGAATTAGTAACTTAAGGACATTGCCATGGCAATCTGCTATGGATACATGTAACACAAAGGTGACTTTTCACTTATAATCATCACTATAAATAAGGGGTAGAATAAAAACCTTTGCAAGTAACTTCATATCTGTTGTACAAGTTGGTAATTATTCAAATTTAGTAGCTTCATGGAACATTACTGGGTATGAATCTCAGTATGAACGATCAAACTGAGATTTATCAGGCAAATCTACCTGATGATTCGTAGAAAGGACGAAATATTCGTCATTGATTTTACTGTTAGTGACTTTATTAGTGCGAATAAGTTTAAACGTATTAATGGAGTACAATACATATTATTGCATACAATGTTGAATTAATAAAACGATGGTAAAAACATGTTCACGTTCAGGCATTGTTTTTTATAATCTGGTTGAATATCAAATAGTCGATTTAAAGCATATTACAATTTCGATTCGACTACGGCTTACATAAAATAACATATAAAATAAATTAGTTAGGTCGATGCTTTGGAGATAACTATTACTTAAACTGATTGATCACTGAGAAGTGTTAAATGTTCCTCTTTTCAATTGTTCAGTTTGTTGTAGGGCCACTACTACTGTTGACTAGATATTACATAAACTGTTTTTTATGCAAAGTTGTCAGATTACGATAGAAATTTAACATTAATCATGAAGTTCGAACACGTGTCACTCAACTACAACATTTCGGACCGTTAACAGTTAATATCAAAATGCACTACCTACGGTATAGAAACAAGCAACCCTATACTTGAAATGTCCGCACTCAGTTTACGAATAAGCCAGTCATCTTTCTGGTTCATTAATTTTTTTAAAGTCACTCAGATGATATATATATAATTGTTCGACTTGATAATGAGTTTGTCGGAAAGGGAACTGTTAACTGAAATTCGTAACGTTCTCAATTAGAATTCATTTGTGCCAGAATTCAAACAATTTCAACTAAATACAGAATTTGGTTATATTTCACGTTACTATAGCATTCAAACTGATTGAATCATGAGTGTTTAAATTCTAGTGAATTTTCATTATGTCTAATCTAATTGACACCATGCTATATAATCAAATTGCATAATATGTATGAATAGCTTAGCAGTATACGAGATAACCGAAGCCCAAAATATCACAATTTATAAAAAAAAATCGGTGTTTCTCACTTTTGAAGTAAATTTTGAAAAAAAAACAATTCACTAAAATGTAGAGTATACATTGTAACAAAAATGCATACAAAAATGTATCTATTTGTTATTCCTGTATCTCTATCATTTTAGTGACAGATAAAAGGTATGATGAATATACAGTATTGATTAAATTGAAAGTGTCCGATAAACGTGTAGATGTTAGTAGGTTACACATGCATTCACCTATTTGAAAATAATAATAGTAATTATGATCCATATTAAAAGTTATTGTGAACTGATAATTATTAACACAATGATATTTAACGCTTAAAAATATGTACTCTGTATACAATTGTATTGGCCAAAATATTATTGATTTAATATAAAAGTGTACATCACAACTAGGAATGCGTACACTTTTGAACTTTCTATAACTTTTTAAGTGTATTTTGTGTAATGTCTATTGTTTTATTAGACTTAAAATATACAAAATTATGAAAATTTTATGCAGTTTTTAACCTAACTTTACTAGGAAATCATTTTTACTATTTCAAATTGTTTATTAATTAAAAATGAATCAATTTATTTTGTAAATGAATCTCTTTTTAACAAAATAGCTGTTGATTGTTTCCTGGTATTCAGTGATATCTAACTAACATCAATCTGTGACGAATATAAACAAATGAATTCATTAGCAAATTATGCGATCATATATATATATATATATATATATATATATATATATATATATATATATATATTAGTAATAATTTATTTGATTAGTTGTCATGTGAAATTTTTAACTACCTAGTGCTTTAAATAATCAATCAGTAATTGAAGGAGGGTATTGGTAAAGAATGAAAATCGTGTAATTAGTAGAGTGAAAAGATACAGTAATTTTGATTATCGTTAGATTAGAGTGAAGATGTATGACTGATAATCATGAAAATCTAGATGGAGATAGTATTTTTAATGAGATATGGAAGAAACAGTTAGTACCAATAAATAATTAAATCTGTAAAGTTAACTCCAGATTAAAGCCTTGTTATTGAAAGTGATGTCACAAATTGTTTTTGTATGTACAAATTAAGCTTCGCATTGAAGATGTTTAAAACTTCTGTAATGTAAATTGGATTTAGACATAAGCCTTCGAATCCGAGGTTGAATGCCCTGAATCTAAAGAATAGGAGACGTGATTGATATGTTTCGTCTTTTGGTTAGCCATGCTCTCAAATATGGTGAAGGGACAGCCTTGACGTACGACACACGTAATAAGCTCCACCTAACCAGGTGGACTAGCAAATGTACATGAAACTATACAGTCGTTGTAATTTGTTCTTTAACCACAGGCATGTTAGTAGGCGGCTTCTTAACGTTATACGAGGATTTGCTGCAAGAAAAGAACATTCTAATCGACCTCCTCAAATGATTTTTTAACCATCACTTTAACTAAATCTCTTTAAAATTTAGGGTTCATATGTAGTGTTTCACTTAGGATAGTGTATTTGGTTGGGACGGCTGCTTCTCCGTCATATTCTGTTCGATAAAGTGAGTACGGTATCCATTTTCTAATACAATTGGTCTCGGAATAATTAGCTTTAAATCTATGCACTCTACTGAACACAAATAATGCTATTGTAAATATAAAGAGAGGATAAGATTGCGCCTTCTCATTATAAGGACCCAACTGTGGAAGTCTATGAGTTTTCCGTTCAAAGTATGTTTCCTATAATCGATTTAGCGTTGAACAATATGAATTACTTCTTGATCCAAGTTTTGATCATTTTAAAAACTTTTAAAAATTGATGATCCCCAAGGGATTTCCAGTTTAATAGAAAACGTCACATACAAGCTACCCACCATTCAATAAAGCATAATAATCGACGGTACTGTAATAACCCTAAAGTTGACAAGCCTTAGAATAACTATAATTCGTTTTCAGACTTACTGGTATTTCAGCTGACATTAGACATTGAAGACAGGTGAAGATTTAGCATATGTAAAATATATTTTTTGTAATCTCAGCTCATTTGAAACCGGATCAGTTGACTTCGATTTTTCACCTAAAACCATGCTCCTGATCTGGGTATCACTCAGTGATTCCACCATGTGGTCGATTAGACGAATACACCTGTGATCCATTTCTTATATACTACTTTTGTCTTCTACTTCTGTTTACCACATATCACAGATGTAGAACAATACAGTGCAAATCTGTGGGGAAACATACTTCCCACTTCATTTTGCAGATATTTCACTACCCATACATGATCATAATCTATCGGATAGATTGAAAACACATATTTCTAGGCTAAATGGTACGATTTGACTATATCATATTCTGAATTCCGAGTAAAATATATAATAGCTATGATTTGTATCAAACAAAAGATAGCATCTACTTCCCTTTTCGTTCATATAATATTGATAAAAAATGACAAAAATCCAAATTAATGCATTCTAGTTGCTTTATCAAACAAATTGCGTAAACATATGTTGGTTGAAAAATACAAAGCAACTTGAAATTAATTAATATTGTCTACGATTAAATAAGTAATCGTATTGGCTTACTAGTGACCTTCATTTACCTTCGATCTAAAACAAGCTGGTTAGGCATACAATATGTTATTATTTGTTTCATTACTGTACATCATCATTTTTATTTACACATGACATTAGTAGACAACTTTTCAGTTTTAAAGTGTAAACTTTTCACTAAAGAACAAATCAATAACTCATAGTGAATGGGTGGTTACTACTTGATTAAAATATATATGCACAAAATAGTTGGAAGTAGTCTGTAGAACACCCTGGGTCGAGGTTTCGTTTTAATTCATCAGTATTGTGTGCCTGTAATAATAAAGAAAAATGATATCTTTTCTGAAATTCTAGCTCCCCTCAGTCAAATTAACAAACTGAAACGTTTACACTGAGCTGTTTAGTTTACAACTAACTCCCTACATGACAGAGTAGTAGTGAATTACACACCAAATGGTCGATTGGATTGGAACTTTACATTTTCAGTGGTTTCCAGTCTTTCTCATACCTATGTCTTACTTTGCACAAAAAGGAAACTACACTAGGTTGACTGCATGGTCATTTACTCCAAATGCAATGCATGCTTCTTCTATGCCACTTCCTACTTCGTTAATAAGCGAGATTCCAAGTAACAAAGGCGACAGTTTAGTTTAGAATTAATCTTAAAATAAAAGTACATTTACGTTAATGTCATCGCACCACTACTTTTAGAATTCATAATATTCAGATTGTAGATACTCATCCAACTATCTGGGACTATTTTCCAATGAAAACATGATAACAAAAGAATACTCGATTAATTATTTCACATATTATTCAACTATGCTGATTTAAACCATTCATATCACACTGATTCACCGTTATTAGTTCATGTTCTATTATTCCTTTAAAATCTAATTTCAGATTTCATACAAAGAGATTCTGCAAAGACAAAATTCGCAGAATAGAATGAATTTATTATATTTCATTCCATTTAACGGAGATTAGACCTCTAGAATAATTAGTGGAAAATCAGGATGGCATTAAGGAGAATATATCCTGCAGCTCAACTGGTTTCCACTGAAAGGTAAATCAATTACCCTTCAGATGTCATCTTCAACTGTATCTACGAATCGACACGTACTTGTGGCGGAAAGTATATAGAAAGGATTGAACGAAAAACTTCTACCAGGTTTTCTGAGCATGTTCCTGGGAATCTATATCTGAAAAGCAGCAACTTTCACACAAATGCCATCCCTAAACACTTTTTCGATAGTGATTATAATTTAAATATGCCAGAGGCATTGAAAATCGTCAACAGATAAGTAGCACCATTAATACTACGTCTTCCAGTGGTGATCACTATTAGACTTTGTAAACTTGACCTCTATACACAGAAAGATGGCGTGATAAATCTTTTATTACCGCGGTGAGTATAAAAAATTTTCCGTAAGCAATAATTCAGATGTTCAAAAGCAGAAAGTGACTTTGGTTCGAAATCCATCAACTAATTGTGTAATCGTCCATTTTGATTTACTTACGATTTCGTGATACTTCCCTTCTCCAACTTTCACGTTGACCCCCATCTTTCTTCTTTTAATTCGCAGCATATAAATACTCGCTAAATCTAACTACGATTATAAACACAAAATCTACTTAAATAAATGAAAATGTTTTTGTCAGTCTTAGTTTATTCACTAATGTTTTAGCATAAAACTATCAATTTTGTGAAGTAATTAACAGATGAATGAGTTAATTATTCATCAATGAAATGAAAATCATTTTAAACCTTCAGATGGTTAATGTTAGAAATATAAACTAAAAGGTTTCATTTCAGTGCTTAAGATTTATCTTGAGAATTATTGTTTAAATAGTTTTCTAGATGACATCAGTTTACAAAAAAAGCACTACTTTCAAGTAAATATAAGTAGCGAAACAAAAAAATGTACGTGATTTCTTAGCACATGAAACAATGGCATCATAAAAATCCAGGGTATTTAGGCTTCTAGATGACCTTTCAATCTTTAGTTCACTGAGTTGGTAACCAGCGGTTTTTAGTTAAAACTTATTGTATTTAAGATATCGCATAACTATCTTCGATTGTGATTGATAATATTTGTCTCACATATGATACGATGAGTCCCGTACTAGGACGTAATACTTTTACACTACTACCTGCTCCTAATTAGTTGTCTAAATGAAATCAGTCAACAATTTAGAACTGTGAACTCAACATTCTGTACAGTAACTTTAATAAATGTCAAAGATATTTATATAACCATGAAAAGAAATGAAGATTAACGCATTAGTGTTTGCATGTACATAACTCAAAGAGGATATCAGTATATTCAACTTTTGATCATTTATGTATTAACAATCAAATACTACAAAGCATATGTTACAATATCAACTGGTGAACTTAAATTACTAAAATAATTTAAATTGATTTATAGGAGAAATTAAAAGTGGTCAGGAAAATCTAGATCATGTAGTTTGATCATTTGATCGGACGAAATGATCATGTTAAATGTATGTACATATTAGTCAGTAATATGAACAATTGTTTCATGTGATCATAAAGAATCTAGTGTTTGATTAAAACGTTATGTTATTTTCAAAATTATTGAGAACGAAAGAGTTTAAAATGAAATTTATATAAATTTTACTGTATTCTAATCAACTAGCAGTAGTCTCGATGCCTAAAAAAATCAATGTAACCTAACACTTATAAGCGAACTACATATTGTTTGGAAGGATAGTTAATCCACATACATTGTAGCATTTTATCTAATCTGACAAGCTTGAATTAAGTTATAACTGAAGTGTAAACAATAATACTGTATGTGTTGAGTGAAATTTTATCATTCATGATACTGATTACCATGGTTTCAGTATTTCAATCAAGTCACAAATGACGAGAAAAGCATAACTCTACTAGGTATGAATCTGAAAGTCTATATTACTGTGGATGTATTTAACTGATATTGTTTGCCATAGACCTTATGTATGATCTATGTTTGTTAATTTATGCTTTTCATACCACTGATAGGAATGAGTATAACTAAGTAACTCTACTAATAACAGCCACCACCAAGATGTTTCCCTATATTTAAACAAGTGTGTACTTATAAGGAAGCCGTATATTTGCAATATTCCAATGAGTGAAATTTGTTCTAATTAAAATATAATAGATATATAACTTTCTATAAGCTACCTACACTGTGATCATTTCATTTTCATCTATTATGTCTAACCCGGATAATGATATCTGAAAATGTGTCGTTAATTTGAAATCTGAAATTATTAAACGGTAACATATTTCACTTAGAATATACAAATATGCCCTGTTGATGAATGTGACGACTTAGGTCAATAATAAGTTACGTCATGTCCTAAATTGTTGATTTTTTTTGTATCTTTTTAATAAAATTTAACGGAATACAGAGATGAAATCTCTTGAAACTACAGTCCATAAATTACTTGATTACATTTCGTCGTTATAACCGGATGCATAAATCTACTACCTACCAGTGTTAAATTACTTAATTTATAATACTCAATCGGTAAGTTTTTCAAATGTTTTTGTGAATTCTTTGGATTCATTTGACCATTCGAACTTTGGTGTTGAAATAATTAATCTACCAGCTATGAGATGCCTGTTATTCACTTTCATGGACTTATACTGGTTATACTATTTTTATACTAGAAATGAGAATATGTAAAAAGTTGAAACTATTACGCAACAAAAATCCATGACCAATAAGATGATAAAAAAAACCTTTGAAGACAGATGAGGTAGGAAAACTGCTATAATTTGAATAGTTTCGGTTCAAAGTGGAGACGGTCTGGAAATACCTGTGGTATATGCTTATATTTGCGCTATTTGGTATATCGATGACTTACATAAAGCGATGCTTCAGTGAAGAAAATTACACATTATAATGAACTTAGAAGACGGAATTTTTAACAGCGATTTTATACTTCATAAGTAGACAACGAAAGATGCAAACACCACATTTCATGGGAATGAATTGTGTAAACTTACCACATTCCATTAACTAAATTAGGATTAATGTATGAGACGTCACAAAAATAACTGTTGCTACGGTTACAAAGTATTGATCTAAATCGGCTTCCAACATACTTACGAATTAATACAATTAAAATCGATAGATAACATTTTTATTAAAGGATTTTACAAATAAGAAATTGTAGATAGATAGATACAATATTCATTTAGGTGTTCTCTCCTGTAGAAAATGCACGAACGCAATAGAAACTATCGAGTCATTATTGAATCAGAAACTTCACGTAAGGTCATAGCACCATTACTAACTCCTATCATTAACTGATACCAATGTTAGTTACTGATTGCAATATAACTTTGTCATGTTCGCTCCATTTTAGCTAAAAATTTTCTAAATATCTTATGCTAGAAGATTAAGATTTTGACAATGCTAAAACCGTAGTGTCAACTTAATGTTCAGTTAAGTAACTGATCAACATGCTCATAGAAATCTAGATTCCCGTTGTTTAGAGGATATGAAGCACACAAACCCACTCATTTTCTTTTTATAGATTATGCTTGCTCGTTTCTTTCCAAATTATATTCCTAAAGTTTAGTATATTGTACTATTGGTATATGCATAGGTTGAAAATATTCAATAATAGATGTCCCCGAAGCATTGTTACTATATGGCTAAATGAGCAACGCTAACGTCGGATGCAAAGTACCGATTTGAAATAATCGATCGTTTGATGAAATCGCGAATCTCCATCAACTAAGATTACTGGCATACAAATGTTATCTACCAAGCCATATTAGTCACGATGAGCAATGCTAGCTGATATAAGTAAGTTGGAAGAAAGCTATAAGTTGATACACTAAGACTTGGTATGTCTGTGAAACTAACAACCGTCTGATTGAGCCATATCAGGTGTACACTTTTTTAGCTCGATTAGTAGTTTCAGACACTGAGTGTCATTACATAAATGTATTCAAATTTCATCTATCGCTAGATTTTCATTTTCAATATTCATGAACTGTTTTGTTAGTGTTTAGTTGTTTTCATTATCATTATTATCTTCAGTTGCTTATATATTTATTTTGTCAGTTTCGTCTCTTGTATACCGATATGCCATAGGAGATAGAAGTGATGTAAATTTGTGCTATATTCTATGTTGATTATGATTAAGCCGTATATAACGTGCAGTTGTTTACTTAGTATAAAATAGATGTTTTAATGTATGCTTTACGTTTCTTCAAACGCTGTAAAATTACTACGTCAATTTAAAGTAGTTTCAATCATCAATTTATATACAATAACTTTAATTACTATATATAACTAATTTCTGAAATCTATTCAACTGATGAGATCAAGCGATCAGTATTGACTAGAAACTCAGATTAACCAAACAGTTGACCCGTAAATCTATGTTATTATGTTTCACCTTAAATAATCAGTATAAATTGGATAAAAAAAGAATGTTCCTCCTAATCTTTAAATGTACACGGAAAGCTGATAATGTTTCACGAACTAATACATTTCAAAATAAAATCAGCCTGTGATGTTATTGGTTAAATATTTATAAAACAAATATTTCATTTTAGATGATTGAATTCGTTACAGATTAGTGTTGTTAGGGTATCATTGATAACACTGGTTAATATATTTTCTCTAAAAATTTTAACTGATGTACATTTTCCACCCCACCCCCGCTTCTACGAATCTTCTGTGGTCGATCTCCCAGATTATGAATAAGAAGTCGAGACTATTGACGCAAATAATCGTTTGCGATATATTTTTCTTCAGGCTCTACATTTACATTTGTGAATATTGATAATTTAGTTTACTGAATATGTCACAGATTGATATTGGCAGGGTACTGTTGAAAACCAGGGAGCACTAGACAGGTGTTTTGTTCTAGAGTGGGACTCCTCAGCGGTACGCACCCCGAATTCCGCGCCAGGAGCTTCAGGTTGACGGTGAGCGCCCAACCCTCTGCACCACTGGGTCGGAATCCAATGGTAGAATTCCCACGCCCATCAATTTGTGATATATATCACTTCAGTGCTAGCTGGTTTTTAGTAGTTTCAGACATTCAAAAAATTAGGATTTCAAATTATCTTAAGAGTTGTTTTCATATCATCCCTGCGGTTAAGCAACTCTAGGTGATAACTGTCCACCGGCGACCGAAAAGACAAACTGTCACATCTAACTACTATAATGTATATTTATCGATTCGCTTGAGTTTGCAAAGCTAAATATATTTGTCATTTTAGGCGCGTTCTGTTCACATAGATTCAAGAATTTTACCCAAGTTGTATGAAAAATAGTAGCTGAGTAACAGAGCTCAATAATTGAACATCACGTAAATAGCAGTCATCAGATCAAAGTAGATTCTTTAAAGTTATCTTAAAGGTGAATAAGTAGCTACCAGGCATAGCAAATCTCCATATTGCATTAGTGAAGCTCTTGGCATACATCATAGCAAACCATCACCTATTCTGTGAAAGTAGTTGACATAACTACCTACTCTACCATAGGCGTAAAATTTTCTTAACATTTTTAATAGTCATTCGCCCGTTTATTTATCTTGTTTTTATTATCATCATCACTCTCATTTTCTATTGTAAACCATTCCACTTGCCTATTTACTTCAACAGATGGGAATTTTTAACAACTTAGCATTGTTGTTTGTATCTGTCACAGATTGATATTAGTTGGGTATCACTGAAAATCAGAGCGTAGTCGACAGTTGTCTTGCCCTAGCATGGAACTCCTCAGAAATATGCCCCACGACCCTCCCAGGAACTTCTACCAATAGACGCCGCCTCAGCAGTGCAGTGCTAGGCGTTTGTCAACCTGGAGGCAGTGTTCGATTCCATGACAGAATCGAGGGAGTGCTGAGGACGAAACAGCTCTCTAGTGGTTCTTGGTTTCCAGTGGTACCCAACCAACATCAATTTGTGACAAATGCAAACAACAATGGTAGTTATTAAAAATTTCCTTCTCGTGAATTTGATCAACACATAAGCGTGAAGTACTGTTTCCAATTCAAATAACAGTGTGTTGGAAATTCCTAAATATTTGCGATTGTACAGCTTTGATAAAGAATTATCCGAAAGGAGAACTATTCAACTGGACTAAATCGTTATTTTCAATCGTATGTTAATGAACTTTATTTTCAACAGCGAAAATCCTAACTTAAATGTTATTGTTATTCAATGTTATTAAAAACAATGATGATAGTAATCATCAAGCAAAATTAACTACTGATCCAGATTTTTCTAATTATGATGATAACATTGGAATGTACTTTATTTCTGTTTACACAATTTAACATTAACACTAAATGTTGATTAAACGATATTAACTTGCATAACTGATTATTAACAGGCAGTAGTTATTTGAACATTCAAAATATACGTCAAACATGCAGGATAGAACTTCATATCTCATAAAGCTATACATTTAAGGGTTAAATAATAATCTCACTTATTTACCCAAGACAGTTTAGTGTAACAGAGTTTGAGCCAGGTAATATAAGAGGGCTAAAAAAGCTATCTTCCAGCCTAAAGTAGATAAAGTAATACTTGAAATCGCTGAAATTAGTTAACTGATTTATCAGTATCAGTTTTGTTAAGTTGTGATAATTTCACGCCAAATATCGGATGCTAATTATCTGTACTCCATATAGTAATAGGAATAAAACTATCTAATTCATTAAGATTGAAAAACTTCAGTGTTATTTAAAATGTGAATTTAATATCAACTCCGCCTGGAGGTCGTCTAGGATTACTGCCGGTCCCAAGCCCGGGTAAAGGAGGAGGGTTAAATATGGAGTTAGCAACTCCAACCGGTAAAACAACAACCTTGCTAAAGAAACGCTAACCAGTGAAAACCTTTATAATCACTTTAACTCTGCCCTGGGAGTTGGAAGATCTGTTAGGACGCCTCATGGTGGAAGCCGAATTTCTTCGGAAGCCACGAAACCGATGTCGCTTCTGACAACCAGAGCAACCATTAATATAGGTACATGGAATGTCCGCTTGATGTGAGAGACAGGGAAAAGCATGCAAATTGGCGAAGAAATGATAAGATACAATCTGAAGATACTTGGAATAAGTGAAATCCATTGGCTACAAGCTGGACAGCAAAGATTATCCTCAGGAGAAGTGCTTTTACAATCCGGTTATGAAGAAGAAAACGCCTCTCACGCACACACAAGGAGTAGCCCTAATGTTGTCCCAAGAATAATGAAAAGCCCTTACAGGATGGGAGCCTCATGGACCTAGGATTATTAAAGCATCAATCAAGACAAAGAAGGAGGGGATTACAATGAATGTCGTCCAATTCTATGCGCCCAACAACGACAGCCATGAAGACGACAAACATCAGTTCTATGCAAGGCTGCAAACAATCATCGATAAATGCTCAGACGAGGACCTGACCATTATGATGCGAGACTTCAACGCCAAGGTTAGGATGGGCAAAACCGGATATGAAGACATCATGGGATGACATGGACTGGGAGAAACGAAAACGGTGAGAGGTTTGAAAACGTTTGTGCCTTCAACAAAATTATTATAGGTGGCACAGTATTCTCCCACAAACGTATACACAAAACTACACGGGTTTGACGGGACCACATTACGGAGAACCAAATCGACCACATCTGCGTCAATAAGAAATTTAGAACGACTATGGAAGACGTCAGAGCAACCCGACCGTAGCTGCTACCTTGTCGTGGTGGTCGGGCTTGCCTATCGTGATGACCCAACCGAGCTATACTGGCTGGAACATATGTTCCTGTAGGTTCTACCATGCCAGGCAGGTCGATTGGAGAACGATGAGACTAAAAGCAGCTACTCAAGGTCTGAGGGCGAAGTCGTACTGCTGACTGCAGAGGGGTGTGACAGCATTAAGGTGTTTCCTTTGGACAACCAGCATCTGCAGCGATGCTGCCTTCTCACAAGGAAGGAGGGGTTAGGAAAGGTCGGCCCTAAAAATGTCACACCTCACCCTGCCTCACGGATTTCCGTCTCCGGCGGTAACGGTGCCCACTAAGGGCTTTTAAGTGCGGAGCTAATACTCAGAAAACCCTTCATAAAAAGGCCGTGCGTGGCAGGCCTCAAGCAGTTGTCCCTTGGGCTCTGCGGTCACACTCTCAGGTCTCTAAGACCGACACTAATCTACCTTCTGTTTCAGGTTCCTCAAGAAACACCCTTCCATGGTGTGGGCAGTCAGTTACAACATAGAACTTTGTACATGCGTACATCAGTTCAAGTTGCCATGCCTCAATTAGCAGATAAAGATTAAATTGTCGGACCAAATCCCAAAGTAGGGGAGGTAGTAACAGAGTAAGTACTAACGGGAAGGCATAGAGATCATAGATAAGATTTGAGATAAAAAGTGATTCAGTAAAGAGAAAATTATAATAAGCTCAAAAATTAGAATTTGGAGGAAGACAAGGAGTGGATGCACCTGCGCCATTGCAATCGATTTTGAGCCATATCACCTAAAGTCTCTAACCATTTGTTACGATCATCGTGTGGGCCCCAACCAGGTAGTCTACATCTATTAACATGGCTCAGTCCAATCGTCAATGACTTCATGGATTGGTGTGGGCAGCCGGGAAGTGACAGCTGCCCTCATATCCGCAAAAGCACGAGAGTCCAAATTGCTCAAAATCAAATCTTTTCTACACCCCATAATATCTCTCTTATCTCTACGACTAACTCTACTCACATTCCTTCATCTCACTGCACCGCTAATGCAAACGATGCGAGCTCACCAAAAGTCATTCCTAGTCTCTTGAAACCCCGTTCTAGACTATACGTTGGAGCTTTTAATGTACGGACATTGAGTCAAATAGGGCAACAGGCTTCCTTAGCTAGGACTTTAGAATCTCACTCAATCGATGTATGCTGCGTCTCGGAAAACGCGCATACAGGATCCTAGTAAAATCATTAACCTGATTTCACCGTATCAAAACAAAGAAGCAGCCAGATTTACTCTTCGTGTATCCGGTAGCCCTGATGCTGCTTCCAGGGGTCTCGCTGGTGTAGGTATAGCATTGAGTCGTAGGGCAGAACTAGCTCTCCTAGACTAGATCCCTGTAGAAAGTCGCTTGTGCGCTGTCCGACTGAACGGGACAGTAAGGACTCGGAAAGATAGGGACACTCAGTCGTTGCCTCTTTGTCGTATCTGCCTATGCCCCCACTGACTGCAGTTCAGACGAGGTGAAAGATGAGTTTTACAGCAAGCTTTCGGACCTCCTCCAAAAAGCTAGGCGCTCTGATATAGTTATAATGGCTGGTGACCTTAATGCTCAAGTAGGTAGATAAGTGAAAATGAGAGACACTTGGGTGGATGTTATGGTGTCGCGGCTCACAGAACAGATAATGGCTACCGTCTGTTGCAACTATGCTCAGATAACCGCCTGTTTCTAGCGAATACTAACTTTAGGCATAAGGAAAAACATCTTTTGACCTGGCGACCCCCAAAATCGTCTCTACGTTGGACTCAACTAGACCACATCGCCATCAGCCACCGATGGAGGGGTTCGATAGAGGACTGTCGCTCGTTCTGCAGCACATGTTTAGATTCAGATCATGCTTTAGTGCGAGCGCGTATTTGTTTGAGGCTTACTGGACGTAGAAAAGACATTGCAATGAAGCCTCTTAGGGTTTTACTTAATGATAATAAAGCTAAGAATATATTTCAGGAACAACTAGAAAAACAGTTAGGCGACCGTGTAAGCGATTCCATCCGGAAGCAGGTTGGAATGATATCAAAAATGCTGTGGAAACAGCAATGATATCTGCTAGTAAGGTAAATCATAAGGCTAGGATGAAGCCGTGGATTTTAGTAGCATCCACCGAACTGATGAATGCTCGTAAACTCATCCCACCTGGCTCTGAACATGATGAAGAGCGAAGTGAGCTTAAGCGCAGGCTGATAAAAAGCCTACGCAACGACCGTGAACAGTGGTGGGTGGCGAAAGCAAAAACGATAGAAAAGGCAGCGGCGATAGGCAACTTTTCGACTTATCAAGGAAACTGGTATTAGGGATCCGAATGTGAGTGAGACTATCTCGGAAAGGGATAGGATTATTATTCATTCTCAGTCCAGGAGATTGGACCGATGGGCAGGAACACTTTAAGGATCAGTTTAACTGGCCTTCAGCCACACTTCGGTTGCCCACGATCCCCAGTCATCCTGAATGGCAAATCGACTTAACTCCATCCTAGTCTTTATGAAGTTGAGAAGGCTATAGAAAATCTGAAGCGAGGTAGAGCAGCAGGTCCTGATAGGCTTACCCCTGAAATTTTTAAGGATGGTAGGTCCAGTTTTAGCAGCTAGATTGACTGAAATCTTAGGTAGAATCTGGGAACTGGGCGTAATACCATCTGACTGGTCTCAATCCCTGATTGTCCCAATTTATAAGAAAGGACAAAAGTCTTCCTGTGACAATCACAGGGGAATCAGTCTGACTAATATAGTTTCTAAGCTGTTAGCATCGATTATACTTAGACGCTTAACTAGAGCTCGTGAAGAGCAGACTAGAGAAAACCAGGCTGGATTCAGACCTGGACGTGGCTGTATAGACCACATCTTCACACTGCGACAGGTCCTGGAACACAGACACACATTTAAGCGTCCTACAATAATTGTCATTCCTGGACCTAAAGGCGGCATTCGACTCTGTTGATCGTGAGGTTCTGTGGCAATGTCTGTCATTGAAAGGTGTACCAAAGAAGTACATTAACCTTATACAAGCTCTCTACTCTAAAACTACAAGTCGAGTGAGAGCATATGGCGAACTGTCATCGGAATTCCTCACTTCGAGTGGTGTCCGTCAGGGATGTCCACTTTCCCCATTCTTGTTTAATTTTGTCATAGACATGCTCCTAGATATAACCATGTCTTCGTCTGACTTTTCAGGAGTTGACTTACTACCAGGAGCCTCGCTTACTGACTTAGAGTATGCTGATGACATAGTCCTATTTGGTGAAGACGCTGACAAAATGCAGAGTCTTCTGACTACCCTGAGCAACAATGCAAGCATGTTCGGGATGCGGTTTTCCCCCTCGAAATGCAAAATGTTGCTCCAGGATTGGGTTGCATCGGCACCTGAACTAGTGATAGGGAGTGAAGTAGTCGAGCGTGTAGACCGCTTCACGTATCTGTGGAGTCTCATCAGTGCTGATGGCCTGGTGACTGACGAAATCTCAGCACGGATACAGAAAGCTCGATTGGCTTTTGCCAAGTTGCGTCACATATGGCGCATATGGGGTAACAGGCACTAATTGATTTAAATATCACTTCTGAGTGATTCCATTCAAGATTGGAATTCGAGATATCATTATTTTCACTGATTATGTCTCTTTGGTGTCCTCAAATTAACACTTTCAGCATGCTGGGGAACTGAGGTACTTTTACGACTAGCTATAACAGTTTAGTAAACACGAGTATTGATAAAAGGAAGCAATCACCACATAGTTAAACAATATGACTACCAGATAATACGACGCTAATGAAATACGTGACGACGTAATGCGTATTCACACAAATCGCAGTAACTGATCAAGAACAATAATTAAGACCAACAGTGGTGGATTAACACAATTACACAGGAAACACGCATAGGTGGAAACGAAGGGCGACCAAACCAAAACTTGGTGATAGTCCATAGATTCATCAGCTGTCTGTGTGAGTTATGTTGGTTGATGTAGACATGGTTGGGGTTGGTGTGACCAGTGATTAAAGATGTGCAAAATGACTTACGATCAGTGATTGTGGTGCAAGTAAATCCACTCCTTGTGTTCCCCATTGATTTAGGCTTGTAACGCTCCTTGATACATCTTTTCACGAAGTCTTCCGCAATGTTTAGTCCATCTCAATGCTACTATCACTAAATTATTTCAACCCTTTGATATTCATCTTGGTTATTCAATTTCATCGTACTAATGTAGTAATGGTAAGTTAAAAAATCGCGGATTTGTGCCAAGCTCTATGTTGTTGTGATTAAATACATAAGTTACTGAATCAATAAGGAAATTCAAGTAAAAGTTAGAAATATACACCAATCAGCAATGGTTTGAACACATGGTGTTCAACTTAGAGTACCAGCTCATATAGAAACAGAAATACGAGCCAAAGATAATTACCTATCACATACCGAAATACGATCTTAGAGAGTGAATATAGGTTACTTTAAAAATGTTTCAAGCAGAGAATTATTTTCTTTGAATACTGATGCAAAAAATGTGTGGTGCATGAAACAATGAAATAAATTCCTAACAGATTTTGTACAATTAGATCATAATGGGAATGTTTGACTACAATTATGGAGGTCGTAGAATGCAAACAGGATATAAATAATATACTTTCGAAAATGACACTACCTCTTTTAAGAATCGAAATCGTGTAGGATTAAGATTTGTCATTGCCTTAATTGTTAGACTTTTAGCATATAATTAAAAACTATTGTTTGCTAAATTTAGTAGAATTTCTTTCAAACAACAAACGATTGTGTGATGTCAGTATTTATCTAATACCTTTAGACAAGTTTATCTTTTTAGCTTCAGTGTAATTTGATCAAGTTACTTAGCCTTGTGACTAAAACTAAGTATAAATGAATCAAACCTCGACCCTATTACACAGACGGCATTGATATATTTTAAAAATAATAATTAAAACAATGATTTCTGGCATCGACAACAAATTAAACAAAATTGTACACTTACATACACATATTATACATGTTACCGCTACTAACATATATAGATAGAATATTGACATTTTGTAGTATATCTGATTATGCCGATGACTATATCAAATAAAATGAGTGACCTTAATTTAGGGTCCTTAGTTATGAACAGTATAGCTATTAAAAGTATGCGAAAAAATTGAAGCAATTACCAGGAATCTGGAACCAATGATTTTTTCAATAAAAAATTGACATATATAGGATACCACTGAATTAGCCAGTGAAAATGCAATGAATGATATGCATAAAATAGTAATAGCAGAATATATTCGGAATTACATCACGTGGAAATTTTATGATTCTGAGTAATATCAAATGATCAAATCTATGGAACGCGGAACACAGATTTGAGAGGTGTTATGAACTAACATCAGAGGACAATACACGTTATCCTTTAGATGCATTTTCTAAGCTAACGTTAAGCTCTGATGTTGACAAAGATGATAGTAAAAGTCCACACGGTTCTATAGATTATTCAAGATAGTGTTAATAAAGAAATATGCATCGGTTTACACAAATTTTATTACGATTGACAAAGATTATATTCATTTACTACACCTTAGGCATCCGATATTTCTAACTTTCTAAAAGTAATATAATTTGATAACATAATATCCATATGGCAAGTGAGTAACAATTTAAAGTAATTCTTTGAAGTCTGAATTTTACAAGTTGGTAATAGGATGTTCATGTTAGTAGTTACTACGAAACTATAATTAAGCACCTAAGTAATAGACACAATATTTCACAGTGAGCTGCGATTGATTAGTGAGGACAGATACATTTGGACATTTCATATACAATAAAATAAGTTAAGTCCCTTCAACAGAATAAAGTTGATCAAAAACAAGCAAGCATTGGGAAACATTGCTGACAGGCAACTCTGACTTGCTGTTAGAAGCGAGATAATCGTGCCGCTAAAAATCTACATGAATCGATCTGAAAGCGAATTCACAACTGATCGTTCAGTGGATAGAATGAAGTAGAAAAATTACTAGAATAATGATACAGAGAACACTGTTAATACTGACTAATATTCAGGAAGTTAGTAAGATAAAAGATATATTACTCATCAAATATGTATGTATATTAGTGAAGCAATTTCATGTAGTCTCCAGTGAAAAGGAATAGTGAACTAGAAAAGAAACAATTTATCTTCCAAGTAAAGCGAAAACCAAAGGAGTGGATATCAGGATTTTAAGTTAAGCGTATAAGCAACACGGAATAGAGAGGTAAGTTTACTGAAAAGCTTATTTATGTAATACGATTGATCAAAGCGTAGACACTCTACAATGTAGGGTTTGTAAAAACAATTACTAGAGAGATGGTTTTCTCAAATGTAAAAGGGTGTGTAGCATGCAACGAAGCAAAATTACTTATATTTTAGGCATCTAAAGATGTAGATGAACTGTAATGTGTGCATGAGTTAGTACTTTCATAAAATTCAAAAATATTTCATTTATTCTTTGATTTGTCTTTCGTTTTTAGCGAGAATGAAGGAAGTTTGAAACGTCTTTTTTTCTTTTTATGTTTACCCTGTGAAAATAAAATGGAAGTAATAAGAAATACTAGGAATTACAAATTCATAAAACAGATAACTAAGTTGGAAAAGGTAAGAATAATAATTCACTGGTATATGTAGTATATAACGACATGTTTTAATCAGGAAATCTCGTAAAATAAGTTTATGGTAATTTCATAAATGAGTGATTTCCAAGAAAAATAAAATTGAATCCCAATAAAGTAAATTGAAATGTGTATATTCGATTAAATGTTGATGTTGCTTTAAAATGATTACAAGATCAGTGATATCTTGAACTCATTTTACAACTGGTGTAATAGTAAGTCGGAAGAAAGTATGAGGTGTCCAAGATAAAATGTAGCGACGGCCAATTAGGTAATTAATTGCTGGTCTTAGGTACATTAATTAATGCAGATAACATAACAGAAGTCGAAACAACAAATGAGGATTAATAGTTAAAGCCGTTGATTTACATGTATCACAACCGAAAGAAACAGCGAAAGTGCATTCATTCTTTTTTTCATGAATTACATTCTCTACGCCTAGTCTTTTTGATTCTACTGACGTTTCTACTACTGTGGTATTCATTCTGATATTTTAATCTCACTGTATTGATGCGGCATGGATATATTTGCAAGGCTCTATGATGCTTATGACTGACCGACTGACTGAATATATTCTTTGCTCCAATTATGATGGGTACAATGATCAGAGAATGCAAGACATATTTAAACATTAACTAGCTATATGATGTAAAACTGGAATGGTAACTACTCTCAGATATTTTAAAAGAAAACTGATATTGCTGAGTTGTCCTCGTAAGCAGATTATAAAATTTGACTACTGGGTTCAACTTAATCAGTGAACTTAATTCATTAGTTTAACATAGGATATGTTTTATATATTAAATTTCATGATGTACGATATTTTTTTCCAGAATTAACATACCACAAATTCTAAAATTTGAGAATTTGTAATCATAAGAACAAATGATTTGATGAATCTGAACAGTATGTATTTATGATCAACATAGAACCTGGCACATCTGTGCAACGGTATAAATTGCTATATCTCTAATGCACATCAAGATTAACATCACATAGTAGAAGTAGAAGTTACTTCAATGATAATAATAATAAAAATAAAAAAAAGTGAACATATAGAACTTTAGTCAAAATATCAATCAGCCTAATCGTCAAAGTGAAACCACCATACTTAAAAACTTCTGGAGATAATTCATCCGAACCTGCTGTTCTACCTCGCCTCAGATTAGCTATAGCTTTCTCGACTTTAACAAGAAACGGGGAACCAAACTCGACTATCCATTCAGGCTATTAAAACAGTGAGAAGTTCTAGAGCAGCTGAAGGCCAACTGAACTGCTCCTTGAAGTGTTCAGCCCATCATTCTAAACGTCTAGACTGACAGCGGATGAGCGTTCCATCGTTCTCGGAGATTGTTTTCCTAGCGCTTGGTTTTTTAACCCCGATTTCTTCTATAAACTTGTCTAGTGTTACTTAAAGCTGTTGCATTTTCCTATCTCCTTCGCTTTCGTCACCTACCACTGCTCATGATCGTTCCGCAGACTTTTTGCCAGTTTATATCTGATTACTCTTCACTCATCATCGTGTTCGGGGCCTGACAAGACAGGTTTTCGGGAGTCCATAAATCTGAACAGTATTGAATGTCTGATTCGTGTTTTATACACTGAAAGACTCGACAATTAATCCTTTCAGTCAAATTGCAGTGGTTTATGGAGATTGGTTTTAATCAATTGCTTGTATATGCCACAAAATAATCTCAGTTGAGTACAACTAAAAACTAGGTAGCACTACTATATAGCTGTTTCGTCCTAGTGTAGAACTTCTCAAAAGTGTGCGCCCACGACTGCTTTAGGGATCGAATCCGAACCTTCGGGTCTCATGGCGAACGCATAGCCATAAGCACCACCTGGTCGGCGTCCAATGGTAGGTTACCCATGAACTTACCAGGATTCATGGGTGCAAACTGTCTGGTCACACGATAGAACAAAGCAGCGGCGCAGTGCTCTTTTGCTCTAAATAGCATTCAACTGAGGTCAATCTGTGACACGAACAAGTGATAAATCTATTTCCTTATTACACATGGTTTTAAGCTTTATTCTGACTTCCTACATTAGTCATTGCAATAAAACTGGCAACTACCGAGTGGAAATGTCAACTTATAAGAAACAGTTTAACAAAATCTTAAGGGATATCTATTGGAACGAGATAAAAACGCAATACAAAGGTAGGAGTATAATTAGCTTACATCACTTTCACTCATATCTTCAGTTCCACTTGGTTCGGATGTCAGTGTGCCTGTTGTAGGTGGTGGTGCTAAACGACCTGTAAATGAAACAAAGATTCAATGGTATTAACACAGGTAAAATAGTAATAATAAGTAATAGTAATTATGGTGTAAGAAAATAACAGAGTATTAGCTTATAAAATAAATAACTGTATGAAACGTTTTTTAACCGACCAGTAGCTGGGCTATCAACTGGATACGTTTCTGAATGACGAATCTCTCCAACTCCCAAATCTTTTCTATCGTATACAGACGGAGATAATTCAGAAAATTGTGCCAGTGAATGAGTGGCTGAAAATCATGTTACCATAGATAACACACCGCCGTACGTAATAATAGCAAAATGGACAACAAATTCCCATTTTCAACCAGATGAAGGAGAAACAATGAATTAGAAGAGGATAGGCATGCATGCAGGCAAACGAATTATGAAGAAACAATGTAATGTGGAAGCGAAATAAAAGAAAATAAAAGCACATCATCAATATTAGTAATATTTATAGTAAATAATTACTACTAACAAATATGAATATAATAATGGTAATTAACAATTATCATTCAGGGAAATCATTAACATAATGCCATTTAATCAGAGTGATACTTTGAAAATTCAATCAAATGAGAACTATTATAAAAATCCCTATCGTGTGTACATCTAAGTATATATGCTTAACTATTAATGGAGTACACTTACATAATTGATCAGCATGCATAAACTGAATATAAAGTGAAGATTACATTTGCATATCTATATACATGAATAGTTTTGATCAACGTTACCGTCACTTTCTCTGTTCGTTAAGTATATTGTACCAAGTACTACTGGTCACTCATCCGCTTATTTCGTGAGTGCGGCAAATTACAGTGCAATTATCAAAAAAGATTTTAAACAAAGCGTCTCGTGTTAAACAAAATATATCAAGCGTAGCTCAGCCAGATATTCTACATGAAAAACCTAAATATAGGCAAATATGTAGGGGACTTTAAATGAAGTATTTAAGGAAAATCACACCACAAAATGAGCAGAACAATGACTAGACATGTTGTATACATGCTGACATTGAAAACAATGCGGATAACATCAGCCTTCACAGATGAAGTGCGATAATAAAGACAGAAGGGAAGTAAATCAAACAATTGGTGAATAATCAAAATGTCGATTTCACTTGCCATCATATAGAATATCAAATAACACGGGAAAAAAACTACTTAGTTGATGAAGAGTAAGATTGGGGAACATTAGTAACAAGCAGCAAGTATTCATTCTAAAAGATGAACTAAAACCTTTTATTAATTGTGTCAGTTCAGAAAACAAAAGAAAGTCAATACATCATCAACAGGTTGGATACCACGACATACTGTTTTAGATAGTGACTTGACAATGATACTATCTACATGTTAACATTATTTTATGAAAGCGTCTCTCCTTTGGTTTATGCCTTAGCCAACCCCATCGTCGAAGAAATCGCAATTGATTGATTTAAGGCATTAAAATAAATTTTTAAAAAAGATTACCCCTATTTTCTGTGGAATTCCTCGATACCTTAGTATTAATTAAAATGACAGTTACATTAAGAAGAATAATTCCAAGATAAAAACTCAAGAATTTTTGTAATGTTAAAGGAACTTTCGAGTAAGGGATTAGTTGAGTGACAGGCAAACGTTTAAATTTTGAAGTGTGGAAATATGAGAAATCTTGATGTAATAAATACCTGGACCAAGTTCACTAGCACTTTCCAGATCCGTAGCACCGCTGTCGGCAGCCAATGAATCTATAAGATGTGTTGTGGTACTAGGAGCTTCAAAAGATGTAGTCTGCCCGGTAAGATGATGACGATCCATTTCAGTAACCAAATCAGGGTTATTTTTAAGTTCAATTTCACGTCTATACATTTCTAGTTCTTCATCAGTAATTTTTTCAAATGGATTTTGATGAGAATATAGACCCTATGAACATAAATAACATAACATATTAAGATAATTCATCCAGATGCCATATGTCATGGAAACTGTCACAAATGTCATAAACCATTGACAAAGTATGATTCAATAAAGTAGTATGCTTTCTAAAATACTAATGTAAACGAAATCACCTTAAAATTTTTGCAATATAAACATAAAATAACAGCTTTGAAACATTTAGTTCTTTTAATTTAAAAATAACAGTATGTCACTGCATAATTCGTTAGAAAATGTTGAAAATTTAGAGTTGTGTACATCGATTTCAAATTTAGAGTCCACTATGTCCAGCTTGAAATATTGATGATTTGACAGAGTAATCATTTGAAAGCAGCTAATGTAATAAGTTAAATGGACAAACAATTAAATGTAGAACCAGTCACGCACAAAGCAAAATCTGACACACGTGAATTGACTCAAGCTGCCACACTTCATTAGTACAGCAATATCAACGTAGTGAAAATCGTAGTAACAATCAAGGTAGTAATAAAGCAGATTGGACATAAAGAGTATGCCTCAAAAAATCATTTTTTGGAAATGTACTTAAAGAATTAAGAGGTCATAATTTAAGGAAACACAGTAAGTGAATGCATCGGCGCTCATGAGACTGATTTTCAGCTATATCGTCTGCAGTCACCAACTACTGATCACATGGGGCACGACGAGGTAGAGATCATCTAACAACACGGTTAAAAACAACAGACTGATGTCACGTTTAGATTTAACTTCCACTAATTCTATTCGGTCCTAATTCATTGTCTATAGTCGTCGTATGTGGAAGTATGAGGCGGTCGAGCATACATAATTTATGTTCCAACTATCGAAAGGGTTAAAAGTAAGCAACTTTTAACGATCAGATAAGTTTATTTACCTGGATCTCAATAGCTGTTGACATCATCAACTTTTTAAATATAAATATAATTCGCGCTATATTTCGCAATGATTACTGGATTGTGTGAAGCATAGTTAGCAATGAATTTTCAGTAAACAAGGTTTTAGAGAGCATTTCCGTATAGAATGGTATGAATAAAGCAGAATAAAAAAACGCCAGCAAAAGATCTAACTTCATCGTTTAAATATCAATGCATTGGCATACTGCTGTTGAAAAGTTTAAAGTCACAAGACGAAGAGTATGGATAGAAGCAAACTATGTAAGTACTACTCTAAAACGAATAAATGAAGGATGAAACATTTAATTACGGAGTGCAAAGAATGCTACAGATCTCACAGAAATAAATTAATATCATCTATGCATACAGGGAACAAAATACTTGATTTAATTAAGAGTACAAAAAAAAGCAAATGACGGCTACCCGATGGTATGATTTAGTTCAATCAAGAAATAGAAACAACACAGAAGTAATTTAGCGACGTAAAATTACATACACGTATATAAACCAAGTTTACCGATAGAGCAATAGCTATTTAGAGAAGCCTATAACAATTCACCTGGAAATATATACAGAAAGGATTACTTACATCATATATCACTGCAGCATTTCGAACATCACGTTGAATAATTGCTTTGCTGGCCGCAGCTACAGGCATTTCACTAGCAACTCCACCCGCTACTAGAGCAGCAGCTCTTGGACCTAATACTTTGACCAAGCCTTCGTCACGAACTCGTCGAGCTTCATCCCATGTAAGGCCGTCCAACAGTCGAGATTGAGGTCCGGCAGTATTTGTATCATGGTAATATTTTGCCTTGACCTAAAACGAGATAGTGTTGAAATTGTCGGAGAAAAATCGATATTGCATATCATACTGACCACGGTGTACCGTTACGATGCACATTTGGTGCACAAAAGTAAATACTCAGAATAATGTCGATATTATTATAGGGTTCCCTTTTTTGGGGGGAAGGGAAGTAGTAGCAACGCCTTTACCAGTTCAGTATCATTACGTAATGACACTTAACTAGTAGAGAACTAATGATAAATAACTAAAACTGAAGCGATTAAAGTTAACACATTAACAAGGTATATATCACACGCCTAATACAAGACTGTCTGGATTAACTGCTAATATTTCAAAATAATTAGTATATATAAAATATGAAATTATCGATATCTCAGGTGAATACTATTATAAACTGGTAAGGTTTTACAACACTCAAACGTTAATTAACTAGAGTTAAAAAATGCATGTTTCAAATAGAAATTTGTGTGTTAATGGTTTGTATTTACACCTTAAGTATGATTGCTTTCGTTAGTTACCTTACTATATACGAAATGAGTTACCAAATTTTACCGTATGCCTATGCAAAGCTCAAGTCCTATGGCAAAAACATGTTTATAAAGGCTTCATTATTTTCATGTTTTAGCTTGTGTTCCAAACACACAATACAAATGGTCTATTTAAAAGGGTCAACGATAGGATTAATATGCTACAAATAAAACTGAAATGGCGAATGACGTTGAAATAAATTAATAAAACAAGTTTAGTCAGCAAAGGGATCTCTGTAATGAATTTATTATGAAGCTGCATGATTGCATAAACACATACGTGATAAATTATAGGTCCATAAAGAATTATAAGAATTTGATTAAATGTCATGTGAACTTTTTTTTCTACCTAGTGTTTTAGATAATCAATTAGTAATTGAAGGAGGGGGTTTGTGAAACATGACTATGTAAAAAGTACGGTGGAGACAGTAATTGTGATTATCATTAGATTAGAATGAAGGTTTGTGAATAAAAACCGAGAAAATTCAGATGGAGAGTCCAATAGTAAGACGACAATAAAAATAATAATAGTAATAATAATGATAATAATAATAACTGCTACTAAACGGCCTAATAATGAATTCGTTAAAAAGAGATCCCTTCGTTGAATAAACTTGTTTTATGATTTAATGGGCGTATTTAAACTAAATAGATTATTGATTAGGATTAGCAACATATTAAATCCATCATAAGGCACCAATCTCATTATTTTATCATTCAGCCTATAAGACAGGGTTACGGAACAAATAATGACTGCATATCAATTTAACAAGTAGTTTGTTGAAATATATAAGCACACATCTTTGAGGGCATGTGAGGTATTACTAGGTAAGTGAAATGTAGTAAATGTTTACGGATTTGAACTTAATACTTAATTATTGAGAACAGTAAACGTATCGACAACTCGATTATTGTTGTTACCTTAGAAAAATTGAATAGAAAACATTTACTAATACCTAAGTTACGGCTAGCTATTAACACCTAACATGCATTAGGTAGAGCAATCGTAATATTAGAACAAATGAGCTTCGATTAGAATTAGTTAAATAGGATCTACTAACAATTATGTGCGTAACGTCTTTTTTCTCAAACAGACTCCTAGTAAACAATTCATTCCGGCCTAAATACACTACTTTAAATACATGTCCCAATCAACTAACGAATTCGAGAGTACCTCGAATATCGAAGCTACTTGTCAATTAGAAACATTTTTTAAAAACCTGCATTTGCCAAAAATAACAGTGCTAAAACTAACATACATGTGCTATTGCGTGCAAGATGAAGACATTTCATTTTAAAAGCCCATAAAACTTACTTTTTTCTGTTGGTCACGATATTCCTTGGGGTTAGAACCTTGCGGAGCGAACACATTGTACGGTGATGTAATTGACGAAGTCCCTGTAGCAGGTCCCCCAGTTGAACCTAGTGGTACTGCCCCATGAGTAAGAGGATGAAACGGTGCTGGAGGAGGTAGGGCACCATTGCAAACAGCATTATAAACAGCCGCCTCACGTTCACAAACCCAATGGGAAACTGGTTGATGACCTGGAGCAGGTTCAATTACTTCTTTAGTATATTTGTTTGGAGTATTAAACCATTGCTTATCTGAAAACTCTCGCCTAAGAGTTCTGAGATAAATAACAAAAATCTACTAATATGTGAGATATAAATGACTAACTATGTAATTAACCCTAAAAAAATGTGCATTATAAAGATGTTACAACTATGTAATAATTTTTGTTTAATTAAGTAAAGCTCGTCTAAAGTCAGTACACGAATCCGTATGCTAATTAATATAAATACCATGAAAAGAAATTTGATACTGAAGTTGTCAAAGACTGATAACTTAATCGGATAGTTTACTCATTCTACACAAACCACTTGTTTTTGGTGAATATACCTGATAAAACTGATGTCTATATGGTAACTAAACACTAATAACATGATTAAGCTTTGAGATTTCTGCAGTCATAATTTGGAGTGAACACAACTGTGTACACATGGGAAAATAGATTGGTAATTATGTTTGCCCTGCTGATGGTTATAAGGGGAGCAAAATTTCAGTTAATAATACTTCGAAGATACATCATTACCTTAAAAGACTATCAAAAGAGAAACTGTTAGCCCAGTACAGTCCTGATTAGAGCATGCTTGCGAAGCTGTACAATGATCGGTCCATTTTCAGTCAATCAGAGTTAGTGAACAATTGAGACAGTAGAGCATTCTCATGTGGATTTTATATAAATTAATGTGTTTATTTACTTTGCACTCTGCTGTTCCTATTTTCGAACATACTTTGCTACTTACTCGAGTTTGTTTTGATTTAGGATTACGTCAGTGAGATTATCGTATCGTAGAATAGTAGACAGGAATAGAAAGTGATAGTACCGCTTCAATAGTAAGGACTTTGCAACAGCAACATTTACACACAATTGTGGAGCTAAGTAAAACAGATAGAGACTAATCTAGGTGCCATCATGTTGATTATTCCTAACAACTGTGAACTGTCAACGTGGGATATAACAAGAGGTTGATACAATTTAAATGAATTGGAAAAACAATGGTATAAAATAAACATTAACAATAAAACTTACGACGGCCTAGGTGTTTCTGTTTCATCACCCGAAAGAACTCCATCGTCATAATAGTAAGCCATTGTAGCAGTTACAGATGAGGCAGATGGTGGGACTAGTATTTCTTCATCTTGACTACCAGCTCCACTGTGTCCATTAACGGGCCTACTTTTTCGAGGTCTGTGTGGGCTTGCCATAGCCTCCTGAAAAAAACTGGTATGAAAATAGTTCACAGAATGTTAGAAAGTCAATTTCTATTATACGGATACGAAGTAATCGCATTATATCTCATACGATATGAACAACAGAAACTGGGAATTTAGATCTTAAATATGATTGGCACAATAATTCGATTAATAAAATGAAATCGAAACCATCGTGATACAACTGTTTTTATTTGATTATTGATATTCATGAATTATCTGAAGTGAAACGGTCAATTAAGCAATATTGTAGCAAAGTGTAGACTATTGCTTCAAATAGGGAATGAGATCGGCTGGAGCATCAAAAACTTGAAAAAAGCCTTATTATGATGAATAATGACGCGATAGTATTGTATGGAACTGTTCACAACTGCCTTATCAAATGCAAAAACATGAGTAAACACAACTAAAAATCAGTGATTGAGATCACAATAAGTAACATGATTAAAAAATCATCGAAATTACACATATTCATTCACTTGTTATTTTGTGGCAAGCATTTTACTAAAAGCAAAATATGAAGTTTTCATGTAAATTTTTTTTAAACAATGTTATTTACTGAGGCTATAAAATAATTATTATAACTGAACCCTTCTCCCCCCCCCCCGCAATGAAGGGATGGATTTCTTAAGTCGCTTACAAATTGTTACTACCAAGTTATATCAAGTTTCACTTCACTTTTGTAACTTTTCCATTATTAGATTTAGAATACGTGCAAGTGTAGTGTTCTTAGTTAATAAATATTACATGAAAATTAACATTACCTGTCGATAAAGATGACCTGTACGACATCCAGCATTATCTAAGTGACGCATCATAGCTTCAAACTCGAGCTCACCCAGCCGCCACGGTCTGGACAAAGTAGTTTCCACATTTGTACCTCCATCTGTAAGAAATCCATTCGTTGCTCCATGTTGTCCTGTTTCACTAGTGCCAGATTTATTAGGCGAAGATAGTCTCATAGCCAGAGCAGCTTCTGGACCACTAAGACCGCCTAACCCAGCAGTACGCCATGTTTCATACGTTTTTTGCTTTAATTTGTCTGTAGGGAGGATGAGATTTTCAGCACCAACTGAGGCTAATAAGAGCTGAAGTGCATATATTATTTATTTTTAGCAATAAGAAGGAATAAGTAGCGGACTAAATTTATAACATAACAATCTCATTTTGGCCACCATGTAATAAGAGTGTTTCCTTGATATTCATAAACATAATTTATTATGCAATGGAGGATGAGAATGAGCCATAAGATGAACAGCACGCTCAGAGCATACAGCACCGAGACGAAAGCAATGGTTAGTTATCCTAATTGGTGAAAAGAACAATTGTGCAAACATGAACTTGCTTTATTACTGTTCTAGAAAGGCTATTCAGCGTGAATATGAATGCCGTTAAACACTCACTAATTATCGATTAAGTGACTATGGAAGAACTCTTAGCAACCTTAACATTTCGGTTTACAGTTGAAATGTATCAGATAAAATGACCATAAAAACAACTTTATTTAAATTCATTTTTACTACAACAGCACCAGTCACTGAACACCTGAAAGACATAAACAATGAAGTTCATAATTATTTTACTTTATTTCAAACGGTCACAGAATACTACACTACTTTGTTACGTTTAATATGTCATAATAACGGCGGAACAACCGATGAAACTACTACTACCTACTACTGTTAACAATAATAATAACAACCGCCTAAGTTTACAAGGGAATTGTACACGATTATTTATACATTCCCGAAAGATTTTCCTCTTGGTTCTACTGAAATAGATTTTTCGGTTCATTGAATCGGAAGTTTATTTTTCAAAATTAATGCACTCTAGTTAGACCGATTGTATGCTGATAAAGTCGACGCTAGATAAGTCCAGCATGAAGAGAAATTGTTTTCTGAACGAATGAGATTCCGTAACCACGTACATATATATGTAGCAGACTACGGTACAAACTCCGAAGAGTTAATTACGGTACTTAGTTCTGATCTAAGTCTGTTCAAGAATTATTACATCAAATATGGATAACTATATAACTAACCCAATATCATTCAAAGATTATACCTTTACAGTCAAGAGAGTTAAAAAGGTCAGCCTTAGAACTGGACATAAGCACAGTTCCGTCTTGTTTAAATGTTTTAGCATAGCTATATGTCCCCTTAAAACTCTAAGTACAAAAATACATAAGTTCAAAATAAAATGTAAAGATCGGGTTTTCTTCAACTTTTTTGGCAGATGAGACTACTATGAATCTCAGCAAAAATGAGAACTGATTACTACACTTCCATCGCGTTATGATCTTAGTGGGAGTAAAACAATTTTCTAAGTTATAGCAAGTAGGAAGTGCATTTCGTGAACACGATCTATAACATACCAATAAAAAACAAATTCTACAGAGGTGCGAAAATTCTATAATGTTTACCTGAGTATCACATGCAACTATTGCATTAGTCGCATAGTGCCATGCCTCCTCGATAGTTTCACCTAGAGCGAGTAGCCCAAAACTTCGTAGAAACAATATACGAGCAGTTGGACCTAAAGCTTCACTGACCGTTGCACATTCAGCTGCCCAATCTTTAGCATCACTGAAATCTCCATTTGTATTGAAATTAGTTTTGCACCTCAATCCACTACTAGGTGTATAATAAGCCACTTCGCCTAAAATCATTGCTTCATTACAAAGAGGCAATAAACCCGATTTCATGCAAGATATCTAGAGAAAATAAAAAGAATCAATACATTCAATACAATAAAGCTAAACAGAAAGATGGCGGTTGCGCAATATCGCAAATTAGTTGATGTTAGGACTGTAAACCACTGAATTTTAACTTACTGGTCTGGAGGCTAAGTGCTTGCTACAAAGCCTGTTGCGTGTTTGACCTCTGGTAGGGTTGTAGACACTCAATATTGAGCAATATCCCATCAAAATTAAACAACTAACCAATTTTTCTTAATTTCCGATAGTTGTTTAACTAAGGTCAGTCTACGAAGTGAAACTTAAAATGCTACAATCTTCACAACACCACAAAAATAATAAAAGTAAAGTTTCATCAATATTTGACGTCAAGAAAGTAATTACAAGTTGATGTCAGGTGCTAATATGCTTGTATTTGTTTATGGTGGTGATCAAACGTATTCATATTTCCAATGTCTTCATTACCAAATCAAGCGAACATGTGAACAGATAAGATCTCCCTAATGTTTTAGTAACAGAATGCTAATTATTTCTAAAGGAATATACATATGAATAGAAGTGAAGGCACATTGTATTGAGTACTGTAAAAACTTACCAATGTTGATAATTGTGAGATTACCGATAAATTAAGCATAGTCACAGTATATATTATTTACAACATACAATACTCTTCGATTCATAATGGTTGTGTTTGAACAATGATGTAGAACTATTAACTTAAACAATCCACACAACTTATTATACCATAAGATCATCATGTACTTATCTGTGACAAGTTTAAGGGTTTTGGGCTCGACCCCCAATGAGTACTTTTGGATAGTTGCACACAAGGATGATGCAGCTATCCAATGCTTCCTAGTTTCAATAGCTGTTTAGCTATCCAGTCACTGAGATATGTACACTATAAATTATTTTCATCTTTATAGTGCCGAACGGTTAGAATAACAGGTAAACTTATAACAAAACCGGATTATAAATTGTAGTGTTAATCTATGATCTCTAGTAAATGATAAAATATCCTAGCCTAAAGCATAGACTGAAGAGATAGGATAATTAAATATATCTAACACTTCATGAATTATCAAAAACACTTAAAATACAATTCTTACTGCAACAGTTGAAGGGGTATCCAAATGTATAATGCAACGAATATCAGCCCTGGCTGAATGTACTGCAGAGTGTAAAGCCCAGGTCACTTGGTTTACACCCAAAATAGTAGATCCTGGATCAAGTATTTGGCCTGTAAAATAAGCAGATAGTTATGTAATAGTATACACATAAGCCAAAATGGTCAATAATTTATTGAGGAAATAAAAGCTAATAATTAGGTTTAACATGATAACTCAAAATTAATTGATATATTAAAGTTAAAATTGTAGGAACTAAGGTACATAGTCAAGTATGATATCATATTTAATTCTCAAAGAATAAAATCGTCATGAGGTATACAATAAAATAGTAACTATTAACCAAACTGTGTCACGACAGATTCAATATCGTTCCACCAATTAAACAATAACATTTAGTAGGATAAAAAGTGCGGCGATCAAACTTCGAAATCCATACAGTAACGAAATCTGTCGAAAATATAATTACCCAACTTCGAATTCACTTAAAACTAACTGATTTCATTCGATGAATATTGAGCTGCCGAATGCAAAAGTATGAAGTCCTCATTTATAGTATACCTGAATACTTTGAGCATACTTTAAAGAATTTACTAAACATTCTAACGAACTGGTGATACGTAAATAGACAGCCTATTAACTTTGAGGCGACGTTTATATTGAATTATAAAGGGTGTTTAACTATTTATTATTTACTAGGATCCCTGAAGGCATCAGAAAGGAAATCAATAATGTTAGAAACATTTTGACTTTATCAACCTAATAGAAATTCACTAGCAATTGTTAAGTTTTTAGAGATGAATACTAAACTCAAATATATATGAGTGCATTAAACAACATTCTCATTATTATTACTAATAGCTTGTTTATCAGGTGCAGATTCGTGTACTTAGCTTAAAGCAATACTTTATGTGTAAAGGCTCCTGATCCTCCTAACTGAAAAGAGTCGAATGGGATTCGAACCTGCGACTTGGTGGCTGGGTCGAACGTTTTAATAACCGAGTCACCACCCCAATATTTAAATGACCCAGGGCTTTTACTATTCATTCGTCACGAGTGATTAATAAGGGGGAAAACATTTAGTGTACAGTCCAAATATGAATATTCAGAAAATTAAAACCAATTTTTATCAATATCAATGCTATCGTAACTTGAGAAGCTCACCTTTAGAATCGACTTTGATAAGAGAAGAAGCGGTAATTTCATGATAAAGCAATCCGAAAGGATTCACCAGATAATGCTCATGATTGCGACTAACACATACCTGAAATGAATAAGAGAGAAATAATGGAAAACGCTTCGGAAAAAGTCTAGTAAAACATGATTAATCAGTATAGTACAACTCGACTATACTTCAAAGTTCCAAACACCATTACATTTACTACCCTCTGAGGATTCGGCCTTCGATTGTAATGCGCCACGCTTTTTTGGAATGATAAATACGTCAGTCACTGAATTTACTTGTATTTATTCATTCGACATGCAGTCAGTCAGTAATAATGACATGCAGGATGTAGTCAGACTGCTTTTGAAAATGAAATAGCACATAAGTTCTATTCCAAAAGGAATTAATGTGATTTCTCGCTAGAAATCTACATCAAACAGTATTATATGGAGTCAACTACATTCCATTCCAAAATTTTTCAACTTAAAAATATCGTCCTTTTATTTCGTTCCATTTTTTGAAGTACTTCCTTACTTAGCCAGTCAGATATAACGTAGAACTCGGCACATGCGTACATCAGTTCAAGTTGCCATGCCCCAATTAGCAGATAGAGATTAAATTGTCAGACCAAATCCCAGAGTAGTGGAGGTAGTAACAGAATTATTATTAATGGACAGGATTAGAGATCGAAGACAAGAATTAAAAAATATAATTCAGCAAACAGAAAACTATCATGAATTTAGAAGCTTAGAAGTCGGAGGACAAGGATTGGAGGCACCTACGCCATTACTAACGATTTCGAGCCATATTACTCAGTCACTAATCATTGGTTACGATCATCACAGGGACCCCAACCAGGTAGTTTGCATATATTGGCATGGCTCAGCCCAATTGTCAATGACTTCACGGACTAGTGCCATGTTTGCGTTTGGCCGCCCCTAGCTTTCTTCCAGCCTACTCCCACATTGGACAGCATTGCTCTTCAAGGTAGGCGGTGGCCAGGCATACGTAACACATGTCCTAACCACCTCAGCTGATGAAGATTGAGCACTTCATTGATCGATTTGCTTTATTTATCGAATACTATATTTTTAACCCATGTATTAGTTACTCGGTGGTCCAAGAAAACGCGAGCAATGCTTCGAAGATATTTATGAACAAATACTAGTAGTCTACAAATATCCTCACTCCTTAATGGCTACTTTACACCAATAAACTAAAACGAATCGAACTACTGCATGGTAAAAGTGTCCTTTAGTCGGTAAACGGATGTCTCGCCTACGCTACAAGTGACGCAAATTAATAAAAATCTAATCGGCCTTCTGAAAACAAGTCAAGATTTTAACAGACACCAGATCATCAGGACTGATGAGACTTCGAAGATAAGTGAAGCGGTCAACACATTCAATTACTATGCTCCCTATCACTAATTTCGGCGATGGAACAAGCTGATTATTTGCTTACTTAGATAAATAATGATAACTAAAGCGATACTTTTAAATATATGCTGTTCATTTTCACAACTGTAATGAAATAGACAACGTTACGAAGGACTACACTAGAATAAGAACAGGGTAAGAATGTATATATGCGTATGCATAAATGTACCTAAAACGTTCAACTGTTTGAAATAAGATTGGTACAGAAAAAGGTACCAACAATGTTACTAAATACTTTAGGCGATAAACGGCTAGTCACTGATGAAGTATGGAAACTAATGAAGTAGAACATCTACTTACAGTAACATGATTGTATATACTAGAATTCCATCCAAAGAGATCTATTAGGCGATACACTGAAGCCAGCTTACAACGCAAAGAACGTTCACGGCGAGAATAAACAGTAGCGTCACCACCACGCAGGTCATTTATAGGGATAACACCACTTCGATGTCCTGCAAAGAAATAAAAATATATAAGAAGAAATAATGGGTAGCTTATGAACAGAAAATATCCAAGTAAAGGAGAGTGCAGAATGCGTGTCTAGGTGACAACAGCTCATATCAGCATATCGAGCAAGTTATATGTATGAAAAGAAGAGGACTGGAGATAATTGTATCAATAGGCATGGAAAACTAAACAATAAGCACAGTTTGAAAAAAGAATGAACGAAAAATGGGGGGTATGGAATGATATTCAGCTCCAGATTTAAGAAATAACTAATAAATGCAACAGTACTGTTGCAACCACTTCTACGCTTCCTTAAAAAAGCCTTCAACTATAGTTTACAATCATTTAGATTACAATTAGAAGTATACATTTAGCGTGGTCCGTATCAACGATCATTAAATTTATAGTCGGATGTTTGGTTTTACAACGAGCTCTCCTTAGGGCCGTTATAATGTGTTACTATAGGTAGTGGATGAGTATGAGTAACATACATTCCAACTATTCATATCAATAATAGCTCACTTGTAATTCGTACTAAAATCGGAAATCTCAGTATCACTAACTTCTGGTTTCACCCCATACGGTAACATCAATTAGAAAGACATGACTACTTACTTGAAACTTAGTCATGCCCTTTATTCTCATAGGCTGCAGACATGACAACCACAAAGGAATAAAGAGTGGACAAACGAGTGTTTAATCAGATAATCCGGTCGCGTTATCACCTTTATTGTACTTTTGTATCCAAAAGAATCAGAAATTGCATCAAATAACAAATTTTCTCAATGAAAATATCTTAAACAAGCTTACTAGGGACCGCGAAGTTGTGCACGTGATTTGCAAGTAAACTTTAAACATACTGGATTCGAATCCTGTTTGAAACAATTAGTTTGCAGCAGATGCTTAATATCTATGACCATTGCAGGAAGGTGGTTTGAAACTAAGCATAATAAAGAATGCTCGGAAGAGTTGCATTGACGCAAACACTTCAGTGAAGTACGGTATACATTAATGTACCAGTCTATAAATAAAAATGGGAAAGACAGTCAAACTGAAAAAAAAAACAGCAAGAACATCCCGTTTTAGCATTTCCTTCAGGCTTCAAAACTACATATTCAAATTACTACTGGCAGATTAGGCTTAGGGTGGTTTTTTTACTGAAGGAAATAAGTTTGTGAAATGATATTTGAAATGAATATTATACTAAGCACAAAATTAAAACAATGATTCACACAACACAACACACAGCTTGCAAACACTGACGAGTTTAGAATTGCATAGCATTTTGTAGACAACTGAAATATTATGGTGCTGAGACAACATTGGATATTGTATGAGTAATATATTTGACTGTTATAGAACGCATAACTTGCCTCTTGAAAATCCACCCCCACTGGCAGGCTGTCCAGAAGGAGCGGAAGTGAACAAGTCCGATATATGCTGCAGAGATAGAAGGCTCGTACTCATACCAGGATAGTCACCAGACTGACATTGAGAACGAACAACTTCTTCCAGTTCCCGACGAAATGCATCTGACTTCAATATTCCGGAAACACGCTGTCGCTGAATCATTAAATTAACATCTTCTTTTATAGCAGCAGGACGCATTAGGATTTTTTGATAATCTGGATCCTCAGGATCTAAAGAAAGTTATATGAATGTCTAGTAACTGACCGATTTTATCTATAAATTTCTCTGGCTTTCCTGACAACATAACTTCATTAGCAACATTGCTGCTCGGCATTCTAGCTAGTGAGATAAGACAAAACAATACTAGCACCTAGGGCAATCGAAATATGTGTAAAAGTCTATGACTAAAGGACTTCGAAAAGCCCGCTGAAAAGAAAAGCGCCATTCGCTTGACCCTCGAGTAATCAAACAAATCTATATCAAGTTTTTACTTTACAAACAATATCAAACAAAACAAGCTCGCTGCACATCCTTAAATATAAGTTTGCAAATTGGCTGAAATAATTATGGAGTGTAGTTGAATATTATTGCTTGCATCAAACTGCTAAACCTCCAAACGTTTGCAGCGATAAATAATATCCTAAATTTATAATTACATAGGCCCTCGTTATTAATGCTTGCGATTTATTGTTTTAGTGGACATGACTAGCTGAAGGCTGTTGGTCAAGGATTGCTAACAGATCACGACAAGACACCACGTGGATGGCAACTAGTCTTCTAATTAGTCAGCTTAGATGTATCTATCCTGTTAACACACTACTCACGATTAAGTACACCATATTCTTTATTCATCACGCCCTCTGATTTGTTTGTATTCGCAAGTGTGAGGTCAATTTTTAAAAGCTGCTCTGGTTATACTTCAAACGTAACTCGGTTATATAGAGTTCAACACTATTATTTTCAGAAATAGTTGACTAAGTGATTTTCTGAGATTTACGTTCAGGAGGTAGCCAATAGCTCTTGGTTATGTAAGAATATGGCAATTGGTGAAGCTGATGGGCAAAATTTTTCAATAATAATAAGAGGATTAACAAAGGAGTATTCACCAAAATACAGTCCAATAGCACTCGAAGCGACTCACCCAGCAAACAGAATCAAAATGTCCGAAATATTCCATTTAATGTTCTGTCACTGTTTATTTAGACAAATATTGCCATGTTTTAAGTAGTTTAACTGCAAAAAAAACAGACGAGTTTTGTGCCAGCTGTTCCGTGCTTTATTTTAAGCTAGTATTCTTATAAAATAAGTGGTATTAAAAGAAACATCAGTGGCTTTATACATCTAAATCACCTTTAAGCTCCTCCTTCAGCACTACAGCGACTACAAGTTAAATGCAAAATGGTTAAGTATGCAAGATTTACTTTTCCTGTTTGATTGCTGACTTTTCTACACTTCCTAAGTGAGTTTCATCTTTCTTGAACCTTAAAGGTAGGATAAAAATTAATCTAGAGATATGATCTTAAGTGGGAATTGAAAGGTGTTAAATACTTGACAAGTTTGGCTGCAACAGGTTCTAGAAAGAGACCTTAAGTCAGAACAAATTTTACATACTGCAGATTTGCAATCGTATGAAATACCCAGGTTATCATAAAAGGGTTAAGCTGGAGCCATTTTCTTCGATAAGTCTGATAATTATGAAAGAAAAAGACTGTATGTAGTGAATATATAATCACTTTCCATCTACACCATTCTTGATTTGTATAATATAAGGGGGGTGTTTACACCTGTGAACAAATTATTTTCAGTATTCAAGCCTCGTTTCAGATTCAGAATATCAGACATATACCTCATAAGTATGGGGTTAAGTTTTAACATGATAATTGTCAATACCATCCTTCACTTGTCGTTTTCAAACAACATAATGTTTATGAGCATTCAAGGTGAACATAGTGTGTGTGGCAGGGTTGCGTATTCCATAGAATCTCCAGCCTTCATCCAAATCTCAAGATTGAAGAAAGATATTAAACACAAAGACACAAGGTAAGTCATTTTAAAACAATGAGAAGGATACAGAATGAGGCAGCTTGCATTCAAGAATAACTGTCAAGGTTGGTGTAGATAGGCGCACTTTTATCTAGTCAAAATTCAGAGCAAATGGTTGAGTGAAAAACGGTTCTGTATAAAATTACTTATACAAATGCACATTATTACCTAAACAAATGTTACCACCAGTTATTAAACCAAATTCATCCTAAACTTAAAATAATCAATTCAGTTTCAATAAATAAACGACAATATTAGTCTACTCTTTTGAGATAGATCACGTATCGCTTGTCCAAAAGGTAAGGTCTAATTCTATAAAGATATAAATAACAGAGTATCAGAAGTAACTACTTACAACACAATATTTCAAGTTCTGAAAGTGTGCATCCTAACATGACAATTCACAACCCTTCCCATCTATACTCATTGCCCCTGCAGCCGTTACTAAGTCAACAACTAGTAACGAGACCAAACACTTCCAATCTCCAGCTCTGTCACTACTAAGTAAACAGTCTAATAGCACCCCGTTTTTCCTTACCTCATGCGCTTTGTACATAAAAAACAACGATCACAGTGACGACCGAAACATTAATTTTGTAAAGCAGTCACTCAATATCTACCCTTTAGTATCTGAACAATGTGAAGCTCAACATTTAATCCCCAATCAAAATCTCATCCTAAATTCTAAGTCTAACCTCTTCATCCTTGATGCTTTAAACTACTTCAACCTTATTGGCCACTCGCTTAATCTTCGCCTATTAAACGCACGATCAGTATGCAACAAAATGATCGACTTAGCTCTGCTTGCAGCAACCTGCCAACCCTCAATTATTATGGAAACTGAGGCATGGACTACCCCTTATGTCTCTGATCTAAGTATATCTCTAGATAATTATAAACTGTATCGTAGTGACAGGCTACATGGACGTGGAGGAGGTTGTCTTATATATGTTAACTCGAAATTAAACTCACTTCTGTTTGATACAGCAGGTCTAAATAAATTACAAGACTCGGTGTGGATTGTTTTAAGACCTGCTGTCTCAGATTCTTACTTATTCGGCTGTGTATACCACCACCCTAACCCATCAGCAGAGGATATCACCTTACTGTCAGACATTTTTACACTGGCCTCTGCTCTACCCTTTACAGGTAAGGTTATTTGTGGAGACTTTAATATGCCTGATATCTCATGGTTTCCCGCCAAGGCACCGAAGTGCTATGACTTACTTATGGAAAGTCTAGAGCTTGGTGGTTGGTCGCAGTATGTCCGTAGCCCTACCAGATACAAAAACACCTTGGATTTAGTTTTTACACATGAACTCACCCTATGTACCGTCCATACAGGGGAACAATTCCCAGGTAGTGACCACAATATCGTCATGTGCAACTTCAACTTAGGAACTACAATGTATAAATATCCTGTTACAATACCTAGCAGACCCTTCCACAAGATAAACTGGACGAGCATTGTGGCTTATTTCAGACGCCTTGACTGGAACAATTATCTCATGGAAGATGATGCTGATAAGCCAACTGATATACTCTACTACAACACTTACAATACGCTTGACATAGTTGCGCCTATAAGATATACTATACCCGAGATTCCAAAATGCATGCTTATCACCACTACTGCGCGAAGAAGCCTACGTAGACATGCATCTAAATTCTACAAGTTTAAAGAATTTTCCTCTATTATAACTATGAAAGAAATATATGTTAAGGCTGAGGCGGATCGTATACAAATGGAAATCGCACTAGAAAAACAGGCTACTATACAAAATAACCCTACAAGACTTCTCAAGACCCTCCGGAACAAAATCAGTAGCACTAAGATAAAGGGTGGAAACCTGTTTATCTGTGGCAATAAAATATATGATGACCCTTGCCATATAGCTGATTTATTCAATGAGCACTTTACCACTACACATACCGTTGAAAACCACATAGATGGGAACGAACCTATTACGCCACTACCATGCGAAATAAGGGAGATAACTTTCACTATAGAAAATATTACGAAGGGCCATCACTACGCTAAAGCACTCATACGCCTTGGGCCCTGATGGTATACCAGCCAATGTACTCAAGTATGGTGGTGCTGACTTCCACCTGGCACTTCTTAACTATTTACAATATCACTCTCCACTGCATGCTACCCTACCCTATGGAAAACTACATGTGTCATTCCTAAGTTTAAATCCGGACCTGTAGGAAATATAGAGAACTACCGACCTATCAACCTTAACCTCTGTTGTATCAAGAGTAATGGAAAAAATAATCAAGGTGGAATTACTCGGTTATCTACTTAAGAACGAACTGATCTCCCCCTCCCAACATGGATTCTTAAAAACTAGGTCTTGTGACACATGCATGCTAGACTATCTAGATGACATAACTACGCATCGAGACAAAAGATTTCTAGTAACCACTTTATTTCTCGACTTCAGTAAAGCCTTCGACAAAGTCCCGCATAAACGACTACTCATTAGGCTAAAGTCATACGGGGTCAAAGAACCACTTCACTCATGGTTTGCGTCTTTCCAAGAAGGAAGACAGCAAACAGTATAGTATAATAATAGCCTCTCATTACCTAAACCAATTACTAGCGGCGTAATACAAGGAAGTGTACTGGGTCCTTTATTGTTCATCATTTACATAAATGACATAATTAACGTTATAAAACATGGTCGACCGTATTTATATGCGGATGATCTCAAGATAGTATATAGCTATACACCGGATGTTTTAGAAGACATGACTCTAATTCAAAAGGACCTCGATAGCCTAACGCCTGGAGCCAAAAATGGCAACTACCACTTAACCATAATAAATGTGGAATCATGCACATAGGAAACCATAACCCCCAGTTCAGGTTTTATCTAAATGGGTCTAAAGTCCAAATACTCCAATCAACAAGCGACTTGGGCATTAAATACTCAGGTAACTTGAAGTTCACAGAGCACGCCTCCTCTATAGTCTCGAAAAACTAGAAAATTAACAAGCTTCCTTCTAAAAAACGTCTTTACAAGGGAGGCTAAACTTACTTTGTTTAAGATATGTGTAAGACCTACACTCGAGTACTGCTCATTTATCTTCTCGAGCATGAATAGCATAGACAGGAAATGTATAGAAAGCGTACAAAGAAGTTTTACACGTCGAATTCTAGGAACTAACAGCAACATGAACTACACGGCTAGATGTAAAACACTCCCCTTAGAACCCTTGAGTCATCGCCGACTACGATATAACTTAATATTTTTCTATAAAATTATCACCGGAATATCATTCTCAGCCTTCTCTCCTCAATGGAACCAAACGCCTAGATACGATCTTCGAAACTACGAGGCAACATTACTTATCAATAAGTACCAAGCACAACAACGCTGTAAGTTATTTATCGTACTCTACAGCAAACTCTGGAATAAGCTAACACAAAATATTCGCACTACTGACTCTATCCTAAGGTTCAAACGACTGATCACCACATACCTAGAATCCATAGACTTATACAAATTCGTTGACGACTTACCACTTAACGTTGATTCAACCAGCAATGGCTTATTATTAATATTAGATTTTAGAGGACATGACTATACGTGTTTTTTATTCCGTCGTCTATCGTTTCTTGTCATATTGTGTATTTGTTAGTTGAATAGGCTGGCATTTATCATTCACCTCGTCGGTTTGAGCACACATCAGTTTGTTTCAAGGTAGTAAATAAAATTTATTTATGAAGGCTAATATAACCCTTCAGTTTTGTTTATTTTGGGGTATGTTGTTCAGCCTGAGTGTCGCCGTTAACTCGGATTGTAATTTGTCGTAGCCTTATCTTAGGTTGTTTAATTTTTAGTTCAGGTTTAGTTGAGTTATCTTGTTAAACAACTTGTTGAGGAATGAACCTTGGTTGACTAAAAATATCCAATTTGTAGCCACTGTTGGGAGGTGTTTGTCATCGCATGATGTTACTAGTTAAGACATGTCAAGGTCAAAAATATCTGCTAACCCTAATTTATCATTTGTAGAGTTGTCAAGCAGTGACATTTGTATCCTGAGGTATGTTACAAACTTCCCTTATATAAGTAATGGGTATTATTGTTAGTTGTTGCTTGTGGTGCAATTGTTGCATGTGGATCCCTCACATCTGTTCGTCAGACGTTTAGAGAGGGTTAAATCTTATTGTGACTTTTATATTTTCATAGCGGATTATTTACTCACCACTTTTGCATTAGGCAGTGAATAGTTTTACACACTTAGGGCAACTGAATTAAAAATAATAATGGGCGATCTTGTTTATTTGGTTTCTTATTAGTCTTATAACTTGGCTTTGAAGTTATAGCTTACGACATATCCTTAATCAGGTATACATTATTTCTGCGAAAAGTGTGCGATAGGGAATAATATATGACACCACATGACAATGCAATAACGCTCTTACCACTTTTGTTGCTACGATGTCAATTGGACACACCCATCGCATGGTTTTCAAGATTTTCTTCCTTATTATGATTCTATACATTTGAAGGTGGTATCAGTAAGTTGGGATCAAGTGTCAGCTCATTTAAAGATTTATTTAGTGATCGTATATCATAACTGTTGCGGACTGTGTCATGGTGACTGTCATATAAAATGTCAGAAGTCTTAACCTGAGAGGTTTTTTTGGGTATTAGTGAGAACGTCGGACATTGGTTTGACCCTCTTAGATGGGCTGGCTGAACTACTGAGAAGATCTCTTTTGTGTTACTCTCCACATGATTGTCGGTCTTTCTAAAACCGATAGAATAAAAGCCAAATGT
Organism: Schistosoma japonicum; assembly: GCA_025215515.1. Classification (NCBI taxonomy): domain Eukaryota; kingdom Metazoa; phylum Platyhelminthes; class Trematoda; order Strigeidida; family Schistosomatidae; genus Schistosoma; species Schistosoma japonicum. The sequence goes on along the minus strand of CM046062.1, from coordinate 32,489,364 downwards.
AAACAAAGAAAACCCACCGAAAGAATTTCCAGAAGAAAAAAGGGTGAAGGAATCTTAATTTTAAATTCGTGTTCAGAATACATTTCTTAATCCATGATATTAACTTTAAAACTCTCTCAGTATGCGAACATCCCAACAGACAATTCGTACTCAAATTGATTGGGTATTTTACAGTTTTTCACGTTGAACTACTTCTCTACCAGTCACGAGAAACTGGTATAATTTATTATTATTATCATCGCTCATGATTATCTGATATATTGGCATCATACCTGAGTTTAATGCCTTCGAGATATCATTTCCTCACAATTAGCCATGGTGGTCGACGTTCCTTGAGATCAGAACATAAGTGGACTAGAAAAGACAGGAGATAGATTTTGTCTGAATTCTCTGTGTTTAACTAGAACTATTATAAGACACTCTGGGCTTAGACCACTATCTGATAATTACTGATTTTAGCAGGAGTTACAGAAGGCTACGGTTTGATTATTCAGAATTCATCACCACTAAAATACTACATTTAATAGCTGTGATGGTAGTATAGACATTGGATAGTCAGAATTTTGTGATATTATCAAGGGTACACAATGCTGTAGTTCAAACAACGTGAAAGTAATAGTCTGAATACAAAGCCTGAACCTGCGGATTGCATAAGAAGATGTAATAACGAGTATCTGTTCAAGCCGTACCAAGAAGCCACACATTATCACACAGTCGTTCGAAGGGGGAAAATCACCCTATCCCCTCCCCGACAGCTTGTCATTATTTCAATGAAGGGAATCACTTAAGAATTTCAAAAGTATTAGCAAGAATAGGAAAAACTTAATACTGTATTCATAAAAAATAAACGACCACTGAAAGTGTGATCTGGACTTCAGTGAACGATTGATCAAGTCCCACATAAACGAATGCTCACTAAATTAAAGTCATTCAGATTCAAAGAGATACTTCACTCATAATTTGCATTTTTTCTGAAAGGAATACAGCAAACAGTAGGGTTTAATAACAGTTTATCATCACCTAAATAAATTACCAGCGGCGTTATACAGTAAGGTGTCGCTGGGACTGATCAGCTTCAATCTATAACAAAAAGTCAACGCGAAGATAAAACTTCATCCTAATACAAAACTTTTGCGTTTGTGAGTAGCGTTTCTCCATATTCAAATTTTTAACGATTTTGTGTTTCGTTACTTCTACATAGCAGGGTTGGAAACCAAACTTTGGTTTACACTTCTATGCACATCATCTTAGGCATCGCTAGGAGCTATCATGAGAAATTTTCTGTTATTTCAACTCACTAATAGCATTCTACAAAAATTTATTTCAATAGTTCTGATCTCCATCTTCAAACTCTAGGGAGCCATCCGAATGCAAAGATCGTGATCTGTCTCTGTAACGAAAGCTGAATCTAATGGTTCTCAACACTAACCAATGAAAGCTTCATAAACTTCTAAAGGACTTCGCTGACATCCTCAAATTTACAATATAACTGTGATATATGATCGTAAAAGGAGTGCAGACATTTTGTGATGAGAACTGAGGCTAACAATAAAGTAGATTATGGCGCCACATCAAAATCAGATTATCACTTAGTATCGATACATTGTTGCTGACTAGCAAGGTAATAAAATGAAAACTTCCAACAAGGATTTACTTTATGGGTACTTCAAGATACCAGATCGAAAGATTACTCCAGAAGCTCATTCCTTATTCAGGGTTGGAACATTTAACAAAGTAAGGAGGGTTGACCTGACTGAAACGCTTTACACACTGACTGAACTGATGACTTTTTGGTGGACGACTTCAAATACTTGTAGCGACTTAAGTTGACTAGCTAAGAGTTGACTCCATAACTTATGTATACACGAAAATAAGGAGGCTTAAGTATTCATTTACTTCCTTATTCTTTATAGGGATTAAATTTCCTATTATCTTATATTGAATGTTGAGTGACATTGTGTGTTTGAATGACTAGCATCCCGCTCGAACTGTCTCCTGCCCACGATACAAAATAAAGACCTATTACCAAAGATTATTGTTTCTTCTGTTAAATATAACGGAACGTACCTAAACGCTAAACTGGTGAGCCCTGTATTGAACATTATACGTAACTTTTTACTGTACGTTAAATAAGCCTTTCTGTTTTTGCAGTAATTGAGATTACGTATTTATAGATATAGTATACGTAGTATTTCACTTTTATCGTTAGGTACTACTATTAGACTCACCGTTTTCCGTTTTTTATTACATTATTATATTGTTCATAACATGTCAAACTCAATCCGACCAAAAGCCTAGAGGATATGTCAGCAGTAAACATAGACACCGTTATGACTACAAAAGTCCGACTACCAGAATTCGATAGTGTTGATCTCGAGTTGTGGTTTGCTTGGCTGGAGCACTATTTCACGAGACACAATATAAAGTCTAAAGGAGTTCGCTATCGAGACCTATGTTTAGTCCTACCCCCTTCAGTAGCCAAAGGAGCCCGTGACTTAATTTTAAGTCCACCAACACCACAACCATACACTATCCTAAGACGAGAAATAATGAATCGTCTATCATTATCAGATGGACAAAGGCTTTTCCAGGGAGAAACATTAGGTGATAGGTCACCACCAGTGACAACACAGTGGGTGAAGCAGTCCTAAAACAAGGATGGATACAAGCTCTCCCATGCTACGTTCAACACTGTTTGGACGCACAAGATCCTGATACCTCTCTATGTCATTTAGCCCGGATCACAGATCGAATAATGGAAAGAGGTCCCCCGACCGCATCACGCATGATACATCATACTCAAAAGGCGGAATCAACAAATGATCCAGTTAAAGCACAACTGATTGCGAGTGTTAAAAGTTTCACAGAGGCTGTCAGTAAAATGCAAACAAGTCATAGAAATAGGAGCAGGTCACCACAACGACCAAGATCCGAATCACGGAACAGGTCACAAGGGTCCAGACAATCTGGACAATTTTGTTGGTATAACTGGAAATTTGGTACTCAGTCGACCAGATGCAGTCAACCATGCGCCTGGCTCAAACAGACCCCGAAGAACCAGTGAAACGAATAACCCCTCCACAGGTTGTGACAACTGAGGAGGAGTGCCTAAACAGCCGCTTATTTTACGTTAGAGACAAAAATTCAGGACAATTCAGAAGACAATTACCTTGGGTTTTTCCTGTAGCTGATCTAAATCTGACAATATGAGGGATGGATTTCTTAGAGAGATATGAATTTCTAGTTAACACTAAAAAACGACGTTTGACATTAAAAGTAACTTCGAAATGCACAAAAGGTACAGAAAGTCATATCACATCTATAAATTTAATACAAACTCCTCTAGTAACAACGGAAAAGTTCCAGGATAGACCCAAGGAATTTCCAAACCTAACAAAATCAGACCCTTATCCTTCCAAAAGTAAGTTAAAAGTATGTCATATAATGAAAACGGAAGGTGCACCTGTTTCGCTAAGCCCAGGAGATTAGCACCTGATAAGCTTAAAATAGCTAGAGCCAAATTCGATAACATGCTACAGCTGGGCATAATACGTCCATCTGATAGCCAATGGGCATCTCCTTTGCATATGGTTCCAAAGAAAAATAAAGGCGATTGGAGACCGTGAGGGTATTACAGAGCCCTTAACCGTCAAACGGTACCAGACAGGTACCCGATCCCACACATACAAGACTTTATGAATGGTTTACAGGATTTGAAGGTATTTACTGAAATCGACTTAGTCAGGGCATATCACAATATTCCAGTAGCTGAAGAAGATATTCCGAAGAGAGCTATCACAACACCTTTTGGATTATTCGAGTTTGTACGCATGCCATTCGGCCTACGGAACGCTGGCACAAACATTCCGAAGGTTTATGGATAATCTACTTCGAGATATGCCTGTTTGCACATGGGTACATAGATGACTTACTGATTGCCAGCCCGGGCTTAAAATCACATTAACAACATGTGAGAGCGGTGTTAGGACGATTAAATCAAAATGGCATGAACATTCATCAAAGTGTGTTTTTGGTGTAGAAACACTAAAATTCCTCTGGCATACCATAAGCCCTGAAGGAATTGCACCAATCAAACATGAGGTAGACACTATTAAACAATACTCTACACCATGCTGTCTAACGCAACTTCTAAGTTTTCTAGGTTTGATAAACTTTTATCGCAGATTCATACCCGGTTGTGCACAACTAATGCAACCAGTTGACGGAGTCCCTAAAAAGAAAACCGATGGAATTCAAGCTAACCTATGAGGCTGTCGAAGCTATTAACCAGTTCAAAATATAAACTTTCTCAAATATCTACATTAACTTATCCAAATTCTCATTACTCTTTTGCTTTGATGGTAGATGCTTCGGACAAAGCCATAGGCAGTACTCTTAACCAACTAGTTAAAAGCGCCTGCAAACCGATTGCATTCTTCTCAAAGAAACTCGCTCCAGCAGAGACGAGATATTCTACCCTCGGTCGAGAACTCGCAATCTACCTAACCATCAAACATTTCCGACACATACTCGAAGGTAGGGAATTCACAGTTTATACGGATCATAAACCGTTAACCAATGCATTAAAAGCAAAAGCCGATAAATACTCACCTCGAGAAGTCCGACACCTCGACTACATATCACAGTTTACCAGTGATATACGTCATGTAAGAGGTCAAGACAACTAAGTGGCAGACGCATTATTTCGATTAGAAATAAATATAGTACAACAGTCAACAATAAATTTTGAGACTGAGAGATAGTCAGGAAAATAACCTAGAATTACAAAACCTTCTGTCAACTAAAAGCTCTAGTCTCAAACTAAAACAGCTTTCATCACCTATGAATAATGTTATGATTTACTGTGACAACAAAGGCGGTGACCCGACCTTTTGTTCCTAAAAATATGCGACAATTAGTATTTGGTAACTATCATTCGTTGTCTCGTCCTGGAGTAAAATCTTCGACTAAACTAATGAGTGCCAGATACATATGGCCAAGTCTTTTGAAGAATGTACTTAAATGGTATAGAGAGTGTTCGGCGTGTCAACAATCAAAAGTTAACCGACACACAAATTCACGCATTGGAAGTTTTCCCCAACCGGATGCACATTTTGCACATGTCCATATCGACTTAGTAGGCCCTTTACCACGTTCAAATGGTTTCACGTATCTATTTACATGTATAGATAGGTGTACAAGGTTTCTTATAGCCGTTCCAATCACGGACATTCACAGCCGAAACAGTGGCTAAAGCCTTCATGCAGAACTGGGTGACCATTTTTGGTACACCTATAACAATAACGACGGACTGAGGAGCACAGTTTGAATTTGACCTATTCAACAACTTAGCTAAACTTCTAAGCTCCAACAGAATACGTTGCACGGCATATTACCCTCAAGCTAATGAGATGGTAGGAGCGGTTCCATCGTCAACTTAAGACCGCTCTTATATCTCATTCAAACACCAGTTCAGTGGACAGAATTCCTACCATTAGTAATGTTGGGAATACGAACAGCTGTCAAAACTGACTCACAATGATCAGCAGCAGAATTAGTCTTTGGGACCACTCTTAGACTACCAAGTGAGTTTATTAACCCACACACTGACAGTAAAACACTCGATTTAGAAACTTATGCAGATTAACTACTGGACCAAATGTCTAAGCTTAAGCCAATTAACACTCGTGAACAGTCACGAGCGACACTTTTACCTAAGGATCTAAGTAACTGTTCACACGTCTGGATAAGATATGACAAAGTAAAATCACCACTTAGCCCTCCTTTCGAAGGTTCATTTAAGGTTATTTCGAGGAAACCGAAATATTTTGTAATTCAGAAACAAGGAAACATCGACTCAGTAAGTAATAATAGTCTAAAACATGCCTATCTAGATAATGAATTCCCATGCGTGTTGTTAGGTAGCTTGCCCGACCAAACAACCACGGAATTAAAAAGTGTAAAAGTTAAGGCTGTACAAGTGGCTCAAAGCGTTAGATGGGCACAACCGATTATCCAGGTAGGAATGCCCCACGTTTTTAGTTCAGTCTAAAAGGTAATAAAGTCATGTCTAAAATTATAGATTTTGTTAGTATATTTTATTTTTTAATAATTTATAAGAACTTGCACACTTGTAAGATTAGAATCTCCTTATTTATTGGTTGACTTTAGAAGAAAAAACTTCATTATGACTTGCATGCCTACCACACATCGAGTGAGTAATCTATAAAACGCAGATTATATCCGTAACCTAATAAGCATAAGCACTCTTATGTTCTCGGTAATTCGTTTTTTTCTAAGTATTTACTATAAATTTTCATCTTAACGGTTACTATCAGTACCCACCGTTACGAACCCAGTCATAAAAGGCGGCTGTCACATGTTCAAGGTCGCATATTCAGTCTGACTCCTGGTATGTTCAAGCACTTATATATACTTTTTTTCAATTAAATTGATATACCTATTTTTGTAAAATACATTTGCATGCACAGATATCTACACCCTGTTCATTTTCTTCCACGTTTTAAAGCAGTCTGGAAACCGAACACTTACGTAGAAACCGAAGACTTACCAATTATTATTGTACATTTTATTTTTGTACTTTAACTTTTTATACACACAGTGGAGCGATTCTTTAGGTGTGATGGAGTTTCAACAATATTTTTTGAAGTAGATTCTTCTTTCATTTTGACTTGAAGGGCGACTCAAGAGGCAGGTGAGTAAACACCTGATAACCGGACAGAGCATGAGAAAATCGTCTCTCACCAACATGGTGTTGGGTAGCCCGCTCGCGGTACTTCCTCAGATATTCTTGCTTCATTATTTTACTCTCAGTTATTTTCCAAGTTCTGGTCACAAATAAGAGATTAAGTTCAAGTATCCTATTGTCATTTTCGGAAGAATGTAAACGCTGCAAATTAGGTAACAAGTTCTAAAAGTAAATGTCATCTAAGTAGTATCGTCGAATACTAACAGACTGTTTGCCATTAATCTAATGTCAAGTGCTGGACATGCTAGTAATTATATATTGAGCTACAGTAGCGGAACTACGATAATTTTACTACTTAGGGTTAATCGAACCGACGTTCCTACGGAGGAAGCTAATGTAGCGACCTTCAGTTGACTAGCTAAGAGTTGACTCCATAACTTATGTATACACGAAAATAAGAAGGCTTAAGTATTCATTTACTTCCTTATTCTTTATAGGGATTAAATTTCCTATTATCTTATATTGAATGTTGAGTGACATTGTGTATTTGAATGACTAGCATCCCGCTCGAACTGTCGCCTGCCCACGATACAAAATAAAGACCTATTACCAAAGATTATTGTTTCTTCTGTTAAATATAACGGAACTGTACCTAAACGCCAAAAGCTTAAGGCAATTGAGTTTTGTATTCTGCCTAAAGAGAGATGCCAATTAGACCATCAGGCGAGTAAAGCTGACATTTCGGCCGTTAATACTATCTACAGTAAATAGGCCCTACCTTTCCGTTATCTTCATTAACGTTACCCATGTTATAAATTTATTCCATCTAATATCGTCACATTCAGTTTTATATTTATCTCCTTACATTTTGCCTTTAATTTTTCGTGTGTTCACCTATTTAAGTTATCCTTCTTTATTTACTTTAAGAGCAATTTAATATCTCTGTCGTCTAGCTTGTATTCATCATGTATATGTACACTAAAATAATAAACATTTAGAACTAACTAGCAGGTGTCTGTATTGGTAACCAAACCTCTGTGACAGAATGTCATTCGTATTTTCACATGTTATTCAAACTGGAGCATTTACCAGTACCTGTGAAATCGTGTCACTAAACGGCCCCATCGAACGCTACCAAAAGCTAAAAACCTGACATACAGATGTTAAAGCAGGGGAATTACTTGGTTTATCCTAATTAAACAGAGATATTTGATGTTGGAAAGAGAAGAGGCAAACATGCTGATTCTGTGGATACCGTCCTCTCTGGCAGTACAAAACAGGGCGATTTAGGTCATACCTTAACTTACACTTTGGATAAATGTGTACGGCTACCAAAAAAGATGCAGCCAAAGGTTGAACTATTATTTACTTCGTCTAAAAGCAGTAACGAATGCTTGTTCTCAAATTAATCCTATCAGCCTAAAAACGTATTCGGCTTCGCCTTGAGACACAAAACATTGCACTTTTTTCAATAAAAGTAGCATAAATGGCTCATAAAAGGAATCAGGCTGTTTAAAAAGTAGGTTACACTGCTCAACTAAATGACAACTGATGACCAGTTACGTTCCATCCAGTCTGTTCTACTAAGTTACACTGGAGCCATAGAAAAGTTAATACCAGTACATACAATCACAAAGAGTGCAGTCCACCATGATGTTCTTCACTGTTTACATCTAGGTAACCAACATAAAATATGCATCGAAAAATACCTATGTAAGGCGGCTTTTGTTGTCAGTGATGGTTTGCTACACTTAAAACACTGCCCTTGTGACTTCTGCAATCTCATTAGTCAATTTCAAGAGGTGTTATAACGACTATGTACACATAGGCAGATTGCCGTTGTTTGTATGGCAGACCTCGTTTCACTAACACTTCTTGCACCACACAACCATTACTGTCACTGAAACCTACTATTTGATAATACATATATTTAAGCCAACTTTTATTTTATTTCATCTTATCTGCTATTTTCTTCATTCGTATTTCGTTCATTAAACCACTCATTATATTCTCGCTGTTCACTCTCGTGTAAATAATCATTTCAATAACTCACTTCATAATAAATTTATGGCAAACTAATTCGCCGTTCATATATATAATAATATGATGCAGTAATGTTTCTTATGCCATTATTTATCTGTGACATACGCATTAATTCATTCTCAACTAGAATCAACGTACGAATTAATTTTCAGCAACCGAAAGGTATTATGTATGTAATAAGCTAGTGTTTTCACATCGAAAGCTACCAAGACTAGGAGCCATACCTCAACATAAAGAAGACAGCATAATTAGTTTGAACTAATTCAGTTAGGAGTGATTGAATATTGGAAGGTCGTTTCCATAGTTGGAAATGTGACTTAAAGTTCTGTTGAATTGAAAATGGACTGTCAAGATACAGAGACTAAGGTATAAAACCAAATATCTTGGAAATCTGACTATCAGGAATTAACTCTACTGAAGGAATACAAATGTGAGGGTACCGAATATGTCGGTGAAAAATTAGAGATTAAAAATCAAAGACACACTACGGATGAAGATACAAGTGAAAATAATTTGGTTGTATTCTTAAATTCAGAAGAAAAAATTAGTACTAATGAGAAAGTGGAAGGTATGTTCATGCCTGATGTTGAAATTAATTAGATTGAAGGTAGCGGTGTCACACAAATTGATGAAAATAGCCATGGTAACGGAGAGTTATTGGATGGTCATATGAACGAGAATTCACTGAAAAATGAACTTAGGAGGAGATGTTCAAACTATTGAACAGGGTTCTGATTTACATGTTATGGGTTATCATGGTGATAAACATGGGATATATGAAGACGTTGACGAAAATGAAAAGGGTTCGGTTGATGGACTCAACATTTCAATCAGCAAAAGCTAGTGAAGTAAAAGGTGATAATTCTACAGTCAGTCAGTTTAAAGCAGCAGAAAATCTTGAAAGTCGAGAAGAGTTATTAGAAAAATACAAACAAACTATAAACGAACAAAGAATAGTTAAAGAATTGAATCTTCAGCTCCAAACAAAGTTGGCTGAATACTTTAGGCGTAAGAAAGTTGAAGCAGCAGACCAAGAAAGTACGAGATCAAGTATAAGTGGTAGTACAGGCGACCCTACTATAGACTATGAGCAGAAATACAACAAATACTTATTAAACCTAGCTGATCTTCATCATCAGTATAAAATGATGCAGGTTTCGTATAACCAACAGATTGAAGAGTTGAAAAGCCAATGCGAAACTCAACAGGCAGAGGTTGATAAGGCATATGCAGAGTTCATGGAATTTAAATATAATATAGCCAAAAAGTCAATATTTAGTGACACTAGGAAACCAATTAACCCTAAAGTGCTTACTTCTATATTCACGACCGAACAAAACTAAGGAAGCGATAGTCAGGGAAGTCAGACTGGAAAACATAAAGTTAAAAAATGAGCTAGCAAAGCTTGAAGCCCAATTAAAATCAAAAAGCGAGCTATCAGAAGGTTTGCATTTAATTGATTTCGAACAGTTAAAAATTGAAAACCAGACATATAATGCAAAAATCGAGGAGAGAAATGAGGAAATATGCAAATTAAAGCACAAAATTTCAAACACAGTCCAAATAATGACTCACGTGAAAGAGAAACTTCAAGCTGTTCTAGAGGACAACATTAACCAGCGGAAAAAGCTTGATGACATTGAAACGGACCTGAAACTAAACAGAGATCAGTTGGCGAAAATGAAACAGACAAAGGAACGTCTTAGAACTGAAAATGCTAGACTACGTGGATCGTGTGGACTCTTGGGAAAGAATGATTTATTGCTGAATTATGAAGATGTATTTGATTCTGTGTTAAATAAAAGACATTCTTTGGAAGAAACTAAACGGACTATCACCAACTACCAAATTGAAACAAGGGGTTTGGCTAGAAAAATTAAAAACCATCAAAACAATAGGACAGTACTCTAGGCCTTATTATTTGTTTCAGATGAATCCAATTTCAAAATTTGTGATTGTTCAGGATGTCATTATAAAGGATGCTAAGTATCTGTTTAATCACATAATTCAGTAATTTGATTTTTCTAAATAAAGAGCGTTGTCAGTCAGTATAAATAAAAATCTAATAAATATTTGCGAATACAATTAGTTAACTTGATGGTTTTCAATTAACCTGGGGTACCCGATTCATTTGTATTAATACAAAATGATGTTTGTAGTTAGTTAGTCTATTGTGTATGTTTTATAATTTGAAGTCAAATACTATGAACTGACTTTGTTTGCGAAATCTTGAAACCAATTTTGGTTTATTTATGGTTTTATTTATGGTAGTAAATGTGTGGAGGAATTATGAACCGTTTCTTATATTATTTGTATTTATTAACCATATAGTCGATATTCAATTTGAAAATGTCAAACGATTTTAGTAAACAACTCTCAGCTATTAGTTAGATTATGTTTCATCAAAACTGATATTAACATTCAGATAAGATGTATAATCATAAATAACTATTTTTATACACATTGAATATTATACTATAAAAATTCATGACTCAAAAATAATAAATCAAAACTTCTGTTTGTTTCATAAGTGTATAAAAATGGATTAGTTACAATACATACATCGTTTAAAGTGTATGATACCCCTCAATAATTCTATTTTAATAAAATATTGCGAACTGTATTGCTGTTTCATTTATTGCAAAAAATATTTTGAAACGTTGGTTATATATTGCATAATTATACAAGCCAGTTACTTAGGTGTCTAAAAATCATAACTAAGCTTTATTTTACAATTTTCAGCTGATCTGAATGAGAGTTATGGAAATTTTTTGTAATTGACAATCATCTCATGATGCAGTTGAACAGTGTAACTATGCAACATAGCTACTTAATTTTTAAACAACTGACAAAATCAACGTCATATATAGTGATTGTGACTTAACTGTTATTTAAAAAGTATTAAAACATAATTAGTGTACAGTGTAGCAACCAACAGCCTTGCGTTTCTAATGAACCTAGAAACTTAATTAGTCTGAAGACGGCTTTCGTGTTAAAGTTAGGCGGCATTGAAAAACTTAAGCCTAATGACAATAAAATAAGTACTACTTTTCAGAGTATTTATGTCGAATGTTTAGTTTAATTTCCTTTTCCAAACTATAATACAAAACTTGGATAGGTCGGAAGGTGCATCTAGCTGAACAGTCTCAAATAGAACGAATAAAGCATCCTGGGTTTTACTTGTCAGACACATTTCAAATCCTATCATATGAGGCGTTTGCAATTATACGTCTCAGAAAAACGAATTTCCGTTATCAGCTACAAACCATAAGGAAAATAAACGGTCTTTAGCTTACTATCAAAATTGACTTAGTTGGATCAAATCTTGCAGAAAATAAACGTTTATTAGAGTTTAGAACTGCTCCTCACTATAATTTCAAGACACAATTGGTTTCAAGATTTCGCAAACAAAGTCAGTTCATAGTATTTGACTTCAAATTATAAAACATACACAATAGACTAACTAACTACAAACATCATTTTGTATTAATACAAATGAATCGGGTACCCCAGGTTAATTGAAAACCATAAAGTTAACTAATTGTATTCGCAAATATTTATTAGATTTTTATTTATACTGACTGACAACGCTCTTTATTTAGAAAAATCAAATTACTGAATTATGTGATTAAACAGATACTTAGCATCCTTTATAATGACATCCTGAACAATCACAAATTTTGAAATTGGATTCATCTGAAACAAATAATAAGGCCTAGAGTACTGTCCTATTGTTTTGATGGTTTTTAATTTTTCTAGCCAAACCCCTTGTTTCAATTTGGTAGTTGGTGATAGTCCGTTTAGTTTCTTCCAAAGAATGTCTTTTATTTAACACAGAATCAAATACATCTTCATAATTCAGCAATAAATCATTCTTTCCCAAGAGTCCACACGATCCACGTAGTCTAGCATTTTCAGTTCTAAGACGTTCCTTTGTCTGTTTCATTTTCGCCAACTGATCTCTGTTTAGTTTCAGGTCCGTTTCAATGTCATCAAGCTTTTTCCGCTGGTTAATGTTGTCCTCTAGAACAGCTTGAAGTTTCTCTTTCACGTGAGTCATTATTTGGACTGTGTTTGAAATTTTGTGCTTTAATTTGCATATTTCCTCATTTCTCTCCTCGATTTTTGCATTATATGTCTGGTTTTCAATTTTTAACTGTTCGAAATCAATTAAATGCAAACCTTCTGATAGCTCGCTTTTTGATTTTAATTGGGCTTCAAGCTTTGCTAGCTCATTCTTCTGGCACACATTTGTTAACTTTTCAAACCACTGCTTCCCTATTGTTGACATTTCTTTTATACATTACACGTTAATTTAGCCAAACACAGTGTGATGTATCGAAGAAAGTAGGAATTTCGTAATTTATCACAAATACTTGTAGTCACTTATTTTAACAGTTTCTTCTTCAATGTCACTGTACAGTACAAGAGCATTTTTCAGCTGTATACGTAATAGCACCATTTTTCAACATTCATTGTGTTTACTGCATACACTATCTGCAGTTGTTGAGCTATGACGGGGAGAGTGAACTTACTCGAATAACTGAAATGTCAGTAGCTACTCCTTTCCAGTCGTCTAGTGTACTAAATTCTTGTTGAAGAGGGCTTTTCTGGGTGGCGGCTAGATCCAGTGGATCGCCTTCGGGAGCGTGACAAGCGTTTCTGAATTGCTGCAACTAACACTTGCCTATCTATTGAGCTGTTGATTTTCAACTTCAATCTGGCCACAACGACCTTCTTCGTATCCTCGTCACCGGAGGGCTCCACATCGTCAAACAGAGCCTTTACACGACCTTGAAGTAGTGTCTCAAGCACTGTCACCTTCGCCTTCTGCCATACACCCTAATCAGCTCTGCAATGGCTTTGAACTCCTGCAATAGTGTTCTGACATCCCCATGCTTAAAGGGTTGTGGTCAAGGCATTTTCATTTTGTTCGGAGGAAGCGACCCTGACCTCCTGGTCAGGGGTGCAAGATGATATATGTTCTCACCTACTCTCAGTACCAGTTAGTGAAAGGTGACGAATATGTACGCACTTCTTCACAGCCCAACAGTGGGTGATCCGTGGTCAGTGGATGAAGTGAGTCTGTTTCCCCAAACATCGAGTGGCGACCAATATATGTTGGCAATAACCGGACACGCCACGAGTTGAGTGGAGACCGTTGCAACTTTTCACCACCGAGAAGAGACGGTGATTGAAACAGTGATGCAGATCACAGAAATGGATTAATATGAAGTGAACATAAGAGCGAAAACTGGTGGTAAGAAATGTGTAACAGAAACAAAGAATAGACACTAAAAGATCACAACAATATCAAGGCAAATAGACGAAACACTTCTCAGTACGATATCTGGCGAAGCATAGAGGACGAAGAAGCCTAACCGGTAGCAGATTAGACCAGAAGAAATTACTCCCCAAATGGGAAGTCATCGCAAGGTCCTGACCGGTGTGCATAATCACGAAAGACAATAAATAGAAGCACATAAAAATAAACCAACTGCAAAGACGGGTTCTTTCGGATGATGAATCAGATACACTAAAACAATCAGCGACCACAGAACCAAGGATATCAGCGTGCAAACAAACACAACGCCTATATGAGAAGGGGCGTGTATGGTGAATGCTACTCATAAAGTACATAAGTAGTAAATAACGGAACGTCACGTGAAACTAGCAACAGTAAACAGCCTGTGATGTGAATAGCAAGATCACAGAGAGCAAGGCATGATCACAATATGTAGGAGGCAGGAGGACAACCAAAGTAAGCAAGTCTACAACTAATGATGATGGAAGGACGTAAAGTATTTGCAAGTTGATAATTAAAAATAATGTAAATACTACATATGACGTTCTCTGTTTCTAACAGATCAACCATTCGTTCTCTCCGTACCATACCAACCAAGTACCTGCTGGAGTCTTATAAAATAAGGAACTTAGTTTGGTAATATTACGGATATCAGTCGTAAATCAAATCAAAGTCATGAAGAAATGACAGCTTTAGAAAATAGTGGAAAAGTTTCTATTGCACAATTCAAATCACATTTGTGATGAATAATGTGAAAATCAGAAAGAACATAGATACGTAAAAATAGAAATCACTGAGTTGTGGTTATGAAAAGGAGGTAGATTAATAAATATTTTTCTGCTACTAGGGCAACTGAATATTAACTAATGATTCTTTTTAATGTAAAGGTCAGGTTTTAGTCTCATACATGAAATGGTCACAACAAAGCTTAATGATATCAATTCACAGTGATTATTGATCACTGCGAACGCTTTAGTTTTGTTTACTTCATATTCTGCATTTCGTAGATAGTTTATAGTTTAACTTCTAAATGTATGTTCTCCTTTAGATGTAGGTTCTTCAGGATGTATTCAATGAAATGTGATGTGACTCGTCATTCTATCTGTTAAATTTACCTCCTTTTGCCCGTACATGTAAACCAGTAAGTGTAAATTCGATGTGACATAAGACGGATATTTGTCCACTTCTATTTAAGTCATTGAACATTGTATCTTAAACAGTGGTACTAGTTTAACGGCAGGAAATGTATCCATATTTCCTGTTTAGTTAATTTTCTATGTTGAACATTCTAATACTTAATATAAAGGTATATCATTATTTTGAACCATATAAAATTAATAGTTTATAGTATGTAGTTGACAAGAATGCAACATACTACGCTACATTTTGCGTATTTTGAAAATGCTGTCATATTTTCTTTCTGTATATCATTGATTTGTTAGTTCATTTAAGTGATATAACCACTTAAACTATACTTGAGTGTAATGCATTATGCGACTATCTTCTAACTCTATATCTAATTTTGGTTTCGTGTTAGGATAATGGCTATGTGACTTTGTTGTTAACTCAGTTTTCAGTTATCTAAGTAACACTATCTTTATTATAATTTTGATATTGAGATTCTTTTGTTTTTTTAATTACTTTCAGTTTTAGATAAAATGGATTAATTACCTTTAGAGTAGTAATACTAAATTTCTGTATCATTGAAAGTAAAATCATCATAAACTAAAAAATCTGTTGATTAATTTTAATCTCATGCAATGATCTCACAACCCTTTCATCTTGAATATCTCTAAGTGAGTAAATGGTAGCTTAGTTATCATACGTTATTATTTTTTCACCTTCACTCATTTACATACTCGTTTTCAGACAGGTTTCATTCTATGAGATAAGTAATTACTGTGTTATATCATTTTGGTCAAGGTCCACGAGATAACTAGCGTCAATGGTTGAAGATGTCAGGTGACCAGGCCCGAAATCAGTAGTAATCACACAGATGTATTCACTTTAAGTTAGATTGTGACTGGCAAGCGAAATCCGAAACGCGCGTTTCATCCTATTTGGGACTCGTTGGCTGGATGTACCAGCATCCCAATGTACTCAATATTTATCTTCATTAGATATTGAATTTCATTGCATGCATTCTCTTTATTTCTCCTTTTGAGATCAAGTTCGCAGTCTAGTCTAGTTGTGATTTCTCACAATTCAGAAATTCTTATAATTACTTATGGGATTATTTATTGGCTTAAGTAGAAGCTTTAAAATATTTGAAACCAGTGATTTATTCAAAAAAGGCAGACTGATTCGTATAATTAAGTAGGTTGATGTGGGTAGGGTCAGACACGATATGGCAACTACTGATTGAAAACCAGATAAGGAATGTATGAGAGTATATTAGCACCATTTGAGCAGGGTTCTCATGGAACCAATACAGTGAAATGCATGAAATCCGTCACATATAAAAACGACAGCGATATACATAAGCTGTAGTTTTTTATTTACTCACTTGTGATACTCCATCTTTCTGTTCACTATCTCATCAAACAATCATGACTCACATATTCAGGATGTATCTGTTAGCTAGACACCTTGAAATAATGTATCCATTTAATAGCGCTAGCAAAACTAAATATGCGTTTCTTACATAAGTCCGAAGTATGTAAGATATTACTTTGTTCTTTTAAAGGATTTTAAACCATGCGTTCACCACAATAAAATGCAATTTGTGGTTTATTTAATACTTCCAGGTCCAGACAAACACAGATTAAAATTGATTTCCGAAGTACACAATTTTATGTTCAATCTTGTATAAACTTAAATGTATACAATATGCCAGGAAAATTAGGGAAAAGCATTCAAGAATAAAGCAAAGGTCTAATGTAATGTTTGTTAACCTACAAATAATTAATTAAAAATAATGGACGTCACTACACTATAGTGTTCATGGTGTTGTACAATAAGTCGTTACCGGCAATAATGAAGTTGCTCCCGGTGAAACATGAGATGGTGGAGGTGGAGCAAGTAGTAAGGGAGATGAGGGATGCTCAAAATATCTATTTGGTTCTCTTAAATGTGGATTAGAAGGTCTTTCAAAAGGAACTGAATCACCTCCACTCCATACAGATGATCGGTTATCGGCATCTAAAAAGTTAGAACCATATGAATGATGTGAATATGCTGATATTGATGGTACCAATCGCGATTGTGAATTAACGTCATATATTTTGTGTCTTTCAGATAAGATTGGCATTTCAGGAGGAAACTGAATGCTTTCCTCATGGATGTTACCATCACCTTCATGGTGACGTTGATGTATATCTGATATGTCGATTGGTGATGTACCATAATCTGACATTAGTCGACGATTACTATTACTATTACTACTACTATTAGGTAAACCGATAGCAGCTGATGCATACCATGGTTCTAACTGAGTAGATATTGTACTAAGAGTTCGATTATGAATATGAGATTCTCTTCGATATTTTTGATGGTTATGCGGCATTATTACTGGGGATTGTGAATATTGTTGTTGTATGATATCTTGTCGATCGAAAATTCCAGACGGTCGATAACTTGAAAACGATGTAGACAAAACATTATCCAGATATTTATCTCGGTTATCATAATTATCTTTTGAGTGTAGTAGATGATCAATATCCGTACTATAAAATTGTGAAGGTAGATTAGAATGATAATGATGTTGGTGATGATGATCAAGTGTGTCATGGTAATGTTGGCCAGATGAATTAGGAAAATTTTCTCCATATAAATTTAGTGGGTTTGATAATGTCGTCATTCTCCTTGTGCGTGGATAACTCCAAAATCCATCGTTTCTTAACATTCCATCTACATGTGTAGTGATTACTGCTGTTGTTGCTTCTCTCCTATAAAATAATTCATCCGGTGAATATGAACTAGGTATATAATTTAATCTACTATATGCATTCAGTTGATTATTGTTGTACTTTTGTTGATAATTACGATTTGGCTCCAAATATGTAACACCATCTTGTGAAGCTACTGAATCATAAACAATACTATGAGCTTTTCTATGATCATGAATATCATCCATAGTTGATGTTACAATATCTGGTATTGGCAAAGTTAAAATAGGCTGTGGTGGTGGTGATAAGTTTAAATGATTAGAATGTAAATTATTCATATCATTTTCAGGATGCAGTTCATGTTTCAACTTATTGATACTTTTATGTTTACTATAACCATTATTTTTATTCATATATCGTTTATAATATCCCCAATGATAAATTATTATTCCAACACTTGCTATGATTGTGCCAGCAACAAAACTTAGTAGACCAATTAAAATTATATGAAGAGTTGTAAATTTATACTTTATCCTTTTCTTGTTCATATAACCAAACGCTAAAATGAACAAAGAAAAATTTAAAATACATTACTGTAATAACTACTTCGAAAAGTTAAATAACTAAGTCATGTTACTTAATAATAGTAAGTAGTACGCTTACATAGCTCTAATTTACTGATTACTTAGATTGGCGACCCTTTCAGTAACAATTACCATGATACTTTTAGTACTTTAATGGCTAGCATTGAAATCTAGGATGAGCATTTCGTCTTATTTAGAACACTTCATCTTGATGCGTCTACATCCTAATTTTTATTACCCACTAAATTTAAGGGATTCTGTGTTGAGGTGAACAGTATGCTATATGAAGTTTCAGTAAGATCAACATTTGCATCACTTTCAGATATGGTTTTATATTATGAGAAGTGAAGATAGTATTCTGACTTTCTTAGACCTCGAATCCATTTATTTGTTTTGATATGGGATTCAGATGCTAGTAAATATTTTTTAATTGATCAACTTTGCTCATTACTTATCCCTTTAATAATTGTGCTTTAGCTTCATGATTTGACGTCTTCGTTAAGGAGATATAGCATTGAAGATAGTACCTTTTTCAAGTGGATAGAATGCTTCAGTGTGAGTTGTAAAGACTATGGAGATGACAGAGGTCAAAAACAACTTTTGGTCAGATCAATATTCCTCCGGTAGGAAACAAGCATAATATATTAATACGATGTTTCTTACCTCATGAGTCTCTACACTCCAGCAGTCTGCTTTAAGTGTTTATCAGTCACACTACCACAAATTTACGCTTGTGTATAACTCCACCACAAGTGCAAGCAGAGAATAAAAAAATACTTTGTGAGATTATTACCGTCTCGTAGAGTAGGAGAAGGGAGGTTCATCAATTCTTAGCCTCAATCAAGAAACCAAAGTAAATGATCATATGACAACGTACAATTTACTGAAAGCGATTAGCGGAGTTTCTAAACAAGTATCTTACACTTACTTTTAAAAAGATGAGATATATAAATGAAGTAACACAAATATTACTATTATATTCATAATCAAAGCACGAATATTACAATAGTCGTAATTAAATGGTACGAATTAACAACAAAACATTGATCTAAACTCCTGACGCACCTCCTGCAATATTTAATGCTAAATTTGGACACGTTTTCATTTGATTCCATGAACCAGAGCAAACTGTTTTAAAATGATGTAATGAATAAAATTCACCGATGTCAACATTAATTAATTGACACTGTCTTGTTCGCATGGTGAGTAAGTATGGATTTGTCGGATCAAGTACATTCTCCGTTAGTTGAAGTTGGTTATGTCGATTAGTTTGTGTTTGTACTGCTTCACATGATGACCATGTAGACCAAGTACTCCATACTGAAGCTTTATCGTATTTCGTGTTTACATCAGTTGGAATATCTAAGTACATATTGGTTAAATTAACTGGAAATTAAAAAAGACAACCGAATATATTATTCATATTGGTTACAATGCTAAATGAAATAGTAATGTATGGAAAAAGACAAGATAAACAGAATTAAACTAATGAAATGTAGAAAATTCATTGAATAGGTTTAACTAGTTGGTTACAAAGATTCACAATGTCTTGATTAATGTACAGGATTAATTCTTGTCAACAATTTACCTTCTGTACACATTGGTTTTAACGAATATTTCACGAATGTTATTTTTTATCAATATCTCATCGAATGACCTAGTGAACTACCTTTATGTTGAATCTGTACCATAAGCTTCAGGTAGTATATTGAAAAATCTTGTACCAGTGAGAGAAACCCATGTGTTATATACAAATAATTTTAAGAAGATATCTAGTTACTTGTGTTTAATCGTACATTCATTATTCTCATAAATGTTAATAGCATTCCTGATTTCTAATGAACGTCCATGTAAGATCAGTCTATGAAGTGAAACATAAAATTATTTAGGAAAAGAAAGATGTTTTTACTAACTTACACATAGAACATCCGTTTGATCACCATCAAACCAAATACATTCCTTTTTCATTTGTTCATATCCACTACAAATTGTTTTTTGTTTTTCTGGATTTTGATCATACGGCGTTAGTATACATGTACGTGTACGTGTTGATTTACCACCCTTATTAAGCCATTGACATTGGGGCTTTTTATTTCTATGATCATATATCATTGGAAAACAATTAGACCAATCAGACCAACATGACCAACCACTTTTACATGCTGGCTTGGAAGGACATCTGCGTAAATCAATAATAGCATCTAAACGATTGTTTTGAGAACATACATTCGACAAACATTTACGTGTACGAATTTGATACTGATCTGAAATATAAAGAAATGTACTAGAAAATTTTGTCTGTTGTTTATCTAATTGGTCTATAGATGAAATACTTTCTATTGGAATACAATTTTGATTACATTCAGACCATTCACTCCATGATGACCAGATTGAATTAGATGTTTCAATCGACTCTGAGAGAATTCTATTTTCTTCATCAGTTTGACTATTTATTATGTCTGAAAGATAACATGATTAGATAAACATATGAAAGGTAATTGTTAAATTTAATTGCGATTATCGTTTTTATTTAATAATCAGTACAGCTTTAGTTAGGTTGACTTCAATCTTTTTTTAAGACAAATCTTAAATCTAAATGGGATTTATTCGTCTAGTTTACTGTTGTCAACTTATCAGTAATCAGTAATTTCATATAACGCCTTATCAAACCTACAGTTTTCTTAAACTTATTTTCATCGAATACATAACAGATGAAATTATTCACAACACGTTTGATGCTTACTATCGCTTATTTTGCTGTTTACATTTAGTGGGTGCATTGATTACAACAGAGTGTAATTTTCATTAAACCTACCTCGCTAGTAGTGATATAAATCAAAAATTTAGTGAAATCAGTTGCAGTAAGAACATGGGCTAACAAAAGTGTATGTTGCAAAAATCAATGTTAGGCAAAAAAGATTTACTCAACAGATGATTAGCAATGATTTCAACAATCAAACGAGGTTACATGTTGACATCTTGAACTGACTTTTAGACCATAACGAGTAGGATAATCAAAAATACGATATATTATATGAATATGCTCGTAAGGTCAAATTCTTCAAACATGTGATTAAAAATATAGGTTGTGTTCGTAATAGATTGATCTCAGTTGGCCTACTACCTAGGAACATTAAATATTTGTTTTGTCCTAGCATTCGACTCGTCAGAAATGAGTAACTTCGAACAAACCAGAGAATCAAATCCTGGATCTTCAAGTCTCGCGACCAGCGCTGAATCGTCATGTCAAACTGATCGATATCCAGAAGTAGGATTTTTACTTAAATCAATTTTGACATAGCGTGAAGTTCAGTCAATGCCAATGGTGATGCCGTCTTGGAGGTGCTGATGGTCATGCGTTCTCCGTGGAGACTAGAAATTCTGGGGTTGATTGTCTGGTGGAATCGATGGTGCGCACTGCTGATAAGAACCATACTAGCTGTCCAGTGTTTCCCAGTTTTTAGTAATATCAATCCATGATAAATAAAAATAATAAATTTAGTGTTAGTCTTTACGAAATCACTTTAGCTCAACTCACTAGTTAGTAACTTCAAGATATTCCTGATGTTCTAGTGAGAAGTCGTCACCGATGGTGTTCAGAAATGCTAGGAGTGAGACAATTATGACCAATGACATTTTCTGATCATCAAGTTATATCACAAACATGACTGATTAATTGGATTCTTCTAAAGAAAATATTCCATTTATTGAAATCCTTTTACAAGTGAATTTAAGTTTGTTTGTTTCCTATTCTTTTAGTTAGATGGAACAAGTTGATGTAGTAGTTATTTCAAAATTGCATACAGAACATCAGTCAGATTTACTTTATACTTAAATTACAAAGATGTACCTACTAATAGTTGACATGAGAATCCCTGAAATCTTAATCCAGTCAGAACATATCTACTAGGTCAAATGACCCATCATAAAATTAAAATTTCTGATTCCAGCGATCAAAGTCACTGTTATTTAAGTGTAGAAGAGAGATTGTAAGTAATATCTATGCACACAACAAATAATTAAAGCTTTACTCAATGCTATAAATTTCATTGCAATAAGGAATCTTCCATGTCAATTAACCAATATTAAAACGACATGCATTCATATTGCTATTTTTCAAAAATATATTTTATGATAAATGTTGATCAACGGTTGAAAAATAGGTAACTTAAAAGCTTGAGCATGTAATCAAGATCAATGCACTTGATAATAAAATGTTTAATATTATTTTTAAGGATATTTTATGTCTCTGTTTGCTCATTTGTTCTTACTCTACGGATTAACTACATTATTACATTTAAGTATATGCTGTATTCCCATTTAGATAACTACCTACTTGTAGGTTGGATTTAAATTTAACACAGGATATGTTCATTTTATGTAATCATGTAGTCCAAAATAAAGTGAATCAAATATACACACATACAACTTACTTGATACACTTGAACATTTTTGATCAATATTAAAGCATTTTCTTTCAACAATTTGTTTTCGAACAAGCTGTAAATCTTCAGCTGATTCAAATGGTACACCACATGAATAACGTAGACGTTGTTCATAATACACTTGTGAATTTAATCGACCAGGTATTGCAGTATACTTTAATATATGTGGATTATTAGGCAATACTCTTAACCATGGTGTCCATTCTGAATGAACGATTTCTTCTATATATATAAATATTGTAAAGAATAATATAAATTGAATGTGTGTGCAATAAAGCGAAAATCATTGGTCAACAAACTGTTAATCAGACTGGGGTTATGCGTAACCGATTCAATGTTTAATAAATGTATTTTATTAACTATTCTCAATCAATCCTTTAGTTTCTTTTAGTCGGTAATTGCTGTTTATTATAGCATACTTTTATAAAACTCTACACTTTAAATGTTTATAGTTATCTGGAACAGTTTTCTATGAGCATGTTCAGTGTAGCACATACCAATATGCTGGATGAACACACAAACTGAACGAAAGCTGCAGCTTGAGATGAAATCTTCAATGAAGATTACACTCTAATGTGAAGTACTTACCTATTAAATAAACGGAAGAACGGCCAGAAGTACTGGATGAAAAGTATATTGAAAACACTATAGATTACTTCATTTCATTCGTGAATATAGAGAAGTCAACGAGAAGCTATATTTAGCCATAAGTTATTGTTTGGATGATCAATACTAGGATATGTATGCGAATTCCTTTATTCAGTGATTAGTTCTATAAGATATATTACTGAAAACAATCTGAAATATGTTTAGGAATTATATGGAATAGTAATCATACAAGTGAACACTCTATTTGTTTCTTTTAACGGCAGCTTTCGAAGTCAAATAGTTCTCTCATAATTTAAGTTTATAATCTGACAAGTATTGTTTTATGAAAATTTAGCCTACTTAGTGCTGTTCCTACCTATACAACTTTTATTTTATGTACAACCGATTGTTTTAGAATAGTAGCACTGTACTTAAGTCGCCTTAAATGCATAACTCACTTTAATATAACAAAACACCTCCCCAAAATGAAATACTTGTAATAAGTTTTTTGCCTAAAAATATTTGAGTTTATAAATTACGTAAATAACTAACCAAATATGAGGTTTGAATTGCAAAATATTTCTCCATAACTTCATAAATGTTCCTCCACATAGTTATCGTATTATTAAAATGCAGTTTATTTTTATTTCAGAATAACCAAAGAAATGGTAATTACGAAATTTAGAACTTCAGGAATACAAATGATGGTCATAGAGTGAATAATTTACACTAAGGAACTTATGAATATACTCTAACACAAATAATTATTGTTGATTGTATTATGAAGTTACATTAGCCACTGAAAAGACGGGAGTGCCGAAAGATTATTTCACATTAGAATAAGATTTGTTGATAACATTTATTAGCTGCCGATCCAGAGATTAAAGCCAGAATATTTAGGCATCGAGGAAAGCGTTTAATTTTAGACCACTAAGTTTATTCCACATGGCTTGCTTCAGTCAGTTTCCGGATATTGTGTAGCTATCATTCAGTCACACCACTGTCTCCCTCTAAACTTAGCTGAACTTGATATGCCAGGAACACCCACTAGAGCTTCTGTTATTTGATCATGAAATTAGTTATTATTGGATACATGATACAAATACGATTAGTAATAATACTGGTAATGTTCACAAACCGCCTTATTCTAGCAAAGGTTTCTGTAGAATACCTGTCGTTATTTTGACGTTGATTGACTTCCACCAAAGTCGAAAGAACAATCGGATAATAAAATGTATTGTAATTTCTCAATGGAAACAAAATACAATGCTGTGACAATACTCCCAGATCATTTGCCCATTATTCTGAGATCCTATCTTATTAGAAGGTTAATCTTAAAAGTGACCAGTACTGGTATAATTATTTCTATTCATTCCTACTAAGCTAGAAGGAACTATTTGTCATTGGACTTGAACTGAGAATCATTCCCATCAGTAATATATGAATTCAATCAATATTTATTAGTGTATAACACTGTGAAGAGTCGTTCAATTCGTAGAAAGCTCAAAATAAAATAGGTTCGAATTCCCAGCAATAACATACACACGATTTCGTTACAGTCCTGGACAACGTCATTAAAGATGACTTAACTCCGAAGTGAGCTGTCTAGCTTTGTCACAAGCGGTAAATTAACTTGCTTGATTATAATTTCCCACTGACTGCCTTCAAAAGTTGCCTCAGCTTCATTCGTTTATGTATTTCCGTTGACCGCCTTACTTAGATGATAGAGATCCATGTGACAGGATGCTTAACAGAAATGCGAAAACAGGAGAAGCTGTAAAATCTAAGAATTTAATCACTAGTAGGAAACATCATTCACAGCTGGTTGATTTAATGATCATAAAATAATAATATAGATCACCTGTATGAGAAGTAAATGCTTATAATTTTATCCAGAATTACAATCAAAGCTTTGCAGCAAAACAATCGAGATCACAGAACATAACATAAACAAAAACTCATATATCATTCATTTTCATTTTGGATCTTCCCGTTGATTTGTTGTAAGTCTGAAACTGGTCAGTCTCTGTTGCTATATGGGCATCCTGAGCGGATTACCTCAATATAGTGGTGTGAACATCAACATTGGAATACAGGTACATCTAGCCGGTGAGAACTAGCTAACACGAAATGCGCGTCCTGAATTCTGTTTGACAGTCAAAATCAAACTGTGTCTGCTATTGAGAAGTACATAAAACTCATAAAGACTTTCTACTCTTATACTATTGGTACCCAATTAGCAAACTGTCACGAGAATTGACAGCCACAAACGGCATTCATTAGGATTTTCCCTTAACTCTCGCTTTTTATTTAACTATGTCACAGATGTTTTTATAAAGTATAACTTCTTATTAAAATCCTCAAAAATTCGTCTCCCTCCGGGAAGCTCAGTTGTCGACTTAGAATGCACAGATGATAAAGTCCTGTTCGGTGAAGACGCTGACATCATGCAGAGTATCTTAAGTACCTTAGAATATCAATACAAACAAATCGGGGTTGTGATTCGCTCCCTCTGAATGGAAACGATTACTCCAGATATGGTCTGCATCACTTCCTAGATTTGTTACAGGTAGTGGAGTTGTTGAGTGAGTGGGTTGACCACTTCACTTATCTCGGAAGTCTAATCTGTCCTAATGGAATGGTATTTAACGAAATTTTAGCTCGGATTTAGAAAGCTAGGTTGACTTTTGCCAGTTCGCACCATTTGTAGTGTAGGCGAGATATCCATCTTTCAACAAAAGACTGAGTATACTGCAAAGTCCTTTCTGTTCTAATTTATGGGTGTGAAACTCAGGCTTCTTAAGTAGAATATACACGTAGACTGAACGTCTTTGATCATAGATATCCTTAAAGTATCGTTCATACATCACAAAATGACCAAATACAAATTACTGATGTTAGATATATAGAACTACGAAAAATGTCCAATTAATTTAAGAGGTGCTGAACTCTCGTCGACTGAGATGATTCCTTGTTCTTAACCACCTCTTACTTCTTCGTACGTTATCGACTGGTAGAAAAGTATGATGGAAGATATGTAGGGGTGTCTAAACTAATACATGGCATTAGTCCATAGTTTTATTGACTGTTTGTATAAGTCATGCTGTTAAATGAAGACTACTTGGAAGGGGTCTGTACGATAAACGTGGTCAGTAGCTGAAGACTTTGAGTGATACGGTTGAGTATTAGTCATAGTACCTCAAGTGTATTCACTCTTAACTTCTTTTAGATCATAGACCCGATTGTTCTTTCACACATACTCTCGCTTTATTTTTTCTGTTATATTCGACTCTCGTGTTATTCTCGTAAATTTGATCTCATTAAGCTAATTTAGTGTAGCAACTTAAACCTATACGTTTATGTTCCTGTTCCTTTTGTTCACGGTTGACTGTATACACACAGATATACAGTTCAATTAAAAAAGAACTAGTTATTCAATATTTAATAGTATATTAACATAAACAACAAGCAGTCAAAACGATTGACACAAGAAGTCACAGACTAAATAATTCTTTTCTATAGTGTATATCTTAGTACATTCATTAGCTATTCACCGTTTACTTAGATCAAACCAATCAGCTAATTATTCCCTGTTGTTTGAATATTTAACAAATTAATTTAGTATATAAAAATCATCCTGTAAAAATAACGTCACTGATAAATATCAACGAAGATAATGCTACTTACGTTGACATATAAAATTTTCGCAGATTCTTGAATCAATTATTTCCGAATTTACAATAGTACACTGTGATATATCACTTTGATCCCATTTGTTCATAATTGTTGAACATATTAAATGACGTGTTTTTATCCCGATTCCACACTTTGTAGAACAATCACTCCAATCACTCCATTTTAAGAAAATTTCACCTACGTGATATACTTGTTTTTCAGGTACAAGTGATAAAGAAACTTCTATAGAATTTATTGCGATCGTTGAAAAAGTAATAAGAAGTTAACAAAAATATAATCGTTACCTTCTGTAGAAAACTAAACAGTTATAAAGAACCGAATTACTATTAATAGAAACACAATTATTATGTAATTGTATGTTCATAGAGCATTAACAATTTTTACGTATTTATAACATTATATTTAGAGGAGAATGTAAATGAGATTCTATATTAGGCTGTTTATTTTAGTTCATAAACCAATACATCATAGACTTATAGCTAATAAATTCGAACGACAATTGCAAAGTTCAAATAACGATTCAATACTACTCAAAATAAATATACCAAGAAGTGTTATTAATTATTTTTGAAAACCCTAAAAACACAGAACTACCACTGTAGTATACCTTGTTAGCTAGATTATTTTGATTTGTTCTTGTAGCGTGTAGAATTTCACGTGTTTATTAGTTCCTTCATTATGGTTGATCAAATTTATAGATATTACGAATTTTGAAATGTTTTTCAGAGGTTTTTAGAGCTAATCAGTCCATTTGTAACTAAATATATAACTAGCTTTTATTTTTGGACTCAATTTTTGCAAATTAATGAAGGATAAGAGACCAGTTTTCCAGAACGTACTATATGCGTTTGCTATATACGCTTATTCAGTTCAAACAATACATAAAACACTAGAAATCTCTATCAAACTATAAAAAATCTACTTACTGTGACTGCAGACTTGACTAGTTTGTGGACAGTGTTCAACTTGAACCTCAACTTCAGCTGAATAATCATTTTGATCTACTGGTATGTTATAACTATGTTTACATGTAACCAGTGTTTTAGTATTCTGATCACTGGATTTTATTTCTATGGGCTGTGGACTATCACATCGTCGTATGCGTGTACGAATTCCGTAATCACAGTCTGATGAACAAGAAGACCATGGTGACCAAAGTGACCATGATGGATGAACTGGGAGAAAAAGAAAACTATAGAATAATTACAAAGACAAATAAATGACTAACTAAAGCTAAAATATTCTTGGTGCTTACAGAATAAAGCCTTAACTTTATGTCAAATATGATCCATGTCCTAGCTCACCTTTAAATATCATAAAGTGAAAAACTTCTAGAATAATCTTCAAAAATAATATATTTTAGCTAACCATGATTAAATATCAAGGTGTAATACAAGTATACACACTTGATCTTCTGTAATTTTTCGGTAATACACACTTGCCACGGAACCGCACACACATACACCATTTATCGATAAAGTACCGTTTAAAAAGATATAACAACATAACTACATCTAGTAGTAAACAAGTCGAAAATAATTTCCAATATTTTTTAGACTTAGCATTTCTAAACATCACAACAAGCTCATCATCTTATACTCATTACAAGATAATAAATAAACCTATCAAGAATAATACACTTTCATTTCTATTATGTAACTTATGATGTATATTAAATAAATATGAGTTGTAGACAGTAAATAAGTCTGTGTATTTATATAAGACCTAATTAATTGCCATCAAATTCAATCTCACTTATTTGAAATTCAAAAATGATTTCAATAATCTTCAGATCTATTTATCACTTTCTAGTTAATGTTTCTGTAAATTGTTTTGTTATACTTAACATCTCTATACCAATAACATTTGGAAATGTTTATGTCAAGTTAAAATATTTTGTAGAACAAAAAAATATAATTTATTTATGATATAAAATACTGAAAGTTTATCTGTAAGAAAGAAAATCTATTAATCTACAATCGTACTTTGACAATTATTAATCTCCATTCGATATATTCATCATTTATACAATCAGTACATGGTTGACAATGGCATGTAAGATTTTGATATTGATTTATTATAGTTGATCTAGTTGACATCATACAAATAATTGGTGATTGATTAGATTGTATTAATTCATTTTGTTGATTGGTTATAATATCTTTTGTTGAATATGTCCTTGAAGATTTTTCCACCAATAAGCAATTAATTTATTATTAATATTTTTTTTAAATTTATTTTTATCAAATAAACAAAAAAATGGATTGATAGTTGAAAATTTTGATAAAATATTATTATTCAATAATGTTTCATAATAATTTTTATCATTTTCTTTATATAAATGATGTTTTAATGTAGAAGAATCGAATGATAATCTTGATTTCATTTCACATTTATTTATTTCATTATTCCATTTACATGAAATTAAATTTGTGTTGATACATTCACTTGATTTTTTAATTGTTTCACATAATTGAATAAATTTTGGTAATTGAATTACATGTTTACTTGTTAATACATAAAATTCTTTACTCTAATTATATTGTGTATATTGTGCACATTTCAATTAGATATTGAAATAGTTAACCAATAAAGAGAAAATGAAAAAGAAAATGAAAAGAAAAAATGCAAATTGAACATCATAAAATAAATAAAATAAAATAAAATGATCAGTTTTATTTAAAATTAACATCACTGAAAAAGTAGACGTAATTAAGTGTTGTTACTGTTGCTAGAATTTTTGAATTGAACATGTACTTTTAGTGAGCATTTATGTAAACTTAGAAGATTGAATCCAATATCATCATGTTTTGTGATATAAATACTGTCTCTAAACTTCATTTGGTTGGTGATACTATTGAATAAGGATAGGGTAAATTCTTAATTTTTCCTGGCTTTCAACGATTCTTTAGATGGTAGTAATTCGAGAAAAGAAATTTCTTTAAATTGTACAAATCTTTGGGCATATTTATACGATTAATAAGATATTAAATAGTAAATAATTCTAAAATATGTTACATGATTAGAAACCCGTTCTCTCGTTTAGAAGAGAGCATCTATATCAAGTACTTCCAGGATTTTATAGTGAATACTTCAAACTACTTAGGATGCAGAGATCAAGATTTATACTTCACTTTTCAGTACTAAATGGTATCTACCAATCATAATAGGAATACAGTAATTTATAAAAATGACTAGACATCACGACTATAATTCATACTGAAATTTTAGTTAAAAATGTAAATAGGTATACAGTACTTGTTTGCAGTCTCAACGAGAACTAATGTTTTATTAATGACATAGTTATTTATAATTCTTTCATTTTTACTGTGCTCTACCTAGCTTCTTTGATCACTTGTCTCAAATCTGAAAATGGGTGATTCTAATCAAAATTCTTGAGAGTGTATCAATCCCTGGTATGTGATGACAGTTATAAAATTTAAAGTGACATAATATCAGGGTTACATGCTGACTGTCTTCAACCACATTACATCAAACTAAAAATCTGTAAGATCAATAGTGAATTTGGTCATTGCTGAAGGAAGCCCGGAACATAAACTTCTGAAAAACAATAGGTTAATAATTAGTAGGTTTTACATACCTTTCAAAATGATATTAACAATCAACATCCCGAACAGTTTTAACAATTTATAAACTAACAAATTATCAGGACAGTATTGAGCAAGCAAGCGATTTTTCTTATATAGAACAGTATTTGTTAAGAAGTCTAATGACATTAAATTCAACGGAATATGAATTTGATCTCAGATTAATTTCAACCGGCGTCGGCATGTGCTTGAAGGTAACCAATGAGAACCATAAACTGCCGAATAATAGCTTCTTATTAGTATTAAAACGAATACATCAGGAATAAAACCCATGGCTTTCTGTTAATTTAGAGAGTACATTAACTTCATAATATGTCGTTAACATTTGATAAAACACTTTCTATTTTAATTCACAACACGATGTTCAACACTTTAGTTTTTAAATATTTACTAATTGATGCCATTCTGTCACGAAATCCAACTAAATCTCAGTATTTACGTTATTACGTTGTGAGTGGTAGCGCTTTGATGAGCTCGCTGTGGGATCGCCATTATAGTAATAATTTGATTCTTAGAAAAACCTTGCACACTTCGATACAATCTTCGACAAACACCGAGATACTTGAATTACGATCCAGGTGCCATGCAAAAGTCAAAAATTTAGTTATTACGAGTTAATTTATTTTGAAGAGTTTCAACTAGACCACACAATCAAACTTAGTGGGATGTACAGCTAATATCACTTTCTGTGTTCATTTATGTTATAACATAAAAGCCGTAAAATACCAAAGATGTACAATCGGTAACACACGTCAGTATATTCTGGGGTGTAAGCGGCTACTACAACCTACAAGTTTACATGAAAAAACATTAAATATTTTTTTGACTATTAGATTCAAATAGACTAACTTTTTTCAACAAACTAAATATTAGTTATAAGATAAGTACATTTTTTCTCACAAAAAACTCACTGGTTTTATATGTTTCATATAAACTCCCGTAATAATTTCATTTTCTATACCAAAATCTTCAATTGTCAATTGATCCCATGGACAAATTTCTATTGAATCTTCAGTAGATAAATTGAATAAACCATAACGTTCAATATGTTGTTTACCAGCTAAATAAAGTATAACATTTCTGTCATTATGATCAACCTCTATATGGTACCAGCCTAACAGATTAGTTTGCTTAAATGGCAATCCTGGTACTGGTCGAATGATTAATGGGCGATTGTCGATTGGTTGAACATGCTTAACGCGTAATAAATGTGATCTTGGTAACTGACGTATTTTGTCTACAGTTAACTTGGTTAATACACCTGAATTCAATTTTTGACACTAAATAAGAATAGAAGAAATGTACGCATTAAGTAATACATATAAGTTGTAGACAAATACAATGTATAACAAAGGGGGGGGGTGAAGAATATAAAACTTCAGTAACCATGGTCTGAAATTTGTTGTTTTATGATATTACTACATAATATATTAATTGTAATCCTTTTTACCCACTAACTGAATCTTTCGCCACTTACAAATTACAGCTGGTGTTAGCATTGTTTATTGTTTGTGTTGTTCTAGTATGTGCAGTCATTTTTCTAGTCATTAAGTGTGCAGATAATATTTATTTAAGTGTAAGTTTTATTTAAGATTTCGTCTCAACCTGTCAGAGTTATTCTCAACCGTGTGATAGGAAAATGCTCAATTTGTGAAGACTGATATAGGGATGGTGAGCACAAAATCAGTGAAAGTTAGGGCATGAAGTAAAACTTTTAACAACCGATTATGTTTAACAAACAGCAACAGAGTTAGTGGATTTATTATTATTGAGTATTAAATTAACTGGCCTAGTACAAATTCATGTACTTGAAAATATACTAGATTTAGTGTGAGGAGGTTAGTGTTGAGTTCTACACCTATCTACTAGTACGGTGAGACAGCCCTACCAACTTATTCCGAAATGAGAACATGACTTCAGCTAGTGGCAAAATGTATTTCCAAATAAGGAAAGTAAATAAGAATGACAAGTAAACAAGTACATTAGAGTTTATAGAAAGTTCATATTTATCAGCGCTGATTGGATAGGAAATGGACTTATCAGTGTAGAGCTTCACGATTATGTTTCGAGCCTGCCTTAATCAGGGCTGCATTATACTAACAGTTAGTAATGCCAATCTTTTACATAAAACCAAGTAGATGGAATCGAACTCAATCCTGTGACCAAATTGTTGAGTTTTTTAATCACTAAACCAGTCTTACAATCGTCATAAAGTGGGTTCAACACAAAAATAACTAATTAATTAGTTTAAATACTCCTACCAAGTTTTAATATGATTAGGCGAAGGCATTCATTTTTAACAAGTTGATTATTAAAGTTATACATACATGTGTTTTCTGTATTAATTAAACCATTCGTTTATAATCCAAGTTCATACTTCTTAAAAATATGGAAATTAGTGAATTGCGATTTAAAACTGACTATACGAAGCTAAGAGAAAATATTGATATGATAACATTGATATGAAATTTTAGGTAGGTCTATCATAAATGGTTGTGGTTATCTAATGTTGTTATTTAAATGTATTGAGTCGAGGAGGTGTCTGAATTCTAGTTTAGATGAATTATAGTTACTTGTAATTAAGTGTTATGAAAATTGTCAGGTTACTCTGTGACATCATGAATTAATTCCAGTATGGAAGGTACTAGTCCCTCTGCGAGATAGTGGATCAGGTATAGCCAAACATAGCTTTAGTGGCGATGTCAAAAGATGATAAAATTTAAAAATTTATTTCATAGGATTTTGATTTAGTAGCTTAGAAATAAATTTCCTTTCTGCAAAATGTATAGGTAGTGGTTCATCAATTTCTTGTACGTTCATAAATGCTTCATGCTGAGGATTCATGATCTAGGATGTTTTTAAATATCGTCTGACTTCTCGGGATTATTTGTTAAAAATAAAAATTGATTACATAATTTATTTTAATTGTTCAAGGTTTTTATCATTGGATCAAACATTATTTAATGTTTGTACTGAACACTCAGAAATTAATTCAATGTTAAATCAATATTATGGCTGTGAACCATACCGAAAAATCTGATGCAGTTGTATACCGATTTACACTAGTTATTGCTAAAATATGTCCATTTTTCTCTGATGCAAACAAATTTATAGGCGAACTTTGTATCGACATTTCGTAACCATTGAATAGTGATTAATTGAATGTTTACCTAGTCTTTGCACTGTTAATGGGATTCTATCGACCAGGTTGTAAAGTGCCCACTAGTCTAAATGGCTTAACATCCTGTGTAATATGTCATGGTGTAAGGTAGTTGGAGATAGTCGTCAAATGCCTCATAAATACAGGTTTCGTGAGAGCTGGCACTTGTCAGACTTTGCACAGGAGGTTATTCATCACCTAAATAGCTGATTAGTAACAATTTATACTGTGAAGCCAGAAGCATCAACACTCTTAGGAAAGTATCTATGCCTAGTTGATATGTGCCAACTGTTAACTAAGTTCACAATTAATAAGACAAATGATATCCATCTAAACGTCCACCACTTGGGTTCAGTCTGATTGTATAGACTATTTTTGTTCAATAACTAATCAAAGAACTGTATTATTTTTATAAACATGTCTAATAATCATGATCATTTATTTTGGCGCATTTCTCATCACTGTTCGGTGTGTGTTTTTCTATTCCATTTTTGTCCGACTATATGATGTCTTTGTACTGATTGTGTTAATTCACGTTTTAGAAACGGATATAAGTTCATGCCAAGTTCTTCGGAAATTGCTAAAAAGGTTACCTGTAGGTTGAAACATATTTTACATCATCTGTCACAAAATCCTGATCAAGCGCATCCTATAGACTTTCTCTAACCACCTATTATAACCATATAGACACTTTTGTAGCAACTTACAATATTTTCAAAAGTATTTGGTAATGTTTGGGTTTTGTCTGAATTTTCATTTGGAGCCAATTCACTGTTGAACGCATCCTCTATATCATTTAAGGAATAAACACAAAGTGCATCACCAGTTGGATGTTTCCTATATAACAAAAAATTAATCCATATACTTCATGAATTTATGAAACAGTAATTATTAATAGTAATAATAATGATATTGACTTGTAAATTAATCATATTAAAAGATGAAGATAAAACATTTGAAATATCCAGTGATGATATCATAAAAGTTCTATGATTAAATATTTCAATATTAGAGAATAGAACACTCTTGAAAAATATCACGAAGATGATCGTTAATAGTAATACAATAATATGCAAAGGTTTTTCATTCTACTCATTATTACTAAATTTTAATAATGAGTACACCCTAGTTTCATCATTTCATCCCCTATAAATTATACTTTGATATTACTTTCTAATAAACAAAAGATTTGCTATTAGCTTGTTGAAAACAGTCTATAAGAGTTCCTAAACTTTATTATAGTTGGTAAATATCCTTCCATTTTCAAAAAGATTAGTGTCCTTAGTGGAATTCGAACTCATGGGATAATAAACAGAAGGTAACACTGAATCATGTGAGATTTTTTCCGGGTGTCAACTAATCGATATAGCTATATTTAAGGCTCACTGACAATTTACTTACACTGCCTAGCACCTAACACTACAGTGAAATATAGAGTTAGATTACTAACTATATTGTAACTTGATCGACAAAATAAGGACTTAATATCGGTTTTCGATATTGATAATTATCACGTATATTCTGGCTTGATAATACTTAGTGCAACCATATTCCTATATCTGCTGTTATAATCAACTTTCAAGATGACAATAAGTTTATACTAGTAGAAATTATGAAATTGTACTTACATAGTCGCTTAACACAAAAATACTTTACTCTCAAATGTTGTGTTTGATACACTAAGAAACTTTAAGTTCCGACAAGTACATGAACTTATAAGTTATGGCTTACAAAGAACAAAGTTATATCTGTTTTATCCCTATTTTTCAAGGCATTGGTTTATTTTTCAATTTCAACTAAGTATTAGTGTAGTATCACTGTTTGCATGTTTTATTTCTATGAGACTGTAAGAAATATCAAATTAACTGTTTTCTGTGTACAAGCATTAAACTGTTGTCAGAACATTGGACATTATCTAGTTATTGCATTTATATATAGATTGAACACCTTGATTTCACTTGTAACAATTTTAACCTTCTACTGCAAGTTCGATATTTGTTACATTAATAAATATTCCACCTACTATTTATTCTGACCTTTAATTTACATCGACTATTGTTTGTGCTCTGTCGATGTTAGTCAATGGAATAACGAAAAATATAGTTCCTGGAACATAGTACTCGAATCACCACTTTCTCATAATAGCAACATTCATAAACTCTTACACGCTCACTGCACTAGCATTGTTATTTATTTCAAGAAAGCATATAATAAGACAATTACTTCGAGGTGTGAAGTTAATAAACAAGAAAGAAGTTCAGTAGCTTTGCTTGATACTGGAGTGATTAAGAAATTAATTAAATATTTCTTTTAACTGAATTTACACTTTTTAGAATATAAATTAACTATTTTAAAATAAAGATGTTAAATATTAACACTGTTTACTGATTGTAATTCACCTGGGTAATGCTTAGATATGAAAATGGATCAAGGATACTTCGTGATGTTTATGTAATAAACCCGAAGACGAGCAAAGTGAAGAGGTAGATAAAATGACAAAAATCGTTGAATTTCGTAGTTTTACACTGCCAAATTAGATGAATGCTAAAAACCAAGTTGCATTAGTTAGTTCCTTTTCACCAGTAAGGCTGTTCTAAAGACTGGGCACTAACTACAGACCAAGAATTGGATTTATAACCCTTAGATAACCGAATCGGAATTGTGTCCATTATTAACTTTTGTAATTTGGTGCTATTGGGCGACCATCATTCGACAACACTGGTAGTAATTCCCCTATACCAAAAATGGTTGAACTCTTCAGCAATGCCAATAGTTTTTAAGTTTCACCTTTAGTAAAGTTATGGATGATCATTTCTAGAGTCATACACTAGAATGAAATGGATGTCTATAGCTTCCCGGTCTACAATGACTGTTTACTCAAAAATAATAATGACATTCAAATAAACTTTTATGAAGTTTTCCAAAGACTGGCAAATATTAGGGTACCATCCAAAGTTATCAACGTAGGTTGTACTAATGTGCATTTCCTTTATGTAGGCAGTTGTAAATATCGTTTACAATTTATTAGCATGATATTTATTTTTATAAATGAATGAGATGGACACTCAAATTATTCATTTAAACTAAAGTAAATTCCATAAACAATGACTTACATGCCAGTTTGATAGCTAACATATAATTTACTATCCAAAGGATCCCATTTACCAGCTACTGAATAACCATAGGAGAATTCAGTTACCAATAATGAATCATTTACTTGTTCTTGCTTATTTATGGTCTTATGATGATAATAATGATAATAAGTTAGTGCTTGATCTTGATGATATTTGCATTCCAATGTCACTTTACTAAATGTAACAAATTCACCTTCATTCACATACTGATATCCACCTGGATCATCCTTACATATTCTTACCAAACGTGTAACTGGTGTTTCATTGATTGATGTTGTTTTCTTAGTCGAAGACTTTGAAAATGATGAAGAAGAGGACGAAGAAAATGCATTACCATCAGCGCTGGTGGAAGAGCTTGACGTTTTTACGAACCGATTATGAATTCTAGCTTCGCATTGTGGAGATTTCAATTCACGAATTAAGAAATAAACAGAATTCACTGTTTCAAATGCGCAAATAAAATGAGTTGATTCTGAGTTTATGATTAAAAATTAAAGAAAAGAGGAAAATATTAATGATAGTCTTAATTAACTCATAATAATTCTAAAAAGTAATTGACCATTTATGTTTGTTCTGAATTGAATTCGCGATAAACATTTTATAAAAATTCCAGTGAAAAACCGTGGTCTGTGTCGTTAATCAAGTCAACAGTTAGACCATAGCTCACCAGCGGAATTAAATAATACTCTTGACAACATATTCAAACTTTTATGTCGCATGTTATGCAACTGTAAAAGTATTACAGTCAACCTGCCGCCTTTTATTTTGTCTGAATTGGACAATTATAAATACTAAATTTATGCCTTTATATGTTGCTACAAATTCATATGATACTAAGTACTGTGAAGATCTTACAGAAAAACTCTCTGATAATTTATTTTACTACTTACCTATATTTTAGAAGAATGAGAGGCAACATACTACAATTTATTATTTATATAATTAATGACAAAATAATAGTTTAAGCCTTTGAACGGATAAATTGAGGGTAGGTAGCGGATACTGACAGCTGAAAAAAAAACATTTATGCAAAATGTCTCGAATAAATACAATTTCTATGCATGTTATGCAAAACACCTGATCAGAAAATTCTTTGTTATATCACAGTTTGCGACCTCCAATCAACGCATTATTATCAATGGCAGTATCAGTGTTCATTTTACGGAAAAACAATCAACAGAGAAAGTTGTACCATGTAAAATGTACTCCTACGTAATGCACCTGGTTAAATAATCAAAAGCTTTTAAATGAGGTGATAAATGCACAAGTATGGAAACTGATGTTCGACTTTTATGGATGACAAATTTTGATTATTGTACACATCGAATGTCGCATCACGTAAATAAATATTGTATAAGTATACATTTCTGCCAATTTTAGAACTGAGACACCGTGAAGAGAATCTCTGTGTGGCACACTGTTTAATTTTTTTATCCTAGAACCTAATACTTTGGTTACCCTCCTATTGGAATATTAATCCGAAATTTCGGCATCCGATGGGGCGTCACTTACTCCAATCCATAATCTATGTGAACTATAATTTCTTTATATTAACTAATATGCTACCACCTATCATCTTATCCTGAAGTTCATAGCGATTCAATGACTATGGTGTAATTAATCAAGTAGATATTTTTAGATCAAATCTTGATAATCCGATTAGATTTTTCATGTATAATAACTTTGATGTTAAACTAATCATATAGATACATATTTGTATTTCATGGTGTTGGTAAATCTTTCCAGAGTGGAGGGGAGCATTCTAATTATAATAAAGAAAATTCAAGATCTCGGATTTCATGAGACAGATTCATAACAAAAGCGTATTTTAATGTTAGAATGCTTAGTACTCACTCAGCAACAAATTTACTTGTTAAATATCAGACTGTTTACAATGGAAATGACATACTGAGATATATTTTAGAATAAATTTAGATTACTGTCGAGATTTATTAAACTACAAAGTAAAAAGTGTAAACGGTCAAATTGGATTTGAAATGAAATTGAGCCAGTGAGTAGGTTGATATACTTTCAAAATGATCAAATTGCTCCATTACTAAGCTATGCTAGTTAGTGAATTCATCCTACTTCAAGTTATACCTTAATCTAAATTTAAAAGTATATTCTTCCTTATATACTACTCTGAGTGACTACATTCTAATGATGCAATTATTTACAAATGTAACTATACTTGAAAGTATGATATATTTACTAATTTTCCAAGTCCATTTTGTTGACCTCTATCCAAACTGTATGTATGAGGACTAGTGATACTACTCAGTTACCTAAACGGAAATAGATGAAGCATTACTAATACATGATATTTAGCGGTTGTAAGTTGAACTTCGTAACTAATGGGCCTTCCATTCATTTAAAAGTATACTGATCTAAAAGCTTTATATTATACGCTTGAATAGGCAATATTGGTTTTATGAAAAAACCGTGATTGTAATTATAATACGCCTGCACCATTTGTTTAAACAATTTATTCATTTACTTAATATGGATATATTTTTCTTACAAATTTCACAATTAAAAACTTTTAAGATCATTGATTGGTCAAATTACAGTAAATTAAACTACCTTTCAAGAAGATTTCATCTGGCGGTGTTGCCAAAAATTGATTCCAATTAGCTTTCCCATCAAAATTTGGTAATCTTGAACGATGTATTCTCATTGCTCCATGAAACCAACCTGAACTATACAAGAAACCATCACTTGCCATAAGACTTACACCTGGACGATTTATATCGAGTGATGAATAGACGGAATTTTCCCATTGAACTAAACGAGATTCAGGCTCTAAACTGAGAGGCTAAAGGTAAATTGAAAAGTATTAATGTAAACATTTAAATATGAATTACTGAATGTGAACTGAGTAGCAACTAATGTTATGTTTATCTTATCCTTACTGAAGAATGAACCCTACAGACCGCGTTTCAATGTTGTCACTAGTTCAGATAACGCCAAATTAAAGTACAAATTGTTGAGTGCTAGACAGTCTGTGAATATAACATTAATTTCTAAATTCAAGTTACATGCAGCTTACGGGATTTATGAGGTAGGTGCATCTGATATCCCCTAATACTAACCTGCAGTCACTTAACATTGAAGTGTAAGAAAATTCATAATTCAGTTTGACTGTTTTTAGAGATGTAAATAAGGTAAAATAATATAAAAGTAAATAGGTGTCATAAAAGTACTGATACTCTTACTTGGTTGCTTGACTAATCGTGTTCAACCTCATGCACCCAAACACATTGAACCCTCCTAGTCTTAATTCAGAAGACAGAAGACAAGTGGTCCGGAATCTTTATTCCAGTAAGTATGTGATATCAAAAATATTTGTGTATTTATAGTTTCTGAAAACAACAAAATCATCTTTATAATCCATCTAATCCGGACTTGGGCGTTTCAGTCACTACCCAATTAGAACACATCACGTCAACATTGTGGAAAGTTTTATCGATGTGTAAATGGAGAGAATGTCTCTGGCTCACTCAGGGGTTCTAGGAGCCATCTCAACAAAACGAGGTGGTTTTGGGTAGGAAAATAGTTGGCAAAAAATCCTTGACCTTGCATTACATGTTACTTAGCTTTTGACTGTAAGGGCTTACCTGCATCCATGTAAGCACCGATACCTTCTTAGGAATTCGATTCCAAGTTACTCACTCCAGCTTTCTGCAGCCATTACTACTGAGCTATTCGGCGTGGCGCAAATAATCACTTATAGGACTGAAATCATTGTGTAGTGACCATTGTTATGTTTTATCAGATACTTCCCAGGAGGATACGATCCCTGCCAAATTGCTCAGTGGTAACGGTTGCAGACTGTGAAGCTGAGTGATCTAGGTTCAAATCCGCAGAAGAATATCTCTCTGCACAAGACTGCAGATACGCCTTTCAACTTATGCCCAATAGCACGAAACGTAGGTTCGATATTTTTTACCAAATACCACCCCCTCCCACCAAACAATTTACCACCTCAATATTATGTTAGCGATACCGAGTCACTCGGGTTAGCGGATATACTGAAACTTGATCCACAGGATTCAATCAACACTAGAAAGAACTAAACAAACGTGAAAATGATTGCTACATAGTGATCAGTCAGTGAACGTAACGAATGATTTTGATGGATTTCTATCTAAAAATACTGTATTTCATGAAAACGTTGTAGAAAGTATATTCAGTAAAGACAATTCCGTTCATTATTTACATAATTAAATGAGATTAAATAACCAATTATTGATAAATAGTATTATTTAAATTTGATATTTTTGCCACAGTATTACTTATACAAATGAACTAAATACTTGACAATCTAAGCAAACCAGTAACTGTCAAACAGTTTACTTCATTCTGTGAAAATATCCACTGAAGATATAATTCAAAATGTAATGCAGTTGAAGAAAGTCGAGAACATACCCTGATATACTTAGATCTTGTTCCAGCTGGTTATCCTTATCATGGCTTGCTCGAAATTTTAAGTAAACTGATGCATTCAAATAAAATCCGTTTAATCAAATAATCCTAGAAAACATTAACTCAAACACATACACTGACATTTCCAGCCTGCACTATGTAATGTAGTTAGAAATTTTAGTCGAATCTTCTTTCATTTAGTGAACTGCTGCCACACAATAAAGTTTGATTTCATCAATGATTTCATTTAGAACCGTAACGTTCACTACATTTATATCTTTCACCTAGAATATACGACTACTGTATATTGACTCGTTAAAGTTAATATTTGAGGACAATTAAACGCTCTAAATAAAATGTCTGTCAAACATAACAATCTAACACTCAACATATGTCTGCTAAAAGTAACCAAAACGGCTAAAAGCAGCTTACACTGTAAATTTTGAAAGCATAGGTAACCTCACTTTATATATATATATATATATATATATATATATATATATATATATGCATATAAACATTAGTTAACAGTAGTAAACTAAGTATGAAAACCTAATAACTTACTGAAGGTATTTCACATCTTGCAGATTGTACATTCGGTATAATATTATGACTCATATAAATTGTTTGATAAAGATAACAATACCAAATATTTTGTTTATCATGAGTTTGTAATAATAGATTAAATGCTGGTGTTTCAGTGCATGGAGCCTAATTGATAATTTATAAAATAACAATTTAAATGTTAAATATATGCAATATTGTACTATTAATCAACAAAGAGAAAAGATCATCTTTTAAAAAAAATATTTCACGATTTAAAAACTCAGTTTTCATCATGATCTATTACTAATCGAAGAATTATTGAAATCATCTTTAAAATGCTATGATGATAAATCAAAAAATAAACTTAAAGTAGAGATGTAGGTAAAATCATTTAGTTCCAAACTAGATGTCAAATCAACTGTGTTTGCCAGATGATTTGAATATAATTTAAGGATAGTGATTAAATATATAGTTCAAAATAAAGCCGTTTTTATTATAGTATCCATACATATATATACTATTATCTGATTCATTACTTTTAGAAAATGCTCTTCTTCCTAATATTCAACTGGAATGACTAGAATTTACATACACTCGATTGGGCACTATAAAACTCAAGGGAATCTTAATGGCTGATTCATAAAGACAATATTAAATATTTTACAAGTAATCATACATTTTCCCCGTTATCACTGACTATTTTGCTCATAAAAATTGTAGGCTGGTCATGACTTTAGATGATAATTTTGCATTAACTTCACGTCTAGGATTTATGTTCTGAACTAAAGGTGGTTTACAACAACTATAATGTAGATTTAGTGTGCATATTAAATAACTTTTTAACTCCCGGATAAGATAACTCTGATTTGTATTATTGCAACTCTAAATATAACAATTATTCTTAAATAGTAATAAGTATTTTGAAGACTGTTGAATTTATAACTCCAAATCATGAACCGAAAATAGTTAGACAGCCGATAAAAACCCAGATAGTATTGTACAACATTTTAATTCCTGATATGCAAATCTTCAGTAATGACCATCCACAACTTTACCAATGGTCAATTATAAGGCCATCAGTCTTCGCGAAAAGCGCTTATGCTTAAGACCACTTCACCCAACTCACTATGTTGCACGACCTACTTCAAACTCCAATCAAAAACTGCCCTACAATTGACTTGGTTTATTATTTCGACTACCGTCAGAAATTAATCCACATTAGATCAACTGGGGGGGGGGAACATATAAAATACGGAAATGAAAATACTTAAATCTTCACCCGCAACTAACACGTTCCATATAAGAAACAGTGCATCAGTTTCATTAGTTTAATGGACCACCCTCTAATGTTTTTGGCTGTCATCAATGACAGAATGATTCATTCGAAAAACAGAAACCACAAACAACATAGGTGATATATAAAAATAGTCAATGTAACCTTTTGAAAAAAATGCTGTTGGACACTAATTATAACGAACAGGAGGCAAACAGTTCTATAAAATTGGCCGGGTGGTTTTATGGGGACAGGTATTAAGTTCTATTGTTTGTGTTCATCATAGATTGATGCTGGGTTAGCACCATTGAAGACCTGCGAGCACTTGGGGGCTGTTTCATCCGAGTATAGAACTCCTCAGAGGTACACACCCTCAATTCCTTAAAAGGATCGAACCCAGGGCCTTCAGGTCTCACTAAGAAAGCTTAACCGTCTACACAACCAAGCAGACGTCCATAAAACTTGTTTTTATTATAGAATATGTAGACTACGCTGCTGGAAGTAAATTGATCACCAGTAAACTATTATGTACTGATTTATAATATTCGCAGTGTATTGTATAGTGATTGTTCCATACTGTTTCAATTTTAACATTCTAGTAATAAACGATTTGACTATTTAATATACATACGGAAACATAAACCGTTTAATTTTATTGAGAACTCAATGACATTAACGAAAACTAAAACAATAGTGAAATACATAGAAAAAAATTTAGTATATATAATACATTGTCATATGAGATATCTATCTGGAGACTTCGACCGGTCACAAGTCACTTTTACAGGACTTGTCAGTTTCAGTACTGAAACTATAGATTAATTAAATTTGGGGATTCTATAAATACCTCAACATAATTAATGTATTTTTTTAAAATAAGAATCCCATAGTGGAAAACGTAGATCTGTCTACTACGTTTTCATACAATAGATGAGTAAATAGTTCTCAGTTAAAATGGTTACGTACTTTTAATCTAGAAGTCATATGTTGTCTTACAATTAGTTAATCTCATCCAAATTCTTGCAAATAAACTAAACATTTTGGTACAAAGATGAGCTGGGACATGTCTGTTATTCTAACAGTTAGACTGTATACAATTGTTTTATACATATGTATGCATACACGTCCAATAGTTA
Organism: Schistosoma japonicum; assembly: GCA_025215515.1. Lineage (NCBI taxonomy): Eukaryota > Metazoa > Platyhelminthes > Trematoda > Strigeidida > Schistosomatidae > Schistosoma > Schistosoma japonicum. Next base: position 32,444,885 of record CM046062.1, on the reverse strand, counting down.
ATTTCAGGTTTGTAAGATTACAGTTATCTGTGGAAATAAAATATTGTCGATCAAACCAGTGATTATAAACATCATCTACGAAACATTAAAACAATCACGCACAAATATTAATTTAAACTAACTTTAGTATTTGCCATACAAAATGATGTTACTGGTTTTGATGGTAATTCAAAACTAGCCAACAATCGAAGATTTTCTGGATTCAAGCGAAACATCGCGTTTCTAAAACGACAGAAAGAAAAACAGTAACTATTTTCATCATAGATAATGGTGAAGAAATTAGTGCACATCTTTTGATTAGATTACTCGACAATTGTTAAAGATATCTACTTTTGATATGGGTCGAATAATTTTATTGTTGAAAAATATGATGTGATTATTATTATCAAGAGCTCTAAAGTAAGGTTTCATTCTATTTCGCATTTTTCAAAAGGAGACTCCAATCTGGTAAGTCAGCTACACAGTATCTGGTTCCAAGGTAAAATACGTCACAAGTGAGATATTCTGGTCACGATCGTATCGTCCATACTATTAAAGTGAAGTGGTCAGAGCATCGAGTCACAGAACGCCAAGTAGTGTCATATCATCTAACTTCTAGTGCCAATGAAATTCTGTACGTCGATCTGGAATGTAGCCACTATGATTCATGAATCGACTTTGAAATACCCTTATTTGATGCTATATAGTTAGCGAATCTTGTCATATATATTTCAGCAACAGAGTTTTATTTTGGTTAGAACTCACGAACAAATCATTAGCACTTATTATTAGCATCCAGCACTTTGTTATTTTTTATCTGATAGCGGTTACTAAATTAAATTTATAATTTCAGTCAGTATAAGTCCTGGAAGGCACTATTTAAATATCTAAAGTGAGAACATTTACAATCTGCCTATAGATTCTGACCAATATTAAGTGCCTAACAGAAATCAGTGCATTCTAAAATTTAATCATAAAATCATTAATCTCTTACAGACAATTGAGTAAATATATTTTAAAATAAATTGTTTTGTCCCACTTGCGTGATTTTACATTCGACCACTTTTACTTTAATTTCTTAATAGATCTCAAGGGTTACAGTTCCTCCCCTACATTTTCGCGATCAGTAATTATTTTGCTATGATAAAAAACAACTATTTGAGTCATGGAAGTTATCATTGCAATAGCTCCCTATAATATCTTACCTGTTTCCAATAACAAAAATACTGTTCAAATAAGGCAATTCTAAGAGATTTGTATAATTTCCAGAATGAAGATGGTAAAATATTGTTCCCTGACCCATCGAAATCAGATTCTAAATATGTAAAATAAATTTATTTTAAGGATCATTGATGATTATAATGGAGATAAATGGTAATTAATAACAGTCAGAATCTTATGATTTAAAGACAAAATAACTACTACTAGTTAGCTAGAATTATAGTAAGGCATAAAGTGTAACATATGCTGAGAATCGTGCACAATTTTATTAGGCTTTTGCATGTACTACTGAAAAAAAAATTCATTAATGTAGGATAAGGTTATCTACAGTATTCTCAGCACTCGCTATGTTATATCCAGAATGTCGTAATCACTTTCTTTTATATATCCGATGAATGTTGTTGTTGATTTATCTGAAACTGCTAGTAATTAGCATATTCGTGTAGTACAGCCCGATATACTTAATGATTAAAATTAAATGTAATAAAATGAAATCTCTGATAAAATTTATACTATAATATTTACCGTATAATCGGACTGTAAAATTTATAAAAATGTTAGATGCAATATATTAAATTAATATTGACAACAATGGAAGACGACCCCAACCAAAACTAACTTGTTTCAGTACTGTATTTTAACTGAAAACTTGGCTTCCATGAATATAGTTTTATGATCGCTGTTCTTATTCGTTGCTTAAGAAAAACACTGAAAGTACCCTGAAAATACCCTATATAACCAAACATGTTTGCCATAAAAATATGCTTTTTAGTGTATAATAAACAGATACCAGGCTCATAATACTAATCTGTAAACTTATATGCACTTAGATTAGGAAGCATGCAGAAAGACATGAAAACACAGCTTCCAGCTTCATTTTCTGACAAAGAACATTGTCAAATAGATATTTGTATGATTATTCAAACGGTGAATATATGAAAAGAACTTTGCAACTTATATGAGTTGTTTAGGTAGTAGCCACGTAAAGTCTTAACTAGACTCGAGTGTAAACAGAAATATTAAAAACAAATCCTTACAATTCTTTTGATTGAATTCCGATACTATTCAAATGTGGGCTTTAAAAGGTTTTCGTCACAAAGAAGGAGTCATCGAAGGGCATGAAAACACCATGTAAAGTTATCATTGTCACCATTATCGTTTTACATTTCTGCTATAAATTATTACCTTGTACTGCGCGCAAGACTATTACGTAATTCATTTTCAAACGTGTTACTAAAAACTACTATAAGCAAACATTTATGGTATATATGATGGCACAACTTAGGTTAAAGGTATTGTTGCAAATAAAATGTTCTTTACTAAAATATTTATACTTTATAAATTGAATGAGTTATGAATCTCTCCGTCGTTTTGATACGGACCAAAATTGGTCAGCCTCTGTTGCCATATGCGCACTCTGAAATGACTGTCTCGAAATAGCTGAAATTGATATGTATAATCTAGTTTGATTTGTGGTTCGCAAGTGGAATCCGCCTTATTTGTCACTTGTTAGCTGAATATACCTGCGTCCAAGTATTGTCTATACAAGTGTGGCCGTCCAGACTCAGTAGTCTAGTGGCGGACTTGGTGGCGCTAGATATGGAGCTATCTAGGTTCGAGTACCGATGTGAACATCAACACTAAGATGCAAGTACATCCAGATGACGAGTAACAAATAGGACAGAACGCAAGTCCTAGATTCCACTTAGCGACCGCAATCTAAATTAAATCGTGTTTGTATCGTTTAATTCATGAATAATTTAAAAATATTTGATTGGTGAATTTAAGTAAGGTATGAGTATTTACAAGACAATACTAATGCAAACGAAGACCTCTGAGTCACAATTTCTTCACAAAGTATGTTATTTGCCGAAAGTTTCTTTTCATTAGACTTGTCATAGTTACGCAATCATAATTATTAATCGTATGAAGCTATTTCGTTTAATAAGATGCTCATTTTACATTGTGAACCTATTTACTGAAAACTCAAATACTGTCATCATAGTGCTTTAAACATTGCATTCGTTATCATCCATCCTTTGGAGAAATGATAATCGATACATAAAGCATATTCTGTGGCAAAAAGTAACGTGATAGGAGTAAGACTAACTGGAAAATTTTGCAAACTTTTAGAAACGACCGATAGAAATCCTTTAAAAAATTGTCATACATTTTGCTCGAATATTCACAAGTTAAGCATTGTTAGATCGAGGAAATGGTTGCAAATATACGGGGTATTTCATTTATAATTCCCCTAAAATATAGTTCACACTAACATTATATACTCATGAATCAGTAAGAAATGTAATATTTGACATTTTAAAGCTCTGTATGAACATGACATCACTTATTGACTGAATCGAATGCTTATGCTCTATAATGTTATGGGTTAGAATTAATAACAAATAATAAACGAGTTTTAGGCTATCAAAAAGAATAAAAATGATTCTGATTTATAACTGATGTACAAAGATATTGGACAATCGAGCTTTGAATATTTATATGACCGGATTATTAGTTTGATCCTTTCATCCTAGTCAGATGAACTGATATTTAAGACTAGATCATTAGCGAGAAGGATAGTTGCTTTCACCCAATAAAATAACATTCTTGCTAACAGGAGAATGTATATGGTTGCATTTTATAGGTGGCTGAAGAACATTCATAATGTAGGTCACTTACTATTATTTTTTTAGGTTTTGTCCAATAATGCACCCATTGAAAAAACACAAAGATAAATTCTCACCAAAAGAAGAATATCTTTGAAAAAGTAGTTATCCAGCAACATTTATGAAGAAATATAACAATTAATACTAAAGTGGATGAATGCTTGAAGAAACGGATATTCGTTTAATTAACGTTTAAATACAACCAAGACATCAGTAAAATCTAACTCCATACAGTCATTAAACATACATATCATGTAGCTAAACTAGTACCATTATTTACTAAGTGTTGTTCAATAACTCAAACGATAGTGGATAAGTACTCGTCTCATTACAACTCTAATTGCACTTGCCTGTTTTCATGCACTTTCAAAAGTAGGTAAGTTCTAGGGGAACAGAAATGCTGGAGATCTCATGCTTAATTTAGTTTGAGCTGAAGAACTTACATTTAAAAAAGGGTATATATATATATATATATATATATATATATATATATATATATCATGTATATCATGTGTCCATAATAAATCGGTGTTCATAATTACATTATCAAATCAATGCAATTTTCGAAAACTATGTGATTCTTTGATTTTATTGATACAAATCTTTATCAAATCTATTATGTAATTAAGTACTTGCTTATTTTTGAAATAGTCATCTAGTTTATTTATTAACACTCTAAATACAGCTCTTCGATAACATCACCTTTCAAACATTTTGACATTATCTACTGATTATTTTAATCTAGAATATTTATGTATATTAATATTTTGAATTATCTGAGATCAATTGAGAGTATGTAGCTGATGAAGTGCATTTTAATGCATTTAGCAAATTTTGTTATTCATATTTTATTCAAATATTTTGGACGGAAGAGATTATTTAACATTTAGTTCCCTAATTGACTTAGAAATCTTTAAGTTGTGTTGAAACTGTGGTTTTGCAAAAGTTAGTTAAAAGTAAATCCTATGTGCATATAATTCGCGTATATCAATTGACTTAAAGAACATACACGGTTGACTAAATACATATAAGTAGAAAAGCTGATGTAAAGAATTAGATAGGAATGTATTCAGAACCGAAATAATCGAACGATTGACCAAAATTCAAACTTCCCAGAAGAGAAGAGAGTTTAACTACGACCCAAGCATGCATACACAAAGGAATGCTCAATTTAAAAGATGGTATGTTAAAAGTATAATCAGGGCTCCTACAATTCTAAAGAAAATCGCACATAACTTTTCAGATATGTCATCGGATTCTATGAAATTGAATTACAGATTATATGTCCAATAGCTTTTTGATGATAATAAACAATGGTTTACATTACAACTAAGCCAGTTAGTTATATAAATAATTATGAAAACTGAACTCAGTATTGATTTTAGAACTGCTAACTTCTCAGCAGTTGTTCAATAAATTTGTTTAGATATACCCAATGTCACCAACTTAATATTAACAACGACTGTTGTAGGGGTTAGTTCTTGTTCACCTATATGTGTGTTGAACATTGTTTAAGAGTTATTTTTAAGTAAGAATATTTATCTAGTTTCAAATAAGAATTTGTTATATCGAGTGATTCAAAAAGAATAACTAACTTACTGAATTGCTTTTCAGAAGACGATTTCATTCGTTCTGAGTATATGTAAATCAATTATTTTATTTATATTATTGTCATGTTCATATCACCCTAACCTCCCGCTAGACTCATGAATTGTATGATATCATTTATCATTCAAAAACCATAATCAATTAATTGATGGATAAGTTACCTGGTTTTGCCACTTCCATGTGCATTTATGAATTTAGTTGCTCCTATGGAGAAAGCTATATTGGACGTACGACTATACGACTTAACCAACGGATTAACGAGCACCTACCATCGTGATTTGGAAAGGGGCCAGTGAAATCAATACGTAGTTTTATTTTGTCACACTTGATAGACAGTGGACATTCAATAAATAGAACCAAAGCGTTCAGAGTGGTATGGCGCATACCATCAACATTTGCGGATAGGATTTATGCTTATCTCCTACATATCCCTGAAGCCGTAGGGATTCGAGTAACAACCCGAGTCTGTGTTTTAAAAAATGTGTAACACCCCTATCCATTCCATCGCCTTATAAGGCTTGATAAATAACTTACACAATTTTACACCCTTTACTGTTTCTTTGTTGTTACTCCACTCTTTTCATACTTCTTCTCCACTTTCCATTTAATTGACTGCATTATCAAAAACAAAGACGTTTGAACGAAGAATATTCTTTTCGATAAATGCTCATCAGGTTCTACATTTATTAGTTCAAAATTATCAGTCAAAGGAATAGCCAGTTCTGAGGCAAGTAAAACATTATTTAGATATCAAGAATAATTGGATAATTGGAAGTTTATTCTCATCGAGTTCATTATAAAATACGAATGTTAATTTTGAAATAATAACCATCATTATGTAACTTGTGAAACGTAAACGATAATTGAGATAACCAAGATTATTAGTCAAATAGATATAGGTATCTCTGTATATGGGTGACATAGCAGATGGGGTAGTAGTAAAATACGATTAGATCAAGTGTTTGTAGACAAAGGTCGAAATCCTACTTAAAATGACACCGAATGGGTAAGAGTTTGTAAAATGGAGTGAACGATAATCAAAATTCGTCAAATAGTAACAATAACAATAATAGACATAATTACAATCAGTTCATTTGTTTGATCCTAAAATTTGATATTCGAATTCATTCTGTGTACTTTGATTAATAATAATAATAATAATAGTAATAATAATAATAATATGGAAATGCACATCCAGAGGGAGAATACATATGCATTAATCACATTAAATCGTCGCATGATTAAGGTGGTGATTGGTTTAGTGGATCTTGCGTCGGCCATGGCAGGAGAAGAGGTTGAACGTACTTCTTCTGTATGCACAGGTCTGGCTTCTTGACTCGTTTAGCTATCGCCTCTGCCGTTTTAAGGACTTTGAGTCTAACCGATCTTGGCAGGTAACTGTTTACGCAAAATATTATTCTGAATGACTGATTTATGCTAGCCACATGACCTGTTTGATTTAAGTGAGCTAGTATTGAACTGTTAATACTTCTGACAACTCCTTTGGTTAACCAGACCGGAAGGCGCTCCTGAGCAGGTAGGAGTAAATTCCTTGAGCATCTGCCAATATAACTTGCTCCACAGGAGCAGTTGAACTGATAGATACAAAATGAAGTGGCAAGCTTAGGTAATTTATCCTTTATTCTCTGTATCACCATGGGGCGGGTAGAAAACACCAGTTGCGATTTTCCAGCGTATAAAGTTCTCCGAATGGAGCTGCGTGACCTCAACGTTAGCATTTTGCTGGCCACGTCCCCTCTGTATGATAGCCTCATAAAAAGTGGCTTTCTTTCTACAGTCTGAATCATCTTCCTATTTGCTTTCGAGATGGCATGTTTATTTATAAACTTTATAGGTTAGCCATTCTCCCTCAGAGTTTTATGCAATGCTTCCGTTTCTTCGTCAACCGCGTCAGGAGAGCATATAGTCATTATTCTATAATGCAAGGTTTTCAATAGATTCCTTTTATGTTGTATAGGTACAAAGCTAAGGAAGTTTGTATATTGTCCTATCCATGTGATTTTCTTGTTCATGTTTCTTCTTAATTAGTCATCTGTTCTTTTTGTAAGCAGTACATCTAGAAATGCTATTTTGCCATCACTTTTATCCTCGCATGTGAATTTAATAGCCGGGTGAACCTCGTTAAATTGCCTGAGAATATCAGACCGACTAATATCCTGTTTGCAAAGGATGAATGTATCATCTACATAACGGCAGTAGAATGGCAATTTACCAATGAGTTGTGCGAGTGGTCCGTTTTCTAGCTTTGCCAGGAAGATGTCGGCTAACATGGGACCCAGTGGAGAGCCCGTTGCTACTCCATCCACTTGTCTATATATGTAATTATTAAACATGAAATGTACATTCATTGTACACTTCAGTAATATTTCTTTAAGCGTGTCTATTGGGATGGTGATATCTAGTCCGGTTTCTATGACTTGGTCGCATATATAGTTAACCGTCTCAATTAGTGGAACATTGGTGAATAAGGATGTGACATCCAGAGATAGCATACAGAGACTGCATTATTTTCACACCTTTTGCACGGTTATCATCATTATTAGTCTTAACAAGTTTAAATTCACACTATTTTAACCTACATCGAAATAATAACTACTTATGTTTACCTTATGTTTAAATATGTATTCATGTTATTGTTGTTACTAATCTTCTTATTATTACTGTAATCAATTTACATCTTTCACCAATTATGATTAGTTATTTTATCCATCCGTTTCATTTTAATCGTTGATTCACATAAATTACCATCATCGGTTTAATAATTTTCATATTCAGATATAAATACTACTGTATATCAGAGTATTGTCTGGTGATCATCTAATTGAAACTAAAATTGTTCGCTTATATGTGTTGCTTCTAATTCATATAATAGGAATTTTCAATAAATTAACTATGTACCTGAAACCTCAATTCCTAGTCATTATTGTTGTTTCCGGTTTATGTAAATGTTATTGTTCCTGTTGGTGTGCTTCATGATCACGTTTAGTATGTACGTAAATGGATAAGGGTAATATAATCTGTCTGATGGTTAACTCAGTTGTCTCATCTTCTTCATTTCAGTCTTAAAGACTGGTATTCACAGGGCAGACAGTGCGCATTCTGATTGGTTATATAGAGGTCACTGTTCTCCACATATCGTGATTGCCTTTTTTTTCAAGATATAACAATTGGTGACGGGTTAGTGGTATCAAAACAAATAGCAGAATAAAGGTGTAATTTTAAGGTTTTCAGTTGAGCAAGAATATTCACAATTGTCTAGATATTCATAAATGATAAGTAATAAGGTTAAATGCTAAAATTCTAAGCGTATAACTTTATACCTTCAGTTTATAAATAAAGGAATTTATTCAGTGATCTTATAACTGCATGCATTATTCTGTACTTTTATATCGATCAATCAAAATGAACATGTAAACGCATTTATGTACTTAATGTTATTATTTCAATCACATTCTAAACTGAATAGTGGATTACATAAGCAATCAACTATTTTTAAGTTGGCATTCATCAATTGTATTACACATGATTACAGACTTACTAGTTAATGATTAATGTATATGTTCTATTGACAACAACACTTTGTGCATATATTAAAATTTTCACTCAGGATACATAAAATTAACCGGGTCTTTCAGGAGTTTACAATAATTAAATAAAAAATATTAATTGAAACTATTTAGTTAATCAAGAAAAATCTATTCATTTGATGTTACATAAAAAAAATAAAATAATGATAAACAATTAGTCAATTAATTAGAATTTATTGATTAGGTATCATGTATGTTATGGTTGCTTTTTTTTTTTTCTTTCGACATATATCAATGGTATTCAACAAGAAAACTGTACATAAATATAAGACACTAAACATATTTATAACTGATAAATGACATTACTCAATGATTTATAATTTAATGAAAAATTTTATTTTTCATCATAAAATTATTTAGATGAAATGTGATTGTGATTTTTTATGTGCATTTTTATGTAATTTATAAATTATAAACTGGAACTTTTAATTCATGTAATTTTATTTTTATTTTTACTTTTTTTTTTCTAAAATATGGAAATATTTACATTCTAGTTACATGATATGCATTAAAGAAATACTATTAAAGTTTTCGAGTCAAGTGATTAAACATTCGATTTAGTTTTCAGATAGTTTTTAATTTAGTTGTGATATATTTTACTCAGATTAGGAAAATAATGAATTGATTGTATTTGTTCATATTCATTTTTTTCGTAATTTTTCTAATAAACTACTGATTATATAGTGATAAAGGTGTATGTTTACAATACGCAATTATTTAGTTGAACTTTACATAGAAACTTATTTGTAGACAATGTAAAATAAAACTGTAGTACAAGAACGTTCTAATGTTTTTTTTTTATGAGACAGTTTTCAAAGTAGTGATGACACAATTCAAATGAGTATGTCGATAATCAATTAAATGCTTGCTTATTTCGATAAAAGGTAATAATAATAATGTGTTTAAAAGGAAAGAGAAGCTTTGAAAGACCAGTTGCAAGTAGAGAAACGCAGACTTCTGATAGGAAATGTGAGTGGTTACGGTTAAAGTTGGAATTTATGAGTAGAGTCAGTTTGTATTGTTGGAACGGCTGTCAGTAACCTAAATGAAGCCTCCAGAACACTTGAAAGAGCCGGAGACATTCCATCCAATAACAGATTGACAGAACCTCACAGAATCTCGATGTGGCGCGTTTTAATTGGGTAATAGTTGAAGCTTCTTAGTACGGATTGGATGGATTATAATACTGATTTTGTTGTTTCAGAAAACTATAAATATACGGTTATTTTGTACAAAACTCACTTTCTATCTTACTGGAATGAAGTTTCCTGACTACTCATCTTCCGTCTTCTGAATTCGCCGACTAGGAGGATTCAAGGCGTTCGAGTGCTAAAGTTGTCTGCGGATAGTTAAGCTATCAAGCACGAGATATAACATATATATGTAAAATTGAAGCTATATAGGCTCTAGGTAAAATTTATCTTTCCTGAATATAAAAGGTACTTGTGGTAGACTAGTATATTTGCTGAATGCCTGGATACTTTTAGCAGTATTTGTTGATTTCAAACCTTAAGAACAATCATGAAACCTAATAAAATAGATACGTGATGCAAAAATGTTATTTACACTCCAACTTTACTTCTTTACAATCACCTACTTTCATTAATAACCAAACATTTTCACAAACTGATTTCTGACTAACTAGAAATAAGAGTCAGTTCAACAAAATCATTTTATAAATAACTGTTAAATTTATTCCTATCAAAACAGCTTACTTTTACTTCTAATAACAAATATACGCAGATTTTGAAGTGAGAACGAATAAACATTTGAACAGAATCAGATGAATTCACTTTATTTCGTCTAATTCTCAACCTTTAATAACTCATAATCGAAATTATACACAAACAATAACATACTTTATAAATGGTACTGACTAGAGGTCATAAAGTACAATCTTAGTCGAATAAAGATTCTAGTAGAGTTAATATGATTGAAAATATTTTGCATCTTATGTGAATGTGAAGATTCTAGAACATCAAGTTAGTAGTGAAAAGTTATACAGTCTAACAACTAATTGATTACTTAATGGACTACCTGAGATCGAAATGAATTATGAGTAATTAATTATAATGGTAATCAACAATAATAGCAATAATATGAGTTGAGATCGGTCAGTAATAAAACAGTTATTAATAAATCGCAAGGATTAAAATGATTCAATCAAAACAAGAGACGGATTAAAGATGATGTAATGAGTAAAACGTTAACATAACAAGCGGAAGATTGAAAAAAAAGACATAGTAAACTAAACGAAATATTGCCCTGGTAGGAAGAGATTTACCATTTTTTCTTTAGAAAAGCATAATTATGATGTGAGTAACTTGACTGCTGTTGTTCTTGAGAATAAACAAAAGGCTACAGTCTGAATGTCTATTAATTACCTCAAAAGATCTCACTGGTATCAACTGTATATTCTGTATCAATTAAATATCTTACTATAGCACTACTTAGGGATTTTGATTCGTCTGAACCGAGATTTTTGAGGATATACTCTTGAAATCAAACGTAGGCCCTTTTTTAGTTCCACCAATTTAACGACTTCAGCAGATACATGCAAATTTAAATACGCAGTTGGCTGTAACATTAAATGAGTACGTATCGACTGCAAAGTTATTCAGTATTTAGTATAAACAAACTATTATTGTAGTGTGGGTACTACACCAGCAGATCTGTGTTTCCGTATATTTAATAAGCAAGCGATTTCCTGTTGTGGATACTGCATTTCTAGAATATTTAACCTGTCATGGATAAAATTTGATGTTCCCTTAAAGATTTTAATTTTGAGTATCAGAATACAAGGGACGACCACTGTACATCAAGTTACTGACATGTTTATGGTATTCAGTCAGTCATTTATGGACAACCTAGGGACGACTATAATTGTTGCCATATAACCACATCACCGTGATTAAACGAAAGTGACAAAATGAATATCAAAGGAGACAAAACAATGTAGTAGCAATAGTAGTGAGAATTATCAAACATTAAGAATTTAATTCAACAGGAGGCCATCAAAAAATATTAAGTAAATTTGACCCCGTATAATAGATTGATTGAGATATTTTGACTCTAATGGTAAAAAGAGTATTTCAATGATATGGTGGTTGATATACACTAACAGATCTATGAATACAGTTAATACGATCACTTCAACTGTATATAATGTAATAAGAACTGGCACAAATGATCCCCTTAATCATAAGTATATTACCACTAACCAAGGTATAAATAAGCAACTCCACATGATAAAATAAGTAGTCTAATCTTCTTAGGATGAATTTGTATATTCCCATTGATGTGTTATAGGCTGAAACTGGTTAGTCACTGTTGCTATATGTGCATCCTGAGCGGATTGCCTCGATATAGCAATTATCCACAAGTATTATTTAAGTTGGTTTGTGACTGCCAAGTGGAATCTGTGACGCGCGTTTCGTCCTATTTGGGACTCGTCGGCTGGATGTACCTCCATCCCAATGTTGATGTTCATAGTAGGATTTCACTTGATTGTCAAAATCCAACTTAAATAATACTTGTTAATAATCGATATGTCGAGGCAATCCGCTCTGGATGCACATATAGCAACAGTGACTGACCAGTTTCATTCTATAACAAATCAATGGGAATATAAAAATTCATCCTAACACCAATGCATCCATTGCACAAGTGTGACTGTCAAAGACAGTCACACTTTGGTGAATGCGGTGGCGTTTGACACGAAACGGACTGAGTTCGAATCCCACAGTGAACATCAACATTGGGATTCGGGTACATCCAGCCGATGAGTCCCAAATAGGACTGAACGCGCGTTCTACATTCCACTTGCCATTCACAATTCAACTTAAATAGTCTAATCCTCTGTTGAATAGTAATTAATAATTTGGTGTTCCTAGTACCTCGGTGTAAATCGAACTACATCTTGTGTTTTATGTTTTGAATAATTATGGTTAATTTATATAATGAATACAAATAATTGTTCTTTTACAAAAGTGAGTTTGTTTGAGTTTGCATATTCAACAATAAAATGAAACACAAAACGTTCATTTCTTATAAGGAGCACATTACAGTGATTTCGGCTGATGTAGTTGAGTTGCGATTTACTTATCAAAGGAGCTATAGATTGAAAGTGTTCAATTTAACAAAAATTCTAAACGAAATGTGCATCTGCCAGTTAATTGTTTTCTTGTCAGTAATTTATATCCAAACTGATGTTAGTTCATGTTTGACAGTATCTTTAAACCAGACAAAACAAATAAATCAGTATCTTTTCGAAAATTTCCAAGATATGGTTAGAGGCAATCTTTTTATTTGCAATCAAAATCTATTCATTGATACCTTAACACTAATATCAAAGAACGAATCATTTCTAAAGAAAAGATATTAAATATCTGTACTATATTTTTTCAATGTGTATACCATAGAGTAAATCAACTCTTTTTGAATAGTTGTGATTATGAGATTTCTTAGAACTTCCATATTGTTATAAAACACTTATCTAATACTTATCAGTCTAAACTACATTTTGTTTCCACCTTTTGTATCATTTTTATCCACTGTAAGTCAGATAGGTAACTCGATAATCAGGATTCAACATTTCATCAGCTTCAAATAAAATGAATGACTAAATATAGTACATTTAATATAATAATCTACTAAAATCTTGAATTTCGGATAAAAATCAATAATTTTACATTTTAACTTCTACTTTTCATCACTTTATTTATAAAAATAAAATAACACTACAATTAGGCTACATGTATGTATATATCTATGTATGCATAACAAGGAACTTGACACACATATGCATCAGTTCGAATTACCATACCTCAACAGCACATTATACTGAGTACTAAATTACATTAAGTAGGAGTTAATTCATTAGGTTACATAATAAATAACAGTATATTAAATATTTAAAACTTTAATCAATTCTTACTTACCTTTTATAGAAAATGTATCCACAATTTGATTTGAATAGATTAACCATTTTAAATTCGATTCAATTGATAAGTTTAAATTAATTAATTGTAATATACAATAGATTAAAACAAAAATTGAATATTTGAATCGATATATATTTATACAATTTAAATAATCCTCATGTTTACTATTCCAAGTGATCATATCACATTGTAAAGTGAAATATAATAGAAAAAAATTAATAATCAAAGATTTGTAAATAATCTTAGCTTCTTTTTTCTACAGTAACTTGTAAATATTCATCTTTTGTAATGTTGTAGTATTTTATTTTCATAAAAGAATTTAAATGAGTTTTCTTGTTTGTTTTATTATTAGTTTTTTCTCTTTTAAAAAGACTAATCAATATTAACTATTGAAATTTAACTAAGAGATTATTTTAAATTAAAACTTTAAATTTTTACACACTCTACTACACATAAAAATTTTGCTACTCATACAATCGAAATATCAATGATGATTGTATGTACTAATTATAAATAGATAAACCTTTTAGACAATGAACCAATGATTTTCAAGGATTATATACATGTGTACACAAGGTTAAATTGATGAAAACAATGATACGTATATGCATATATATACTAATGACTGCCCGTATATTGAATTGTTTTTAAAAATAAGTACACAGAAATATTGGCAAATATCAAGCACGTAGATATAACTATGTAACTAATAGGAGTTACTAAGTTACTGTTATAAGAAATATTATGTACAGATTGATGTAATATACACACATAGTGTGTCATACCTAGTCTACGATGTTGATTGAGTTTACATCAATCACGTTACGAAATGATCATTTAGTAACTCAATATCATAATATACATTTTGATATTATATAGTTAGCAATATGATGCGGGATATATATATATATATATATATATATATATATATATATATATATATATTATAGCAAGCACTTATTATGAGTAATATCTTGATATGTTGTAAACTTAACTAATCGGGATATGTGGAAATATTAACCTTGCTAAAAACCAACATAGCGTGCAAGATACAAGAGTGATTATTCTGTGCTAGTAAGCCTGCCTGATATTTCTAGTTGTCATTCTGAATAGACGAACACAAGATAATTAAACTAACCGGACAGATTCAGTTTATTTAGGATGAACTTGAGTTTTTCAGTTGATTTGTTAAAAACTGAAGCTGTAACAAATCAATGGGGCGATACAAGTTCATCCTATTTAAATGTTTACCCGTTGCACGAGTGTGACTGTCTCGATTTATTAGTCTAGTGGTTAACGCGGTAGCGTTTGACACGTAACGGACTGAGTTCAAGTACCGGTGTGAACATCAACATTGAGATGCAGGTACATTTAACCAACGAGTTCAAAATAGGACGTAACGCGCGTCCTAGATTCCGCTTGCCAATCACAATCCAACTTAAACAGAGCCAATTTATATTTCATATATTTCCTGATATATATGCAAAATATGACCCCACAGTCAACTAATCAGGAAAAAGCTTCAACATTGAATAACGACACTGGCATAACGTGTAAACAATTAATAAAATATAGCCTATTAGTGGAAAAAAACACAGTAATGGTCAGATGGAAGATTAGAGTAAGGGTAATATACAAATACTAGAAATAAAACATATTGTGTAAATACAACTAAAATATATGAAATAATCTTCTGGATAAGAGTCCCGCCAATTAGTCATTCAACCTAATTCGCCGGATATATCAGTCTCCAGTGTTCAGAGAATTAATACTGTTCAGACTGCAGGAACACACGAGTCGCAGTCGGAAATATTACTAACGAGATATATAGATAGTAGCTAAACTTTTTTAGGTCTAAGGTAAATACGCTAATTGTTTGCGATATTGTAAACACTAAGATGAACTTGATATCTTGAACAGACCTGATTTAGACAACGATTAAGAAACAGAACAAACTAGACATCAGTTTCAATCCACCCCACACCCACTCAGTCGGTATCGAACCCAGAACCTACTTCTTTGTATTGTTGAGATAGCACCTGGATGTTGATATTTCTTACTTTAGTTAATCGGCGTTATGTTTGCTCCACCTTATTTATTGCCCCTGTTAAGTGATCTCTCCTCACAACTGATACAAGTGAACTCCACTGGTCATGTCTCCTCATCAAAATTCCAGGATTACTTCCTAATATGTCACTAGTAAGCTAATATTTATTTTAAATAGGTGTTCTAGAGATTTCTTGATTTTAATTTAGTGTCACTAATTGGCTTGAGTTAGACAACTAATGCAAACTAGACGGTGTTCTGAATGCTCACAACTGAAAAGTCGTATACTAGAATAAGACAGTGGTCTAGTGTTTTTCAATTTTCATTAGTTGTCTAACCCAGAATAAATCGTTTTTAAAAAATTTCGTCATCTCCACAAAACCCCATTATAACTACATCTTCGATTCCACTTCAAGCTAAAATGAATATCTACATTTTGATAATATTAAATATTTCGGTACTCCATATTTACATAAAACATCTGTAAACAAAGAAATGACGTCTCCTTACTATGTACACCTTAATTAGTTGAAAATTTTAATCTGCCGGTTAAAGTGAAGTGATAGAGGCAAACCAATCAAAATTTAGAAAATAATTGAGAATTTTGAGTTATGTTCAAAAAGGAATAATTTCAATAGGAAGCGCGATAGAAATACATGTATACTATGTTTAGAACGTTTAAATGTATGAAAACTTCCTTCTTCTCAACAAAGTAAATGTAGCAGTATGTAAAGGTCGCATTTACTGCTGTGTATAGTATTTTATTTATTGCACATCTCGATGTTGGTATGCATGTTCAAGGTGTGATCGAACTATGGTACCTGTTATGTAGGACCACTAAAGAAAAGTGAAAAACTTCCAGAACTGTGTTTTAGAGAACTAATTCAGTTATTCTTGTCGTGAGTAGTGTAAACATTACATTTCTATTATTGTTACGTTCCTCTTACTCTATCCACTCGTTTAGCATATTCACTGTTATTATATTGTCTCTTATTATGGACTACAGTTAATTAGTTATGTACAAGCTGTGCCTATTCACTACCACTATTTCCTTAGTTCTGTATTAATGTTAGATTTCTAGTTGGTTTGCTATGTGGTCTGATTTTGTGTATATGTTAGGGCGTGATTGAAATATAATTTGATCCGATCCGATCCTGTCTGTTTGGCTCACCAATCGTTGTTTTTCCTCTATCCTGGCTTGGGGACTGGTAGTCGCGGGGCAGACGTGTCTGTACGGTGATTAGCAATCATCAAGGGCATTGTGTATTTTCACAATACATAACAGTACAGTGATATGCGAACTTTTATTCTTTGTCTATTGTTATTTGATTACTTGTTGGGTTATAATATACGAAGAATTATACTATTAACCAAACAAAATACAGTGATAAGTTCAGCCGTATCAGATTAGTTAAAAGTGTTGAACGTACTAAATGCTAAATCATTTTTTGCATATAGATTGTACCTAACACATTAATCAATCAGTTATTTTCCAATCAAACTTATTTGTGATAAACTTAGAAAGGAATCGATTCATAACAATTTCGTTGAACATTAGGTAATCTTCTGATGACTGGTGAAATAGATAACGATTTTTACTGACGACTGATGTATATCAATACAGAAATAGGGAACACTGACTTCTGGTTTAATCTCCTTATCTCTACAGCAAATTTATCAACTGATTCTATAGGTAGTGGTGGATCTTCCACAAAACATTTTATGGCTATGAGAATCATTCAGAAACAAATCAATAAAGTGAATAAACTACCGTTAGACTTGTGGGGTTATGTAGAGACAGGTTAACAATATGAAGATATTAATACTTAAAACAAACATTGAATAATAATTAATAAATTTCATAAAACTATTAAAATTTAGTAGACCACATCACTTTTATTAGGAAATATTTTTAACTTGTAAAGACTTATCGCTAAATAGTTGGAAAACTACAAAATCATCTTAATAATCTTTGAGGCTCTTCCCTCAATATTCCTATATTTTTTATCAAGTTACTTAAATATCCGAAGTTAGTGGACTATTTAACATTGAACTGTACAATTCTGTAATTAGAAAGAAATAAATGATACACATAAACAAAAACATATTTTGATTAGTTCAAAGCCTAAGTTTGGTTAGTGAATATGTTTATATCAATAAATATGAATAAAGTAGTGTTGTGTGAATTTATAAAACAGGAATGGTTGGTAAATGTATCATTTCTTTATTATATCGGATGATTCAAGAAGAATAGCTAACTTACTGAAATGTTTTTCAGAAAACGTCCATTTGCTTTGAGTGTATATATATATATATATATATATATATATTATTTATGTTATTGTCATGTTCACATTACCCTAACCTCCCACTAGACTCATGAATTGTATCATATCATTTGTCATTCAGAAACTATAATCAATTAACTATGTATCCGAACTCTCAAGTCCTAGTCATTATTGTTGTTTCCGGTTTATGTAAATGTTATTATTCCTGTTGGTGTGCTGTATGGTCACGTTTTGTATGTATACAAATGGATGAGTGAAATATGATCTGTCCGGTGGTTAACTCAGTTGTCTCATCTTCTTCATTTCGGTCTTGAAGACTGATAATCACAGGGCAGATTTATGTACATTCTGATTGGTCATACCGAGGTTATTGTTTTCTATATATTGCGATTGGCAGTATTGTAAAGACATAACACTTCTAACCTATTTATTAGTGAACAATTTTATGCACTACCAGATGCTTATCTACTATTTATATGTTTCAGTATGTTGCATTTTAGCATGATACAATTCTTTGCATTACACGGTCGAGAATCAGTGCACAAAGTCCATCCACTAAATATTTACTGAAAAAATATGTATAAACAATGAAAAATCCGATCTGAGACGACAATTATATGCGATGAAATTTGTATGCAAATAATTATTAATAGAGATACATTATTTATTCACCTTGCAAAAAAGTACCAGTTCCAAACTTTTTGATGTAAAAATACAGAATTGACATATAAGTTACTTATAAGTAGTTAAATGCACCCTAATGAATATTGATAACAATGACCTTATATAGTCTAAAACTATCAGTTGACGATACTACTAATGAAACTGTAGATATTCAGGACTACATTATATTAAAGTATTCTTTATTATTTAGACGTTTCATACCTACCTCAGGTTGCCACTGCTATCAATATGTTTATTTTATGTGTACCTTCTGCTAAATTTTTCTCACAAACACCTGACTAAAAAATTTCGCATTTACAACCTACTTCGATATTTGAAATGATGCTCTCATTGTCATTGACTTTATTTTGCTGAAACTGTGGACTAAAGTTCACCTGCATAATATTATTTTTCAGTATTTAGCACACTTTAAATGATGTTTTAACGGCTCAAAATGAAAAGCAATTCAAGTTGCGAACAAATATAAGAACTGGCCCATTACATTGAAAAAGCACTTATTTAACCGATTATTGGCATCAAATAACAATTTTGGGTGTAATACCTTACTAGTAGCTTGATGGTTAACGCGTTGAAATGAAAACTACTTATTGTTGATTTTGCAGTTCTGAATTTTTTTTGTCTGCCAAGATATGCAAAATGGCTTAATTCTATAATAGTTATTGTAAATTATTCATGAATGAATAACCTAAATAGGGGTAATGTGAAAAAGTATCACCTCCAAGGAGCGATATGCAATTGACTGGTACTTACTATTTAGCAGAGAAAGTTTGTCCCAGTATCTTTTAATTATACCCAATTGAGTACTAAATTATTATGTCATCCACAAACAAGGGATGGATATGTAATCGTATTATTCATTTATCAACAAACAATGATATCTTCATAATTGAACGGGCTTCTTGAACTCATTTATTATTTTTCTGTTTCGAAATTTCATGTGGTACGGAAAAATAAACTAACCAGGTCGAAAATCTCGATATTATTATTATTATTTCTAAATATTATTTGATCGATCCTATATCTCTAATGGGAGGTTTTGGAAATCGTTGAATTTTGTAATTATTCGTCACGGGATGACTTTAGTTAGCGACGGAAACTATGAAGTACAGGACTATTGTCCCATCTTGGTATGGGACTCCTAAGCAGTGCGCATTCAAAAGCTTTAGATCACACATAATTTTAATAAAACCCCATTTCCAACTACTTCGCTGCATACATATACCGGATGCCCTTGAATGTTGGACACTGTGAGATCCCTTTATTGTCTTGTCGGTTGCACTTCAACTGAAATGCTTGAAGACAAATTTTTTGGGAATATTTGTTTACTATATCCGCCTAGTATCACACTTCTAATGCTAGTGTTTAGGAAGCTATCACTAAAAGTGCGGTTTCAATCGCCCAGTTGAACAACAAATTCTTCAGTTTCGGTAATATCTTTATATATGTTGTTTTCCATATGCGTCTGCAAATTACAAGTTGTACTCGCGACGGCGTTCAGTGAATGTTAAGCTTTTTAAAATTTAACAAACAGCGTTAGGTTCACAGGGTGAACCATGTAAGAATTTCTCATTATCAAAATATACAACACTAAAGGTCTAGACATCAATATTGTACTTCTAGACTATACATTTTTATCGGATTATTTTACTTTAAATTGACCATCAAAATTTCCTACTTAAATCCGGGCCCTATATTTCACCAATAAGCCTAAACGAGTAACTTTTCACAGGAGCATCACTGCCAATCTGTAACGTTATACTAACGGCGTCTATTTAAATGCTGAAACTTTGAAGAAACTAAATTCAAGCTAAGAACATAACCATCTCAGTAGTGATACTCCAAACTAGGACTACTTCATTAATAAGTGGAGAATATGTGTACAAAGTGAAAGAACACAAAAGGTTATTTTTATTTTTCATCGTAACTGATAGCCTATCAATCACAAAAACTAAAGACGTGAAAGATTTGGTTTAATAAATGATTAATCTAAGGCATATACATAAGTGAAGAGCAGTTATCATCCTAAATAGAGAAAGGGGAAGAAGTCACCAGGAACTTTAGGAAACATACAAAACAAGAATTTGGGAATTTAGACCCTTTCATTTCGTAATATAATACAAAAGGTATATGATATACTTCAGTTTTGTCAGTACAAAGAATTTTTATAGACCTCCACGTAGTGAAAGTACTAAATGGATTACTGAGCCCCCTTGCATTTTATATTCCTGGACGAGTTTTTCATCATTCATTTGTTTACCAGAAAAAATTAGTCGTTGTTGTTGTGGTGGTATGCCCTCTTTTTCTTCAATTCTTTCTTTGATCCGTTCAACTTTATCTGTCTGCTCAATATCAATTTCAATCTCTTTACCTGTTAACGTCTTCACTTTGATCAACATACTGTAATTTATAAAAAAAGGTTTTATACTCTATAGTAAATACACAATGAGGTATTATTAAGAATGAAATGGTAATACTTAGCAGATATGTATAAAATTATACAGTACGTAGGAGCAATATAATCTACCAAAGGGTATAATTCATAGAAATACTAAATCGAGAATGTAATAGTATTATAGGAAAGTTGCAGTGACTTCCATTTTAAAGCACTGAGACACAATACACGACAGGAAAGTTAAGAAGCAAAATCCATACAATGAAATCAAGGTGTCAAAGTACATATATTAAAATGGAAACATAAAACTTGCCTTATGTTTACACAACATTCTACTACATATATGTTTACAATAGTGGCTATCCAAAAGAATAATAACTGTGGTTTACCTGATTTACACATATATTTACACACATATATAGATAAAATTAGTTTACTAAAAAAAACCACTCCACTCATAATGAGTTAAAGCAACTCATGTGGTTTGGATTGTCCCTAAAATTAGTTTACTCAACTAAAGGCATTATTTTAGGAGATCAGTAGTCAACCGTAAAACAGAAAGTATGCATTTATAGTGAGTGTTTATCTTCATGAAGTTGAAACCACGATGGAGTAAACTACAAATTATATATCGAAAACCTCCTAACTATATGTAGACTGCCAATTAGAAGCATTAGGACGAAGGGTCCGCCAATTAAAACAGCATATTACGTGGACAGCATAACTACATTCCAATATATATATACATATAGATATATATAATTGGCGGACCCTTCGTCCTAATGTTTCTAATATATATATAAGCACTGTTGTAGACATAACAGCAAGCTGGCCTATATATCGTGATATTTGGGGCTGTGTAGCCTGCATTAACAAGCAAAAAACAGAAATGTTTACTATTAATAGTGTATGGCATTCATAAACAGTTCAAAACTCAGTATGAAACTGAAGTTGATAATCTATATGAAAAAACAAGGCTTGCGGCAAACCGAGACGAATATACTTATTTTAAAAAATAGTTGAAAAAACTACACGCTTTGTACGCGTCATCTATGAAGAAAAAGGTAGTTAGTCTAATCTGAATATGCTGGTTAACAAATCATAGGATTAAAGGTAATAGATATGAAGCGACATTATGGGAATAAGAAATATCAAAACTATACATCACGAAAAAGAAATACACTTGAATTTACCTACTTCTTTATTTGTATCGAAACTCACAATGGTATCGGCGCCCCAAACAAGCCAAGTTAGTTTTTGACTGTAGCGCACTCTTTGCCTTGTGCGGAGAATAGACCAAATTCCAATTTCACTATTTTCTAAGATATTTGACCAGTTTTAGCCCATGTATACTGTTCTTTGATTCAAAATTTTAAAAAAAATTTTCCAAATAATCTTAATTTGTTAAAACCCTAGAGGTGTAAGTTAATTTAGCTTTCTCTAAAAAGAATTTAAAATAATTTGGTCAATGATTATTACTTGTGGCTTATAATCTTTGCGAAAAAGAAATGGATAACACAACCTATTCGCTGAGTCTAAAAATTAGGTTGTATTTTGCTTACTGAATTATTTTGTATTGGGAACTAAACGGTTGATTATGAACAGGCCGTCTGTTTTCTGTCATAACTTTATACGTTTAGATTCAAATGGATGTGAATTGACTAAATACCTTTGCTGATATAAACGCTATTTGTTAGCATTTTGCTTATTTAACTTTTTTAAACAGTTATAATTACACTAAAAATGTTTTTTTATTCATGATTGCCTAAGTATTCAAAATTATGACGCGTAGAATAAAACAGTTTTTAGGTAATTACGTTGACTAAGGTTTTCTATTTAACATACTTAAGAAAATTCATAGGGCTAATTATGTCTTAATAAGTAAATATATGCCATACTAAGAATGGGTTTTGATTAACCAAGACTGTTAAATGGATCCGTCGACTCAGTTACTTCTGTTTTACCTTAATTTTAGTTAAGTAAGTTTATATTGAACATTCTGTACCATCGATTGCATAAGTCGTACATTTTGTAGTTTCTTAATCTAATTTCTTGAAGCAACTTCGAAGGACCCGTAGTGGAAAATAGAGATGGTGTTGGTGCTATTGTGAAAAGACCAATTGGGTAAGTAATGTTTATTGTGCGAAAACAGAATAGGTCATGAAATATTACATACATTACTTCCAAGCATCAATTTGCAAATCCTCTGCGTTGTCTGCACTGCATCGTTTCTCAGCCTGCTTCTCTTAGTTGTTCTCGATTGTCCTCTGTGTTTCAATCCTGTTTCACTTCTTGTCCTCTCGAAACTCGTCTTGTCTGCTGTTTACTGATTCTTCCCAATTTACTTTGACGCTCTGCTACCTACTACTTATTGATGCCTTATAAGTAGTATCCACCACACTCGCCCCTCCATTAAATTGCTGTGCTCGTATGCGCGCTGACCTTCTTGCCTCTGCGGTCGCTGGTTGTTTCTGCGTATTCGCTCCATCATTCCAACACATCCATCTTTGCAATTGACTTATGTTTACACGCTTCTCTTTGTTGTCCTTTTTGATGGTGTATACCGGTCCACGACTAGCGATGACTGTATACGGGCCCTCCCATTTGGGGAGTACTTTCTTCGAGCCTAGTCCACTACCCGTTATGCTTCTCCGTCCTCTACACTTCACCAGATCTCCTACTGAAAAGTGTCTCAGCTGATTCCCATGATGCTGTTCTGATCGTTTAACGTCCATATCCTGTTTCCGTCGTATGTTTTCCACCGCTTGTTTCCGCTCTTCCTTCCATTTCCTATCATTCCACTTTTGTGGCTGAGGCCAGGCGATGTTGTTGCCTGGCAGTCGTGGTCTCCTTCCGTACATCAGCTGGAATGACGACTTCTTTGTTGTTCCTTGATTCGAGGCTCGATGTGCTAATAATATCATCGGTAATTCCGTCTCCCAGTTACCCCCCTTTGCTGCCAACCACTCTTTTAGAGTGTGATTATTTCGTTCAGTTAGTCCGTTGGTCTGAGGATGATACGGTGTTGTTCTGACTCTTTTGATACCTAACTGCCCAAGGCGAGATGTGAACTCCTCACTCTCGAAACATGGACCCTGGTCGGTCAATATCATTCTCGGGACGCCGTGGTCGGCCACGATGTGCCGCATCACTGCTTCGGTCACCGTCTTTCCTCGTTGATCAGGAATCGCCACAGCCTCTACCCAACGCGTAGCATGCTCGGTCATCACCAACACGTACTGGTTACCGCTCGATGTCTGGGGAAATGGACCCATTACGTCCACTGACCACAGATCGCCTACTGTCGTTACGGGAATGGGCTGTAACGAAGTGCGTATGCATTTATCCCCTTTCATTAACTGACATTGGGAGCAGGCGAGGACGTATCTCATCACGTCTTCTTGCATTCCTGGCCAGTAAGCACTCTGTCTCAGGAGGTCAGTGGTTCTTGCGACACCTGTGTGTGCTAATTGGTGGCATTCGCTGATTAGTTCATGTCGTAATGGCTTTGGAATTACAGGTATCCAGCTTCCATCATTGTCTTTCCATGTTAACACTCCAGCTGCATTTAATTTTAATCTGTCCTTTTGGCTTAACAACGTCTTTACCTCTCTGCTAAAGTGCACTGATTCGTCATCCACTGCTTCAGTTAACGCTCGTCTCACCGTCCTAAGCGTTGGGTCTGCTTTCTGGCAACGAAGTAGTCTTTCTAGGTCTGTTTGCACTCTGTTGACTCCACAGGCTACTTCCGGTAAGCTAGCGTCCTCACACGGTCTTGACAGGTAGTCAGCTATTACGTTTCGGCTTCCTGGTATGTGACCAATCGTGAAATCATATTCTTGCAGGCGTAGTGTCCATCGTGACAATTTTCCTCGGGGGTCTCTTGCCGTCTTCAACCACTGTAATGGCTTGTGGTCGGTCTCGATGTGAAATGGCTGGCCTAGCAGATACGGTCTCCACTTATCTACTGCCCAAACGATCGCTAGACACTCTTTCTCGATAGTCGAGTACTTCTGTTCCGTTGGTGTTAAAACGCGGATGGCATATTCCACTACGCCGTCATCCTGCCGAAGTACTGCACCAATGCCAAAATCACTGGCATCTGTGGCCACTGTGAACTGTTTTCCACGGACCGGAAGTCTCAATGTCATCTGCTTTGCGTTTAATAGCTGCTTGATTCGATCAAAGGTTCTCTGAGCCTCCTCTGTCCATATAAATTTTCCACTGCTCAGTAGTTTATATAGTGGTGCGGCGATCTCATTAAAGTTCTTTATAAAGCGGCTGTAGAATGCTGCTCTTCCTATAAACTGCCTGAGTTTCCTTTTCGAAGTGGGTGCCGTTATGTTCTGGATCGTCAAAATTTTCTCGGGTAATGGCTTCATTTCACCATCTCCTACTTTATACCCCAGCAGTGTGACATTACATTTGGCTATCTGTGACTTCTTCTTATTGATGCGCAACCCAAACTCCTCGATTCGTTTGAGTACTGCTTCTAGATGTTTTGCGTGATCTCTCTCTGTTTTACTGTAAACCACCAAATCGTCCCCGTACACCTCCACATTCTCAAGATTTCGTAACAATAAGTTCATTAATCTTCTAAATGTGAATGGCGCTCCCGCCAGCCCAAATGGCATTCTTCTAAACTGGTACTGTTTGTGACCCACAGTAAAGGCTGTCTTGTACCTGTCATCCGCTTTTATCGGTAGCTGCCAATACCCTGACCTGAGGTCCAGTACAGTAAACAACTTTGCTTGTTGTAAACGATCCAGGGTTTCGGCTACAGTTGGCATTGGGCATGGCTTCAACTCAGTTATGCTGTTTAGCTCTCTGAAATCGACGCAGAATCTGTATTTTCCGTTGGATTTCTTTACTAGCAGCACAGGTGAGTTGTAACGGCTATCAGCCTCTTCAATTATTCCATCCCGCAACATCTCTTCCACTTGCCGATTTACTTCCGTCTCTAGATGAACTGGTATTCGGCGTGTGTGGAATGTTGTCTTCTTACGACTGTTTACGGGGATTTCATGCGTCACCTTATCACAATAACCATACGCCTCTCCGTCGTCAGTGAACAGACTTCCGTACTTTGCTATTACCTTATTGATATTTTCTATGTTCACTTGCGGTAGGATCGCGGCTTGTGTCTTAGCTATCTGGCTGTTCTCCTGTATGCTAAAATGCCCGTACTTAGTATTTACTGTCTTGTTCTTTGTGTCGATGACCGCCTCCACCTCTCTAAGGAAGTCTGCTCCCAGTATTGTTTGCTGTATGTCTTTAGTTACTACAAATGGGTATCGTACGACGCGATCTCCGACTTCGACACAACAGTCAGACACTCCTAAAATTTTCAGTGCATGCCCGCTCACTGTTTGTACTGCTAGTGAACATGCCCTGATCTCCCGACACAATCCTGCATCTATTAAGGATATGGCCGCGCCCGTATCAACTAGACACACCAGTACTCTTCCATTTATACGAACTCTTGTATACAACGCACCCTTGTTAACCAACCCTACAACCCGGAAAGACGTTTCAAAAAGAGAAGACTGTGTATAACGTTTAACATGTCTAAATCTTCGTTTCCTCGGGCAGTCTCTTCTGTAATGTCCATACTCTCCACACTCAAAGCACCTACTTCCCCTTTCCGCATGGATTCGCACCGCCGCGACTTTCTCTTCCAGCTCGGCGATCCGTTTCTCCAAAGGCGCCGTCCTGCTGTCTTCGGTTAACGAGGATACCGAAGTGCTAACAAGCTGTCTGCACATTCGAGCCATCTCCATCACGTTCAATGGCTGCACGGCATGCGCCAGTCGAAGCTGTGACGCTACGTCACCAGGGACACATTCCAGGAACTGGGATGTCAGGAGCTGCTGTCTCGACTCGTCGTCCAACGATGGCAACGCACGACGCAGCAAACTCGTCAGAGTGGTGGCCAGCACCGACGGATCGCCGTCTGGGGCCAGACGCACGGCCCTAAACTGCTGCAACGCCAGCTTTCTGTCCGCTGGACTGTCGAATTCAGACACCAACTTGGCCACCACCTCCTCCCACGTGGCTCCACCGTCAGCCAGCTCCACGTCGTCGAGCACCGCCTTTGCACGACCTCGCAGCAGGGTACCGAGGACCGTCACCTTCGCCTTTTGTCCTCGCACGCCGACCAGCTCCGCAGTGGCTTCAAACTGCCGCAGGAATGCACCGACGTCCCCATCCTCGAACGGCTGTGGCCACGGAATCTTCATCTTGTACGGAGGCAGCGACACCAATTGTGAAAAGACCAATTGGGTAAGTAATGTTTATTGTGCGAAAACAGAATAGGTCATGAAATATTACATACATTACTTCCAAGCATCAATTTGCAAATCCTCTGCGTTGTCTGCACTGCATCGTTTCTCAGCCTGCTTCTCTTAGTTGTTCTCGATTGTCCTCTGTGTTTCAATCCTGTTTCACTTCTTGTCCTCTCGAAACTCGTCTTGTCTGCTGTTTACTGATTCTTCCCAATTTACTTTGACGCTCTGCTACCTACTACTTATTGATGCCTTATAAGTAGTATCCACCACACTATGATTTGTTTGCAACGTATCCTTGACATTTTAGTGTATTTTTTAATTTTTTAACGGCTTGTTTCCAAACTTCGTGGGACCCTGAGTTTTTAACGTTTGCATGCATAATTTAATGTACCGGACGTGACTACTCGGTGGTATAACCTAAACATATGAAATGTGTCCTCATATTGTTTTGACGAACTTACTTTACTGGTTACAACTGTGTTAACATTTTTCATGTCTGAAAATTTAGATATTACCATGAGTTAAGAAATTTTTTATAATTTTCCTATATCTTTAATGAAAGCAAAGATAAGTCTGCCTTGACCATTACGGTCAAACTTTGTGACGTGAAAAACTTGCTAGAGGGTATAATGTTAGTTGCAAAAACGATCACAAAGAAAGATTGGCCTATAGAGTCACCTTTCGTCTTACAGTGTGAATTAATTGTTTAGCTCTTTCAATTACCGTCCTTGAGATGATATCTTCAAACCAAGTGACATTTACTAATCCCATAGGACAGACAACAATAGGTACATATAGGTTGATTATGTGACCAAAAATATAGCCTCTTGTTTTCAACCAGAAGTATCATAATTATATTTGTTCCCTCCTACCGAATTCCAACAATCATGCACAGCCACAATACAATTACGTATTGCGCAAACGTCAGTAAGAGTTTAAATTTTAAAGTGATGTAGTAAATATGCACATACATTCAGTGGAATTGCACTCTTGAGTAGCACAAACTCCAGGTTGTAACACAAGCACTATGTTCAGTCCATTCTACAAGCAAAATCTGCGAATAATGTAAGATCAAACAAGATTCAGTGACGCTAACGCACCAGCTTCCTTGGAATAAATGGTACCCATGCTTGAGAAATAGCAACACTTCCTAATAGATATTTATTGGCAAATAATTTCCCGAATAAACAGTTGCGTAAGCTCTCGACATTGATGCTGACCAAGTTTGTTTCAGCGGGCAGGACTAGTTGAAGGCTTTCGGTCACGCATCATCACCTCATCATGACATGACATAAGAAGCAATTATCTCGTTAGTTACTAAGCCCAAGCGTTGGTATCCCATCGACTCTCTTCTCACGATCAAAATATAACCTCTCCTACATCCCTCACCGCCATCTGATTTGCTCTAATTCGTATGTGTGTGTGTTAAATTGTCAGAAATTGCTCTGATTATACGATAAATCCTGGTTGATCATATACCTGATACAAATCACATAAAAGGTAGTGAATAACAAACGAAATCTTAAACTTGACGATCACAATTTCAGAAGCACAGAAAGTAAACTACATATATTGGACTAGTGTGGCTGGAAAAAATGACAAATAATTATTAGGGGGAAAATATTTTGGGAAAAATTTGAAAGATGTGTACTTTTTAATATCTGTCGGCATTATACTTCCTTGGCTTTCTTCCTCCTCGTCCATCGTCTGCGCCTAATAGTTCATTTGACAATTTTAACTTTCGTTCAGTCCTTTCGTAATCAGCTGATTTGTAAGATCAGCAAAATAACTAGGAATTCTACCACAGTCAACATTTTGCTTTCCATGATTTCTGCAGTGAAGGTGATCAGTGAATGTCACACATCACAATTATGAAGCATGAACACAAGTGACAGTAGTGGCTTATCAAACAATACACATTATTCGACAGCAGCGTATAGCGATCAGATAAAATATCAATGATTACATATTCCCAATATTATCATCCTCAAAATGCAAATGTTTCTCCGTTTTTCAACAACGTAACAGCGTCTATTTAATTGACTCAAGATAAGAGAGTCACTGGGTTGCTCAACCACAACGTAGAACTATGTAACTTAATCTGGCACACTACTTCACTTAACATGAAATAGCAATGTGGTCGGTTAATGGCCAAGTTTATTATAATCATTATGCTCATAAACTAAAGAAACAGTCGTATCTATATTATCTATTTCATGCGAATCAAACAGTCATCGCGCTACTTCGCCATTTCCACTAGGCTTGCATCATAATTATGCATATTTATGAGTGTTGCATTTCAATAATTGATATTTCTTGTATCTAAGTGGTGTGGTTTTAGTTTTACTCAACTAAATTCAAAACAAATTGTTATTGTAGAAGCAGCGTGCCCTCAAATTGTCTGAATGCATATCAAGGTCGTGTACCCCTATCACCTTTTGTATAGTGTTCGTAAAAACATATGCGAACATTAATGGAAAAAACCACAGTTGAACTAAACAACAATCGATGGATGAGACAAGCCACTCCAATAACTTAAACGAATGCGTTTCAAAAATTAAAGATTTAGTGGGCTGGATTAAACAATATAGTGAATAACTGGAAGCAAAATACAATTAAACGTGAAAATTAGTTCAAATGAGTTCAGTGGGACTTTTCACTTGGACAGTCGCTAAAATAAAGTGTATATTGAAAGTAGTCTATAATAGTGATAAGGACAACTATAGGAAAAGTGATTTCTCAGCTTACTTCATGGTTAGTTCGACCTACGGCTGTTTGTAACTTCCTAATACTAGGAATCATCTATGGAATAGAATGAAATCCATGAAAACCAACGCGCAGGGTGGATGAATGATTATAGTCAATTATGCTTTGGAAAATGAGTTTCGCAAACTCATTTTTGTCGTGTCCATGGTATAAGTTTCAATATTTGTTTTTCAATCGAAATGTCGCCAAGTTCAACGTATTGAGCTTTGCAGAACTGCACTTTTCATCTTGGCATCACAGTATTCTCGGATAGTATAATAGTCAAACATAAACTTATAAAGCTTTTTAAGTAAAAGTTTAATAGGTATCTAATCAGGGCAAGTTAGACATAATAACGCGTTTCTTATAAGATACTGATTGTGATACAATTAAAGTTCGGAGTTATTACAATTAGTTGATATCCAGACATTGATCATGTCCTAGTTGCTGTCACTGTTGTTATGATCGCTGGAATGCCTAATCTTAAAAAAATATAATTGTTCATTAAATAGGCGAAAGGCTATGTATGGAGTTATTTTTTAAGCTTCAGTTACAAAACTCATATCACATTCTAAAATTCACGAAGGTAATCACACCCTACTCCTGGGATATCTCATGTATGAATTTCATATTAACTAGTTACATTACTTCAATAAATGCGGTAATCAGTATCGTATCGTTCTGTGACTTCTATACAAATGATAACAGTTTTGATTACTAATCACTGATGTGTAGGTATACTAAGGAATGACTTTCATCTGTAATTCTAGGCTATTTAGATAATTGTATTGTCATCATGTTACCAACTAAATGCAAGGGAACATGGCGTTTAACAACAGATTAAAAAATATCTGGTCATGTTAATAGGCATATATATTTTGGTTAGCCTAATAAGGTCACACGTACACTTACTAGCAAAGTTGCATCAATCAAGACTCTACATGATTTCAGAATCATGGCTGTGTTTACAACACTAAAAGCCTAGTAAAAAATTACTGTGAAAATAATATAACAACACTGAAAATGTAGTGGTTAAATTATGTCAAGTGTGTTTGTAATAATCTAGGCCTCCTCACAATCACTTTAGGAATTTAGTGAATGTTGTAAAATGTTATCCATTTTCGTACCAATGCTGAAAGCAGACTTAGGCTCTGACAAGCTTGGGATTATTATTGTTCACTTATTAAGTAAATCTTCAGGTTTCTTGATGTAATTTAAAGCATGCGCTTGTCAGTGTAAACGCTGATGACTGCTTTATGATTAGTTCACTAAAATAAAATGGTTTGCAATTAGAAGACAACAGTTAGTATGCAGAATGAAATGCTTGATCCATGTTAGGATTTGGATAGACTCATATTGATTTACTTAAAGAAGAAAAACTTTATGCGCAGTATCTGATCGTAATGTGTTATTGTACATTTTTAGACAACAGAGTCTGCTGAAACCAATGTAGTCAGGAAAACTGTCCACTACCTACAACCTTCAGAATTCGAGTAATTCAACGAAACAGTTTTTTCCTCCAAGTTACGCTTGTAATGACATTATGATCCCTCAAACCGGAAACAAACAGGAAAAAACCTCAGACGGCATCATTAGTTGTTTGATAAATTTCTCAAGAGTGTTGGAACTTTGCAAAATGTAGCTCCACAGCGAAAAAAACATTTTGTCGGAATTTTCAAACATGATTTCAGCATGATTACGCTGATTGCTGCAATCAGTATTTTACCAGCAGTAAATAACGTCAAAATTTAAATAAAGGGCGTAAGGAAAAATTCATAGGTTTTGTGAGCAGCGTTGTTTCACCTTACTGCCAGCATTTTTCATAGCTTCATGGTAGACACTAGTTGTTGGCAACGAATTCGCAGCCTAAATCATGTTAAGATATATCAAATCAGCACTCAGTGTATACATATCCTAAGTGATTTAGTGAGGATGTATTTATTCCTATTAAATCTCTGTGTTAGTGCGAACTTGATGAACTACGCTGACTTTCGACTGAGATTGGTTGCCGTACCTGTAATTACAAATAACTTAATAGAACCGAAAATTGAATTTAATTTGGCATCGTCGAATGCTATGATAGATCAGGTTTTAAGCTGTTTAAGAATTAGCTTTTTCACCATCAGGTTAAAACCTTGAATTTCACCATACTTACTAAGGTTTGAATTGAATTGTGTTAGCCATAAACTGTTCCTTGTTTTCGAATACATCTATGTTGATACTATAACCAGCTTACATTAATCAATTAACGTTAAAAAATATATGATTTTATTATGGAAACATTGCATTGACAAGACATCGTTATTCACATTATTTGCATTCTGCTTTTTTTGGTACAAAATCTCATCATCTACTTAATAAAAGTTCATGCCACCGAGCTCTGAAAAAAGTGAAAAAATCTTTTGGCCACATCGGTGTTCTTAATGTTCCAACAATGCCTCAGACATCATTGACTAAACGAAATACAGGGAGATTAGTTTAAAGCTCGAAATATCACAGTATGTAAACTTGCTTTATAATACGACCTTCAAAAAAACTTTGTCAAATAAAACGAATTATTTTAATGGTGCATTGTATATCATCAATATAAATATTACTATAAAATAATATCCAAAACCATGTAGTAAAGTTTATCATATACATTTTGCGGAATATACGATTGGTTTTGGCACATGTTAGTGTGTTTGTGTTTATTGGATCTAGACTAAAGGTATGTGTCCTATGTAGCGCATAATATACTCAGTTTGTTGATTCTATGTAGAAAATTGTATCTTTTTAAAAACCAGAGTCCTTTCTTGACCTAAAACTTTGTCGCTAGTGGTTCAATAATAGAATAATTGTCAATTGGTGAGTCTTATTGGTCAACGAATGAATGCGTCCATTTCGTAGCTTTTTGTAAACAAAATAAGTAGCCCAATTTATAGGTGTCTCAGCAATTAGAAGACTTGGCAACAGTAGATTAACAAAAAAGATTCCTTAAAATATGTATTTCAAATAAACAAGATGCATTTCTACATACATTCTTGCTTGATAGGATCCCTTTACTAAGAGTAATGTTTTTTTAAAGTTGTGATGTGAACAGCTCGAATTTAGTTTATATTGGATGATAGGTCTGTTGGAGAGAGTTAAAATCAAAACCTTATTCCACAGATTTTCGTCTCCGGTAGTAAAGCCTTTTAAAGAGCGGAGCCAACACTTAAAGAACTCCCCATAACAAGGTTGTACGTGATTGGCCTCAAGCAGCTTTGCAGTCACATTCCCAGGTCACTAAGACCAACGCTAACCTGGCTTCCTCTTTAAGTTTCTTAAGATCTGGTATTATTCTGTGATGTGGGCAGCCACAAAGTGACAACTACCCTCATACGTGTGGCAGCACACGAGATCATTCTGTTAGAGACCGAATTCCACCTTTGTCTCTTAATAACTTTCTTATCCCTACAACTAATCCATTACGTAAAACCTCACCTCATGCCGCTAATTTTCGTGGTTCGAGTTCACGAAATGTTTTTCTTGGTCTCCTTAAGTATCTCGGTAAACTACATTTCGGGGCTTTTAATGTTCGAAACTTATGCCAAATAAGACAACAATCCTCCTTAGTTATGACTCTGAAATCTGCTTCTCGGAAACGCGTATGCAGGATCCAAGTACAGTCATTCACTTAACCTCACCTTGTTGAAGCAAGGAACCTGTTTAATTCATCCTTTGTGTATCCGGAGGCCCCACCGCTACTATCCGAGGGATTGCTGGCATAGTATGGCACTAGGTTCAGAAGTCGAACAAGCTCTTCTCAACTAGGTTCCAATAGACAGTCACTTGGGCGCTCTCCGTCTAGACGGGACAGTAAGAACTTTGAAAGATAGGAACATACGCCGTTGCCTCTTCTTTATCTTTGCTTACGCTTCCATTGATTGCAGCCTAAATGAGGCAGTAGATGAATTTTACAGAAAGGGGTTTGACTCTATGTATTATGAATTAATTTAGTAATGTCTGTCATTGAAAGGCATGCCAGTGAAGTACATTAACTTTATACTGGCTCTCTACTCAATCACCACTGGTCGAGTCGGAACTTATGGCGAAGTGCCCTTAGAATTGATTACGTCGAACGGTCTTCGCCAAGGTTGCCGATTTTCCCCA
Organism: Schistosoma japonicum; assembly: GCA_025215515.1. Taxonomy (NCBI): domain Eukaryota; kingdom Metazoa; phylum Platyhelminthes; class Trematoda; order Strigeidida; family Schistosomatidae; genus Schistosoma; species Schistosoma japonicum. The sequence goes on along the minus strand of CM046062.1, from coordinate 32,410,281 downwards.
TTTTTACTTAATTTTATCATTGACATGCTTTTAGAGTTAACATTTTCGTCATCTGACTTTGGGGGTTGACTTTCTACTAGCAATTGCGTACCAAGCAAAAGTGATAAATTGACTCAAAGTTGTGAATCTTCATCAGCTGAGGTGGCTAGAATATGTTACGTTTACCCAGCCACCACCCACCTCGACAAGCAATGTGTAGGAGTAGACCAGAAAACTGCTAGGGGCGGCAAGTCAAGAGATAGCACCGCTCTCTAAAGTCATAGACAATTGGTTTGAGTCATGTTAATAGGTATAGACTACCTAGTTTTGGATCCGCGTGATGATCATAATCAACGGTTAGAGACGGTGATATTCCTCGAAATCTTTCACTATGATGCAAGTGTATCCACTCCTTGTTTTCCTCCGAATTCTAAGCTTCTGAATTCATCAATATTTTCTTCTTACTGGTGGCAACTTGAACTAACGAAGACACGTACCAAGTTCTACGGTGTAACTGACAGACTACTATCGACGCGTCTGATAGGATTGTGCTTTGGAATCCCTTGTTGGAAATGGGTGTACTATAAAACTATGTTAATTCTTCAAGACTATACAAAACACTCAGGCAGAGTTAAAACAAACAACCGTGTAGTGGTGTGAATCTGTTACCTGAGGAAAGATATCTCTACCATGAGTAAGTGTAAGTTCGTTCATCTAGATAGCTGTGTGAATGTTAGTGGTAAAGAAGCGAATGACAGCGGATATACATATATTACATCTGCTAATTTCGTTATCATTCAATGATTAAGTGTCACACACGAATTTTATTACCATATCTCTTACATCATCCGAGCTAATTACTATGTTCTTTCACCTGGGAACAAACATTTTCAGATCCTTTAGTAAACGCTATTAATAAAAAAATACTCAGCTGAGCTAAATTCATCCGCGACACGAATATAATTTTACAATTTCTATATCCTTAAATGCATTTTCAAATGTTAGATTGTTTGTCATTCATTTAATCTGTTATTCTGTTTCAGGTTTCCTAACATTTTTCTCCAATGAGCGAAGGAAGAACCGCCATTCAGAGATGTGAAGAACTTATTTCTCGATGGAAATCTGAACGAAATTCACAAACATTTAATCCAGTACCTTTTTTGAATAAGTAGGCAGTGTTAAAGTTCCCTGTGTTTAGTTCCATTTACTTAGCTTTTCAGAGTTACTGGAAGAACAGATCAACTTATTTTTCAGTACTGATCCAGATCCTTTCGATGATCGTCATCCACTACGAACAGATTCCAGTTGTGATTTAGGTCAGATATTACGTCTCTTGTCAACTCATGATTCATTTTTGGAACGTTTAACCTACGTTTACTTGGTGGGTTCGAATGATCCATCAAATGAACTGGTCATTGCTGCATCACGGCTATTATGTGCTATGAGATTAGGTGTGACTTTGTCATTCACTCTGGATGAAGAAGTATGATTGAAAAGTACAATTTTATAATTATGTATTTGTTTCTAGGATGTAACAATTAATACCCTCTACAAGTTAGCATTAAGTGAAATTGAGCCAACGAATTGCTATGCGTTGTTTCTTCTTGGTTCTGTTCTCGATAATACAGAATTACTTTACATTACACGTCAAAAGAATATACAATTGGTTTGTATTATAATTTGGTTAATTGCAGCATTTTAATTCTGTTAAATAATAGATTCCAATTGTGTTAAATCGTCTACTCAATTACACAGCTCAATTAAAAAGTGAATTATCTTTAAGTAAGTAGTAATACTTCATTATATCCATTTTATCAATTTTCTTTTCGTTGTTTAGCTACCCAATCAACTTGTGAAGGGAGTATGACAAATTTATTGGGAAGTTTCATCTTAAATCCTCTCAGGACAGAAATGAAAATCCGTCTCTCAATTGCTTATTTGATCCCACTGGCTGAGTATCAGGATGTATGTTTTTACTCTTTTTAATTATGTTTTCTTATATGTTCTTGCTAAATTGCAACTAGGGTCGATCCATATCACATCATAAAGTTAGTAGTAATGGTAATTTGATAATTAGATCCGTGGTTAAGACGTTTAACTCTCAACTGCAAGGTCTCAGGTTTGAGTTCTACTCTGTCTATTTCAATTTGATCAGCTGGCTAATACTAAAAGCTCTCATACAGCGTATAGCTTAATGACAAGTGCACGAAGTTTTATTTGGTAAATAAGTTATATCACCATAAAACTTACAAAAAGCTAACTTCTTGAAATATTTGTAGACTACGAATGATTAATAGTTTTAGCTGTGTGAATCAGATTTGCTACTTTTAGCATTCCACCCTTCAACTAACCTACCTGATGTGGTAAAAGACAATTGTCCCAGTCAGGATGAAGAGATTGGTTCGTCACGATACGCGATCCTGATAACTATATCAGGATTAATTATTTAGTGCCTACTAACTCTAACTACAGCGATTAAAAGTCTGCTAAAAAATATAACTGTCCGTCTACGTCATCTGTGGTGGAAAGCAACAAAATATTGTTAATCTACCTTCGAAATGCAATTCAAATGGCAACTAAGCGCATAAATATTTGTATAATGGCTTCTTCTTTACGTTGAAAGGAAATACAGTCTCGATTGTAAGTTATTCTGTATTGTTCTATTCTTGTTAATTGGTCTGCATTGCATCATGATAATTGTCTTTCCTGTTTAAAATCCTACTTGATTTTTCATTAGCTTATGCCATTCATGTATAACGGAGGGATTTTAGATCTAATCTATACTTATCTTGTGCCAAAAGTTGCCTCTCGTGATATTCGTCTTACATTCGAGGCTTTACGTTTATTGGCCAATCTTTTGTGTCATCGATGTGTTTATTTAGAATTTGTTGAACAAAACGGTTTGGAAGCCGTCCTGAAAGTACCTAGACCATCAGTCGCTGCTACAGCTGTCAGTGTAGTTCTTTATTATACAGCCTATTTTGAAGACGCTATGGAACGCGTAAGTTTTGATATCGCATCATATCTATATATCTCCTCATATAATTATCTCTTTACATCGAATTATTAATTGTCAATATTCAGATCCACAAATGTTTAGTGGATTTCGGCATGCTCTGAATGCATGTACGAAATCTAAGAAATAATCGGCGTATTTGTTATTTATGGGTTAAAAGAATAGATAAATTACTCATGCTTTGCTTGCCTCTTGGCAAACAAGGTGGATAACTTAATTATTTAGTAAAACGGCCGGCTATCTGTTAGTTACTGTAATTCCTCAATAAGAAATGCATATGTTATTATGTTACTTTCATTCATTTAGTAATTCATATTCGGTTTTGTATTTGAATAACTGAACCCCTTCATTATTACTAAAAATGTTGTCTACAGTTTCTCTTCGAATCATTTTATTTAGTTCTTTACAGTGATGTTGTTATTTTTAATCTCTGCATTAGTCTGATCCCACTATATTTCAGGAGCAAACAAATATACAGCATTTTTTCTTAACATCTAGATAACAGTGATTCGTTTCTCAAAGTTAATGTTTGTTACGTTGCTGAATAAGACAGCTGAAGCCTAGCTGCCTTAGCCTTTGCGTAGTTATAAGAAATCTGCATAGTCAAATGACTTTCAATTTTTTTAATAGTTGATTCAATCTAGCTTAAAAAACCAAAAGTATTCATTTAAGCTGCAAATTCTCCCTATCACCAATTATTTAATGTTCACTCAAATAATGTTTCTCTTTTTTACTAGGTCTGCCAATTATCCAGTAATCTACTTGATGATTTAATCAAATATTCCCTTTGGTTAGTGGAATGCTCACATCCTTCAGCTCGTTGTTATTCGTTATTCTTTTTACATTTAGTCTTATGCTATGGTATAACGTTCCGAAGATTCGAACAGCAAAATGGTTTAGTATATTTATACAATGCTGTAAGTAAATGTAAAGCAGAAATTTTTTTATTCACTTCAAGCATAAGTTTCGTACAGTTATCGAATTCCAGCCTAAATGGCTCATTATTCTGCATCAAACATTATTTCGCTTATTATTTTAACATCTAACTTACTCAGTTATCACTCAACATATGACTGACTGAAAAACTATTGTTTACATTGTGTAGTTAACGACTGATTACAGCAGATTTGTTCAACATGTATGCAGCGAAACTGAGTCAAACGAAAAACATCTCGGTTATGTTTTTGAAATCCTGTATCAATGGAACGTTGATGATGATCATCCTTACAGTTCCATAGAAACGATATGTATCTTACTGACTCTCACTGTAACATGTAGATATAAGTCGTATGATTTGGAGGTTCCAAACTTCATTTCTTTTGTTAATCATCATTGAGTATAAAAAGTAAAAGATTTCCAATCGGTTGAAAGTAGTTGTCTAAACTTTAACTGATCCCCAGTTTGTGATAGCCTATATCTGTTTATAAATAAACTTCTAAAGCAAATTCTGTCTATTTGTTTCGCTTGTGGTAGCATCAAATATATGTTCAGCAGGGAATTAACTATGTAGTTAATAAACCGTGAGAACGATATTCATCATTCCATAGCTTTCAGAGACGATGCCACAGGCATTTAGTAACATACACCATCTTTGAGTTACTAGAACACAAGTGGGCTAACTGATGCTTCTCTGCAAGCCATTTCAACCAATTTGTAAACTGATTTGTATTTTCTCGAATCTTATCTTCGATCCCTAATCCTCTCCATTACTACTAATGCTGTTACTCCCTCCACTACTTTGGGATTCGGTCTAACAATTTCGTCTCTATCTGCTAACTTGAACTGACGTAGGTATATATTCAGTTCTACGTTGTAACAGAATGACTGATTGGGACTCACACTTTTCTCAAGAATATTATCATTCATTATTTGACGACCCGGTGTTACAGTTCAAAGTTTATCAAAGTAATATAGATGTATTATCTGTTCATCTAGATTTGATTTAAAAATGACTAGTTTTCTGCTCCATTTTTAATCAATACTCGTACGGGGACTAAAGGAAATATGTCTAATAAAATCTTATGTTTTTTCTGCCAACTAATCAGTTCAAATATGTCATATATCTAGCAAACTCCTGTTTATAGATATAACTCTTACATTATTACCGTTTACATGATATTTAGACTTATTTATTGAAAAACCCTCTTATTATGTCAGTATGGTTCATGATTGTTCGCATTTTTAGATATGTGTCCTACCATTACGTTTGACTGAGGATAATCCGACTACATTGAAAGATACAACGTCTTGGCATGTTGTTCGTGCAAGTTTGTGTGCTATTCGTCGCTTCTTAGAAATTAGTCTTCTGTTGTGGATTGATACAATAGACCCTAGTTTAGCTAGCTTATTTGATGAATCTCCAAGAGCTGTAGCCGCTGTTGGATACCGTGTAAGTTATTTATGAGAGTATTATTGTTTAAATATATATTTATAGATTCTCAATTATTCTTACCTAAAAGTAACTATAGGTTAATTTATTGGGATAGTTTTTCACTAAAAATAACTGCCTTTTGTTTACGAAGATCCTGAAAATATCTCAATACTAGTATGGTAGGATCATTCAACTTTTTTCCACCTTATGTCGATTGTGCTTCAAGGAAATATCCACCCATCATCAGTTTTACTGTACAGTAGGAATTTCTTAGTCATTTCTAAAGTATAATGGTATTCGGTTGAAGATGTAGGGAATTTTTTTTCATTTATTTCAAATATTTTGTGGGACCCTTCCCGTTACTTATTCAAAGTTAATTTTGGATTTTCATTTATGTCAATATGGTGACGTAGATAATAAATAGCGTTGACTTATAATATTTTGTGAGCGTCTATCCACGATCTACCATTTGTACTCGATCTTCATTTAAACAGATGCAAAATAATGGAAGTCTTTAGATAACCATTTGCCAACACAGGTTGTGGTCAGTCAGTCAGTCACTAATAGCATAGAACCTGGCATATATCTGTATAAGCTGAAGTCGCCATACCACATCATCAAGACGAGATCAAATTTACAAAAACAACACGTCAATAGAATACAATAGGGAAGAATAAAGTATGTGTGTATTTGTGTACGAAAGAATAGTAGAATTTAAGATCTAGGTGAAGATAGAGAGTGGATACACCTACGCCACGGTGACCAATTCTTAACCATTCCACTCAGTGTCTCCAGCCATTGATTTCGATTATCGTGCAGACCCAACCGAGTAATCTGCATCTACCGACATGGGTTAGACTAACAATCAAAGACTCCATGGACTGGTACAATGTTTGAGACGTAGACAGGTCCGAACCGTATTAATTTACTCACGATTCCAACTACCTTACTCCAGGCCATAGGGAACAGTCCAATCTTTTAATACTACGGATTGCTTTCCAAGGACCTTAGTACTGCGTATCGATCTGATATTTCTCTCTGATATATTTAAAGTTTAGGTACATACCATTAAGCAAAATAGTGTATTTTAAAATTCATGTTAACATTGTACGTCTCTATGAAATTTATTGACGCAAGTTTGACGCTGACGTAGAACAAAAATTAATGTACTTATTTTCACCGCTTCTGAGTCATGTTACTCACCATTAGTTATGATAATCATACAAATCAAATGGTTTACACTTATAAATATTGATCAGATAATCGATCAGTGACTTAATAGACCACGTCTTGGCTTAGCTGCTTCTAGCTTTCTTGCAGCATCCAACATCTTGCGTCATAGTACATATTGTTTGGGCACATGTAGCACATATCGCGACCACCTTAGTCGATGAATATCCACAATTTAATTAACATATTCAGCAGTTTGCCTAGAACTCTTCATATAACATTATCGTTTCTCACTCGGTCGTCCTAACATACATAAGCAGTGCTTCAGAACGAATTGCAGCTTATTCATTTATTCTACTTTCGTAACCCTTGTTCAACCGCTACAGGTTAATTTAGAGTAGCTCAGAGTTTTCTGAATCCATACTATGGTTTCGTTAAATACTAATCCACTAGAGTTGATGAGACTTCTGTTATAAATAAAGCGGTTGGTCTAACTATTTCACTTAGTAATTTATGATATTAAATTAATATAAAAAATCACAATGATTTTATTATGTTTCTGTTATTATGCTATGCAGTTGTTTAGCTGCTAAAAAACTAAATCTTAGTCTTTCGGGTTGCACATTCGAATTTCGTCTCCTCCTGCTTCCTTAATAGTAGCCGAGTAATATCAGTAGCTATCAAAGCTGATTTCGCTGAACACTGCTTATTTACTGAGTTACGTTAGCGTTTTCTCACATTTGTTGTGATCCATCGCTAAATCTAAATTTGTCGTTTTTTTATATGTTTATCTGTTTAGCCGATAACATACACATCCGAGCAATTCTCTCGGCTCATGTCATTAATTATTTCTCGCATTCGTCCAGATACAGTTTGGCAACCTACTCAACAGCTTAGAGATTGTGGTGCTATTGATGTATTATATCGTATAATTGCACGCAATGTATATGCTCATAACAATTGGCCGTGTCGTAGCGAATGCACTCGTTTGGCTGTTGATATTTTCAATTTAATGTCTATAACGTATGATTTAGCCGACGAAATTGTTTCTGCTGATGTTTATTCATTTCCTACTAGTCTAAGCTCAGCAACATTTCTAGGTCCAACTCCATTGCTTTCATCATTAGCAGCTGCAGGAGATAGTCCATCTTCAGAGTTTGGTTCGACCGATGTTACTGTCCACTTACCTTCTCCACGTGGAAATAATCCTACACATCGTAGAGGATTAATTAATCAGTTACTCCAGATAGTTGAGCAAGTAGGTAATGAAGGAATTGGTGGAAGCGGTCGTGAGATCGGTCGGGAAGATAGACGAAGATCTGTATTAAGGAGAACTGGGAACCAAGGTAATGGAATAACATCGGATTCAGTTGTCCCAACAGAAAACCAACAAAGGCCAAATATCTCTCCGGTTACCGGTTCAAATTTTGCTAGTGAATCGATAGCCAGATCTCAAGAACGTACAAGTGATAATGAAGAAAATGTTCCCGAGAGTTCTTCCACTCTAGATGAACGTATCAATGGTCTACAGTGAGTCTTTTTTCCCATGAATGTTTGTAATATTTATCAGTTGTACACATTTCATAGATTGTACAGTAGTTTTTTTATTTTTAGTTATTTACTGTAGAAAGTCTTAACACTCTAGAATTATATTTAAGTTGAATTCAACCTGATCGTAATCATTTACAAAAGTTGTATGGAGACATTACTTCCTTATCAGCATGCGGAAAGTGAGTGTGTCGAATGGTAGTGTAAGCCACTTAATAAGTACAAGTTTAGACTTTCGGTTTTCAGCCATACTATTTATATGAGGTCTAGTAATAATATTTGATTTCTTATTTACCTACATTTAAAATGACAGAGCAAACAATAGTGAATAATAAAAATGCCGAAGTAATTAAAGTCGCCTGCGGAAAGATGTAGAGTAAAATGGTACTTAAAACTTTCGAAAGTGAATGTAACCACTTTATTTAAATCTCACCACTACTGGTTGTGTTTGTATCCTGAACTTCAACTAAGAAATCTATGTCTTCATGTAACACAGATTAACAATAAATTACTTAATGGACTATCACCACCTGTAGCCTGTGCTATTGTGGTGAATACTACTCATAAAGTCGTCCATAGATAGTAGGTAACGGAACGTTCGCATGAAATTGGAAAGAATCAGAAAACAGCGTACGAGGCGAGTTGCGTGGTGGCAAGAAGCAGAGCATGTTTAGTATACATAGGAGAATCTAGGACAACCAAGGGAAGAAAGCCTACAATCGACACGGATTAGAGACCACGAATGATATGCAAATTGATGAATAAAAGTAATGTATATAATATTTTATGACATTCTCTGTTTTCACCAAATGTATAATTTGCTTGTGCTACCTGGCTTTTTACACCATCTCTAAGTGCACACCAAAGACAAAGGTGAATTGAGATTACCTAACATTACTTACTCAGTCGTGACTCAATTAGAAAAGTAGTTAGGTACCTTCAGTAACGTCAACTTTTCAGTGACAAACATTTCATTTCATCCATTTGTGTATGGCGTAGAACCCGATACGTATCCCTATAGGTCCCAAGTGTTAAACTACATTTGCACAACAAGATAAAATACGCAAAATCGATAAGACGGCATAATTTAACGGGGAGGAATGAAACAAACGAAAGTATGGAAGAATAATCGAACTGTAGGTCTATAAAAACATAAAGACTGAATACACTTCCACCACTGTAATTGATTTTGAATCATGTCACCCAGTGTCTCCAGCCATTGATTGTGATTATCATGTGGACCCCCCAACCAAGCAATCTGCACCTATCCACATGGCTTAGATCAATAGTCAAAAGCTCCATAGACTGATGCCATGCTTTGGTTTGGCCATCAATATCCTTCTTCCATCCTACTCTTACGCCAATCGATAACGAGTGAAGAAGCAGGCTGTGGTCAGGCATACATAATACATGTCCCAACCATCTCTATGGATTAAGGTTTACAACCTCTTCGACTGATTTGCTATGTTTTCCTGATACTCTGTGTCCAACATCAATATTATCTATCCGCTTACTCCATGATATGCGGGTGATACTACGAAGATTTCGACGATCAAAGACCTGGAGCCTGCGCATATCTTCTATTTTCATGGCCCATGTTTCTCACCCATATGTTAAAACAGAGCGGACTGGTGCGCAGCACACTCGATGTTTCGTTGAAAGTCGGATATCTCGTCTACACCACAAGTGACGTAGGTCGGTAAAAGCCGTACAGGATCTCTGAATCCGTGCCAAGATTTCTTAAGACATCGAAACATCAGGGCAAGTTAGATTTCTGAGATAAATGAAGTGGTCAATGCCCTCAACTGCATCACTTCCAATGACTAATATGGCAGCTGAAGTAACATTTTAATTTTAAATGGAGCGAAGCGCAGCATTAATAGACTTGCTGTTTTTTTAGCTTCAAACAGGCGTTGGATGATTACAGAGGCTAGTATCTCAGACATTATGTTCGTTAAACTAATGCCTCTGTGGTTCTCACAAGGGGTCTCTGTCACTTGCTTCAAAGACAGACAGGTATTATCACATTCTCAATCTACAGTTTCTCACATCACTCTCAAGTAATGATATGGAATATTAAAATTATCCCCATGTTTCGTAACTTTATGGATGGTAAATTCGGGGTTGCTACATCCTCTACTAACAAGAAAACTTAAATTTAATTACTCAGCTAGCTAACATTTCCACATTTATACTGAATTTCGATTGTAATTTATCGAAATGAGTTAAAGTTTCTGATAATAATGGTTGGACTTTGTATACGTGATTTATCGTAATCTTTTTATTGGCGAACATATGCAACATCTGAAGTTGCTAGAAAGGTGTAAACAGAATCATTTTCTTACCATATTACGAATTCGACTGTTATTTCTGCAACATCTTGGGACCAAATGTCAACTACTTTTATGTTTTCTTGTAGTGCTGCTTTTCGATATTGTGATCATGTACAGTATTTCTTTTTATTGGTTTTTCGATAATATTAAACCTAATGTAATGCTAAGTAAAGATTAATATATTTCATTACAATCTATGTCATACCGAGTCTCAGAAGTCCTCCACCATAAATTTTATTAATCTCATAAACTTCATCCATGGAGTATGCGCCTCCTGGTAATTTTCAATTCGATTACTGGTCAATGTTAACTTGTTTGTGCTTGGCTTTCTCGGACTTTCTCTTATGATAGCAATGGATGCATTCAGGTCATTTTAGTTACACTTTTTAATGATTCTGAAGTGTTTTTATATACATGTGTCGTAATGTTTATAACTGTCATTTTTATCAATATTTTTACTTCAAACTATAAATTTTACATGCCTTCCTCGATAGCATGATTGATTAGTCAGTTATCTGTTGTTCGATTTCGTTGATGACTTACTGTGGGGGGGGGAGGGTGATAGTTTAGTGGATAAAGTGCTCTGTTCTTATCCACTAGGATTCAGGTTCGAACCCTGCCCTAGCTACTTCGGTGTTAACAACCTGATAGAATCGCTAACTTTAATGAAACCATTGTTTATGTATATATATATATATATTCTTATTCTGTATTCCAGCATGTTATTCAGCTTTTCACGTGAAGACGAAAACTGGGATGTATCAGTCCATAAAGCTATTTTAGCATTTATATGCACATTAGTTTATCGTCCAGTTGTAGAACATGAACATCCAGATCAACCTATTGCCGTAACTGGTTTATTATCAAACTTCAATTCTGTGGCGAATTCTAATATAGGAAATAATAATCCACCATCATCACCACCACCTCGAAATTCCACAAATGTTACAGCACCAAGTGGTAATTCGTTTAAGGTAACCAATTAGTTTTCATATTTATTACGTTTTAGCGATTGTTTTCCGTTTCAATTCAGTTAACCACTGGAAAGCTTTTTCGTTCCACTATTGGAGTTCATAATTATGCTCATTCACCATTGTTCGTCCCCACCACTCTCATGCAAACACCGGACTTTTAACCCAATGAATTGGCATACATTGATTTACATTCGCACATCCGTCATCCTGTGTCATTATTTGGTAATTGTATTACTGCCAACATGATTGAGCTCCACCGGTCACATCTCGTTATTTTCATATTTTTGTAAATGATGACGGGATATTTTATCGAATTTTGTCAAGCATATTTGTTGAATCATGCAGTAATCATAACTCAATACACGAATACTGTCTGCACACAATATCTACTATTGGCGAACCCAGTGGTTTTTTTAAAGGAGGTATTGACGTGATACTCGTGGATTTAGGCTCACAATTATGTAATCTTTCCCATTTATTCCTATAGAAGACCATACTATCTTACTCTTAATTTCGATGCGATATATCTGCATGTAATTTGATTATTGAGAGGAATCTTTATAACGCCTTTGAACTCAACTTCGTATTAATTGACATCCGCTAGCAAGGCATATTTGAAACATTCAGAGAGCTGCTAGTCCCTTTGAGATTAAAAACTCAGTGTCACAGTCATAGAAATATTGTAATTGAAATATTCGAGCTGGTCTTGACTTCATATAGGTATGAGATACTCATACTTATTGAGCATTGAGTGTTAACCATATCGTGCTCGTCTAAGCCTTAGTTATGTTTGATTTCTATTGATTAAGTTACAGTATTTCGACATAGTGTGCAACATATTCTAGATACTAGGTGGTGGTTGGTGGGGTGGCATTAAGTTAGAATTCTTGAATCTAGGTCAGTTTTATGTAAGTTGGGTGATATCTATTATTATTAGCTGAACAGTGACTATGGGTCATGTTGAATTGCAGTTGGATTATGAGGTAGATTATTCATGCATTTGTATACTATATTTAATACACTTGATTTTTGTGTACAGAAGGTTTTATCATTTCACCTGATATGGTTGTCTTGTCCAGTTTTTTTACTTTAAATTATTAGTCCTTTTTACTAAACTATAACACAATCATGATTTAAGTAATAATCTTGCTATGAACTTATGATATTTCATTTATATGTGTTAATTGATTTACTATTTTTTATAAGCAAGTTTCCAGTTACTAATATGGATGATGCATATTAGTGTTTACATGTCTACTTTTACTCCCCGTTATTTACTTTCAATCATTTTGAAGTAATAAATGTATTGTATTGTGTTATTGATTCACCGTCTAACAAAATTGACCAGTACAAAACACTAGATCACGAAAGATGTAATCTCGAATGGTGTTAAAGATATGAGTGCAGTTGTCACTTTCGGTCTCACACATCGCGGAAGGATGCGTCTTCTTGAGGTACATAAACAAGATACTTCATTGATGATCTTACTAATATAGGCATATCTTTTGTACACTTATACTTACTTATTCGATTTATATTGATGCACGGATCTTTTGGAATATGTTCTGCGACGCTTTGTAAGCTGTGGTTATCAGCGACACTTTCTATCTTCACCAGGTGTCTCTCTCAGCACTTCTAGTCATTATCCTTCTAATTTAGTAAGTGTGCATTGCATAATAGTGCGTAATTTTCACCGCAAATAGTTTTTTTATTTACCCAGAATATTGGGCAGTGCTACACTAGACATGCTTATCGCATACAGTTGGAGATAACTACAGGCACTTAAAATAGAATCTTTAGTGAAAATTACACTCTATTATTCATGACTCATCCATTAGTTGGACTGAAAATTGACCAAAAATCCTGAATATGACTGATCACAAACATTGAATACATTACGAATAACTTCAGTTCATTATCTTTCAAAGGATATTCAAAATGATAACATTCTTTTTGTAATTAAAATATTTTGTATCTCGTTGATTAATAGAACTGTTTCCCTAGATCACTTAGTTGAGTATGTGAGAGTATTTGGTAATCAGCATTGTTCATTATTGTTTGCGCGAGATACTTCGGATCCACTAGCCAAACAGCATTAGCGACAAGCTACTGGTGGCAGAAAACAAACCAACTCCCAACTGAAGGAGAAATTATGAAAAAATGCTAGAGGTGAATGGGACACACATGAAGGAAATTGTCAAACTGTGCTACAAAACAAGCGGTAATTTGGAATCTTCAAGGAGAATGGGAAAGAAGACCGCATAACATATTGTGCTGTGAACTGGAGGCAAACACGAAAAGAATGAATAGCACTTGGGAAGAAGTGAAAAAAGGAGCCCAGGATAGAGTTGGTTGGAGAATACTGGTCGACGGCATTGGTTTATTTATTATTCATTACTTTGTTTTACGACTTAGCTACCTATTTAAAGTAGAGATTGTAAGAAAAGTAATACTTTTAAATTTCTCTTGTGTTTGTGACTCATAAAGAATTCCTGAGAACAGTTCACCCGCTTTCTTATTTTCAATATACATCAACTACAACTAACCACCTAACATCATTTATATGCTCCTCCCTGTACTCTGTAATTTGTTGTGTATTAGAATTTTTTTCTTTCTGAAAAACAGGAATTTTACTCTTACGTTGATTCTCTTATTTGTAAGGCTCCGCAACGTACAAATACCGTTCGTGGTTCAGTCAGTCGTAAACGACGTCATGATGAAACTGTAACAACAACATCTCCATTATCCGTGTCATCAAACTTGTGTTGTCGAATTAATCAACCATCACCCATTCCTTCTTCACAGATAGGGACATATTTGGCTCCATTTTCTGAATCTTATATGCCATCACCATTCGGGCGTCAAAAGTCAACTCAGCTTCTTTATCGTCAAGCAAAACTGTGGAATATTGTTCGACGACAACATGGTATAATGGTGTTACTGTATCATTTAGAAACTAAACAACCAATATCTGAAGCAGATAGTGTACGGACGTTAGCCTGTCGAGGATTAGTAGGACTTGCAAGATCCGAAGAAGTTCGCAGTATGCTGGCTAAACTTCCGTTATTTACTAAAGCTCTTTTGCAATGTAAGTTGCTTTGTATTCTATTATTTTCCTTTCATGTGAAAAGTTATGAATATTTGTTGTTAGTAAAATGAAACCGAGAGAGAAATACTTTTCCCTCTTGAGAAAACAGGTTTCTTTATTTATTTGAACATAAAACTTTGACATATATAGGCACTAAAGTATATGCGCCATTTGTTGAAGAAGCAAGAAAAACAAAGGAGTAAAATCAAAAATAAAAGTTAACGAGAAAATAGCATGATTATGTAGTAGAAGATATTGTTCAGATAAACTTGAATATAAGTTTCTCTCAAATAGAGAAGTTTATTACACTTTCGTGAAGACTAATAGTAAACTATAGCAGCTTTGCCACTTACTTCCATTGTGAACCATATTTAATAATATCCCAAGTTCCCGGGTTGCTTCATTTTTAAGACCGACTGAAATTTCGTAATTGACAAATCTTGTCTCTTTTAGGACCCAGGCCGTTAAATATTAACTCAACATGCCAATATTTTTTACTGCTGCCACTACCTTGAAGTAGTAGTCTGGATTGTCTATCGTGATGAACCAATCTGCCTATCATGACCTGAACTATTGTTCCTTAATGTTCTACACTACCAGATAGGTCGATTGAATAGCGGTAAAAATATAAGCAGTGAAACTAAGGTCCGAGAGTGAAGTCGTTTTGGCAACTGTGCAGAGATGTGACGGTAGTAAAGTATTTCCCTCAGATAACCAGCATGACAGTGGTGCTACCTTCCCACAAAGAAAATATAAGATTAGAAAATGTTCCCCTGAAAATGCAAACCTCACCTTGCTCTACGGATTTCCGCCTTCGGTAGTAAGAACTCAATTAATACGGAACTAATACACTAAAAACCACTTTTTTAAGTGAACTCGTTTGACCGACCTGAGGCAGATATCTTTTGGGTATTGCAATCACACTCTCAGGTCATCAATAGCAACCTAAACCCAAATCGCTTCCCAAGTACCTCGACAACCCTTCCACTGCATGAGCAACTCGGAAAAGCGAGGCTGGTTCCAATATTGGATGAGGTGCATTATTTAAATAATCACTGCCAGATTCTAGAACACAGACATACCGATTTTCGACATGAGAGATTTTCCTTCACTTGAATGCACCTTTCGACTCGATTGATAAGCTCTGTGGCAATGTTCGCCATTAAAAGACGTAGTTCACTCGTACGTAAACTATATAAAGGCTCTCTACTCAAACAATACTAATCGAGTTAAAGCTTTCGTCGAACTGTCACAAAAATTGTCAACTTTCAAGTAGTGTTTGTCAGGGTTGCCCCTTATCGCCCTTTGTACTTAATTTCGTCATAAATGCTCTGCTTAAAGTTACACATTTATCTAGCTGTTCATGAATTGACCTTTTATCAAGATCCCTAATCGTCTATTCCGAGTATTCAGATGATACAGTTATATTAGGCAACAATGCAAAATGTTACTTCAGTGCCATATTAGTCATTGGAAGTGATGCAGTTGAGGGCATTGACCACTTCATTTATCTCAGAAATCTAACTTGCCCTGATGTTTCGATGTCTTAAGAAATCTTGGCACGGATTCAGAGATCCTGTACGGCTTTTACCGACCTACGTCACTTGTGGTGTAGACGAGATATCCGACTTTCAACGAAACATCGAGTGTGCTGCGCACCAGTCCGCTCTGTTTTAACATATGGGTGAGAAACATGGGCCATAAAAATAGAAGATATGCGCAGGCTCCAGGTCTTTGATCGTCGAAATCTTCGTAGTATCACCCGCATATCATGGAGTAAGCGGATAGATAATATTGATGTTGGACACAGAGTATCAGGAAAACATAGCAAATCAGTCGAAGAGGTTGTAAACCTTAATCCATAGAGATGGTTGGGACATGTATTATGTATGCCTGACCACAGCCTGCTTCTTCACTCGTTATCGATTGGCGTAAGAGTAGGATGGAAGAAGGATATTGATGGCCAAACCAAAGCATGGCATCAGTCTATGGAGCTTTTGACTATTGATCTAAGCCATGTGGATAGGTGCAGATTGCTTGGTTGGGGGGTCCACATGATAATCACAATCAATGGCTGGAGACACTGGGTGACATGATTCAAAATCAATTACAGTGGTGGAAGTGTATTCAGTCTTTATGTTTTTATAGACTTACAGTTCGATTATTTTTGGGTGCAAATCTCTACAGATCTGTTTATCCCTAGACTGAGAAAGATGGATACTTAAAAACACATCAGTGATTAGGTTTAGATTTGATCCATATGAACGATCTTTAGGGGGACACTTGGCCTCTGGCCTCATCCCTGTTGCCACTATATCTTTAAGTCAGATGATGTTATACACATATATCTTGTTCGTTTCCTTAATATATCAATAGTGTGTTAATGAGCACATTATTTAGGCATTAGGTAACTTTGTTTTTTATATTATGTTAAATTCAGCTTTACTTTGATTACAATGTTTTTTCATAATTTGTGATTATTCTATACTTGTTTGTGTCTTTTGCTAATATATCCTTTTTGTTTAATTTATGTCAATTAACTACATTTATCTAGTACTTATGAAAGAACCTGTCTTACCTGATCGATTGACTGAGCATGCAGAATTTTGTCGTTATGCTACAATGCTTATACGTTTAGTTGTTGGAACTTTATCCGATGGTGTTTTGTCCGGTGACATGTCATTGGAACGCGTTCGCCGAGCAGAAATAGTCGCAAAAACTCGAATACAATGGGATCAAGAAGAGTTATTAGAGTTGATTTATCGACATTTACAAAGTAAAGGTAATAGACACTCCAATGCATAATTGACATAATATTGTTTACACTTTTTATATAGTATTTTGCTTTTGTTTACAATTTTTTTTATTTCACAGCATTTATAATATAAGATACGTTAGGTTATCATTAATGTTGAGAGATTTTCCGATTATTAATTTACATTCAATCGAAATTAGTCTTCTGAACTGACGTCATTTTTTTTGGATTAAGTTGTTTTGTGTTTCCTTACCAGTTAACAAATGTGTTCACACACGAATTATTTCTGTATGCGGGGGCTAACGATACTACCTTACTATTTTCCGAACCGCCGTAACAATCGCTCCACCACGCAGCACAGTGGCTGAATGTCAAGTGCCTTAATTGACACGTCAGTTTCAGGTATTTTCCTACGTTAAATTCATTTAATCTTACTTCTCGTTGTCGTTTAGGTAGGCTTATGTATGATCAACATAGAACTTGGCACACTGATGCATCGGTCCAAGTTGCCATACCTCTAAAACACAGTGAGCTTAACTTCACACTAGTGGATATAGAAGTTACTTTAATGATAATAATAATAATAAAAACAAAGAAGAGTGAATACGTAGAATATGGTTCAGGGAGAAAGAAATGAAGTGCACCAAGTCATGAAATAATTTTGAGCTCACGACTTAAGACTCAAACCAGACAGTCTACATCTACCAACGCGACTTAAACCAGCCGTCAGTGACTTCACGGACTGATGTCATATTTCCGTTCGGTCGCCCCTAACTCTTCTATCCTACTGCTATATCAGCCAACATCGCTTGTCGAGGCATACGATGATTGGGCATAGCAACACATGACCCAACCATCTCTGTCGATGAAAATTCACAACCCCATCGACTGATTTACCACCTTTCCCTAATACCAGTCATCTAACCTCGTTATTACTTACCGGTGATCCCAGCAAACACAAGCGATATTTCAAAGACATTGATGGTCAAAAACTAAAAACCTTCGAGTATTGTTTACCCTTAATTGCACGTCTCATATTCATCAATAAGATAGAGCGAACTGTGGCGCAGTACACTCTTCCATTCGTTGAGAAATGAATATCTCACCTACATTATAGGTGACGTAAGTTGACAAAAGCTAAACGAGCTTATTGAATTCGTACTTAGATTTCACCAGCGATCAATTCATTAGGGCTAATCAGACTTCCAAGGTAAGTGAAGTGGTCGACGCGCTCAACTACTTCATTCCCTAGCTTTAGCTGAGGTGTCGATGAAGACCAGTCCTGGAACAATAGTTTGTATTTAGAGGGAAGAAACGCATTCCAAACATGGTTGTATTGGAGCCTATTGCTGTTAAAAGATTCTACATCTTATCAGCGTCTTAGCCGAATAGGACTATGTCATCAGCATATTCTAAGTCATAAAGTGGATCTCTTAGTAGGAGATCAACTCCTGAAAAGTTAGACGATAAGAGTGTAATTTCCATTGGTAAATCGACTATGAAATTAAATAAAAATTGACAGTGAGCAGCCTTGAGGGACACCACTTGAGGTTACAAGTTCGGATGAGAGTTCGCCGTAAGCTCTGACATGACTAATAGTGTTTAAGTGAAGAGCCTTAACAAGATTGATGTATTTCTGGGGTACGCCTTTCAATGAAAGACACTGCCATAGAACTTCTCCATCCATTGAGTCAAATGCCGCTTTCAAGTCGAGAAAAGTATGTCTATGTCATATAACCTGACGAATGGTGAATATCTGGTCTACACAACCGCGACCAGGTCTGAAACCAGCCTGGTTTTCCCGTAATTGTAGATCACAAGTTGTAGTTAAAGGTCTGATAATTATAGAAGCTAGTATTTTAGACACTATATAAGTCAGATTAATTCCTGTATGGTTATCGCAGGACGATTTTGACCCTTTCTTATATACTGGGATGATTAACAATCGACATCAATCAAACGGAATTATGTCAAGTTCCCAAACTTTAGTCAAAATATCAGTCAGTCATATCGTCAAAATGGGACCACCACTTTTACAAACATCTGGAGATAATCCATTGGGACCCGCTACTTTGACTTCGCCTCAGATTAGCCATAGCTTTCTCGACTTCGACAAGAGTCGGGGGACCTACGTCGA
Organism: Schistosoma japonicum; assembly: GCA_025215515.1. NCBI lineage: Eukaryota > Metazoa > Platyhelminthes > Trematoda > Strigeidida > Schistosomatidae > Schistosoma > Schistosoma japonicum. Next base: position 32,390,910 of record CM046062.1, on the reverse strand, counting down.
CTTTCCATTCAGGCTGCCTTAAAATAGTGGGAAGTTCTAGAGCAGCTGAAGGCCAACTGCTCCTTAAAGTGTTCAGCCTATCGTTCTAAATGTGTAGACTGAAAGTGGATAAGCGTTCCATCTCTTTCGGAGATTGTCTTATTAGCGCTTGATTTTTCAACCCTGGTTTCTTTTATTAACTTGAGAAGTTGTCTAGTGTCACACAACGCCATAGCTATTTTCCATTTTCTCTGCTTTCGTTACCCACCACTGCTTACGATCGTTTCGCAGACGGGATAAGTTCTCGCGAATCTATCAATTCAACAGAAGCCATCGAGATCCACTAATTTTTATCCTTGGTTGATGTCACCGTAGATACCACAACTGCTTGGACATCTTGCCAAACAGCATCCAGTTGGGTCGCATTTTTATAGTTGCCTATGTGATTCTTGTGTTGTTCCGTGAATTTATTCTTGACTGTTTCGTTACTGATGGGTTTTCCTGTAGCAGTTTTTCTTCGCCCAGTACGATGGAAACGATTGCGTGCTCGTTTTTGGTCTTAATCAGAATCTAAACATGTGCTCTAGAAAGATTGGCAATCTTCTATCGAGCCTCCTCCAACGTTGATTAATGGCGATATGTTCTATTTGAGTTCACCTTTGAGTAGGTCCAGGAGGTCACCATGTTAGACGATATCGCTCTTTATGCTTGAAGTTCATGTTTTCCAGAAATAAACGATTGTCTGAGCATAGTTGTAGCAGACGGTCGCCGTTATCCGTTCTCTGAGCTGGAACACTGAAGTATCTACCTAAATGTCTTTTAGACTAGTTGAAGCTACCTGTTTGGGCGTTAATATCATCAACCATGATTACCGAATCTGAGTGTTTGGCCCTATGAAGAAGTTCAGAAAGTTTTCTGTCAGATTTATCTTTCACTTCATCCGGGTTGCGGTCAGTGGGAGCGTAGGTAGAAACAACCAAAAGATAACAGCGTGTGTCCTTATCTTTCCGAGTTCTTACTGAACCATTTAGTTGGACGGCACATAGGCGACTGTTAACAGGAATCCATTCAAGAAGTGCTTGTTCTGCCCTCATACTTAACGCATTACCTACACTGGCTAGCTCACGAGAAGTTGCTGTTGAGTCACCAGATAAACGAAGAGTGAATCGCATAAGTGCTTCATACTGACTAAGTGAGGTCAAGTAAATGACCACGCTAGGATCTTGTATGCGTGTTATGGAGACACAACGTACATGATTGGCGCAGGGTTCTAATGTCTTTGCTGAGGAAGCTTGCTGCCCCATTTGACACAGAGTTTGTACATTGGATGCACCAATGTGAAGTTTGGAACGTGGTTTCAGTAGAACCGGAACATTATTTTGTGGGCTAGAATTGTTGGCACTGATGACACAGGAAGAAGTTGAAGAAAGGGATTTCGGCATGAGGGTAGGGGCAGGATAAATATTAGGAATAGGAGTTTGATTAAAATAAGGGTGATTTTGTATGTTATTAGAAGTATGGGAGTGGTTATCTCTTCCCAGTCAACCACACTGTGGAAGGGTTCTTCTTGATGTACCTGAAAAGCACATTGAGTTAGGGTTGGTCTCAAAGACCCGGAAGCGTGACCGCAGTGCCCAAGGAGCAATTGCTTGGTGCCGTTCACCCATGGCCTTTTCGAGAGAGGTTTTTGTTGTTATAGCTCCTTACTTGTTAAGACCTTACTGCCGGAACTGGAAATTTGTGGAGTAAGGTGAGGTGTGCATTTTTGGGGTATACCTTTTCTAAACCCCACACTTCCTTTGTGGGAAGACAGCATCGTTGTTATGCTGGTAGTCTGAGGAAAACACTACTGCCATCACACTTCTGAACAGCCGGCAGTACGACTTATTCCTCGGACTTTAGTTATGCTGCCTATATTCTTACTGCTCTTCAATCGACCAGCCAATCTAATCCGATTGAGTCGTCACGATAGACATACCCGATTACTACGCCAAGGTAGCAGCACGGTCGGGCTTATAATCCTTGACATTTCTCATTAACTGTTTCCAAAATTGCTATAGTTAAGAAATGAGAAACATCAAAGTGTCATACAATAAAGTTGCAGAATCTATCCAACTTTGTTGCGCTCTCCGATGTCTAGTATCCTTTGGATATTGTGTTTCACTCGACTATTCCCGAATTTGTACAAGAATTGAAAAAGGACAGTAAACTCGAACATGAAAAGATTCATCAGTGAAGCTTAGGTAATTACACACTATTTATTGGAGAAGTTTCTAGTATAATCTCGGTTTATCCATTACCACTTATTGTTTAAAAATGAATTAATCAGTATATTCCAATTAGAGTCTGACTTAAACATTCATTAGTCAGGAGATTGTCCGGCTAGTAAACTTGAGTCGAGTTTTTTTTAACTAAAAAATATCATCAGGCATTGACATTTTTATATTCCGCGTGAAATTTATCGACTGAAGAGCTGGATTTATTTTTTAACGTTACTTTTATCTAGTGATTTAGTTTAAATTAATAATCGGGGTGAAATTAGTTATTCTTACTTGTAAAAATTTAAGATATGGAGCAATGAACAAGCATGTGGTCTTAATTTGGGAATCAAATCATAGTACTTCCAAGTATCACAATCAACGTGTTATTTTTAATTGTCTAATGCTACTTGACTTCCAGCAGTCAGTTCGTGAAGATAACACTTTCCGTAAATAAAACTAAACCATTCATCTTGATTTTTTTTTCTTGTTATCCTTTGAAGTTTTACATTTAGTTGAAAGCTGTTTGTTCGATTTTGACTTTAATCGGTTGGAGCGTATGATTACTAAGCTATCTGTTCAGATTTTACTATTCTCTACATTTTATTTGTATTCAATTTTATAGGTTTGTATGAATCCGCTACAGCACTTCAACATGAAGCTCGTTTAAAAATTGTCCCTGCAGCACCTAGTCAATTTCCGCTTTATGATGACTTTAGCCGACCACCTGGTGAAACACCTCCATATCAACCGTCATCTGGTGTTGTACATGTATCTGGTCATTTAAATGCGAGTATTGATTCGTATAATAACTGTTCGAAACGAGATTTTGACACCAATGAATCGAATTCAATGATTTTTAGTGAGAATATTGGTCTAAATGGTGACATTACGATTAACGGTGAACCTCCTCCAACACCCAATCTAAGACTGACTAAAATTCGTCATAACGCAACTCCTAGTCAAACACCGAAAGTAAGTTCAATGTATTATGAGATCTTGTTACTGTTAATTGTCGAAACGTTTCTGGTTTTCAGTACTTTTAAATCCTTGAACCTTGAAAATTATCAAATATTTTCAGTTGTTCTTTGCTTTAAAATGAATCTATCCGCTTTAGTAAACTTCCTTCATTTTCCATGCATATATGCGTATAATTGGTTTTCAGCCTAACTAAGCTTGATGCCTATCGATATTACTTCCTTACTTACACAGAAGTAGGTAGAGCACGTTTTGAACCATCGACTTATTCGTTGAAAGCTGAATACCTTCATCATTAAGCCACCATCCTACTGGGAAACATAGTACTCATTTTTCTATCCAGTGTTTAATTAGTGGGACTGTGTAACAGCTCATACCTCTTTTGAGCTCCTTCGACATTATCAATTAGTCAGTCAGTCAGTTACGACGTAGAACTTGGTACATGCGTTCATCAGTTCACGTTGCCATTCCCCAATTAGCAGATAAAGACTAAAATGTCGGACCATATCCCGGAGTAGGGGAAGTAGTAACAGAGGTAGTATCAGTAGGAAGAAACAGAGATCGGATATAAGATTTAAGAAAATATGATTCATTAAAAAGTTAATTACGATAAATTCAGAAACTTAGAATTTGAAGGAAGACAAGGAGTGGATGCACCTACTCCATCGCGAACGATTTTGAGCCATATCATCTAAAGTTTGTAACTATTGCTTACAATCATCACACAAACCCCAAACAGGCAGCCTGCACCTTCGACACTATAGCCAATGAATTACTTCCTGAAATCGAATTTTCAGAACTTTAAAGTTTTGTGGTACTCTCACTAGTTTTAATGCTATAAGTCAATAGTATTGGCCCCTATACTATAGATTCCAGTTACCTCATAATATAGTACTGTTTATTTTTACAGTTTGTTTAATGTAATGCATTCTCACTTCTCACAGCCTCAATGTTGTACTGATGCTATGATAAATTAGTTGGTTTATATACTTACTGAAATGATTGAAATAAGAGTGAGTTAAGCCCTCAAAACCTTAAACAAATATTCCAGAAGATGGGCCGACTGACTGAATACATGATTAATTTAAAGTTGTAGCTTCTGCTATAGCTGAACTTAAACAGTCGTAATCACTGTACAGCCGGATACAAATGTGCATTAATCCAAGTTGTTATACTATATCATAACGACAAGGTAGTAGTGAGCAAATCTAAACAGCGAGACTTATAAGTTATGATGAAAATGCAATGTATTAATTAACCGGTGGGCGCCCCTGTGAGTCATTCTAAAGCAAACGTGAGGGGGGATCCCACATTGACGCTAAACAAATGGCTTACACTTATTATTATTGTGAGAATAAAACTAAATGAAAAATCAATATTTGAAAGTTTGGAATCTATAGTGATGTAATATTGAATATTAAAGAAAATGATTATCCGTAAGCTTAACTAGAATGATAACTTTTTTATAGATTATATTTATATGAAATCAATTTTATATAACTCTTATATAATCCCTTTAATATATCTTTATCCACTCACCATAAGCAAATCACATCAGTACTTATATCACTTGTATTGACTTACGAATTGATTAGTTATTGACACTGGATGTTGGTGGAAATTTCCATTCTCTTCAATTCGCTCCTCGGATTGATTGTAACCAGTGTAAACCAGAAAGCAATCAACAGATGTTTCTCCCTACTATACACATAGGCTACTTCTCTAAGGGTTATATCCATCGTACACAATAATCACTACGAAGCACTTAACTTTCAGACTATTCAGTTGAAATCCCGTGGTTTATATTTCTAATTTCAGTCACTTCATTATATTGTGTGACTATCATTCGATGCCATCACTATGTAACTGGCTCACATCCAACATAATTTAATCCACTTGTCGTGGCTTCTCACTTGAACTCTGGGAATCACCTCTCGAAATTTTTCACTAGTAGACAATGCAGCTGTTCAGTGCTTTTTGGTTTCCACTGGTTATCTACCTTCACCCATTCCCTGATGTAAATTACAGTTTTTAAAGTTGAGTAAAATTTGCTGATGAAAATCTTAATTTTTTACTACACTTTTAACTAATGTTGATTTTAATGTTATGTTCTGCTTCTTATTAGCCGTGTCGTGATCGTTTTGAACGACCTAGTCTACCAAATCTCTACCTCAAACCAATATCAACTCAACCTGTTTCTGAAATGACTTTATCTAAAGTTGTTGAATCATTCCTGTTACATCAACATTCACAGTGTCCTCATCCTGTTTCTGTTTGTCCAAAATTCTCCTTGTATTATCCACATCGTTGTCCAGAACCTCGATTAAATAAACAAACTAATTGTTGTCAACGTTTACTTGTACGTGAGAATTTATATGGTTCATTAAGACTCAAACCCTCAACGAAAGAACTTCGACACTTTTTGCATCGCAGATTTCAACCAACTGCAGTCATCCGAGAGGCCGATGATGATATGCTAACAGCGTGCTGTTTTTCTGTAAGTCTAGTCTGTTTAGTTTAATGTATATTTTCGTTTTCATAGTGACTATTGCTTTTCTAATTGTCCTAGTAGTTCTGTTTAAATACATATGTAGTAGTGATTAACCAACTCGGCTTTTAACTAGTAGGTTATATATCCGAACCCCGCTTTACTCAGTTCAGTTTAGTCGATCGTTCAATCAAAAGTTTGTACCTTCGTAAAAATACGCAATCGAACAATTAAATACATATCATTTTTAGTTAGCTGTAAACCAATTCAATAATATCCCATGAAATATTGAACACTGAATTAATTATGCTAGAGGTTGTGGCGCAAATCGATTGATGGGTTAAACTGCAGCGTAGTGACGATTTATTTCTAGAGTGATCTTGCGGTTTTAAAGTCAATTCTTAGCTGACAGGCAAACACTATTAATTAGAAATATTTCACAACAAAAACAATGAAACCTGTAAAAGTTTAATGGTTTTAAGATATTTTATAGTATTCTGATCCTTAATATCAATTTTACTATCTTATTATTGTTGAAATATCACTACATAACCTTCAAGGGAGTGTTTAGAGACTGAATTAATGTGTAAGTTATTTTCGTCATAAACCGGTATCAGTTGGGGCCTCATTGAAAACTAGGGAGCAGTGGGCAATTTTTATTCTTACGTTTAAGCATAATCCAGTCCTCATTGTTATACTTTTTTCTTTTTCAGCGAACAGATGATGGCCTATTTTTGGGTTCAAACTCAGGAGCTATTGCATGGGTAAATGTTGAAGAAGATGGTCTACCTATAGAATTGTTTCATATACAATCATCATCCATTCGACGTTTGGCTCACACACGTGATGGTGAACGTTTACTGGTTTGTTCTGAATGGAATGAACCAGCTACAGTTGTTGCTAGACTTAAACCGTCTACAAATTCAAGTTCGAATTCAAACAGTCCTTGGGAAACTGTTTCTGATGATTTTGTGTATGTCATACATAGCCATACCGTTTGTTTTTTGATAAATGCTTTATTTATATGTACAAGCTTTTTCCTCATGGTTATTAAGTAAACTGATTCTCCAAATCTGTTCAGTGCACGTGTCCTAGAATTCGGCATTATTAGTTATGAGGATGGAGATTCACGTACCGACTATTTATCGCATAACGATCCAACTATTTGGTTGCTCACTCCTTAAGTGGCTCAACTTCCATCTCATAAGTCACAGACTTGAACAACATTCTCCTTCGATTTGAGAAGCGTGGTTAATATCACACTTAGAGTTGGCTTGAAGCCAAGTACACGGGTCTGCTACTAGTAAATATTTTAATAACAATGCAGCTGTATGTCTACAAATCATTATAACAACTGAAGTGATCAAGATTTGTAGATGTTACTCGTGTTAGGAATAAAATTCGAATTACTTATTTCACTTTTTTGGCGTGATCATGCTAGTGACCACTACCAAATACAGTAAGTATTATCGAGATGTCCGTGTGGATAAACTGTTTGCTAACGAAGATCAATTCAGCCATTTACAAATAGAAAATTCAGTGTGAAGTCACTATTGTATGGTCGCTTAGTACATAATACGATGTGTATTGGCTTTTAATGCCGGAATCGTAATCCCTAGAAGCGGAAATTCATTAAACAATATACATATAATTCTCGTAGATCTTAGTTCGTTTGATATACATGATTACTTTTTGATTTATTAACTATACACCAAATAACCCGTGTTTATGTATCCCATGAGTTATGTCCATGCTGTATCTGAATTTCAGATTTCGTGTATCAGAAGCTCGGCATGCAGAATTCAGTAATACGGGCCATCAGGACCGTCTAGTAGCAACATATGGTAAAATGGCTAAGGTATGCACTTTATTATTCAGAAATAATTTTTGATTTTGTTGTTTGTTTCGAAAGCACGTTTAATAATCTTTTACGTAAATAACCTTTTTGTTTATATAGGTACACTTGATATAAATTACAAGTTTTATAAAATTATTTGTTATGCCTGTTTTACTAGTACTAATTAAAGCAAAAAGCATCCTTTTCAACTATCTGCCTATGCACTTATGTACCCGAATTTTATGTCAATGTGTCAATTCTTTTATTAGTTAGTCGGAAATTTGTTATAAAGATTACTATGATGATATTATATTCGCGATCCTTCCTAGCTCTCTCAAGGAAGAAGCCTAACTTTTATAACTACAGTAGAGGATATCTATAGCTTAAGAGGATGTTTTTGGTTGAGTCACGTTCGCTGAGCTGGATGATTTGATTGGGAAGTTTCCATTGTACATCTAGACAACATCATCAGCATTTCTGTCTGAAGTTTATGCTGTTGTCTAGAAAAGACAGTGAATGCTCCACGATTAAACCCATCTTGGACACAGTACTACACTGTCGATTACTGATTGTTTAGTGTTAAATAGTTCGAGACAATAGACAGATACAATGATTATTATTCATCGATAAGGCCTTCTGTATTTACTTAATTGTTGAACATACAACCAAATGATATCAAATCACTTAGCCTGTTAGTGGTCACATTTCTTACTTGATTATTATTAATTTAACCGGCACTCAAGATAATATTTATCTGCACTTGAAGCACATATAACATCTGGATATTCCATTTCTCGTTAAACCTTAAGAGATGACATGATTCTAGTGCAGTTGTACAGAAACCTAATTTATGACGGTATATATTCAATAGACTAATTTACCTCTACAGTTTGAAACGTTTGAGGTCTAAGAATTAGTGGTTTTTTTATGCTGAGTGTTATAATACCTGAAACTTTCGAATGCTGTTTAGATCATATATATCACATATATCTAGGGAATATTCTTCAAAAATGTATTACGTTAGTAATTCTAATAATTAGTCCAAAATGATCTCTCCCTCGTTTCCAGGTATTTGATCTTACTACTAGAACTCGTGTTGCAGACTTATTTTCTGCCGTAAAACAAAGTGGTTACATTTTGAATAAAGCAACATTTTCACCATCTGACCACCTAGTATTAAATGATGGGGTTGTATGGGACCTAAGATGTACGGGATTACTTCCAACAAATTTTTCCAATTCACTTCAATATCCTGGTACATCATCTCGACCCATACATAAATTTGATAAATTTCAAGATATTGTCTCAGGTGTCTTTCATCCAAATGGTCTTGAAATTATTATTGGTTCAGCTGTATGGGATTTAAGAACATGGAGATTATTGCATACCATCCAAGCACTTGATCGACTTGAAGTACAATTCAACGCTTCTTTTGACGTGATATACGCTGGTAAGTTCATACATATTTCTCTGTTTTTACTGTAATGGTATTTCAGCAAATAAATAATTTAATGCTTATTCTATGTACTATTTTAGGAATATTTGGTTTAGATGATGAAGAGTATGCTGAACTGGGTAGCAGTCGTTTAGCAATGCAAAATATGTTTCGTACAGTAGATGCTATTGACTATAGTCTGATTGCTTCAGTTGATGTTCGACATCGGATTGAACAACTAGCCTTGGACACTGCAGGACAATCTTTGGCATTAGTTGAAAAAATAGGCGAAAATAACAGTAGTGAGCCTATCACTCAGTGTCGAATTTACATGATTGGTCGTAAACGCGTAAGTTCCTGATTATTATTATCATTAACTTCACTAATGATACCGAGTTATACGCTTTTTATTTAAAATATGGTCGTAATCAAGGAAGTGGATGATAAACTGCAAACATTTTTTGAATGATTATAAAAGTATTTTATATCCATCACCAAGTTTGTATCGAATGTCGCAAGGTCAAGTTGTATCTTCATATGGTTAAAGTTAGCAATTTTCAGGAATGAACCATTATATTTTCTCTCCTTGGCACAATATCAAAAGCGATATCCAGAAATTCCTCTGTTAGACCTAACTTACCTATTTAGATGTCTAAGTTGCCTTTTATAATCCACTATTTGGTAAACAATATAACTTTCCTTGTCAAATACAGGTTTCTGTACTAGGTTTTCAGTTACGTGGTTTGAGTATGGGGTGGCGACACTACCATTCTAGCATAATCATACTTCTGTATAAGAAATCTCGGTTGACCAGTTTGATTGAAAATCGGATAATCATGAATTGTTGAATCGTCTATTATTTCATGATGTAATCGTACTCCATTACAAACCATTCCTTTGATTTTATATGGTTGTAGGTAGTCGGTAGAAAATCCCAAAATCTAGTTTCGTGTTAGTTACTAAGGCGTATTTGCAACCTTCATAAATTTATATTCTTCGTATGATTTAAACCCGCGCTACTGAGTTTCACAGTCGTAAACGCTTCACGTGAGCTTTGTTGGATCGATCACATTCTTGCTGTTTAGCATTTACTAATTAAAATATAGAAAGTTAACACTTGTTATCCATATTAGTTTGCTATATTTCGAATTATCATTTATTTAGGGTGAACGTGAACCTGACAATGATGACGAAGAAGGTCGTGAAGATGAAGAGGATGATGAAGATGATAACGATGACGATGATGACGACGACGACGAAGATGATGATGATCTACTGAATGGAGATGCAGCTGATGAACTTGCCCAAATACTTGATGAATCTTCAGAAGATATAAGTAGTAGCGACTCAAGTTATTGGAGTCCATCTTCAAATGAACGACAACGTACTAGAAGACGACGTGCGCGTCGTCGACGCACAGAAGCAACTGCAACTATTACAGAATCTGCTCCTACCGACGAAGTCACAAACAATAATGATACTAATCCTATTGTAAACACTGAAAACACTATCATAGATTCTCAACCTCAGTCGAATGATGAAGGCACAAGTCAAGTTAACTGATGGTGATGATTCATCATGGGAAACACTTGAGGAAGAAGAAGTTACAGAAGGCATGGAAACATCATCTGAAGAATAATAATCAGTTATATGATTCTTTTTTTCAATATATTGTACATTATATGGGTTCTTACTTTCATTGAAGATTTTCTTCAATCAATGTTTCTTATCTGTATAGAGAATTACTCTTCGTTTTTCCTATTGTTACCTATGTTTACTAAAATTTTATTGTCTATTTGTCTGTCCCATTTACTTACGTACTTAACATTCAGTTTTTCTCTGATGACATTGCATTATTTCCTTTAACCCTTCTTCTAACCTTCATCTCTTCCTCTTTTCCTTCTTCTTAAACTTTGAGAGAGTGGAGTGAGAAGATTAAATGCAAGGTTATGGATGAAAAAATGTTGTAAATTAAGAATTAGTGTGGATGCATCTGTATCTGATTTCGCTGAATAACGAAAATTTCTAGCTATATGATAGAGGAATACTGACTGCATATTGGAGTTTTAAAATCAGCAATATAATTTGAATTAATAAGTCAAGTACCGTTTTTTCCAACACGTATATTAAATTCAACATATTATTTGGAAAAAACTGTTGTAAATTTATCAAAACGAAAGGTAAGTTCAAACAGGACTTCTAAACACAACAGTATAAATGAAGACGGTATATATATGTGCATATTAAAACTATGAAGTATAAACAATTTCATTATTGAACAAATTTGAAATTTATTATCATTATCCACATGATCAGTGAACTTATTAACATAACAATAATAATGTGCAATCCCTTTTTGTCATTTGGTACGGCTAATTTTTATGAATATCTTCGTACGAAGATATCAGAGTTCGATTGATATGCATAAAAATTAGCCGTACCAAATGACAAAAAGGGATTGCACATTATTATTGTTATGTTAATAAGTTCACTGATCATGTGGATAATGATAATAAATTTCAAATTTGTTCAATAATGAAATTGTTTATACTTCATAGTTTTATTATGCACATATATATACCGTCTTCATTTATACTGTTGTGTTTAGAAGTCCTGTTTGAACTTACCTTTCGTTTTGATAAATTTACAACAGTTTTTTCCAAATAATATGTTGAATTTAATATACGTGTTGGAAAAAACGGTACTTGACTTATTAATTCAAATTATATTGCTGATTTTAAAACTCGAATATGCAGTCAGTATTCCTCTATCATATAGCTAGAAATTTTCGTTATTCAGCGAAATCAGATACAGATGCATCCACACTAATTCTTAATTTACAACATTTTTTCATCTATAACCTTGCATTTAATCTTCTCACTCCACGCTCTCAAAGTTTAACCTTTTTCATTGCATTTATCTCAACTTCTTTGACATTCATTTTATAATGCTAATATGTGAGAAGTTGGAATAATGCACATTTGCTCCAGATTGTACACTGATAACAATTGATTGTGAGAAGTCACTGGATTTTTGAGAGCTTAAAAGTAGATTTAGTGGCATCTAGCTATTATAAAATTACTACTCGGTTTTTTTAAGCATGAATTAGTTGAAATTTAGATCATGAAGTAAACCCTCCTGGTTCAATAGGTCAGGTTAAACCTATCATTTGTTTAATAATCAAATTGTGGACTGTCTTGTCTCTCTTTATGTAAACATTAGATATATCTAATATCCGAAGTGTTGCTAAGGACAAATCACAATTCACCTTATTATTTGAAAATATGAACCGAATTAGAAATTTTATATTAAGGATGTTTTAATGATTGAGTATTGGAGACAGTTTTTCTAAGATAGGTGAACACTGAAAGGGCTTGCTCTATTGAATTGTTTCCGAGACATTTCATCCGATGTCGCCGATGCCCGACCTTTGCTGCTGCCTTGATGTAATGATCGGGCTTATCCATCCTGATAAAGCAGTTGTTCCTTAAATTCCATTCCGAGCTTGTCGGTTGAATAGTGGTAAGAAAAAAGCAGCAAACTTAAGGCCCGAGGGTGAAGCCGTACTGCTAACTGTACGGTGTGACACCAATAAAGTATTTCCCTCAGATAACTAACACGACAGTGACGCTACTTTTCAACAAAGGGAGATATAAGTTTAGGAAATATGCCCCTGAAAATACACACCTCACCTTAATCTACGGATTCCCATCTCCGGTAATAACACCTCAAGAAATACGGAGCTAACACACCAAAAACCACCTTTAAAATGGTCCTGTTTGACTGACCTGAGGCAGTTGCCTTTTAGGTACTGTAGTAATACTCTCTAGTCGCTAAGACCACATCTAGCTCGACATTTTTAGGTACCTTGAAAGAAGTCTTCTACAGTGTGGGCGACGGGGAAGTGATAACTGTCCTAAAACCTTCTAACAGCCTTCAGGACCGCCGTCTTAATAATCAAATTCCAGCTTAGAGAACGGGAAACGGTGATCGTCTGCTGCAACTATACATAGACAATCGTTCATTTCTAGCAAGCATCAACCTTAATCGTAAGTAGAAATATCGTCTGACATGGCGACCCTCAATATTTACTAAATAATAAACTCAAGTAGGCCATATCGCTATTAGTCACCACTGCAAAGGCCTAGTAGATTGCCGGTTTTTTGGAGTATGTTTGAATTCTGATCATACACACATTTGCCTGCATGCATAAAAACTACGACAGGGAAACCTATTAGAATTTAGTTCATTGATAAGAAAGCCAAGTGTAAATTCCAGGAACAACTAAAGACCGACGTAATTAATTATAAAAAAGAGACACCTAGATGTTGCTTGGTAATATATCTTTACAGCCGTGGATTCAACAATGACTTAAACCAAAAGGTTAAAAAAATTGGTAGATCTCAGCGATATCTGTCGAATTGATGAACTCCCGTAAACTTTTTCTATCAGGTTCTGGGCACGATGACGGGCTAATAAAAAGCTTTTGGAACGAATCGTGGGCAGTGGTAACGAAAGCAAGAGATAGGAAAGGCGGCAGCGATAGGTAACAACTTTTCAGACTAATATAAGAAACTGGAATTAAAAGGTTGTGTTAGGTAGACAGTTTCTGAGAAGGATTGAACATTCATCTACCCTCAGCCTAGACATCCAGAACGATGGGTAGAAATCTTTAATGAAGCAATTCAGTTAGGCTTCAGCTACTTTGTGATTACCCAGCTTTCCAAGCAGCATGAATGGAAAATCAGCATAAACTTCTTGCTAAAGTTGGAAAAGCCATCGCTAATCTGAAGTGCAAAAGAGGAGAGGGTCTGGTTTGATTAATTTCAAAGACCTTTAGAGGTGGTGGTTCAGCTTTAGCAGTTATGTTGATTGATATTTTAGCTAGAGTCTGGGAGCTGCAGATCATCTCACTTGACCTCGATCGTTCCAGTATTATTTAAGAAAGGACCAAACTCACCTTACGATAACCACAGAGGAATTAGCTTGACTAATGTATTGTCTAAAATACTGGTTTCAATAATTATAAGACGCTTAACTACAACTTGTGAACTACAAACGAGAAAAGCCGGAATGGTTCCGGACCTGGTCGAAATGGTATCCATAAATGACCACCGTTTGTCAGATTTCAGAACACGAATATACTTTCTGGCGTCCGGCATTAGTAGCTTTTTTTTAATTAAGAGAATTCGATCGTAGACCTAAAGGTTCTACGGCAGTGTCTGTCATTGAAATGCGTACCGCAGAACCACACAAACCATGTGAAGACTACTCGAACACCACTAGTCGAGTCACAGCGTATTGCGAACTGTCAACTGAACTTGTGAGCACAAGATGTCAGTCAACGCTATCCACTATTCCCATTCTTGTTTGATTTTATAATAGATTTACTGTTGGGAACAACGCTCCCATTGTCTGAAGTTCTAGGAATTGATCTCTCACCAGAAGATCCACTTATTAACTTAGAATACACAGATGACGTAATCCTGTTTGGTGAAAGCGGTGATAAAAACCGGTCTCCCGTTAGGACTGAGCAACAATGCGTTTCTCCCCGTCTAAGTGCAAATCGTTGGACAGGTCTGCGTTAACACCTGAACTAAAGATATGGGGTAAGGTAGACCAACGTGTTAGCCACTTCACTTATCTCAGAAGTCTGATCAACCCTGATGTGTTAATATCTGATGAAATCTCGGATACGAATTTACAAAGCTCATTTAGCTTTTGCCAGCATGCGTCACCTATGGCGTAGGTGATGCATCCGTCAATCAATTAAGAGACGTGTATACTGTACAACAGTCCGTTATCTCACTGTATGGATGTGGAACGTGGCTAATCAGAGTTAGTGACATTCATAGGCTATTGGTATTTTATCACCAGTGCCGTTAAAATATCACTCGTGTTTGCTGGGACCACCTTGTAAGTAATCCTGAGGTTAAACGCCCGGTATTAGGGAAAGATGGTAAATCAGTTGGTGAAATTGTGGATCTTTATTGGTTGACGTGGTTGGAACATATGTTACATATGCTTAGCCACCGTCTGCCTAGACACGCAATGCTGACTGATATTCGAGTAGGATAGTAGAAAGCTAGTGGCAGCCAAATCAAAACATGGTGTCAGTCCATGAAGTCATTGACAGCCGGTTTGAGTAGTACTGGTAGATGCAGGTTACCTGATTGGGGTATACGCGAACGGTAGAGCCAATGGCTGGAGACTAGGTGACATGAATCAGAATCGGTCACAGTGGTGCAGGCGAATTTATTTTTTGTACTCCCTTAAATCGTGGGATTAAAACTATTTTATGGATTTTCATAAATCAACTAGTCTCTCTCAGTACTATATTTTAGGTATCCGCACCTTTTTTATTACTACCACTGAAGTAACTAATACTTCTACTAATTTGGTGTTCATCTTGCTATGCTGCTGAGGCGTGGCAACTTGGACCGATTCACATGTGCCAGATTCAATGGTGTACATACTTGAAAACACACAATATCTCCAACCACTGATAGCATCAACTAATAGGACTCATTTTAGCTGTTAATTATTTCATGAGCAGTGTCATGTTGCGGCTTAGCTTCCCCTGAGTTGTTTTTGACCTACTAGATATTTCTGTCAATATTACGCGTAGAGATAAGCTGTAATCTGACATGTATAATGCATATCTTAACAATCATTGTATGGATAGGAATTGGGTTGTGATCCAACCAATTAAGTTATCTTAAAACTTACAATCATTTTAGACAATTTGTTTAAGCCATTATTAGTCACGTAAAAACACATATTTTAGCTTTTGCAAATGGAAAACTAACACGACATTAGTTGTTTTAAGTAAACTCAGAAGTACATCTCACACCGCATACAATGAGTGAGGAACTGTACATTTAACCACGCTTTTAATATAATATCCAACTAGAACCAGTCATTTAGTCAATACAATATGTATAACTATGTATTCTACGTGCATGATAACATGATTTAAAAATATATATACAAAATACAGTATCAGTTTCTCTATTTTCATAATAAGTCTATATTTTGTTAGTTTGTACGCTGCTGTCTAACGTCTCCCGACTTTTTTTCCCTTTCGCTTTATTCTTAGCAGAAAACGTCTCATCTTTTCTCAACTTTTTACCATCGCCACCATCATGTGTATTATAATCGTCTCGTTTTAATAGATTCGTTTGTTGTTGCTGCATCCTCCTCTTTTTCCTCTTTTCTTTTTTGGCTTTTCTCTTCAGGTCAATGTTCAACATTGCAGTTATTTTTAGTAGTTTTAACAGATTTTAATTCTTGATGATTTGTTACACTTGTAGGTTGCTTCAGTTTATACTCCATAATTCTTATTTGTCTTCCACGTATACTTAACGAGTTCGATGAACGTATAGCTAATGGTATAATCGATGAATCACTGAACGTTGCATAACCAAAACCACGTACAGCACCAGTTTGAGAATCGCGTACTAAACGAACATTTGTTATTAAGCCTAATGTAGATAAAATACTATGACCTAATATATAATAAAATACAGAGATAAAAATGATGATAAGCCCATATGAATCTACATGTCAAAATAAAAACCTTCCACAGAATCAGTTTAAGTATTGGTTATTCTACGTTATCTTGTTGAGTTGCAGTCAGATTCCATGGGGTCACACTTAACCTAAACACAAGTTTTTAATGTTTTTTATACTACTTATTAGTAAGCAGAATTATTGATAAAATTTAGACCACGTAACTCATTTCAGTTTAGCGGCAACAATAATATACGGTGTAAATAGTAAATAATTCTAGACACAAATTATACAACATTTTAAAAAGACTCCCGATCCTATTGCAATATATTTATATTAAGGTGGTCAAACCAAGACGTGGCACCGGCCAATAAATTAGAAACCCGCTGAAAGGGACCATATTGGTAGATGTAGACTACCTGATCGAGGTCTACGCGACCAGTGGTTGGAGACAATTAATGAGATGATTCGAAATCAGATTCAATAGGGAGAGTGCATTCGTTGTTCCAACCTCTACATCCTGAGTCCCAAAATAATTTCGAGCTTTCTATTCTTTCTTCAAATATATTCTGTATGTCTAATCACTATTTAATACAACTAGTGTTAGTACTATTTTTTGATACTCATCTTAATAATTTATATTTCTGTGCTATTGTGGTTAGGATTCTAAATCGATGTATACAAACATAAAGTTCTACTTTTCTACTGGCTAGCTGGTCAAGAATGAGGTCGTAAATTTTCCACGAAAAAGGTTGGGTTGGAGGATAGTTTACATTTGCACTAGCAGTTGTATATATATATATATATATATATATAGTGAATAGCTGTATTTTATTTTCACTCACAAATTTGTTACCACTGCTGTATTTTCTATGGCGTATTACATATTTGTTAGTAGGTTTCTAAGGTAAATGCCTTTTACATCATGAAACGACGGACAAGGAAAAAAATATGGTAGCCAGTGGTGTTTACGCCAGAAAGTTTCAATATAAAGTATTATGATAAATTTTACGCTCTTCGTAAAGGCGCCTAAGTTAATTATAATTATTATACATATTAATTTAAGCAAATCTCAAACAGAAACATTTATTGTAATATATTCAGTTGACAAACAGTTCACTCAAAAGTTTCAGTAGATTTGACTGACCACGATTGATTAATCAACTTTTACATTCCAATAACCTGTCGGATATGCCCAACTTTTTCGCCCATTTACGTACAATATTCCATCGTCAAAAGCTGCCTCTTATATTTTATTCTTCATTACTCCTGTTTCACTAGAGGCCAATATATTCTTCTTTCACCCTAAATGTATGAAGTGCTAACTATTCGCCATGGTATGTTCAGTCTTATAATTTGTGTTTCTATACTCCTGTGTCTTAATTGTACAGAGTATACTCTTATACTATGTATTTTTGTTTACTTTAGCTATTTACCAAGTTGAAAACTCAGGGTTAGCCAAATTTTCTATTAATAAGCACTATGAATGAAAGCTGTCAATTTATACTCTAAAAGTATCTATTTTATAGTCCCACTCCGGATTTACTTCCTATATCTGCATTATAAATATCAACGCATCCCACTTCGATTGATATAAATATCACTGAACATATGTATTACCGTTAACAACTTTATTGAGTCAGTGTTACTCTAGTTTTCATAAGATCTGTATGTCTATTGTGTTTAGTTCAACATTAAATGTGAAGTGAAGAGTGTTGAGTATTCCGTAATTATCTATGAAATGGATTTCCACTGTTCTCTTACTCCTGCCAAATCTTCAATAAACGTTAAGTCATCATGAAAATCACTTAGAAACAATTAAGAAAGCTTATGAACACGACAAAATAGCACTTTACACTGTAAAGTTAATTAAGTGTATGAGCACTTGAAGCTTCAAAGAACAACTTCAATGCAAATTCTAAGTCATATTCATTTTATTTATCAGGTACAGCTTTATGTGTTACTTTGAACTATACTATAAGCGTGAGGGCTAGTGATACTACCCAGTTATCCAAACCGAAGTATATGGAGCAGAATTATCGAGAGTTATTGGTTGAATTATTACTTGAAAAAAGTGAGTAAACTAACCTCTTCTTCAGTACAATCAAACGGTAGATTGCCTAAGAAAACACAATTATTTGATGATTTATGTGTTTTATTATCAGTTACTCTGTCGACTCGAATGTGGTATACGTTATTGTTCTTCACGTTATTGTTAGATTCTATTGTACCGTGGCCCATGTCACTCATCAATTCTTCAGAATTCACAACGAAACCATCTGAATTCAAACAACATCCATTTAAGGAAAGTGCTATCGGTACGCCGACCTTTGTTGTTAGCACAACGTAACCCATACGAAATTTAGAAATACCTGGTTGTGGTTAAAATATAAAAAGCGAGAAAAATAACTTTACTTAAATTACTCAGAAAGTAATAATTATATATTGATAGGTGGCTGACTATGTGATGTCACGCCCTGAATTCTAGGGAGAGGCCATGACGAATGGAGTCCAGCTGGGTTACGAGTGAAGCAGCTACCGACTACTAATGATCATCGATGATGTTTGAGCAAATTCCTGAAGCGACTGAAGTTATATATATTAATCCCTAAATGTCGAAAAATTCTTCTTAAAATAAAGTGCTTGCCACGAGGCTCAAAAGGTTCGACACCAGGTAGGTAGCATAGTTAATCAGTTCCCAATGTAAACTACATCATATAAATTTCTTGACCAAATAGTAGGGTGATTTCTTTTATTTCTACTTTATATATAAATGTCGATTTTCAAAAGACATTCCTGGGGATGGTAACAGCTCAGTGAACAAGAGAGAATGCATTCCGACGAAATCAATACAATCGAAAAATTCGACCACTATATTAATTTGGTAGCCACGAGTAGGTATGTGAGCACTATGGTAAGAGCGAAAATGTCTCAATTACCAAGCACAAGTTGTTGCATGTATTAAGCTTTGAGCCTTATGTCTTGTATTGGCTCTAGCATGATACTATCTGGCTAACTGCAATCATTTGTTAAAAGTTGAGTGCCTTAATCACTAAGCCACTGTGAAAAAAAAACGAACTGAGTAAAAGTTTGAACTAAAAACACACACCTGAAAATTCGCCGGTGATAGCTGCACGTTTTCGCGCTAATTTACTAGTACCACCGGTAACTGGAACAATACCACGAAATCTAATAGATTCAACGCAGCAATCTGAGGATGAGATTTTACCATTTCTAAGTACATTATTAAACAATGTTTCTATTCTCTTTTTACTGATATTCATTGGTAAATTTCCCACAAACAGAGTTCTTGATAAACGTTCATTAGACAGTCGTCTATGTTGACGTTGTAGTCTTTCAAAAGAAAGAAAATGGAAAAATGAAAAGAAATTATAACGAAGTATAGACTGCATCTTTATCTCATGTTTCACTTAAATTATATATAATTTTTATTATGTTCTGACTATGTGCATAACCGACATCCAAGTACTTGTAGTCAGATTACAATATTTCATGAAAACAATAAGTGTTATATATCATAATCTACATGAAATTATGTCATAAATCATTAGTCTTGTTTATTCGACCAGTAGTCTTTAAGTTTATATTACTAACTTTATATCGTTTCACTTAGTATATAATACATAGTAAGCCACAAAGAACAGAGAATTAACGCGATTCACTTGTTACATATTTATGTACTCTGCATAGAGTCACACTTAATGTGAGGGCTAGTGATAATGCCTATCTGAGGAAACCAAAGTAGGAGTGTGTTTGGACGTAGCCCGTGGATTGAAAATCCACTTCTTTAAACAGATGGAGAGATGGCTTAGTGGTAAAAGTGTACATAGGAGGGGTATATCAATATTTTCAAAAAAGCAGTAATTTAAGGTAGCAGTTAGTGGATACAAAACTTGATGTGCGGAAGGAACACAATTACATTTTAATGTAGGTTTTTAACAAAATGGTTGGTTCAATTTGTTTAATACAAGTTGATATAGTAATACACACTGAAGTGAGAAAAAGATGGGAATATCTGAAAAGCTATAGCATTTCCAAAACAATACGGAGTACACAAATACCTCAGGAACATTACGAACGATACATAAATGTAAATCCAGTTTCTGGGTATCATGTTTAATAAAAACCAAATTATCAAGAAATTTATAAGTAACAAGTATTAAAGGTGATGGAATATCGTACCTTCTACTTTGCAAATAATCCATTTCGTTGGTGCTTTCATCACTCGTGAAATCTTTTTCGTCATCAGACAATTCATGCTCACGATACCATTTTCCCTTTTTGATCTCCTGCGCACCACTTTGTTCGCACATTTTTGGTATTGATGAACTATACGAGACTGTCGCATCACCTTGTAATTTAAGTTCATTAGGTATATTAGAAGCACTTTGATAAAAAGAATCATCTTGGCTTTGAAGTCTAGAAACAGGCTCCTGTCTTCTTTTCTTTCTTACCGATTTGTCTACACCGTCATGTTTTCCGGATCCCATTTCATTGCACTTTTCTCGTATTTCCTGGAAGCTAGAGGCATTTTCTGGGTTACCGTTTAGCACACTATGGTTTTTTCGTTTCCACTTTTTATGTTTCGACGGGACTTTCTTGTTGTTTGTCTTTATCTTATGTGTGATTATTTCATTAGATACAGCGTTATCACTTAAATCATTCTGATTAGATGTAGAATCTAGTTTTATTTTTTTTGAAGGTAATTCTGGTACATTTTGTCCCTTGACATGAGGTTTAGACTCAGTACTCTCGGAAATATTCTGATAACAGGAGACATCGTTCTGAACATCGGAAGAGAAAGTATGCTTTTGTTTACGCTTTTTGCCTTTTGTTAGCCCGTTTAAGATAACTGTTTCATCTCTATGATTACTTTTATCATACAAGAGATTCACCTTATGGTTATTAAGACTAGTGAGCTCGAAATCATTATGTCCTTTGCGTCTATGTATTTTCAATGATTCAGATTGTCTAGATGTTCCCGTTGGAGAATAAATTAAGCTCTCATCAAAAGTTATGGATTTTGTTTCCTCAGTCTTGTGTTTTCCCATCGCTAAAATTGTTTTCAGAATCTTTTAAAGTTGTTTTAGCTTTCTAAGGCAAGCATAACTTGAGCAGTTATGATCTGTTTGATTAAAAAAATAAGTTAATTATTGAATAGTTGCTAGCGATAACTATTGTGTAAGCAAAAAGACTATGCTTTATTGTTTTGAAACTAGAACTTGAATGTTTAAAAATAAAAGTGTGGAGCTAGTGTAACATTTCCTAAGGACACTGAGTAGTGCTCTTTATTTATGCACTAAGCATTAATCTATATACTCGACTTTGAGCCACACTAGTTACACGACAGCTAGGGATAGTACTCAGTTGCGGAAGCCTAAGTCGGTGGGGCGAGTTACGAACGCAAAAGTTGAGCCCTTTATTAACTAGGTTATTTATATGATCTGTTTCTAAGTGGAAACAAATAGAAGTCGTACATACAGAGTAAAACAAAACAATGTCGTATTCTTGCAGTATTTTACTTTATTAACCATATTTATTTGGTATTGACAGATAGACTTTTAGGCTGATGTATTTTTATGAGGCTTTTGTTATTACCTGCTTTGGACTAACAATAAATACGGCTTCTGACTGAAATAGGTAGAAATAAGCTACATAAATCCATTTTATAAATGTGAGGCCAAAAAACACCCGTAAGTCTATGGTACTTTTGGAACACTAGTCCTCCAAAACAATTAAACTGTATGCCATGTATAGAGTTACGAATTAAAACTTAAGTTGTCTTGTAATTAAAAAACTGAGGATTCATACTTATGTTGCACTACTCATACTTGAATTATTGTACTGTTACATTTTAGAAATGCTAAGTGACGACGAGGATACTCGAATGAAATCTTGTTGGACGAGATTTCGCAATCAATTGATAGTGGATAGGTAGCATAGATCCTGACCATAGGTGCTACCACGATATTTTAGTATTGATTACCTCTATCGGGTGCCAAGTGCTTATACCCTGTGCGAAAATAAATCCTACTCAAGCGCGGCTAATGCATGAAAGCGAATGGCAAAAAATTCGTATGATAAAAGAAGCCAATAACGACGATTGAGATAAGATCGCATTTGAAGTGAATGAATCTCACAAGCAAATATAAAGAGCCCAAAGTTATAATTTGGTCGCTGCGTCTTGTAAGTTTAGTTATATCGCAACAGGCACACCGTATAATAAAAAATAAGTAATTGTTAAAGCCTCCATATTATGTACAGTTATTAGTAATTATTATATCATGACATAGTAAGGCTGCGACCTTCTCAAGGGCACAAGTTAATCGTAATCCGAGTTCGCTTTACCGCAATATGACACTTTGTGACCTTGAGTGGATAGGTGGCGGCAATTTTCCATTTACAGCGTGGCAGATGGGTCGTATTCCGGTGACTTCCACAAATCTTAATAACACCCATATATTCTGAGAAATATGTTTATCAATGAGCGAGTCTCCAGTTTTTACTGATCTTATTGGATAATAGTTTATAAAAAGAAACAACTGTTGATCCGAAAGCAGCCTTAGAAAATATAGTGCTTGATCACACCTCTCTGCAGTCAGTAGTACTACTTCGCCCTTAGTCAGGTGACATGAAGTATCAGTATGTGCATTACCAATTCATGTTCGGTTTCTCACATTCTCATCGGAGTGTTGGACTTTGTAATAAGGGGCAAGTTTGTTTGCTTTTGTGATACTTATGCTTTATTGGGTCTAAGCACTTAGGTTGCTGGTCAAAAACAAGAGTACAGTACTCCCCAGCTGTATACAAAATATCACATTTCGAGACAGCATATAACCGTCCATGTACTACCATCTTTATGGCAACGGATTTCTCAAGACGTAGATTGTGAGATACTGAGTGCTGTGTTATTTAACATGGATCTCCTGGAAGTTATTGATACGGTGTGTGCAAAACTTGGTAAAGTCCTCCTTCACACTTATATTAGAAATATTGGGGCAAAGGTTTACGAACGTAAGATTTGTGTTTATTTAGATTGTCCAGTTATTGGTAATCTTAATGACCTTAAACGACGTCCAAGTACAATTGGAAAAGTTACGGTCATTCAAGATAGTGGTGGTAATGTTTTCAAAATTGTCTTTGCATGGAACAACATGATAAGTAGTTACGGGAAATTCCCAGAGGTTGTCGGCATAGACTCCACACATAAAACCAACAAGAGGGTGTATTTCTTATCTAATAATTTTTATGAAAACTTATGGTTGGCCTTTGTGTCAGTTTGTGATAAGTGCTGGTTTTTGCAGAGAGCGAACCACATTATTTGCATTGACACAAACCGGAAAATTAACAGATTGAAAGCAGATTCTTCAGTCGTTCAGAATAATAATGGGTGACATATCGAAAACAACCACATTTTACTATATTGACTGTGCACCTGGACAACTTTGTGCTCTAAATGAGATTTCACAAGCGCCTCGATCATTCTGTACATGATTCACGTATGTCAAACCTTACGCACGAAATTAAGCTCATCATTCAGATAAAAGTTACCGTTTAGTTTTCAAATCCACTTATGAAAATTTATTTATTTCGAGTGGCTCATACGCGTTGTTATGCCACGTATATTACTCAATGTTAATTATTGTTTACATCTTAGAACTGCGTTCGGATTATAAATCTTATTGATTGAACTGCTGGTGTATATATACGCTTATATTGGTTGAGGTCACGTTTATACTGGGCTACTACTCATAATAGATTTATATTATCAATTGGTAACAATACCAACAATCGAGTGGAAAAGTTCTCATCGTCAACTGATACGATATCTGAGGAAAAACAACCCTATAGAGGTGATAGTTTAAAAGATATGGAAATGGATTGATCATGAACAACCAAGAAAACAAATGCACGTCACTTATATGCTTTCCAAATATTACAGATATGATGCAAGCCCTACTCAGATACCGCTATTTTTTTTAGGTTCCTGAAAGCCTTAAAGTTGTAATTAAAGTACCTGACACCATTTGCAGAAAGAAAGGTTGTTAAATACTACGAGCGTCATCAACTTGACAATTTCTTTACGAATGTGAATACAGCAAAGTTTACGGAAGGTAACCACACATTTTTCGTTGATCGCTACATGTTTGTTTTATTGTGTATACAGACTTCCCTGTCGACACATGACCACGTTTTTATCCTCACTATTACATCCCGGAACATTACTTTGTTACAGTTTTTATTTCTAGATATATTGCGCAATAGTGAACCTTGAACCGGAAGCTGCAATATTTTTTATGAACTACTCCAAGTTGTTTGTCAAGTACCAGAAGCAAGTGTTGAATTTCGTAATAAATATAAGAGTCGCCGTGCGCACATCACACACCTAAACAGAAAAGACAAGACGCGAACATTCTAAACAGCTGAAGGGTCACAACGAAAAATCAACAACCTATTCCGCGAAGCTACCAACAGTGTTGTAAGGTCAAGGCATGCCCAACACCCCACCACTGGTGATGAAACATACACTTGCTTTTGAAGTTAAAGACCATTAGTTCTAATTTCCTACGATGCATTTTTTTTCTAATTTTTAGTACATTTTGAAAAAAATATGTTGTCACATAATGTCCTTAGCTTGTTTAATAGCGGACTCCTGTTTTGGAAAGCACATCCTCAAGGTTCCGGGGAGTATTTTATTTTAAGTGGTGCTTGGTACAGTGAGATTATGTTGTTTACGTTCATTTTGCAATCCTTGACACAACTTAATGAAGCATAATTGATTGGAATGAACTAATAATTGTATTACTACTAATAAATCACTAAGGTTAGCCAAACTCTTTCTTGATTTTAGATGCTAGAAAAAATTAGCTGCTCGTCTTTAATAAAAGATGCAGTTATTTTCAAATCAAAAATTCTATACTTGTAATAACATTTTGCTTCCTGCCTTTGATTAATAAATAGGTAATTCTATGTTTCGACGGTTTCTTGAGTTGCTTTAGTGAAACACTTTTATCACTGGGTTAAATGATTTATTATGCCAAAACTCTACAAAAACCTGTAGCGATTTCCTTGCAATTGTCAGATTCACAAACAAGAAAATATGTGACGTTCAATAACAACATACCACTGTACTCTACTTGTTACCAACCGACTAGACAATAATTAGCACTAGTCTCTGTTTTGTTCAGAGCTTTCAGATCAGTTATATCTTTATTAAAGAAAAAAAGTATAATTATAATAGACTTAATTCCATGATTTGTTCGCGTAGTAAGCATAATGACTAGACAAAACATCAAATAGGATTCGAAGTAAGCTTGAAGAATGACTTTGCTTTTAATCAGCTGATAATACTTGTGGAAATCCTTCAGTAGGCCTGACTACTGAATCCGGTTTCAATACTCCTTAAAGTACTGCTTTCAAAGACATATTCGGACCTATTAATAATCACGTTACGTAAGATCACCATTTATCTTAGACATCAACGGAAATCTGCACGACAAAACACTTAATGATATTTGTAGTCATCCAGTAAAACATCTGTGAATTCAGCTTTCTCATCTGTTTGTAAAACTTGCACGACTCAATTGAGGGCAAAACTAATCTTTGCATTTAGTTATCTTGGTTCATAGCACTATGATCGTACTCATGGTTGTTTTCTCTTATTTTCTGTGTTGCGAACTGTTTATTTCTCGCTTATGTATAAATTTTCAAATTGTTGACCTAATGAAATACTTAATTTCATACCGACTGGATTGGACTTCCGAGGTTACAGTTTGACAGAGAAAAATCAACTGTCCAATTAACAACAGTGATGTTATTGTAAGTGTTGATTTCCCCTCAAAGCGTTTTATGGATGAAGACAAACTCTAACCAAGAATTTCAGCTAACGATAGTTTAGTATCCGAAATATTATTTGAATGACATAAACTTTGATGAAAAATGAATAACGAGTGTACAAGCGTAATTTTCTTATAAAATCGACCGAAACAGTAATTTACTTATAAAAAATACGACAAAGCTGAACATATTACGTTACGACCACATATTTATGTCATAATGCAACCGACACGGTTATAAGTTTTAAACAGAAGTGATTAAAGGCTAAATATGAACGACTTAATTAAAAGTAGAACGGAACCGGAATCTGAACATGAATACAGTATAATATTAGCATGAATATACACTTCCCTATCGAAGTTACACTGTATGTTGAGCGTTGGGTCAATTATTTCAGCTCGTCAAAACCAGTGTCGGTCACCTGCATTATTCGAGTACGAGATAAACAAGGTGTATGGTTCTGCGAGGTTGACATTTATTTATGGAACCTTCCTTTAATTTCCTAAATGTATTATTGTCTGGTACGAATGTCGTATGTAGCACGTATTGAAGAAGGAGATGGTATGGTTTTAGCATGAGTAGAGTTGGACTACTATTCGATGTCACTCGAGAACCTACATTAAAGAACCCCAGTAAAATAACTCAGACCCTAACGTACAATCGTCCATCGACGGGGATTAACAACACTTACATGTTTCAGCAATTTGTTTTTGGTTGCATTGTAGACCGACTAAAAGCAAACATGCATTGGTATTGGGCGTAAGGCCCAACCACTTGACCACCCTGTTTCTTTATCCTGCTCCTTCATTGCGTTAACAAAGTGCCCTATATCATATTATTTGTTACCCAATAACTTGCTACTTTACGAACTGTCGAGTTCCACATCGTACCTTAATGAAACGCATGTATTCCAGAAGCTCATTTAAACTTCTTCGCTTTTTTATATGTTTTTAGTTTATTTCCTCTGGTAACGACGTATTTTGTTCAAATTTGGTGAGTCTACAAAAGGTCTACAAAAAGAAGTATTCCAGTGATTTTGGCTAATTTATTTAGTCATTTGTTCTTACTGTGTGTATGATGTACTTTCAGTTACTGTTACTTTTTAATCAAAAAATATTCAGGTAGTGCATCAATTAATGAACTAGTATTCAGACGTGCGATACATTTATTCTACACCTTAACTAATGTATTGCCGTGACCCTGGGTCTTTTTATTATGATGATTGATTCATAATGATAAATTTCAAGTGTGTTGTCACCATCATTCTAGTCAACTTGACTGAGTTTGGACTACAAGTTGACATCAGTCTACATTTAAACATTTATACAAGATGTTTGTAAAACTTTAATCCAGAGGCTGTAAAATCTATTTTTGCTTGTATAAAAATCCCTCCATGTTTCTTTTGTATTGAACAGTTCCTTAACTTGAATTTATCTCTTTGTTGTGCTCTGTCTCCGTAACAGTTCATGTTTCTATCTGTTTGCTCTTTATTTTTTATAACAGTTATGGAATTCTACCCACAATTAGGTTGTTACATGTCCTTTTGGTAGTATATATTACATCCCGTTGACCTTCAGTTTGTTTTGTTGGGGTTCAAGGTTTTGTTGTACGCCATATTGGCTTAATATTTCCTGTCTGTCTGAGTGAATTGGCTCAGTTGGTTGATTTCCCACGTTTGGTTCCTTTATTTATTAGGAACACTTTCTTTGGACAAGTAACTAATCTACTGTCTCTTCACTATTTATTTGTTATATTATAGATTAATTGTACGATTGCTTCAATCCTTTGGGCTGTATAGGGAAAAGGAACTGTTGAGGTTTGTGTATTAAATTTTGTTTATTGTTAAATATATAGTACCACGTTTTGCACCAATAAATTGTGTTATTGGCTTTCTAATCGTGGATTCGTGCGTTACTCAATAACCGACAGGCCCTATACAGAACGACGTTAATCTTCAACGTTATCAGTAGCTTGGTCTATACACAAGCATTTTAACAAAAGTTTGGCCTAAATATGATACTGATAGATCCATTTTAGTATGACAGTCAATATTTTGGTATCAGCTCATCCACACAGAACCCCTACTGAGTTTTAAGAGGAGATTCAAGTGTACAACGGTCACAGTCTATCATTTTAAAATGTTATAATGAGTAAATAAAAAAATACGGTTAAATAAACGAGGTCCAAAATGCTATAAGTTATATTCGATGATCTCAAATTACCCTCCAAATTACAGACATGGTGAGGTTGTTATCAGGGAGGTACAATCTGTATACACAAAAGCAGCGAGGTGGTTATTAACAAACTGGGGCATTTAAGTACGTTTCATAACAGTTAGGTCAATTTTTAAATGCATATATGGTTAGATAGTAAAGACAACGCATCCAGTAATGATGTTCTCTTGATAGGAATCCTTGGAAAGTGTCGATTCCGAAAAAATTAAATCTCAGAATTGATCTAATGAGTGACAACCTTAAACAATTGTCCGTTGGGTACTATGTTCATGTGCTTTGGCCGACAAAAATATTAGTTATCTGATTCAGTTTTCCAGGCACTTGAAGAAGAAATACTCATCCACTATGAGCAGAACTATAGTTGGCAGTCAGATTTATATTCCTAACAGCTCCTGCAACCACTTTGGTTGTGATCGATTTCAGTTATCTGAATTCTTGTTCACAGCCACGTATCAACTTACCTTATGAATAGTTTCATATAAACTAAGATTGATAGAGGCACGCTGTTGCTGTCTTCTCTGTTTGCCTATTTCTCTGCCGGCTACAAGCCAAGTAGAATAATAGGCGAATTACATTGTAAGCAATCTGACTCCTTCCTAAAACTTAACGGAGAAATGTGATAATCAAAGTAGAAATTGTTAAATCCCCTGTATGGAGGTCAATTCAAGCAAAAGAGATATTCTGGTGAATGGTATAGGCTTTGGCTTGGAAGCAGAGTGATGGTTACAATGAAACTTAGATAGCGCTTCGTTATTCCGGTAGACAGACGTCCACATATGAAGTAGTATTATTTCTATTCTTTTGTGACTAAGGAGTACAGAACATGGTTTTTTGGAGATTGAAATGGAAGACACAGGAACATGTCTAATATTCAAGTTTTAATAAATCCTGTCTCAATGCCCATAAGTTGACGGGGCATAACAAAGCCCACTATATTTTTACATTATTCATGACAAAGTAGGAAGTGACGAAAATGTTGTGTAAGTGAATTCGATAATGAACAAGAGGAAAGTCAGGAAATTTAGTACAGCTCCTCGTAATGCACCTGATTATATATTTCTCCCTCGTAATCAAACTCTGCTTACTTAGTACAAAACGTTTGGTCTTATTATGAGCCCTGCACTATGGGGACGGATGAAATAATGAATTTCATACTTTGTTTCTTCGCAAGCAGAACACTGTATAGAAGTTCTTGCTGAAATCGAAAAGGATGGTGTGAACATTGATTTTGTAGTTTAAGTGGTTCCTTCAACAACGTCGCACTAGGGAGGCGATCCGTAGTAGAGGAACGTTCTTAGCGATACTTGATTGAACTTTGTCGAAGATATGTTGTTGATTAATGGAATTTCTTGTCTAATTGTCCATTAAATTTTTCAATACTTTAGACGGTATATGAAGCAGAGCAGGTCAGTAACTGTTTTTGATCTTCTTCTTTGAATATTAGTAAGGGTATGGTTTTTTAATTGACGACGCGGTTTTTTGATGCCTAGAGTCATTCCCTATTGTAGTAACTTACGGGTGGTCATTATTTTCTACGTCGGATTTTCACTGGTACGTTCTCGACTAGAGGCCGATCGTTTGATAAATGTAATCTGACTTTAGAGATGTTCTACCCGTTACCACAGCACAAGACAAACTTTAGTAGGACTATGATAATGGGATATGAAATAATAATGGTGGAATTAAAATAATGGTTGATGTGTGCCACTGACTCCTTTTCTGTTTATCCTGTTTCATTCAAATAGTGCCATTTTCATCTGCGTTTGCATCATCTGTTGACAACCACGTTTTTCCCAGAATTATAATTTGGGGTCTGTAGTGATCAAATATTTAGTAGAGTACTTGCACCATCTCCTCACGTTGTTGTAAATTTAATGGGATATTTATACTACTAAGTGTGGCCATATGACTGAAAGTCCTGAGTTATGTAATTAGCTTTGATAAGGTGTTTCAGCCAGTTTCATAGAAACAGATTTAATCATGTCTATTTTTGAAAATGGCAACCTCTCGTTCCTGGTCATGGCTTGCAAAATATTTTTAAGGGAATTTTGATTGAAGAGTGCAGCTCCATGGTCACACTTTTTTCTTTTTCTTTTTTTATATCATGTAGATATATTTTTCCGATTCCGCATATATAGTACAAGTGCGAGTTTACCAGAATATCAATTTAGCAGACTTCTATATAGGAACTGCAACGAGTATACAGTCAAAGATAGTTGATGGAAATTTATGTATAGTGATGAACGCAGTGCTTTTTTAAGATGATTGGGTCTCAGTAGAGCAGGAATAATCTGCACTCAGTTGCTTTCCATCGATTAACCTCTTGCACGGCGCTGCACTTTCTCTGAGTCTCCATTAGTGTTCTGCTCTGACATATAGTCTATCATTTACTAGCTTCTGGCTCTGCGGAATAAAGGCATTTCTGCCAGTCACCATTCACAAGCAGATTAGCCTTTTTATAACACCCAAACATATCAAATATTTAGGGTCCAGTGGAAAATCGTTAACCATATTTAATAGTAAACATTCAAAGGACGATGTAGAACAATGGTGCGTACCCTACAGCCATTCACTGAAACTTTTGTTGTCTGTCACACTGAATGTTACCACTAGATGTTTTAATTCTCGTTTATTTATTATCCGAAAGCAGGTTAGTAATCTTAATCATATGAAGACGGGAATGTGAAAAACAGCAATGCGAAATAACCTCCATGGCTTACGCACACAACTCTGTAAAATAATGCATAGAGTGCGTCCATGAAAGAACTCAAAAACTTTTTTCGACTTCATATACACCTAGAATTTGTAAGATTAAGGAAAGCTACCTTCATAGTCCATTAAATTAATTAAAATCAGTTATTTAAAATCATTATACTTTGCCGGTTTAGTAGTACTAGGTATAATGTAGTTACCCTAGTAACAATGTTGGCCGTGGCGCGACACCAAAAGAATATGCTATTTATTTTGACTTCCACCGACTCTTTATTCTCCTTTCCACTTATTTTCCCCTTGTACGCTTTATTTCCCCCTCGCACTTTTCTCCTTTAGTTCCCCATTATAGTCTACCTTATTTCTCCCTTTTCCCCTTTATCTCCCCTTTATCCTCTTTTTGATGTGCTATTTCCTCTTTACATCCCCTTTATTATCAGATTGCGATGCTTTACAATGGATGTTTACGGAACCTAGTATCTTACTACTAAGGTGCACTAGTGGCTCAGAATATGTAACTGCTAAATAAACTAAACAGAAACCTGTAACCTTATAAGAAACCGTACAGGAAATTTATCTCACTCCCCAAAGCCTCTGGATACGGTCACTTTCGCAAAATCCTCGCCCTGTCAACCAAT
The DNA here is from genome assembly GCA_025215515.1 of Schistosoma japonicum. Taxonomy (NCBI): domain Eukaryota; kingdom Metazoa; phylum Platyhelminthes; class Trematoda; order Strigeidida; family Schistosomatidae; genus Schistosoma; species Schistosoma japonicum. The sequence goes on along the minus strand of CM046062.1, from coordinate 32,358,984 downwards.
ATCCACTAGCTTAAATACTGCACTCTGTGTATACAGTTCTATTGCTATCAAAATTCCAAATTATGAAACGTTTGATTATTGTACTCATATATGTACAAGCTTTTACGCTTCTGGTCATTGTTCAAACACTTAAATTTCTCACTACGTTATTATACGCTTTAATGTCGGATGCTTATTCATCGTAATTTAATTCGTTAAGGTAACAATTCATTCCTCCTATGGTTTAATGTGTTTTTGTTGATCTCGCTCCTGATATTGGGGCAAAAATTATTACTATATCCTGATTGCTTCTATCATGATTTTCCTCCACAACATTGGAAGTGGCTCCTAAAGCTGAGCTTCACTTACTGAGCTCACAATAGAGCGATACCCAGGTTTTCCTGCCCATCCCGGCTGTCACAAACATTAGTCGATGGGGTGGACAATAATAGGTTGAGGGGAAGATGGTAGCGTGGGTACACTAGTAAAAGCTGTATTGTACTACCCTAACTACATAAACAGCTCCTGTCAATGCAGCATATCATAAAGTGCGACGTTTACTGTTAATGCATGTCTGAGTTCAGAATCGAATTGGCTGACTCTGTCGGTAAGTTCGATCCTACATTATAAGCATATCCCTTAGGTTTTCTTTAACGACCTGGGCTTGTCGGAGTACACCGAAGTGGCTAGAGACTTTCTAATGTTGGTAGGTTTGTTATGTGAGGCACGCCTTCTGTTATGATTGATGAGTCTAATTGTACTCTAAATGGTGAAAAAACCTTCTTTGGATAGCTTCTGCTCTTTATCAGCCAGAGTACGTTTGCTGGTATGACTTAGCTTGGAGACCAAAGCATCTCGTCATCGTTTGTTGGTGAGGCCATTATTCTCAAGTAGTGTTGTTAGAGGCCAGGGCGACGATGAGAATAAGCGGGTTCAGTTTACTTAAAAAAGAGGCGAGCCTACGGGTTTTGAGAGCAGGGCCGTTCTCAAAGATTTATTCTCTCTTTTCTTTTTGTATGTTTCTTGCTGAGAGGTGGGACTGTCAATGTGTTAGTGTATAAATGTTTCAGAGGTATTGAAATGCTTACTGAGGCTTTTGTTGGAGAATTATTGTACTCGCTCAACGTTTTACACGTCCAGATTTCCTAGCTCCTACTGTACGTTTTGTTCATAAAGCAGTAGACGGTGAAGCATTTACTGTGACCAATATGACTAAACTGTTGACACAGCATTTCAGAAAAAAGTTAGAACTACAAATATAGGTGCTTTGTACATAAAATCATGGTAGCACTTTCTCAATTTTGGTTTTCCCATTATATGTGAAGTATACTGAAGGCTAATGGAAATTTAAATAGGAAAGTTACATTTATTTATTCGTCAGTTTTAACGAGGTAATCCTGGCAAGCACATTCAACCGTTCATAACTTCAGGAGGAAGTTGCATCATTTTTTTATCACGTTGCATAGCTTAGTATAAGTATTGTGATGTTATATTTGTCAATCATTTTCACGCGGTAACACTGACTGTTTAAATCCTATTATTTCACTATAACTTAATGTATACAATTATTCAGCATGTACCGTTAATTACTCTTAATTTTCAAGTCTGTCAGAATTATCTGTCTTTTTAGTCTAGTCTAAACAACTATTTCGAAGACAGGAAATAATTGTTAAATGTATCTTTGCACTTTTATTGTAATATATTCGCTTATTATATTTCTCTAGCTTTACTGCCTATTTATTTGTTCATTAGTCAAATTGCTCATTAACACCTTCACATGAAGTCAATTTTTTGCATCTTCTGTAATTTCAGGTCATATTTTCAGGTATAAAAATGCTACATCTATTCTACGACTAGTTCTTCTATGTCTTAATAGCGTTAAAGAAGTGTTGAATTCACCTCCAACACGAGATACAGACTTTATACTTCCCAACTCCCATTTTTTATAACATTGTACGACGTTTTTCGAAATTTACATGCACGCCACATTTCTATTTATTAGGTTTTACTGAATATAGAGTATAACGCTTACAAGGAAGGCAAAAAATCCAAACTCACTCTTAGACGCCTTTTTCTTAGTTGTCTGCTGAGAAGTTTGGCGTCATATCAACCTATCCATAGAAGAGGCTCTCACCGGAATGCTTATTCGACATATTAAGAAATAACATGAACTTTCAGAAAGCCACTGACGGTAATACTGTTTTCAAAAGATACATAGTTCGTAAGGATACAAATGGATTTCGTAAAAGGTGAGACTGAATTAAACATATACTAGGTGGATATTATATTGATGAGAATGGAATGAACAACATGGCAGGTTAGTATTTCTAGGGCTGTATGACTCGGTCAGTTTGATTCAGTGTTTCTGGGATTAGCATCATAAAATCAGATTGTCGGTCATCCCCCACCCCCATTGTGAAGATCAAAGTTGGAAACTAATTGTTGCAGAATGCAACTTTTGAAGCAAAATATCCTCCCAAACTGCCATGAACAAGTCTCTAAAAATACGTTGGCGAGATACTGTTTTTCCGTGCTATATCCAGCTATAAGATGTTTACTCACCTGCTTCAGGTCTTATCCTGAAATAAAAAAACAAAAATCTGTCTGAAAATACAAATGTAAAATATAGTCCAACCTGAAGAAATGTTTCACTGCTCCTAACAGATAACCTTTTATTTTGATTATATGCAACTTATTTACAATAAACGTCGTGAACTAGCGGTTATGGGTTTCATCAAATGAGTATAAATATTCAATAACTAAAATTGATTTACATCGGGAAACAATATCAAGAGTAACATGCTAATGTGAAGTAGTATTTGTATGACACTAAGAAAAGAAATTGTAAACAATAAGTAATTATAGTATGAATTCAATGTGAACTATTTTATTAGACAACTAATACACCTAAAATAATTTAAGGGTCAATTCGTCATCGAAATTGTGAATTGTTGTATAGGTGGTGATAGAAGTTGGGTAAATGTAGAGTAGAACAAAATGAAGATATGCACCACTGGTCCAACTCTGATGCCGTGGAAAATGTCTGTGACTTTCCAGGTTGTTTATTATCATACAGTAGAGGGAGATACTGTAAACAGATTAAGTTGTAGTGAGTGAGGGATTTATTACCCTCTTCTAGCGTACTTACCGGGATATCATTAGGCACTTCGGTTTTCTATTACTATTGCATCGTCAGTTCCTTCACATTATTTTTTCTAGTGATGAATACGTTTGTGAATGCGCATAATGTCGTTATGGCGGATTCGTATTCATCAAAAACATTTCTTTTCTAAGCGTTGTGCCAAAGTGAGCACTTACTAATGCGGAAACAACTGGAATGTATCTAGATCTTCCCGTTGATTTGTCACGGACTAAAATTGATTAGTGTCTGTTACCATACGTGTATGCTGAGTGGATTTCCTTTATGTAGAGTTAGTTTGCAAGTATTGTTTGAAGTTGAAATGTGGCTTCATAACAGGAATCCAAAACTCGCGTTTCTTCTTATTTGAACCTTGCTTAGCTAAATATAGCCGTCCAATCTCCCTAGCCTAGTGGTAAACGCAGTAACATTTTGCATGACGCAAACTGATTTTGAATATTCGTGTAAAAATAAACATTAGGATGCAGATACATCTAAATGACAAGTCCCGAATAAGACAAAACTTGTTTCCGGGATCCCACTTGTCAGCCACATTACAGTCGCCACATATATTTTTCTCATCGTGACCGGCGATGAAAAGCCTACTTGATTTACAAAATTGGCCAGTATGTCTACGGAGACATCTTCATATATGGGCTGAGATGAACAAGTCTTTGCTAATTTCAGGTTTCAAATACCTTAGTAGTGCAATCTCATCTAGGGTATCATTTATATTACGGTGGAAAACATCAGTCGTTTTAATCGCGTTGCTTTCAGTGAAGCAGTTTTTCCGTTTCAGGCTATCGATGTAGTTTTAGAAGATCAACCAGTTAACTTTATAAGTGTCCACCAAGTACAATCGTTTGGTTCTTGGATGTTGTACTTTTATGTCAAAGTTGCATATGACGATATTATGGTAGCCACTTGATAATTTTTTACGGTTTGCACAGCGTATTGAGAGAAGCCTTTTGTGAAAACTAAGTCTGAGATATTTCTAAATCTAGTGGGACTACGAAGATATTGGATTAAATCACCGAGCTCTAAACATTCAATAAATAATTCGTGGATCTTTAATATTCTAGGTGAAAACCATGAAATTTTGGGCATGTCGAAATCTTCACAAATAAGCTTGCCAGTAAAGGGTAGAGAGGATGCCAACGCTGAATCTTTCGACATTAATTCTATATTTCTTAATGGGGCGTTGCAAGGCTGGTGCACACAATCGAATAATATTGATATAGACGCTGTAGGTTTCACGAAAATATGCACATAGTCTTATGTTACAGCCTAGCCGTGGAATATCACAAAGGGGCTAGTCCCGCTTCGAATAAACATATATTATACAACCCTCGCCACCATGTCAATGTAATCTATTACTACGGTATACATTATAATTATCAAGAGATATATTTATATCAGAGACGTTTAAATTAGCCCATATCTCAGTTAATATAATGAGTGACGGTTTACAGAGTGGTGCTAGCATGATTGAGTCGGTAATTTTGTTACTTACAGATCTAGAATTTATTAAATATAGGGTGAATACTTGGCCACAAAAGTGAAATTGGTTGAGTTTTAATCATATATGAATCGTAGTTAATACCAGAAGTGCAGTTTGAGTGAAATGTTTGGGGGGTTGCTGGTTCTTTGATAGCTCATATTGATAGTTGAGATTCGAAAATAAGAATTGGGATTATGGTACCTAAATGGAAACACTCTTTTCAGTCTTCCAATCGACATAACTCTATCCATCGTTCTTCTAATGAAACTTTTAAGCTAATTTTCTGGCTGAAGTTAAACACACCCGGATTCATCGGGAAAAAACAAATAAACTAGAGCAGAGAGCGATGTCTTGATGTCTTAAGAAACTGACTACCTTACAGAGTGCTGTAAGGTAAGTTCACTTTAGAAACTGAGCGAGAAAAAAACGAACTACGAAACTACCCTGACGACGTTAAAAAAAATTCGAAATGTACTATTATATCACATGGCCACATCAAGAAAAGGGAATTCTGATTTAAATATGGTACACAGTTCCCTCCAAACCTGTGGGTGCTAAACAACTAGTTAAGGAATTTCGATCCTACATTTTCTAACCTGACATCTCCATACAAATTATCGGCTATTCCAGTTTACAGTACACCTCAGACTACATGTGGAAAAAGCTTACATAACATATCCTTCTATTTAAAGATATCATTTCTATTCTTAAGCGCATTTAACGAAGACTGAAAAGAAGGTAGTCTGACTGAAATACCAATCCTATTGAAACCGACCAGTGACAGTAAACCTGCATCTAGGGCAGTAGAGTAGCTTGGGGCGGCATATAAAATCAATTTACTATACAACTCACAATCCTTTTTACTTCAACCCATCACTCGTGAGATTCGGTCCTAAATTAAACACGAAAAGACAAAATTCAGGCAGATAAAATCTAGCACAAAATTTCCAGTCACCGTTTTTGTAGTCAGAATAGGAGGATTACCTGATGGGATAGTTATAATAACTTCCGCTGAGTCCTTAGCAGATGTCCCAAAGTCTACTCATTTTCTTCAGAGACCCTGAAAAAACTGAAAGGATGCTAAAAAAATTCTCGCTACACATCTTCAAAGGTGTTGACAGAAAGTATCCCAGTTGTTATAGGCCAGTATCACCACTCTCAATACTACTAAAATTACTGGAAGGCCTAACAAGTAGAAATATCAACCAGCATAACCAGTATACTCTATAGGGTTTGCGCAGCCACTACTATCCAGGTCGAAACATTATCTTACAGTGAGTTACTTTTGGTCTAATACTAACATAGTCCTCTTCACTAGTGGACTTTGTCATCCCCTGTTGCTAACTAACTTTATAAATGGCCTCTTAGAGAGCAGTGGCTGCTTCATACTCATCTACAGGGATAGCATAAAATACAGAGAATAATCAGATGTGATTCCAACGTACATGAGATTCAATATGGCATCCTTATTCTGAAAGGTTGGATTCAAAACAATCGGCTTTAGTTTGTTTCAAAATATGCCATATCATACACATTAGTACTTCGACCGTGAAACGCTCTGTCTATGAACGTTGAGGACAGATCATATTCAGTCACTGAACCGATAACGACATAAGCCTACTGCTCACAAATACTGTACCAACCAGAGTCAGGTGTCCGGGAGCATTGTGAATGGCTCAGCAGATGTTTCATGATATTTCCAGATAGGTAGACAAGCTAACACCAAAAATATTCCTAACCGTGTTTGAAACGCACATCAGACCTTGTATAAAAATATACACCACTCCGCCTTTCACATTTCGAGGAGATAATGACTTTTTACATAGCGTTCAAAGACGGGAAACCAAATAGGTTGGAGAATCAGAAAGTTAGACCTTACTACAATATAAGATACCTGTTCGTCTGACAAACACTCGGACTCGTTTCAAATCCATTCATATCATATCCTCTCTTTCATTTGCTGTTTGTCCAAACCCTTATTCTTACACATCTTATTGCTAAGCTTTTCTTTGCTACTAATCCATCTTCTATCCTTCCATCTCTTTTTCCTTGCTTTACACTTTCTTTATTCACTCTATATCGTTTCCGACTTCCTAGTTGCTTTAAACTGTGACTGATTGTGATTGAAGGCATATATTTACTTACCCAGTGGTTAGCTGGCAAGCGAAGAAATCATGGTACTACTGACAAGAAAACATTTTTATGAAAAAGTGAAAAGATGATTGAAAGTAATAAATAATAAAGAAAAATTAATAATAATATAAATAAAAGGAGAAAAAAAGTTGAGTTGACGAAAGGCTGGGAAAAACAGAAAACGGCAGACATGTACAAATGACTCAATGCAAAAATAATAATGATCTCTCTTGACAGACCTAGTAATGCTCAATTTCACAAAAATAGTCCAAATACAGAAAATATGCCGCTAGGGATTACAAACGTACGGTACAGAACAGTAGCATCAAGAAGGTTGAATGGAAACTACAGAATGTAACTTACCATCCATCATAAATGCGTTCTCAAATGGAGTCATTCACAGTTATAGTATGTGGCTTTAAACAAGAACTTAACACACTGTCACCCTTGAAATGGCTACTGACTAAGGATACGAATACACCTGCACTGAAAGACGTTACGAAAGTGGAAACAGCAATCGACTTCATTGTTACAGAAGTAATTAAGCGTATGATATCCCGACTAGAAAGTAACTGTCTACAATATACCGGGTAATGTACCACTAGGAACCTTTAGGTATTCTTTACTAAAAGCAACTAATCCTTCAGATCGTTCTTGTCAATACCTTGCCTTAACAAGAAACATCAGAAGTAATCATAACCCTTTTCTTTTCCGCTTTGATTCTCAATTGGCAGTAGATCAGTTAAAATAGGCTAAGCAATTAATAACTGCATCTACCAATCATAAGAATGCCCGTGTAGTCGAAGATAAGACTGCTATCCAAAGACAAAAGAGACTAGAAACTTCTCACTTAGGTAAAGTTAAGCTGAATACCACTAATGTAAAATGCTTAAATACACCGCTTAGTACTGCTACAGAATCCTATGATGATACTATTAATCAGTAAACAGACGTTATACCCCAGAATGATTAAATTACAGGTCAAACTTCTGACAACCAACACCTTAGGTGATGTAAATTTAAACCACACGGCCTACAATATTAAACCCTCTAGTTCTTCATTAGGTAAAAAAAGCAAACTCTCAAAGTGCTGGTAAAGGTCATGGTTAGCCCACTTAACAATTTAAGTATGACGAAAAGTGAGACAATAAAATCGTCGGATCTACAGGTAATCTCCAAGCAAGGTTTTGTAACCTGATGTTCAAAAAGAGGGCATGATACCATTGTGCCTACCACGTCATTATATAGCAAGGGCCGGTTATACGGTTCCATCTTTTAAAGGTAATCGACTCGGTAGTAATCAAGGTCTTAAGTACTCACAGGCTGTACGTAACCAATCAAAGTATAGCCCACTTAACTACCAGCGTAAACCAAGTGGCGAACAAGTACACGACACTTTATACTACCCTGACGTAAATAACTTTGTAAGAAATTCTAGGGGTCCAAATACATACCAGTTTGCTGTAAGCCCTAGTAATCCTACACCACGCCCGACCCACCCGGGTCCTGTATGCGGTTTGACTCTCCTTCCTCACTTATATCATTATACTCTTGATGGGCTACTAGGACATTCTACATTAATTGCATATCGTCAATGAGCTGCCATGTTGCCTAACTTAAATTACTCTGAACATCCTAATACCTCCGAATACTATAATAACTTTTTCTGGGATTAGCCAACCACTAGTCCCCTTAGCGATATAGCTTCCTAGTTTTATAACATGATGTTGCTTCTCTGTCACTTTAAGTTAGCAAACAGATCAAAAGCAGTGGCGACAAAATGGCTTTATATGCTCTTCCTTTTAATTTTAGCCACTCCAATAATCATATGTTATAAGAAACTAGGCAATATGAAAAATCAAAAATTAAAGACTGGAATCTTCTATACAGCCTTTTAAGGTGATCTGGGACAATTTTTCTTTATCTAATGGTTTTACAGATGCATTAGGTAGTTTTTATCAAGCTAGTGACTTGTGTTTAGATTTCATTGCACCTATGAATCTATGCAATATAATGGTTGGTATATACCACTTTATTACCGTGAGAATCTAAGACGACTACAAAAGTGCTATTTTAAGTCGAAAGACATCGCCGTTTTTGATGAAGGCACTTTGATTTAACCCAAGTAAAGGAAATCCACAGGTTATAGGTAAATAATGAAGTGTTATCAGAAATACACAGTAGCTTAAGTGTATAAAACTTAGTATAGCTGTTCAATAAACGCCTCAAACCATCCCGTAATAATGATATTCCCTGTATTTTACAAGATGGATCAATGACATACTTCCATAATATTACAACCAACCTGTTCAGCTATATCTTCGCTAACAGGGATAAACCCCTAGATGACATTGAGGTCGACAATATCAACTTGAGATACTGACCACATGGAATCCGTTTACTTCACTTATGACAGCATTTGTAAGTCCATGAACTTACTTAGGATGTCATGTAGTCATGGATTAAGTGGCATAGCATCCGTTTACTTCAAACTCGGTGGACCTAATATCATATTAACCCTACTAAAACTCTTTGACCTTACCTTAACAACAGGCACTTACCCTAATAGATGGAAAACCCCATATATAAACCTTTGATTTAAATCAGGTGACAGAACAAACTTGTCTAATAATAGGCTCGTAAATATCACCCCAGTTAAACTCAATCAGTTTCTACAAGGTACTGAACAAATTAACGTTTTCATTGTCTAATACAATTCAGCTTGAGGAACCTTCTTATTATGACCTACGTAAATCAAATTCGAAAATAAAAATGTGACATTCTGAATCTACTTTTTGTGCTAATCATTTTACAAATAAATTATCGACAATCTGGAACAATTTCCCTCAAGTCATTCGGGAAACAGATTCATTTAATTTATTTGTACGACATGTTGGTAATTTCATGTTTTCTCATATCTCATTAAAACTATTCACACTAACTATTGTTTCTTACTCCACTAGCCAAATAATAGCGACTCTGAACGTGTGAGCACCATTTACCTATCTTAGTCATATGCTAGTGTTCTTCCCTTCTAATGAAGTTATAAGCAGATGTGGTCAGTAGTGCCTTTTAGTGCCTGTATAAACATTAATTTTTTCCCTTACGCTTCAGGATACCAGTGCCTGTTGTTTTGTGTTCTGTCTGCCTTCGTCTTCACGCTAGTTGTAAATGTTTATGTATGAGTCAAGTATGGAACATACTGGCAGGCAAATTACTATTAACTTCTCCTCAACGCCCAACATCTAAGCTTCTCTTAGTCTTATCCCACATTTGAATGTGCTCACTCTTAGCCCTTTTTTAGTCGTAACGCCCTGGTTAGGAAGCGCGCGGTTCTTGGTCATATATGCCCCATTACACATTACATATATTTGGTGTCCTAGTACTGTAAACTGTGATACTGTTAGTTTGGTTTTGAATCCATATTTGTATATGTTATGAGTGTCCTGACAGTAACACTTCATCGAAATATTTTTATGTATGTAAACTCGAGTGCTAAGAGATCACCAGATGTCGACCTTGCTGTTATGTAAACGTTAGTAGCTACGTTTATAAATTTGTGCTCATCCAGTAGTTATTTGCAAAACCTTTAGATATTATTTTCAATAAGGTTTTCAATTAAATCCCTGATCCTTATGATACTGTGATCTTATTTTACATGTTGTACTGCGATGTGTGACTTGTGTAGTTATAGGCATCATAGTGTTCAATGTAAGTCGTTTGCTATAAAATCTGAATTCAGCTACATCCGTCAACTGGGCCTGATACTGATGGCAAGTCGTAATTTATAAATGAAAAATGGGTTTTTATGTTGTTTTGGACGAGCACTCTAAGTAGATTATATGTACTGGTTTATTTATGCAAGCTGAAAAGAAGTTACAGAACCTACACCACTTCGAACGATTTTGAGCCATGATATCCATATTATTGTCATTGGTTTCGTGGATTTGATAATTCCACGAATATTTACTAGCACACGGATAATTATGCACCACTATATGTGTCAGTAAAATAAAACCAGTGCTGTAATATCCAAATCTAATCGCTAGCATACTATCGGTAAACTTCATTGTAACATTAATAGTAATAGTATTTTACAATTTTCCCCACTTATCCTTCTTTCTTATATTACGTAGAGCGTAAACGTTAGCTACGGTAATTATGAAAATACAATAACTAGCCATTGCGAAGGTGGAAAAAAATGTTTAACTTTAGGTTTTCATAATGCTTTCGCATGAAACACTGAAACCAAGTGATATCAATTTATAGGTACTTAATAAACCAGATGCTGCAAAAAATTTAAGGATGGCATAATCGGAAGTAATAAATTACATACACTTTCTGACAAAGCTTCGTTCTCATATGTAGACGATGAGAGGAATTCTACATGAAGTATCAGTTAATCACACTCACAATATTATATATCAACAAAACCGGAATCCATTCCATAATGGTCAGGATTTTACAAAAAACAAATTTAAGAAACATAATCACGAATATAAATAAATAAATTATGCTTTTCAAAAACTAAAACTTAAATTACTAATCATTTGCGAACTAGCCCCAACATTAGGTTCCGTTTGATTAAATAAAACGGTTGAATTAATCTGTTAGTAGAGGTGATGAAAAACTCACAATTGATTCAACATTTTGAATGTCGCCCGACGATACTACAACAACGTGTCATGGTATAGGGTTCCACTCGTTGATTACTTTTCGGAAGAGTCTGTAATCAACTAGCAAATATTTAGTATCAGGTCTTATGGATTTTCTTGAGTGTAATTGTGCTATTTCCATCCTGGAAGTCATGAAACAGGGGAGCATGTCTAGACCAAATATTTTTCGGAAGTCATCAACGACATAAAATAACCACACAACAAATGAACATGCCAAAATCAACATAAGTGAAAAGTAGGTAAGCACTAAAACCGGTGAAACACCTAGAGCAGCCTTGAAAATATTACAACGAACCTGGAAAATTACAAGATTCAGAACGACAACCAAAATGATTTGGAAGTAGAGGAAACGTGACACGAATACCATCAAAGCGCATATATCTACTTCGTCGTTGCATTTAGTGGCAAGAACCTGTGACATATTCACAGTTTCACAAGATTGATATATGGTATGGCACAACGATATTGGGCATTGATAGACCATCCAAAAGGTCGGACTATAGAGGCGGTAGATGTAAACTTTGTTGAAAATGAGTATTTCTCTCCTTTTTGATGAGACAGCATATGAGAAGCTTCCTGAAGTCAAAAAACCAATATTTGTATTTGATTGGCTGTGTTTGTTGGAAAAGCAATTAGTAGAAGAAAATAAGCAGGCTATTAAGGAGTGTCAAGAAGATCTAGTGCAGCAACTATTATCCCACCTGACTCACGCTCCTGGGCGTCAAACGCACAAGCTTTTGGGTCGTTGTTTCGCAAATCTGTTTCTGGTGGGGGACTCATTTTTGCTTTATACAGCAGTAAACACTTGTAATGCCCTCCTCAAGTCCCGTGATGATGGACCTGCCAGCATCAATAGTCGTCTAGCCGCTCTAAGCTGTCTTGGAGCCATTTACAAGCGTCTTGGGCGTATGATAGGTCGATCATTCGAAGACAGCGTTATAATAATGGTCAAATTGATCAAACAGGTAATTTGGTGATGTGCAATGTTCAGGATTCATTAATATCCTGATGTATATGCAGTGTTTTCAGCATACTTAGCCCTGACCAGCCACAGTAAATATTTTTGAAGCTCGTATCATAGATTTGATTTTGTCTTTGTTCCACGAAATATTTTTAATACCACTGGATTGTACGGTTACCGCTCAGTTTGTAACCACAGGATTCACAAAATACCTATCTAGTTTTCAGCACGTAGACGTATTCAAGCATTCTAGTTTCTACCATTAACTTGTTAATTTGAACCTTGTTCCGAGTATATCTAAGCATCTAACTGGTATCCCTACCGTCTAAACTTTAGAAAGTAACTAGTGGATAAGTCACTACATGATATATCCCTTTTGGGAAACACTGGTAGATTTTTATGGGTTTCGTACGGTTTTCGATGCAATTTAGTTAGTAAATCCACAGTAGCTGGATTATGTGTTGGATTATTTCGATACTTGGTACGGTTAGTGAGAACAACATCCTTGGTACTTGTCCTTCAGACCCAGATACCACGATCTGTTCCTTTCCAACCCACAGCTACTCGGAAAGACGAACTGTAGGAAGATTGTATTGTGAAGAAAATTGAAATAAGATAAGTGAACAACATTTATTTGAATGCATCTATTTTCATAGCAATAATTTACAATGATTATTAGTTAAATGTAATCGTCAATTAAAAATAACAGGTGCATAAGAATTAACATGGATGATTATTCGACAAAAGTAAGTGCAACTTTTTATTAGTACGTTTGTTATAGGATGTACTCTGGAGTATGATTCACATCAAATTAAATTAATGTGATAAGAGTCCGCAACGCAAGTTTGCTGAAAACCAATGCTATTCCTTTCGCTTGATTTACTGAATAACTGTATTTTGGGATATAATCAATCCTCAACACCTCCCATTTGTTAATAGCTCGTTGCTTTGGGACTTACTTGTAGTCGCCCGTCTTTTCCTTGCGTCGGATGGGCCGTCTTGTCTATAAACCTGGTTCATGGGTTTCATTTATGTTTATGTTTGTAGTTAAACATACTGAAAGTATCCATTAAAATATCCAGGGGCGTTGTAGTTGTAGTAGGCTCGTACACATCTCTTTTATAGTTGATTGAATTGTTTCATCCACTCATCTTTTCCCAGTCACTTCACACAGCACCGCCTTGTCACATACCATTCTATCCATCGTTTATGCTGAGGCTGGCAATTACGTCTAAATACAGATATACGAATATTATTAGAGTAAAATTCCACGTTGTCGAACTTGCAAGCTTATTACCCCTCATTATTGATGAAAAACTGACAATTCACAATTCATGGCATGAAACGAAATAACTCATCGTGTTCCACTCGTTTCTCGATACTGTTGTTCGGAGCATTTTTCGGCATTAATAAAATGGATAAATTCATATTTTTTGACTGATGTTTGGTTAGCTCGTAACCAAAAATAGATAGATTTTTACTTGATCTTTTTTTAGTCAGAGTCACAAGTTCGTTGTGAAACAATGAATACATTTCGCGATTTGGTTGAAGGTGTTGGTTCAGCTAGTTCTGTATGTCACAAAGATATATACAAGGCAGTGAAAACTTGCATGACAGATAGAGTACTTTATGTCCGTGTTGCTGCAGTCAAGGTAAGTTAATTTATCACCCACATCTAACATAAGCGTATAATATGCTATATCAACACTTTCATTAGCGTTATTGGTAGACATGACTTTTACGGCCGAGCTTGAGCGACTATAAAATGACCTTGAAGGCCTTGTTCAGAATGAACTAATCACAGCTCTTTAAATCATAATTACCGATTTTTCTCAATTCTAGTGATTTATTAGAGGATTCCAAACTAGGACTTATTATAGTATGCCTCCCCCAAGGAAATCCTTAGTAAACAACGAAATATTCATCCTTTTATACGATATACAGATAATATAAAGGCTTAACCATAACTCGAAATGTAATGAGAAATCCCCAAACTCTTATAAATTATTTATAATTAAAATTGAAAAGTTATACAGGATATATTATTTTTATGTCATCAAAAAACTTATGTAAGTTATTTTCCAACACTCCAAACTTAATGTTACAATGCATCTTATATAAATATTCATCCAAATGATTCTATAGCATTCTTCCTTGTGATCCAAAGTATGGTGGCAAGTGACACCTGACTCGACTCCACATTGATTCGATTTTGTTGGTATTAACTCCAGTAGTCGGATCAACGAAATGTTTCTTATGCACTATAACTTTGTTTACGTACCCCATTCTTGAAAGTGACTCATATGCTTTCCAGTTGTCACTATAGATTATTGTCCTAGGTAGGATGTATTTTTCTACCAGCTGAAGGAGTGTAGTGGCCGATCTTTTGGGAATCCTTCCAGAATGTCCTTTATTTAGTACTCTGTCACATGTACCAAAGAGCTGCAAATATTAGAGAAAGGAACCGCTTACTCGAAAACCGTCATTTCCTTGCCACATTGACAATTTAACGCTTTTCTTAACAATCCCATAGTTTGCAAACGAATAACGAGATTTTTATCACTAGGAAGACCTAGAACACGCTGTCGTTAACATTCTTCTGGCAAGTGTCCTCTGTGTCTTGTAGACTATTATTGGCTCGTGATTATTATTTAGTAAAATTTTTCCAGTGTAGTATTTAGTTTCGAAAATAAAAACATGAATGGATGGAAACTAGTGCTTAAAACATCAAATTCAGTCATATTTCCTAACAAATGCAATCTCATTTTACAAACATTGTGATACTGTGCCAAACAACACCTACGAAAAATGTCGCGTAGGATCATGTATATGATCCGGCTTCTCATGTATCGTTTTCCTGCATTCTTACTTCGTCCTTCATTCTTCACAACATCTGTTTAAAATTTTTTAAATCTTTCGGTGTGTAGTACCAGGTTATTTAATTTACTTTTCCCTCGACTTTAGTGTCTTTACTTCCTGGTTGATCATTCTCATTTGATTCATGTCAGTGAGTTAGAAGCTACTGTAAGTTTGTGCCTGCGATGTATGGATGGATCCAATTACATAACTCGTCTTGAAGCTGCACGTACTTTGGGGCATTTGTTAGCGAAAACGCAGCGTAAAAAGTCCAGCGATACAGGATCGGATGCCTCCAATGGTGGGCTTGTTGGAGCGTCTAGTAAGAGATTGATATATAGCATTTTTCCTGTTTTTTTAATGTTGTTAGAACTTAATGACATTATTTTCTACAATTTTTTGCTAGTCATTTTCATCTAAGTCTTCATAAGTGGAAACAAGTGATAGTTTAGTTTCTTAAGAGTTCGTTTCTCATTCACCGGGTTTGAAGTTCAAACCTATTACTTCATTTTTGGTAACCAGGTGGTCGCACCATTCCTGACACTTAGAGTTTAGCTCAAGACAAGATTTACAAATCTGTATGTGATCAATGTGTTGTGCTCCTACACTTCAATTTTCTCAGTTGAACTGTGGCACGCAAACTCAACAACATCGAGGTATAATACACTAATACATAGCTGTTGTCCATTAGTCTAAACAATCTACTTAATCCTGAGGTTATTCGGTTAGAAATACATTTTCATTAACATTAGATTTGGGATATCAGGTACTGTTTTAAACTCAAGCAACAGATACAGATATGTGATAGGATGATGTCTGCTTATATATATATATATATATATATATATATATATATATATATATATATATCGTAATTTTTTCGATAATTTTCGTAAGTAGATGACTAGAGACCGAAGTAATAATCGAAACAAACTCGAGTTCTGATCTTCACATCGTCGCAAAAGATCTTCATGGTTTCTTTATTTTGCTTATATTTTTTTCCGTTTTTTACAGGTAATTCACGAAGCAAACCTGTCTCACTGACAGATGCGTTGTCATTGTTATCATCAGGTTTTTTGAAAGGTCCAGGTGGATTTTTAAAAGGTACCAGTGCTACTGATATGATTAAAGGAACTACTCCAGTTAATCGTGAAGTTCGTGTCGGTGTGACTTATGTGAGCTTACAATTGTGTTGATATCAATATTTATATGGAGCTAGTATCTTATAGAACTCTTTTATGTAGTTACATTTATTAATCGCTCATCTATCCGGTCAGCCGTTGTGATGATTTTGTGAATTTTAAATCCTAATGAGTTGTTCAGCATCGAATCCACAATTCATTTACGGGATGTTTTAGGTGTAGCATGGGGGAGGGCAAGAAATCTTGCTAGCTGAGTGATGTAGTTTCTTCAGTTTCAATAGTTTTATGTAAGAGTTTCAATTAATTACTAACCTCTTTCAGCAGTGTCAAAATGTAAGTGGCTTGAATTTATGTGTTTGCATACATAATTACCACTTACATACTAGCACATGGTATTGTTCGTTGGAAAGATTAGTGAAGAAACAAATTTTGTTGAAGTATCATTTCGGTTGTGTTATTCATCTCTGTGATGCCTTAGCGTAGTGATTGAGATGTCTGATTTCCAACCAGTCTTTTTACTCCAGTAGTATTACTAGGCTCATCAAACAGTATGGTTTAAAGCCTAGCACACAAATCTGTACTTAGTGAGTTGAAAGACTCGGGATCGAACGGTTCATATTTTCCAATTCGTATAACACTAATTGTCCAGTGCCATCAGTGATATATACAGTAACGCTAGTATTGGTGAATTATGCCAATCACAGTTTCTCAGTTGAACTTCTGGAATTCTTGTTAAATCCGTCAGCACAGCACTCTCTAGGTTTTCGGTAGGTCTCCAGTTTAAATCAAACCGCCATAAAAACTACCTTTAAATAGCAAAACTTATATTTTGTTTGTAAATGTAATTTTTACGTTACTTCAGTATGTAGCAGGCGCGCATTTACACATTGATTTCCTAATCTCCAAAGTAATTCTGTAATTTCTTAATGTTAACATTTTTCACTCTTCGTTAAATGGAGTTTACTATCCTTCCTATTGAATATGTTTCATAGATATTCGCTCATATCAGTAAAGTAAGCATTTAGTACCTTTTCCGTCTTTTTTCCTTCCTGCTTTTTAATCGTTGTGCAATAAATATCAATTTCCGTTTACTATGATAAGCTGCAAATGATTTCTTCTTTACTGGTCAGTTAATTAATTAGTCGATTAATTTTATTTGTATTTTCAGGCCTATATTGAGTTTATCGTCGAGATGGGACCATTGTGGTTTGAATCCAATCTATCTACAATACTGACACATTTAGTTAATCTTTTATTGATCCCACGTGCTACACCAACACATGTTGAAGCTATATATGCACGTCAATGTATACACTATTTATTGGGCACTGTGTTTCGACATTTACTATCTGAGTCAATTCAATTAGTTGCGATTAGTGAGTTAATAAAGATACTAGTGTTTCATTTACAATATTTACAAAATCTTCATGTAAATGAATATTCAATGAACAGTGGTGATGTATTCCAACAGATATTCTCATCATCGTCTTCTTCAACTCTTACTGTTAATAATAATAATATAAATGAATCTGCAGACTCTTTACCAAACGATATTTTCAATGAGACTAGATTAAGAAACAATGATATTAATATAATGAATGACAATAATCATCAAACGACTCAGAATCTGGATAGTCCTATGGAGTCTGATAGTGGGAAATCTAAACGCGGATTTGGACGTCAAGGTGGAACAGCGGTTGCGATGGCAACAACAACAACATCTACTACTGGTGGTATTGGTAGTTCACGTTCTAATCGAGAGCAACAACATCAACATTTGGTTATTTGTGTATTAGATATAATTAGTCAATTGATTCGTTGGTTAGATTCATTAGTTGGTAAGTATTATCATCAGTGATTTTATTGACAGTATATTTATGTTATTAATGGAAAGTTTTTGATGTTATGTTTTTTAAGTTAAATGGTTTAAATCCAAAACTTTCATTTCATTCCTAGGACAATGTCGTTAGTGTCTACTTCATGTGGAAGCGCTTACGGTATTACCCACAACGACAGAATCCCCAAATTAAATCATCTAGTACGTAACAAAACACATGAGTTGCGAAATTTCCAGATCATTAGTTGGAAGTATTTGAATTTTATGTTGCGCGTTTTCGTGTCAGTGGCCTATGCTCCACATGGGGTAACAGGCATTGGTTGATTGATCTTTGACCGGAGACTTTTAGCTTAATGATTAAAATTCATTTTGTTGAATGCATCTAAATTCTATTACCATAGAACACCGAATATCTCACCACACAAATAAAGCGATAATATTGTCAATCGGTCAGAGCGATCTCACTTCATTCTTTCTTTTGAATATTAAGGTCTATTATTTCACACATACTTTCTCATTCTTTCTTGTTGACCTATATTCTAGTAATAATCTTGTTAATTTGATCTCGTCGTGCTATTGATATCTGACTACTTGGGCTAACGCACATATTTTCCAGTCTTTACAATTGATTATCCTTATTCACCAACCTGGATATTCGCTTTTCGTCAGTGAAACACTTTTGCTATGTGGAGATTGTGGTGGCTAAGACTTCTTTTCTCTCTGATCTGAAATTCTTAACAATATAATTTACCAGTGGGTCTTACGCCTTTTTAGAGAAATACAAAAGCACCCTAATAATTTCTGATGTGTAAGTAATTGTTAACCTGTTGTCTATCATACAATTTCTATGTCGACTCAATTACGCAATATATTTTTTATTTTTATTTCATATACTGTAGTTCAACTTCTGGACCAACCCACTCATTTAGCTGACGTACTCTGCTCATGTCTAGCACATCCAATACAAGCTGTTCGTTTAGCAGCTGCGTCATGCTTAAGACAGTTAGTTATTGTTTTACCAAGCCAACGTATCCCTTTACTGAATAAATGTTTACACTGCTTACAGCAATCACATAAATATAATTCAGATACACTTGTTGGTGTTACTTTTAGTGTGACAGGACTTATGGCTGGCGTAAATCATTCTATTATTGGTCTACCGAATAATTTACCGAAACAAGTTAGTTTATTGTCATTGTTGTTTACTTACGTTTTACTTTAATTACCTGTTTTCTTTCTAAGTGACTTGTAGTTTTAAAAATTGACAATTTCTTACTGAACGTGATGACAGTCATCCATATATATATTTATCCTGGTAACCCAGTTAAATTATGGTATCTGTGTTGCTTTTCTCTGTACTTCCTATTTTGTTCAAGAAACTATATAAGAGTAGTATAGCAATATTGCATTTATCGTCGTGAAGCAAGACATCATATTTAGGCAGGCGAACCACAAACACTTTTAGTGCCCGACTAAATAGATCTTCTTCGACGTACAGGTAGTTATTCACTTTCGCGTTTATGGATTACCCGAAATCTTATTATCATATATAGTAAATTTTCAGTATCAGTGATGTGTATGTATACGCGAGGGGGGGGGCAATAATTTCATTTCGGTACGCATTTAGAGTTTCACTTAAATAGGGTTCTCTCTGCTTCTATGGGCCCACAACAGAAAGTATGCCTAAATAGGAGAACATATCAAAAGGTAACTAGAGGATAACTGTTGTCTTCAATAAATTTTACAAACACTGTTGTGTAGCATATAAAATGACCCTATAAGTGCAACTTCGGCTTAATAAACGATTTTCATTTCTTTCGACATGAAGATGAGTACGAGATTTGTTAATAATTATATTATCAAAGGCAATTATAAGGACCATGTAAACAAGCCCCACAATTTTCTTAAATCACCTTCACTCACTGTTAGCACGAAACGAGCCTGATTAAAGCATGCTCAAAACATGCTCACGAAGCTGTGCTGTGATTGGTCCATTCTTAGCCAACTAGAGCTAACGATTAATCAGGAAGTTTCTAGAATACTCTATACCATTGTTTATATAAACCCTATTGTAACTATTTGCTTTGCTTTTGCCTACTGCTGTTATTTTCTCAATACATCTCGCTACCTGCTTTTCTCTTGTTCTGATTTGGGATCAAGTCGCTGTCGTTGTCGAACCGTAGAATACTAAGCGGGATTAGCAATAATATTACTGGGACTAATAGAGATAACAGTAGGCCAATTTAACACTCACATGTAAAATTTACGGGGTAACAGTATGCATCTACTGAATAAAATGTATACGTATTGTTCGTAGTTGCCCATTACTCATGCAATCTTTTCAATTCACTGTGTTATTTCCTTCGCATGATAGAAATAATTTTGTAGTTGATTTGATCATGAATCTTCACATTAGATTAGTTCAATAATTCTTGGCTTTTTCTCTAATTAGTTGTTTAGCCTGGCTGAAGACCTCCTGCGTGCAGCCAATCAAAATAGTCGATTCACATTGGCTCGTACACAAAGTGGTTGGAATTTATTATCTGCTTGCATAACACTTGGACCAAATGTTGTTAAGCCTCACTTACCTCGAATATTATTATTTTGGCGCAATGCATTTCCTCGTAGCTTGCGTGAACTGGAAGCTGAGAAACAACGTGGTGATGCTTTTACTTGGCAGGTTTGTCATTGTTTTTTTACCTATTTCGTAAACCAACAGGTTCTGTAATGGTGTTTGCCATCGAAAAAGCACTTCATTAGTAAGTAGACCTTGTAAACGCTTTTTACTTGAACGCGATTAGTCTAATCTTAGATTATTTCAAACTGTAATCCTAACCTACAACTCTAAGGAATATCTATCAAAGCCTCCCACTTTTTCCGTTTTTGTTTAGTTTCAGGAAGTAATCTCTTTCCAAGGTTATCCATCCACTGATTAAGAATGCACAAGTAGTAGAAAAATATATCATATCAATTGATTAGGTTGTAAATCTTCACCGACTAAGGGTCTTTGTACATTTATTATGTATGCTATCTACGGGCGATGGAATTGAATAGAGTAAAGCTAGGAACTGGCAAACAAAAAACATGTTATCAGTTCATGAATTCTTCGGCCATGTTTGTAGGTGCAGGCTATCTGGTTGAGGTCCACTCATTTTTCCCAACTTGTGATTAAAGACATTAAGTGACAAGACCGAGAACTGGTCGCAGTCGTTCAAGTGAATTCACTCCTTAATTTATTCTAGATATTGAGTTCCATTATCCTTTTATGAATGTCTTTTTATTCGTCATCGTTGAACTGTTATCTTATTAATTTGATCTCGCTGTGCTAATATTGTATGACAATTTCAGCTAATGCACATGTTTGACAGGCCTTAAGTTGCTTGTAACTGAATGGGTTGCCATTGTGTCTTTAATTTCGTAGTAAAATTGAAGATGACATGTCTCTAATCTAATTGGCCCTGCAGTGTAATTTACTGCTACCAACCTTGTTATGTGACCACCCTGTGATGTATTTCCTTGTTTGTTTATTTATGTCACACTAGTCTTTCAGGAAATAATTGCTACGTAAGAAAAGTGAATCATTTTTATATTTCTTTGCAGTCTGATTGCCTCTTAACTTTCTCAAAATGTCCTATTTCAGTTGAATGTATTCACTATATTTTCTCTTAAAATTACTTCAAACCTTTCCACGAACCAATCCTGTCTTTAATCATATTTTCCATGTCTAATCTTTTCTTATAACCTGATATCACTACCACTGCCTTTGTGTTCATCTTGCTGTATGAACTGGGTGTAGCAACTCGGACTGATGAACATATGCTCCAGGTTCCACGTCGTACATGACTGATTGTCTCCTTATTTATGTCGTTTTTCACCTAACCCTAAAAAATATGTTAAATTTTAAATAGGGTCGTTCAATTCATTCAAAAGATGAACAGCGAGATGAACAATTCCTCTTGATTATCACTGAAATCTAGTGTTTATCAGATATGTTTTACACTCTTAGCATTCGTTGTTTAAACTTCTTGTGATCTTCATGTAAGCGCTAAATTTCACTTTAGTCTTCTTTCCTCTTTCTCAGTGATACAGCAATCTTTATAAGACCATAACCTAGTCATTTAGTTTTACTGCAGTTGATCATTTCTTTATATGGTTGTGCTAATTTCAATCATGTAGTAGCTCTGTGCTATTTCACTTGAATTCGGAGCTGAACTCTTTGAGTAACTATGGGTAAATCATTTTTTGGATGAATACACTTGCACCGCTGTGACCGATTCCGAACCATGTTGCCCAGTGTCTCCAGCCATTGATTGTGATTATCACGCGGACCCCAACCAGGTGACCTGCATAAACCAACATGGCTTAGACCAACAATCAAAGACTTCACGGACTGATATCATGTTTTGGTTTGGCCATCCCTACCCTTCTCCCATCCAACTTCGACCCTAGCCAACATTGTATGACGAAACAGACGGTGGTCGGACATACGTAATACATGTTTCAACCATCTCAGTCGATGAAGGTTAATAACCTCTTCTACTGATTTACCAAATTTCCCAATAATCTTTCGTCTAACCTCAATTTTGCATATTGGATTTTTCCACGATATACGAGCGATGCTTTGAAGAATTCTTTGGTGAAATACCTGAAGTGGACGCATATCTTGTGTTTTCATGATCCACGTTTCGCAGCCATATGATGAAACGGAGTGGACTGCTGCGCAGTATACCCTGCCTTTCGTTGAACGACGGATATCTCGCCTGCGCCACAAATGGTGTAAAGTCATTAAGACTATTATTTTATTTTTACGTAAATAAATCTTATTTCGTATATTTCTTAACGACGTCTTATCATTTTTAACTGCTTTTCAACTAAATATCAATCAATCAATGCCTGTTACTCCATGTGAAGCATAGGCCACTGACCAGCCTTCTTCAACCAACTGTGTCCTGAGCTTTCCTTTTCGGCTCTTCTCAAGTGGTGTTCATTCTCTTCATGTCTGTCTCTAATTCCAGACGCAATGTGTTCTTGGGTTTTCGTATTTTCCTTTGGCCTTCAGGATTCCATGTAAATGCTTGTCTTGTAATACAGTTTGGTGATCTCCTCAATATGTGTTCAATCCACCTCTAGCGTCGTTTCCTAATTTCTTCCTCGGCTGGAAGTTGATTTGTTCTCTGCCATAGAAGGTTGTTTTTAATGGTATTCGTCCAACGGATCCAAAGTATCTTACGCAGACAGTTGTTTCTAAATACTTGTATCTTCTGAAAATTGCTTTTCGTAGTTCTCCAAGTTTCAGCTCCATACAACAGAACTATCTTCACATTTACATCAAACCCTCCTTGTTTATCGATGACGCTGCTGCCCAAGTATGTAAAAGTTTCTACATCTTCCAGAATTCCTCCGTCAAGTGAAATCAGGTTAGTGTTCGTTGTTTTGTATCGAAGGATCTTGCTTTTCTCAATGTGTATGCTGAGGCCTACTGCTGCTACCTTGTCCGTCTTCATCTGCATTTGATTTTGTGTGTGGGATAGAGAGCCAGATCATCTGCAAAGTCCAAGTCATCTAGTTGTATCGATGTTGTCCACTGTTTTCTGAGATTGCATTGAGATGTTGCAGTTTTTATGATCCAGTCAACTATCAGCTGGAAGGGGAAGGGTGAGAGTAAGCAGCCTTGTCTAACACCAGTCTTCACTTCGAATGAATCTGTCAGTTGACCTCCATGCACGATTTTACAATACAGTCCGTCGTAAGAATTTCGTATGTTGTTGACTGTCTTTTCGTGTACGCCATAATGTCATAGAAGGCTCCATAAGTTCCTCCTATCGACGCTACCGAATACCTTCTCGTAGTCGTAGAAATTGGTGTAAAGTGGTGTTTTATTTAATCGATCGTTCAACAATGAACCGTAGAGCAGCGATTCGGTCGGTACACGATAGGTCTTTACAAAAGTTGAGTGTCGAATGGATCTTTCATTCTTTTCAATAATACTGTTGAAGACTTTTCCTGGTATCGAAAGAAGAGTGATGCCTTTGTTGTTCTCGCAATTGTTAAGATCTCCTTTCTTTGGTATCTTGATGATGTATCCTTTTTTCAAGTCTGTCGGTACTTGTTCTTCCTCCCAAATTTCTCTGAAGAGAATGTGGAGCATCTTTGAAGTTGCTTCTATATCTATCTTCAGTGCTTCGGCTGGTATGTTGTTTGACCCTGCTGACTTATCACTCTTGATTTGTTGAATGGCCATTTTGATTTCTTCGACTGTTTGTGGGTGGGTGTTTATTGGGGAGAGGGATTCGTCGCTGCTGCTTCGATGACTAGTTGGTTCAGTTGGGCTGGTCTATTTAAGAGTTTGGGGAAATGTTCTTCCCACCTGTTTCGTTGTTAATTCACTTCGGTGATTTGTTCGCCTTCCTTGTTCTTTATTGGCCATTCTGGCTTACTGAATTCCCCAGCTAGCTTCTTCGTCGTATCGTATAGGTGCCTCATGTTTCCTTCTCTTAAAGCTTTTTCTGCCGTCATTGTTAGGTCCTCAACATATTTTCGTTTATCCAACCTGATGTTTCTCTTCACTTGCTTGTCTACTTCTGTGTATTCGGCCTGTGCCTTGATTTTCTCTGTTCTTATCCGGCTGTTATTAAGCGCTATCTTTCTGCCCCTCCTTTCCTGGATCTTGTCTAGGGTACGAACAGAAGTCCATTCTTGATTATGTTGTGTCTTGCGACCCAAAACCTCCTGACAAGTTGAAGTTATTGTTTACTTAATCTTTTTTCAGTTGTCCTCCATACTGGTTTCACCTCTTTCTAGTAGATCGTGAAATGCCTGGAACTTATTGTTGAGAATTATTTTGAATTCGTTGTGTTTGTTAACATCCCGGAAAAGGACTGTGTTAAACTTTTGTAATACTACTGCTCCAGGTGTCCAGTGCTTCTTCATCTTCAGTTTCATTTTAGCCTCCACTAGATGGTGATCATAAGCTATATCAGCTCCTCTCCTTGCTCTTACGTCTCCCATGGTCCTTCTAAACTTCTTATTGATGCAAATGTGGTCGATTTGGTTGTCCGTAATGTATCCCGGTCAAATTCATGTAGTTTCGTGTAAACGTTTGTGTCAGAATACGGTTCCATCTATAATCATTTTGTTAAAGGCACATAGGTTTGCGAACCGCTCACCGTTTTCGTTTCTTTATCCCACTCCATGTCGTCCCATAATATTTTTATACCCCGTGTTGCCCATCCTAACCTTGGCGTTGAAGTCTGGCATCAGAATGTTCAGGTCATTAACTGAGCATTTATCGACAGTTGACTGCAGCGTAGCATAGAACTTGTCTGTCGTGTTCACGGCTGTCGTTGGTAGATGCATAGCACTGGATGACACTCATTGTAATCCCTTCCTTCTTCGTCTTGAAGGATGCTTCGATGATCCTAGGTCCATGATGTTTCCATCCTGTAAGGGCTTTCCATCCTTCTTGGGACAACATTAGTGCTACTCCTTGTGTGTGTGAGGCGTTTTCTTCTTCGTGACCGGAGTATAAAAGCACTTCTCCTGAGGATAATTTTTGCTGTCCAGCTTGTAACCAATGGGTTTCACTTATTCCAAATATCTTCAGGTTGTTTCTTTTCGTTTCTTCAGCTATTTAGTGTGCTACTCCCCTGTCTCTCACATCGTGCGGACATTCCATGTTCCTATATTAATGGTTGCTCTGGTTGTCAGAAGGGACATCGGCCTTGTGGCTTCCGAAGAAAAACTCGGCTTTCACCATAAGGCCAGACCTTCCAACTCCCAGGGTAGAGTTAAAATGATTATGACGGTTTTTACAGGTTAGCCTTTTTTTTTTAGCAAGGTTGTTGTTTTACGGGATAGGGCTGTTAACCCAATGCCCAACCCTCCTCCTTTATCCGGGCTTGGGACCGGCAGCAACTCTAGAAGTGCTTCAGGCGGATTTTTTTTTAAGCTGAATATGCTTAGATAAGTTTTAATGAATCATAATTTTCCAATCACTATATCGAAATCTTTGTGCACCACTAAAAGTGGACTGCATTCTCAGTCAGTCATTAACAACGTAGAACCTAGCATATTTACTCATAGGTTTAAGTTTCCATACCACATTAGCACGACGTGATCAAATTTACAAGAATAACACGATAATAGAATGCATAAAGGAAAAATAAAGTAAGGTTGTGTGTGAAAGAGTAATAAAACGTAAGGTCTAAATGAAGATGGAAAGTGGATACACCTGCGCGGTTATCACCTATTCCGAATCATGCCAAATAATGTTTTCAACCACTGAATGGAATTATCATGCAAACCCTAACCGGATAATCTACATCTACGAGTGTGACTAGGTCCAACAGTCAAACACCTTAATGAACTGATGTCATGTTTTAGTTTAGTCACCTCTATTCTTCTTCCATCCTTTTCCTACCCCACGTGATGCGACGAGGTGGGTAGTGGTTGAGGGGAGGGATGCACAACAACTGTCCCAACTATCTCAGTCTGTAAAAGTTTACGACCTTTTCGACTGGTTTGTCATGTTTTCCTAGTACACTGTTTAACATATCATTCTATGATGTACTAGCAATAGTTCGAAGATTTCTATGATCAAAGACCTGGAGTTTACATATGTATTCCATTTTCATGACTCATATCTTGCGCGGTACACTCATCCTTTCGTTGAACTTGAATATCATGCCTACGCCACAAGTGATATATGTTGGTAAACGAGCTTTCTGAATCCATACTGAGACCCTATCAGATACCGACCCACTAAAACAAGCTAAATTTCTGAGATAAATGAAGTGGTCAACGCTCTTAACTACTTTACTTCATATGACCCATCCAGGCGATTATGCTAACCAGTCTTGGGGTAAAATGTTGCATTCTTAGGGAGAGAAACACACTTCGAATATGCTTGAACTGTTACTCAAAGTGTTCAGGAGACTACATATTGTCATCGTCTTCGTTGAATAGGACTGTATTGTATTTACGTTCTAAGTCGATAAGTGAGCTCCCTGAAAAGAAACTAATTTCTAAAAAGTCAGTCGAAGAAAGGGAGATTTCTAGGAGGACATCTATGACGAAGTTGAATAAAATTGGAGATAAGGGGCAACCCCGACGAACATCACTTGAAGTTGACAATTCCCGTGACACTTCGCCATAAACTCTAACTCGACCAGTGATGGTCGATTAGAGAACGTTCACAAGGTTTATGTGCAATCGAGGTTACATCTTTTAGTGACAAACCCTGTCACAGTGCCTCTCGATCTACAGGGTGGAAAATTATTTTCAAGTTATGGAATACAACCATTGTTAGATGTTAGTAAGTATCCTTATATTATAGTAGCTGATGAAAAGTGAATATTTGATCAATCAATGATTGCCTAAACCTGAAATCAACCTAGTTTTCACCAGATTATGCTTCCCCATCGTCAGACAAACGCCGGATGATTACAAAGGCTAGTATCTTAGGCTGTATGTTGGTCAAACTGGTTCCTTGGTGGTTATCACAAGATAAATTTCACGTTTTGTTAACAGGAACGATCAGAGATGGAGACTAGTCGAATGGGATGATGTTCAGTTCTCAGAATTTGACTAATCTATCAGTCAACCTACCTACCAAAGCTGAACCACCATCCTTAAAGATATCTAAAGTCAACCTATCAGATTCTGCTCCTTTACCTCGCTTCAAATTACTTGTAGTTGGGGTGGGGGACATATCAATTTTACGCATAGATATTTTAGAGATAGTTAGAAAGTGAAGAGCAGTCAAAGGAAGGGTAGTTTAACTGTTTCCAAAAGTGCTCCGCTCATCTGTCTAATCTTCTAGACTGAGAGTGGATCATAGACTTATTTTTTTTAGAAACAGTCTTTCTAACAGCCGATTTCCTAATATTGGTTTCTTTGATGAGCCGAAACAGTCGTCTGTTATTGCCTACTGCCGCTTTCATCGCTTTTGCCTTTGTTGCCCACCACTGCTCACGGTCCTCGTCCAAACTCTTTGTTAGTCTACGTTTCAGTTGTCGTCGCTCTTCGTTATTCTTAGAACCTTCTGGAATAAGTTTCCAAGCCTCTGTCAGTTCACTGGAAGTTTTGAAGATTTATTGGTCTTTCATAACCTTTAGATTTAGTTTGGATGCAGTTATTGCTGCTACATTTACAGCTGCTTTAAAATTGTTTCAGGCTTCTTCGGGATGAATCTGGTGTTATGATCAACTAAGTAACTAGCTAAGCCTTCTCTGAATGCATTCTTGACCTTTTCAGTCTCAAATTGATATATAAAAGGGTTTTTCAGTTGTGACCTTTTAACTTCCAGTAAGACGCATGGAAATGCGTGTTTCACTAGAGCGTAGTCATAATCTATACACATTCCTCAGAATGAGCGATAGTCCTCTACGCAGCCTCTCTAATTATAGTTAATGCCGATGTGATCTATTGATATCCATTGATGTGTTGATGTTGAAGGTTTCCAGATTAAACAACGTTTCTCCTTACATTTAAAGCTGGTACTACCTAAAATAAGTTGTAGTCGGAACATAATTGTATCAGACTGGTTTCACTATCCGTTCGTTGGCATGTATCGTTATTTTTACATGTTCGTACTTTGCCGTTTAGACAAACAACACAAACAATTGTCTACAGGAATCCAACTGAGAAGTTTCTCTTCTGCTCACATACATCGAGGTATGTCTACACCAACAAGGCCACGGTAACTTGATGTCGTGACCCCCAGGTAAACGAAGAGTAAGTTGCGCCTTATCTCCGTATTGACTAGGTGAAGTGAAGTGAAGGGAATAATCACTCTGGGATCCTGTATGCGTGTTTCTGAGTCACAGCGTACATCAATCGCAAGAGATTCTAGGATTTTAGCTAAGGAGAGCTTGTTGACCTATTTGACACAATGTTCGCATAATAAAAGATCTAACATGAGGTTCAGAGCGTGGTGTGAGGAAACCTGAGGTAGTATTTCTAAAACTCGAATAAGCAGTACTAGTGGCAAGTACATAGAAAGGTATTAGCAGAAAGTTGGGGGTGAGAAGTGAAATTACCAGAAACATAAGAAGGAGAAGGGGGATTGATCATGAACAAGTTGATCTTGAGTGATGTTTGAGGTATGAATGCGGTTACCAATTCCCAGTTGCTCATATTTTGAAGGATTTCCCTTCTGGAGGTACCTGGAAAGTAAAGTGAATTCGAGGAGGTTTCGATGACCTGAGAGTGTGACTGTAGTGCACAAACGACAGCTGCTTGAGGCCAGTCACATACGACCTTTTCACAAATGGATTTCAGTGAGTTAGCTCCATACTTAAAAAAAGCCTTACTGCCAGAGATGAAAATCCGTGTAGTAAAGTGAGATGTTTTTAGGGCTGACGTTTTCTTACCTCACCCTTTCTTTATGGGAAGGTAGCATCCCTGTCATGTTGATTGCCAGAAGAGAGACACATTACTGCTGCCACACCTCTACACAGTCAGCAGTACGACCTCGCCTTCAAACCATAGGTTCGCTGCTTTTAGTTTTGCCGCTCCTCAGCTGATCTGCATGACATATTAGGACCTTAAGAAACGATTGTTCCCTCCAGTGTACTTTGATTGGTTCATCAGGTTAGACAAGCCTTACCACTACGCCAAGGTGGCAGTACACTGAGAACAGATAATATCTTAGTTGGGAACAAAATAAACTAATGAATTCAGTCTATG
The DNA here is from genome assembly GCA_025215515.1 of Schistosoma japonicum. Taxonomy (NCBI): domain Eukaryota; kingdom Metazoa; phylum Platyhelminthes; class Trematoda; order Strigeidida; family Schistosomatidae; genus Schistosoma; species Schistosoma japonicum. The sequence goes on along the minus strand of CM046062.1, from coordinate 32,329,072 downwards.
TAGATATAGTCTTGTGTTATTTAGAGTTCTGTTCATCTTTTTACTGTCGGCATTACTGTCTGCAGTATCTTAGTTATTCATTTTCAAAGTGAATACATCAGTCAGATTCTGTTTTGTAGGTGTTTTTCAATGCTTTTTTCCTTATCGCTTTCAAGAGTTTACTTGTCCGTCGCTCTCTCTCTCTCTCCGCCCCTCATCGTGAAATTGTAGATTATGCTAGAATCGAGATCTGGCGCATTGTGCTCTATACAAAGCTTCTTGGAATATTGTTCACCACAATTACTTACTGAAGATATCATTCATCGTCTATTACCACTTATTGAGTGTGGATTAAATATGCTTGGACAAATGAATGACATTGTTCGTATCTACGGAAATCATTTAAAAATAATAGCTGGTTTTATTCGTTTACGATTATACCGAATCTTACTTTTATTACCGTCCACGGTGTATACTAGTAAGTTATTATCACTGTTGCAGTTAGTAGGATATATAAATATATATTTTTTCTGTCATTTTTCTCACCGAAATCGGCTCTTGTGAAAAGCTATTTTGTATTAAATTGAGGTGGCAGTCGATTGGCTAATGGCATTTGTTAGCTGATTTATTCAACGTGCTATGTATCGTAAATATGCACTGAATAAAATTGATAATATGGGTATTCATTACCTAAGAGCATCATGGATGAACATGCTATTGGTGATTTGCCTATCAGTTACTTTATGCTTTATTGTAATCCTGTGATGTCTATTATTCTCTGTATATTATCACATAACTAAGCATCTTTATCACGTTTTTTTCAAATTTCGTAAGCTTGTTCCGTATTCACATTCGGTCCTAAAGAGTACTAAACAATTTTGTTGTTGTTGATTTTAGGTGGTTTTGTGTAAATCAGTTTTAGTTTGTTGCTTGTATTCATCACAACGAGGTCCAATATATTAAGATGAATTAGCTACCCTACGCACCTTAGTTCCAAATGATACTGTACAAACCCACCCATGGTAATGTGCTCACCTATCAGCCTACTTTCAGAATTCTTTTGAGGTTCCAGTGAAAAGCCTTGATTAGTAGTCTACGTTTATCACCACTGGAATCAACTGATCGTCGCGCTATATCACAAATTGATTGAAGTGGGAATCCTATCATTTAACATCTGCTCAGTGGTGCTGATGGTTAGCCGTTATCTTTGAGACCTGAAGTTATAGGGTTTGATCCCTGGCGGAGTAAGGAGTACGCACTACTGGGGAGTCCCATACTTGGAAGAAACGGTTCTTGAGTACTCTTCGTTTTTCAGCAGTGCCCGATCGAGATCATTCTTGGACAAATATAAATAACAAACGTCATTATTAGTATTATTACCACCAGTGAACTTCACAGATCCATGTATTTAATGCTGATTGTGAAGATATTTCGAAAAGACTTAATTTTGTTTATATGGTTACATCACTTTGAAACTTTGATCCTCATAGGCTGTCATTGAAGCTTTAGCGCTTTGTGTAACGATCACCAGAATAATTGCATATACTCTGCTACACATCCTTGAACACTATTAGAATAAAATTGAACATCGGTGATAAACCCACCTTCATATTGTTTACGATTAAGGTTTCAAAGTATTTATCGCTAATCATAAGACATTTTACGCATTAGTTAAAATTAAGAGTATATATATATATATATATATATATAGTTTCAATTTTAGTAAAAAGTATTGTTTTCTGTCCATTTCATTCCTTATATTGCATACACCAGCATTACTACATCATTTATGGCAAACAAGCCTTAATCACCAAGGTAAAGTAAATAAATATGCATATGCATGATTACAAAACCTATTAGGCTGTTTATTCTCTTTTGATCATCATTCGCATCCGTTTAGTTTTTTTATTATTTTGTTTTACTGACCGATTTACGCTAACTGATTTTGTTCTAGTGTCAGTGAACACGTAATGCATTTATGTGAACATTACTAGAGGTGATATATAGTTATTCAATATTCGAAAATGCAATATATTGCATGTTTATCCATATGTCTATCCAAGCTATCTAATTTATCTACCTAGTCTGTTTAATCCATCTATATATTTTGTTAAGCATGATTTGGTAAGAAAATTTACCGTTTGCGTTTATACATTTGCTTCTTGCTACTCCCATTCTTTTTTTAATGGTTCTATCTTCCAATAACCACAAATTATATTTAAGGTCCTGTGGTTTATTGGTTACGGACCTGAATCTTGATCCAACAGTTACGGCATGCGGTTTGAGTTTATCTGCTACGATTTTTTCAAACCAAATTTATTATGTCTAGTTATTTCTGTCATTTTTTAGGCCATTTAGTGTATGAGTGCTGTACATTACAGTTCGATTTTCAATAAAGATTTCACTTCAAGCATCTGAAGTTATCTCAACTCTGTGTCTAACGAAAAACAAACATAGTTAAAGTTAAGGATTGAAATACGACCTCTAATATGGGCGTCACTTGTTACATTAACTGGAAAATATCTGATATTGCTGGCTACACCACGCTTATTAAACATTTATAACCTTAGCAAATTTAATCAAGTTTATGTTTTATGATCGGCTGTTACACAACGATAATTTTTGATGAATTAGTATTTTCCTTGGTTTAGTTGAATTCAGTGGTTATTACATTAGCATATATTAATTTACTTCTGACTTGTTATTATACCTTTTAGTGTAACTTAAGCTGTATTTCACAAGATTACGACCACAATTTTCTTATACGTGGCTGTGAATATTTAACCGTAGTAATTAGTTAACTTCAGCATACATTATTCTCGTGTTGGTAACTATCTTACTTATCGCTTGTTTATACTCAAAACCCTCCATATCAGTCATTGTCATACATTATTCTTTTTAGTAGGATGAATTTGTATATTCCCATTGATTTGTTATAGACTGAAACTGGTCAGTTACTGTTGCTATATGTGCATCCTGAGCGGATTGCCTCGATATAGCGATTTTCCACAAGTATCCTTTAAGTTGGATTGTGACTGGCAAGTGAAACCCAGGACGTATGTTTCATCCTATTTGGGACTCGACTTGATGTACCTGCATCCCAATGTTGATATTCACAGTGGCGTTTGACACGAAACGGACTGAGTTCGAATCCCACTGTGAACATCAACATTGGGATGCAGGTACATCCAGCCGACGAGTCCCAAATAGGACGAAATGCGCGTCATGGATTCCACTTGCTAATCACAATTCAACTTATATGATTATTCTTCTCAGTTTTTTGAAAAAATTCCGATTACATGGCATGCTTGTTTTTTTTTCATCAATCTGTTTAGATTTCATGCTCATTAACCGTTTCAAAGTTATTTGCAGTTCTGTTAAAAGTTCTTACTTGTGTGTACATAAACTGAACTCGTAGTATATACTGTACCTTCAAAGCACTTTTCTATTATCGTAAAACGAAAAGGGGAGTAATGTTAAGGTACTAGGTAAAGAAGATAATTTGCCTGAATAAGTTGTGAATCGTTATCGTTGGAGGTACTCACGACATGTTACATATTCTCAACTGCCGCCTACCAAGATGTACACTGTTTGCATAGTAGGAAAACTGTAGGGAACTGTCCAGACTTATCAAGGAAATGGGTATCAGAAATCCGACTATAAGTGTAATTATCTTAGAAAAAGATGGGACCACTATTCACTGTCAACCTAGAAGATTAGATCGATGAGCAGAACACTTTAGTAAACAGTTCAACTGAACCTCGGCGTCATCCCTGTTGCTCATCACTCCCAAACAATCTGAATGGCAAATTAATATTGGTCCCCCAAGTCTTAGTGAGATTGAGAAGGGTATAGAGAACTTAAAGCGAGGGGGAGCAGCAGGACCTGATGGATTAACCCCTGAAATATTTAAGGACGTTTATATACATCATTACCAAGATTAACTTTGATAATTTCAAATAAATAAGGCATTGGATAGGTTGTTTATAAAATGAGTAATATATATTTGCGAAATTCCAATGAGTAGAAATTAAAATTTCTGACGTAACCCTAACCGAATTCGGTTATTCATTTCTCTGAAGAAGCGACTTACACTAAGCCGCGAAACGTCAGAAATTTTAATTTCTTCTCATTGGAATTTTGCAAATATATATTACTCATTTTATTTAAGGACGTTGTTCAGTTTTAGCAGCAATATTAACTGAGATTTTGGCTAGAATTCGGGAACTGGACGTAATCCCATCTGACTGGTCTCGAACACTAATCGTCCCATTCTATAAAAATGGACAGAAGTCTTTTTGTGACACAGAGGAATCAGCTTAACAATAATAGTGTCAAAAATATTGTCTTCAATAATACTTCGACGTCCAACCAAAGCTCGTGAAGAGCAAACTATAGAAAACCAAGGTGGTTTTAGATCTGGACCTGTTTGTATAGACCAAATATTCACACTTCGGCAGGTCCTGGAACACCTGACAACAGCTGTATTCCTTGACCTTAAGGCGGCGTTTGATTCTGTCGATTATGAGGTTATGTGGTAATGTCTATCATTGAAAGTCGAACCGAAGAAATATATTAACCTTATACAAGCTCTCTACTCGAACACCACATGTCGAGTCAGAGCTTATGGCGGATTGTCGTCGGAACTGATTACCTTAAGTGGTGTTTGTCAATGTTGTCTACTTTCCACATTCTTATTTAATTTTATCATTGACATACTTTTAGAGTTAACATTGTCATCGTCTGATTTCTCCGGGGTTGGCCTCCTTCCAGGAGATAAACTTACTGACTTGAAATATGCAGATGATATAGTTCTATTGGGTGAAGATGGTGATAAAATGCAGAATCTTTTGATTACCTTAAACATGGATGTAAGCATGTTTGGGATGCGATTCTTCCAATCCAACTGCAAAATGCTGCTTCAGGATTAGCTTGATTCGGCACCGCATTTAGTGATAGGGAGCGAAGCAATTGAATGTGTCGACCGCTTCACTTATCTTGAGAGCCTCATCAGTCCCAATAGTCCGGTATCTGCTGAAATCTCGGCCCGTATACATTAGGCCCGATTGGCTTTTGCCAATTTGCGTCACTTGTGGCGTAGGAGAGAGATTCGTTTACTGACGAAAGGATGCGTGTACTACGCAGCAGTTCGATTCGTTTTACTTCATGGATGTGAAACATGACCATTAAGGATGGAAGATATTCGTAAGCTTCTAGTATTTAATCACAGATGTCTTCGAAGCATTACTTGTGTTTACTGGGACCACCGAGTAAGCGATGCGCGGGTTAGAAATAGAGTACTAGGTAAATGCGGTAAGTGTATTGATGAAGTAGTGAATCTTCACCAGCTGAGGTGGTTATGACATGTGTTACGTATGCCTGACCACCTCCTACCTTGAAGAGCGATGCTGTTTGGTGTGGGAGTAGGCTAGAAGAAAGCTAGGGGCGGCCAATCAAAAACATGGCACCAGTCTATGGAGTCGTCGGCAATTGAGCTGAGCCATGTTAATAGATGCAGACTACATGGTTGGGGTCCACGTGATGATCGTAACAAATGGTTAGAGACTTTAGGTGATATGGCTCAAAATCGTTGGCGATGGCGCACGTGCATTGATTCCTTGTCTTCCTCCAAATTCTAAGTTTCTGAGCTTATCATAGTTTTCTCTTTACTGGATCATATTTTCTCAAATCTTATCTCCGATCTCTATGCCTTTCCATTAGTACTTACTCTGTTATTACCTCCCCTACTCTGGGATTTAGTTCGACAATTTGATCTCTATCTATTAATCGAGGCATGGCAACTTGAACTGTTGTATGCATGTACCAAGTTCTACGTTGTAACTGACTGACTGACATTGTTTGCTGTTGTATAAGTTTTAAGATATCTAGAAGTGGCCAAACCTGTACCTATCATCCATCCATAAAATCATTTGAATTTTGTCGGAACCATGTTCATAAATACAGACGATCTGGTCTGTGTTCATACGATATTTAGGATCAGTGGTTTTGAGACATTAGATGATGTGGATCAGAATTGACTTGCTTATCTAAGACATTGTCTTTCTATCTTCCTCTAGACCTTGTGTCTCACTTTGGCATTTCAATCGTTTTCTAACAATATTTTTATGTTTAGTCTCTTTCATAATTATTCGTCCCACTGATATTTCGATTCCTTTGCTACTTTTTCTTACCAATTTCATTTCACCGTGCTAACGAGTTTATTCAATGAAATAAGTATTGTATGATTCCTTAACGAGAAAAAATTAATTATCTTGAGAAAGGAATCTAATATCAATAAACGGCAATTCTAAGCTAGTAGTTAACGTCATTATGGATGACATGAGACTTGTATGAGAAAATTATCGTGCCCCGTTGGATTTGAAATGCTATTGGTTATAATTCTTTTTACACCTTCGCTAAAACTGTCATCTAGACTAAAAGCTCTTGCATTTATTTTTGACTGCTGGTTTCGTGTGTTTTACTTTATTTGCAAACCAAACTACGTTATTACCTCTAAAATGATGAGACTTGTATTTGATTATTGGAGCCACTCAGTAGTAAATTTGATCTATGCTTCATACTAGTTAGCATTTGGCAGAAAACGTACCTGCGATTTCGAGGGAATTGATTGGTCGTAAAGGATTTGATCCTGGGTCATCCAGTTCCGTCAAAATTGCAAGTATATACCATTATAATTTTTCATTCTAATCACAATTCATTATATTTTCCTTTATTTACTTTTTGTAAATGAATTGGAAAAGATCTTTTTGTCAACGTCCAAGTATATAAGATATACATATTCATCAGTCGTGCTTTATTATATCCACTAATTGATATTCTTTTATTAATGTTGTCACTTATAACCCAAATCTGGTCATATTAATTTCACTTATTAAATATTGAGTATTAAACTTACTCTCCTCGATCCACCTCCATCTTTTAATTACTTCGTTAATAACATTATTATTTCCTTAGGCATTTGAGATTTGAAATATTGCTTATTTAACATATCATTACGTGACTGGTATTGATTTTGTTATTACTGTTGTAACTCACGTATATGTAGAGCCATAATGGAAAACTAGTTGAAGAAGAATTTCTTTTTTTTCTAAATTTCTATATGAAAGCTTTCTCTTTATTGAAATCTGACCAGGAGTTTGCATTGAGGTTTCACAATAAGTACCTGAAGTACGAAGAAAAGATAAGTATTTTGGAAGATTTATAGCTTTTGATGATAGTTTTAGTTAAATTACTTTCTTTAAACTGGGTGGTAGTATCTTCTGTCAGGATTTTGCATAAATGGAATCGACCAAAATGACAATAAAGCTCCTCAATTAAACCATCCAGCTCATTGAGCGAAATTTTACCTAAAGAAACACGTTGAATTTATTTATTTGTTTTTTATAATAGATGAAAAAGAATTTTAAAAGTAAATCCTGTCCTTCATCTTGAATGGAATTGTGACTATTGTTTCGCTTTTATTCTGTAATTTTTTTCTTGTATGGATTTCTATGAATTCCAGTATTCCTTAATATATATATTTTTATTCTGTAGTCTCCAACCACTTTCTCTATCATTAGCCATTATCGTTGATACCACATCATACCAATCTCTTCACTATTCATCTTGCTAATTTCATTTCTTCATGTTTCATGTGTTATGTTTACTTGAACTAACGCATATTAATACGTTTTTTAGTAGTGATGGATTTCATTTATTAAAGTTTATCCTATCTCGAGTTCAGTAATTGCCCCTACCGTCAACACGTTGAGAATTTATTTTATCTTATTTGTTTGAGCGATGTCATTCAGTAGAACATTTTATTGTTCCTGCAAATATTTAATAAATAACATATCAGTTTTAGGTTCTTAATGATGTTGGATTGTGGATATATGAATGTTTTTATTCAATAATTTTAACATGCACACACTAAATTCTAGTCCATTACTTATTCATTGTTCAAATTGAAACAGTGGACACTCCACAGTACACTAAACAGTTGCTACGATCTCATGCCAAGTTATATTTCTTAACGGGATCAAACGCCTATGGCTTTTAAATGTAGTAGTACACAGGCTACTTTTTGAACAGCTAAGTCAAATTGTAGCGGCTTGTATTTCGAACTAATTGATTTTATGATGAAAATGATTTTCAAATTGCAATAATGTTTTGATAAAATACACCTAGTTTATTTTCTAAAATAAAGCATTACAACGAAATTAGTTACAGGAGTCATTTAAAATTTTTACATTGTTGGTCATGCATATTTTGTATACTCTTAAAGCTATTTAAGCGTATATGCAATTGTTTTGATTATGCCTCGATGTTTCTAACTGATTACAATTTATAATGTTCATTATTAATAGTAGTGTAGAAGTATGATGTCATTTTGGCAACCCTGAGTATTGTTAGATGTATGAAGGCGGGAGTATAGTTCTTTTTGAAATTTCTAATAAATAAACTGGGTTAAGGTTGATCTTACCAGTCTGAGAGCGTGGAGTTAAGGAACAACGGTCTGTGATCAGTGATAGAAATCCATATGTTAAAATAAGTTGTACAATTTTAGGGTTGGCGTTTTCCCATCCTTTCCTCCAGTTCTAAGGTGATATCATTATAAGTGTTGATTGTCTTAAGGAAACATTGCACGTCTCTTACACCCTTTATAGTCAAGAGTATGATTTCATCCTCCCGTACCTTAAGTTTATTACTTTTAATTTTACCATTCTGCGATTGAATCGCCTAAAGGATTGAATGTTTCAATCAATCTAGCTCAGTTACCTCATCACAATATACAAGCGCGACAATTGCTTCATATTAGCAGTGATAGTTGCGTGTAGTTTCTGTGTATGTATAGGATATGGTTCATTTGTGACATTCTTACCTGAGAACAAACCTATTTTGGTAAACGGTATTTATTTTAATTCGATCTTATATATTTATTTTAATACATATGTATTTGTAGGTTCTTACAGTACAATATTACGTGAATTAGTGGCCGAATTTACGTTGACTGATAATATGGTAAATACTACAACATCTTTATTCAAATCATTATGTCATTCTGAAGACAGTGTCACACTTGGTTCATGCTTACAAGACACAGATCAAAGAATATTAGAAGAACAGGTAAATTAATCGGTTTATAAAATATATAAAAATGTTTTGTAGAATTGTAACTTGCTCATATGTTTACGTCTTGTGATTTATCGATGCATGTTGTTTTACTTCAGGTTAAGTTTACAAAATGTAAAGTAATGTCTGAGTTTTTTTTTAATTAATCGCACCTGAATTTCAGGTTTGAAATCTGCTGCAGCTATTTTTCTACATATAGCCTCGCTTATTTATGGTTTTCAGTTGTTAACATTCGGTGTTTATATACATTTATTCATTCACTTAGATATATTTCTCACTATCGATTCACATCGTCTATGAGATCATCAGACCTATGGTATATTTTGTAGTAATGTTTATATTTGTTACATTGCAGTAATCCATTACTAGTACGGTAGATAAGAAGGGAAACGTATTGAATTATTAAATGTTGAAAGCAAAATGCTGACATTTGAAGTAGAAATGAGGTTTTGCACCATTTCATTGCTGATTTTGAATTAGCTTACTCCTCGAATATCTCCATCGTTAAAAATTTCCAACTACTTGTACCTGAAACTAACTCCACACTTTAACTCAAAATTGCACTTTTCAGACTTTTATTATAGTATTATTTCCCTCCACTTAGTTTGCTTGAATACTTTACTGTTAGAGTTGACCAAACTGATTATTTTTTTCATCAAACCAACTTTTGATACGTTTGAACCTGATATTTATAGGCTGAAATCTGACTGATTCCTCAAATGAACAGTTAAAATTCGAGAGCAGTCAATGATTCCCTGTTTCCGTAGGTCTTATCAGTTATCTTTTTGACGAGGCACACGTAAAATTGCAAAACATTCAATTTTTATTTATGATATTTGATAGAAATTATGTCACAAATTATATTTTTTATTAACCATTCTAGTATTTTCATCAGTAGTATTATATGTTTAATTGATATTCTTTCTGATGATTGGTATGATAGATACGACTTTTGCAACTATTCTATGTTGTTTCGTATGGCGATTTCTTCATATATTATTATTATTCCCATCATTTAGTCTTGTGATAGGCTTCATGTTGCTACAGAAAACGTTTTTAATTACCTTCATATAACTTTTAGCATGTATACTATTTAGTATTTTCTCCTCACATCTGGATTGCTGTTTGTGTCATTTTGAATTATTATACGATTCTAGCCGAAACCACTTTTAGATTCGTTTTTATAAACATGGAGAAAACTTGTCTTTTTTTCAACTTACCCTATAAATTCTGCTGAATTTCGATTTTCATGGTCGTAGACCGTATAATATTAACTATTAGTTGGTGGTCATTAGAGATAGTGCCGTTCTTGTCAGTCATTTGGCTGGAAGCTAATTGATTTCATACTTCAACTGGTGATAATCATTAAGGAAATCTGGTGCTAAATTTTATTCTGATAGATGCTTGTCAACAAAAAATATCTTCAATTCTAATCGGGCTCTTTACTGTGTTACTCGGACTCGCACCACCAAGCTTCACCACCTAAATATCTCGACAAAAACGCCTCACACTGTAAAACTTAGCTATGCTAGTTTGAATCCTATAGACAGCATCAGCGTTTGTCCTAAACAATGGGTAAAATGTCTCGGAATCTGTCGCTACGTCTCAAGTTCGTTCACTCTTAGTCTTTACCTATACCCTTTACCTAGGATCAGTTTATACCTTTCTCTCTAACAATTGATTCTTAGCTTCAGAATTATGTTCTCTAGTATTCATTCTTCAATCTACATCTGATGTAAGTATTGCTTCTACCACGTTGGTCTTCATTTTCTGTGCTGTTGGAGGTGTAGTAATTTGGACCGGTACATATATATACCATGTCTTAAGTTGTATGTGACTGACAGGAAACGTAAGCTTTTACAAGATTACAAGTACGCCTTATTAGCATTTACTAACTAGCACGAAAACTAGGACCAGTGTTTTCTATTGATTGCCTTCTACCATCTTACATCTCAATATAATGCACGCTCGGTTTAGTTACATAGTCTAATGACCACATTCCGACTTGAGGGATAGAATCTAGTCAGTTCTAAAGTACTAGACAAACATAGCATTTATCTTTTTTCATTCAGTATTCAGCCACTATTTAATCACCTACCACTAAAATGATGAAGACGAAAACAGTGTTCTAGGTCGTTTTTTAACGTAGTGAGTTAAAAATATATATAATCGACTAACTCATTTGTGTATTATCCTTAAATTTATGATTATACTAACGAAGTATAGCGTATGGAGTTTATGTTATCAGCTTGTTGGTTTGTAAAAGAGTAATATGCTAACATAAAGGATAGTTTAATAAGCATTCTTAATAATAATATAGTTCATACATTCGAAATCCTTATAATTTTGCTATGGAGGTAGATATAATCACTATTTTGGGGATATACTTAGTCATTGAATGAAGAATGAAAAATAATCATCGAAGAAAACTTCCTTTTCGACGATATCATCTATGTTTTCTGTACAATCGTATATATAGAGAAAAATTACGTCAAGAAAACATGTAATCAAAGTCACTTAAGGAAGAATCAAAATGCTCTCAAGTACCAATTAAGAGTTACGTAATAACCATAGAAATAAGTCAGAAATAAATTGCTTAATAGTTCGAATAACTGTTGAAAATCTCCTTGGAAAACGGAATTATTATAATTTTCCACTTGAGGTATATAAAGGTAATAGTAGTTGAATGGTACAGAAACTGATAATTCATACCTAAGAAAGCATTGTAAAGTAATTGTGGTAAACGAAAGAAGATTAGGGCCGAAGTTAAATGAACGTTTGAGTGTGTGTCATCTAAATGTAAAGTATTGGTTTGAATTGGTGGCCTTCTCCATAAATACGTTTCTGATTCGCACCCATTCCGAACAAAAATATTTGATTTTATAAATAATTTGAAAGGATGATTATGATGGGGCTACATGACCAGAGGTCAGCGAATGTTCAAGAATGGAGTTGTTTATCGATCTACGTATTTTTTTAGTCAACCAAGCAGGGTAGTGTTTAAAGACCATTTCGACAGAGTTCGCTTTGTGAGGCCAATGTAGCTTTTGTTGTATCTGAGCAGAGATGGCCGATATAATCAATTCTGTTATCTGCATTGCTGTCCTACAGCTAGCACCCAGCCCTGCCCTAATCTATTGCTCAGGCACAATAATCCGACTAATTTATCAAGAAGCCAACTAGTCACTCACACGGATGTATTACACCAACATTAATAAACCAATGAAATACAAGATATATATATATATATATATATATATATATATATATATATATATATAAGGTCTAGCAATTGACTCATATGTCTGTCACACTATATTAACCAATCACATGTCTTCTTCCAGATATGTCAGTTTTTTTCACAGCAGCAAATAAACTTGTATACTCTTTTTCCCGATTTGTCCGTGATTATTTAGGGTTTTGTATTCAAATGGTTTATTGAGCCTACAATGGAGCTTCTGAAGCAAAGTCGGACAAACGTATAGTTGAAAATAGATAAGTGTATCAAGTATAATGTGTTCGACATACATTTCCTTAATACCATTTTTGGTAAACCAAAGATGGCATTTATCTTCCTATTCTTCTATCCCATAAGTTGCTCACTGACTTGTCGTCTTTCTTATCTTGGTCCTAATGTGATACTAATGTGGTACTAATGTGATCTGTGAAATAAAAAAAAACAGTTATTTCTCACTATGTCATCTAAATTAAAGAGGAATGTCGAATTTCGACTGTTGTATTATTTACTGCATCACCTATAAATGGTCCAGGTGGTTTCATTGGTTTTCTTATGAATAAAAAGTACCCAAATCTCGCATTAATTCACTACTTACAATCTATTTCTTCTGTAGACGTTGATATGTTTTGAGTGTTATTCAAGCAATTACAGACTGAAATATTTGAATTTGAGCTTTTTATTAACATTTAAATTATATATCATGCAATTGTTATCGTACCATATATGTTTTGGGTTTACTTTCTGCTCCAGTTACAACCGACTCCATTGAATAATTCGCCTACTGCATTGGAACATGATCCATCTTATTTATATTTACAAGAAGGTGTAACTAATTTATTGGTAAGTTTATTTATCCAAAGAATTGTTCAGTCGCCCTGATTTATCATACAATGTAAAACTTTTCGAATTTGGAATTTTAAGCCACAGACTAACTTTGAACTGGCAACCATTAAAAATCAAGTAATGAGGGCAATTGTTTTATTGGAGTATGATGCCATTTATCAGTATGTCTAAAACCTATCCAGGGATCTGAACTAAGACTTTCAGCCTTACAATGAGCTATTGATCTCCAGACCGCATAGTTGGCATCCAGTGATATACATTTCTCATTTTAGTCAGCTTTTTTTAAAGATAACTTATCTCAGTAATTTTAATATCAACCATCATATAGTTTCTTAAAATCAGTGTAACCTTTGTCGTTTTAAATAAAACAAAAGTAACAATCGATGCAGAATAACATGAGTTCATTTTCACTACATAGTTTCTTAACAGCTACTTGCAATCTTATTTGGAACGCGCTTGGGAACGTAAACGTATGTTCTCTCTTTTTTTCCATATATTCTCTAGAATGTACATTTAAATTTGTGAATACAGTTAGAAGTAAATTAGGCAATAGTGATAATATGATAAATAGATCACATAAATTATCATAATCGGTAAGAAGTTTAAATTGATAATCAGAGGACATGTGTGCTAAGAATAATTAAAGCAAATTAAATAAATATTTCAATACAGGAAATAGATCTAAACTTTAGAAAGTTGCTTATCAAAATAAACCTATTAAAACAATGATCGTCAATATTGATTACGCAATAGGAAGTGTGTAAATAGATTTTTAATAAAATTGGTGGTGATCTTAATAAAACGAAAGGGGGGTGAATGAAAAAATACAGGACATGTAGAATTCATGTAATCATTTGTTAAGTTTTATTTGACCAAAGAAGAGATAAGGGTGTCACATATTTCTGCTGAATACACCAACTAGGCTTTTTGATTCGAATCTTTATAGCTTCTAATATGTGTAATAAGCAAATTCGGATCCCATTAGGAAGTTTCGGTGGTGTTTGGTAATGCACTATTTTAAATGATTTAGTTTTCTCAATTACAAGGCTACCGTCTATTAGATGAGCTAAGGTGAAGCTATGTATACACTTTTTTTAGCCTTTTTCAAACCATGCTTGGAAGTATTCATTCATTCGTTGGTTAAGCTGCCTTGTGGGGTGCCGTATGTAGCTTACTCCACAGGAGCAGCCAAACTTAATATAAGCTTTTGGAACAGGTGAATTCCGGTAACTTATCCTTATTTTGAATGAACACTACTGATCGATTCGAGGATGGTACGCAAAGTTTTGCTGCGCAAAATATTTTTTTACTGCCTTCACTTTTCTATCATTAAGGACATCACTAGCAACACCGTTGAATTGTAATTCCAAGAATAGGGTTATTATTACTCCATATTCTCCGAATAATATAATAAATTGCTTCATGCCTCTATGGCTCATCGTAAGTTATGTCTAACTTAATGCAAAATCATCGTTAAGTTGGACATCCACCTTCATTGACTGAGGTGACCAGGACATATATTACCCGAGCTCAACTACCACCTGCCTTGACGTGCAATGCTAGTTAGTAGTAAAATTACTTGAGCTAAAGTCTACTAATCAAAATATATCGTCAGCTCATGAAGTTATTGAGTGTCGGTCTAATCCACATATAGAAGATTGTTAGGAGTAGATGATGTGGTTGTATTGACTCTATATCTTGAGTTTTAGTATTCTTTCAAACATATCATTTTATTCCTTCCTCCCGAACCATACATTCAGTATTGTCGTTCTCAATCGTTTATGCTGTATAATTCCTTCTCCTTTGTCTTATCTTTAACTTAATTTCATCATGCTACTCTAAAATGTTAACACTAGGTAACACGCATTTCTCGCACTGTATGTTAACTGACTGTTTTGCACTCACTATCCTTACATTTATAAAAATTTATCCCTGTATACAATTAATCGTTTGATTAATTATTTTTTAAAGACTACTGATGTTACTTTGACAAATCTATCAAATGTTGAAGACGACGATAGTGAACAATTATCATTGACAGCTGGAACACTATTTCATGGTTCATCAGATGTTTTATTGAGTAACGGTATTTCTGCTACTTCTAAATTTTACGGCCTCAGTTCGGCTTCAAATGCTAATACGAATAATATCTTACATTATCTGCGTCATAACCCTGGATACTTCACCAATTCGTCACTATCTTGTGGATTGCAACTAACTGGGCCTATGCCTGTTAGTGTTGCCGTGATCGATGCATCAATTGAATTGTTCGGCCGTTTATTTGCTTGTGTTTCTATTCGTCATCGTACACAAATGTTAGAGCATTTTAGTGAATGTATTCGTCTACAAAGTCAATACGTCAAGATGCTGTACAAATCAATGTGTTTGCTGCTTTATTAAGTGCATTACGATATTTAACTGAAACGAAATCTACGTTTGGTGATGATCCAGCCTTAAGAAAAGCTGCTTCAAGTTTAATTTTCGTAAGTTTCTTTTAGTTGTTCATTTGTTTCTTATATCCTACATATAAGCATATGTTTAAGCATGTGCTCTAAACATTAAATGGCTCCAAATGATTTTCCTGAATTATACAGGTTCATTTAGACACCATTACATGATAAGGTAAAAATATCTCCCCATAGGTTGCATTCATATTATTCATGCGAGATTTCCCGGCCACTCATCCCATGGAAAGTTATTATTTCTTGTTACGTGGTAAAACCAAGATTAACGTTTGAAGTTTTATTAATCTGAGGAAGTAATCTTACAGCTTAAACGCAACTATTTAAGCCTGGTTATTCATGACTTTTTATGTGTAGTTTTTGTTATGCTAGCTGAGTACTCTTCAGTCTTTACTACCCCCTCCGAAAAATCAGAAGTAAAAAGGCGTATGCCGTTTTTTAGACCAAAGTTTTCCATACAACATGCTAAATGTTAATTTTACAATTGACAAGTCAGTTAAAGTAAGATTTGCAGAACAGAGGGTACTAATTATTTTTTTGAGGTCTTTTTCAATTGCAAACAGTCTAAAATCAGGCTATAACATCACTGATTAGCATTGATTGTTACGTTCTACTACACAGTTTATACAATCTATCTTTTCTCTATACACAAATGGTGTGGATACAAGTAATTTAGAATTTTACCTGTGTATACGTGTCCACGTTTATTTGTATAGCCGTGTAAATTACAAAATTTGTTTCTTTTCAGAAAAAGATAAACTATTTAGGAAATTTTTTTAGTCTAGATTATGTGGAGACACTTTTGGTCAGAAATCTACATTGATGATAAATGGATTACAAAGAAGTATAGTATATGATGTAAGTGGTGTGTAACACTCTGATGAGGTTGATGGTTAATTAACGGAAAGAATGATCATCGTTTTCATTTCATCATTCGATACAGGTTAATTTTATTTGCATTTCCCCATCAATTCGCTAATCAATTAACCGTAATATTAAACATTTAATTTTTTGACATTGTCCTTTATGCACGTTCCAAAGTTTTGAGGAAATGAAGTGCACTGACGTGTTTGATTTGTTTTCTAATGCAAAAGTTTTATTCCATATTATGGCTAAGGGTGTTTTTTGTTTAGCAATTTACATGGTTGCTTAATTTGATTCACACCTTTAGTTTAATAAATAAATAAACATGTTGGTATATGGTCTGCTGTTTGTCTTCCCAAATAATATTGCATTCATATATATATATATATATATATATATATATATATATATATATATATTGTATTTTCGTTTTGGTGCATTTTTTGTCGTCAATATGTCATAATTAATTTCCAACCGTGCGTACTTTTTTTTTCTCTAATCTACATTTATCAGATTAACTGTGTTCGGATTATGGTTAACAGTGGAATGTAGTATTTAGGATGAAATGGGTGTCTTTGTCTCGATTGTCAGCTGCAATTAACCTACTTTAGAATTACTGCCTTTTTTTTTGCAAAATTTTACTTTTTATTCAGTGCCTGACTTACTACAATTTCTACATATGTGATTATTATCAGTAATATTTTTATCATAGTAAGGAAACATTTCAGATTATCTAAAAAGCTAAAATGCATTTAATATGATACTTTCTTAACTTAAAACGATAATATGGTTCAGCGAAGAGATATCTTGTCAGTGATTTTATTTTCAAAGCTGTACAGTCTCATATGTATGTAAACATGATTTCAATAAAATAATTACAGTTGGATAGACATAGCAGCAAAAGGAAGCGTACATGAAATTACTATCAGTTAATAAGGCTTAACTCGTAGTTACAGAACGAATGTCATAGAACGTGGATAGAAAATATGTAATTCATTTGTGTTTATTGATAAATTATTATTCGTAGGTTAAAATGTGATCAGCGCGATAAGACGAATTCTGAATAACAACTAAGTTCAAATTGACATGGACACAAGATAAAATCAATTTAGTTAAATAATGTTTGAAGAGAGCGTGAAAATAATAGTTGAAAACTTGTAAAAGTAAGTGGTAACTGAGGGTCATATAACATAATATGGAAACCTACCAACTTGGTCCATGATGAAATTAGTAGTTAAACAATTTTGTTCAGGATGTCAGCTAGTGTATCACCTCTGAAGTCGATATTAAGGTAGAATCCCTCTTTTGATATGAAAATTGTCGGTTGTCTTGAAGGTTTAGATCTCATGTTTTTGTTGATAGTTCTTGGTGGAAACGCGTTTTCAACTAATGTCGTTTTAAGGAACGTCAGCTCTTCATTTATAGAATTGGGAGTTCCTATCTTTCGGATTCTTGACTGAAGACAAATAATCAAGTTTCGTTTCCTACTGGTAGGGACCCAGCTACAGAAACTCGTTAGGTAACTATTCCATATGTGTTCTCTGTGAATGAATCTCTTTAGCCTTCCATCAGGATTTCTTCCCACGTTACCATCGAGGAAGTGGAAATTTAATTTTTTTTCAACGGTGAACTGGATGATGAGTGGGAAATGTTGAAGATATGTAAGATATTTTTCATAGCGGAAGTTTTAGCACAGATAATAAAAATGTTATCTGCATACCTCTTGTGTAAATGAAAAGTTTCGATGGTCTGTTTCAACTGGTTATTTTCAACACTAGCCATGATGCAATTTACTAGTAAGAGACCTAAATGGGGTTCGATTGCTATTCCATCCTTTTATTTACGAATTATATCATCGATTGTAAACTGTACGTTAAAAGTGCATCTTGATAATAATCCCTTGAGATAAACGGTCGATACTTCGATGTTTAGTATTTTTACTTTAATGTATTTGCAGATGAAGCATATTGTTTCTGTGAGAGGAATATTAGTAAAAAGAAATTCTGCATCCAGTGAGATCATGAGTTTGATGAATCGAAAGGTGTCTTGTAGTGAATTTTCAGTGACTCGTTTTCTTACAGGTTCTGAGAGATTAACTAGCCATTTGTCTCGACGATGCTATAGGGATTGTGACATATCAAGAATAAGACGAACAGGTAATCCGGGTTTATGCACGGGTAGACCGCATAGTTATGGTATTGTGGATCCTCATGATTTAACTCCATATTTCCTCGTCTATTGTACACTTCATTTTCATTCTTTTAAGAACTTCAGTTAGTTGCTTTTCGATTGCTTCGGTTCTGTTTTTTTGTCGTTCTGCTACTTGAAGAATTTGTCATCATCTGATAGCAGAAATGTTATTTTATCAATCTAGTTTGTTTCATCACTTAGAACAACTGCATCTTTATTGTGACGTGTTAGTGGGAGATCATAACTACTTCTACATAATGTAAGCCGCTGTTTGTGTTCCTTTGGTTAGCAACCGATAAGTCGATGGTATCGTGTTAGGTACTGACTGCGACAATCTAAAAGTTTTACAGAACACAACAACCAACTCCATAAATACTAGTAGCAGCTATTAACACTTTAATATTTTTTTTCTGAGCTGAATGGTTTAATTACGTACCTTTCATTGTTATTCTTGAGATAATCACCAGCACTGACTTCTACTATTTATAATACAAATGACAATTCCATCTCCAACTAGTTGTTTCCTTTTGTTCCTGTTTGTTCTGTCCATTTGAGCTCTGGTCATGAGATTGATTAACGTCTTTCATATGGGTTGATGCATTTCATCATTTTAACAACTCGTTGTGAGCTAAAAGTATTTTGCATCATTATATTTACAAACTGATTCTTTATCTTTGTATCATATTTTATATCTCCATACTTTTTTTCTACTATCACTGATGCAACAACTACCACTAGTTTAGTGGTTATCTTACTGTGCTATTGAAAGTGGAAAATTGAACCGATGGACATTTCGACCTGGTCCTACATTGTATAGGACTGAAAAGGCCTGATAAATATTGAGATTGAAGTATTTGTAAACTATTAACCTTAAGCTTTACTGAATCCAGTATCAAACGTTAAATAATTTGATGTATTTTTATGTATTGTTTAACTGTTGAACGTTTCGTCAAACAGCGAGATATATAACAGTAAAATGGTACAATTACTTCACTTTATCATCAGTATAGAATGAATTTTATTTCACATTATACCAGTTTACCAAGATGTTTTCTCAAGAAATATTAAGTGTGTGAAATAGTTTTACTAATAAATGATAACTATTTCAAAGCAGCAAAATTTAATGAGTTATTAAGATTTTTGACGTGGTAATTAATTACTTCTGTGAAATTTTGTGCCGATGAAAATAGCAAATGTAAGAACAGAATGGAGGGTGTAGAGATAGACAGTAGATTAAGATCATAAAGTTTAATGATTGCCTAGAATTTCCTTATAATCCTATGTTTACTTTCAAAAGTAATATGTTGATAACTTTCTTGTTGTGAATATACATTGTGTTGTATTTGTTTGATGTTCTTGATATATTCATTTAATATCATTTGCCAATAGTCTAATGAGCTATTTAGACACGAAAATCTGGCTAAAACTCGAATTTCTGCCACTGCCTCACAGTTAAGAAATCCGCTCCGTCTGCCTCACATTTTACAGTCAACTAGTATCACTACCCTTCACACACAACGAAATATGACTCAATATCAAGCACATAAACCCTTTACATCTGACTTATTGAAGCAGCCTAGACTTTTAAGTGGTTACACATCTAACATAACATTTCTATTGCGATTTTACTTTTTGTTATGTATTGTGAAAATATACAACGCCGTTGATGATTGCTAATCACTGTACAGACACGTCAGCCCCGCGACTACCAATCCCCAAACCCGAATAGAGGAAAAGCAACGATTGATGAGCCAAACAGACAGATCGGTTTTTTATTTCAATCATGCTTTTTTATATATACAAATCAGACCACATCGTCAACCAATTAGAAAACTGACATTAATACAAAATAAGAATAATAGTGAATGTGAACTGGGTTAACGTATATGCAGTCAATTAACTATAGTTCATAAATGAGAAATGATATAACAACAGTTAATGCCTTAAACAAGAGTATAGGATAAGGGCAACGTAACAATAATAAGAATAAAATGCTTACTTCGTATACAACCAAAAATAATGAATCGTTTACAGAAAGAACAGTTCTAGAAGATAATCAATCTTTTTTTAAGTGCCCGTCATAACACTTTTCTAGTTATTTAGTTTACTTACTTACATGCGAAAGTTTTAATTGATCAAATCCTTTTGATGATGGTGTAAGCTGTAGCAATTTATAGCTGAAACATCATGGTACTTCATGTGTTTTGGTACAAGAAGTCAGATTTTCTAGGTCTAATCAATCATTAGGTTCGAAGTTCAAAGCCACATTCCAATTGTTTTGGTTTTATAACCAGGTAGTATCGCTATCGAACACTGTTGCTTATAACGGATTATATCCACCTATCAGTCAGCCTATGATTTTAGATAAATATACTTCGGTCAAATCTTCCATAACGTCAGTACAGGAAGATGAAGTTTGCCGATCAAGTGGTAATGGAGTTAATATTGTAGTAGTATCATTTATAATCAGGTTAACTGTAGACATTATGGTTCAAAAGGTATTAAACTGAAATGGGAGCCCAAGATTTAGAGGGAGCTAAATGCGTAGTGCATCTGTTATAATGTGATCAATTTTGAGCAATGTTACCTTACAGATATTACTGTCAAGGGTTAACTTGATAATTTGAAGTAAATTTAGCATTGGTTCTTATCTTTATATTCTAGTATTCCACTTGATAATTGTCTGGACTGTATTTGTAGTCCACCTGAAGATGATCATGCTCTGTTGAATAGATATCCTTTAAGCACCAATTTAATTATGTAGTCGCTCAAACTGTGATTCAATTCCACTTGGTTCACATTCAGAGGGATGCTATGCTAACGGTGACAGCGAGATATCCCGTGTTACTGATAGCAGCAAATTAATTTCACACACAAGATATTACATTTTCACCACAAAAATAAACAGCGTATCTGTCTTCGATATGTTGATGGTGCATTTAAAAAACCTTCTTAAGAGTCTTTTTTAAGAAGGTAAATACTTTTTAAAGCACATCAAAATACAAATTTACATAGTGAGCTACAATCTTGTCGAGTTAAGAGGAACTTAATTAGAACCCGTAATCTCACTTATCGTAAACCAACACACTCCAATCGGTATATAAAATTCACTCTGGACATCCTTTCAATGAGAGAATTTCCCTCTGTCAATTGGTTTAACAGAGCGATCAGAATTATTACATCAGACAGCGATAGAGAAGAAGAGATGAAAAATATGATAAACTTCAAAGTTACTAACTTTTTGATTAGCATTGTTAAAATATTTATAAACGTTGTATTCCTTTGTTAAACATAGGTTATCGTAGTCGTTTTACACCATCTTCATGCAATGTTTGACCGAAGAACTGCAAGAAGTTATCGAACTACATACGTAATTGTCTGTAAAACAATAAGTATTACTTATGATTCTTTGGGTACAGTAAAAGATCCCAATCACCTCTGCTCAAAACTATGTTTGTACATTAGGTTGTGTCGATTTCGATGCTTTCTATATTGAAGAATAGTGGAATTTTGTTTTGTGCTAAAAAAGTGTTTAATATGCACAAAATGACCACATAATAGTCATGTAGAATTTTATAAGTTACACATAAAATCAGCATTTTCAGTAGATGCTATTTTCAACAATAGCATCAAAATAGTTTAAAAAGGCCTCATAAGCTATCAAGTGAGCAAGCAGCTGAGATTTTTATGTTTCGCTAGACACAACTACGCTAAATAGGAAAAGAAGGCTTTTTAATTTATTTTAAGCAGTCACTTATTTAACCCATGCCAAAATCCTCCCTTTTACATTACCAAAACTAATCCACTTGGATCTTTCTACGTAAATTTACCTCACCTTCAGTATTCATAGTACTTAGAATGGCTTTTGTTTTCGACATTGTAGTTAATATTTGATTTGACTAATTCCTAAACAGTTTTTAAACGCGTATGAATTCAATGAAGTTGTCTATGCAATCTCTGAAGAAGCGACCACGAAACATTAGAAATCAAATGTTTCTACGCATTTTTATTTTAGAAATACTTGATTATTAATTATAATGAATCCAATTCAATCCTAAATTTATATTGGATTATCAAGTCAACCCTTGGTAATAATATTTATTTAAATCAGTTTTATTTTATGAGATACATTTTTCACACCATCATTAGACCTCGAAATATTAATCGAATCTGAGAGTATACCTCTGTATTAAATGACTTCGTAAATTGCATTGAATTACTTGGTGTATACAGATGTCAAATATTTGTCTTCCTTAAATTTAAAAACCTAAAAATAATTTACCCCGTTTTCTGTCTTTTTTCGTTCCTTACTTTCATTTGTTCTGTTGGCTTACTCCGACTATAAATTTCTATAATTTGTATTAGTCCGAAATTTTAACAAAATTATTAGTGAACCTTTGTAATTTTTTGCTCAAGTTACATGAAGCACGTGGAACTTACGAATTACCGGAACATAAAATGTAGAAATAGTTTTTTTGTACCAGTAATCCCATTATGCTCAAGTTTCGTTGATAGGATGTAGAAGATTAATACATGATTATAAATTGTCTTATAAGTGTATTTTGCGTTTATGTCTACTTAGGGATTTATAGTATTATTGCACATGTCTTCCTCAAATTTGCCTTATCAATCTGATCTGCCTTTCCCACATAGAGAACGTTCACAAGATATACACACACCCACACATGCCTAATGCTCTTTGTTATCGATCGTTTAGATCATTTAAGAAGTGAATTAAATAAACTTCTTTCCATGCATCTCAATCTGTCTCTTCAAAATTGTCATTTGAATGACATAAAGCATGGAAACTTACAGTCTACTTGGAAAATACATGCAAACTGGCTAAACATTTCGTTAGGTTTGGTAACAAAAAGTAGAAGTGTTTAGTATGTTGTAACTTAAAATGCTTTCAGAATTAATTTCACTCCTTGCTAGCTGAAAAATCATACCTATGTACACGAAATAAACATATATACCTTCGGTTATCTAACAAGTCGTCAAGCCATTTAAATTTCTTGAATTTAAGTCAGAATTTAGACACTTGCTTCAGTTTATTTGAATAGCTTAGGTACATACCATATACCAAAGCCTGTGTAATTATAAACTTATCTAAATTCAAGGACTTAGTGGTCGTTATGGTTGTCATGACAGGAGGGGGCTTGGTTTTCTGGTATTTTTGTTCATCTCACAGCATGAAGAATGATCAATTAATATTTCTCGGCCTGACATATAAGGTATGCAACTGGCCTATTAGAATAAATTGTATTAAGTGTCCAAACCGCAGTTGTTAAAATTAATCGACAACTAAAACCATATTTATCTTTATGTGGGGTGTGAGATTTAATCGGTGTAGACATTTTCTAACTTAGTAATCTAATCAGCCATATCCAACGGTAAGTGTCTAAGTATTAGTTCAAGTGAATCCTAATTGTGTCTTAATCGTGTGAAAAAGTCTCATATAACCAGAGCCAACCCGAATACAATGAGTTCAGAATATCCGAATTCTAATTCATATTAATTCTAAATCTATTTGTATTACTTGCCAAAATACCTTATAACTAATCTCATTGTTTTGATATTTACTCTAAAAGATACACTAACCATATTTCTAATACTGAGGTTTTAACTCCTCGTACTTAGATGTAAGCAATGCCGTGATTTGACTAGCTTCCATGTCAACCTTGAAAAAGTTCGTATGCTTGAAATCTTTTAGTATCTGCTAGTACTATATATTTATACATCGATTTGTCTAGGGATAAGCTTTACATCTTTAGTCTTAATATATGTATGATACCAAATTACAGCATTTTAATGGGCTAAACAGTGTATCAACGTAACTTCCCACGATTAAAAGTTAGTTAACATAATTCTTGATTTATAGTAGTATGAGTTTCTACTACTGTTATACCTAACTTAATTAGTCGATACGTTTCCAATTACCACCGAGAACTCAGGTAATAACAATAATAATCCTATTGGTCTACTTATTCATTTGCTGATTTGTATTAAGAGAATCTTGTTTGTTTTTAAAGCGTAACAATTTTGAGCACTGTTTGGGTAACACGGTTTTTTTTGCATAAATTTTACTATTTAACACCAAACCTTTTTTTTTTTGAAAGTTCCTATTTTCAGTTATTTACTTATAAATTTCTACAGTCTGTAAATCATAATTTCTATCATATTTAGGCTACTTTGACTAGTCCAAGTGTTCTACTACGTTGTGTTGCTGGTGAATGCCTTGGAAGACTTGCACAAGTTGTTGGTGAATCTGGATTTTTAGCAGAATTAGCTCAACAAATCTTCGAACGTTTACGTGCTATACGCAATCCAATTGCCAGAGCAGGTCATTGTTTAGCTATCGGTTGTTTACATCGTTACGTTGGTGGTCTGGCATCTGGACAACATTTAAGTTCGAGTGTTGGTATATTATTAGCTATTGCACAAGATTCTAGTGTCCCTGAAGTGCAAGTTTGGGCGTTACATGCTCTTGCATTAGTTGCAGACTCAGGTGGCCCAATATTTAGAGAGTATGTTGAACCAAGCCTAAATTTAGTGCTGCAGTTACTATTGAAATCACCAAGTGCGATGCACGAAATCCAAAGAAGTCTCGGGCGTTTGTTTGCTGCTTTAATTACTACCTTAGGACCTGAATTACGTGGTAAGTAACCTTACTTTATATTGCACAATTTACTTTATATTAAGAAAGTATGAAATTGTTATAACTTGCTCTCGTTTGTCATTAGTGGTATTTCCTCTACTTGAAAGCAGTATTCATCTCTATAGACCGATTGATTCTGTGGTAGTGTTTATTACTTAAAGAAATACCCTGAAAGTACACTAACTTTTTGAAGGCTCTCTCTCGAGCACTTCTAGTCGATACAGAGCTTATTGCGAGCTGTCATCAGAATTGTCAACCACAAATTATTTTTCTCAGGATCATTCCTTATTCCCCTTCTCATTCTATAATTTAGTCATAGGTGTCCTACAAATTACACTCTTCAGCTAACTTTCCAGAGATTGATCTCCTACCAAGAGGCCTATTTGTCGACTTAAAATATGTTGACGGTTTACTCCTATTTAGTGAAAATATTTAGTCTCATCAGCACCTTAAGTCATAGTGTAGGCAAATTTGGATGTATTTATCTTCGTCTAGATGGAAAATGTTACCTCAGCAGTGGTCTACACTATTGTCTCGATTGATTAAAGTGAGTGGGTAGTTGAGTGCGTTGACTATTTCACTGATCTTGGAGGTCTAATCAACTTTGGGTCGGTGTCTGACGAAATAGCAGCACGGGTTCAAAATGTTCGTTTGGTTGTTGCTAGCTTACGCCACTTACAGCATAGGCGAGATATTCGTATGCTAACCAAATAATTAGTAAGCTTCATGCATTTAATCCTAATTACCTTCAAACCATTAATGTTGTGGAATAAACGAATAAGCAATAATGAGTCTAGGCACTGATTACTAAAGAAAGATGGCAAATCGACTGATGTGCAGGTTAATTTTCATCGACTGAGGTGGTTGATACATATAATATGTATGCCAAATTATCGCCTACCTGGACACGCAGTGTTGGCTGTCGTTGAAGTAGGATTAAATAAACTAGGGTTGACCATGCCAAAACGAGTCAAAACTTCATGAAGTCGTTGACTGCTGGTATGAACGACGTGGATACGGACTACTTGGTTCGATGGTTAGGGGGGGGGAGTATACTCAGTAATCGCAATCAACTCTATAAGGCATTGAGCGATATGCCTCAGAATCAGTGTATTTAATTATCCTTGTTTGTATGCCTTTACACTCGTTTTTATTCAACTATATTTTGGTGATAATGTTGTTAATTTGATGTTGTTATGATAACATAGTATGGCAACTTGAGTTAATGCACTCGTTTGCCGGACTTTAGGTTGCTGTGATATTCCTCATGTATAGTTGCTCTTTCCACATCTGTTCAAATTATTGTCAGAGGTCTGTGTTTTGCAATTATATATATATATATATATATATATATATATATATATATATATATATATATATATATATATATATAGTTATGATTTATCTATTTTAAAGATAATTTTAAAGACGTATAATTTCCAGTGTTCATTCTGAAAGCTTTTTCTCGAATATATTGCGTAAGCTGGATGTACCTTCTTCTCATTGTTGATGTTAATAGTGGAATTTGAAAGCAGTACTTATTACTTCAAATCCCTGACTCATCATCCGTTGTTTTTTTTAAGAGAAGTTGATTTGTATATGCTATTATTATAGATATCTGGAGTATCAGCTTTGTTCTACGGCAATTATTTTAGCTTAAGATAATAATTTTTAGACACGTGTCTATTTTTAGTATTTCCTTTTATCTTACCATTCTATTAATTAAATAGTACTTTCATATCACTTCAAATTAGGTACAAGTGCTTGCATATCTTCCGTTCGACACTCATGTTTATTATGTTGTACGATTATGCGTGATTCATCTGATCCCCTGCTGCAAGCTGAAGGCATAGCCTGTTTACAACAATTACATGTGTTTGCTCCGATGCACGTCAAATTAGCGGGTTTAGTTCCTGAATTGCAGGTTAGGTTTTTTTGCTTTTCTATGAATTTGCTGTATTTGTTTTATCCATATGTGTTGTTACATTCTACATACGCAGTACTCTTTTTTTTTAAGTAATGTATGCAACATAGTTTTTCAGTCTAAGGTGTGTTTATTCCTAAATGTAAACATGTAAGTTTAATTACATAGTCCTGATACTAATTTATTAAGATTTAAATCTTCAGATCATTTGCTTCATTGTTATGACGTGGTCATTCGATCAATTACTTGATATGACCTTGTATTTTCCAATACGGTGAGCACTACCAACACCTTACTCCTACGTCTGCCCTGTAAGTAAGACTTCTAAGAGTACATCTATGACGAAATTTAATAAAAAGGAGCAACCCTGACGAACCCTACTTGAGGATGAAATTTCTCGTGACAATACGCCATATGCTCTTACTCGACCGGTAGTGACCGAGTTGACAGCCTTTATAAGGTTTGTAAACTTTCAAGGTACACTTTTTAATGACAAACACTGCCACAGGACTTCCTGAAAGTGTTCTGCCTATACTTCTAATCTTCTAGACTGACTGTGAATCATAGACCCATCTTTTTCTGAGATAATTTCACTAACCGCCGATTTCTTACTACCGGTGTTTGTTCTTGATAAGTTGGAAGAGCTGTCTACTATTGCTTACCGCCGCTGATGCTTCGATCTCATATGCTTTTGTTGCCCATCACTGTTCACGATACTTATGCAAACTCTGTCGGTCTACGTTTTAGTTGTCGTCGATCTTCATCATTCTCCGAGCTTGCTGGAATAAGTTTTCGAGCCTCCATCAGTTCACTAGAAGTTACAGAGATCCAATGGTCTTTTATAACTTTTGGGTTGTAGTTAGATGCAGATAACGCTGCTGCGTTTACACCTGCTTTAAAATCGTTCCAAGCTGTTTCGGGATGAGCCTATTGGTTGTGGGCAATTAAATGCTTGGCCAAGCCATTTCCAAAGCAATCGTTGTATTTTAAGTCTTGAATTGATATCTGAGGGGTTTGCCTGATGTGACCTTTCGGTGACCAGTAAAATGCATAGAAATACGTGCTCTCACTAGGTCGTGGTCAGAATCTGAACATGTGCCCCAGAAAGGGCAGCAGTCCTATATACAGTTTCTCCAACGATAGCTTACGCCGATGTGGTCGATTTGCGTCCATCGTTGTGTAGCTAACGGAGGTCACTAAGTTAGACAATGTCTCTCTTTATGCTTAAGGTTGGTACTAGCTAAAACTAAACGGTGGTCTGAACATGATTGGATCAGTCGTTCTCCGTTATTCGTTCGCTGGACTGGTATGCCGAGTGACCCCACCTAAGTGTTTTTCAGCCTGATTTAGCCTACCAACTTGGACATCAAAATCCCTGATTTAATTACTATGTCTGGGCGCTTAGCTTTCTGAAGGAGGCTGAAGAACTTCATATTGAACTCATCTTTCACTCCATCTCTACTGCAGTTGGTGGAGGCATATGCAGAGATGACAAAAAGCATCGACTCATGTCCCTATCTTTCCGAGTTCGTACTTTGCAATTTAGGCCGACAGCTTATAATCGAGAAGTGCCTGTTTTGCCCGTAAGCTTAGTCCTATATCTACACCAGCAAGGCAACGTGAACCTGTTGTGGGGTCTCCAGATAAGCAAAGAGTGATTTGTGCTGATCCTCTGCCTTGGTTGGGTGAGTTCAAACGGATGATCATGCTGGGGTCCTGTATGTGTTTCGGAGACACAGCATACATCAATTACAAGAGATTCTAGTGTTTTAGCAAAGCAGCTTGTTGACCTATTTGACACAACGTACGTACGTTAAAAGCTCCAACATGAAGTTTAGAGCGTGATTTTAGGAGACCTGGTATGCTATTTTTGGAACTCGAACAACCAGTACAAGTAGCACGCATGGAAGTTGTAGTGCTAGAAGTGCAAATAGTAGAAACCAGTTGAAACTATTGTCATCGGTGATAACTGTCTCACTACTAACAAGTCTAAACTCCACCAGTCACTACTTGTCACAGCTTCAGTCATCTAAAACTTAATACCAATCTCGACAAACCACCTCAATTAAATTAACAATTAATGTATTACACTGGAGGATAGAGCGAAAGAGGCATAACAGAATGAAAGTGAAATGTTTGCTTTACACACAGCTGAAGTAATTGAAATAATCTACCGATAAACAGTCCCGGAAGTTAATCAATCTTCCTTAGGTTCTCGATATATCATTCATCTAGTTGTTCGCAGAATTGTATACAACTTGTGTGTGCATTTTTATTAGACGAAGTATGAAACGAACATTAGGAAGTGTTGGCCGACAATTTTGCATTCTTGAAAGATACACTTAACTTGCATCGATTGTAGTCGGAACTAGAAACTGGAGGGACAAATTATTAATCTACTGCAAGTTTTTTTAATCTTTATGTGCTCTTGATCGTCATTGTTTGAATTTTTATATTTAACAATTCCGAAGAGTTCTTTTGTAGAGTGGATAAACCGCATGAGATAGTGTCTCAGCGGTTGAAGAAGTCAAGTTCTTCACCATCTACTTCATTTTAGGAAGCTTAGTATTGCCGCTAGCCCTCTTACTTAGAGTAAGACTTGAAGTCTAATGCACGATTCTGTACCTAGGGTATTAGTTAGAAATGAATATTGAATGCTAATTTTGCATGATGTGTCGTGCGTATATTCATATTTGGGCTTGCGCAGCCAGTAAAATACTACAGACTGTAAATTAATGTTATGTTAAATTAGTCTGATCAGACGAAACTATTAGTATTTACATTGCTACGTCGTGCATTCTATTTTTCGAATATGAACGGTATTGTCCTCTTTGAACACTTGATTTCCATTAAAAAGTACTATTATGTCTTTTCTCTTAACCCCCATCTCACTGTTATACGTTTATTTAAATCGTATTAATTATCATCATTTATGTCTTTTACTTCTTCAATTGTGTCTTTTTCCATAAAAACTTTAACTTGGCATTATTTTTCCCCCAAAAGACTATGTTATTATTCAATACCCATGATGTATACAAACATCTTTTATCTAGGTTTCATCTGTTATTCCTTAAGCGTAGTTGATTGTTTTTCCTTCTTATTTGCGAATTTCGGTGGTTTTAATTTCATCTAAAATGTATTCGGTTTCATTTTTGTTCTTTTTTTCAGACCAGTGTGATTAGTTCTCATTTGGTTCTGAGACGTGCAGCATTATCATGCTTAAGACAGTTAAGTCAGAAGGAGGCATTGGACTTGTATGGATGTATGACCCAGGTTGATTCACCAGAAAAAGCACTTTCTCCAGTTCACTCTTCATCTTTATTTTCAACTGTCTCCAATAAAAGTGCTGTTAGTAATAGTAGCCTATCAAAATCAATGATTGTTCCTACTACAAAATTAGAAACACAATTGTTTAGTCTACTTGATGTTGAAATGGACTACCAATTACGACGAGACATTGAGGATACGCTCATTGGAATGTTACATGCAACTGGTACCTCACAACTGTTCCATTGGTTTGAACTATTAAAAGAAGTATTACAGGTAATTTGCAAATGTAGTCTCTTATTGACTATACCCGTTTGGCTTTCATCATATTTTTGAAGAATCGCACATTATTATGGTAGTTGTTTGGTCTTCTTTGGGTATGATAGTTGAAATGGTGAATACTTCAGAAAGAATACTCATTCCTTAACATTGCTTCTTAGTGATACGAATAACTTTTACGGTAGTGAGCCAACTTCATGTAGTATGATCTCTGAATTGCACTAGCTTCGTTGTTTATTGAATTGGAAGTCGTTTAAAGTGTGCAATGTTCGGATACAAACATTTCATTTATGTAGTTGCAGCGACGAAATTTAAAGCATATAACCTGTTAGTATATTCAAAGTAAAAATTAATCTATCAGAAAGTAACCTAGTTCACTTTGGTAATTATAAACGTTAGGTTTGAACTACAAATCATTAACAAAACGAAAAATAGGTAAGTTGATGCTTTCCTAGAAGTATCGCATTTTTTCGAAATTTATCAAGTAGGATTGTTACGTGGGTTTTTCATCCTCGTTTCAGATTACTTATCAATATATGTGGAATAAATCATGGGACTTTAAAGTTGCTCAAGTGTAAATTTTAATTGAAGACTATCCTAATTGATCAGTTATTTATCAGCTAATCTCACTGTTCTTATTTAAAATAATGAAATATTAGTTTAGGATATCAACCTTGTGATATGAGTAAGCCATACCACCAACTTTGGACGATTTTTCATCCAATCAGTAAACAAAGCCTGGTTATAGTCCAAACCAAAAAAAACGATAATTTAAACAATTTTGACATGAATAATGAACTTTTTCATTTCGGAAATTAAACCACTGGCTTGAAATTCAAGAAATGTTAAATAACGAAACTAATCGCTGTAGATTTCAAAGGCCCTTTTTGGCAGAAATTAGTGGCTAAGCTGAGCATATATAGCTTCTACGGTGTTTGTTTGGGTTTGTGGCTTATTGGTTTTAGGATTAGAGTTAAATTCATGATTTAAGCTTATGAGTGGTATTAAGGTTATACAATAGAAACAACTTTAAACTCAAGAAATATATCCATCCTTCATTTTAACAAAATTCGTTTTGTTGTCACAGTAGACATTGTTTTATGTATTTCAAACGTAGTATGTGAGTATGAGTCAATTTTGCTGAGCTCTACATATGGTGTGGGCTAGTCAATATAAGCACATCGATTGATGACGTGGATTTTCATCATTGGAGTTAGTATGAATACATATTCCATGTGTCAAACTACTGATCTCCTAGACGCACAACGTTATCTGTTGTTGAAGTAGGATGTAAAAAAACTAAGGGTGGCCAAAATGTGTCATCACTCCATGAAATGGATGGCTTCTGAGCCACATGACTATGAGTCGTGCATATGAATTCACTGTTTAATTTCGTGTAGATCTCGAGTTCCATGATCCTTCTTTGTATACCCTTGACTCGTTATTGTTGAAATACCTTTCAATGATAATCTTGTCAATTTGATATTATTGTGATAGTGTGGTGGATACTACTTATAAGTCATCAATAAGTAGTAGGTAGCAGAGCGTCAAAGAAAATCGGGAAGAATCAGTAAACAGCAGACGAGACGAGTTGCGAGAGGGCAAGAGGTGAAGCATGATCGAAATACAGAGGACAATCGAGAACAACCAAGAGAAGCAGGCTGATAAACGATACAGTCCAGACAACGTGGAGGATGTGCAAATTGATGCTTGGAACTAATGTATGTAATATTTTATGACCTACTCTGTTTTCGCCTAATAAACATTGCTTACCCAATTGTTGTTCTTCACAATTGGTGTCGCTGCCTCGGTACGAGATGAAGATTCCGTGGCCACAGCAGTTCGAGGACGGGGACGTCGGGGCGTTCCTTCGGCAATTCGAAGCCGTCACAGAGCTGGTTGGCGTCCGAGGACAGAAGGCGAAGGTGACGATCCTCGGTACCCTGCTGTGGGGTCGTGCGAAGGCGGTGCTTCGACGACGTGGAGCTGGCTGGCGGCGGGGCTACGTGGGAGGAGGTGGTGGCCAGGTTGGTGTCTGAATTCGACAGTCCGGCGGATAGGGAGTTGGCGTTGCAGCAGTTCATGGCCGTGCGTCTGACCCCGGACGGCGATCCGTCGGTGTCGGCCACCACTCTGACGAGTTTGCTGCGTCGTGCGTTGCCATCGTTGGACGACGATCCGAGACAGCAGCTCCTGACATCCCAGTTCTTAGGAGTGTGTCCCTGGTGACGTAGCGAGACAGCTTCGACTGGCGCATGCCGTGCAGCCATTGGATGTGATGGAGATGGCTCGAATGTGCAGACAGCTAGTGAGCACTTCGGTATCTTCGTTAACCGAAGACAGCAGGACGGCGATAATGGAGAAACGGATCGCCGAGCTGTAGGAGAAAGTCGCGGCGGTACGAATCCGGGCGGAGAAGGGGAGTAGGTGCTTTCAGTGTGGAGAG
The DNA here is from genome assembly GCA_025215515.1 of Schistosoma japonicum. NCBI lineage: Eukaryota > Metazoa > Platyhelminthes > Trematoda > Strigeidida > Schistosomatidae > Schistosoma > Schistosoma japonicum. The sequence continues at coordinate 32,295,790 of CM046062.1, read as the reverse complement.
CTCGGACATTACAGAAGAAACTGCCCGAGGAATCGAGGATTTAGACATTTTAAACGTTATACACAGCCTTCTCTCTTTGAAACGTCTTTCCGGGTTGTAGGGTTGGTTAACAAGGGTGCGTTGTATACAAGAGTTCGTATAAATGGAAGAGTACTGGTTTGTCTAGTTGATACGGGCGCGGCTATATCCTTAATAGATGTAGGATTGTGTCGGGAGATCAGGGCGTGTTCACTTGCAGTACAAACAGTGAGCGGGCATGCACTGAAAATTTTAGGAGTGTCAGACTATTGTGTCGAAGTCGGAGATCGCGTCGTACGATATCCATTTGTAGTAACTAAAGACATACAGCAAACAATACTGGGGGCAGACTTCCTTAGAGAGGTGGAGGCGGTAATCGACACAAAGAACAAGACAGTAAACACATAGTATGGGTATTTTCAGAGTACATGAGAACAGCGAGATAGCTAAGACACAAGCCGCGATCCTACCGCAAGAGAACATAGAAAATATCAATAAGGTAATAGCAAAGTACGGAAGTCTGTTCACCGACGACGGAGAGGCCTATGGTTATTGTGATAAGGTGACGCATGAAATCCCCGTAAACAGTCGTAAGAAGACAACGTTCCACACACGCCGAATACCAGTTCATCTAGAGACGGAAGTAAATCGCCAAGTGGAAGAGATGATGCGGGACGGAATAATTGAAGAGGCTGATAGCCGTTACAACTCACCTGTGCTGCTAGTAAAGAAATCCAATGGAAAATACAGATTCTGCGTCGATTTCAGAGAGCTAAACAGCATAACTGAGTTGAAGCCAAGCCCAATGCCAACTGTAGCCGAAACCCTGGATCGTTTACAACAAGCAAAGTTGTTTACTGTACTGGACCTCAGGTCAGGGTATTGGCAGCTACCGATTAAAGCGGATGACAGGTACAAGACAGCCTTCACTGTGGGTCACAAACAGTACCAGTTTAGAAGAATGCCATTTGGGCTGGCGGGAGCGCCATTCACATTTAGAAGATTAATGAACTTATTGTTACGAAATCTTGAGAATGTGGAGGTGTACGGGGACGATTTGGTGGTTTACAGTAAAACAGAGAGAGACCACGCAAGACATCTAGAAGCAGTACTCAAACGAATCGAGGAATTTGGGTTGCGCATCAATAAGAAGAAGTCACAGATAGCCAAATGTAACGTCACACTGCTGGGGTATAAAGTAGGAGATGGTGAAATGAAGCCGTTACCCGAGAAAATTTCGACGATCCAGAATATAACGGCACCCACTTCGAAAAGGAAACTCAGGTAGTTTATAGGAAGAGCAGCATTTTACAGCCGCTTTATAAAGAGCTTTAATGAGATCGCTGCACCACTATATAAACTACTAAGCAGTGGAAAATTTATATGGACAGAGGAGGCTCAGAAAACCTTTGATCAGAATCAAGCAGCTATTAAACGCAAAGCAGATGACATTGAGACTTCCGGTCCGTGGAAAACAGTTCACAGTGGCCACAGATGCCAGTGATTTTGGCATTGGTGCAGTACTTCGGCAGGATGACGGCGTAGTGGAATATGCCATCCGCGTTTTAACACCAACGGAACAGAAGTACTCGACTATCGAGAAAGAGTGTCTAGCGATCGTTTTGGCAGTAGATAAGTAAAGACCGTATCTGCTAGGCCAGCCATTTCACATCGAGACCGACCACAAGCCACTACAGTGGTTGAAGACAGCAAGAGACCCCCGAGGAAAATTGTCACGATGGACACTACTCCTGCAAGAATATGATTTCACGATTGGTCACATACCAGGAAGCCGAAACGTAATAGCTGACGCTAGCCTACCGGAAGTAGCCTGTGGAGTCAATAGAGTGCAAACAGACCTAGAAATACTACTTCATTGCCAGAAAGCAGATCCAACGCTTAGGACGGGGAATCGAGCGTTAACTGAAGCAGTGGATGACGAATCAATGCACTTTAGCAGAGAGGTAAAGACGTTGTTAAGCCAAAAGGACAGATTAAGATTAAATGCAGCTGGAGTGTTAACGTGGAAAGACTACGATGGAAGCTGGATACCTGTGATTCCAAAGCCATTACGACATGAACTAATCAGCGAATGCCACCAATTAGCACACACAGGTGTCGCAAGAACCACTGACCTCCTGAGACAGAGTGCTTACTGGCCAGGAATGCAAGAAGACGTGATGAGATACGTCCTCGCCTGCCCCCAATGTCAGTTAATGAAAGGGGATAAATGCATACGCACTTCGTTACAGCCCATTCCCGTAACGACAGTAGGCGATCTGTGGTCAGTGGACGTAATGGGTCCATTTCCCCAGACATCGAGCGGTAACCAGTACGTGTTGGTGATGACCGAGCATGCTACGCGTTGGGTAGAGGCTGTGGCGATTCCTGATCAACGAGGAAAGACGGTGACCGAAGCAGTGATGCGGCACATCGTGGCCGACCACGGCGTCCCGAGAATGATATTGACCGACCAGGGTCCATGTTTCGAGAGTGAGGAGTTCACATCTCGCCTTGGGCAGTTAGGTATCAAAAGAGTCAGAACAACACCGTATCATCCTCAGACCAACGGACTAACTGAACGAAATAATCACACTCTAAAAGAGTGGTTGGCAGCAAAGGGGGGTAACTGGGAGACGGAATTACCGATGATATTATTAGCACATCGAGCCTCGAATCAAGAAACAACAAAAAAGTCGTCATTTCAGCTGATGTACGGAAGGAGACCACGACTTCCAGGCAGCAACATCGCCTGGCCTCAGCCACGATAGTGGAATGATAGGAAATGGAAGGAAGAGCGGAAACAAGCGGTGGAAAACATACAACGGAAACAGGAAATGGATGTTAAACGATCAGAACAGCATCAGGGGAATCAGCTGAGACACTTTTCAGTAGGAGATCTGGTGAAGTGTTGAGGATGGAGGAGCATAACGGGTAGTGGACTAGGCTCGAAGAAAGTACTCCCCAATTGGGAGGGCCCGTATACAGTCATCGCTCGGCGTGGACCGGTATACACCATCAAGAAGGACAACAAAGAGAAGCGTGTAAACATAAGTCAATTGCAAAGATGGATATGTTGGAATGATGGGGCGAATACGCAGAAACAACCAGCAACCACAGAGGCACGAAGGTCGGCGCGCATACGAGCGCAGCAGTTAAATGGAGGGGCGAGTGTGGTGAATACTACTTATAAGTCATCAATAAGTAGTAGGTAGCAAAGCGTCAAAGAAAATCGGGAAGAATCAGTAAACAGCAGACGAGACGAGTTGCGAGAGGGCAAGAGGTGAAGCATGATCGAAATACAGAGGACAATCGAGAACAACCAAGAGAAGCAGGCTGATAAACGATACAGTCCAGACAACGTGGAGGATGTGCAAATTGATGCTTGGAACTAATGTATGTAATATTTTATGACCTACTCTGTTTTCGCCTAATAAACATTGCTTACCCAATTGTTGTTCTTCACAATAGTAGTATGGCAACTCAAATTAATGTACATATTTGCCAGGCCTTAAGTTTTTCTTGTGACTGAATGGGTTGTCATTATTTCTTTAATTTCGTAATAAAATTGAAGATGATATGTCTCTAACCTGATTGGCTTTGCAGTGTAATTTACTGCTACTAGCCTTGTTATACGACCATCCTGTTATGTATTTTCTTGTTTGTTTATTTATGTCACACTAGTCTTTCAGGAAATAAATAACTGCTGAAAAACGGATAGCGATTTTTTTTTCCTTTTTTTTCTTCTTAGTCCGATTGCTGATTGATTTTCTCCTTAAAATGAATTTTTTTCATTTGAGGGTTTGTTAATTTTTGTGTTAATTTACTAATTTGTTAACTTTTTTCAACTTGAGACAATTACGTTTTGATACTGTTGTTGTTATAATGTACATTTGAAAAATGTTTGGCTGAAAACTTTGATTTGTCCGCAACGTTTTTAACTAAAGTGTAATTCGTAGGTTTAAAAGTTTTCGACTGTTCTGCTACCTTGAAACGTGATAATAATGTAAAGAAGTTTTTTTTAAAACCAATTTTTTACGAATTTGCATAAGTGATCTACTTTCTCCCAAATATTTTGCTAACATGTTTACACACAAGTAGATGTAAGAATATACTGCTAATCCTTTCATCTATTTTCATCCATTCGATCTTTAAGCCTTTTTGTTCATTGTTATCGATACTATCGGGATACAGCAAGGGAAGAATTCATATTTAGAGTTTGATAATTAAAAGATGGATTTCTTTTATCACTGACTTATCTCTTCACTATTTCTCAAGATAACAATCAGCACAAATTACTTATAATGTCGTTTATCATAAATATACATTTCTTTAGACAGAATTTCTGTAACTGATCAGTGGTAATAACTAACTATTAAACTCTTAAATTTAGTGGAATTTATACTATTAACCATTGAATATTGGCTTAGCAGTCTAAGGGTGAAGTACTTACTACGGGTGTGAGGCTCTCTGATCTTGATTCTCGTTTGGAACACCGATACGTACTACAGTTGAGTCCCATATTAAGACGAAACAGTTATCACGTGCTGTTTGATCTTCATTACTTACCTGACCCAGGTTTTTCACTAATTTTCCAGAAGTTGATAAAACGTGTTTTTTGAAATCTTTTCAAACATTATGAAAATTGTTGACAGTAGATTTTTTTTACTGAATTTATTTGATTATGGGTCTTGCTAATACTAGTAATTACAGTTGTTTGATAGATCAAAGTATCGTATTTCATCCTATAACTACTAACTGTCTAGGAATTCCAATTTTAAACTTCTATATATATAACTAGTTTTTAGTGAATTTAAATATCTCAATTTAGGCCGATTACCTCTAGTCTCCTATGATCACATGTATACATCCTGTTTTCCTTGACTATGCTTTCACCTGTCAATATATATATATATATATATATATATATATATATATATATATATATATATATATATACATTTATAAAACAACTGTAACAATAAAAAAACTATAAAATGGGGGTGGGGAATGTGTAGTTATACCAAAATCAATCTGTACCACCAATATCTGTTTGACTTCATGTTATTTAGTTTCACTACTGATTCGCTTTATATAAACTATGTAGGTAGATTTTTGTCGATTGTTGCTTCATTTTTTAAAATTTCAATTGTTTAGTTTCGTCATTTTGAATTTTTTGACCAATTTCTTTAAATTATTGCAACTGATATCTCACTTTAGGGTAGGTATTGGTTCTTTCTATTCAGAACAAAATTTTATTAACTATTCATTGTTTTATTATTTCACAAATAAGTCTACTTACGAATACAAGCATTTGCATTAATTATTTTATGTCAGTGTATCTCTCATGAAATCAGTGTAACTCATTTACAAATTTTAGTTCCATATGTTTGTTTGCTTTATTCTATAGCTAGTGGTCCTATTCAGTTGTTTAAATTAATTTTATTTGGATATTGTTTGGACCTCCACTCTATGAATCGAAATCAGTGTACTTTAATTGTAAAAATTATCATCCATAAATTTACTGTGTGATTTCTCTTTCTTGGAAAATATTTACTTGTTGAACGTTGCCAAGGATAAAGTGTACATTATTCTAATGTTCTAGTGTGAGACAAGACTTACGCATTCTTTTCCATATTGAAAATCGTGAACAAAACCAACCTCCAGTGTATCTGAGTTTACTTTAATTTATACAACTTTATTGTCGTATTATATATATATATATATATATATATATATATATATATATATATATTTATTTATTTATTTATTTATTTATTTATTTATTTATTTATTTATTTATTTTTTTCGTAGGTTTCCACTACATTGAAAACTGATTTAGCCGATAGTAGTAGTGTTAGTTTCACAAATCCTGGGCAAAATCCGCCGAATATAAATGAATCAAGCTCAATTGGTGATAAAGCCTTCTCAGTCGTAAATAATAGTGTAGACATTTCTGAACGAAGTAGCCGAGGAGGCGATGAAAGTAGTGGTATTGAGTCAGATGACGTTGAATGTGAAGATGCTGATATCAATTTTAAGCCAAAACAATCCAATCAAGAGAACAATCAATTATTCAGTCTTAAAATAATGGCCAGGTTTGTTCATGGTTTTAATACATCTGATTGTGACAATTTTATCCATCTTTTACGCTGGTGTAGCCTTTGCGATTATGCATACACTTCAGGTTAACGACGTGGTATGCACAATATTTAATCACTGCTTCTACGCATATCTTATAAAAGTGTATATTTGACCATACTTATATTTGTTGATAAATGGATAAGCTCATTGTTGTGTATTTCTACTCCATTTCGACAATTTTCCTTTGATTATCGATTTTGATCAATTAGGCTGATCAGATTACTCAAATTGAATGAATTTTCACAAGCTGCTTACCTAACTAACTAATAATTCTGTGCTCAGCATTAATTTTTCTAAAACTTCAGTGATAACTTATGGCATATGAAGTTGATTTAGTTGGTAACAGGGCGATTAACCACCGATGATAGTGTGTTTATGGCACCATATCGTGCAGCTGTTAAAGTTTGGTGCTAAATAAATGGCTGTATGTATTGTGTTCGCGGTAACATATACAACTTGAAATATGGGATTAACTTTTAATAACCAATTCTTAATTTTTTATTATCAGGGCAACTAGTTTCGCGAATTTTCGGCTTAGCATTTAATGCGTTCAATTTTCCACCAATAGGTCATGGATTACGGTCCCACCCCGCCTACTTTAATTTAAGCAGCTGGGCAGTTCCAGTACTCCTAAAGAGTATAATGTGAACCAACGTCTGGTATAAAATATAAATATTTCTATTTTCACTTTTCTTTTCCAGATGTCCAACACGAATATTCGCAATCACCTGTCTGCGTATCCTTATATCTAATTGTGCTAAATTGTGCAACACAACATCAGTGCATGGCTCTTTTCAGCCTGTGGAAACATCGTCTGCAAAGGTCGATGATGCCGTTGATAATGTGATTCGGAATTCCGATCCACTTGCTCATTTCGATCTGGCTAAAGCTAGAGTTCTACGTTCTCAATTGGGAAAATCTGATTGGCTTATTCTCTATTTATCGGATTTAATTCGTATAGCTTTTATGTCAGCTACATCGGATAGTGAACGACTTCGTATTACAGGTTTAAAATTGATGCAAGATGTTATTCATAGATTTTCTTTGGTACCAGATCCGGATTATCCAGGTATTCGTTTACTCTTTCTGATTGATTTTATTATCTGTTACTGTATTCGTGCTATTATAAATCATCAACGGGAAGGTTATTTAGATATCCAGGATTCTTAATTTCTCAATTTATAGGTTTTGCTTAGTTTTTAATGGTTTCTGGATTTTGTTATGACCTTGGGTTGATCGATTCTTAATCATTGAAACCCCATCTAGCGAATAGACACTTATCAGTGGTTGGTATCCGAATAATGTACGATCTTTAATAACGATCCTTTATTTTTAGTCTATTGTCAGCCTATTGTTTGTACGATATTCTTAACTCAGAGCCACAAATGGTAAAACCTATGAATGAGCCAACAACCCAGTAAGAAGGATTACAGACTATTTATTTTATTCACTCGTTTAAATATGTATAATCTTAGAACCTAGAAAGTTATTTGCACTTTTAATGTCAATACATACTAAAACAGTAATGTTAGAAACTTGTTTGGCACAAAATTTATTAGTTATGGGTCATGATTAAGAAATGATATATTAACAGTTAATAGGTCGAATGAGTGGTTAGCACGAGGGAAATATGGAGATTAGAGAAACAAATTGCCTGATACATATACAATCAAAATTTAAAAAATAATCTTATAAAAAGTAGCTCTTAATACAGTCTTTTCTTGACACCCGTTTTAGCAGGTTGATATCAATCAAAGTTGTACATGTTTGCAGCACCCACAATTCCCACTGACCTATTTGGAGTGCAGATGACCTCTCCGGTAACTGAGATATTTAAGTTGATAGATCACTGATTATATCATTTCTGTTAGTATTCCGAATACATCATTTTTTTTAAATAGAATGCCAACAATATAAAGAGATTACAGCAATTAAGCTCACCAATAACTATTACTGAATTTTGAATGCTTTTTTGTGAATTAGTGGATTCGATGACCGAAAATCTATGTGTCTAGTGATCAGTACCTTTTTGGCAAACAGTAATCATGGAAAGTTTTAAGAAAATTAATAAATTCGTTTCTTAACAAAGAACTAGTGTAATGTTTTCCTCAATACTTCAGTGTGACTTTTAGTTTCGAATCAAAGAGTGAAGCTTATATAGTCAACAGTTATATACGTTTGTCGTTAGATTCACTTTGTTATCTGCAGTATTTTCCCCTGGTTTTCATATTTTTCTCTTCGGTATATTGTCATTTAGAATTTGTTTAAAAGTTGGTGTACTAATTTGTAGTGGTCTGTGGTTGACATTTTCCGACTCCCAGTCACTAAGCCTCAGGTCCTAATCCCGTTCCACCTGTTTCAGTTTTGGTAACCAGGTAGTATCATTAGTCTCCACATTTAGAGTATGACTCGAAGTCGAATGCATACATTACTAACTGGTAAGGGAAATAACCTTTGTTATGTATTTGAAAATATGCAGTGCCCTTGATGATTACTAATCACTGTACAGACACGTCTGCCCCGCGACTACCAGTCCCCACGCCGGAATAGAGGAAAAACAAAGATTGATGAGCCAAACAGACAGAATCTGATCGGATCAAATTCTACTTCAATCATGCCTTTATATATACACAAAATCAGAGCACACAGCGAACCAATTAGAAAACTAACATCAATACAGAACTAAGGAAATAGTGGTAGTGAATAAGGACAACTTGTATTCATCTGATCAACTGTAGTCCATAATAAGAGACAATATAATAACAGTAAATATGCTAAACGAGAGGATAGAGTAAGAGGAACGTAACAATAATAGAAATGTAATGTTTACACTACTCACGACCAGAATAAGTGAATTAGTTCTCTAAAACACAGTTCTGGAAGTTTCTCACTCTTCTTTAGTAATCCGACATAACAACCATAGGTTAATAATAATGAACAATCAGTTAATCAAGAACAAATAAGAAAATACGTTGTTTGACTTATACCGTAAACTTTAGACAAGATTTTCGGAGAATAATTTACATAGATGGTAACGATTCAGGAGTGAAAATTTGCTCCAATTAAAGTAAAACGCATTAGTAGGTTTTCTAGTCAGCACTTTTCTCATGCATCTAATTTTAGATCATGTTATCTTGGAACAATATCAAGCTCAAGTCTCCGCTGCGTTACGTCCGGCGTTTATGCAAAGTTCATCTTTCAATTCATTTGAAAACACTTCAGTTGCTCAATCTTCAACTGCTAACACTTCCTTCTCATCTAGTTCAGCTCAACCTAATCCTGAACTACTATCTATGGCATGTCAAGTTTGCAGTACATGGCTTACTTCTGGAGTTGGTCGTGATCCCGAAGATTTACGTCGTGTTCAAGATCTCTTAAAACAAGCGCTTGATAAACTGAAACTCGATAGGGTCACACAAGACTGCATATCTAATGCGTCTATGCAAGCGCAACACGTGGAATCATCTGATTGTATATCTGAAAATTCCACAATAATTGAAAAATTATCTGTTTTAGCTGCTTGGGCTGAAGTTTATATAGCAGCAGCTGGACAGGCGAAAAAACGGGGAAGTAAATGTCCTCAAAAACAACATTTAGACACTAGTCATCAATCGCTACATTCTTTAGATGAAGAACACCCGATGGATGATGAGTCATATGATATTATAAGTGGTGACAGTGAAAATGAAGATGATCTTGACTACAGTATGATTACTAAAGGGATATCTGTAGAGAACATACCATCTTCCAGTTAGTTTAATCATTTGTTTTTTAGTATTTGAAGTATTGTTTTGTTAATTAACTATTTTTTGGATAATTAGTTCAATTTAAAGTAAGCGAAGTTGATGGACAGATTTGAAAATAAACCTGCCACTTTTTTGTTCAAGTCATCTGAAAATTGAAAATAATACACAATGTACTACTAAATCAAGCCTTTGCTGGATTTAAATGTAAAAATGGTGTACATTTGTCTTTGGTTAATAAGCATTATACACATGAGGTCTCATTTCATTTTAACAAAGTTATATTTCAACCAATCACTGCATTAGTTGCAGACCATTTGGTCAATGAAGAGAAAATTTGATCCATCATTCGTGAGTTTTTCTTAGCACTGGTTCAGTAATCTTACAATCACTAATTTCGAATCTCTCTATGATGGAGACTATTTACAATTTCATACAGCTTGTTAATGCGTGTCTAGAGTTTCTCGATGCTGATATTGTGGACTGTCATTTATTGGCACATCTGCATCCGGTGAGGAATTTTTCAATATTTTTATTTACAAGTCTTGAGTGAAGTAGAGATTTGGCTAGTAGGGGGATTAAGAATGGGTGTTTCGTCCTGTTCAGAACTTATCGACCAGATGTACCTGCATCAATCATTGTAATGTCTAGGATAAACTTCACATTAGGGAAATCTATTGTAGCAATTTGTTTAATTAACCCTATCGTTCTTGTGTTTTTCACAACTTTATAATTTTGATCATGTGGAATACAATTAATAATAAACACTCAGTTTAACGAATTTAATTTCTGTAGCTTGCATCACGGAATCACTTTAGCTAAATAATTACTAGAAAGCCAGGGTACATTAGTCGATTGTTTCGTTTTAGGGAGTGACTCCTCAGCAGTCTACATCCATGTCTTCTTGATAAATGAAAATTATCAGTTGACAGCTAGGACAATGCCTTTCAACGCAGAACTTTCAAATCCTGAAAGGTCATAGACATGCACTACCGATGAGTGTTATGCAAGCACCAAACTTTTGTCTAGTTCTTCCAAGTTTTTATGTATTATTATTTACCGTCAGCTCATGATGTAAGCACCAAAAATAAACAGTCGCCAGAAAAAACGTATACTTATTACTCTGGTTTATCGGAATGTAGATTACTTACTCACGACCACGTTTTTCATCAAAATATACAGATTCTTTCTTGTTAATGTATTTTAAACTGAAAGTAATAAGCTAATATCAGTTCTTGATAGGAGACATCTTAATACTAAAACGAATTTTGAACACTACATTGACAGTAGTCTTCTATCCATGTCTTATTTTTCCGTCACATTTTTATTTTACTCCGAGATGATTATGCTTGATATATTGTACATTATGACTCAAAGGGTTTTATCATTTAAACCTCTTTTAATTAATTTTCAGCTATGCAATTCATAAACTTTGTTTAATTTTAATTACTTTCTTTACACTTTACTTTATGTCCATAATCTTCTTTTGTCAGTTGGTAAAACCGGTCGTCACTTTCACTGGAATAATGGTTTTAAAACATTAAATAATAAATTTATTTACCATTTATTATCGAGATGGATACAACCACTTTCTTCCAAGCCTAAGTCGTGCCTGGTTAGATGCACTAAAATGTTATGCCTACATGTGTTTACCAGATAATCTAACACCTAATCATCAACAGTTAACAGATATTAAAAGTTCATCTACACTATTTAATCGAATTAGTAATTCTAATATCAATCTTAATCATATACGTGGATATTATGCGCATTATTGGCCATGCATGATATATGCATCGGCTTTATGGTTAACTAGTAATGACTACAATGTAACAGAAGAAACTGATATGAAGTCATCAAAAGGTGAAATGACGGAATCTGCTCGACATTTCTTTTTAATTTTGGGTAGGTAATAATTTCTTATTTTCATTGTTATTTTCCTACTAAAAGATAATGGGCATTTTCAGCATCACTATGGCTAGTTTGATCAAAGACGTCAACCATTTCACTTATTATAAAAACCTTTCTGGACCGATGTCTTGCTGTTCTCAACTCAGAAAGCTGTCCTCTATTTTTATTTTTCCCATTACCTCAAATACTTAAAGCAGGTCTATGCGCTAGGTTTGTGAAATTCATTTATTTTATGAAAGTCAACGCTGACCAAACTGAAGCTGGTGTTACAAGATTCAAATGCCTGAACCAGTGATTTACGCAACTTTGAAAAACGCAGATCGTCTTTATATTACTCAAATTGAATGTGAATCATATGACTTCAATAAGTTAAATATCTGATTGTCTTTTTTTTAGTTTTATGAATCTTTGGCTTAAATTATATTGAATATAGTTCTTCTTATTCTTTATCATGTATATCTGGAAATATCTGAAATAGTGAGATCATTTCTAATCAGTCACAATACAACGAATTGGTCGATGATACATAGTATTCTCAGATGAATTGACTTTAGAAGTGTTTTTTTAGTTATTGAAAGAAATTCTAACAATCGTCAACTAGAAAACTTGGACAAAATAGTGCAGTTTCTTATCATTCTAAAACTCTATGTTATAGAAAAAAAGAAATTAATATTAAGAGAAATGATTATCATTCGAAAGAGATCTTTCATAGCCGTCACATCCAACCACCTGTGGGTTTTCACCGTTTGACCGGCATAATCCAACATTGCTTTACAGGGTCCCTGTGATATAGTATAGTAACTCAGGCAATATTGCTCGGTGTGGCTTTCTCATTCCCATACTGCATTAGTGTTTTATTAAATACTTCAATCAGTCTTTTTATTATTTTTTATGATTTCAAGGTATGTGCGTAGAAGCTATGTGTAATCCTACTTCAAAACAACCACTATCTATTATTCATACATGTTTGCGTTGTATACTTTGCCTATTGAAGCAGATCGAAATTTCGTGCTTATCTTATGCAAACATCAATAGAATTATCTATTGAACTATCTCAAGTATTACACAGGTAAGTTTTTCATTTCAATTCAGAAGTCAAAATGATTAAGCGTAAAGTTGAGTTTTATTATTTTTATTCTATTTGAAAATGCAAGTAAACTCTCCTTAACCCATTGGGCAGTTTGAAAGTCTACTGTTAAGGATTTTCGCAGGATAAAGTGATACTCAGTTATTTCAGTTATTATTAATATTTTTAATAGACTAGACCAAAGATATTTGTATCATCACTTTAGAGTATCTACAATTTAATCATAGTATTGAACATCTGTGAGGAAAAATTTATCTTTGAGTCATAAAACTCTAATAGTAGTCCAAACTGAACGTGTGATTAGGTTGACGTATGATGTATGTATGTGGTTAAATTTCATATATTATGAACTGATCTTTTGTATTGTTCACTTTAATTTACGTTTACTGTTAAGGCAATCGTTCTTTACAACTTATTTATTTGACATTCATGACTGAGTATACTATACAACTCAAACTTGTGTCGACTAAAGGTGGTCAAACTGATAATCTAATTATTAAAATTGGAATAAACCTTAGTTTTACTCAGTGTATCACAAAGTTGCACACTGATATGCAGTGAAGTTAGAACCAATTCATCGACGATTAGCCAATTACATTTTGAAAAATTCTTTCCAATTCGCAGAAACAAAGAATTGTATTAACATACACGGTAAATCAGCAGTCTCATTTTACGTAACAGCTTTATTTACAAAAATATCATTCCTTGAAACCATAAACCTAATCTGCCAGCACTGCGACCTCTAACTATTACCAGCCTCAGATTTTAAACGTTTACTGCTTATACGTACGAAAGATGTTCACTTTCATTTTGCGAGCACCATATACCGACTAACTGATGAAGTAGCAATGGAAATTCCACTGGACCCTGTTCTAGCCGATATCTTTTTGACAACTCTTGAGAAAATCAAACTTAAAAAGAGGTAACTTCAATGACATTATTTAAAGTATGTTGATGACACATTTATCGTGTACTATAATCGATATGCAACCAAACTCCTGGAACTCTACAACATCGCATAAGAATATATTGTTTTCTGTGAAACAAGGAAAAGATGATAATTTTCATTTTATCGATGCTGCATTGTATTATGCTGACCGATTAATGAAAAATAACTTACTTTCAGAGCTTTGTTTAAAAGACTATTTCAATTATTTTAATTGTTTTTGAAGTAAACATTATATTTCCTATCATTATTATGTCCATCATGCCATATCCTCCCGTTTAGCACATTTTCTAAGTAGTATATTATTTCCCATTTATGATCTACAGTTAATTGGTTGTGTACACGTTACCTGAATTCACTACCACTGTTTCCCTTGTTTTGTGTTAATGTTAATTCCTTAATTAGCTGGTTGTGTGGTCTGGTTTTATGTTTTGTTTAGTTGATTTATCACTTTGTGTCTTTCCTATTCCGACCTGCGATTTACTGGACATTGGACAGACGTGCAGGGACCGACTAAGCACTCTCATTTGTATTTGTTATTGCAACTTCCTATGCACAAAGTCATATCCACTAATTCGTCATGCTCATCAGTCATAGCAGTTTCTGACGTCGTGACACATTACAACGAAGAAAAGATGGGATCATTCAGCGTTTAGTTTATCATAAGAACACTTAATGAAATTTTTCTGAATTTTAGCAGCTTTCGTCACAGAATAGAAAGAATTCATACTTTTAATAAACCTGAAGAACTAATGGATTTTAGAAGATACCTAAAAAATAATGGATATCCACAGAGATTTATCAATAATTACGGTAAAGATGAAGATAAAAAACCAAAGGAAGCTACCGTAAATAAAAACTGTTTCTTAATTTAACTACAATTCAAAGGTGATGACACATCTAGAACAATCAATAGAAGACTAAGATTTTCCCTAAACAGAACATTATCTTGCTGCTTAACTTATCATCTTATGAGAAACAACATACTCTTTAATGCCATCAAAAATTGACATGTACCCCTTCTACGTTACCGCTAATTGTTTATATAAATTTATATATGTCTACTAATGCAACTGCATTGGTAGAACGGAAAGAAGAGTCTATATTCGTTTCAAGTAACATATCTAAAAAAGTATCTGCGATCAAACGGATCACGAAACTTGAACAATGCCACTGCAAGATATTTAGCCGACACAGGA
Organism: Schistosoma japonicum; assembly: GCA_025215515.1. NCBI lineage: Eukaryota > Metazoa > Platyhelminthes > Trematoda > Strigeidida > Schistosomatidae > Schistosoma > Schistosoma japonicum. The sequence goes on along the minus strand of CM046062.1, from coordinate 32,280,742 downwards.
CGTGTAGCTGATATCTTGAAATCTTTCAAGGTGATTAACTGACAATCAAACTGTAATCTTAAATTCGCTGAAGCATTAGCAATCAAGTGTTTCAATTTAATTCTCTTCATTCCAGATGAAACAGTGATGAGTCTTTCTTTAGCATGATAATGTTCAGATTACATTGTCTCATTATTATCTCCAATCTCCCCTCTAATTTTTGGTAAGGTTTTGCCTATTTCTCAATTCTATAGACCTTTTTTTCTGATTGCATCACTTTAATTCTTTCTACTTCATAATTTTTTTGTTTCTCGTTAACTGATCTCAGCTCATATTTTATCATCTGTTCACAATCCACCCGGATCTTTTACTTCACTATGTCTCTATATTTTTGATCCCTCACTGGGTAACATTTGAAAAGTATCTTAATGTTATATTTAAATTTGGATTATGAAATATTATAGGTTGTACGCAGCTGATGAGAACCCGATGGACTTAAACATACTCAACTTATTCTGCTCAATTCTTTGCTCTTTCTCTCCTCAAATTAATAAATCGAATTCAAGTGTACCAAGTACTTTTATTTGTATTGACAGAAGACTTTGAAAACTATGATTGATCTGAAATCAAAATTTGAGAAAATTGCTCATCAGTGCAAACGGCATGCGACTTCACAAGGGTGTTCATCTCCTAGTTCGAAATTAATGCTAACATTTAAAAGCATCAGATATGAAATCATTCTTGAGTTTATCCATATCATGTATATGTGTCTAAACATTGACTGTCAAGTTTTTATTAATAATAGTAATATACTTTAAGAATATAGGCAGATGCGATTTTATAGGCACATATTAGTTTATTTTTTCGGTTTCCTTTGTTAGACTAGTAATTTCCTTAATTATGCATAATTTTTTTTTGAATTGAAACTTGTTTTCCTTTTTCAGACTTTTACTCACTCGAGATTGCGTAGAAACACATTTATTGTGCTTGGCGAATGTGATACATATCTTAATCGCATCAAATGAACGTTTGGTTAAAGAACGTGATGATTGGTTAACTAAAGGTAATATGAGAAAAAAGAAGCGTTAAAGTTGCATTTCGGCTTGATGCATGATGCACATTTCGTTCTGTTCGGGACTCTTCAACTGGTTGTACTTGGATCATAATATTAATGTTCATACATGAAAATAAATTTGTGTAGTACTTTTTTATATACACGTTACACATATGGATATCTGAATTAGGTTTCTCAGTGGATAATTAGGTGGTGTTTGATACAAATGAACTGAATTCAAATCCAGTAGTGAACATCAACACTGATTCATGTACAAACATTTTAGATGTCCGAAATTGGACGATGCATCGTAGGTCCCATTTGCCAACTACAGTCCAGCGTTTCTCATATTCGAAAATCGATACTGTATCGAGAAAATCTCAAGATGTATTCACTTGTATCTTTAGGGACTGATCAAATTCAGCTCTTAAAAATCAGCAGGAAGATGCAAATATATTTAAAAGACGATAATGTTATTTTGTTTAATGTAGTTTTAATATTATTTTCATAGTAATGTTTGCAACGAAATAGTATTACAAAAGTTATACTACGTCATGATGCAATAGAGTCGCACAAATTTCAAAATCTTAATATCTAATGTGAATATGGTAGGTATGTAAGATGTCAATAAGTACACTCACATTACCATCCTTGAGATGTTATTTATAACTTGTTAGCATTTATCCTTCTGATTGTTATTGTTATAAAGGAGGATTTATGGACGAACAACTCATAGATTTTTAAAATGAATGAATAGAATACTGATCGATAGATGAAATGTAATGATTCGATATAGTTGTGCGATAGGTTTTCTAATGGGACTGGATTATTATTAACTCAACTCCCTGAATGAAACTGATATCAGAGATAAGACCATCAACTAGATTCTAATAAAATAGCATGCTTGTGACATGATTGACTGTTTTCACTGACTGAAGGTAATCAGTTTTTCAGTAACAAATTAAGGCCTGACTATTAGCTCTAATTCTTGTTCGTCTTATTATATTTTGTACTTTGTGTTTACCACTTCGATTTATTGTTTGTAAACTGAAGTCTTCTGTATGCGGAATTTCTGACTTGGTATTATTAGTTTGTACATGAGTTCACTCCCTTTCTGTTTAGTATTAACGGTAATTTTGACAACGTGTAATACCGCCAAAGGTTAACAAACGCAATTGTTTGTTGATGCTTATGAAGCCTTTGAAAAATGCCTTAACAATGTATACTTTTACTGTACTGTTCTAAAGAACTTGTACAGTCAAGTCTTTAGTCCAACAAAAAGGTATTTAAAAGACAGAAAAAATAATTATTTGTCTAACAGAAAAGCTTTTCATAACAAATAAAAAATAACATTTTAACCACAAATAATAAGGCAATTCAATCGACTCGAGTATAAATTGTCAATCATGTCAAAAGCAGTATGGCCCTAACTTAGATTTTATGAATCTGAAAAAAAACAAAAACAACGATTATCTCAGATTAACACCTGTTTGTTCATTTTGTGTTTTCTTATCAGCTGCTTCAAAATCAGAATTAATATGAAAACTATTTGTAATTCTTTTATGTCATCATAATAGTAGAGTTCTGATCAACAAATTTTAATAGACGAAACAGTGAGTACTGAAGGATTACAGACAGACAGATACAACGCAGAACTTCGTACGTACGTACATCAGTTCAGGTCGCCATACCACATCAGCACAGAGACCCAAGTGTCAGTTCAAATCCAAGAGTGATAACGATAATAGAAGTATTAGCAGTAATGCAGAAAATTAGGGAGCGAAGATATGATTCGAAAAGTATAATTCAGTGAGATAAATTTTAAAGGAGAAAGATAGAGAATTCGGAAGGTTAGATTTTGAGAGAACACAAAGAGTGGATGCACCTGCGCCATTGCAAACGATTCTGAGCCATGTCGTTCAAGGTCTCTAACCATTGGTGACTTTCGTCTCGCGGACCCCAACCACGCAGCCTACATCTACCAACATGACTTAGTCCACTTGTCAGTGACTTCATCGATTTCTGCCATGTTTTGGTTTGGCCGCCCCTAGCTTTCTTCCAACCTGTTCCTACGCCGCAAAACATAGCTCATCGAGGCAGTCGGTAGTTAGACATGCGTAACACATGTCCCAACCACCTTAACTGATGAAGTTTTAATACCTCATCTATTGATTTGCCCTCCTTTCCTAGAACCCGTTTCCTAACGACAGCATTGCTCACTCGGTTGTCCCATGATACACGAGCAATGCTTCGAAGGATTACAGAATATTCATATTGCTCAGCCCACGGATATTCGACTAGATGGAGATTGCTTATATTCACACTGAAACTGCCATTCTAACACCCAATACACCAAAGTGTTATCTGTTAAACTGTTTAGTCCAGTTATTCACTAATTTATTCAGTAGTTATCAGTGTGCTTCTAGTCACAATACGAAACTGTTAAGAAAAGGCTCATTAGATACAACAGGCTCTGGATCCGCGTTTGCTAACAGCGACTAAATTTTCTTCAGTCCTCGATTTCAAAACATGGAAATTCATACCGTTACAAATATTTCTGTACTAGTTTTAAAATTTTTTGTGGACGCTATTTTAGTGCCTGCACTTCGGTTTAAAGCTATACTTATATTTTAGTTATACTGTATTCTCTGGGCTGGATAATTTAATTGTGGAGCTTTCATCGTCATTCTAGACGATTTCATCGGCGTAAACCCTCAATTAAACCATTCAGCTCAAAGGATGCTGTATAACCAAAATCATTTTCCTCAGCTACAAATCTTCATCATCGCTTTACTTGTATGTATGTGAAAAGATATTTAGTCGCTATTTTCTTCTTTATATCCCATTTGGAAGAGTCCACACAGAATCCATCAAGTATGTTTATTTCACCAGAAACACAAAACACAAATCATAATAACTGTATGACATCAAGTATAATGCTACAAACTACCGGTTTAATTGATGCTCAGTTGTATGAACTTGGTGATGGAGGGTATTTAGCGAGATTTTTTGATCGTAGCAATTATACTAATACGGATTATGACGAATTTGGTAAATCATTTTATCCTGATTGCCAAACAAACACAAATAATCAATATGGCGGAAGAATATATGCCGGACTGCATCCTGAACGTTCAATTGTATTTACGTGCTTAGAAATTGTTGTTTGCATAGTGACACGTTATCAACCACAAATTATTAAACAATTTCGTCTCTCCAATACTGCTTTAGATGATGTTAATTGTAAAAGTAAGTTCAATGTGTGTATGTTTGACTAGTTTTCATCAGTTGGAAGTCTATTGAAATCTAATTAAAGACAATGAATAATCGTTATATTCGAGTTTAAGAAATTTCAGTATTGTGCACATATCATACCGAACTCTAATTTCTGTGATATGCATCAATGCGCTTGTATAATCACTCACTTTGACCTCATGTTATGTCTAAAACCATTTTGCCATTCTCGACTGTTTTTGCTTAAAGACAATTGGCATGTTTACTACGGGTTTCAAAAACACTTTTTGTTTCATACACAAGTTGGACTGATCTCATTGAAATTGCTCTGTAATTAAGGGGTTCAACTTGTATCAACTAGGTCGCATTTTTGAACTCTCCTCTGTCTGATTCGGTTCAGTCAACGGGGAATGTTACTAACTCTCAATATAAATATGGCTCATAGTTGAGTACTCCACTTTGTACCTTGTAAATGGATTCAAGATATGAGGGCAAATAATTATATTCACTTTATCTTCTTAATAATAAGACTATGGTTAGACTGATCTAAAATCTAAATTTCTCATTATTATATAATTTCGAAGCCTCGATCAAATATTCATTAACCTCGTTAGGGATTACATTCAAATGGAGATTGCGGTAAAATGTATACACCTGCCGTTGGGACGGCTCTCAGTAACCTCAACGAAACCTCCAGAACCCTTGAAAGAGCTGGAGACATTCCATCCAATCACTGGTCGACAGAACCTTACAGAAACTCTACGTGGTGCATTCTGACTGGGTAATAGTTGAAACTTTTTAGTTTGAATTGGATGGATTATAATACTGATTTTGTTGTTTCAGAAAACTAAACATACGGTTATTTTGTACAGAACTCACCCTCTATCTTTCTGAAATAAAGTTTCCTGTCTAATCGTCTTCTGTCTTCTGAATGTGACTAGGAGGGTTCAAGGCCTTCGAGTTCTAAATTTGTCTGTGGCTAGTCAAGCTATCAAGCACGTGATATAACACTTACCGTATTTGCGGACTTCTTATTTGTTATTTGTTTGTGTATATGAACAACAGCAGATTTACTAATCGAGACTGAACTTTTATTGTGCACATTTTTAAAAATTATGGAAACAGTATATTCACTCGTTCTATTTTAATTAGTTTATTATTTAGTTTTCATAATGTTATTTGAATACTCGCTTCTCTTACTATCTCCAAAGTTGCCACAGCGCAAAACTACAAATCCATGATGTGTCTAACTATTATAGACTTCTTGGTTGTTATATTGGCATATGAAATGATTAGTGTTGTGAGCTTTTATCCGAAGATGATGTACATTTAAATGGAAAGGAAGATTTGCAGCTTAAGTGGATCACTTTGATGATTTTGTGTTTGCGTTGTTCAGGTACTTCACAATGTTAAATCAATTCGTTTTGATAATTTAGTTTGTCGTTCAATCGATAGGAGTCTATTGTAGTAGTGCTTTTCGCTCTTCTATTAGTGACCTGATGAGTGGATAAAACTAGTTTCAATTTTACAACTTCTGGCTATTCTTTTCTGTGCTGTTTTCAAAGAGCTTAACAGCTTACATTAATTGATAATTGTGCTAAATCCTCTTCTTTTGTATATCCTCTTTTCTACTTGGAAAATACACAGAAAGAAAACCTGATGGTGATAACTTTGCATTGTCTTTGTAAGAAACGTATAAATTTTTTATTATTTCTTTTTTAAAGGTCATATTATTCCAGAGACACCATGCTCCTCTGATTTCAATGCTCCACTTGTTCTAGCTACAGCTTTGAAATGCTTATTACCATTGGTTGATCTATGCGCTCCACAAACACTTTTAAGCACATTGAGACTTGCTAAGCAAAATCAAAATATTCAGTCGAATGATTGCCTGAATAATAATACGACAAATACACAGAGTGAAACATATCAACCAGTTTCATCTTCACAAACAATAACACGTCAAAAAGAATGCTTATTGCCAATTATTTTAGATCTAACTAATGAAATTACAAAGGTTAGTTGGATATATGAATTTATTAGGAGTTTGTATAATTTACAAGGATAACACGACGATAGATTACAAAAAGGAGAAATAAAGTTTAGGGTGCCTATGAGAGAATAGTGGAACTCATGATCTAGATGAAGATAGAAAGTGAATACACTTGCACCACTGTGATCGGTTCTCAGCCATGTCATTCAGTATCTTCAGCCATTGATTGCAGTTATCATTCGAACCCCAACCATGTAATCTACATCTACGAGTAAGACTCAAACCAACAGTCGAATACTTCATGGACTGATGTCGTGTATTGATTTAACTGCTCCTGCCGTTTCTGCATCCTTCACTTGCCCCACTCAACATGACGCGATGAGGTAGGTAGTGATTGGTGAGTGGGGGCAGTGGGGTATATACAATACATGTTCCAACCATGTCAGTCTGAGAAAAATTGTTACAACCTCTCACACTGATTTTCCATGTTTTCGTAGTAATCAGTGTCTAACATCAATATTTTGTTAATCATCGACCCACTAGGGATGATGATACTTTCAAGAAACGAAAATATGATGTTGGCATGTATCGTTATTTTTACATGTTCGTACTTTGCCATTTAGACAAACAGCACATAAACAATTGTCTACAGGAATCCAACTGAGAAGTTTCTCTTCTGCTCACATACTTCGAGGTATGTCTACACCAACAAGGCCACGGTAACTTGATGTCGTGACCCCCAGGTAAACGAAGAATAAGTTGCGCCTTATCTCCGTATTGACTAGGTGAATTGAAGTGAAGTGAATAACCACTTTGGAATCCTGTATGCGTGTTTCTGAGTCACAGCGTACATCAATCGCAAGAGATTCTAGGATTTTAGCTAAGGAGAGCTTGTTGACCTATTTGACACAATGTTCGCATAATAAAAGATCTAACATGAGGTTCAGAGCAGTGGTGTGAGGAAACCTGAGGTAGTATTTCTAAAACTCGAATAAGCAGTACTAGTGGCAAGTACATAGAAAGGTATTAGCAGAAAGTTGGGGGTGAGAAGTGAAATTACCAGAAACATAGAAGGAGAAGGGGCACATTAATCTACTGCGCCATTGATAGAGTGCATATTTTATATTTATGTTATTGCGGTGACTGTTTTTTTTATAGGACTTTACGAGTAATAATGGATTCTGCTTGGGAGGATCAGTTGTAAAATTACCCTAAGATTGGCTAACATATAAGTGCTGACAGAGTTTCTACTCTGGTTGGCTCTTAAGTAGGAATTATTTAGTCTGGATTTCCCAATTCTATAGGCGATCAGTCACAGATTGAATGACTCAGTGACCAATATATTTGAATGTCACACTAAATTGTAGATTGAAATCCTAAAAGGGACATTAAACCTATCTACAGCTTCTTACTATTCTCAGGTTTAACTGATTTTAGTCCCATTATAAATCAGTGATATATGTTATGCTAAATCTATTTTACAAACTCATACTTTTACTATCTGGTTTGAATTGGATAGGCCTACTTGCCTATTTGATTGCTCTTTCAAATTTTTCGACTTCGTTCTAGAAATATATGGTCTCAGTGATATTCGAAAATAACTATTCTTTCGACATTATAAATTTTCTGTTTTCCATTTTGTTGTTTTTTTTGTAGAGTATATTACTAAAACAAATTCAACCTTCAAATGGGAAAAATAATTTCGCCACTTACGAGTCACAAACAAATAATGACAATCTATCCATCTTTAAATCTTATGATTTAGTATGTCAGTCGTCGAATTTATTCACTTCATGTTTAATTGGTGACGATGAAACGGAGATTTCATCAACTACCACCAATTTGTCTGTAGGCGTTAACCAACCAGGGATAATGAAACATCATCAACAACAAAAGCTTCAACATCATTGTTATATTGGTTATTTAATTGGTTGGAATGAACACTCATTGCAGTTAGCTGAGGCCTATATAACATTATTAAGTAAATTAGCTTCACATCATTACCCTGCATTAGCAGCATCACCCTCGTATTATCAAGATATTTCTGTGAATAATAAGTATCCAATGATTTCATCCCAAGCAACTGAAACTCAACCGGATAGTAGTAGTATAACAACTATAAAAGATAAAATCAGTGGTATTACAAATACTATTTCTGATGTCAGCAGCCAGTCTTTAGCTTTGAATATTACAAGAGACAATTCAGAATCAAATACTGCGTTCACAGAATGGTATCATTTAATCTCACTTAATCTATTATCAGTTCTTCGTCATGGACATTTTATTGAGACAGAAGTAAGCTTCATGCGACGCTATTTTGTAATTTTTGACCAACTTTGTAAAAGGAGTTTGCATCATTTTAGTGGATACTGATTCTGGTTATTTAGCTTTTGTAGAATTTAGTGTTATTTCATTGGGTATTATTGAGAATTAATGACCTGTGTGTTTAAAGATATAGATTGATAATGCATTGTAACTATGATAATCATATGATGCTGCTACTAGATCGATACAATTCGATCACTATTAAACTCTAAATAGTTGCAGTTTTATTGACTAGTCAGTGATCAATCAAAGCAAATATTTCAGTGCTGCAAGTTGTCAGTTGCAGCCGAGATAACTCATAGGAAACGTTTCACAATGAGGTCGAATGGTCTGGGTTCGAACCCTACAGATTGTTAGTTCCCCTAAGATTACAGATACGCCTTGGTGATTTTTACCAACTATCATGAAACTTATTCCAGGCGATTTAGGAAGAACAACCAACTTTCGAGACTGTTTTAAAAGACTATTACAACTACTTCAGTTGTATGTAAAGTAAACATTTTATTTCTATGGTTATTATATCTCTCTCTCCCTATCTTACCGTCTGACATTTTGGCTGTTAGTATGACATTTCCTATATGTGAACTTAATTGTATATACGTACTCCAGTTCACTACCGTTGTCTTCCTTATTTTGTATTGATGTTAATTTCGTACTTGGTTGATTGAAATGTCTAATAGGCCTTCGTCTCATATTGAACGATGACTAAACTCAACTTCACAATTTATTGCGTATATGTGTATATATATTCAGTCTACTTTTGTTACGTCGCCAAAACTGATATGACGTAAACGTACGACCGATTGCTTGGTATGACCTCGTGCGCACCAAATTACAGTGACCAATCATAAATACGACAATCAAGTCGATGATCAATGTCTGCCTGACGCCTACTCAGTCTCAGACCAGAATAGGAAGAACACAGGCCGATGAACCAAACAGACAAATCATACTATGTTCCAAACACTCGTTTATATATATGTAAAGTCTGACCACATACTGATCGAATAAGATGAATAACATTTATACAAAAGAAGGACAATAATGACTAGGAACTGAAGGAACAGATACATTGTTAATTGATTATGGTTTCTGAATAAATGATATGATAACAGTTCATGAGTCCAGTAGGGAGGCGGGGGCTTAGAGCGAGTGGAATTCGACAATAATAGGAGTGAAATAATCGACTTACATGTCCTTAAAATAAGTGAAATAGTCTTCTAAAATACAGTTTCAAAAGTTATTCTTCTTGAATTGCCCGATATAACAACTATGTTAATTTTCCAATAAGAAATAAATGCTTTCTAGGAAATAGGAAATTAAAATTTTTTGTTGTGTACAATACTACCTTCAGTACTTCCGAAGATATCCATTACTGTTAGCGACTGTGATTTTGACTTTTTTCATATGAACATTATTAGTATATACCTTTATTTTAACCATGTTTTGTTAATATTTTGTCGACTTGTAGGTTAAAGATAATTCTTCATTACCTAAATGTTGTTTAGCAGCAATGTATCTAGTTAGTCGTATATGTAATAGTTGTCCTGCTCAAATATTTACACCAGAATTAGTCAATGAACTGTCAAACCTACTTTGTCGTGCATGGACTGTATCTCAAATTTCAGATAGTCAACAATCAAATAGGAAGATGAATGAAAATTATAATTTTTTAGAAAATATGTCTTTGATGAATATTTCTAAATTATTTGAATCAAAAACCTTACAAAATCGAATTATTTGCTTAAAATCCTTTGAATTATTATGCAGTCATCATGAACCTTCCATTCAGTCATCATTTATCAAAACATTGACTCCTCAAGTGGGTAATTGTGATTTTAGCATTACTGTTGGTTTAGTAGTAGTTGTTAGAAAGTTTGCGTAGAATGACTTTTTTGATAGTTTTTGGAATAATTATTTGGATGAATTGACGATACATTGAATTTTAATTTTTTTGACTATTTATCTGATTAAACTGTTGCAAGGTTTTCGTTTCTTAAGATCTCATAAACTTGTTTGTTGTGGTTGATTTCTAAGTGAACTAAACGTTCTCTACAGCTTCTGTCCTTTATGGTAACTGATTTGAAATTTAAATATGTCTCGTCATTCGAATTCGACATGTATTGAGTGGAAAACAATTTCTTGAAAAGTATTGGTTACGTTACTAAACTGGTACTTTTTCGCATATTAACAGAAAAATACACAATCATTGATTCTTTTAATGAGGAATTAAATATCATTTCAATTCATTTATCGGATACATGTACCTAGCTTCGAGCAACGTTGTGAGTGTGACGGCTAATGATACTATCCAGTAGACCAAACGTATTTATGCATAATGGCCTTCGAAACTGCAACTTAATGGCTGAATGTTGGACACCCCAACCAGTTAGCTATCGCTCTACTGAGATGTTATATTGAAAATAGTTGAGTGTTGTAGTGTAGTGATCTTTACATTGTAATACGAGTTTGTGTTTTGAAAATATGTACAATGAGGTGCCTCAAGTGACAAAGAAATGTTACGCTTACTAGGAATCACGTGGTAAAAAATGATAGGAATGTTTAGATATTACTTGTTGCATATAGAATTATCTGTTGTTACTGCAATAGTTATTTATATCTAGTTCATGTATTTATACTGGCCGTTTTCAGATTTTGTGTTGGTAGTTGTTACATTTCGTTACTCTTAACACATACCACTCATTATTTATTTTCATAGTAAAAATATGCTAAATCGATAGATTCTTTATTGCTGGAAGTAAAGTCAGTTTATGTAGCAGTTATAAACAATTTGATTTACATCTGCGACCGATCGATTGCCTCGCCATATCGACACAATTAAATGAAGTTATCATGAATATCACAGTATTCGAAAAAAATAATATTGCTGGTACAAAGGATAAGGCGTAACGATAATTTACGATGAAAGTGTTTTAGCGATGTCAAACAAACAATATTATTTTGTAGCACACAAGATTTAATGGAAGGTAAAGAGTAGACGCATCCTCATTATGTTACCCAGTATCAATGTCTTTGAGCACTGATTATGATTATCGCACGAATTTCAAACACGTGGTCTGTGCCTTTCAATATAGTACAGGTCAGTAGTCATGTGATTTCATGCGATGACGATACGTTTTAGTCTGGTCATCATTGGTTTTCTTCTATCTTACTTGTACACTAGTTAACATCGGACCTCAAAGTAAGCAGTAGTCAATCATACGTAATATATGTGGTAATTAACTCTGTCTATGAGGGATCCACTACTGTACCTGCCCGAATTGCCATTTTTTCCTAGTACTCTCGAACCTCAGCATTAATCCCAACATATTCGAGCAGCACTTAAAGATACCTTTGATTAAAATTTGATAACTTACAAGTATAGTCTGCTCCAGAGGTTACGTTTTAGTCATAGTAGTACAGAGAAGGCTTTTACACAGTATACTTACGGGCATCTCCTCCATGTCACCGGTGATGTGAGTTTTAGAGAACCCAAGAAAGCTTTTCGAGTCAGTGCCAAAATTTTATCTGACGTCAAATCAATAAGTTTAATAAAGTCTGAAATAAAGTTAATCTTATCGATAAAATGTTTTGTTATTCAAAATTTTTGTTATATTTGAAGCGAAATTCGCAGAATTTATTTAGTCATATTCAAATGCATTATCGTTTCGTAATGACTTTATTTCGAGCAATCATTGAGTATATTCAATGTTTTAGGTGTTTCATTGGTTATATGAATTAACCACCATTATTGAAATGTATCCACCTAAACAACAACAACAACAAAAGCTATTTGATGATAAATTCAATAATCAAGTTAATTTGAATGAACTTGTTATGTGTTTAAATGGATCGTTTGATTTACTCACATCATTAATCAATATTGTAGAAAGTTCAAGTCGTCAATCTTTGTTATTAATTTATTTACCATTGTTATGTAATCTCCTTACAAATGAACCATCTATCTTACAATACCGGTCACATTCTAAAAAGGATTTCAGTTTTACTTCTACCATCACGACAAGAACTACTACTAGTAGTACTTTGAATTTATCTGATTTGATTTATTTCATACACATGATTACACTAAAGCATATTATTGCAATAGCTCCATGTTTTCCAAATGAATTTCGTTCAACTTTTCAACTTCTTAGTGATTATAAATTACGCTTAGAGAATGCAATTAAACTATCTTCTCCGTTAATTAATGGTAATAATAATAGTCATGATTACAGTCAATCAAAATATCAATTACCGGGTATGCCGTTCAATTGTACTAATCAAACAGTTTTGAAACAATCTCAATCTAATATACCATCTATTAGATTGAAAACAGATTTTAGTAATTTCACATGAACTATTTTCAAACAATCTTCACACATTAATGATGACTGACACTACTTTAATGTCTATATATTATTAAATGCATTGTCAGTGTCTAAATATTATTTTGCATGTATGTTTCCATGTATTATCAAGTTGCTCTTTCATTTGGTTTGTTTTTGTTGTTCCATTTGTTAAATTCATTCTTTTGGCTTTGTTGCTTTTTCGCTCTCTTTGATTATCTATCATCACGACTGCACTATATTGAAATAATAATAAGTACTATTATTATTGGTGCTTATTTGATATATGCATTTTATCCGGTTATTGTAGTGGTCTGTTTCTGTCGCTGTCTAGCCCCTACTATTGTATTTTATCCCACTTGTCTTTTTTATGGATTTATTTATCCTTCCACCTTTTATGATGACTATTTTATGACTGGCGAATAGCCGTACTAAATTAACATGTTATGTTTAAGACACCTGTCCTTTCGCCAACGACCTACAAGATTCATTATAAAGAAAAAAAAAGGTTTGTACAACACATCCAGTTCACATAACCTCATGTTTATTGAATGTTATTTAGGGTAAAGGTTAATTTTATTCTTCATAATTACTGAATTAGACGGTGGACGTATTGAAATTATTTTGTTGCTTACCACTGGATCTCCCCATCAATATAAGTACCATTTAGTTTAATTTGTTAGATCTACTTTGTCTATCTTCAAGATTATCAGGTAAACGACAAGGGATTCTAATTCGTCCTTATTTTAATAATCTATGAAGCTCTAAGTTTCGAAGCATTATTCTTCATGCCACTGGAAAACTGTCTGATAATATTCACAAATGTAAATGTGGTCTTCCTATGATGAAATATTTAGGTCGTCTTTATTTAAAAAAAGCACTACATTAATATCTCATGAACGTAGGTTTTATCAACCTACTGTGTTAACCACTTGACTGTATAGTGATGTTTTTATTGTGATAACTATTATTGCTTTTGTTGTTGTTTTTATCGTCACTACAAAACAGTTTGAGTTCTTTTCTTTTCACTTATTTTTTTATATTCAATGTTTAGTGATAATATTATTTAAGCTTTATAAATTATCTTATTCTTTGTGAAATTTATCTTTTAATGAACGCACCAAAAAAAGCTGGAAATAATCTGTTTCATAATAGGCATTTATTGTCTGTCATTACATACATATATATTGTGAAGAAATATTTTATTTTGGCAATATTCATTCTTTTATTTGTCATGTGTGTTCACAACTCATGACGATGAAGTGTTTTATTTTGTCCTGAATAAATATAAGTATTTAACTATTTATTCATGCGCATCTCATTTCTCATATAGTTATTGATTTCGTTTTAAGTAGTTTTATATGGTAAGAAGCATTGTATTTGTGCCTCGTAATAGTTAGAACTTACCAACAATCCGTACATGGAATATTTAAAAAACTGACAATTGTTGTTAGGTTTGTTTCCGCGTTTGACTTCGTGTACGGCTATTTCATATCGAGTAATTAGTGTCATAGATTAATTGTTAATCAAGGGTTGCATAATGAGATAGATCATAAGACTCTTCCAATAGTTGATATAATTCAGGATATATACATTTAGGATGAGGCAAAACTGGAGACTTGTGTAACTTCTTTCTTAGTCATGCTTAATTACGAAGTTTCCCTTTAGACGTGACTTATCGTTCGGTAAACTGTTATAATTTAGTAACGTCAATATACAATATAAAGTTATTGAGAAAAGGTCTGGAACTACCTACTCCTTATCGTGTAGTGCTAATCATATAACAAACCTAATTGCCATTAACAGCTCATCAGCAATATGAAAGTAAATTAAACAGACCAGAATGTTGAGTATACTGATGACCTTGGTAGTTGAGTCGTCTAGGCAGCTTATTTGAATTCAGAATATAGCATTCAGTTTTTTTCAGAACAATACTCGAAAACCCAATATCGTGTTTAGAACGTTTAACTTAGTGAGTAAATTCCTTTTTCCAATATAAAGGTAACTGTGAGACAGATCAAACACTTATTCCTGTGCACAGTTATAGGAATTTGTTATTGAAGGAAATTTGGAAAGAAATCGCTTTGTCAGTGGCTAAATCAACGGAAAGTGGCATAATTAAATGGAAATCTTAAATAGATAACAGCTTCATCGCATGATTCCTCAACATTATTGTTATATAACTTCATCTCCGTAAGTCGAAGGAAATTTGTTACCATAGACTGTGTACACCTAATATTTTTATTTATCTAAATGAGGTTGTTAGCGATATTTCTACGATAATAAGATCAGGAAACTGGCAATAAGCATTAACTAAACTGACTGATTTCCAAAAAAAAATTACTATAATCTAACAAATCCTTTTCTTCTTACGCGTGTGATAAATACAAGCTCTGTTCATTGGTTGATAAGTGGCTTCAAAATCACAAGGTCATTCTAACATCATTTATCTCGTCTCTAAGTCATAGTTAGACTCAAATGAACTTCATTTTAGAACTTAAGTTGTTGCATACTCTAAAAAAATAACATCTTAACGTTGTCTATGATGGTGGAGATCAGTGAACTCACTGAATTAGTTTGAGTTGAATCGAATAAAATCCATTATCATTTAGTGCTATGATCTACTTGGTCATATTTCGCTTCATTTTAGAATCTTCCCAGCTATGTTGATTTTATCTCTAACTGTGCAGACAGTATAACCACTTAGACATGCACACTGCTATAATTTTATGTTATTATCTATCACACAAGATAATTATACTCACACAATATAATCTCATTTTCACTTGGAAACTTATTATCAAATTCATAACTTTGATAATGATAATGATTGATTATGATATAAACAGATATAATGTAGCTTATAAATCACTTCCTAAAACTAGTCTAATTAAGCAGAAAAACGAATTGATGCATTCAGTAATGAATATATAATATTATTATCTTCACCATCTGTTTCAACAAAGTGAAGAAAAAAAACAATAACAACAAAGATAAATAAAAAGTCGGACGAGTAGGTATATTTTAAAAGAAAGACATGCTTTCCTTGGCTTGTGCGCTTAATAAATTTTTAATAGAGATGAAAATGAATTCTAGAAGAAAATCAAATAAACTAAAGAACAATTTTAATTCAATAAATACTAAGTAAAACGTAAATATAAACAAAACAAACTGAATCGGGGAAAAGGCGGAACTAAGTGTTGCTGCTATGGTTACTGTTAGTGTGTGTGCATTCCTTGTGCTCGTCAAGATGAAAAAATCTAGACAAGCGTAAAATATGTAGAAGTAATTGAAGATAGATGATTGGGTGAAAAATTACTTAGAAATTAGGATTTAAACAAGAGAGAAGCACAGAAAGAAATCTAGACTGGAATATGATCGGGTCGATACAAACGTTCGATTAATTAAAATTGTAAACAGTCAAGTAAAAATAAACATTGAGTGAAGTAATTGAAAATGTAAGTGAGCAATTGAAATAATGTGATATTATTACCACTATTATTATTATTATTATTATTATTATTATTATTATTATTATTATTATTATTATTGATAAATATTAGCCAAAATTACCAAAACAATACAGAGAAAAATCTAAAGACACAAATTTTATCACATGTGAGCAAATTGGTCAAGAGTAAACACAATCGAACAGAAATCCTTTTCCAACCACGAATTTCGCTTTTAACAACACCTTTTCCCTTTCTATCTCTCTCTCATCCAACCATCTAAATAAACATAAACCGAATGAAGTGAAACCAAAGAATTAGAAAATAAGCCTACTAAGCGAACAACTGCTTCAATAAAGTAACAACAAAGACAATAACTATACTGAGCGAAATAGAAAACCTACAGAAGGTATTTACTTTCGTATTTAAACAACAGGTGAGTTATTTGAATAACATTGATGATTGTCAAAGGATTCAATAGAACGTTCTTCAAAACAAATAAATCGTGAAGGTAAATGATTTATATTATGTGAATTGATTAAAGAGATGCAAGGAGTGTTGTTATTATTATTAAATGGAGAAAACCGGGTGGCCGACCGATGTCTTATGCATCCGGAAATCTATAAAGTAAATAGTAGTAAGTAGAAAAACAAATGATAATGAGTGGAATAACCATAACATTCCATTTAAAAATACACGGTTTTATAGAAATATTAGGACTTTACAGACAACAGATTTACAACACACTGGATGATGGTGTGATGTTAGATGTTACAAATGAGTGATTAAATAGAAAGGTCAAACTTCGGAAACAACTCTCCTATCAGTCAGAATATGTTTAATCGTGCATTTACTGAACAACCAGTTTACAGTGTTCTCATTACTGGCTTCCATTAAGAAACTTCATTTAACGCATTAATTACTGATATATTTGCTACCTTTCATAAACCACCCGCTACACAGCTTTATCATACTCATTCTCTGAACTATGTAGAGACTATAATCTCTTTTCTATCGTACAGTATATTCTTGTTCTTGATTAAATTGTGTTCACGGAGCTGAATAGTTTAGTCTCAGAACTTTCATCATCATTCTGGATGACTTCACCGGTGCAAACTTCTGATAAAAGTGAGCTACGTAATAATGACAATAGTAACTAATCAAATTTAAGGTCTACAGAACAAGCTGCTAGCGAGTTGATCACTTTAAAAGTCTCATCTTTCCCCCCCCTCCCCCAGGTGGTCAGTATCTGATAAAATTTCAGCATGGATTCAGAGAGTTCATTCGGTTTTTATCAACTTACGTCAATTATGGAGCAGGGAATATATTCGTCTTTCAACGAAAGATTGAGTGTACTGCACAGAATTCTGCTCTGTTTTAACTTATTGGTGCGAAACATTGGCTAAGAAAGTAGAAGATATATATACGCTTCAGGTCTTTTTTTCATAAAAATCTTAGAAGTATCGCTCGTACATCATGGAATGATCGAATAAGTAATATTGATGTTAGACACTGATTACTACGAAAACATGGAAAATCAGTGTGAGAGGTTGTAACAATTTTTCTCAGACTGACATGGTTGGAACATGTATTGTATATACCCCACTGCCCCCACTCACCAATCACTACCTACCTCATCGCGTCATGTTGAGTGGGGCAAGTGAAGGATGCAGAAACGGCAGGAGCAGTTAAATCAATACACGACATCAGTCCATGAAGTATTCGACTGTTGGTTTGAGTCTTACTCGTAGATGTAGATTACATGGTTGGGGTTCGAATGATAACTGCAATCAATGGCTGAATATACTGAATGACATGGCTGAGAACTGATCACAGTGGTGCAAGTGTATTCACTTTCTATCTTCATCTAGATCATGAGTTCCACTATTCTCTCATAGGCACCCTAAACTTTACTTCTCCTTTTTGTAAGCTATCGTCGTGTTTTTTTTTCGTAAATGTGATCTCGTCGTGTTAATTTGGTATGGTAACGTGAACCTACGGGTATATATTCTAGATTCTACGTTGGTAATGATTGAATTTTAGTGATAATTTACCCTGAGACGAATTGCCTAGTGAGATCACAATAAGAAATATCGTAGAATCTAAAAAGATTGACAACTTTACAAGGAAAATTCAAAACTTTACAATGAATAGAACTATCGACAACAATATAAAAAGACACCAGGAAATAATTATAAAATATTATTAAGACACCAACACTAAATATCTATTGTTGTTTGGTTTTCGTCATTCAAAACATAATTGTCATTACTTACTGAAACGACAGGTTTTCGGAGACGCACACTAAGTGGTTATTCAAATGAAGCAAAGAGACGGTAAGGGGAATAAAACACCAGAATTAACAATATAGAATGGGAAAAATTATGGCTATCTATAAATTTTGTTTGTTCGAACACTCATTTTCCAAAACGTAAACTATATTTAATTGGTATTAGCATCTGAAAATGCTCGGTATTAAAGAAATGAATTGGAGATTTAATATATTGTGAGCTGAATGACAAGAATCGTAAATGAATATGCAATTAGTTATGCTACAAACAGACAGTCCCGAAAGTCACTACATATTACTACCTAAATTTGAGATACTTTATAAATATATATATATCAAAAATTTTATGTAGACGTTTTATTTCGATTGTGAAAATAAATTATTCAAGTTTAGTGGTTATATAACTCGATATGTTTTTTTTTCGGCGAAAGAAAACCACTGAAAAGGGTAAATTGTAAATTCTCATGTAGCTATAAAGTTACTACGTGGCATCAATAAGTCCACTTTTTATTACAGTTATCTTTGTTGGTAATAATATTTTTCATCTGTTAGGTGGTTACATGTAATTCGTAGGAAATCTTATCCCATCTAGATTTCGTATTTGCTGGTATTAACTAGCGAAGAGCATGTACAACCTTGAAGGAACTGATTCTCCCTGTAATATTTCAACCAACATCATGCAGCGTTAGTTAGTTATTCAGGAACGCGATTGACTTATAGGAGACTGAATAATGATCATTTTTGTATTTGTCTAGTTGTTAGTACTCATCCAAATTTATTAATCAAGCTTACGTTCATGTAAATTAAATATTAAAGAACATGTCTCGTTTTTTATTTGTAAAAAGGAAGGATGCTTACTTAAAATGGTGTATAAACACAGTGACTAAATTAAAAAAAGTGTTATCAAGCTATAAAAAAAATATGACAATTTTTTTCATAAAAATAATTCTATCAAATTAACTATTCTTACCCAACATTTACTTCAGTATATGCACTGTTATTCACTTTCTGTTTACGTGTACATATCCTGAAAAATAAGGTGTAAACCCATTCACAATATTTGTAGTAACCTAAATGTGTGTGCGTATGTTAACAGAGGAAATAAAACTGCTGTAGTGTATTTTGGAATACATAGGACGTGAATAGCAGTCGAATCAAGGAGATATGTTTCGTCTTATTAAAAAAGCATCATCTGGAATATCCGTATCCTAAAATATATGTTCACAATGAGACTTTGATCTATTTTACCTAACGATTCAAATAACAAACGTCTCATCCATTGAGCTATTGAGTTCATATAACCATTCACTTGCTCAGAGGGAATAATGTTTACATCATAGTTACGTTGTGTTACAAAATGTCTATATCGAAATAATCCGTCAATGATACACATGCCAAAATGATGATCAAAATCCAGTTTGAATACCAATGATGAGATAAAACAAAACTTTACTGGCAACATACTGCTGTGCTTTCAAAATAGAATTTAATCATATCAATAATAATAAATCATACGATTCAGTGACCTTGGATTCGTTTAGGTTTCTCTCCCCTCCCCTCCTCCATTTTTTTCAATACATAACATATTATCTTGACGCTTTCCTATTTATTTTTTTATCATTTGACTTAATAAGATGGCATGTATAAATCATAGAAAGAGAGAACATTACATTTTGACACGAATAAATAAGAAAAGAATAATCCAAGAATATTAACACAAAGAACATACCTGTATCGTGAAGTGCTAAACTGACTTGGTCTGGGTTTTCTAAGTTTAGGACCAGCTGAAATTCCATTACCATTTTTCTTTTGATTTACATACCAGCGATATTGATTTTGAATTAAAAGTGCAGCTTGATATAATCGTTTGTAATATGCATACTAACGAAATGAAGGGATAAGGATTAAGAGGCTACTGATTTAATACACATAAACACACTTAATCAAACATTAAATAATTCTTTCTCATGTATTCAAAACTAGCACTTACCGATTTTCGCTCTCATAACAAGAGGTTAGTCACGACCCAAATACTCTAGCTATAAAATCTGTAACTACGGTACAATGTGACGTCACCACAAGTCGCTAGGACAATATCAATTTTCGGAAGATGATTCACACTGACAACTACAAATCAGCATGAAACCTAAGTCTACTGCTTTCTTTCAATTTACTTCCGGTACACGACATCAAGAATTGTGTACTCCGTTATCAAGCCACATAGCTAAACGGTGTTATACGATTAAACATGCAAACTACAGTAACTTTATTGATATTTTCAAGATTTTATTATTCATGGTATTATAGGAAATATTATTATGAAACGATATAAGATTACCATTATCAGAATTTAAGCATGACTAAGTGAGTAATTATAAGAACATCATGTATTATTTTAACATTTATTCATAAAATCACTTCACATGCTTCACTACTCCTAAGACACTTCGGTGTTGTTTTGTGCCATCTGATTTCGTTCTTTTCCTTTTAATTGTAGATGATTATTTATAAAACGTGAATGGAATCTTTCTGTCTAATTTTCCTCTTCATAAAAATTGCACCATAGTTCACTTGCTAATAAACATGTTATATCTTATGCAACACAGACCACTACAAAACTCCCGTGATGGTGTATCTCAGTAAATTTCGACATACCTAAGGTACTTATCATAGATTAATTCTGTACTCGAAAGATTATTTCAGATAGTATAAATAATGTAACTAATATATCTTCACCTATGATAATTCATTTTGCCAACATCTTAACATACATATAGTTTCTAAAAATGCTAAATTTAACGTTCAGTTGAAATAACTAACGGTATAAGTCCTTCCCAGTAATCATTCTAACAACCTGTAAACGACTTTGAATTGGTGTGCACTTTGTAACTAATCTCAGAATACACATACACATTATATATTTCTAAAACCGGCTCATCTAAGCTGAGAATGTTCGATCACCATTTTCTTCAAAGAAATATTGATATCTGGTGGTAACACCATATTGGGAATACTGAGGTGTGTTCATCAGCTGTGATGATAATTCGACCTGTATCACCGGCTTAAAACATCGACCTCGATGGCCTGGTCATGTTTTGCGAAAATCACCCAAGTGACGTCCATACTTCATGTAGATTGCCGACGCTTGGATTATATGAAAAAAGTAGAGAGATAGCCAGTTTATGACATGGTACTGTGATATGCAAAATAAGTGTACATGACTGGTAAGTTAGTCGATCAAGACTGCTCTGCTGAGGTCCGAGAGATTATCAATTCAAATGATATTAGATATGACTCAAAATAAAAGCCAGTCGTGACCTTGATGAAGTTTTATTCATAACAGTAAGATTATATTTTTTAATTTAAAGAAGTATTTCTCAGCTGCATCTGTCAGTTGACTGTATCTCATAATATGCTATTTGTGTTTATTTATTTATATTTTTAAAAATGATATCACCTTATTTTTGGGACGCATTGTACTTAAATTTATATGCTTTGTAGAAATAAACAGGTTAAAAAGGTAATCATGAAAAAATAACAATTAAATAAATATGCCTCTAAATACCTGTTTATAACGCCTATAATAACTTTGAATGACAATTGCAGCTTCGATTTCTTTGTTACATGTCCCTCCACTAGATGAGGTTACTGATGTTTGCGGCGAATTAGATGATTGTACTGGAGTTAAAATACAATCTGATGAAAAGTTATCCGTTTTTTCTAAAGGACAATTGAAATCAGTTTCTTCAGGCAACGAGAATCGACCAGAGAGACATGGATATGAATCATTAGTCAATGAATTCTCATATGTTGTTTCTATTTCAACTTCAAGGCCAACAGATGTATCATTTTCGATACCTAATAATAACACATCATCATTACTCCATTCTGATTCATTATTTAGAAGACTAGCAGTACTGTTGTCCTCTTTGTTAAAAATACATACGCTTTCTGAATGAATTTTGTCAGAAGAGTGTTTATCAAAAATGGGTAAATCTGTTTTAGTAGTATAATTATTCGACGGATTAAGTGTAAATGTATCGGACATTACCGAACAATTATTATTATGCATAATAACCGATTGATGAGTGTGTTTTTTATATGCTCGATAATATTTCTGTATAATTTTAGCTGCTTCATATAAACGTTTCTGTTCCATATCCGACAAAGTTAATCTACTTAAATCAGTTTCCATAAATTTTCCTGGTACTGCATTAAAATGCTCAGCGATTTGAGCTGTAGATGGTGGTGGACTGTTTAAACTAAAAGCACTTAGCGACTTTCCACGACGATTATATTGAGGTTTATCATAATCATTCTCATTTGATGAGATGGCACTGTTCAAACCAGAACTCACAAAGCTATTGGAACTTAAAGATGTGTTGAACATTGAATTCGATGCGAAAACCTTTCTGCATTAAAAAAGTATTTAAACAATTATGTAAAAGTAAGGTAAATGTAAATAAAACATTAAAATCTAAGTGAAGCTGAAGGTCGAAAATTCTCAAAATCAATGGAAACTTGAACTATACTGTTTCTTATATTCATGAATTTTGACTAGCCTTCTTTGGGATATATTGATCCCGAGAGGATTACTTCGATATAGTGGTTTTAGAACAGATAGATTGTGACTAGTAGTAGAATTCATGAGTTTTGTCCTATTTAAAACTTATCATTTAAATACACCTGCATATACATTTGTAATGATGTTCACACTGGGATTAAACCTAGTTCTTTCGCTACAAATCCGCAGCGTGTTATCAACTTAATTACTAGTTTCACATAGATTATTTTATGTACAGTTCTTAGGAAGGTTAGTGGTAGATTTTTTAAAAAGAAACTATTGTGAAATTAAAAACAGTACATGAGAATTTTTCAATAGAAAAAATGCAACTAAACGGCTTCCTGATTTTGCAATCGCTGTTGATACTAAGCTATTTTAATAGGAAAATGAAAACGTTTGAGCACTTGAACTATTTATAGAATATAGGTATTTTAAGCCCAAATTCAAGCCATTACTCTTGAGAGATTTTCGACAACATTCATTATCGAATATTAGAAATTTAAGTGTTTATTGCGATTTTTGTTTACAAATATCATCATTAAATTTTAGTGAACAGGAATACTCTCCATGAGGTTGTGAAGAGTTCAAGGTGATTACATCGCTGTTTAATTTACTTGACGTTCTATTTTGAGAATATGATGTTCAGATTAGAATAATAGATCCGCGAACTAACTACAACCTGAATGAACACATTTCAAATATGTAGTAATGATTGAGGTCTATTAGTCATCAACAAAGAATAAATTTCACAATTATCCGATTTAAGAAACTTACATTGTAAATAAGAGTTTCCCGGTATGAACTTTAGTGGGTATCAATTCACAGACGGAAATATAGAGTAAGTTTTATTCATTACAACAACCAGTAGCTCCCGAATACAAGCGACAAAACTGTGCACAATTACTCTCAGTTCATCTATAGGGTAGTAAGTGTATTGCTAATGATTATCTAAGTAAATATTCGTCACAACAATAAAAGATCTCAGTGCATTTTTATGTGTGATCTGGCTGAAACATTAAGTATAGTCATGAAATCATTCACATCAAGGTTAACCCACCTCTGATATAAATAATCAAAGTATTTAAACAAACTAAACAATAAGTGAGATCAGTAGAAACAAACCTAAACCGCACTAGAGAAAAACGGGGTGTTTTGTTCTTATCGTTTATAAGGAGTTAGCATTTGTTAAGGATATTTTGTGAAGGTTGAAGAACTAGAATGAGATTTAAAATAGCAGCACTAGCAAATATCCAAACGTTGCTTCGGAAAGTATATCCCTTCCACACACCAATTATTTCTCCCTGAACTATATTCCATATCCACTCTTTCTTTGTTTCGTAATTATTAGCATTGAAGTAACCTCTACTGCTACTGATTTGGTGTTAATCATGCTGTATTTAGGCATGGCAAATTGGGCCGATCCACACGTTTCAGGTACTATGTTGTTCATGCATACAAATATACAGTGGAGTCGTTGACTAGCAACATATTAGTGCATCCAGGTTTTTAATGTCTGCCGAATTACGGTAAGTTTCATTATGTGAACTATCTTCAAAGAAAAGATGTATTAAAAAGTAAGTTAAGTAGTAAATTAAGCACTTACGCTTCATGGAAATTCCATTTAAAATTGTTTTCATCATCACAATCATAGTCATCAATATCGGCATTATTTTCACCACTTGAAGTTTTGAGTTTACTATTATGCTGTTGATTGGAAGTAAAATATGTTCTTCTCCGTCCTAGAGGTTCATGAAAACTAAGTAAAGCACCTTTTAATCGATGATTCACTTTATTTTCTGGATAACCAACATTTGCAATACCACCGTGGCATCTGAGACCATATAATGATGACGTTAAATTTTTATCAGGATAATGTCGTTTCGATGGCAATGAATTAAATGAACCAATCGATTTATCATTATGATTAATAGCTGATTTTGTATCATCTAACATAATTTTAGTTGGATTTCTATTTGTATTATTATTAGTTAATTGAATAGCATTAGTTATAATATTCGATGACTCGTGATGATATAATGAAGAATGTGATATGTGTCGATCAACTGGTGCACGATTCAAAACAATGCTTTTACCTAGAGCAGAATCAGAAAATTGTATGGAGGAAGAATGGAATCCTTCATTTTCACTATTATAATCATTGACTGATAAATCACCATTACTACTTTCAGTATGAAGGTTGACAATACGACTGGGCATAGCCTACGACAATATTTTAAAGGAAAGAAATATAGTGGAAGGATACGAAAAAAGAAGTATTATAGGCAGAAATGGTGAGATAACAGAGAGACAAATAGTCTACAGTGTGTAATAGATATATTATGATTTTAATTATTTGCATTCCTCACAGGCTGATGTTAGTTAGGCGTCACTAAAATTCAGGGAGCACTGGACAGCCGTTTCGTTCTAGAACGCGGCTCGTCAGTAGTGCGCACCCTTGATCCCACTAGGGAGATGGACTCAAGGTCTTCTGGTTAGTGAACGCCTAACCCTCTGAACTACTGGGGCGACTTCCAGTGGTAGAATTTCCACTTCCAAAAAGTTGAGATATAGCGCGACTATAATCTATTGTCACTGGTAACAACGGTCTCACTTCCGACAAGTCTGAACTCCACTAATCACGACTTCTCGCTAGAACTTTAGAAAAATCTTGAAACTAATCACTAGTAAGCTGACTATTGTAATTGAATTAAGGTTTGTAGGGATATGTAACCTCTGAACTTCAAAGTCAATCGATTTTTCATCATTTAGCCCAAAACAATAAACGGAGTAGCTTAACAACTAAAGCATATAATTTTCAATTACTACATCGCAAATCCAAACTCCGCTTCATTTACTTCGGTTTGGGCAACCATGTAGTATTGCTAGCGCTCACATTTAGACTGTGATTCGAAGAAAAGTACATGAATATACGCCTGGTAAATGATACGAAATTAATAGAAATTTGTATTCTTCATGATACCTGAAAAGTTTTTAAGTTTCAGTACAATGGGCTGGCTATAGTCGATATACACTTTCGGGCAATCTCAAATTAAATCTAATATACAGTAGTTCAGCGTTTTGTAATTTTTATAATAGACGGCCTTAGTTTGCAGTATAATCTATCTTCATTTCCCTGACTATGGTCACTACTTCGAGGTAGTGATTAGACTGGTTTATCAAAAAGACCTAATCGGGTACTGTTGGTCCGAAAAATATCAAGAAGGTCGGTTGAAGAGCGATAAAACTACAAACTACAAACTCTAGGTTCGAGAGCGAAGTCATACTGTCAGTTGTACATAGGTTCAATGGCAAAAAAGTGTTTTCCTTAACAGTCAGCATATGCAGCGATTCTGTCTTTCAATAACTGAAGGAAGGGTTAGAAAATGTTTATCTTAAAAATTATAATAACTCATTATGCCCAGTTGATTTGAGTTAAGATTAATATTGCAAATTTAGATTGAGACTCCAAATGAACATTGAATATAATGAAATTATTGGATTTTTAAGAGCATAAACACTGTCTACCTTAATTATCCTATCGGCGAGACAAAACATTTGAGAGTGATCATCTTTCATTAAATTTGTGACACTAGCATAAAGTGAAGTAGAATCTAAATACTGGTGATGATGACATTGACGACGATTGTATGACTGTTTACCCCAGTTATATACATTTCTACGAGGTATATTTGAATTCACAGCAGTAGAATCGTAAATTTCATTGGAAGTATTAAACCAATTATTGTTGACTGAGATGTGTTCAAAACTGCTTGAATTATCTGTGAACTGATTGTTCGCAGTTGATGACTTTGACGATGTGTTATTAAACTCATTTAGGATACAGCTTGAGTTAGAAATATTACGTAATGATATGGAATGATAGAGTGATTCTTCTCTTAAAATATCATCGCCATTAATGTCACCAACAGACACTTTAAAACTATGATTTTGTTTCGAAGAGTCTAGTTCAAAAAGATTCGGTTGAATATTACCCAATGATTGAGTAAATGGTGGTGTAGTTTGTTTCGAACCAACATCGATGCTAGTTAAATCAATATGATCGAAATTTTGTAAAATATTTGACGGAGAATTCGACAAAATTCCAGTGTAATTATCCAGAACTCTTCTTAATTTCATCATAACAGTATCTGTTTCATAACTTTGTACATTTGAGAAACACAGTACTTCTAACTGTTCCAGACACTTTTGCATAGATTCACTTTTTGTAGCTAATGCTAACTGAAAATCAGAAAACACAGGTAAAAACAAAGTGTAATGTAAAGTGCTGTATGTTTTCGAAGTAAACAATACTGGAACGTGACTCAAATATTTACTTAGAATATTAAATGAGGTCACGCAATATATCACGGACTGACTACAGTTAGAAACGTAAACCATTGGATGACAGCTCATTAATTTGAAAGTTACACACTCAGTAAGAGGTCTGTAGGTTATGCGTTTGATGGCTACTAGGACTGTGAATGCACACAGCTGAAAAGTAGTATATTAGGAGTATGTAGCTGGCAAGTCCATTATGATTTCACTAGTGTTAGAAGTAAGATTCTTTCGTAATGAATGATTCAAAAGTCATTTACTTCTTTCGCTTTCTGTCCAATTTTAATATTCTAAAATAAAATACGATGCCCTGAAACATCTTTAAACTTGTTATGACATTATCAGTACTTAGAATTTAGTATTCCTGATCACAGTCACGAAGTAACGCATTAGGAACTCAGCAGTGGTATTAGTCGCATTGTATTGTGTTGCATTCCTAAGTAGTAGAGTCACAAACAAGCTAGAAAACAGTTCGACGATGAATATGTGTCAAATAATATAGAAATACCATTGTCTTAATTTTAGATAAACGTATGGAGTGAGAATAGAACAGTCAATAACATAGTAAAGGTATTGAAGGTCAGTTTAGCATACTACGCTGAAATAAGTAGACAGACACATAAACACTCATACATAAGGAGAGATACATGAAATATAGGGCAATAACATATTTATAAAAAACACCAAGGCTTAAAGTACACGTAAGTCAAATGACTTGTAGGTTTACCTGAGTATTGAAGATCACCACAAAACTCTTCAAATAATAAGCGACGAATAAGCAAGACTAACCTTACTATTACTATTGACAAGTAATTTGGCATTTTCATACGAAATTAAATAAATGCTTCACAGTAAATTCACAGACAGTTAATAACAAATATTACCACCCTACAATCTAACGGATATACTATGAATTATAGAAGTATAGAGAACATTCAGCCTTTTGTCGTTAGAACTGGGGAAACTTGACGTTTCTAATCATGATATTTTCAATAGTACGTTATCATTTTCTTAAATTTTGCTTTCTGTGACATTGACAGCCTTAATATAAAAAAACTGACCCATTGTGTATAAAATATTCTTAAATTGTTATGTATGGACTGGAGCATTAGGACCACAAGCAAAATTGTTGGTGCAGAGTAATACCAACTTTTTTGAAACTACACACAGGGTGATGAAAATATATATCCTAAATTACAAATGCTTTGCACTCCGCTCTGGCCACAGAATCCACACTAGGTTACATAATTTAGTGAATGAGGTGTCGGATAAAGTAGTAATCTATAACACTCCCATCGTGTTAGACCTGCATAGTCGTGAGTTCAAAAATATGCCAACTTTTTTTAAAAAGTGTTTACTGCTATTGATTAGATAATATCTCTTCAGTGCGAGATCATACTGAAGGGTAAACCAATCAAACCTACATCATGGAAGATAACTGTTCATTCCGGAGAAAAATGTAGTTACCTTGTATATATTTAATGGCTTATGTGAAGCAGTAAAATGATACCGTGAATCGAACGATGATATGTGAAGCATGATGGGTGGTATCTAATGAATACAAAAACCCTGGAAACCCGTTACCAGACGTCCCAAATGCCATTGTCGTACCACAAACAAGAAGTATTGATATTATTAAATACATGTGTCATTTGGTCATCAATCACCAGCAGTTTTAGCTAATAATGAATACCATTCTGTACGCGGTGTACGATTCCATGCCTGTTGCCGCTACGATGTTGATGTAAAATACAAATTTGCGAAATATATAACTCTATATTACATTTATTGTCTTCCGTCTTTGTTCACAAAACCAGTACAAGTGGCGCTTACCGAAATCCCTTAGTTAACTATTATAGTAAAACTTATTTGACCTAGGTAATCAGCATTACAATAATCAAAATATGTGCTTTCGTAAACATTGGGTGTGAAAATTTAAACACACAAGCCGATCTTCCTGATTATCAGTAGGATTTTAAATAGCCTTGAAAATGCGACAATGTTTCCACTCATTTAGTGCTGGTATACAAATGGGGCTGTTTTATAAATTGCCTAAGGTTTATGCCACATATTAATACATACGTACATATTATTAATGTATGTTTATTTTGTAGCACCCAACTTACAATCCTTTACGTTTGAACAAATGTAAACAAATTTCCTGATAAAGCGCATAATGAACACTTCTTATAACAAAGAGGAAATATGACCTTAGAACACTTTATCATTAGCTTTGCCATTGTATTTTTAAGCCGTACTATGTTATCATATTTTAAAATCAGTTACCCTTATAATGATAAAAGTATTCATATATTCTGTACCCTCGATTTTTTTCGATCACTATTATTGAAATGTCAAAATCGAAAAACTTGTCAGACTAATAACCAACCACAAATGGAGCGATACATTTGGAAAACTGGTGTACTAGGTTTTGTCATACTAACACAAATTTTTTTTATTTTATTGATAATTCCGTTCGTCATGTATTTATTCATTGTCAAAAAGTTAGGGTTCTAGCGAATAAACAAATGGCAAATAAACATAATAATAGGCATACAACTATTATTCGACCCTATGTTGCCTACTATAACCTGTTTAGTCCCAAAAAATCCTTTGATATAGAATGCACTCAAAAGGTGATATGTATGAGTGTGCTTGTTGTTGGAATCTATATGTTATTGTTAAAGTGACGGAAAAAAACCTACGACTACAGTAATGGAGTAAAGTTATTGAAAGGGATATTCGCTGTTCGGTTTTCCCCTGTTTTGAACAAATGTAAATTCTAGGGGACTTTTATTATTTCCCTTCGTTTCGTGGATAAATACATTTCATGCATCTACTGTGATAGTCGCATGGTTACCTAGACTAGTCAAAAATAAATTTCACGTTGGTCACCATAACCAAAGAATATTGACTACAATGTTAATGTCGACAAATATACGTCTCACATCACTTCCCTTTGTATTGTTTAGTTGATATGTACTCGCAAAAGCAGGCACATTGGAAGGACAGAAAAACGAGCATCTTCACGATTTATTGGGTCTATCCTAAATAAATTACGTTTGAAAGGAGCAAACACTGTTGGAAGTCCAGTCAGGTGTCATTTGACAGACGTGGGACATGAGGTCGATAAGACTAATGCTTTTAAAATTATGATTAAACAACATAAATCGATTCAATTAAAATTTGCTATTACAATTAGAAGACCAAAACCTGACCTTTGTATACTAAAGGAATCAGTAGTTAACCTTCAATTGCCCTGGTAACAGTAAGTCAGTAACCCAGGTACCTTTTCCAACTATAGATAACAGGAAGTTGGTAAACAATCTAATAAATCAAATGTATTGGATACCTTTCAACGTAAACGCTTTACTGTTTATTCAATAAAAGATTAGTATACTAGATAATCAACAGATCAACCAATTTGTGAGTGATACTAGTTTGATATACTTAATTTAGAACAACATTCACGTGAACTTTTATTAAGTTTAGATAAAATTGTAACTTTTATTGGATAAATCTTTGTTGTCATCATTATGATTGTAGCCAAAATAAATAAAATAACAGTATTGTGTTGATATTTTTTGAAAAAGATACCGTTTAGTCAACGATAGTCGTTTACAATCGATAAATTATAGTAAGACAGATGAATGCAAAGTAATAAGTTTCCTAAATAATGTTCGATTTTTACTAAACTCAAGGTTTCCGTTATACAAAGTGCATTCTAGTGAATTATAGAGAAATTACAGAACTTATAACGTACAGATTTTCATCAAGTTACTTTAAATTGCAATAATAATTATAACCGAACACTTGGTTGTGTGTTACATATTAAAGAAACGTCTCTAGTTACCAAGTTGACTTTAATACGTATTTAGAAGCTTAATATTAATATCATAAAAGGGCAGAAAACGTTGAAATTAAACTCATCACCGCATTTTCCATGAATATACCTATTCGCATTGTGGTGTAAATTTTAGATAATCCTATAGTATACATTTTTGTGTGAATACAATATTTCGCACACCACCCCTCCCCTTCTGATCTTTCTAACCTACCCACCATGTCTAAATTGGTTCAGTGAAATTAACAACATTTATATTCAGTTCACTGGCTTAAGGAAGATATGTGAACTATTCATTCCTGAGAAAATGTTACCTCTTTTGCTAATGGCGACCAGTAATAATTGTGAAAGTAATATTATGGAATTCAGTTCGCATATAGGTACGGCTACTGAGAACTTCCGAAGCAGGTTAATGTTGGTTGCGTAGTCATCATGATAAGTAGCTGAAACTATGCTTATAGTAGAGTGATTTATGAGTAAACAAAATGCTGTATTGCATTAAAATATCACGAAAGTATACATTTCATTACCTTTGCATTAGGAAAACCTTCTAAAACGGTTAATCACATTAGGTCACACTAGTCAACATAGGGTGAAATAAAAACTCCTGAAGTATTTACGCTATTTGTATATTTTCCAGAACTCAACACGTTTCGGAACATTAACGGATATTGGTGATTGATTTACTGATAAAGAGAACAATGAATAGTCCATAGTGTTTAAGATAAAATATGATGGTGGTTTAAGAAGAGTCAAAGCAATTTTTTCTCTTTCACAAAGTGTTGTAACATTTTTAGTAAGTTTTCAGTGTATAATGCATAGTCGCAATGTGTCATTGTCACATTTCATAGTCATTGAAGCTTATAATTATAAAGGTATGCTAGTAGTCTGTTTGGTCAAATAACTTTCCATTACTATTATCTAGAGATTACGTCAGACAAATAAGGAATCATAAATGGAATTACGCGATAGAAATCGCATTATTGTACATAATCAGGAAGAAACTTATTATTTGAATTGTAATTCTGTTAATCAGGCATTTAAGGTAATACGGAGCACTCTTTTAAACAAACTATAATCAAGTTATATTAACCTTATAGAGTGGCATAGTAAAAAGCAAAGATAACTTTTAAAGACCAACAGTCTATGACTTCAAGTTGGTCGAAATTGTTATATCGGGAGACTAAAGAAGAGTAATGAACTCTCGGAACTGCATTTTTAGAATACTATTTCAATTATTTTAACTGTGAGTAGTGTAAACAATTCATTCCTATCATTGTTACATTCCTCTAACCCTATCCTTCCGTTTAGTATATTCGCTATTAGTACATCGTCTCTTATTATGAACTACAATTAATTAGTTGTGTAGATGTTACCCCTATTCACTGCCGTAATCTCTTTTTTTTATTAATGTAAAATTCCTAATTGGTTCGACGTGTGGTCTGATTTTGTGTATTTATAAAGGAGTGTTTGAAATACAATGTGATTTTCGTCTGGCTGGTTCATCCATTTTGTGTTCCTCATTTCAGGCTTAGGGACGGGTAGTCGCTAGGCCAACGGGTACGGGGTACTGATTAGTAGTTTTCAAGGTCACATACTGTATTTGCCATACGATTGTAATTGAACCGAACATATTTAGATGTAACACAAATAATAAACGTAATTAATCGAATAAATGAATCTAACCTGAAGATTATGTTATGCAATAAAGAGTGATATCTTCAACTAATCAGATCTCAATAATAAGTTTTTGACAGCTAGAATATTTTCTACACATCAACGAAATTCGTCTACCATCGCATTTCACATCAACCAATCACTAAATTTATTGATATGTGCACTAAATATCAACCAAACTTTTATGGGCTACGGAATTTTGTCATTTTAAAAAATTTCTGCGACCTTAACTGTAGTCACTTTGGTAGCTAAAACCACTAACTCAATATTCGGTTATTTATTTCTTCTCAGCAAAAGATAAATCAACAGATTCTTTGAAAGTGAAACGAGAAGATTGTCAACCGAATGCAGCCGATTCACAATTATAAACTTCGAACAATGAGTAACTTATTTCTACAGAGAGTGTATTTCAATCTTTTCTCGTATTTGACAAGTTCATAAAATGTGTACCTCCAATTCATTAGATCGATCACTCATCGTTATTTGTACTAATAGACACTGTTCATGTGATGGACTAGTATAGTATACTAAGAGTATTACAGATCATTTAAACGGTGACCGCAATATAACCAATTAAGAGCCACACAATTGTAATGGTGAATTTTATACGGTGTATTTGTCGAATTTATCTAATTTGTTGCGTAGTAATTCCAATGAAATTATAATGTGGGAATCATCATTTCGGATAAACTGGTTACTTAGGGACAGTTAAATTTTTTAAGCATATTATTCTGATCCATTCCATTTGTATGGACTATGAAAGTGTCTTTCAAGTAACGAAAAGTGAATGTCTACACTATTGCCTAAGACACTACTACTTGTTTATTTATAATGTCATTACTACTCTAAACTATATAGATTACTTTAGAGATCTGATAAGGCATTAATTCAGAACATGTATTCTAGCACTCTTTTCCTAGAAAACTACACAAATTTGACTTGTGACGAAAATTTCAGAAATAATTGGCGAATATTATCCATCCTTTTGGCTATATATCAAAACGGTGAAACATTCATCATTAGTGAAGTAATCATATACTAATCTCATGATTGTCTCTTCAAACTATTAGATATTCAATTTAAACATTTGATTAGTGTTTTATGATACATCATGAAATTTAAGTGACTTGACACTTTAATAGTCAAAATATTTTGAATACAATATATCCCTGAATTCGTGAGTAAAAACAGAATAACTGCGATCTTTGAATACGGAGAGGGTATACAGATTTCCTAATACACTCATATTCATCCTAAAGCCACTCACTGTCTTACCACTCACAAAAAATAACAAAGAACTGAACAGGAAGTCTTCTCGGAATAATAATAAGCGTAATTATATAGGCCGTTTAAATTAAATAATTTAGAAATTCAGAAAATCTTAAGACTTTTTAAATGAACGTTTTTTATTCATTTTGTTTACCTCTTAGTAGTTTAAATTAGTGAATACTGTAATATAGTTTAGTCTGTTGCATTAACCACGTATTACATTTTCTTAATCGGATAGACTTCTAAATTTTTTTTAGATATTGACGTAGATCTTGAAGAAATACCTACGCATGCAATCACTCCGTTTCAATTCATCAACCCTTTAGAGTAGATATAGACACGATAAAGTATATTCATAAAAGAAATAATAAACAAACATTATTACTGTAAATGATTATTTACTACTTACTGATTATTAGTGATCCATTTCAATAAGTAAACAGCTACTTGGAATATCTACTTAATTCGCTTATCATTTTATATTTACAAACAATTTACTCGGATAACAGCTTACAACGATAGAAATTAAAAACAAAGCGAATATAACGTAAAACATTGACTTTTGTGTTAATGGAATTAATATTCTTGTAGTTACTATTATTTTCACCTTTTCATTAACATTAAGTAAAATAGGTTCAAATCCTCCGCCTTTTAATATTGGTTTTATAAACAGAATAAATAATTACACTTTATTAAACAACTATTAATTACTGGAAATATCATAAACTAACATCTTGCTGTTCCTAGTTGATTATGGGGTTCCTAAAACAAAGTTGTCTTTTGTTTGAAATTAATTCGATGCAACTTGTCTTCACTCATTATTCATTTATCTAAGTTAATATAAAGATTTGTGTTTTTTTTAAACTGAAGCGTTTTCAGAAAGAATTTTGTTAAAATAGCTCTTTCTGGGATAATTTGATGACATTATGCAACCAATTCAAAGTAGATTAGATCAGTTTTACTTAACTAAACAGATTGTGTCACTTGTGGCGTAAGTGAGACATCCGTCTACTGACGAAAGGATGCGTTTACTACGCAGCAGTTTGATCCGTCTTACTTTAAGGATGTGAAACATGGCCATTAACGATAAAAGATATTCATAGGCTTCTAGTAATTGATTACAGATGTCTTTGAAGTATTGATCGTGTTTGCTGGGACAACTGAGTAAGCAATGCGTGGGTTAGGAATAGAATACTAGGTAAATACAGAAAGTCTATTGATGAAGCAGTGAATCTTCACCGGCTGAGGTAGTTAGGATAGGTGTTACGTATGCGTGACCACCGCCTACCTCGACGAGCAATGCTGTTTGGTGTGGGAGTAGGCTGGAAGAAAGCAAGGAGTGGCAAAATGAAAACATGGCAAAAGTCCATGAAATCATTGACAGTTGGGCTGAGCCATGTTAATAGATCCAGTCTACCTGATTGGGGTCCACGTGATGATCGTAACAAATGGTTAGACACTTTAGGTGATATGGCTCGAAATTGTTGGCAATGGTACAGGTGCATTCACTCCATGTTTTCCTCCAAATTCTAAGTTTCTGAACTTATCATAATTTTCTCTTTACTGAATCATATTTTCTCAAATCTTATCTCCGATCTCTATGCTTTTTCATTAATATTAACTCTGTTACTACCTCCCTTACTCTGGGATTCGGTCTGACAATTTAATCTTTATCTGCTAACTGGGGCATGGCAACTTGAACCGATGTGCGCATGTACCAAGTTCTACGTTGTAACTGACTGACTAGCTAATCAGATTGTACGAAGATATGGCTGCAAGGGGCAAAAATTGATAACTATGTTATGGTGAAAATTCCATCCTTTTCTGCTGTCAACTGATCATAATGTAATTATAATCTACGACAAGTAACTAGAAATTTAAACTGCATTATGGATCAATCAATTTACGTAGACAATACATCAGCCAAACAAGTCAAATGCAGCCATAACCTCTTTAAGATATCTTTTTTTCCATTAAGCGAGAATGTCAGCTAAAATGGAGGTCTAAATATTTTCCATCTTTGTACCTGCAATGTATGGTATTGAAATATTTTAAAAAAGTTATTAAAATGCTTAATTTATGCTACCATTATGTCGAAAACACATTACTATCAATGAAAATATAACAGTCAAATAAGACAGTTTTCAGACTTATTTCCATCTCAAATGCATTTAATCAGATGAAATTGTCTTTGATTTGTTTTTATTTGAATAACAAACTATTCGACAGTATTTTTAGGAAGTAAACATGATTAACAAGTTAATAGAAACTCGATGAAATGAATCATCATATTACTGATGTTTCATTTAAGTAACGAAACCGCTTACTTTGATTGGCGTAAACTCATCACTGAATTTCGAACAAGTTACCATAGATTTATAAAAACAAGGCTTATGAAGAGCATCTGGATCCCATACTACTAACAGCCTAGTTGCTACAATTTGTTCATAGAGAATAGCTGAACCTAACGGTGTGAGTACTGGATAGGTGAGTGAGGTAGAATTGTTTGGACTTAGATCTATACAAAGTAAAAAAGAATGAAAGAAAATAATATAAGAATCACAAATTGATATGATAAATCAGTTACTATGTTTCTTAACTATATATATATATATATATATATATATATATATATATATATATATATATATATATATGAGTACTCTTAGTGTCTTAAGTCAAAACATTTACTTTAGCAATGAAAGTGGAATCACTGAAGTGATTTCTACGCTAAATGAAACTCTTGTTCTTCATTCACTTAAGCTAATATTAATCTTATCACTGGTAATATATCAACGGTCCTATTACATTTAATTATTAAAACCAGTTGTCTAGTCTATTTCATTGTTATTACTGACTAATTCATGAACTTCATTGGTTTAATATCTTTATATATGCACCAAATATTTCTATAAATTAGAGTAGAACCTAATGAAGATCTTATAGGAGACATAAAATGACAAAAAAATGCATACCCATCTATCGGTGAGATAAGTTGTTTAAGCTACTAAACGCATATAACTCATGAATAATGACTAAAAGTTGGTCAAAAATTCCATACTACGAATTGACCTGCGTCAGATAACTATTAAAAATTTAGAAGCACTGAACAGATGTTAAGTCCTAGTATGGGGCTCCCCAAAGAAAGCATCCTACCACGAAGTGATAGTGAAAAGACGTAACCGTGTTGAGTATGAGGCAGTTACCCGCCGATAGCAAATCATGGAGTAGTGGAAATATATCGCGAACAGTTAAATATCCTATCAGATCATCAATCTAGCAGTTAACAGCTTGTTTGCAAAGACCCTGGCCTTAGTCTCCTGGTAGGGTCTTGAACGTTGAGGTTCCAACATTATAACTTAACAGCTCTCTAATGCTTCCTGGTTTACAATGGTTGTATAACCCAGATTAATTCATGATATCATATTCAAATTTAGTAATCTGCACAACACAGAATCATACTTTGAAAGAGTTTATTTTCTCACTGTTGATGTCAAAGATTACGATTAATCAGTCTCTGTTGATATATGCAAATCCTGAGAGGATTGTTTCAATATAGTTTCGTTAACAGTAAACAACAGTAAGCTACAAACTCTTACAAAATAAATACATACTAATTTCACAGTTGTAGATGCCTGAACTCAGTATCTCAGTGAATAACGGTACATAGCAGCATATAATGGTAATGACCAATACGCCTTCTTAATACATAGTTTACCATTAACTAAACTCATTTAAAAAAGAAATACGAAATTAAGTAAAATTAATTTGTATGAGGATGAAAGAAAGTTTAGGGCCG
The DNA here is from genome assembly GCA_025215515.1 of Schistosoma japonicum. NCBI lineage: Eukaryota > Metazoa > Platyhelminthes > Trematoda > Strigeidida > Schistosomatidae > Schistosoma > Schistosoma japonicum. Next base: position 32,242,584 of record CM046062.1, on the reverse strand, counting down.
CCAAACAAAAACGAGGCGTTAATCAATGAAGTTACCCCGTATTTAAAAATTTAGACTCGCGCGATAATCATGACCAACGGTTGGAGACCTTATGTAATATGACTAAAAGTCGGTTGCAGAGAGGAAAATGTATGTATTCTTTATCTAAAAAGTATACCATAGGTTACGATATTGATTTATCTTTCGCAATCCTTTATTTAATCAACTCTTTTTGAATCATAATGTCTAACTTTGGCCTTTACTACAATCATTGAAACTGCTACAATATGGCCTCTTTTGTGTTCATTTTGTTAATTCCATCCTTTTGTGTGTACGTATTGTGATAACTTGGATAGATGTTAATTTGTTTCAGGACCTGATATGATGAAAACTGACTAATCTCGGACTTATCCAGGAGCAGGAAAAAAAAGCAAGATACATGGGTACTCAGTCGTTTACTTTGTTAAGAGGCTAATCAATTCAGATAAATTTAGGATACACTAATTTCAAAAGAGATTAAAATCTGCTACACTAATACGGATGTCTTCAATAACTAATTTAGTTGGGTCATGAACTCTCTAAAACAAGCATTACTGTTAATTTCCTGTCAACATGTGAGCTCTATAATTATTGTACACTCTGTTTCGCTTTCTATCATGTTTACAACGATTTGATGCACTTTGGTGCACTTTCGCGTCTGTTATTAAGTTGATTTATATGTCTGCTAAATATGGTGGGCATAAAAGCATGATAACTTAATGAATAACAAAATTAGGAGACTGCAGAAACAGATGCAACACTATCAATCATGATACGTGTACATTGTCATATGCAAAGTTTTTAAAATATCCCTGTATACCATTGAACTACATAGTCAAAAAGATTTATGATTAGCAATTTTTAAACTGGTGAATACTGAATTTATGAAAAAAGGGTTCACATTCAATTCATAAACAACGATACTTTGACAAACACAACTCACCATGTAAAAGAGATAAAATCCTAAACAACTCTGTATCACCATCCGCAGTTGCAGTACAGTCATCTGTAAAGAATGATGTAGACTGATTACAATAAATTCTTACAGCCCATTGTAAGAGTCCTAGTATAAGTTCAGAATAACTAAAAGAGAGAAAATAAACATACAAACTGTGCATTCAAGAAGCATTAGGCAGAGATTTTGTTCCAGTTTGAGACTTCACAGTATTGTGTACCTAATGAGTGAATACAACGACATCCTTTTAACTGATATTGAGAAATATAATCTGAGTTCGCAATATATTAGAACTGTTGCCCAAATACCTAACCAGAAATCTTTCATCTGACATTGCTTGATCTGTCAGCCAATAAGTTCGTGACTTGAAATTATGTATTAGTTAACCTGAACGTAATCATATCTCATGCTGCTGCTAGGTCAGTCATCGCTTCATGTTGAGGTATAACAACCAAGGTATATGGCTGTAGATCATCCAGTCTTCTATATGCAGCAGGGTCGGGATATCTAGTTATAGACATTTTATTTAGCAATAAACGAAATATTCAATTAAACAATCCTAAATGTTATGCAGAGAACCAAGTACATATGTACAACGGTGCATGTTACCACACCTCAGCATCACAGCAAAATAAAGCAGGTTTATATTAAATATACTATGCTGATGCAGATTAAATCATTAGTATCCCTAAAAAATTAGAATCCTTGTTTAAGTGGTTTAAATAGCAAACTTGAACAGCACCTAATGACCATGAAAAATTCTTAACTTATGAGAACCCACATTTCGTAAATGGGTCATATATTGTGGAAGAAATGCAAAAAAAAAAACAACTAGAAAACGTTAAAGAGATGCAACATATAATCAAAACGAACTTAACAAAGTTAAAAATAGGCTCATTTATATTTAAGTCATAATACGAGCTGTATAAAGATTCATTCATATACCTCCAAATTCTATCAATTTCTCTCCACGATAAGATCTAAGGAACTCTTTTAAACATGACCAAAATCTCTTAAAGTTTTATGTGAATCCAAGTAGTTGGGTTCACGAGTTTGTGCCAATGGACGACCGTGCGATGAACACAATTTAGTTTTCGTACAATTGTGGTACCTTTGCCAACCGTCGGCGTATATCATTGTACCAATGAGGACGCATATTTGGATGATAGATATCCTTTGCACAGCGTCCTATCATAAACGTCATGGTTGACTTAAGTATTTACTGCTTACTCAATCTGTTCGAACATTAATTTCTGCTATATTTTCGATTTCTAAAAGCCGATTCATTGACATATACGATTTCACTGGTTCATGTGAGCATCAAATGTAGCCGTAATGCTATATCTTAGTAAACATTTTGGAAGCATTGTTAACTAGATGCGTCACTAATATCAATAAGACTCAATACCGTGATAACTGGTATCTGCATTATCCGTAATAGAAAAGACATGGATATTTGTCTAAGTAGTGATCTGGAACAACCAAAAAAGTGTTCGTTCTGATTAATTTCTACTGCTCCCCTACCTCACTAATTACCCTGGAACAGCATGGGGTGGGAAGATTTTTTATCCTACTCAAAATGCTGTCATATGACCACAAATCTAGCCTCCGCCATGGAAGATATACTGCACCCTCGTAGCTAGGGTGTTAACTACTGAAGTAAGAGGACGGAAGCGAACGTCCAGCACTTGAAACAAGCTGGTGGACATAAAGGGTCCACCATGACGACGTAGAGTGAAAGGAAACTATGTAGAACTGGCCACTTTCGAGCCTTTCCGATTTCCTAGTTGAGATCCCAGCGATGACACAACTCAGTGGTTTGAGACCCAATCAGATATGGTCCAAATTAGAAGTCATTGGGAACGATAATGGAGTTTCCTATTAAAATACTATTTTAAATGTGATAACATTTAACAACCAAATGAAGTTTTTCCTCATTGTATTACTGTCCAAGATGCAACTCCTACCTTGTTGTTTTGTAAATTTTGCTTTTTACTATTTTTATGAACACTTATTTTTATTTATTCATATTATGTTTCTGATTGTATGGCGTAAACATTTTTTGATTAATAAAATTTTGCCGATATCCATTACACGAAGAATAGCACTACCACTAGTTGCTGTAGACTGTGTTAAAGTCATTTTATTTTCACAATTGCAGACAGTTCTTGTACCAAATAATCACAGGTTTTGTAGGCTACAAATTATGATGTCCTCATTGGAAGTAGAAACCAAGTTATCAAAAGTAAGCATTTTCGACTCAACTATGAGTTACAATTCTGAAATCGTCACCTTTAATCCGATAAGTTTATCTCAGTTCGCCTGTAAAGTTTAGTTTCACCTAAATATCTGTTCCTTGTTAACTTAAGTTTTTCTAAAATCCATTTAATGTCAAACTTCATTCACCCATTGACCGCCTTTTTTTCGTTTTACTCGACACTACTTATTAATTTTCAACAGTTTGAATTGAAATTGAGGAAAAGTTTAACTGCACAATCTTAATCCTAGTGAGTTTTACAAGATATTAGCCTACCAACAAGTAGACAAAGATCACGTCATAAAGGCATTCAGAAAATTTTAATATCAAGGGAATCACAAGTTTTATTTATTTCTTACTTAGTTTGAATTACTTTTAAGCAATGAACTGACCTGAGTCAGACAGTCATTCAAAACCAGGAAGCATTGTCATTTTATGGAACTCCTCAGTAGTGCATATCTGTGTAATTACTAAAGATCTATCCTAGGACATTCATGATGTATGCCTAAGCGCTAGACTATTTTTTCGGCATCAAATAGTTCAAACTATCAACTTCAGTCAAATCCAATGACATTGGTGGGTAAGGGTCATATGTCAGACATAACTGAACTCCACTGGTCACGTCTGCTCACTGGAGCTCCAGAATTACCCTCTGAAATTAGTCAAAAGTTTTTATGGCTTATACTTGGGCACGGTTGATCAGTTGCCACGAACCACTTGTCCTAACAATTAATGCTTTAATATTTTAGCTAGTTCTTTTTAAACGAAACAATGATTCTCGCTTGTTTTGATGGTGAGTACTCCATGTATGACATTCTGTTTAAGACTTTATTTCGTTTCACTGGATTTTAGGAAAATACCATCTACTTTGGTATTTTAAATATTTTAGATTCCCGTATAATGCAACTATGAGACGTCTACGAATATAAAGTGTATAATGCGATCTTAATATTAATCACGTAACTGAAAAAAATACTTTGTGTTTCCAGCAACGTAAACGATGCCTCGCCACTTCATGATTCAAGGTTCCTAAACTTTGAGTGTTTAGGTGGTTTTTGCCTCAAGAAACGTATTCTCAAATAAAACTTATCTTCTGATTTCAGGATTTCAAACACAAATAAGATAAAAAACCTAACCGGATTCAATGATCCCAATTATTCATTGAATCACACTGCGATGAATTCCGATTCTAAAGTCTGATCAATATATAAAATATATTTCTCTTTGTTACATTTTTACGACTATTATTTCCCATTACATATTTACACCTTTGTACATGCAAATAAGTGCATATCTATCCACCGATCCGTTTGTTGTATTAACCATTATATTTGTTTTGTGATATTGACCTATTCCAATCACAATCCCCAAAATGATTAACATTATGAACACCTGAATTTTCATATATATATATATATATATATATATATATATATATATATATATATATATATATATTGTATGTGGGCTTTATTTCATGATTGCTGGCTTCTTCGTGATCTCAGCACTAGTTAGTACAATACAATACTGTTATTGCTAGATACATACTGGTTAACTTAGTTTTGTAATTCAGAATACTAAATACTAAGTCCTAAGTACTACTAATAATACCATTACCCCCCTCCCCCTCCATTCACTGTTTGTGGTGTTAAAAGTCGTGCTAATGTTGTATATTCTCAAGATTGAGCGCTTAGACGAACTTTGCATTGCACAGGCTTAAGTTATTTACAAGTTTAGATCCCTCCAATCGAAATAGCAATAATAATGCTATAGTGTTTAAATATGTTGACACTATTGTTTGTTTTTTTAGTTTGTAGTAGTAGATTATTAATTACATTAAATAATAAATCTACAGATTAATCGTGCTCACAGCTGCTCAACTTGATTTAATGATCAAATAATCATGTTTTATACAAACCACTTCATAAATACTTAGTTGATTGCAACAAATACGTAATAAGCTTTCTGATCATAACTCATACTAATATCCTAACAGGCACAGATTCATTGTGTGTTGAAAAATTGGACATTTTAAAACATAACCTTGTTCCAGATTGAAGAACTAAGAAAGATAAGGACTTTATGAATTCTTCAAGGTTATCAGTGCATATTGAGGTATATCTCAATCGTATAGCATCCGTTGCGTTTAAAACGATGCAAAGTGATAAGAACTAGAAATTCTTCATAAATTACCAGCCTCGAGGGATGATTATTTACTAATTAAAGTTAATTACGCTATACAAAGGGGAGACTTTAGTTGCAACCCTTTAGAATAAACACTTATTTGACGTGGACAGCATTTAAATTTACGGAGACTTCGTGTCTTCTATGTTATCAGTTAGTGGAACGGTAGTTTACAAAAAGATAACCTTTTGAAACGCTAGACTTGAGTTGTTTCTATGTCTCACCAATTGCTTCGACATTCGAGAGATATCTAACAGTAATCTGAAAGCGAAACGTCTAACAGAAAGTGGTCATGAACATTGAACTCAAAAATGCGACACTAGAGATAATGAAATATCGACAACCGAATTCCCAGATAAAGACCTGCTACATTCAATCAAGCGCCACACTTTTTTCCAGTAGGTACATATGTTAAACCAGTATTGGACTTTAAATATATTAATGAAGACTCACTTTCAAATTAGAACACATGAAAATGGAAAACTGTAGTTGCATGACATTTAAGTTTGGGAACTTCTAACACAGATGATAAAAAATGAGCTGTGACTACTTAAATATATTTGGTTCTATCAGGGTTTCTTAATGATGATTATTGAGATATAGAAACAAGAGTTATAAATAGGTTTTATAGATCATCAAAGTAAACACGTCGGTGTTAGATGACTATATGATTCACAAGGTTGTTTTGTTCATAACTTTAAGAACAGATGTTTATTCAAAACAGCAATCTTGGAAATATTACAAAAACTCACCCTAAAGCAGCTGCACAACTTAACAGCGACATATCTATCTTCATTGATGCCATTTGTTCTTGTAATTGTTGAATGGTTAATTCATCAAATTCATTTTCAGCTTCTGATAAATAATTGACGGGATTCTGATCTATTCTATTATTATTATTGCCATAATTACTTTGTTCATTTCCATCGGATTGAATAATAATATTATCATAATGATAACTACTATAATCTGTTTTTTTCATCCATTCAACTAATTGTAAAGTTAAATACATTTCTAATTTATCCACATATCGATTGTGTCTAATCGGCATATCCAACTACAAAATAGAAAGATAAAGATGTAAACATTAGGATAACAAATAAATAAATAATTTGATTTTGGGCAGTTGCAGGCAATAAAAAAAAGCGTCGATCTAGGTTTTCGTAGTATCAGATACTTTGCAGCATGGCGTATTTACAATAGTGAGAGAAATGATGTTCCACCTGGGCCAGAATCTGATTGTGTAAGTCGGAGGCATCATCACTGAATAATTCATATTGTGACCAATCGTCTTTAGGATGGATTAATGATTAGTAACTGATGTCGTGGTTACTGAGTCCTTAATTCTGATAAATGTCTGTGTATGAAATTGTAGTGTGGCCACTAACTAGTCGAAAAAGTGGACATTCCAATGACAGAATCTATACGTAAATACGTTATATTTTATAATTAACATCATGAGAGATAATGATGACAAATTTCATTTACATTCACTTAGTTAGATGTCTAATAATTGGAAAATATAACCTATGAATAATTAATAATAGGCTACAAGAAGTCTAGCCCATAAACTTGAATAGAGAAACAATGATGCTAAAGGTGACAATAAAATGGTTTGAAGGTAATATATCTCATCATGCATATTAAGAATAACTCAAAATCAATTGGTTGAATAATAATAACCTATAAATCAGTGGATAAAACGGAACATATAATACCTGAAACATACAACTAGCTAAGATCTGACGGAGGTTAAGTTACTATATTTCTACAAATATTTTTTTTACTTAGATGGTAAACGTTCAGTATTAAAGATAAACTGAGTACAAAGGCACTAACGTGAGACCTAAACAAGCTAATAATAGACAAACACAATCAGTGATAGACCTTGAGTAACAATAACTATGAAAACAATATGTGACTTATAAAAACTAAATGCATTCAAAAGACAAAGGTCCAGTAAATTTAGTCAAAAACCAAAACAAGCATCATAATGTTACTAATGAAAGTAAGCTTCCAATATACAGGAAGCGACTGGAAACATAGAATAAAGCAATTTGAGAAAAAGATCACGATACCGCAAGCCATTAACATAAAATAGTAAAATAACAGTATGATAAATATTTACAAAAAAGCCAGTTTTAACATAATGGTATCTAATGGGTTAAAGAAGACATTTGCATAATCCTCATGATATCAAAAAAAGTCATTCAATAATACAATTACATACCATTATGCAATTTGACATCAAAACCCTGCTTGATAAAGATCTTTCATCCCTAAAAGAAGTTTAGTACTTTATAAAGTTGTATACACAATATTTAAGATCCATTTTTTAAAATGCATATTACAGATATAGAATCGTCACGAAACGTTCGGTCCATATTGTTGTAATATAACACTTCGTCAACCAATACATAATCTTCATTATTAATTCAAGATAAAGTAATTTCAAGAACTGAGAAAGGATTATTTTAATGTATTCACTCATACTTCCTGATTAAGAATAACTAGCCAACTAACCTTAGGATATTCATGAAATCTACTTGTCAAATAATTTGTAAGCACTGGATCAAAAATATCTTCAGAAGGCATATCTTTTACATGTTTTGTTACGATTGGAATATAATTTGATTCATCAAATGACTTATTAAACATTCTAGATTTATGATTCGGCAATAGAATGAATTCATCTTCACTTTCGATGGATAAATGCATATTTGGTGTTAGTGAACTGAAGCGAATAAACACTATCCAGCGTAATAGGTCATCTAATATTTTGAACAGAAACAAAAATTAGGGGATGTAATATAGCCTTTTACAGAAAATAAGCTTTATTATAATTACTTATACAGAATATTACTATTGTATTATCGAGCATTCGCTAGATGTATACAGTAAATAGTGGGAACTACTTCAATTTAACAAAGCCGATTAGCAGTAAGCATCTTTTTGTTGGCAAAACAAAATGTCAGGTAGATAGTAGGTCAGCCCATTAAGTCACCTTGAATACTAGATGGTGCACTTATGAAAACAACTCAATTAATTCAGGGTTACCAGTAGAGTGAACCATCCTGCACAGTGTATCTGATGACTACGGATGTACCCAAAAGGGTGGAAGTCTGAAAAATCTCCGATTTTTGAAGTGTTACAGTTTATCTCATGCAGGAGTTCACACCGTATGTTTATAGGGAAGGAGATGAATCTCTGATAAGGAAAATGAATGAATTGTGAGAAAAGATATAGGAAATCCTGTAATGTAACAACTGCTATGTACATCCTTAGAAAAATCTAACACAATTTGTTAATAATTTTCGAAGTATAAATCAGTTATCAATTATGTTCAAAACATTTGGTCAACGAGGAACAGGTTTTGTTCAAAATGAAGATGCTCTAACCAGATTTTTTGTTAGCCAGCAAATGATTGAACAAAGTCAAAGTAAATGTAAACCGATAATCATTGTAATTTTTGATATAAAGTTCGTCTAATATTCATTAGACAAGAATTTATTGTGGAATGGTCTGTTGAAGAAAGGCGCATTTAGGAGTTTATCACCATCTTGGGAAATCTATTTAAAAATGCTTCAAGCAAATTGAAGAAATACATGTCTGTCCACATTAAATAAAGACAGAGGTGAGATTGAAAATAAAGTTGGTAATAGAGTAATCAACCCTGTTGTTGATAAAAATATCTACTCAGCATAAACACCAATTAAGATAAAAGAGTATGTTATTTGAACTTATTGCCTTGGTAAATAAAAAAATACACATTCGAAGCCAAAAAATATGATTCAATATATTTTACGATGAGTGGAGACTTACTACTTGCAATTGTGGGCTACTGATTATCGAGCTCCAGGGTAGAATCCAGTCGCTTAGTATCATTATTCCTTATATAAACAGTATGGAGTATATAAGTCGATATATGCTAAGTGATTTGCTTACACTAAATAGTCGGTTGAATTAACGTAAAAAATATCGCTCACAACATTCATTTAAGGAAAGGATTGAATCATTTATGCCTTACAGAAATACACTTAGTAAAAAATGATGTAACTGTTTAATTGAACTATACTGAAAAAATGTACTTACTAACCTGATAGTTTCAATTTTGACAAATTTATATTATGGCACCAATAAGAATCGGATTTCGAATATTCCCCATCAGCTATGACTGAATTACAGATATCAACTAATTGATTGCTAGGCTGGGTGTGTGCAAAACTCTAAAATCAAACATTCAGCAAAACACATACAAATATCACTGAATTTAATGCAGCAGAAAAATTAATAAAACGATTTACAGCCAGTTGATAGAAATCCGGAAAAAGAGGAGACTGAAAAAAATTATATAGCTAGATTTTCAATGGATATTTTTATTTAAAAAAAAAAATTATATCAACTAGAGAGTCACTGAAAATTAGTGTTGAATAGATGTTGCATATTGTTTTGACTCATTTAAGTGGATTTAAGCAAATTGAAAATCAGACTAATTAACTGATAACATTGGGCTAATTGGATGTACTACGTAACAAGCAGCTAGGTGGTTCAGTGGTTGAAGTGATCAGCCCCAAACCATATGCCATAAGTTCGAACCCCGCTCCGCATACATCGGATTGAACAGCAGTGTGATACTAGCCTTTAAACGAAAAGATGACTGCAGTCGGATTACACGAATCTGTGCTCGGTAAATAAGCTGTATAAAAATACTAGTTTCACTTAGAAATAGAGAGCGATGCTTGTGAAGAGTATAACGCTCGTTACAAAAGTCACATATTTAACTTCACACGCATACATTATTTAAAATCAAACTAGGATGGGGCAAACATTGTTGTCCAATTTTTAGTAATCGCTTGAATATTCTCAGTATTTGGTGAAAATAATCTTTAGCAGAATCGAAGACTTCACAAAACAACCACAATTAGATATATTCATGTAAAAAAAAGAACCTTGAACACATGCACATCAGTCCAAGGTGCCATACTACGTTAGCACAGCCCAATGAGGTTTAATTCACTAGAATAAGATGAAAATGGAATACAACAGTAAGGAATAAATCCAATGTGTGTGCAAAAAATAGTGAAACTTAAAATCTAGAAGATAAAGACTGAATACACTTAAGTCACTGAGATAGGTTCTGAGTGATGTCATCAACCACAATTATTACGTAGATCTCAAAAAGGAAGTCTATATCTACCAACGTGGCTTAGTCTAACAGTCAAAGATTTGGTGGATTGATGCCATGTTTTGGTTTGGCTGCACCTAGCTTTTCTAAATCCTACTCCTACGACAGCCAACGTCACGTAAAAAGGTAGGGTATGGTTGGGCATATATGCAATACATGTCATAAACGCCTCAGTCAATGAACGTTTACAACTTCATCTAATGACTTGCAATTTTTCCTAAGTACGGTGTGTCTAACATCAGTATTTCTTACGCCGTCACTCAATGATTTGTAGGAGATACTTCTATGACTTCTATGACCAAAGACCTAAGGCCTATATAGGTTAATACCAAGCGGACTGCTAGTGCAGCACACTCGACCTTTAATAAAAGATACATATCTCGCCTATGCTACAGATGACGTAAGTTTGTATAAGCCGAAAGAATTTTCTGAATCAGATACCGACCCGTCAGGGCTGATGAGACTTCCGAGGTAAATAAAGTGATCAACGCACTTAATTACTTCACATTCTATGATCAGACTAGGCATTAATGCTGTGACAATTTTAAAAGTATGAATCATTTAAATGAGGACAAATATCATACAAAGTCACGATAGGGATATTTTCAACTCTGCAGTAAACTAGCAAAAGAATAATTAGCTAAAGCTAAATATTACTTCTTGAACCAATTAATGTAAAAGTCATGAAATCAAATAATGAATAGTTCATGATGGAAAATCAAACTTTTAGGAACGATATAACAACTGCTTACAGAGAATAGTTAACAAAGTATGGTTACTCTGAATTCGGTACTTTATTTAACTCAAAAGTGTCATGACAGAGTATTCAAAAAATATCTCAACTTGTAAGAACTGATGAACAATTCGATTTGCTCACTTATTGTCAACATCAAATCAAGATAGTTTTACAGTTGGTGATAGTTATTACTTATGGAAATGAATCAAACTAGCAATATTATTTCACTAGTATTATCGCAAGTAATAGTAAGGTATTACTAGCGGTATAATAATGACTGTTTCTACACCAAACAATCATTTCTTTAGTTTTGAAGCAGGACTTTTGGTACTGCATACTGCGTGATTCTCGTTAGATGGTCATAGGTAGCCAACAAGTTCGCAATAGCGCAGGTGCATCTACTCCATGTCTTCCTCCAAATTCTAAGTTTCTGAATTTATCATAATTTTCTCTTTACTGAATCATATTTTCTCAAATCTTATCTCCGATCTCTATGCTTTTTCATTAATATTAACTCTGTTACTACCTCCCCTACTCTGGGATTCGGTCTGACAATTTAATGTTTATCTGCTAACTGGGGCATGGCAACTTGAACTTATGTACGCATATACTAAGTTCTACGTTGCAATAGACTGACTGAGTTAGCCAACTAAGATGAAAGAGATGTCCAGTGGTCAGTTTATAGTGGAAAATGATCATTAAAAAATCAACAACAACAACAAATCAAATACATGCGTATTTTCAGTAGAACTCATAGACAATAACAAAGCATCCAGATACCAACAAAGGCCAACAGTAATTCAGCCTTAAATATATATAACAATGCAAAGTTAAGAACTTTAAAAGCAATATAAAATGTTACCGATATTATGTACTCAGCAGAATAAATAAACTACAGTGCACAGCCTAATGAATAGGTTGCGTAATTTCGTTGAAATGAAACATTGACAAGATTTACAAATGACAACATTGTCAATGCATACAAATAGAGTAATAAACAGAGAAAATGACACACGTACGCATACACACAAATTGGATTTATAAAGGAAGGAACATTTGCGAAAAGTTAGGCAGGTCAAATAAAGGGTTATACGATAATTAAGATTATGTACAGATTTACAATACGAAAAATGATAAATAATAAAAATGTGAAGAGTACACTAATGAAATGTCATAAGTGCTACAGATGACAAAATATTTTGCACTTGGGAATTAAAATCTATTAATATAGGCATTTTTCTTTATGATGTTACCAATAAAATTGAACAATATAAATTGACGAAAGTTGTACCTTTGAATTCTACTAATCAGTTGTTATTACTAAAAGATTTCGTTGATTCAATCAACATTCAAATTTATTTAACATGAACATTAGTTGACTAAACAAATGACTTGAAGCAAAAAAAAAACAGAAATTATCAGTGTGATAGAAATATGATAGTAACGACGACCAACTGGCTATCAGGATTAAAGTTACACACACATATCTATATAAAAGAATACTCAGTGTAAACCAAATGTTCAAAATACTAAGATTAAAAAATTACAAAATTTTAATATATTTTGAATTGTTCACGAATAGTAACAAAAGTTGTTCCTCAAACAGTGATCATCAAGTAATGCCAGAAGTTTAATAATTCTATGACCTACTATTCATACAACAATGAACGTCCCAAATACGGTCAGATTGACTAGAACAGGAAAAGATTTAGTCAGAATGGTGAATGAAAGTACATACACGTGTGTATTTATAGGCTGATAAACTGACGTCAACATTACTGTGAATAATGGAGTTGGCTAGTAAACACTTCATTCACTTGACCTAAATTGACTACTAACGCATGAGTTATCACGTAACTTTGGAACACGGTGCAATTCGTCTAACTCCCTCAGTAAACCATTATTCCCAAAGAGAACGAGATAAATCATATGATAGAAAACTGATAATGAGTTTCAACAGAATATAAAATGATAGAGATGAGTAAAATGTTATTGAAAATCAGTAACATTTTCAAGGTCGCCGTAAAGTAATTAGAGGGAAGAAATAATTGAACAAGCAATTGTTTTCGACAACTTCGTAATCAGACTCTTGCAGTTATAAATCCATGAAAATTTCATTACAATGGTCAAAATAAGGCATATATTTATAAATTGTTGAACAAAATTACACAGACAATAATATATGTTAGACTAGTGAACTTTTTAATCGAATACTGCTTAAAAATTCCAATATGTAACAAAATGAAAAGGTTTGGACGAACTTTAAATCCCCATACTTTTTGATAAACTCTTATTAAGTTCTACAGTTATAAGTTCCAAATTAATGATCACAAAAATAGCCGATTAAGAGGTAGATATATCATTTAGATATAAAGGATTACAGTGTAGGAATTTGGGATTGTAGTGTAAATGTCGACTGTTAAATTAATAATTACCATGTAACTTGCTTAATTTGTGCAGGTATATGTAACAATTGGAATAATAAGGTTATCGAACAAATATGTCAATGCTGATATCACGGATTGATCTGAACTAGACAACCATTGATCACCTAGAAGCACTGTACAGCTGTTTCGTCCTAGTACGGAACTCCTCAGCAGTGCGCATCCACGACACTGTAGGGAATCGAACCCAGGACCCTCTGGTTCCGCGACGAGCGCTTTACGATTGGACCATTGAGCCGGCTCCTAACGATTGATATTTCTAATTCAGTCAATTCGTGATACGTTTGCACGACCTCATCCATTGTCATCGGTGAGTAACTGCCTCACACCCGACACAATTGAACTCCACCAGTCACGCCTTCACACTAGAACTCCAGGAATTACCTCGAGGAGCAAGTCACTAGTGAGCTGATATTTAGTTACAATTAAGGGGGTTGTTGTGGAGATAGTTACACAAATTAACTATCTACACAATAACCCCCTAATTGTAAATATACATATATGAACAAATTACATAATAATAATAATTTTAACATAAGTAATCTATATTTACACTACAATATCAAATTCATGTACTGTAATCCTTTATATCTAAATGATATATCTACCTCTTAATCGGCTATTTTTGTGATCATTAATTTGGAACTCATAACTGTAGAACCTAATGAGAGTTTATCGTAAAACATGTCTATCGGTTGGAAATTTCAAAAGTCATTTAAAAAAGGGGTAGGAAAAATAAGTAATTAACATAAGGTGTTGAGTTACATTTAATAATACAATACACAAATCAAATCAGATTATGTGTGAATACTGTGATGTAATAAACCAAATGTTATATATATATATATATATAAGGAATTGTTGTCAGAGTAATTATGATAATAATGATAAAAAAGGCCACGTGAATTAAGAAAGACATTGTCCAGTTGACGATGATTATAAGAAAATTGGTATGAATTGAGAAGGATACTTGTGGAATGGGAGTTCGTTTATTGATACTCATGTTGCAAACAATTAGTGTGTCAACTACATAACGAGTATAGTAATCAAGTTTAGTTAATATCAGCTAAAATTAGTCACAGAGGAGAGCCCAGTGTGACTCCATCTGTTAGTTTGTACATTTCGTTGTTAAACACAAAGTGAATGTTGATTGTGCATTTAAGAAGTAATTCTATCATTTCACCTATTGGTATAGATAGAAGTAGACGAATCGGGACGAGGTAAAATGAGAAGTAATTCATATTGTGTTAATTATATAAAATGTATATTTAATCAACTGGGCAATGTGGCCAGTTCAGAATGAAATTAGTGGGTAAATTATCAAAAATACAATTAATATATTTTATTGGTATAACTTTATTATAGATTAAATACTTGTTTAATTATGTAACAATGTGAAAATCATTTAGTAAATTTGTGATCATTTATAAGTAAAACTCAAAATACGTGATTAATAAAATTAAAATATTAATAAAGTTCGACTTAGAATCTAATCAATGCTCACTTTTTTCATTGAAACGAAATAATCTTAACAATATATTGATTGTGGCATAAACATAAGTGAATTCAACTATCGGTTCTTACTGTCACTCTCTGTAGTAGAAATATGAAACTTTGAATGAAGACTAATTGGTTGACTATAGTAACAAATAAAAATTAGTGTGTCGGGTGATAAGTTACATTCTACATATGAAAGCTAGCGGTAATATCTGCATAAAAAAACCCATAGTATATAGAGCGAGGTTTGAGCCTGAAAATTAACATGTAAAATTTGAATGTCTTAACCGATTAAGACAAATGTTTAACTATAGTAAAATATAAATCAGGCTGGACGTAAATTATTTACGAATCCTTACACCTAAAAGGAATAACTACCGAAAGACGAAAATAACTAT
The DNA here is from genome assembly GCA_025215515.1 of Schistosoma japonicum. Classification (NCBI taxonomy): domain Eukaryota; kingdom Metazoa; phylum Platyhelminthes; class Trematoda; order Strigeidida; family Schistosomatidae; genus Schistosoma; species Schistosoma japonicum. Next base: position 32,226,910 of record CM046062.1, on the reverse strand, counting down.
AAATAACTGATTTAATGTAATAGGGTAATTACTCACATGCATAATATTATTTACTCAAATTTATTTTACCATGCCAAATGTGTACTGATGAGTGACAAACGTGATCGCTTGAAGAATTATGTTCAGTGGTGCAAATGAAACCTAGTTATACTGTTAGCCGATTGATTAATTCTCGGCTTTCGACAATTACTTTGCAGGTTGCATTAATTAGAATAATGCGAGGCTAATACATGTATTTTGATAATCAGTTTTAAAGTTGAAATTAACAAAGTAAAGTTACTAATTAAAGATCAATCGAGTTTTAAGATTGAAAACAATACGAGTTACAAATAGTTAATAATCTCAGTTAATAAAGCGTCAGCGAACTAACTGATAATAAAAATCAAATAAGCTTAAGACATTGTGGATTTTGTCGACACCACAATGTATGTAAGAAATCAATTGTTAGTGAAATGAAGAAACAAATATATATTATGCACATAAAAGATTAAAAACAGGCAGAGATCGGGACGCGTATAGATAATTGAACAACTCGAGATAATGCATATAAAATTATTATCACGAACACATCACTTACTTCATTTCTTGAAGGTTTATATATATTTTCTACTGGGAATAAGCCGTGACTGAATGAGTATATTTTATAACATGAAATAAAGAAAGGTCAAAAATATAAAAAATCAAAATAACAGGCTGCAATACAATCGATTACTAATAAAAAGCATCCCTTTCTATGTTCTAACGTGTGACATCGACTAGAGAATGATGTCAGTCAGTCATTAATTACGTGGAACCTGGTAAATATGCCTATAGGTTCAAGTTATCATAGCACATTAGCACGACGAAGTCAATTTTACAAGAATAACAATGCATTGGACTAGTGTTTCGTAATATTTGACAGCAAAAGAGAACCACAACATTTTATTGCCGACCCCGGTAAACAGAGGCGGGCTGTTAATTACAAGAAAAAATTCTTAAACTAGAAAACAAATAATCAATACTATGTGATTTTAAAACCTTATTGAACTAATACCATTTTATAATGAAAACTATCGCGTAATTTATAGCCAGAAAGCACCAACGTAACTAACAAAGGCAATTTACTAATATGGAGGTTGTGTAATAATGTGAAATAACTAGAGTAGATCACTGAATTGTAACTAAGTGGTCTAAAAGCGATGTTTGCGTCATGTAGCATATAGATACTTGGTCTTAAGTTATAGTGGATGTACATCCCTGAAGAATTATAAACGAAGACGGAATAACTGTCCTCCTTGATTTTAACTGGGTCAATAAGCAAAAGCAATTCATCTCTACATTAAGCTAATTTTTATAACCTACTCAACTATATAATTCATTATTTTCAGAACATTAACATGAGATAAGAACCAAATCATGTTGTGCGTGTGGATATTAACCACCAATACCACAAACTGATTACTACTATAGATGCAGGCCCTTGGATAAAAACCTAGTTGTCCGAAGGGTAGGCACTACTAAGTTCAATGTTTAATTGTATTTTGCATGCGAGATGATGAGTCTCATACCAGGGTGGAACGGTTATATAAGGCTTCTTAGTTTTTAATAATTGTCTAGTTACAGTCAATCAGTGATGGAAATTACAAAAAAAATCAAACTACTTACTTTTGATAAGTACTGTTTCACATTTAGAGAATTTAAATTGTCGTTAATTTTATTATTCTTATTATTATTGCCATTGAGCAAATTGTCATTCACCTCTTCATCGCCATTACTAACATAAACATTTTGTAGAGAATGTTTTTCATTATCACTTATTGTATGAACATCAAAATCACTAGATGAGAGTTCGTCGGTAATATGATTTTGTGGTGAAAGGGAGTTACGAGTAGCTTCCAGATGTTCTGATGTACAACAATGATCATCAGAATCATCATCGATGGTTGTGGTGGTCTTAGTTTGTGTTCCCGATGATGTGGTCGTAAGAGCATTTTCCAGCAGATCACTACCAGTAACTAATTCACTTGACAGGAGTCCTAAATCTTCATCTGTATATGTGGGCATAAATGGTGAATATGTCGATGTAGATGTGATCATCAAATCTGTGGAACTTAATAATTCATCTGAACAACCAATTTCTACAGGCGTTATTACTACTGAATCGTTGTCATTACCATAACAATAATTATTAGTGATAACATTATCATTGGAATGTTGAGTAGCATTATTATAATTATTATCATTAACATATTGATCAAAACGATCGTCAGTAACTTCTTCATTATAATGATTGTAATTTAAAGTGATATCATCTTTTGTGTTTTTCTTTGTTGTTACCGATGAATATGAAGAATCAATAGCCCAGTTGATCATAACATCCGATAACAAATTATTAGATTCTGCATTATTTTCATGCTTATCAGGGTTAACTGCGAAATTATCCACTTCATCATTGTATGAATCACTATTGTCATTACTGCCATTACAATTATTATGCTTAAACTATAGTCCGAAAATGGTAGAGGAGAAATAACGAAAATGATAACGAACTGTTACATATATATGTAATAATGAATTAAAGGAACAGTAAGAGAGATAGCTTGATAAATGAAGTACTACACATCCAACCGATTAAATCCCAAGCCTGAATACTGGTGACTCAATGGTTGCCTGATTCCGCCTTCCGTTACAACGAATTCGGTTCAAGTAATCGGAGAGTATTACTTCTTCTTAAACTTTGAGTACTGTACAAAACCAAGTATACAAATCTCTATCCGGTAAATGAGTTTAAAATAACGTGACAACCTACTTGAGTATTGATGACTGATCAGCATCAGTATATACCAGAGAAATTATGATTCACAGAGGAGTATGTGAACTTAACAGTGGTGTTGGGTACACAGAGAGTCAGACAGGGTAGCACAATCAATCGCATCCCTACATGAACTAGGATATATTTTCCTAGCATCTTGCACTAAGTAATGGAATCGGGTATCCCCCTATCTAAATCTCATAACTTTGTACCTATCAGTCATCAGCAACAAATCTAAATGTAATTATGCTCTAGTTGAGATTCTGTTTTTTAATTGATTTGGTTTAAAAATAAGCGTCACTAGTAATAAACAATGATACTCTGTTTGTTACTAAAATCGTCTTTATATCTTTTTCAATGTGGAAATGTATCTCCTACGTTGTAAGAAGAGTAACAAAAATGCAGTAACATCAAATCCATTTAATCAGATACATCCGGTTTATGTAAGCTTGTTAACGCGAGAAACAGAATTGTTTTCTTAAGAAGCCATTTATATAGGCGGGAAGAATTAGTTACATTTATTTTCCAATAGCACAAAGAGCCTTTCGATGCATAATTTAAGGGAAGCTGATCTCTACTTAAAGCTTATAGAGCATCAAATCACCAAAAGTCAGGTATTTTACTCGGAAAAGTGGAATTCAGCTACAGGAAACATAATAGAAGCTAGAAAAAAAATACAAAAGGATAGATAGAGGACAAGTATGTGAATAATATATATATGTATTCAACCAAGGAATAAGACAGGCAATCTATAACTGTACTTTAAAAAATGATTCAGTTATACCATAATAACTAATCTTTTGTTACGAAGATTAACAGAACTACAAAATAGATTACAACTATTAAGACTTAAATACAATACAGTAAACTATATTAGTAGTAAAACAGCTATGTTAAGTTACCTAGCAATTAAACACAAGTAACGAACTCGGCACTTCAATTTTCGACAAATTTAATTACGAATCTCAGTTAAACTACATGGCATATGCAAACAAATACAGCAGTGTACATCGGGGATCAATCTAAACGAAGCACTAAGAACTAGGAAGTATATCTCGGATGTTTCATCCTAGTACGGGACTCTTCGACAATATGAAACATCGACGATTGGGTGTCTCTGCCTTTGGAATCTGAAGGCTGAGTGCCTGCCCTAATACCTGAAGGGCCTAAAACTAACCCACAGTGAAGTCATGGAAGCTCATTACTAAAAAGCTTCGTATGTGGATAAAACAGTCGCCCAGTTCTTCCGAGTTTCCAGTGATCGTTTAAATGAAGTCTGTTTACAATGTCTAAGTTCAAAATTTAACAATGTCTACAAACCGTCTGTATAGGAATGACCAATAAGTAATCCAGAAAAAACATAATCCCAGATACTAAACAATATGACTACTGCGCACGCTAGGTACACAAACCCAAAAATTATGCTTCAAGGCATCAGTTTAAACGAAATAAGAATATGAAATGGATAATAAATAATGAATGGTAAGTTAACGTTATACATTAAACAAAACTTACAAGATAATTGTTTTGATAATGTTCATTAATTATCTTTGAGCAGGAAAATGTAAAAGGAATGTCATCATTACCACTGTTAACCTCATTATAATAACTATTATTATTACCTATATCTGATAACATGATGATAGAAAGTAAAAAAAATTTAAAAGAATGAATCATTAAAAAAAACATTAATTTATTAAAAGTATAATAGCCAATTCTAATATTATATTTACCTACGGACTGTAAACCTCAACAAAATAAATAGACTGATAGATAAAATACATAAATGAATTCGAATTAGTAGATAAATAAGCATCCTGCGCTTGCAAATTGTATAATTTTATTCATTAGGCATTGCAGTCACAATGATTCAGTCACAGTTAGGCGAACGATCTAGTGGCCAATATAATAAATTAAAGGACCGAGAAAGGTTCGAACGAACAATCAAATTATTAATAGATGGGTTATTAGGCCTTCAAAACATTCAGATTACCACTATCAGGCAGCATATTCGAATCCAACTTCATTTACGTTCAATTACAAGTTAGTCATGTCATGTCATAATTATTACACAAACTAGCACGAAATTGAATCAACTATAGTGAGTTAACATGATGAGATGAAATTAAAAAAACGAATATACAAAGAGTCGAAATAATAATAATAATAATAAAATGGGTCGTAGTCACATAAATGTGATCGATTCTGGACCATATCAGAAAACGACTTCAGTCACTGATTTCAGGCGTCAATCAAGTAGTCTGTACCTATCGAATTAAATTAGATAAGCAGTCAACAGCTTCAAAGACTAATGCGGCATAGTGTAACAAGGTAGGTGGTAGCTGGACAGATGTCTAATTTACTCCATAGTTTCTGTAGACCAGCGTTTGATTTTAGGTGTATTCGTACAATTGTTCATGTTGGTTGACACCAATAAGTAAGGAATGTTATTAGAAAAAGAGGATTCTATCTAAACGCGTTTCTGATAAAACTGTCTAAAAATGAATGTAAAACAATCAGTAGTTCTATTCTCGAACACTGAAAATAAAACTCATGCGCAAAAGAAACGTTGGAAACTTATCACTTTATACATAGTATATGCGTTCGAAAACGGCATGACTACATTTTCATTTTACCATGGTTTTAAAAAATGCACACCAGAAATAATGGAAATAATAATACGTCCCTTCCAATTGTAGTAGTTATTGTCCCTTATTTTTTACTTATTTCAATCTTTCTTAATATTATTCAAGCAGACAATTATCTCTTATCTATAATTCATATCTATCTTACTATTACACATTATACGTTAATCCATTAAAGAATTTATTTGAGACTTGGAAACATGATACCTTTGATCACTTTTTAAATGGTGCAACAAGAACCGATTTCATCATTAACTTATTGCTTACTAATTATTTCTAAATACAACTGTGTACAGTACTAGTATATGACATAAAGGGGAAAAAACTTTATTCGTTTAACTGTCACAAAAGATGAATTAATGTAAAATTTAATCTATGCCACATTAAGATGAAGAATGAATAAATGTATAACAACACCACAGTACTATAACTTTAATAGAAAAATTAGGGATAAGTGGCAAACAGAAACTTTTTCAATGCACAAACAAAAAAATATACATACAATACAACTACGAGGTTATTTACTTGAAAACTGATGACCACAGGTATTTCGGGCATGAAGTGTGGTTCGATAAGATGATTTACTGTTTGAAAAGACTAATTCTAAAATCGTTTGCGAATTACTATTTAATTTAGGTGTAATAAGAAGAAATACAGCCGCATTTGAATGATGATTTATATCAAAGTGTGATAAACAGAAGCTCCTCACAGCATTACAACTTAGCATTTCTCCACAGTGATTTTGAGACACAAATGATGATGATGATGAAGGAGAATTCGGATTCACTGAGGAATTCCAAATATGATCACTTAAAATCTGAATTAAACTGGAGAAAGTTAACTGGAAAAGAAAGTACAATACAATCAAAAACAAAGTGATAACTGATGAAAACCATTACTTTATAACCATTACTGGTATTAATATTAGACTTTAAAAAATGATATAAAAATACCAGTAACCGAAATTAAATATTTCAGCAGTTGACTTAAATCTGATTCGAGTTTCAACAATTATTTCCAAGAAGAATCTGGCGACCAATTTATTTGAAATTCTACTCCCAGACACCGATAAAAGAGCCAAGAAATATTAAAAGAGATGTAGAGTAGTGCCTCAGTAACTAAGGGCACTAAACTTTCAGCCACTAAACCGTAGGTTTGAACCATGCTTAACCTACTTCAATTAAAGATACTAGGTAGAATTAATAGGCCTCCTACTAAAATAACAACTAAAAGTGAAGTACACCAATCTCTGTTTGGCAAACTTATTCATATACAATCTAGAACCCAACGCGTATGCGCATGCGTCCGAGCTGCCAAACCACATTATCACGACGAGATCAAAGTTACAAAATTAACAAAACAGCATGATTCAACAGAAAGGAATGAAATGAACAAAAGTACGAAAGAATATTGAAACCTAAGAACTATCAAAACAAAAAGGGTGAGTAAATTTACATCAATGCGATCGACTTTGAGCTATGTCACCCAGCGTCTCCAACGATAATCACGACCATCACGCGGACCCCAACCAGGTAATCTGCATCTACCAACATGACTAAAACCAGTAGTCAAGGACTTCACAGACTGATGCCAAGTTTTGGTTTGACTGCCCCTACCTCTATTCCATCCTACCCCTTCGACTGATGTGCCATGTTTCCCAAATACCTTGCTGTCTAAAATCAATATTACCTAATCAGTTGTTTCATGATATGTAGGCGATACTAAGAAAATTCCTATGATCAAAGACCTGAAGCCTGCTTATATCTTTTATTTTCATGGCCCATGTTTTTCTCCTATATGTTAAAGCAGAGCGAACTGCTGTCCAATACACTTAACTTTTCGTTAAGTTACGGATATCGTACCTACACCACAAGTGGGATGAGTTGGTAAAGGCCAAACGAGATTCATGAATCCGTGCTGACACCGACCCACAAGGATCGAAAGGACTTCCAAAAAAATGAAGTGGTCAATATACTTAACCACTTCACTCCACAGGACTAATCTAGGCGATGACGCAAATCAGTTCTCGAGTAAAATTTTGCAATCACAGGGAGAGAAATACATCCCGAATACGCTTGCACTATTACTCATGGTGTTCAAGAGACTATATATTGACAGTGTTTTTACCGGATAAAACTATATCGTCTGCATATTCGGAGTCGACAAAAAAATTTGGTTTCCTGAAGGGAGATAAACTCCTGGAAATGTGTGCTTCTAAAAGAACATTTATGACTTAATTAAATAAAAACAGGGATAACAGACAACCCTGACGAACACCACTCGATGCTGACTAATTCTTGTGACAGTTTACAATGAGCTCTAACTCGACCAGTCGAGTTCGGGCAGAAAGGCTTTATAAGGTCTTTGTAATTTTTAGGTACGCCTTCTAATGACAAACACAGACAAAGTGCCTCTCGATCTACATAATTAAAAGATGCCTTCAAGTCGAGGAAAACAATTATTGTTGGACGTTAGTATGTATATGTTCCAAAAGCTGACACAGTGAATATTTGATCAATGCATCCTTGATAAAACCTGAAACCAGCCTTGCTTTTCCGGATTTACCATTCCGTACCATCAGATAAACGTCAGATGATTGTAAAGGCTTGTATCTTAGACCCTATGTTAGTCAAACTGGACACGGTCATTTTTATACGTTCGTTGGGCTGGGATGATATCAAACCCGCCTAAGTATTTCTCAGCCTGACTTAGCCTAACAACTTGGACAATAATAAAATTTCCTGATATGATCAGTATGTCGTAGTGTTTACCTTTCTGAAGGAAGTTAGAAAACTACCTGCAGAATTCATCTATTGCTCCATCCAAACTGCAATCAGTGGGGGGGGGTATAGGCAGAAACGACAAAAAAAATCGGCATGTGTCCTTATCTTTCCTAGTTCTTACTGTGTTATTTAAACGGACAGTGCATGAACGGCTGTCAACAGGAATCCATTCAAAGAGTGCCTATTCTGCTCGCAAATTTAATGCTATACCTACACCAGCAAGGCCACGACAGCTTGCGGCTCAGTTCCCGGATAAACGAAGAGCATATCGTGATAGTTCACTGGACTGATTAGGCAACATCTACTAAACTATTACGCTACAGGTCAAGTATGCATGTTTCTGAAACAGCATGCATCAATGGCGAAAGATTCAAAGGTTTTAGCTAAGGAGTCCTGTTGACCAATATGACAAAGGATTCGTGATAAGTCTACTAACCAGACGCAAGATCCAATTTCTATCTGCTTCGAATAACCCCAGGTTAAATCTACACTTCGACTTGAACACAGAGAAAAGACGACAAACACGAGATGAACGCTTTATTCCGAAGTAATCTTTTTGTACAGAAAAATGAGTGTATTTACAGAACTACAAGTGACCTTGAGCTTCTGGAGAGTTCCGGAACCCTACTAATTACAGTAATAGTATGACAAAATATTCAATAAGAATAGCAGCATGTGATTCTGTATTTACCAGATGTTTCTGCGATGGTTCTGCTCAATGCTGATTGGATGAAACGTTTTCCGGCGTTTCTGGACCTCCGTAAACTTTCCTGAGGGATATTTCGGGACTCATTAAAAGTTCGTACTTTAAAAGACCCAACATGGAGTTTAGAGCATGGTTCCGGAAAACCTGGTATAGAGCTTCGTGGATTTGAGTCATGAGCGGCACGAATGGCGAAAGTGAAAGATGGGGAGTTGGAGTTAAAGTAGAGAAGCTATTGGAATTAGGGATTAAATTGTAAATGGGATGATCTGGAGTGTTGTTAGAGGTATGAGGACGGTTATTTCCTCCCAGCTGCCCACGCCGTAAAACGGTTTTCCTTGATGCATCTGAAAAGTAAATCGGGTTGGTTTTAAAGATCTGGGAGTGTGATAGCGGTGTCCAAAGAACAACTGCTTGGCGTTGGTCACATACGGCCTTATTGAGAGAGGTTTTAGTTGTTTTAGCTTCGTACTTGTTAAAGCCTTACGGCAGGAGACAGAAATCCGTGTAGTAAGGTGAAATGTACATTTTTAGGGTAGATATTTACTAACCCCTACCCTTCCTTTGAGAAATATTGCTGTTACGCTGGTTGTCTGAGGAAATCACCTTATTACCGTCATACCTCTGTACAGTCGGCGGTAAGACTTTGCTCTTGGACCACATATTTGCTGCTTACAGTTTTACCGCTCTTCAACCCATTCGCCTTACATAGTAGGACTTTGAGGAACGATTGTGCCAGCTAGTACAGCCAAACTGGGTCATCATGATAGACAAGTCTGATCACAAAGTCAGGGATGCAGCTCGATAAATCTGTTTATTCTGTGTAATGTGCTATGGAAATAAAAGAGAACCATTTATATTTTGAGATGTGAAACATAATTATGTGGAAAGAGCGTGTTACCTTGAATATCTCATTGATAAAAGTGAAGAGCAAGAATCAATATGACTTTTGGGTTCATCATTAATTTCAAAGCAACTCCGTAAATAAGAAAAATTTTACCAAAATTAAGGACGCTACCAAAAGAAAATCAATGTTTAATTAACGTAATATTTTATGGTTATAACTACTTAGGAAGATATTCAACAGCTGATCTTGAAAAAGTGAATTGCTTCAATGCTTGGATTAAAGATCGAAAGAAAAGCTGAGCTCATTAACCATTTCGTTTATCTTGTGTCGACTTAGAGCTTATGGCGAACTGCTGTCGGAACTGATTACTTCAAGTCGTCTGACTTTACAAGGGTTCATCTGCTTCCAGGACACAAACTCGTCGACTTCGAATAGGCAGATGTTATAGTTCTATTGGGTGAAGATGTTGATCAAATGCAATGTCTTTTGACTGCTTCGTGGATCAATGTGTGCATATTTGGGATACGATTTTTTTCATCAACATGCAAAATGTCGATTTAAATTTGGCTTACGTCGGCGTCGAAATTAAGTGATAGGGAGTGAAGTAGTTGAATGTTCTGACCGCCTTACTTATCTCAGAAATCTCATCGATCTTATTGGTCTCGGATCTGATGAAATCTCGGCTGGCATACAGAAGGTTCGATTGGCTATGCCAATTTATATCACTTGTGGTGTAGGCAAGACATCCGTCTTCCAACCAAAGGACGCATTTACTGTACAGAAGTTTGATCAATTTTACATTATGTATGTGAAACATGGCGATTGAGGATATTCGTAGGCTTTTAGTATTCGTTTATAGATGCCTTCGAAGCATTGTTCTTGTTTTCTGGGACAACTGAGTAACCAATATATGGGTTAGAAATAGAATACTAGAAAAATATGGTAAATTGATTGATAAAGTGCTAAATCTTCATCAGCTGAGGTGGTTAGGACATTTGTTACGTATGCTCAGCCACCGCCTACCTCGATGAGCAATGCTGCGTGGTGTAGGTGTAGGCTGGATAAAAGCAAAAAGTGGCCAAACAAAAACTTGGTACCAGCCTATGAAGTCGTTGTTAATTAGGCTGAGTGCAGACTACTTGGTTGCGGTCTGCGTGATGATCGTAACCAATGGTTAGGGTAACATGGCTCTACATCGTTCGCAATGGCACAGGTGCATCCATTCCTTGTACTCCTCTAAATTCTAAGCTTCTAAGTTTATCATAACTTTTCTTTTAATGAACAATGTTTCCTTGAATCCCATTTTCGATCTCCAATATTTTCCATCTGTACCAACTCTGTTACTACCTCCACTACTTTGGGATTTTATTCGACAATTACATTTCTATCTGCTGATTGAGGCATGGCAACTTTAACTGACGTACGCACGCACCAAGTCGTACGCTTTAATTGACTGACTGACATTTATCATGTAAGTTTCATCAGTTATCACACGATGGTGTTAAATAAATGTCACCCGAAATTTAAAAGGCTCACTTAACCTCATCAATTCGCATCATTTGTCGCCTACGTGAGATACACATTTCCCAACCAAACAACAAGTACACTAAGCGGAAATTCCCTTCGGTTTCTTGTATGCATACTAAAAGTCACCATTCACTGTAGACGACATAACTAGGTTACCAGTATTCGATCATAGATGTCTTCAAAATATCAACCACATAAGTTTGGACCACCGAGTAAGTAATTCTCAGGCTAGATGTAGGGCACTAGAGAAACAAAGTAAATCAGTTAACGTGGTTGTGTATCTCTATCGGCTTAGGTGGTTGGTGTATATAATATCCATGGCAGATTACTGAATACCTCGATATGAAGTATTCACTGGTATAGGGGTAAGATGGAAGAAAGTTACAGACAACTGATCTCATTGTGTTAATGTCGTATTGCAACTTGAACCTACGGGCGTATATACCAGGTTCTACATATTTAATGAGTGACATTACTGACTAAAGCAAAACGTGAATCAGTTCATGGAGTTTCTGAATGTTGTTCTGAGCAGCATTGTAATGTGCAAGCTACCTGTCTTGGATCTATGTGATAACAATGACCAGTGACTAGGGACAATGGATGACTTAGAATCGGTTACAGTGAAGTATATGAATTCACTGTATATATGCTCTTAAATTTCGAGTTTAAAATTACCTTATACCTTTTTGTTCACAAATCTACGTAACTGACTGTTCTTGAAAACCATGTAATTAAAATTAAGTGAGCACTTACGTGTTAGGAGGTAGTCAGCAGGAAGTTTTCATGTTAGTTGTCACTCACTGAAATGGTGCAGCGTGTTTAGACGATTTTGTGCGCATATGGAAGAATAAGTTCTCGTGAAATGAATTCATTTCATCCCACAATGTTTATTGTTCTTTCTTTGCAAAAATGCTTCAAGGGAACAAACTATATGATGTTTTGTTCATTTATGTACTCACCACTAGTATTGTCATCCACCCTGTAGTGACTAAGCTTTGTCCTCAACTATAACTTATGTATGAGACGTAGTATTGACCGAATAGAACTTAGTGTGACAGGTTACACCCTATACTTACATAGACCAAGTAGAAATCTTAAACCAGTACACAAGATGAAATAAAGCCGTTTCAGATATATTATACATTAATTCATAAAGCTGAATCCCGTTGATGCAGTGGTGTAATTGTTACAGTGTAAACATAATTACTAAACACTCATATCAAATGTTTCCACAGAAAAGAAATTAAAGGCATTACGTGCTTACGACAAATCAAATCGATTGTGTGAAGTAGTTACAGATATTTAAACAAAAGAAACCTCAATCACAAACCGAAGAAAACAAATGTTTATAAGAAGCTGCTTCCTCATCACTTGTTGTCCACTTATCTACATAACTGACATACCGTCGACATTCGAAACAAAAAAAACTATCAACACAATAATTGATGTATTGACTTTTTATTTTAATAAGCATATCATACGTAACTATAGACAAAATTATTTCAAAACTTAACGACTCAGAAACTCGCCACTTATGCGGACATTTATGGACACCACAACAACAAAAAATAATACATTATCAACAAACAACGAAATGATACGATCGATAACTCATACACAAACACAAAATCAAAATAAGATGAAAGAATTTTAGAATCACAAAAAAAAAACATTCTGCATAACATTTTTGACTAATATTTAATAATGAGATTTATGTAAATCAGATTTTTAAAAGCTTATCCGATTCACATTATTAATCGAAGGATGTAGAAGTATCATTTGGCTTTTTGACACTAATCAAATACGTTTAAAAAAAAATAGCCCGACCCCGTCCCACTGTACATTGAATGAAGCATAAAATTGTTCAACTTGATGATAAGCATTCACAAAATTAGAATGAAGGGTAAAGTTTTTAAAAAAAACTGAGTAAAGTGGTGGATAATTTTAGTCAATAAAGGAGAAATCAACATTTATCATTTACCAATATAGGATTTTATTCACTACACGTTAATGAAATATTTTAGTGATTTTAATTAGTGTAACGAAACCAATAAATGATTTATAATGAAGGAAAAATATAAAAAATTGATATTCAAGTCCGTGATTATATGTGGAGATTGGGTATTAATGTAATTATCGTGGTTCACAACTTACTGACTGACTGATGAAATGATTGAATCCAATACTAAGCATTTTACAAATATTAGGTGGGAGTTTAAGTTGGATTGTGACTGGCAAGCGGAACCCAGGACACGCGTTTCGTCCTATTTGGAACCCATCGGTTGAATGTGCCTGACTGACAGTTTTAGTCTATGACTAATCAACGGGAAGATACAAACTCATCCTAATTAAATATATACCCGCTGCACAAGTGTGACTGTCTGGACTCAGCAACCTAGTGATGAACGCGGTGGCGTTTGGCACGAAGCGGACTGAGTTCGAATCCCAGTGTGAAAATCAACATTGGGATGTAGGTACATTCAGCCGATGAGTCCCAAATAGGACGAAGCGAGCGCTCTGGATTCCGCTTCCCAGTTACAATCCAACTTAAATATTACTTGTGACTTATAGCTATATCGAGGCAGTCCGCTTAGGATGCACATATGACAACAGAGACTGACCAATTTCAGTTCATGACTAATCAACGAGAAGATACAAGCTCATCCTAACTGGATTGGAGTTGTCTTAAGCTGTGATACATATATCTCTGTTAGGAGACGTGACTTCTTAGTTCACCTAGTGATTTTAACAGCTGAGTTGCAAATGGCGTCCACCATTCCAAAACGATTGTAACGCTACAGATAAGACATCATCTATGTGAATTTGTGCTTTTCTTATATTACCTAATAAAGACAACTTTGTGCTTATAGATATGGTGACTACTATAATATGTATTTCGGTAAAAAACCAGTATTACTGGAACTTTATCACCTCTTATAATATGTACTGCTGGCATCTCATATATATATATATATATATATATATATATATATATATATATATATATATATATATATATCGTGCAATTAGAAAATTGTGTAATCGGATACTTTAACTGATAAATCGTTAACTCAGAAAAATTTGCGACTCTAGAAATGTACAGAGATGATGTGAAATATTTTCGCTTCAGTAAATTTATTTTCATCACAATATAATTGATTTTAAGTGTCTTTTTTACAAAGAATCTAAAAACACAGTAATTATTGCTGTTGATTATGTTGAAATCTACCGTTTTAAACTGAATGTAGAATGGTTGACACACGTACACAATATTACTCAACGGGAATTAATTCTTCAATGTTCACAAAAAAACGAGAAACCGACAAATATCATTCTAACGCACTGGTATATACAAGACGTAGTTATGTAAACTTGGAAAAAAAACTTTAAAACACCATTCACTGGATCCATAAAAAGCAAACATTTAAGTGGAGTAATGATTTTGACATAAATATTTTGCTTGATGAATTTAAATACAGAAAAAACTCATAAAATTAATCGCATGTAGAAGGCCGTTTATGGGGTTAGCTGTGGTGGTTTTACAGAACACCATAAGAGCCATTATTCATTACGATTACGTATAGAATGGACTATCATGTGACTCAAACAAATCATTTGATTGCACCGGCTATTATCTAGTAATGCATGTGACTAATTATGAACTCTTACCTGACAATTGCTTTATATATTGATGGTTGCTTGTTTGACTATTTCACGGTATTATTCCACGGGACTATATTTATTTGACAGGCGTATTCATTTCCCATTATTATATTTTTAATCATTCCACTTTATTCCTTATTGTGTTACTTTGGGGTTGACTTAGTAATTACATTACAAATACAGTACTACTGTAGATCTCGTTTTCACTGAGTTTCTACTTTTCGGATTACTGTTGAAGCATGATAACTGGGAATAATTACTACTAAAACACTACAATAGCATTTCAAAACAAAACAACAAATATGGTTCCTTGTGGTACCTACCAAATGATTTATTGTCTAGATGACAGTTGATAAATTGGAATAAGGAAGTCTTTGTACACAGATGAATTACTAAACAATTAATGTAAGCTAGGTACCTTTCTGACGAATTCATTTTATTTCATATGTAAATTTGACTACAATTAAGAGCAAGAGGACGAGTCGTTTTCACTAGTTATGTAGTATAAAATATCGTAGTAATCTAACAATCAAGTTGTAAAGTAAAACAAGTCCTACGGACAGATACTTTTTGTTATGTCGGACCACTAAAGAAGAGTGAGAAACTTCCAGAATTGTTTTGGAGAACTAATTCATTTATTCTGGTCGTGAGTAGTGTAAACATTACATTTCTATTATTGTTATGTTCCTCTTACTCTATCCTCTCGTTTAGTATATTTACTGTTAGTATATTGGCTCTTATTATGGACTACAGTTAATCAGTTGTATACAAGTTGTCCTTGTTCACTACCACTATATCCTTAGTTCTGTATTGATGTTAGTTTCCTAATTGGTTCACTGTATGGTCTGATTTTGTGTATATATAAAAGCACGATTGAAATACAATTCGTTTTCTGGTTCTGCCTGTTGGCTCATCAATTGTTGTTTTTCCTCTATTCCGGCGTGGGGACCGGTAGTCGCGGGGCAGACGTGTCTGTATAGTGATTAATAATCATCAAGGGCACGCTGTGTATTTTCAAATACATAACACTTTTCAACTAAGTAATTCAGGTTTAGAATGATTACTTTTATAAATGGAATGCAACTGAATAAAACTATCAAGTCATTGTAAACTTACATCGAAATTTAAAATTTGATCAACACCAGGTTTAATGATACGTTTCGGGAAGCTATTAACTGGAGAAGAATAAATGTAAAACTAAATTAAATTTAAAAAAGAATCATAGTTGCTTACACTCTTAGTTTTAAAACTTTCAACTATTAATTTATCGATTCGAATAATATACCATCCAACAAGATATAAGAAATCGGGCATTACCCACCAGTTTTTACACAGTGAGTTTGATTCATAGATTACTATAACTGGTAAAAATTAGGTTTGAAAATACTAAAGATGAGTTTTGTCCTGGAAATTATTGAATCACAGAACAATTTTTGACATATTATTTGAAATACACATGTACTGAAACTCAAAATAATTGAAAAAACGGGGACAGAGCAACTAGATGTACACAAACCCAGCAGCCAGCCCACTCTAAATGATATCAGTTGGTATGCAACTGAAAACCAAGGAACACACTAGTATGGGACTCACTCCCACTCACAACCTAACCAGGGATCAAACTCAGAACATTAAGATAACATGAGTAGCAGCTCAAACAATCAAGTGTTCTAACTAGAAGTTGTATTTATATGAAATTTATGACTTGAATTTTCATACGCATTGTACACTTATCCAAGTCTACAATTATGCAAAGGACATTTCGTTGAACTGAATAACATAAATATTGATTTTCCTTCGGGAAAAAATATTTTAAAGTACAACCAGCTACTTATTTAAATGATTTTAGCCATTTGGTGAAGTATGAACACAATGAAAGTATCTATCCAACTCCTGCTTAATGAACATTTTCGCTATGAAATAACAAACAAAAAGAATAATCATTGATTATTGTATGATTATTCATTTTTAGTAGCCTTTTCATGGATCAGCGCACACTTAGAATAAGTATTTTTTTAAACATGATGCACGAACTATAATGCCCTTATGTTTTGGCCACACCATCATACCATGATTTAACAAGGGTTAGGTTTATAGCGCTTGTTTTGAGTAATGTTTGGGGAAGAGAGAAAGATTCATTTCACAGGACGAACTTAGAAGAAAAAAAGTGAACAGTAATGAATAGAATTTATAAGATTAATACTTCATTACAAAGCTTTTATTTATAATGTGAGTTATAAATGTGCATTAGGCCAAGTTGTTATAATATGTCATCACAAATAATTGGAATTAACATGATGAATAGCAGAGAAGATACTGAATAGAATACAGTTCAATCAAGATATCGGTTAACGCTGTCCAACTACTAGAACGATAATAATCATGATTAATCTTGAATATATATCAGTGTAACAACAAAATCTCAAGAAAAATGAATTAATTATAATCAAAAACTTACACATATTTACTAATTGTTCAACAAGTTGAGCATAAGTTAACTCGTTACGATCAATTTCACTTAGAGTAGGCAGTGGTAAACAAAGTTTATTCTCATGAGTTAACAAGGGTACATTTAAATAGTGGAACAATACAATAGAAGGATTCTAGGCAAAACATGAAAATAAAGATGAAAACAATAGGTGACGGTTATTGAAAATAAATAATAATAGTGAGCTTATAATAAGTGGACACTATGGAAAATAATTTACTGAGAAAAAGGGTTGCTCTGTGCTACAAAGAGATTACATCTCTATTAGTGATCATTATTATACTCAAATCCGATTGACTGAATAATAAATATAAACATCCTAAAATCAATCTCTTAGAACTTGAAGTAGAATAGTTAGTAGATATATCGAATTATTCAGGAAGGTACAAAATAAACCATTCAGTACACTAATAATTAAGTAGTAACGGTACTTGGGTCGATTTCAGTTCACTGAATGAAACATTCATCACCTAAAAATTAGCTAGACAACCTAGTAGGAACCAGGAAACATTGAACAGCTATTTTGTTATAATATGAAACTCGTCAGAAGTCTAAGATTGTAAGTCCACCAGGGACCGAATAGAGAACTTTCACACCATGCAGAGTGCTTAAGTATTGAGTCAGCATTCAATAGCATGCATTCCTAACTCCGGTCAATTAGAGATAGTGTGCAACCACAATCAACTGCTATCGATTTTATTTGTCCCATAAATGATAGTGTTGGACTCCGCTGCTTACAATTTTTCACTAGAACTTCAGGAATCGGATGCACATGTTGAGGAGTCACATACAAAGACAAAACACTTGTTCAATGAATATTAGTTTGCAAGAACTGTATAACAAAATTCAGTCTGTAATGTGAAATTTGAAATTCAACAATCTCTGAAATACCATGCAATAACTACCGTTAAAGAGTTCATCCTTTTCCACTTTTAATGTCAAGACCAAGTTGACTGATTTCTGTTTATTTATAAGTAATCACGATGACATGATGAGCAAAAAAGAAAATAACCATTTGATGTGCAATGAACTGCGTTTCGATTTATCATTGTTCATTTAACTGACATTGTCAAAGTGTGGTCGAATATTTCGTATACAAATAATAACCTATATTTAGGAATGTACACAAAGTCAGTTGGCTTGTGATTCTTCCTTTTGAAAATTAAGTAACTGGGAATTGAAAAATCGGTTTTTCGAGTTCGTTAATAGTTTTAACTATAACGATAATTTTAACATTTCATCAAATAAACTGTGTTGTTGTAACAGACGAGTAGTCTATTATATAACATGAAGATTATTCAAGCTATATAACTGGTAAATAATGATGATGAAATTGAATATGATAAAAGTTGTTAGTTAACGTACATACATAAAACGAATATGTTAATAACATGATATTTAGTCTAATAAGTAAATAACATCTTACAAATCGCAGAGAATAGGTTCGTCGATGAAATGTAGAGATTAGAGCTGAATGTGCATAGTTGGCAATGATACACTGAAAAATATGAAGAGAGAAATAATCAAAGTCAAAAGGACTTAGAATAACACACATTACTACTACCTAACTTCATGCACACAGTGAAAAAAAGATTATACGGTCAATAAAAGCGAAGTGAATTACACTAAGCAAGTGGCATGCAAAATTAACTATTATGATGATATAATTGGATAGAAAAACCTTGAGTCATTTTATTATCTGAAAAGAACCACTGACACTAACCTCAATCCCCTGAACTTTAAAAACCATATGAATTTCTTTAGTAGTACGTTTATTCGGTTTCTTTTTCCATAGATATCCATCTTGTTTACGTGCTACAGTGGCCAGTTCTCGTCGGTAGAAAATAATGGAACCATTTATAGGGCTATATAAGTACATTTTTGAAAAAAAAAGATTTACATGATCAGCAGTAAAGGATACTCCAAAATTATATAAATGGTCACCAAAAATATACGATCCAGAGAAGTACAAAAATAATAATGTGAGAAAAATAGAGATAAAGGACGATCGAGGAATGATATTTCAATAAGTAATCTTAAGGTATCGAACAAAGTCTAATTTCTGCAAACGGACTCGATATACTCTGAAACTGTTTGAATAGGAACAATGAATTCATAAACCACTAAAGCAATACATTATTAGATGACTGGAAGAAAATGACGGAAAGTTATGAATATAGGCTTCGTGCCAGTTGGTACTACATACATACATACAGATACAACGTAGGACCAGGCACATAAGTGCATCGGTCCAAGTTGCCACACCTCAACAGCATAGCAAGATGATCACCGAATTCATAGAATCAGTTACTTTAATGGTAGTAATATATAAAAGAAAGATTGCATATAAGGATATAATATGTAGAGAGAGAGAGAAAAAAAATTAGTTTGTAGAAAGAAAGGTAGAGTAATTTTAGTCTCAAGGTGTACGTAAAGACAGAGAATGTATACACCTACGCCATTGTGATCGATTCTGAGCCATGTCACCAAGAGTCTCCAACCACTGGGTACGGCAGTCACGCGGACCCCAACCAGGTAGTCGACATCTACCAATGTGGCTCAGACCAGAAGTTAGTGACTTCAACGACTGATGCCACGTTTTGGTTTGGCCGCCCCTAACCCTTCTCCAACCCACCCCAATACTAGTCATCATTGAGCGACGTGGTAACCGGTGTTCGGACATACGTAACACATGCCCCAACCATCTCAGTCGATGAAGTTTCATAACCTCATCAACAGATTTACCATTATTCCCTAGTACCCTTCGTCTAACCTCATTATTAGTTACCCGGAGATCCCAGCAGGTACGAGATATATTTCTAAGACATCTGTGATCAAATGCTAGTAACCTACGAGTGTCTTCTACCCTTAATGGCCATGTTTCACAGCCGTAAAGTAGAACAGGACGAACTGCTGTGCAATATACTCGTCCTTTAGTTGATAGACGGATATCACGCCTACGCCATAGATGACGTAAGTTGGCAAAAGCCAAACGAGCCTTTCGAATTCGTACAGAAATTTCGTCAGACACCAACCCATTAGGGCTGATCAGACTTCCAAGATAAGTGAAGTTATCAACGCATTCAACTTCTTCACTCCCTATCCTTAGTTCAGGGGTTGACGCAGGCCAGTCCTGAAGTAACAATTTACACTTAGAGGGGGAGAAACGCATCCCAAACATCCTGGCATTGTTGCTCAGTGCGACCAGAAGACTCTGCATCTTATCAGTGTCTTCACCAAATAGGACTGTGTCGTCTGCGTATTCTAAGTCGATGAGTGGACCTCCTGGAAGGAGATCAATCCCAGAAAATTCGGCCGAAGAAAGCGTTACTTCCAGTAGCACGTCTATGATAAAATTAAACAAAAACGGAGATAGTGGGCAGCCTTGACAAACACCACTTGAGGTCACAAAGTCAGATGACAGTTCGCCATAAGCTCTGACTCGACTGGTAGTGTTTGAGTAAAGAGCCTTCACAAGGTTTATGTACTTCTGAGGTACACCTTTTAATGACAGACACTACCACAGAACCTCACGGTCAACTGAGTCGAAAGCTGCCTTTAAGTCGAGGAAAACCACCATTGTAGGACGCCGGTAGGCGTGCCTGTGTTCTAAAACCTGACGAATGGCGAATATGTGGTCGATGCAACCACGACCAGGTCTGAAGCCAGCCTGGTTTTCTCGTGTCTGTAGTTCACGAGTCTTTGTTAAACGTCCGATAATTATTGAGGCTAATATTTTAGATGCTATATTAGTCAAACTAATCCCTCTATGATTATCACAAGATGATTTTGGTCCTTTCTTATATATTGGGACTATTAGTGATTTAGACCAGTCGGATGGAATTTTATCTAGTTCCCAGACTTTAGCTAAAATACTAGTCAACCTAATCGCCAAGACTGGACCACCATCTTTGAAAACCTCTGGGGTTAGCCCATCTGGACCAGCTGCTCATCCTCGTTTCAGGTTAGATATAGCTTTTTGAACTTCAGCTAGTGTCGGGGGGCCTACTTCAATGTTCCATTTAGCTTGAGTGGAAATGCTGGGTAATTGTAGAGTAGCTGAAGGCCAGCTAAACTGTTCCTTGAAGTGTTCGGCCCATCGTTCTAAACGTCTGGGTTGAGAACAGATTACAGTATCATCTTTCTCGGAGATAGTTTCACTTATCCTTGACTTCTTAATTCCCGTTTCCCTGATTAGTCTATAAAGCTGCCTAGTGTTGCCTAAAGCCGCTGCCTTTTCCATCTCTTTTACTTTCGTTGACCACCACTGCTCACGATCGTTTCGTAAACTTCTACTTAATTTAGACTTGATTTGTTTTCGCTCTTCATCGTATTCAGAGCCTGACGGGATTAGTTGGCGAGAGCTCATCAGTGCCATAGATGTCGCTGAAATCCACTGGCTTTTCGTGCTGCTTGTGTTCAAATTACTAGTAGATGACGCTGCTGTTTCTACAGCTGTTTTTATATCATTCCAGGCAACATCAGGATCAGCCTGGTTTCCAGAGTTACCTAATTGTGACCCTAACTGTTCTTGAAATTCACTTTTGACCTTCTCGTCGCTCAGATCAATTCTAATGGGTTTTCCTAATGTGGCCTTACTACGTCCAGTAAGGTGCAAGCAAATGCGTGCTCGTACTAGAGCATGATCAGAGTCTAAACATGTACTCCAGAACGAGCGGCAATCTCCTATTGAGCCTCTCCAACGATGACTGATGGCAATATGGTCTATTTGAGTCCATCGTTGTCTTGGTGAAGGGGGTCGCCACGTTAGGCGATGCCTCTCCTTATGCCTAAAATTAGTATTCGCTAAGAATAAACGATTGTCTGAGCAAAGTTGCAGCAGACGGTCACCATTATCTGTTCTCTGAGCTGGAACACTAAAATACCCACCTAAATGTCTTTCTGTTTGGTCTAAACTACCTACTTGGGCATTAAAGTCACCTGCGACGACTACTATGTCTGAGTGCTTGGCTTCTTGAAGAAGTTCACAAAGGTTTCTGTAAAATTCGTCCTTCAGTTCGTCTGGGCTGCAGTCAGTGGGAGAGTAGGCGGAAACGACGAAAAGACAGCGACGAGTGTCCCTATTCCTCCGAGTCCTTACAGAGCCGTTTAGTCGAACAGCACATAGGCCACTATTAACAGGGATCCATTCTAATAGTGCTTGTTCTGCTCTCATGCTTAGAGCTATACCCACACCCGCCAGTCCACGAGAGCTGGCTATCGAGTCGCCAGATAAACGGAGAGTGTATCTTGTCACCTCGCCGTTTTGGCGAGGTGAGGTCAAGTGAATGATCACGCTAGGATCTTGTATGCGTGTTTCGGAGACACAGCACACATCAATCATACGAGATTCCAGGGTTTTAGCTAAGGAGGCCTGCTGACCGATTTGATATAGGGTGCGTACGTTGAAAGCGCCAATGTGTAGTTTGGAGCGGGGTTTCAGTAGAACTGGGACATTACTCCGAGTGCTAGAATCGTCGGACGTGGTGACACTTGAAGAGAAAGTTAGAAGAGGAAGTTCAGAGTTGATAGTCAAGGTAGGAGCAATGATAGGGATTGAAGAGAGTAAATGATTTTGAATACGGTGGTCTTGAGTGCTGTCAGAGGTATGAGGGCAGTTATCACTTCCCGGTTGCCCACACCGTGGAGGGGTTCTTCTGGAGGTACCAAAAAAGAAAATTGAATTAGAGCGTGACTGCAGTGCCCAAGGGACAACTGCTTGAGGCCGGTCACACACGACCTTTTGGTGAGTAGTTTTAGTGTTAGCTCCGTACTTGTTGAAGACCTTATCGCCGGAGACGGAAATCCGTAAGATAAGGCGAGGTGTGCATTTTTAGGGTCAACCTTTTCTAACCCCACCCCTCCTTGTGGGAAGGCAGCATCGCTGTTATGCTGGTTGTCCGAGGGAAACACCTTACTGCCGTCACACCTCTGTACAATCGGCAGTACGACTTCGCCCTTAGACCTTGGATCTGCTGCTTTTAGTCTTACCGCTCTTCAACCGACCTGCCTGGCATGGTATGACCTTGAGGAACTATTGTTCCAGCCAGTATAGCTCGATTGGTTCATCACGATAGGCAAGCCCGACCACCACGTCAAGGTAGCAGCAACGGCCGGGGAGTTGGTACTATTTAGAACAAATATAAAATCTTCAGGTGACAAATGTTCCTTGTGGAATATGGACAAGTGCACCTCTGAAGACATACAAAATTGCGTTTGAAATTGTATTTCCTCGCTTAAATAGAGCATGCGACTGAAATGCTTCAATATATACTAATTCAATAAATATAATTGATTAATACAACATAAAAATACTTACCGAACATGAACAACTGACGAAAGCCAGTCAGGATGTGTACATGCTCCTAGCAAAAGTTCAGCTATCTCCTGTTCATTTAATTTTAAGATTATTCAGGAATGAAATGTACAGTTGTTGATATGCAAAGAACAAAAAGATTCTTTTCAGTTTCGAAGTGAGAAAACAATGTCCTCAAAAGACACACAAAAATATATGAATCCTATTTCTCATTTAATCAATTACTGCCAAAATACCTAAACATTATTTAACAATGGGTACATATTAAAGTCGTAAAAAAAACAGACAGAAGTGCCAATATACTGAATGGATTGGGGGTTAAATTTGATTAGTAAGTGGTCACCAAGTTCAATTCAGGCTTTATATATTATCTATATTCATCAACCAAAAGGACTATTATAAACGATCTGGTTACAACTAAATAATGAGTGTCAAAGGTAGTACACCTGATGCATTAAATATCCTAAAGGCTAAAAACTATCGTTAATCTGAAGGGGTTTTATGAAGACTAGTGTAACTTGAAGGCCATATTCGCAGCGAATTGATTTCAGTTGGTGTGCCATTGGGATTTAGTAAGTACGAAACAGTTATTTTTTTTAAGATAAGGCTCTGTAAAAGCGCGCACGACATAGCATGGGATGTGGCTCAAGATGGTGTGTGAACTGCTGAGGAGTACGACATTAGTACAAAACGATTTTCTAATGCTGCCTGGTGTTCAACGGTGCATTAACTAAGATCAGTTTGTGATGAATACAACACGAAAATTAAATTATTTTCTAAAAGTGAAGACTAGTGATATTAAAATTATATGAACAAAGTAGGTGGAATGGGTTTGATTTCATGATCTAACAAGAGCGAATTATTTACATTAGTAAACGAAATTATGTTGAAAATCCTCAAGACTGATATGACTATGAAAAAAGAATTTGTAATCACAAATATGACAGTCTTCATTACAAACCGTAGGTTGTAGTTGTTTAGTTAGTTTAAAATTGTCAAAACTGCAATATTTCTTCAAAAATCTTATAACCTTGTAGCAGGAGTAGTTAAAATACTAAAAGAAATGTGATAGTGTAAATTTGTTATTCAATTTGTAGGATCATTTCAGTAGATAATTCATTAGTCCAGCAGCACAAAAGTGTATGATAATTATAGTAATAAAATTAGTTAATAAAATTTCGTTAAACATTATTGTAGTGAAGACAACTGAATTCAGAGGACTAACTAGAGGGATTAATGAGGTAAATATAATAAAGTCATTACCCAACTCATCTAACCTACAAATAAAACAAGTATAATTTAATACCGATTCGGTCGAAAAGCGTCTCCACTAAATGTTCAGTAAGTAACCGTATAATCAAAACTTATAACGTGATGCGAAAAAATGTCTAAAAGACTATCAAACATTAATAGTATTTCTACTGAGCTAACTCTGCTGGTATACGAGGTGGTCGGTGAGTATAAAACAACGGAAATAATTTAGCTCAAAAATTATTAACACAACTAATTAAATAATTAACTGAATACACATAATATCACATACCTTATGGTTACACCAAACAAGTTTTCGTGCTACACAAACTGAAGGAATGACTAGACTCCTTAAAGACTTTGGCAATTCAAAAGAAGATTGATCAAGTGTTGTATCATTATTGTTAACATTATTATTACTGATACCAGTATCACCGCAAAGTGAAGTATGGGCAACAGGTAAAGTATTCTTGATGTTATTACAAGGGACCGGTAGATAATTTAATGAAAATTTACAAGACTGATTTTTCATCGGCGAAATTTCATTTTTCAACGAAAATTTCAGTTATCTCATCAGGTGGATAAATAAATGAAAAATAATCAATTTAATGCTTCACGAAAATACACAATTCATGGGACATCTGTGCAATAATGCTGATGAATATTGAACGAAAATTACCCCTAGATAATGGTAATAAAGCAGTGGGAAATGTACCAGTCAAATAAACACCAAATTAAACAGTTTAACTATGAAATTAAAATAAGCTTCTATTTGAGAAGAATCGCAAGTTTATTTTAAATAAATGTATTATAAATTGCAATTAACCAGTTATATGTAGCGTAGAAGCTGGTGCATTCTATATCATATCAGCGTAGTGAGGTAAAAATATCACGATGAATAACAAAGTAGTAGCAATTTCGATGACAGTAAAATAAAACTGGAAACAGAGAATACGATGGTAGAAAAATGAATTCTAGGACTAAGGTGCCCAAAATACATTTGATACTGACAATCCAAAAATAAACAAAGAGTCTATACATCCGTTATCTACATATGATCATGCTACACAATATCTTTAACCACTAACTGTGTTGACCCAACAAAATAGTCTATATTTACAAATATGGATAGAAAAAACAGTTAAAGGCTTTATGGACTGATTTCAAGTTCAGGTTTGACCGACTCTAGTGCCTCCTCCAGCCATTCGTTTTGAGTCTATATGGGATATAATACTACTGAATAAAAAATAATTATATCAAAGATTGTTGTTGTTCTGTTATTAGTTCGGGCAACGGGTACACAAACGGAGTATTGGAGAATCTGATAGTGAAATATTTTAACTAAAGATAATTAAATAGAGACAAATATGGGAATGTAATCTACCTTTATCTACTTATAATATTTTTAGTGGGCAAGAAAATAGTTTCCTCTTATTCGGTAACTTTGATACCTGATGCCATTAAAATTTACACACAAGAACTTAGTGATAATGATGATGTCCTACAGTCAGATTTATTGAAAGTTAAGAAGTGGAGACTAACTAATAATGGATAAATCCTTATTGAAATATTTAAAAACCGATACTAACTGGCCTCTCAATCTGAATTCCACCTCGACGGTCAGGCTTGAAAAAGAGACGAAAGAACCCCGACATGATTGCATATATCGAGGCTAACTATAGCGGCAGAAGCGAAAAAAAAAATTTACCGTTAGTCAGAATAAATATTTCAATAAATTACTTGGATAATATATATATTTACCAAAAAGCGAGATGAACTCAAAAATACTTCTAAATTGATTAACAATGTCTTTAAAGATAACGAATTTACGAATCACAAGAGTAAAACTGTGACCTGATTAAAGCTGCTACTTTGACACAGTGATTAGGCCTGCTTGTTAAGATGAACTAATGAGGCTGAACTGGATAGGAAAGTGCTTTCTTTCGGCCCTACAACATCAGACAGGTCGGTTAAATGGCAGTAAGACAAGAAGAAGCAAACCTAAGGTTCGAGAGATGTCATACTTTGGTGGAAGTAATGTGTATCCCCCCCCACTCCCAGACAACCGGCATTGGAATGATTCCATCTCTTCTCAATAGAAGGCCTTAAAAATGTACATTACAACTTAGCACATAGATTTCCTTCTCAATTAAAAGATCTTTCCAGGCACGGATTTAACACATTGAAAACTACTTACGAAAAGGCTGCTTGTGACTATATACAAGCAGTAGTCCATTCAAGATTATAGTCGCTTCCAATGGCTACTAAGACCACTTTTAACCACGTTTTTTATAGGTACATCAAGAAGAACATTTTGAGACAGTGAGAAACCGAGAAGTGATAACCACCATGATACCTCTGATATTACAGCCTACATAAACTAGGAATATGCTTCCTAATATTTCTTCTATTGTCAATCCTCAACTTCTGTCTTTGATTTCCTCCTCATGTGCTAGCAATACCAATATTGCGAATTAATAAATTGTCGTATCAGGTCTACTGAAACCAAGCTCTAATCCGTAGAATGGAGCCTTCAATGTACGAACCTTACGTTAAATCGAGTAGGTCTCCGTGGTTAATGCCCTAGGATCTGGAATCATCCATATATGCTGTCTCGAAAACAGGCAAACATGATCTCATCATGGGCACTTGCTTGGCATTGATTAGCCAATATAAAGGGTCGACTAGATGTAACCACAGTTTATACGGTGGCCCGATACCAACTTACCGTTATCTTGCCGGTATGGGTATAGAACTAGAAGTGACATACATCGCTGACTTTTCGTCGTTTCTGCTTATGCCCCTCCACCTACTGCATCACGAATAAAGTGGAAGATGAATGTTATTATGAAGCATTCTGATCTCGTTCAGAAAGACAAATAAGTAGCTTGATCCAAATTGAAGGACATATGGGACTTTTGAAGTTCTAGCTCAGTTAACAAAAAATGGCGAACACCTGCAACAACCACGTCTAAATAATCATTTATTTCTAGCAAGTACCAACTTTAAGTCCAAAGAGAGGTATTGTCTAACACAACGACTCTCATGTAGTGACCCAATGACGAACTTAAATACACCATACTGCCATTAATTATAATTGAAGAGGCTCAACAAAACGGAAGCTCGTGACTGGAGACAGGAAATCCTCAGTAGGAAGACCCCTTAAACATTAACTCAGCGACGAATAGGTCAAAAGCAAGTTCCAGGAACAATTAAAAAGGCACTTATACAATTATCAAAGCGAGTCTCACTCAGACGTAGCTTGGCAAGATAGCCAACAAGTAGTGAGAACAGCAATGACAGCTACTAGTTACTTTAACCAACAGGCTAGGAGAAATTATTGGATTTCAGAGGCGTCTATTGAATTGATAGATTCTAGAAAACTCATTCCGCCAGATTCCAAATACGATAAGCAGTGAAAACAAATCAGATCTAGACCGGTTAAGAGTTTGCTAAACGACCATGAGCAGTGATGGGTGATGAAAGTAAAAGAGATAAAAAAGGTAGCAATGACAGGAAATACCAGACAACCTTTTATACCAGAGTAAAAAAATAATGAGACAATCTCCGAATATGAAACTTTTATCTGCCTACAATCTTGGCGTTAAAAAACCATAGGCTGAACACTTCAAAGAGCAGTTCACATGGCCTCAAGTTACACATTATTTTCAAACAACCTTGACAAAATATAAAAATAGTCCCGCACTTCGAAGTTGAAAAATCTACAGTTAGTCTAAAGCGAGAAAAAATTGCAACAAGATAGGTTAATTCAGGAGGCTTCGAAGGATGGTAATTTCGATTTTAGCGATCAGGTTGACTGATATTTCAGCAAACAGCTGATTTCTGGATGCAATCCTATCTAACTAGTCTTAACCACTAATTATCTGAGTCTATTAGAAATGACTGCGCCCGAAATCCTCTTTGGGTTACAGCCGGTTAAAAGCCCTGATAAACGAGGGCCGGGGTTATCAATCCCATCCCGTAGAAAACAACCTTGCTAAAAAAACGCTGACCAGAAAAAACTATTTAAACTCGACTTTGGAAGTTGAAAGGTTTTCTTTACAAGAAGTTACGAGTTAGCATTGTGAGGTCTAAAAATATACACATACTTATTGAAGTACATAAACCTTCAGAAAGCTATTAACTCGAACACGACCGCTCGACTTAGGAGTTACGGGGAGCTATTATCTGAGCTAAGAGCCTTAAGTGGTATCCGTCAAGATTGCTTACTACCTTCATTTTTGTCCAATTCCATCGCACACATGCTACTAAAAATAACGCCTTCCTTGTTTAAATTTTTAAGAATTGACCTTCTAACAGGAGATCAACTTACCAATCTAGAATATATAAATGGAATAGTCCTATTTGATGAAGACGCTGACTAAATGCGGAGTCTTTCGACTGATTTGAACAATAATGCGAACGTGTTGTGTATATGTTTCTTTTGATATAAATGCAAATTATTGTTCTAGGACTTGTCATTGTCAACACCTGAATTAATGATAGAGAGGGAAGCTGACTGCGTTAACCACTTCATTTATCCTGCTAGCTTCACCAGTTATTATAGAATAGCGTTTAAAGAAATGTCGCCCGAAATTTAAAAGGCTCACTTAACCTCATCAATTCGCATCATTTGTCGCCTACGTGAGATACACATTTCCCAACCAAACAACAAGTACACTAAGCGGAAATTCCCTTCGGTTTCTTGTATGCATACTAAAAGTCACCATTCACCGTAGACGACATAACTAGGTTAACGGTATTCGATCATACGTGTCTTCAAAATATCAACCACATAAGTTTGGACCACCGAGTAAGTAATTCTCAGGCTAGATGTAGGGCACTAGAGAAACAAAGTAAATCAGTTAACGTGGTTGTGTATCTCTATCGGCTTAGGTGGTTGGTGTATATAATGTCCATGGCAGATTACTGAATACCTCGATATGAAGTATTCACTGGTATAGGGGTAAGATGGAAGAAAGTTACAGACAACTGATCTCATTGTGTTAATGTCGTATTGCAACTTGAACCTACGGGCGTATATACCAGGTTCTACATATTTAATGAGTGATTTACTGACTAAAGCAAAACGTGAATCAGTTCATGGAGTTTTTGAATGTTGATCTGAGCAGTGTTAGAATATACAAACTATCCGATTGTAGTCTACTAAATGTTTTTTAAGTAAATAAATATAAAATGTAAGTAGGCATAGTGCCAAAACACTAGGCCTAATACACACATAGCTGAACTAATCTAGATTCATTAGGTAGACTGCCAACTTGTTATTTATTATTCTTTATGTACAGCAAAGAGCGAGACTATTATGAGTAAATGAATGACTAAGAAAACTGACAACTGTTTAGCATTGGAGTTTATCTAAACTTTCGTACCTGAAACTTAGTAGCACTGTTTAAACATTTTAGCTACTTACATGATTTGTTAAAATAGTAATTTCTGATTTTCACGCTTACTAGTATTTGATAAATCGGTTGATAACTCGCTTTAAAGAAACTTGGTGAAGTAGTTCTTGCAAATTTGTTCATGAGATTTTTTAGGAATTGTAAAACAGCTAAATAAAAAGATGACAATTGAGTATATTCATTCATAATTTACTACTACTTGTACTTTAAAGACTTATTTCCTACGGTAATCTTGTTAAAGTAACATCCCATCAATCCCATCACTCTTTAGAACCTAGTCTTTGAGGGACTCGTTGCATCATTTCACATTTCGTGCCATTAAAATGATTCTGGTTAAATACACCACTCATCCATAATTAAATTAGATGCCCACGGCACCATATTAATAATACGGTTAAAATGCTTGATATAGGTACTTGATGTACTAAGTTGTTAGCCGACGCTCTTAATCCAACACATTTTATAAACTACTCATACGTATATGTCCAGAAACATATCAACATGTACATGCTTCCCAACGTAATTTCTATAAAGTGACATTTTGATAAGCTAATGCTGAGTTTTATTTGCAGAAAAATTATTTACGGACTACAATATTAATGTTCTTACCTTCAAGTTTCACCTTTAATACTTATAAAGCAAGTACAAACTAAGTCTTTTACCTCAAATTAAGCAGAGATACACTTATAGGTGATCTTCGTAGTTCTACATAAGGTGACGAAGTATCCATACTTATTTGATACAGGTGTGAAACGCATGCACCTTACAAAACTGTTTTCACTTACTACGTATAAAAAGGAGATTACAGAAGGCCAAGACTAAATTTTGTTGATTATTCGGGTTTAGTGCCTCGAAATATAATCAGCAATAGGCAGTTATTTGCAAGCGACGTACTAAATACAACGAAGTCATACAGATATTTAGGCTAGTTATGGGTTCACACGGCCACTATTAGTTAGAAATGGCCTTCACATCCTGCAACTCCAAAGATATGCTGTATTTATGAATCACGAAAAAAAGTAGTGATGTGAGGAACGGATCGAAGCAGGTAACATAAACAAGTTTAAAAAGAATAGTAACTAGCATTGACTTTCTCTTTTACACGAAAAGAAAACCGACTGAAACTAACTATATGACGTACCGACGCGGTTGGAATACAGAAGTATGATACAATCGTCAAAAAATTATAACAATTATACACGTGTTACTGTTAGGCTTGATAAAAACCCTAAATTAACTGATGTATGCGATATTAATAATAAACAGGTTAGGAAAAGGAAAGAAATCCTAAAATTTCAACTCACCTGACTAACTTATGAGAACAGATCTTATTTTGCATCCGCAAACTTAAATCTTTCCAGCTAAGCTTAAACACTATAAACCACCTTCATAGGCACGAAAATGTTTAAAAAAACATAAACAGCTACAGAAAATGCAAAGAAGTTAACGATAGCTTAATAAGCAACGCAAACATCGAACAGAGCGGGTTTTATTTGTGTATTTCAAAGTACAAGCTCTATGAAAAAATATTCGTAATGCCACTTTAGCTGAAGCGTCTCGGTAAGCCGTATCGTCTTTTACGTTTCAGTATACCTATTGGTCTTCTTCTTCTTGGCCAATAGTGCAGATCTACATCAACCGGATCGTAGTAGTCGTCAGCCTGGTAAATATCGCCATATTCCTTATAAGGCTGGTTTGCCCCTTCATCATTATATTTGTACGGAATTGAGGTTTCCCGCAACCACCTTGGAAGATGGTTACCATAGTATGGTTTTTGAAAAAGTTTGGGAAGCAAATATCGAGATATTAATTCAGGATGCTGTATGAGTAAATAGGATAAAACCGATTGTATAGTTTGCTGGGGGATTGTAGAAGATGGAATAGGTAATAATGAGGAACCTGGGGCCCCCGGTTTTACTACTGAGGGAACTGTAATAACCCCACCTGGAAGTATAGTGTTACCTGACTGTACAACAGGTGGAACAGTTCCAGGTAACTGAGTAACGACTACATTGTCTGTTGAGTATCCGATCCCTGGTAAAATTCCCCTTCCTGGAGGCATAGTCGGAAGATAACCTGGAACTCCATATTGTGGACGATATGATGGAAAAATGCCAACAACTGATGATGCTGGCTGTATATTTGTGCCCTGTGCCACATTTGAGGCATCCACGTTTTCTCCAGTCAAAGCAGATGTACTTTGTAAAGATGCAGTAGATTGAGCCGGATCAGATATAGTTGCCCCTCCATTTGGATCAACTAAAACTCCCTGACCATCGTTTTGCATTAAATTTGTAAAATCAATTCCGCTCATTCCATTTTGGTCAGTTAGTTCCATTTGTCCATAGGTAATACATAGTGTCATTAAACTAACAAATAACTGGAAAATAATGTCGGCCATTAATTTACGATGCATACAAACAATTTCCGTTTCAGTGTTTAGTGTAAAGTGTAGTTTAATTCATATGAATTTAATGTGTGAATTGTAATCACTAAATAAATTGTCTGGTATCTAATTTAAATATATGTGATTGATGTTCATGATGTTCATCATAGCTGTGATAGGTTTAATAATTATATGATTTTAACTCATATTAAATCAATTGTTTAATTAAATCATTTTATTATTACTAAGTCAACAAAATGGAGGTTTTAATTGTTCAGACGGGAGGTAATATTCTACTAAGTGTATTGATAAATTCACTAGGTACAATAGATAAGTGTTATCCTAAAAATATTGGAGGCTACGCCTTTGAATTTGGCAATAGTTATGCTATGGAAATTTGTACCAGATATACATTACCAAATTACTTAAAATTTCACCTAATCAAACCTTTCCTAAAGGATAGTTTAGAAATTTCAGTTGAGAATAGGTTTGAACTTGCTGATTTGTTATGTAATACACAATTTGAGAAGGTGAATTATTCAAATGGGTGTAAATATTTTATGGTTTTCTTTGTTAATCAAGATACTTGTCACTCATGGAACGGATACAATGATTGCAACTGGACAATACCTAACTACTTATGAAGATCAACTTAAAAACAAATTAATAGTAATCACAGGTATTCTGTTTTGTTTTTATCATTGCTTTCAAAATGTTTTACAAATTTTACCCCTGTTTTAGTAGAAGTACGCGACATATTTTATTAGAAAAATTCCATTCTGCGAAAACGTGCGCAAAACAGAAATCGTTTTCGAAAGAAAAACTTTAGTTATGCTAGATAACTTTCATTAAAATCTTGTCTCATTTAACTCTGTCAGAATATTTTTACTTAAGAAAATCGTTACACAATATCTCAAACAGTTGTTTGTATGACAATCTAAAGTGAGAATGAGACTTTCATACAACGATAAGCAGTTATCAGTTGGGAATATTTAAAACTAAGACGTGTTATCTTTCTGATATGTGTGACGATACTCATTGACCAACTACAAGTTTATGTATTTTACTCTTAAATGGAGTGTTTTAATCAATAAATTATTGTTCATCCAGACAGCGTTAACGGTCTACAGAATGTTTCAGAGAAAGTTGTACGTTATAGATAACTCTGAGTTATATGAGTAGATAAAAGCGCTTCTAAGAATAGGTGATTCTGACTATTCAGATTGTGACTAAAAGAGTTCACAAAGCCAACTCTAAGTAACAGATTTACTATTATATTACAACTGTTTACTTAACTCACAAATTAGGATTTTTTTAACTAACTGTTTTGCTTGATTACAATTAGAAATAATAACAAAGTGCTATGAATAGTTCTTAACAGGAAATATGTTACTCAAAACTTGTACTCGACAAATAAATTTCATCAAACTAAGGAATAAAAACCAAATGCTTACTTAAAATTTTGAAATACTTCTTTTCGTTTATTACTGTTATTATTTATTAGGAAATGAATGTATAGTAAACCTTTTCTTAAGTGTTGAAAGTATACATTTTTTAATTCATAATTCATTGTAAGCAGTTTGAAATCAATAAGTAACGCAGGCATTATTTACATATACCCGAAAGTGTTTATTTACTTTGAATGATACTACAACAAAATATATTTGTATATGATCGATCTGTTTGCTATAAAATGCTTTTGTGATAATACATTTGGTCACATTTTCAGTCGTTTACAAACATTATCTTATGTGGTAATTTTCCGTAAAATAGTGTGTAATGTTAATATAGGAAGTTACGACTTTGCACATTATTAATGCTAGGGACTATACTTAACAAATTTATGAAACATAGTGTACTGTTCGTTGAATGTTTATATTTAGGCACTTGATTTGAGCGTATTGTTTTCTAGCAAAAATGGTATCTTCTTATTCATCATTTATATGGTAATGTATCGCCACTCGCATTAGTAGTATTAAAGGGCTTCTAGACTTTTAATTTTAATGAAGGGATCAATGGGAGTTCGTCGATTGAATCATTACTTATATAGGCTTAAAGTTTTCACTTTGTAGCGTCATAGTCAGTTACTTAGTCTTGATCAACGTAAGTTCTGATAAAAAATGTTGGTATTTCCTAATTATTATGACGAAATAAGATTAACAAGATGAACAGTGTTTGAGATGCAATAATCGTAGCGTTAATGTCAATGTAGGTGCGTTTAATTTTAATGTACACTTTTGAGTTTTACTTGAAAGTAGGTTTACGTATGCAATTCAAAAATTTAATTAGTTTTAGTGACTAGTCGATAATTTTGTCTAAATTCATGAAATCAGATATATATATATATATATATATATATATATATATATATATATATATACAGAGAGAGAGTGGCATAGAATTATAGTTCAACTGGATGGTATTTCTAATTCACAGTTAATTAAATAAAACGTGCATACATGCAGATACAACAAACCATGCATTCAATAGAATATTGAAAACGAATTTGTATCCGTATTCAATGCAAGCATTATAGGAGAAATGTGTTACACTTGATTAAAGAAAATATTAATTCTATTTATATGATAATGTGACCAATATTCTTGTACATATATAATATACATTTGCTTCATTAGTAGTCTATTTTATCTAAAAGTATTGATCCTAAAGAGAATTTCGTCAAGCGTAACCATTTCATTAGTAATGCATTCTTGAAATCGAGAAAATTTATATATGCGTGCAATATAGTTTCCATGGTTGTAATTTATTCTATTCTTGTTGTATTAATCCAGTAACTGCGTTACTGCCTTACTTCACTTGATAAGTCATAAAATAAAATTTTCTTTCATTTAATTCGACTACTGTGTACTTTAGAAAATCCCCTATCTGATTGCAAAATATAGACATTGTTAGCATAAATTATATATATATATATATATATATATATATATATATATATATATATATATATGCGAATTTCCAGTTGCGAATTTAGAAGTGTCATGACATCGAACAAAGTCGAACATTTGCAGCATTAACGTACGTGATGTGACAACAGGAGAACACGGGGACTTTTGTTTGCTGTTTGATCTTATTGCAATTTATTTTGCTACTTTAATTAACGGACTACTTGAAGATTAGTGACAGCTGACTATTAAAGAAGAAATGTGAGTATAAGAACAATATATTACATTTTTCTTTAGGTCAACTTTACCACTTTCCAGACAAGTTAGATTCCTTAAAACTAGTTTCAATTTAAAGTTCTGAGGTAATTTTAAATAAACTTTATATGTGATCAAGTGCGGAAGAGTTAACGATGGACTAATTACGTGCATATTTAAGTACATACAGCAATAATTCTCGGATATTCTAACAGAAACTTCTACCAATTAAAACTTTAATTTGTGTCAAAACTGTTTATTGTGTTATGCTTAACTGAAAATGTGCTATTTTAGTAACAGCTGTTGAGACCCGTACATATCCAGATGATATTTATCTGAGATAACTTTTTAATCCATTAATCCTGATATGGCAGTATAGTGCTAATTAATTAAACTACTGTTATATTTATTGGTAGGTTGTCATAATATCGGAAATTTTATCACCATTCGTTCTACAATATTTCTCACTTCCATTCTCAGCAGTTGTATAAAAATCATTGTTATGCTTCCATAGGCTTTGAAATATCATTACTTAAATAAATTTTTATGCTAAACCCCATTATCTTCATTTTATTTTCATATCCATTTCTGAATACATTTTATTTTGCCATATAATGCAACCGCTTTTGTTACTATTACTTGTATAGATTCTACATTTTAGTGAACAACCAGTTACACAACAACTACACTTCTAAATTCTGTAATATATCTAAGATGGATGATACAATTGATTGAGAACTATATGCTATACGATAGAAAACTGATAAACATAGGTTTGCTCTGGTGGTTTTATTCATACAGAAAATTCGTCTGAACGAACATGAGCCCAATGAGTCACACATCACGAACATATAATAATAAATGACTAATAATATATATAAGATTCAGTAACATTTCATTTGTCCCACGACAATCGGTCAACCATATATCTTCCTTCAGATATATCAGATTCTTAATCAGATAATGATTTTTGCTTTCGCTTTTACAATCCTATTTTATTTACTGCTGTTAACGGATAATACAGATTATTATTATGAAGTAGCATTCATAGATTTGTGTGTATGCGGTCTTAAAAATGAATTCGTCGGAAAAAAAAGTCTTCGCTGAAACAATTTTATTTTCATAATACAGTGGATATTCTTCATTCATCATAAACTGAATTCTAGAAACTTCTAATTTATGTCACTGTATGTTTTGTACTCACTGTGTGCACTATTTAACTAAAATCATAGGTAGTATTAAACGACAAGCTAATAATTAAAAATAAATTCATTACTTTTACGATTAGTAGCATTAGTGATACGTAGGTATACTTATGTTGTACACATTGTGCAACAGTTAAGTTTGATAACTAAAGCTATGCCAGATAGACTATTAATAAGTAAGTTTCTTTCGAAAAGAAGAAACGGATTTTCTAAGCTTTCTGCTTTGAATGTTAGACCGCATTTAACCAAATGACTAAATCGTGCTTGTAGTTGGGAAAATATATTATCGTAGTACATTAGCAAACTGGTTTACAATCTACGAGTTAATAAATTAGTTTCATGATGGTTATAGCGATTGCCAAGATTTTTATGTTAGTTTCTTGACGATTTCCTATAAACAGGCCTCATGCATTCTGTAGACCTGTAATTTTAATTAGCTAGTTAGTAATGAACAACGCGGAACTCTGAATATACGTGCATTGGTGTAAGCTGTTATACTACACGAACAGGGGGAGACCAAATTTAAGCCACATGATAATTGAAGAGGAAGGAATGAAGTAAAGGTGTGTACGAAAGAATGAACATAAATAGGCCTTTGCTAAGCCTAGTGCTTAGCAAAGACAAACCAAAGACATCATTCGACAGTCATAACTGATGATGATGAGTAAATGTCGCGCTATTTCACGACTTGGCTGGATTTGGAGATGTAGACCGCTGGATACCGACTTGATTACCTAAGAAGGGGGTACTTTGTTATATTTACTGACAAATTATTTTTGATATGCCACCCTCTCCACCCATTCCCACTCTTGATTTAAATCCCTTCAATACACTTACATCTCACAATTATGTGATTTCTTACTGTAATTTACAGCTCATACATTGTCTTTACTATTATCTTATTAAAATCTAATACTTCTATAGAAACGTTTTTGTTTAGGTGCTTTTAGACCTGGTGCATTTAAAAATACTGATGCAGACTTCAACGTACCATTTGCTATTGGTGGACTAATTATGTCAAAGGAGCCAGGTATTTTCATCGCGATGCACGGTAAATTCTATCGACCAAATGAAGTTGTTCGTGATGAGGATACAGGAAATTTTATCCCAATCAAAATCGACATCTGAATGAGTTATTCAAATACATTGGTATATGGCTATATTCCATTTGTAAAACGTTTACCAGAAATAATTTAAACAAATTGCATTGCTACTGTTTTTATATAAAGTAGTGTAGATTAGTTGTGCATGGATTAACATAATAAAAAACCCGGATAATTCTAGTTCTATTTTGGAATAAAATTATTCATCCCTCTTAGTTTACTGCAAATTACTTTATATGGTGACTGGATGTAAAGACGGCTTTCATGAGCTGTCGTCATCAACGTGACAATAACGCATAAATTTTATAAAACAATTGTTGAGCGGCCAAGTTTTTCATGCAGTTAGATTCGTTATTTCAGCCTAGTAGATGAAACTATGCTTTGTTAACAATTTCGTTTAACCAAGCCAAAATGAAAATATGCATTATTAGATAGTCTAAAATGCGAATATACATACAGATTTCTGTGAAGACTACCTAAAGTTTCTACCATCCCTCTAAAATCTTGTTAATTCGTCGTCTGCTATGTAATACTGCTATTACTTATTTACTTAAACAAATAAAATTTGGTACATATGGTCACTAAAAAAGTGTATGTGCCATACAATAAGAAACATAATATTCTGAAGAAATAAAAGAACACAATCATAATCAAAAAAGTAAAATTTCATCAGAAAACAAGAAAATTGTAAGGTGATGAAAGTTAAACAAAATTCAGTGAAGAAAGATTTCACTCATTTGGAGGAAACCATAATGATCAAGTAACATTTAGTAATAAAAATACTTCAGCAGGATCACCATTGATTTAGATTTTGCGCCATGTCTAATAAGTTCCCAAGGCATTGA
The DNA here is from genome assembly GCA_025215515.1 of Schistosoma japonicum. Classification (NCBI taxonomy): domain Eukaryota; kingdom Metazoa; phylum Platyhelminthes; class Trematoda; order Strigeidida; family Schistosomatidae; genus Schistosoma; species Schistosoma japonicum. The sequence continues at coordinate 32,187,776 of CM046062.1, read as the reverse complement.
TTAGCACCATCACTACGGTCACAAACAACAAGTCGGGATAGGTGGGCGGAGGTCAGTCCTATACAACTTTCTTTTACTTTATAAAGCCGTGTCATAAAAATAAACTCCCTTCCGCTTTTCCTGCCCAATCTCAGTTTCGGCAAATAATACACGATGTGGAAATCGTTGGGATGACATTCAAAAACATGACGAAACCAACGAAGTCGGTGTTCCAAAATGTTGACACCGATTGAGTTATCATTAGTGTCTGAATATACACTGTCGAACCTCAACATTACTAACATGTTGCTAGAGGCTAGCAGAAATTCTTTGGAGAGAGCGATGGCTAAACACAGAGACGCTGAATATCTTCAGCTCAGATTTCTTAAGCATCGAGTAAGATTGGCGGAAGCGTTGTGAACCCGTTGTCCTACGCTCAGACACATACCACAACTGTACCAAGGATACCAAGATTAGGAATATCAACCTTGCTTTAGGAGTTTGAACTAAAAATCAGAACATCACTTCATTATTGCAACAGGTAACAGGCTACAAGTTCATGGACTAGAATGGCTTCATTTTATGTTTGCAAAGTTTTGACAGAATGTTGGAATAGTTTCGTTAATCGTTAAAATTCAGACTGATAAAAGACAGTGAGATAGAAAACTTAGCTTATCGATCTATAAATTTCGTCTTTGAACGAAAGGTTGAGTGTACTGTACAGAACTCCGCTATTTTAACTTACGGGTGCAAACATAGGCCATGAAAATGAAAGATATACGTAGGCTCCGGGTCAATGATCATAGAAATCTTAGAAGTATCAATCGAATATGATGGAATGATTGAATAAGTAATATTGATGTTATACACTAAAAAGAAAACATGGAAAACTAGTTGACGCCGTAAATACTCATCAATTGACCGTTGGGATTTGTTGTGTATCCTCAACCACTGCCTACCTCGTCGTGCGACGTTGGCTGAGGTGGAAGTAGAATGGGAAAATGGAAGGGGTGGCTGAACCAGAACATAACATCAGTCCGCAAAGTATTTAATTGTTAATCTGAGCCATGTTGGTCGATGCGAATGACTTGGTCGGGGTCAGTATGATAATCGCAGTCAATGGCTGAAGACACTGGGTGACATGGCTAAGAATCAGGTCACAGTGACGCAAATGTATTCACAATTGTCCCCTAGATCTATTACTCTTTCATACGCACAGTGACTTTATTCTTACATATTGTCGTATTGTTTCTTGTAAATTTGACCTAGTCGTGAAATGCGGTGCGGCAACTTGAACCTATGGGTATATATATATATTCTTAATTAACGAGATGTGATGTGTGAAGTTAAACAACTATGAGATAGCAACTCAGTGAAAACTCTAGATTACGTTGCATTGCATGTTGATTGCTGATCACAATTCCCAACCGGCCATCTGGCGCTGTCACATAGACCAAGAGATTCTGTCAAGGAGTTCTACGATAGGATAAAAGCGCTTTCTACAGTTTTCAGTCAAAACTACTCTTCAACTTTAAGCTTATTTCTAAATGTGTACCTAATAACAATAGCAAAATTAAAGTCCTAGCAATAAAGGCAAATAATAATCGGTTACAACAAACTCAGACTGTGTATAGAAGCCAACCATAGTCACATTAACATTTAACAAAACGGTTAAAAACCAAAAAGCAGAGGAAGGATGTATGTGATGTATTCCATACAAAACTCGACATAATAATGAATCAAAGAAAACTGTAATGGTAAATAATAGACAAAGCAGTGAAAAAAAAAGAGTAAGACGAACTAGCAATATTCTTTTGCCAATGTTTTGAAGACTGACTGGCATATGGATTTAGGATTTTAAAAGCAAACAAGCAGGAGCCTAACAAACAAGCGAAATTATGTACTTTCACAACTCATGATCAGTGTAGAAGTGAACAGAGGAACAAAAATAAAAAAAGTATGGCAAAGATAGAAGTAATAAGTAAGAGTGGAGCACTGAAAACAATGAATAAGAGACCTGACATCAAAACATCTTAAATAAATAACAGTAATGCTACGGGATCACATGTGATGTGATTAGAGAAAAACCTCGAACATAATGAGCATGAAATTTAAAATATGACTTCGCGAAGTGTGTATAATTGCATAGGGATCCCATGACGATGACCATGAAGTCGCTTTAAAAGTAGCGTTGATGTCTGTCATAAATAAGAGACTCTTGTTCTTATCATAAAAAACGATTACATAGCTTTTCAGAAGTCGGAAGACCTCAGAAAAATGACAAATACAATATCACAGGCTATTTGAGAAAGCAAAAATGGATTGTTTTTTAGACGATACGTGTATTCTGAAGGCAGGTTTTGAATAAATTCGAATGTTTTTTAATCTATACACACGATGAAATAAAACTGAGTTTGAATGTGTTCTTAATATGAAGGTTTACTGTGTGTATATTGAGGCACTGGAAAGTCGGGACATAGACAAATATGAATGATGAAAATATCAGAATAATTCTAAGCAAAAAGGTACAACGGGTGATAACTATGACTCAGGAAAAGCAAATCAAGAATTAATCACAAAAAGCATTCCGAATGAAGTGAACAGGTACATAATAATAATAGTAATAAATATCAGATAGCAACATGAACTAATCAATTAGCCGGAGAAAGACTATAAGGAAGACATGTGAAACTTCAGTGCAACTAGTCCGACATTAAAATATGGCTGAAATGATCGACAACAGATGACAGAGATGTTTGAAAGTAGCCTTGGATTCACAGTTAAGTGTACGCATTTTATTTTCATAATGCTTATGCGGTGTAATGTAAAAACGGATGTGAATGTCATTAGAAAACCAAGTGTCCTAATAACTTGTGCAATTGTAAAAAATAACACATGAGCAAACTTAAGAAAAAACAATGATGATGAATGGTGAAAAATCACACAAAAAGTGAGAACATAATAGTAACACAACACGCTGTTTTATATGTAAAGATATCATAACAACTCTGACTTAATATTCATATTCTCCTTTATAGAAGGCACACGAACAACAGTATTTTGAAATAATGTAGGCATTATAATAACTAGAAAGACAAAATGATGGAAAAATCTAAACCAAAATAAAACACGAAATAAAAAAGCACTACTCACGAAGTTTTAGATTGAAAAGACAAATAATCATAAGGTGGATGAGGATGTGCGTTGGGAACAAAAGCAATTTCAAGTCCTACACCAAGATAATTGATGGTGATGACGCGATGACACAGAAGACAATGAAACTGAGGTATTTCTTTTTTTGGAGTAAAGTATAAACCAAATGGTGATAAATTCAGGGTTGAATATCGAAGAAACATTTATACATATAACGCTAGATCCCTATGAATGTTATAGATTCCACAATTTATTTGTCCGACTAGTATCATTCTTCATAGAAGCCACACTGCAACAGGTCCCATTCTTTTTATTGTGTTCTTCCCCTACACTGCCATCAGATACTCGGCGCAGCATTAGACCATTAGTAGAACTATCAGTAGTCACCCCATTTCGCTTAAGTGATATTGAAATATTGGATACAGGAGAAACAGTTCGAATCCCCAAAACTGGAGATTGAGTAGAGCTTTTCGGATTTAGTCTTTCAGTCGAAGTAATAGAAGAATAAAGACCAGCAGTTACATCTAAATTGTGACTTTCTACTGGTCCACAAACCATCGGATCAGATGAAACGCACAAAGACTCTTGTACGTTTAACTCTTTAATTACCGGAATGCCTTCAATGTTGTTGTTAAGGTGGTTGCACGCTGTAGCAGTTAAATGATTTGCTTGTGCGTGAGAAGTCATATTGACAGGTTGATGTGAAGAAAATGAAGATCGCCTATGCACATAGACCTGGCTAGATTGAGAAGGGATACAATTCTGAGCTGAGGCTGTGGCAAAATTTCGGAAATTGTGCAGAGGAAAATCATTAGGATGAAAACTGTTTGATAATACTGGAGACTGCTGGCCACCTGAATCAAAGTTTGAATATGATTTCCCTAACCCACTCAACGTATTGGAATTAACGGCAAGATGATTGTTTGAAGATGAGTTTATCATCGACGAAGGATTAATACATCCAGTTAAACTGGACATTGAAATAAATCCATATAGACTCAGCACATCCATAGCATTAGCAATCTCATCTGTGGCGACATCAGAATAGCCAGCACTTTTTAAAACGCTACGTATACCATCAAGGCCCATACTAGAATTAGGTGAAGAAATAACAGGTCCTGACGGTCCATAAGTTGGTGAAATCTTTGCACCATAATGTGTCGCGACAGATCCTAGAAGGCTGTGGGGAGAATGAGCGATAGCTTGGTGGTTACTTGAATGTGTACTGGCCACACCACGACCCATTAACGCTCGACCACCATTTGGAACCAACGCAGACGATGATTTACCATTCGAAGAACAGGCAGCAACTGCATTCATTGCAGCCATAGCAGCAGCAACAGCTGGAGAAGAACTTCCACCGAAAATTGACCCGGAAATCGAACTAGGGGTAGACGGACTTATAGGTGATAAAGAATTCATATGTGGAGGTGAAAAGCTAGCATTTGAGCCTTGGGCTGTTCTGAAATGTATATCTGAACTAAAGTTCATTCCACACCCAGGTAATCCTGGGTGGGAACCAACTGATAAAGCATAAGGTGAACCAGTGGGGTAAGCACTTGCAACTGGTCCGATTATTTCAGAGTAAGATATATTCGGACAACTAGAAGATTGTGGATCCTCAGCAATCTTGCTCAAGATTAAGGCAATAGCCTCGCGTGTTTGAGAGAGCTCACCTAAGGATAAATTCAGATGAAAGGATAATTAACAATTAAAAACAATATTTGCATAAGGGTTGTAACAAAATTCATTCTAAATTATCCTGTAATGTGTTTAATATTTTGGAGAGGAACATACAAAATGAGTAACGTTAAACTAAACATTAGTTTATACTGAATCACTTCCCGACAAGATAGAGGAAATATCAGCGCAATATATTTAAATTGGCTGAAGACTATTGTCGACAAAAAATGATCCCGTATATAAAAACGTGATTGATTTTGGGCTATATTATACCATATATATTATATTATTATTTCATAATATTATATTATTATTATTATATTATATATTATATATATATATTATTATATTATTATTATATCGTTATATTATAATATTATATTATTATTATTATATTATATTATAAGCTATTATTATAGCTCATAATGTCGCAAATTGTCTCAACTAGTCGTCAAGAAGAAATCAGTTTATTAAGCGGACTGAAACACAAAAATGTATTGAAAGGTTGTAATCAGTACTCAGGATTACGTTATAACAATACTAAACGCTGGTAATTTATATAGTTTTAAGAACTTGGACACAAAAGTATGCGAAAAGTATTACTTCAAACTACTAGAATGATTAAACTTACTAGCAACCATTTGCTGCTAAAGTAGCAATAGCTTAATGCCTACGAATCTGTCTAACTGCATTCCTAAAGTATTGACGTTATAAATTCACGTCACTAGTTAACGAGTGGAAGCTAAAAGACTGGTAACTGACTGATAAAAAAAAATACAAGGATGAGTAAAGGACTCGAATTCTACGAAGAGAACCACGTGTTTGAACCCTCGAAATATTTTCTAGTGATTAGGGATACAGTTAGTATTAGCAAACTATACTCAAAAGCTTAGTCAGTTAAATGTTGGCAATAGGTGACTGCTACCTTACAAAAGTAAATAGCCCTCCAAAATGCTTTGGTACGATCGAGGGTGGAAACACTTCACTCTGTCTTGAAATGCTCTGATATGGCCACACGTCTAGCCTCTGGCAGGGAAATTTCAACCATTCCCATCTCGTGGCGGGGGGTGTTGTTTACTGAAGTAGAGGGACGAATGTCAACATCCAGTGCTTAAACCGGGTTGGTGGATATGGAGAGGTGTTAGAAAATTCTGATTGCAAACCAATGGTGCATATGAGCTCCATGATCCTCGAGGAATCTTAGGCGTATGAACCAACTTTGGTCACCGGCTACCACATGACTGCATCGGCTGACGATGTTCCACTGCATCGTAGGTTGATTTTAAAATCAAAGGTTCGGGGAGTGGTTCCCTAAGAAAACCATCTGCTTTGGTTTGAACGACGAGTAGTATCAGCCCACATACAGTTACAACTATGAATTCCGAAAAAATGTGTGGTGTATGGATATCTAATACAAATTTTTTATTAGAAATTGGCGGCGGGTTAGACCAAAGAGTCAAATGATTACTTTACTCCTCTTAAATCTCACTGAAATATGCCTCCCATTTTCATTTTTACGCTAGGTTTGAAACTAGAGAATAGAAATATATAATCAGTGAAAGCGATATCTCGGACGTTAAACAGGGAAATGGATGAAGACACAGAAAATTTAGCATTGAATATTGCAGCTGCCCCTGACCACATAAAGCTACAATATATCCGACTGTCTTACTAGGTTATCACACCACTCTGTGAACGCAGTCAATATAAACTTGGAACTTGAACAACTAGCTTATATTTATGTAGATTTAGAGAAAGTCTTAACATGCCACCCAAAAAAATTTCATGATAACGTACAGTTATTACTCCAAAATACATTAGGAATAGATTCTTTGATTTGAATAGTAGCTAGGTTGAAGTATTATTCACAAAACAACTGTTACTACAAGCAACTGATATAACTTACTTCCTGTGAGAGAAAAACCTACACTTCATTTGTGAAAGGAGCATCATAATTAGAAGTTATGACTTGAAAAAGGTTCTCAAGTATTGAATGTTACAAGTCAAAATAACAGTCTTTGAAACGCAGTGGAAAGAATGTAAAACATAGTTATCAACTTGGTAGATGTTAAGATAAAGAATAAGTGGTAATAACAACCTGAAAAACAATTTTTTGAATAAAGATAAAAGATAAAAGGGGTATTAAGACCATAGTAAAATTAAGGATTAAGCAGGCTTCATGAATAAAAAGTTAAAACTGGAATCGCTGAATTGCCAGAGCCTTAGGTGTGCATAACGTCCTGATCTGAACATCGATTGGACCGATTATTCTAATCTTGTAAATGATCTTGAAGGCCGATTCGCATGGTGACTAATAATCCGAATCGATGACATGTTCAACAAATGAGCTATTAACCGACTTAGGACATTTTTTAAATAATAATATAAAGTAGTGCTTGCGTATCCGTCCGGAAAGTGTACTCTTGTACAGTTGATATAACATCACTTACATGAGTAAGGAAAATTGTAAGTGCATATTGAGTTGGCATTTTATCTGTGGTGCATCCGATACTTAAGAAAACTTAATTACTTCTGACAACTTTATTTAACGCAACACTTTCATAAAACATCAACTATCACTTAGAACTAGTGAACCGGTTTTTATTACACTCTCAACAAACATGGTTTAATTTGGATGAAAGACCTTCAGTGATCTGACAAAAATCAGGTTTTAAAACCGTAAAGTCACTGATTACAGAATGAAATTGGACTTTGCGCCTGTCGGTTACACTCCTAGGGATAGAAGAAATTCGTGACCATTAGTAGTAATATCTAAAGTTGTTATTAAAATAGAGAGTCCATGTGATTTCTTCAAATAATGATATGTTAATGCTGATTTCCCATGCTTTCAGTGTGATTCATGTCAATATGATGCTACATATGAATGAAAAATTAGTGTGAACAGTTCACTATAAGAACGAATATTGTTGAATATGAAAACATGACAAGAAATATTATTATACAACTTCAATGTATTGCTGTCTATCAGATAATCATTAATTTTACCTGCAACAGTAACACATCTTTCAGCCAAATTAAGCTCTTTGGACTTTTGAGATACTTGAATAAATACTCCGGTTGTATCCTTCAACTCCTTGATAAAACTGCCGCCTTTCCCTATTATCATTCCAGCTGTGCTATTAGGGACTAAAATTTTCACCTAAAACAAAATCAAGCAAAATTACTCAAGAGGCGAAATACCAGGGACAATGAGTCTCTTCAATGAAGTAGTTTGGCAATAGCAGAAAAAACGAAAAATAATAGGTGAATTAAACAAGTGTAATATTCATGAGCAGGAAAACCGGTCAGCTTGACAACGTTAAGCGGTGAAAAGATGTTCCAGGTTTTAGGCTGTTCGTGACTGACAGGCTACTACCAGCCAAAAGACCGCCAATAAAATATGACGACAGCTGAGCTTGATATCTGCTGGTTTGGTACAAGAGATGAACCAGTTAATAAGCTTGAATCAATAAAATCAAATTGGATAGTTGCTATGCATACCAAGACACGACCTACCTTCACGCATGATACAAACTTCATTTTTGGGTTGAAAAATTAAAGTGATCAAAATAATGAATAGCACTGCTTTATAAAACCCTCATCTCAAAATACTATGTTACTTAATGTTCTTAAATTTCTGTCATACATCTTTGTGTGAGGGCTGTTGCTGTGCAAAAGAAACTAGACGGGGTGGGATTCGTAAAAGCAATTGATCGGTTGACTGTTTTAACTGGTATGTCGTTACTGCCAACCAGCTTAAGATTGCTTTGAGTAGTTACAGAGAAGTGAGCAACCGTTTGAAATCACCTTTCACTTGAGTATGCATAGTAACTTAGGAAGCTAACGAAATAACAATCATGACAAAGTAGCGTATACACTAGTAGTCTCATAAGATGGCAGTTGCTGTATATTTGCAATAATGTAAGTATATAAAGTAAAAATGTGATTAAAATGGTGGATACATATCAACATCAGCTAAAAGCATCACTAGCTTGCTGAGTATACTAGGTGACTAAGACTCAAAACCAATTATCGTGCATTCAGTTCGCTAGGCAAGAAAACAAATTTGCACTTTTTACTCCCGAAGACAGGAATTTGTTCCAAACGTTTAAAAACTCCGAGTGTAAAATCATTAACAGAAAATAGAATCAATCAGGGAATTACTTGTTTATGTCTTTCTGTAGGTATACGTCCTTCGCAACCTGTTTTTGCGATAGATTCTGGTTTTTCGTAGACTTTTTCAGAAATGTACTGAAACACACGTAGTATGCTTTCAGTAGTTCCAACAATTAAACACACCCGTTCGGTTGTCCCTAGAAGTAAAATATTTGGTAATATATTACGTCGGTAACCGCATACGTACCAGGATAAAAGGCATTGGCTTTAGACATTTTTACTTTGGCTGACGTCTGATTTTGGATTTCTGTTATCGCTTCGCCTCCTTTGCCAATGATTGCACCAGCAGCAATTGAAGGGACAAGTATTTTGAAGTGAACATTACCTGAGAAAGGAACAAGTAATATTACCAGTTTATTAGTTAGTATTAGGCTAGAAATGGAGTGTTTACAATACGTAAAACCGAAGCCTCATTTTAGCCAGAACCTGTCCCTGAAAAAACGAGATGTCCAACATTAAAGAGCGGAAAGCTATTTCGATAGTTTGTGAGAAATCGGAATTCGAGTGCATATACAAGTACTTTGCATGCACCTGTCGAAACTTGGTAAGGCGACAAGAAGACAAAAATACCGAATACTTATGGACTAGATGTTGTCGCGAACAACATACTACTTTACTTGACTATATTCAGTGCTGCGCTGTTTGTCTATCTTAACAACTCAATAGTCACCTTCGGGTTCTGTATGGTAAGCACAAAAATAAGAAACTGATTAATAAGTAAGATTTATATCAATTCGAATAGGGAATATGCTTGATCGGCACAATTTGGTAGATACACGAAAATACTAAGTAAAACTTTAGCACTTTCACAGTACAGTAGAAGCTAAATTAAGTGAAGATTTACTAATAATTAGGATCAACAGCAGATTTTATTGTTGAATGCGGATCCAATAGCAGCCTAATTAACGCAACATGATGCAAAGGCATGTAAAAAGCAGTGAGGATGATTATCGTTAAAATAACCATGCTTATCCTCTTTTATTGCTTACATTTAACAAACTCTACGGACTGGATACTACAGTAGTGTTTCATTTTACTAGATTTTTCCAAAAGTGGCTGGAAAGCAGCTAGAAATATCCTACCGCTCAGTAAGAGACGAATCCTACGCAGGTTTATGAAAGGACTGAAAGTGATTTTACTATCACGAAATGAATTTACCATATCTTGTTAGCGAATACTGGTAAATGTAGTTAATTTTGAAGTAACGTTTCTCTACAAGTTGCTCTGCATATTAGTCAGATTTTTATAATATTATTCTCCAGTAGTCAAAAATAGAATTAAGGATGTTAGGCGTCAGCTGGACTTATCGCTAAAGACTAGCAGTAAACAGAAGACTGATTATACATTTTATAAACGTGACTAAAGATTTGAAGTTCTGGGCTACATCGGAGGATAGCATAGAGTTGGTCAGTAGCTCTCGAAAATTTAACCGCTGGCTTCCAAAAAGAACGACAGAAGTGATGTAACCTATTAGTAGAGGGATAGAAAGATAGTAGGATCAGATTAATGTAACCCTAAATAGTATATTGCTTTTTCATACAAACGCTTTACCATACCTTTGGCAGGCTTTAGAGTGAGAACTTCAGATATTTTAGATGGAGGTTCTCCTTTGAGTTGTAGTGGATCGTTACAAACTTCGTCCAAAATAGCTTGGGTTGCTCCGTCCTCTTTTGTCATTATAGCGTCATTTTACTTGAAAGCCGCACCTTAACTGTCAAGTCATCAGAAAACTTCGATTATTCACTTTGATCATTGATCTTTAACATCTTCAATTTTTTTGTATCGAACCACTTGATCTTATCGACCTTCTATCCTAGCTTAGGGGTATGATTGTAGATTTATAGTGGTGCTTAATCAAGCGTGTAGCTAATAATTCGTTGCAAATCAATTTTCTCTTTTACTTGTAATCTGTGCAATATAGCTGGGAGCCATTCGCATGCTATCTTACTGGCCAATTTCTTCAAATACTGAAAACTTGTTAGTATCTACTGATTGAAATCGAAACGTTATTCTACCAAACATCCATAATCACAAACCAAACGACACACGAGGCGACAGAAACTGTATACCCGTCTTGTTATACATCCGTATAATAGTGTAATGTAACCAAAAACCGTGCTTGCAATCCACTATATCCGGTGCCAGTAAATTATGCCTCTGTTCAGTAATCCACTGTCAGGTCAAACTTCTAAAATGATTTTTATGTAGTAACTGGGTGAAATGTCATCAGCTCCTTCATCAATTCTCAAAGAGTCTGGTAACAATGAGATTGATGAAAAAACAGCTTATTTACTTGTACCGAAGTACAACACACTAGTACGAATCAAGTAATTTTCGAGAGTTTCTTTGTTTTGGTATGATGTCAGATTTGATTTAACGGCTGTAATGGTAAATGTCCCCCCCCCCGAAATATACAGTGGTGATGGCATTTGTTAATGACGCCGACCATGTTTGTTTTTGTGGACAATATTAGCTGAAGGTGCTCTGTCCACAAACAGAGTATGGGACGGCTCGGGAATCAACTCTCCATAGAGGCAGTTAGCCTGGACTATACAAATTAGGTCAATTTCCGTTGACTGTCAACACATCTGCCTTCTCACTCATCACTGTTCTCGGTCTTCCTCCTTACTATCATGTAAATTAGAAGCTACTATCGATATAGTGGAAGCGTAACTTCGTAACGTTCTTCCTGTCCAATGTTGGTTTTCGTCCCAAACAACTTCTAATATCAGAATACTCATTTGAGAAGTGTGTATGATTACAGGCTGCATAAGGTTTCAAACGGAGTTACGTAATTAAAAGGGTAAAATAGCTATCCGATATTACATACTTCGACTTCAAAATGATATTCTGCAAACATACATTCCATATCACGAAGAAATTAACCATCAGAGAGACAGGGAACAACATACTTTTGATTTTTATATCCTCTTCCGTAATCAGTTGCTAAAATGGTCAGTGCAGAATTTTACAAGGTTTGTCTCCTCATTAACTGAAAGTTTGTCATAATTATTATTGTTTGTGGGCGTAAACGACTGCTGACTGCCTAAGTTGAACCAAGCACCACGTTTATTACGAGACTCTATGCCACAGAAAATAATTATTTGCTGGTTAGGTCAGTGCCAACAAAAGCAAATTACTATAAGCATCTGGTGAGGCGTTCTTCTCCACCCCCCACTCCCGATATGAACGTGACGTGGTAATGGTTTCATCTGCGAGTGAAATCTATGGTAGGCTTCTTTCTACTGATATGCTTGCGTTGATGTTGTAACGTATAAAGGTTGGGACAACGTATGTCCAACGACTTCTCTGATTGTGTTTTGGATGCCAAAAATGGTTGTGTCGCTTCAAAATATAGTGTCAAGCTAAGATGTTAATGAAGTTTCTAAACTCCGGCGGAAACTTTTAATAAGGCCGTTGGATGTAGGCTAATACGTTGCCGTAGTATTGTGATGAACGTATAACAAAGTGTAATTCCAGAAAACACATTAAGATCGAAACTAAGGTTCCTTGTCCTGCAGTGATCGTGGTTTGTACACCATTAAGGTATGCCTTTTTAATGAACCAAGTCCAGCTTTTAAAAAGCAGTTTTTTCCGTTAAAAGCTAATGAAAAATATCGTGGAGATGTAGAATGAAGTAGAAATTCTGCAGCCATATAGCACTTAGACGTAAATGGTCACAACAACTTTGTCAATCATGGTATTTTACTGCATCAAGTGAAATGGTAGTGTTCAAGGTCTGTAACATAGCCGAATAATGCCTAGCTGCTTTATATGCTTACTTTATTTTTCCATCATCGCCAGCTAGTCAAGTGGTAAACGCCGGGGTCGAGAAAGTATCACTTAACAGTTAGCAAACGTTGTGTGATGTGGAAGGTTTGACTGAATTTACTGAAGATAAGAAAATTGGGTAAAGGTAATATCCTGGTGGGGAATGGAAGTGAACTGTCTTCCTTCCGTCATGAGTTAGTGAACTCTATAATTAATAGTAGGAGTGGCTGTACCACTAGTATTTGTATCGACAAGCACCCGTACTCACGTCCACAGACAAAGCTTGACGTTGTAGCGAATCAGTATTTAGGATGACAGGTGGTATCTTCACAATCAGTAAATCCTTTATAAATTGCCTGTCTAGTTCATCGGTCATATATTATAAACAGTTCAGCGTAAGTGTGAATACCGCTCTGATTAACAGCTTACAGGAGAGTGCTACTGGCGTGCTTACTAAGTCGACTAGATAATGTTAATGTAATGCCACTAACATCTCTACCCGTATCACCAAGAAATGTAATGCCAGAAATTCGGTCCCTAGTACAAAGCAGCTTTCAGTTGTAGCTGCCACTATTGTTTTGCTGGAGGGTTTCATAATCGATTGTTATTGTTGGTATTCAAACTACATAGGTACGTGAATTTCCTCTCCCTATCTCATTACTTCCGACGGCGCCAATATAGTAGAAAATGCTTACATGGTGTGTGTGGTAAAAGTATATAACTTTGGTGATGCCGAGAAGCTGACGAGATGATTGAGTTGATAATGATGAAATGTCAGCTTGTAACGCTGAAAAGATCGTAAGCAAACCACTTTGTTGTGATTGTATTACTGTTATGGAGACACTCATATCTCTTTTTGTACTGGGGTCACAAACTGTGTCAACTTAAAGTCAGGTAGTACAGACTTTGCGAAGCTCGTTTGCTGCATATTAGCGGACAGACTTTCCACCCAAATCTTGGTTTCTACCTCATTAAATGTGTAGGTGGCTGGCAGCTATTTCATATGTCTTGCTAATTAGGATAGTAAGCGATCAGCGAGGTGACGAGAAGTCAACAGTACCTTGTATATTTTACGTCTAACTTTGATTTTTATCTGAACCGACTATGTAAAAAAAGAGTCTATCGAAACCGACCTCGTTAGACCAGTATACATATTTTCGAGCCTTATTTTATCACAGCAGTAAAAAGATCCAGTTAGGCACGTGATTTTTTCATCTTGAAACCATGATCTCGGAAGACCCCATTGAATATGAAATTAAATCTGTACATGATCTGTAAAGTAAAAAATAGATGTCCGTCAGTGTTCCCACAGAGACATATGTTTTCAAGTAAATCTGAGGTAAAGCAATCAACCGCACCTAAAAAATACTTGCGTTCTGAAAAATGTGATTTAAGGGCGATGCAGTTGGCTGAATTGTAACATGATGGTTAAGTAATGCGTTTCGAGAACATTTAACGCTACTAGAGTGGTACCTTTGTTTTACACTCAACCCATGGTGATGTTGCGAAACGAGGATAAATTTATAAGATGCACCACATTAACGTGTGTTCATCAATAGCTGCATCTTTTGAACGATGTTTTTCATAGTTCCCCGAATTTCAGCTCCATACAATATAACTGTTTTTACGTTTTGCATTGAAAATTCTGACTTCGGTATTGGCTAACAGCTGGTTTGAGTTTCAGAAGTTTCCCACTTGTAGAAATGCCACCTTTGGCTTGTCTTTTCATTCTGTACCTTCACATCACCATCAAATCCTCCTCTTTTATCGATGGCACTGCTCAGGTGTGTGAAACATTCCATATTTTCAAGTGTTTTTCCTTCGATTTTGATTTGGTTGGTGTCGTATCTAGTGATCCTGCCTTTTCCCTTGTGTATGTTGAGGCCTACTGCTGTGGTGGCTGCTGTTACTTTATCCGTATTCATCTGCATTTGTTACTGAGTGTGGAGTAAATCAGCTAAATCATATGCGAAGTTCAAGTCATCTAGCTGTATCTAAGTTGTTCCTTAAATCCCATGCTTCCCTTAAGATGTTCTTATGTTTATAATCTAATCAACCACCAGAAGAAAGAGAAAAAGCAGCCTTATATAACAACGGTTTTACTTGGAATTAATGTGTGAGCCACCTTTCATGCACGATTTGCAGTGCAGTCTGCATGATATTGACTATCTTTTCGGGTGCACCATAAGGTCAAAGAAGGCTCCATAATGTCCTTCTATCCACGCAGTCAAGTGCCTTTTCATAGTCAGTGAAATCGGTTTAATGTGGTGAGTTCCATTGAACAGATTGTCCAACAATGAAGACTTTTGAAGACTTTTCCTTGTACTGAAAGTAGATTGGGGCCCCTCTGGTCATCGCACATATTAAGATCTCAATTCGTTGCTATCCGGATATGCTATCTTTGTTTCCAGTCTCCTGGCACTTGCTCTTCCTACCACATCTTTCCGAATAGAATATGAAGCACCTTTAGGGTTAATTTGGTATTTTACTTCAGTGCTTCCTCCGATATGTTGTTTAGCCTTGCTAGCGTGCCACTATTGATTTATTGGATGCCCATTTCGATTTCTTAGACTGTTGATGGTTTGCTGTGGGTGATTGCTGCTTATATGATTGGTGGGTTTGGTTAGGACTGGTCTATTCAAGGGTTCTTCGAAGTGTTCTACATGCCCGTTTCGCTGTTTCTAGGTCTCAGTGATTAGTTTTTAATCGGCTTTTCCGGTTTTTTTCAGTTAGCTTCTTCACTGTTTCATATAAGTGTTTCATTTTTTCTTCTCTTAGCTCTTTTTCCTCTTCTAATGCAGATCTTTCACATATTTCCGTTTATTAGACCTAATCCTCTTCTTCGCTTACTTGTTGGCTACTGTTTATTCGGTCTGCGCCTTGACTTTCTCTATTTTCGTTTGGTTGTTACTGATTGCTTTCTTCTTGCTCCTCATTTCTTGGATCTTATCCAGAGTACAAGCGAAGACCCACTCCTTATGGTGGAGCTCCTTAAGACCCGAAACCTCCTGACATGTTGAAATTATAGATTCCTTGATCACTTTCCTGTTGTCTGCCATAGAAGTTTTCTCTTCTTCGAGTGGATCATGATAGGCCTGAAACTTATTGTTTAGGGTTGTCTTGAATTCGCTGAATTTGTTTGTATCTCGAGGGGGTGTTGTTTTAAAATTTTGTGATACTGTTGCTCCAGTTTTCCACTGATTTTAGCTTTACTTTTATTTTGGTCATTACTAGGTGGTGATACGATGCTATTTTATCTTATCTTTGAGCTCATACGTCTTCCACGGTCCTTCCGAACTTCTTTGTAGTATGTTAGTATGTATTTGTAGGAGAATATGGTACCAATTTTGAACACTTTATTAAGACACATAAGTTTGTAAACCTCTCACAATTTTCACCCTTTTCTCTCAGTCCATATCGTCCCATAATATATTCATATCTGGTGTGGTCCATTCCGAAATTGGCGTTTAGGTCTCCTATCAGAATGGTCAGGTCAGTGGCTGAGCATTTATCGATGGTCGATTGCAGCCACGCATAGAATTGGTCTTTTTCATCTTCGTGGTTGTCACTGGTTAGTACATAGATCTGAATGACATTCACTGTAATCCGCTCCTTCTTGGTCACGAAGGATACTTTGATGATTCTAGGTCCATGAGGTTCCCATACTATAAGAGCCTTCCATACTTCTAAGAACAGCATTAGTGCTACTCCTTGTGTGTGAGGGATCTTCTTCTTCGTAGCCCGAGTATCAAAGCACTTTTTCTAAGAATAATCTTCGCTGTTCAGCTTGTAACCAATGAGTTTCTAAAATTTCAAGTATCTTCAGGCTGCACCTCTTTATTTATTCAGCTGTTTGCATGTTTCTCACTGTCTTCCACGTCGTACAAACATTCCATGTACCTATAACAATTATTTCTGTGGTTGTTAGAAGGGGCATGGGCCTCGTGACTTCCTAGGAATCTAGGCTTTTACCATGAGGCATCATAACTTTTTGAAAAGAAGATCTTTAACTACCAAAGATGAGTTGAATTGGTTTTTTTTCTAGTTACAGCTTTTTAGCAAGATCGTGTTTTACATGGTCCGGTTTCTAGCTCCATGCCTAACTCTCCTCCTCTATCCGGGGTCGAGGCAAGCAGTAACTATAGGGGGACATCCAAGTCAAGTAAGAAGAGTCCCTTATTAATTAGAGCGCTATTACCAGGATCATTCTTTACCTGGCATATTTGGACAATATGGCCTTCATTTAGCATTCAGTAAGATAATTCTTTAGGTACTGTATACACACGCCTTATTTACGACCAGATAGTTATCACTTGCGATTTTTACACACCATCGACACAACACCGAAGGGATGTTTTGATGAATCATTTACTACAACCATAGATGGCGGAGGTCTGTTCAAAGACATATGAAGCGAGACAAAAATGAAATCTGTAAAAAACACCAATACCTAGCGAAAGACCATTAGAGGAGAGTGACCATGAAACAGCCACTCTCGATGTCGCCACTGACAAATGGCTGTCGTGAGACGAATGCATTCTCTGCATATGTGACTGAAAGGAGAACTAAGCAGCTATGAAGGGGCGATTACAACATGCTTAGTTTCCACAGTAATGAATGTACCTGCCTATAAGCGATCGTTGAGAAGCGAATACCAAGCAACGTTACTTCGAAGATAAACAGATAGCATAAGAAAGCCTCCTGGTTGAAGAAAGCCACAGTTCGGTTACTTCAGAAGAAAAGAAGAGTAAGGCAAAGATCAAAGGTTTCTTTTTTTCTAAAAATTGGAACGAGTCACCTACTCAACTTTGAATTACAGATGTAACGTAATTGTTGGGGACAATGAGGAGTCATATCAGTAGACGACTACCGACGAGTGTCATATCCCATGGGATGCTCTAACGGACTGCTGAAATCAGAAAATTTCCGTCAACGCAGTATTTCCACGACTTTACTAAGACATCCTACAAATTGTTTAAGAAAATCAAGTTGGAGATCTCAGGTATAAACTTCTGCGACCTCCTCATATATTTAAAGAACTACAAGTCTGAGAATTTACACTAAGGCAGACAGAGTACTAGCATAGTGGAGAAGAGCGCCGTCAGAGATTTTGCAAGAAAACCACCCTAGAACCTCTGGTTTTCCTTCATTTCATCAATGGCATCTGCAAGTTTCACGTTATCTATACTGTTTTGTGCAGATATGAAATATGGGTAGTCATAGACTGTGATAGTCATATCCGGACACTACAACAAAGTCTGTTTTAGCTCAAACTATTGTTGCCGGTAAACTGCCTTGCAATTCGACACAAAGAAATGTAACGTCATGTACCTTCTCACATTTGAAGAGTGGGAGCAACGCTTCTACCTCTGAGAAGACCGCTTCTTCAGTTTGACAGAAACAAGTCAGGCCTCATCCTGACTAACACACTCAATACCGGCGATAACAATCAGGTGGATGCTACCTAAGCTTATGCCAACCTCCATTTCTTTCAAAGGTAGTTAGGGATCCTCGTCGCCTGCAAGACATATAACGAATTATGTCTCGTGACGCACAACAGAGTCGCATCCCCTCTTCTCAGACGTGATTCAGACTAGCTGAAAAAGTTTGGAGACTAGCTACGAAGTTGGTCAGAGGACTCAGCCTCAATCAATTCTTGATAACGATGTTTGTGTTAGATTTTAATCAATGGCCTCTAGGAATGCATGAAAAGACAGTGTGTGTTAGAAAGCTAAAAATCCATAGTGTCTGTTGAGGACTCTTGCAAAATACGGAATACGACTGCGCAGTTACATAACACTACAATAAGTGGCTGTGACGACACTATATACACCTTTTTTCTGAGCTAGGAGGATGGGGTCTATGCATAGCACCACTCCACTAGATTTATTTGAAAGTCATTAACTCGGTTCATTTATTATGCACCAGCTTTCGAGTTTCAGGATATTTTGATTTCGACCTACTTCCACTATTATGTTGGCATATAATGGGAGAAAGGTAACATTAGGTCGGCGAGTAAAAGTCAAATATAAATGAAATTTTTCAAGCTGCTAGTAAGGATCTCTGCATATTGTCAGCAATGCTGAGTCACTTGGACTAGAAGCTAGCCACAACTCAACTAGTAGAATTCGATCAGGTACTATGTATAATTTGATAAACACCAAATTTTTTACTACGCAATGATCAGCCGATGTATTCATCCCAGTTCTACAGGAGGAGAGTCTAGACCTCAATAACTCAATGGTAACGGTTGCGGACGTTGAAACTGAGTGTGCTGGTATAAATACTGTAGGAGAGTATAAGCTCTCTCGAAGATTGCAGGTACCTCGATTTAATGAATATCAATTAGCATGGAACCTAGGTTCAAAGAATTCCCCTCCTAAATCCACCTTCCTTGTTTATGCAGTCTTTAGATTGTTGGGTGTATTTACTGGCGAACTATTTTGTTTGGATATTAAAACAGACAATCAAAAGCAATTTCATCAGAATATCAAAATAACAGATACAAAACTAGAGGAAAATGGTTATGAGGTATGGCATGGTATAGCATTAACTAAAGTCTAAGGGGACTTCTTTCTAGAAGCGATCTCCAAGGTGCTTGCGGAAAATTGGTGCAAGCCATTTTTTCAGTCTTAAATAGAAATGTATGGAATTCATCAGCTGAACCAACAATAAGAGAGCCTTTTAGTGAATCCTGGAAAAGGAAGCTTGATAACAGAAAGATGTAAAGAAAGTTACTTTCGTTGTTACACTTATTATTTTTCGAATTTTTATTTTGCCTGGTGGAATTAGCGAACTGTCATTTCTTGGGATCTTAGTCTGGTTGGTAGGTGTGTTCTTCGTTTTAGAGTGCAGTGGTGCTTGTATCGCTTTTGAAACTGAGGAGAAAGGGGGTAAATTAAGATTAAATGACATAAGTAATTAAGGTATTGCCTCAACAGCATTACCCCTCAGTGCACATATAGTTTAGATATGTGTTAGTTACTTGTTCAAAAGATTCAGCGGAAGGCGCCGTACCAATTTCATTTAGCAAGAAGTTCCCTGATTTGCTAATACCCGTCACAAAAGATTAGCACAAGTTTTATGCAAGCTCTTCCCGTGTTCTTTCTTGCAAAAGAATTCGATGGCTTACTACATCAAGAGTTTTGACGAAATTTAAGAGGGCAATATGAACAGGATAGCTGTTTTCCACCGAATTAGTTAAACTTTTTATAGCCGTCAGAAGGTTAGTGTTGCAGGACGTATCTTTATTTTGGGCAGGAGACAGTGGAGCGGGATCCTAGTCATTCAAACACACACTGCTACTAAACATTCAATATAAGATAATAGGAAATATAATCCCTATGGAGGAAAAGGAATTGAATGAATACTTGAACTTTATTGTTTTGGCGTATGCTTAATGTATGAAGTCAACTCTTGACTAGTCAACCTAATTTGCTACAGACCTACTCTCTAATAATCTAGTTTCTTATGTCAAATAGAATGGGACGGTACTAAAGCGTTAAGGATTCAGGAACTGGTGTATTCCTTTGGGAATATGGGGATTAAATTTTATGGTAAAGTACGGTGGATGACGACTAATGTCGTGGTACTAGTTAAATTAAAGTTAGATTGGAACTTCTTTACTTGCATAGCCGTGTACTATCGTTGAGTCCCTGTCCAACAAACTAAGAGTCAGATCGCACTTTCTATACAATAGCTATACAACAGCTTATTTCTGCGTTTATTAGACTTTATCAGGGCAGTTTGATTTTTAAGACGAACTTGTTGCGTAGAACCCTGTAAGATTGCCAGTCCACTGAGCCGTTGTTGAGTCACCATAGATTTTAGTCCACACACTTACTGTTGATTGTTCCAAAAGTTTTGGACTTTAGCCAAGAGATGGGTTTAAGTTTATAAGGAGGCTGGCAGAGAGCAGAAAAAACGATCCACGAATCAAATTGGGTAGTTACTTTAATTTGATACCATATTTCGCCCACGTTGATAGGGTCTACTTTACCCGGCTACAATATCTGTTTGCCTACTATGAATTACGACGGAGTATTACGAAAGGCTAGTCCAAAGAGAGGGAGGGCATAATCGCTAATGCCAGGTGGACTTAGAATTTTTAATTTCAAGATACTAGTTCATCAATCAGTAAAAATATAATCTAAAAAAGACGCCTTTCCATTTGCCTAACCGTATAAGGCACGTTGCGTTGCTGTATAGCTCACAATCAACAAGCTCAAAGCTACATATTAAAGTGGAATTGTAATTTTTAGAAAATAAATAGGGACATTTAAGTCACCTGCTACCAGCATGTGAGTAAAATTTTAGTGAAGGACTGTTCAGACTATCTGAGAAAGGATTTGTTTAAAAATTCTGGAGCTCGGTAACGACATAACAAAGGTCCAGTGCTTCCTGGTGATCAATCGTTTTCTAATTCAAACCTATTCGTGATTTCAGATTAACATTCGACAACCTCTACAGCATCCAACCACTTCACTGTCGGTTCAAGTATGGCAGAAAGCCATAATAGCCCCCTGGCTTAAAACATTTTTGATAGTAACTTCTTCACATTACTATGGAAGTGGAAGAAACGAAAGAAGTTACCATATTTTAGTAGGTGTGTAGTTTAAGAAACGTCGAGGTGATGAAACTAATAGTACAACCCAGCAGTTTAAAGGCTAGTCACCTTGAGTATTTCGCCAGGGAGGTGGAGAGGTGAATTATTCGAAGTTTTTTGCTGTAATGTACATTTGAGTCTAGATGCCCGTCTGACGTTACGGAGTGAAAATTTTGCGCTTAATCATCGCAATTGAGACGTTTATTGGCAGGTTGTAGATAGAGTGACGAAGCCTTACCATTGTTCTGTCTGCTGTTTTCTTAGATCTTGAAAGGCTTTCGCTAATCTCACACTTACATTAGTAATTCTCCAGTGACAGATGAAGTAGGTTAGCTACTTCGCTTAGGATCCGTTCTACCAGTTTCGAGATACCATGTATAGTTATGGAGCACTCCTCTCCATTTTGAATTCTACTCAATTTTCAGAACGGCTTCCATACTGGATAGGGCTTATCCAGCCTGATTCTGATATTTGAGGAGCTGATAGATGACCTGCTACTGGGATGGATTGTTACTATCCCTGTTTGGGAGTAAAAATAAACCACATTTTTGATGTCAAAAAGACTCTGCATCAGCACCTTGTAATATCTAGATAGTAGCATAGGACCACAGCGGCAATGAATCACTTTTGGTGAATCCACCACATCCTATTGCTCAAAGACTTAAACCGACCCTATCAAGACAAATTACGCAAATGTTGCTTGTTAAATTCATTAAGCATTGTGATGAGGAATGGTAATTTTAAACAATGGAAACCAACAATAAGATCAAAAGTATATATCTAAAATAAGCAAGTTCAAGATGAATCAAGATACACTCAAAACAGGCTCAAAAGTGAATCCAAGGGGATCTTAGCAACAACCATCTCAAAAAGTTCAAATAAAAAATCTAACTTGTAATAGTACTCCTGGATTTAGAGCACAAACTAGTGTAGAAATACCTATATGCACACGAAAGTGCGCACAGGGAACTTAGCGCTAAGAATCATTGAATCAGAGTTACTTTAACTAAAAATTAGTTTCGCTCAAAGTAGAATGACAGTCTTGAAGTTAAAATAGCAAAAAAACAGTGAATTTCACTAAACAGGGTAAAATTTCAATATACTTTTTGGTTTTCAGAATGAAAAAATACAAGAACAGTGCGTTTTCTTAACGCAAACACTTATTTACTACGAAGACTTTGATCCTAAATAGGATGCTTAATCTTATTTCAATTGAGATTTGTTCGAAGATTTTACTGTCCAATATTTTGTTAATTTGGGTCAACTGCGCTACCCCGCCTTGCTTAAGATGGATCGTATTTGTTGAGTCCAACTTTGTCAGCTACACTATGCCATGTTGTCTTATTAAATGTCATATAACAATATGAAGGTAAAATATTTTCAAGGTCATGTTTAACCTTCACAACTGATGCTCAGGTCACGTTTTACGATCTTTAAAAATGTGAAATTTTTGAATTCACTTATGTTCATTCGTGATTTTGTTATTTCCTTCATAATTATATCACTAGTTCCACTAACCGAAACTGTGCACTATTTTAGTTTGACAGGTCTCATTATTTAGGAGTTATCCTTAGAGCTTTGTATGCGGCTTGGCTGACCGCATATGTGAACGTAACTGTTTGGCTTTGGTCACTTATGTCTATACACCAATGTGAACAGTGCGTGTATGGAAGCCTACAGTTAAGACTAAGATAATGTGTCAGGTTGGAAGTCGTTAAGTGATTTCTAGAAACAAGTTAATTATGTCACTGGCTGTATTTTTTACTGTACATAAAGTGTAAACTTAGTACTTCTCATCGTGACAAGTGGGTGGTTAGTGTTCAGTTAGTACAACTCATGATATATCATAACACAAATATTTATCCGTAGCATGCATTCGTATCCTTGTGTTATTGTGTTTGAATGAGTAGCGGGGCTTAAAATCTGGATGAATATGGTGAATGCACTTGCGTGACTGTTTTTTTTCTGGATGACCCCAATTTAGTCTCGATTCTTTTTGATGTTTTTTAATTTCTTCTTGCTGTGCAAACACATAGCAATTTGGACTGATAGACATCTGTATCAAATCATTCGTTGTCCACGAGTCAGTCGTGACTTGCCACTTACTGTTATTTCAGGCTGGTTTCAACTTTCCAATAATTTGAGTTCAAGATTGATTGGCTGACCTCAGTACCGTGTCCAACTAACTGAATACTAATTAGTGCTTGTTCAAGATCTATTGAGTGTAATTACCGTCTTATAACCTGTTACTTTTACCTGGTTTGACCTATTCATCCTTTTTTTCGTTGATTACTACAATTCAAGTGGCTTATCACTTTTATATCAAAAAATGTTCCATCCATAGCTTTTGCTTTCTTCGTCCCTATCACTTGTAGCACTTAATCGCGGACTTTTGACAGAGTCTATCCTTGTTTAGAAGTGGTCCCGGATAGTATCCAGTCATTTACGTGCATTCGTCGTTCTCCTTTGCTCACGGTGAACTGAAGTAGTTATCGTCAACCACTTTACTGTGGTTGTTTGCTGTCTGCTAAAATCTTGGCACATTTAGAAAGTTTGCTTGACTTTTGTCAACTTGTAGCACAAACTAAATATCCGTTTGTTTATCTAAGAGCGATTATACTGCACAGCAACGTTCTCTGCTATTGTTTAGGTTATAAAAAATGGAGATACGCGTGGTTCTCGACAATGAGTGTTCCTGAGACATTGCTTGTGTGTCGTATTGGGCATTCTGCCAATAAATCGAATATGCTCATAAAGCTAGGAATTTCCATCCACTATGCTGGCTAAGATATGTATTACTCCTGTCTAAACTCTACTTGTCCTCGGTTCCCAATTTTGACTGGAGTAGAGTGGGTTTTTAAAAGCCATATCACTAATCGTTATATTTAACCGCATTAGCAAGTACAAACTAGTTTAGCATCCTCACGATAACCAAGGCTAGTAGCTGAAACAGGTGATGTGACTAAATTGGTTGTGATAGCTTAGATCTGTTCATTCTTTATTTCATATTACTAATTCATCGGGTCCAGTCGCCGTTAAGTTGTTTTCTTCAATGTTTAGTTTTTATCATGATCGGTTCTATTACCTGCTCTAACTCTTGATATTCTCGCTAGTTTCATCTCGCCAATTTGGTTGTTTATTAACTTGGGCTGACGCACGTCTGTGACTGTATCTTGATTATGACTCAATGGTATGTTTCTACTGGCCTCACTAGCTACCATAATCGCATTGTGAGTTAGTAACCGAAAAGTAGTTGTTATCCTCCATGTACTCTAAAGTGCAGAATTTTCGACTTATTCTTGTAACAGAGCGAATCTTCCGCACATTACTCTTCCAACTACCAAGTAATGTTTTCGAGCCTAGATGCTATTTTGTCATCGCCTTATAAAAGTTTCAGTATTATTTAGGCACTTCTAACATGCATAGTGAAAAGTATGAGCTGCATTGTAAAGTTCTGCTATCCATTGGGTAGTCTGTGTATTCAAAGTTAGATCCTATTATATGGCTAGCTGACCGACATTATCCACTAACGAAGTTTTCATACTCTTTTAAAATACTTCTAATTACTAGATCCTACTTATTATTTAACTATATTTACCCCCAAATGCCTTGGTGCCACCGAGGGTGGGGGGAAGCACATTCTCCCTCCGGAATGCCCTCATGGCCACGCGTCTAGCCTTTGCTGGGGAAGTCGTAGCCACTACCTTCTTGTAACTGAGGGCTTTGTTTAGCTATTGTGGAGGGACGAAAGCCAACGTCCGGTGCTTGAGCCAGGTCAGTGAATATGAAGGGTCCACCTAAAGGAGTTGGAAAGCTCTAATTCCTAAACCAATGGTGCGCATGGGCTCCATGATCCTCGAGGAACTTTAGGCTTATAAACCAACTTTGTTCACCGGCTACCATAGGATTACATCTCTTGACGATGTTCTACTGCCTCGTGAATTGATGTTAAGGTCAAGTGCTCGGGAAGTGGTCTCCTAAAATACCACCTTCGATTCGGGTGACCGGGCGGTATCTCAGCTCAACTACGACAATTATGAACTTTAAAAAATTAATTTTGATTATCATATTACTTCTTACTTGGCAATATACTTATGCGATATTTAGCAATTCTAAAAAGGACTCGTCTATTTTATTTTATATCCCCCTTTTTTCGTCTTTTCCTTCGGTTGTTTTCGCTACTTATTTTTTCTACTCAGCAGCTCATCCACGGTGAACATTTTGTCCTGTCAGTTTGGTCTTAAGTCCCTGAATGGTAGACTTTTTGTTTGTTTTCATCAGTGCAAAAATCTGATACAGCCTTTCTGAAGCCACTCATGCCACTTAAACTGGCCTTCGACGTTCGCACACTAATGCAGACCGGACACCAAATAGGGTTGATCGTATCTCCCTATAGCCTTAACATCGATGTTCGTTGTTTATCTGAGACCCGTATTCAGGATTGTAGGGATGTACTACATATTCGCTTCCCGTCTGTCGATTTGAAGTTTGTTCCACGTGCACCTATCCAAAGACCCTGTAGTATCATCCTGTTCTGCCGGCGTTGGTGTCCCACTAAGCGTCAGAGTGGAGGCAGCACTAATCAATTGGCGCTTCATTAATGGTCGTTTGTTTGGTATTAGACTAGAAGGTCTCATCTAAATGAGAAGGGATGTCTTTTCGTAGTCTCTGCCTAAGCGCCTACATTTTGCAACATGAATGTAATCAAGGATAAGTTCCACCATCAGTTAGATTATCCTATCAATAATGCGCGTTCAACAGATATTGTAGTACTAGCTAGAGATTTGAATGCACTGGTCAGGCATCTAGATGTAGAGGAGAATCACTTAAGTGTTCAATCAGGAATCAATGGTTACAGGTCAAATAACGGTGACCGTCTTCTACAACTTTGTGCAGATCGCAACTTGTTTCCGGCCAGCGCCAACTTCCGGCATAGTCACTACCAATGTGCTACCTGGCATCGTCCCTCTGCAACCCAAGCCTAGACACAGTCTGATTATATCGCGATCAGTTACGACTGACGTGATTGTGTTCAAGATTGTCGTTTCTTTTGGAACGCCTATCTGGACTCTAATCATAGTTTGATTTGTTCCATACTTATCATGCGTTTCATTGGCTAGCAAACGTCTTGACCTAAACGGTTGATACTAGTTAATTATCTTCAGTTCTTGTTGTAACCAAACATCAACCCAAGTTAGGTTCTAGGCTAAATGCTAGTTCACCGGATAGAGTAGATAGGCTCTGGTTACGTTTGTGTGAAACCTTTAAAATAGTCAGCTACGTCTCTTGCAGATTGTCCAAGATATGTGAAAGACGGACTCGTGAGGAACAAGCCAGTTTTTGGTCAGATCGAGGATGTATTGACCACATTTTCATCATCTGCCGAATACTAGGACACCGTCGCATTTACTGCAGGGAGAAGATCGTATTTCTTAACATCATGATCGCCTTAGACTTATGGAACAGGTCTACGCAATTGTCTGTTAGAAAAGGGAGTGCACAAACCTTTCAGGTAAAGTGAGGGTATTCATCCACCTTTATTCATTATTCAATTCTAGCAGTGGGGTTAAGCGGCGTTGTCCGATTTCACCTTTCCTCGTCAACTTTTCCATAGATGACATTCTGAAAAATGTGCGTGCTGGTGATTTAGAGTTGGTACTTGAAGAAAAACCTTTCGACTTAGATTACGCAAACGATATTGTCTTACTTTGTGATAACACACAAGCTATCCAAATCTCACTTTATCAGTTGAAAATTAGCATTCGTAAGCATAGCATGTACTTCGCGCCTCCAAAGTGCAAAGTACTTCTGCATAACTATCAGGAATGTGCGCCTAATCTCACTTGTTATGATGTATCGCTAGTGGTAGTCGAAAAGTTCATGTATCTGGATAGTTGTGTGAGTGCTTGTGATGGTGGTGTGTCGGATAATATTAATTTACTTATGCTGAACTGCACCATCTTTGGCGCTATCGTGGTAATAATTAATGATAGCTTTATTCAATAGTATGTTTAAAGTATAAATTCTTACCATACAATGTCTCAACAAGTTACTTTTTCTATGAACACATCTAGAAATTATATATATATATATATATATATATATATATATATATATATATATATATATATATATAGTCAATAAAAATAAGTTCTTGGCAATGACAAAACTACCTAATCGCTTCACACCAAGCCTGGCCGTGAATCCGAGTATATTCTCTCTACTTCCTAAATCTTGTGTTCCATTATTTTTTCGCACATCTTTGTTTCGCTTCTTTTTGTCGAACTACTCTGTGCTATTAGTTCTGTAAATTTGATTTCGTCATTCTAATATGCTATGGCAACTTGAACCTGGGCTCATGCATTCCAGGTTCTGCATTATTCATAATCGAGTGACTTATTTACTTATTTCGCTTCTGGACATTCAATCTAGTCAAATATTCCGTTTTTGTTTCAACTAATTTGTGGGTAAAATTATAATAACAGCATCGATGTATTTTAAACTTTAGAATGTCTCAGTTTTTAAAATAGTAATTATGGATTCGTATCAAAGTTGTTTTTGTAGGTAAAATTTACTACTTTTCCTGAATTCCGTTTTAGCTTTTCTTCTGCAATGTCAAGTGACTTCAGAAGTGCGATGATTCAAGTAATTGCTCAGCTCTGTGGTCAAGTTGGCTTCGAACAAATCACAGAAGCCTCACTTGAATTGTTAATTAACGTTGTGGAAGCGTACTTTCTCGCTTTGGTTAAAAATGTACATACGTTGGCATCTTCAGGTATCAGTATTTTATGTTAATTATTTCCCAGATGGTTGTGCACAAGTTGCTGATGGATTGCTAGCTTTGCGTTTGATGGGCCAAACGCCACAGGGCCTCGCCAAGTTTGTCGTTGAGAATAACCAGTTTTTCACGCAAGCACCTTCTATGACTTGTGGGCCAGTTTACGGAAAATTATGTTTAAATATCCCTCCTGCAAACCATCCTGAGTTAGAAGAGCGGCCACTCTTCATTCCTCGACATTTGCCGCTAAACTATCGAGAGGATTTCGGTAAGTCTTACGAATCTTGCTTCTAGAATAGCTTCTAGAGAGCCAATTATTTTCTCAGGCAGAACCAACAATCAAACAATTTGATTCCAACACTTTTTTGTCTCCTTCCCCACTTTGCACGACATCTACTAGTGCTCATTGTCCTACTGGTGCAAACAGCTCTTGTGCCGTTACAACCGTTGCTCGTACACTTCCTGAATGGGCCACTAGATCAACGTATCGTATGACATGCGTATCAGTTGATCCTCTAACTAACTGTTTGGTGGAACATTGCCCTCCATGGAAAACCTCCGATGTAATGTCGGAGTCACCAATTCCGGACAACTACGCAGGTTGTTCTACAAGTAGTTACTTTTCGTCTATTTCGAAAAGAGAACTTGCGTATGACTCAACACCAGAAGATGTCAAAAATTCTTATGAATCACCATCATCACCTCCAAAACAGCATGGTGCCAGTGATGCACAATGGGCAGCTGCTTTACAAGTAGGTTGCTTCCCAGTTATTAGTGATTTCCAACTTATATTGAAATACAAACCTCGATTGTGTAATATATTTTTATGAATTTCTTCAGGTCATGACAATTAAGTTGTCAGTATGTCACTAATTTATTTGGATGTTATTAGATTGCTTTACTCCTGACTTCACTGAAACACATTTTTCTATATTCGTTAGACTTTCATACTTGAAATGTTATTAGAAAGCTAGGAGTACTCCTGTAGCTTCGTTAAATTACTTTTATGACCTTAATGAACGTTGAATTTTAGCGGCTTAATTTCTGCATCGTTAAAAGGTATTATGAATCATCTGCAAAACCGAAAGTTATTCGTACGCCGTCTTACAACCAGAAGTTACCATTTCTGTGTAAGTACTATTAATAAGTTAACCTCGTACATATACAATGGCATTTGCGTTTAATTTTTTTATAGGCTTGACATACAATAGTACATGATGTTCTTAAAATACTCAAATTCCACGATACCAATATACTACTACATTTAAGAACCTTGGTTTTATCAAGTGGCATTCCATTTTCTTAAATATAATAGTTGTTTTTGATCAAAAACTAACCTGATTGTGAGTTTCGATTGGAATATTAAGCTATGCATTAAATATAAAATCCAATCATGAAGTACAGGTTATGTATTTGTTTTTGGACCATATTTATTGCATGTAACTAGTAATGCTACTTGGTTGCTTAAATCAATTCAGGTGAATCTGGGTTCGAACCAGTGACCCTACATATGATTGTCAAGTACTGTAACTGGGGAAGTGATTAGGTTTGAGTCGTTTAATATTTACCGGTAGAGATGCTGGTTTTGTAAAAAGACATTGAATGAATGTCTCTGCATTTATTAGTTACTCTATGCATACCATAGAGTTGAGACGAAAGAATATTTATCATGTTTTGTGTTTCATAAGACGTATTAGAAACAATTAAAATGTGTCATGTTTGCAATTTTTAAGTTTCTTAAAGTCCGCTTAAAGAATTCGATAGAATTAATGGAGTGTTTTTTGAATATTGAAATGCAGAAAAAATAAGCTGTCAAAATCTAGATTTCGTCGAGGTTAACTTTACCACTGATTATGAGTAGGTATCTTTCTAGCTAACAGAGCATCGTAATATAATCGTTAAACGCAACCCTCTTCCGGTTCGTTTTAGTCAAAGGGTAAGATCCGTCTTATTCTCTAACCTTTCCGATGGGTAATTTTTTTCTCACAGTATTATTTGAGAGATATGTCTTTTCATTAATCTCTAGACAGCAAGTGAATTAGTAAGTTAAGTTGTTATTTACGTTTTAGTCAGTAAGGCTGATACAGGTTTATTAGACAATATCAACCAGCTTTAAGTTGTATAGAAGAATCTTTGCAATCCATTAAGAATGAACTTACCACATTTATCATACAGCATCTTTTAATTTTCCGAATATAGAATCGTGATTGACCGAATCTTCATAACTTGTTCACTAATCGTTTGAAAATATCACTTGTACACTTGAGTTACTATTTGCTAATGGATGTATGCCGTATATTTCGGAAGTGGTTATTAGTCTTCTTTGTCCGTAATGTAGCTCTTTTCACTTCCAAATTATGTTGTATATCTGGAGCATTTATATGATTCTTGTAAACCAAATACAAAGCGTATTTTCGTCAGATTAAACTAGCCCTATAATGCATTATTATTTCGTTTATAACTTGTTTTCAGGCTACTCCGTTGACGCAGCAACCGAAGCGAATTGTCTATACCCCGAGTCGTTTTGATCCTAGTTCCACCCAATCTTGGACACATATGAGGCGGACATCAAATTCATCGCGCATATCTTTATTTTCTAAACATTCTATTGGAACAGATTCACTGTATAAACGGCAAGCTTCCTCACTTGCGTGAGTTTAGTTAAAAATGCTCACATTAAAGACATCTTATTGAGCACATACTCATGGACGATAATCAATATTTTATGTTATTGTTCTTACTACCATTCTGAGTTATTCTAGTCATTCCTAAGTCTGTCGCAACATACAATGACTATCAGTGCTTTCATCGGTTGCGATTTTTATTTTTCGACTCATTAACCACTTGTATGAAGTTAATCACCAATCTATTCACTCAAAAGTGAGCCTTCATTCAAACTACATAGTATAGAGTGCGCTTTACATTTTAGTCAGTTTTACATATCTGGTACTTTATACCTAATTTTAGTAAGACTGATATCTTCCGGTACCTCAGTATGTTAAAGTGCCTACTTTTGATGTTGTTACCTGAAATGCCTGCAAATATGTTTATGGTTTCGCTCTAGGAGCTAATTTCTTCTTAAATGAGTCACATCCTTGTGTCTTTGGAAGCTTAATTTCTGAAGGTTGATGTTATGTAATTTAAGGTTGTAAGTTATGCCACCTACTGGATGAAATTGAAATACACTTCATTTGAATTTATCTTATTTATGCATAGTTTTTAAAACATGTATTATTACTTTTTTAAGCTAATATTTTGTTTTTAACGTGTTAATAAAATGAGATTATATCACTGTTTTTTTATAGTCAGTATTTCTTTTCAGTGACTTCAGTTGCGTATTCCTTATAAAACAATGAACATATCAAAGTATGCAATGTTAATATATCTATCTTTTTTCTTTCTTAGTCATTCTTCAGCTCCGAAAATTCCAAGATTAACTGCTGGGTGTCGAGCGAACAGACGTTCTAAGTTTAGTCGAGGTCGAACAAATAAATTATCAAGACAGCGTATTTCAAAATCAAGTAGATCAAATTCACCTACCATAGAAAGACATTCCGATAATACGAGTGTTGTGGATAACTCATTAAATCCAACAAGTGAATTTTCCAATTCTAAAGAAGATATTATCAACACAGAACTCTCTCCCTTAGATTCTGATATTTCTACCATATCGAATCCAAGAAGTAAATATTCGTTTGTTTAGACTATTTGTAAGATCATGGTTGGTAGTTTGCTTTTCTGAATACACATGCACTTTGGAGCAAAATCACAACCTACGAGTTTTCATATGTTGACCTGTAACGACAGAACGTAGGTGAACAACAGTTTTTCGAATTGTCACATTTAGAAGCAATCCAGCCACAGTGTATCAACACTGGTAAAGTTTATAAAGTAGTAAAATGTAAATAGTCAGTTGTCCAAGATTTCGATCTAGATAAAAATCAATCCATGCTTGCCACTATGATAAATGTTGAACTGTATCAGCCATCATATATATAAAACATTACAGTCCTATCGTAAGTGCTTATCATATCCACTGACTTTTAGCCGCTGAATATTTTTTTAGTAATATCGACATTCTAAGGTAATGAGTAGGCTTTCTTTTCTTTCACTTGTCTAGGTTACGATTGTAGTTTATTATTGCTAGGATATGCTTGAAATTTGTTGATATGTAATGTATGCACTAAAAAAGTATAGAAAGGCACAAAATTGAGCTATACTTTCCATTTTTAATTCGTTTGATCGATTTTGTGAATATGTTTTGGAGACCTGACGTTGGCTACGTGTATGATAAGCAAAAGAAAACATAAAGATAATCTTCAACATAGATTGGTTTATGAAGGATAATCTATTCTCTTGCAATCTTCCACTGGTCCAAAAGTACCAGGTAACAATCGAGTAGACGATTTATTATGTTCGTGGGTAAAAGTTTGGTGCAGATGTAGGTCAACTAACCGTTGATACACTTAGATTATTCTTATCACTATTGTAGCTAATTAGCGATTACAACTGATGAAACGAAAAATGGTACCTTTTGAAAACCTTGGACATTATGGTGAGCATTTCTCAGGGAAAGCCCTGCAATTAAGTAAACTTTACAAGTGATTTTCGATTATGCGAAGATTTTCTAACACAGCCCTTTTATTATGAGATATTTTGGAAAATGAATATCTCATTTCGTGTTCTAGTTATTTTCATATTCTGCTTGTACGACATCTGGACACTTATTTCACACTCTGTTTACGTGTTGCTGATA
Source organism: Schistosoma japonicum (assembly GCA_025215515.1). NCBI lineage: Eukaryota > Metazoa > Platyhelminthes > Trematoda > Strigeidida > Schistosomatidae > Schistosoma > Schistosoma japonicum. Next base: position 32,154,875 of record CM046062.1, on the reverse strand, counting down.
TGTGCAAGTAAACTAATTAAATATTAAGGAGCTAAATGATTCTTCGGGAAACTTTGTGATTAGCTACACACTTTTCGTTCCACTGAATGATATATCTAGTGAAAATTATCAGCTTATTTAGAATGAGATTTGTTTTTCAACAAGTAAGCTGTTTCATTCTTTTTCTAATGTGCAGCATACAGCAATCAGTTGTGTTGTGAACGGAGCAGAATCCTTTCTGAGTTTAATATTCGTTTGATAAGCGTTTTGGCATCATAATAGCAGTTGTGCATAAAGTTAGTGTTTATTCTTCTCATTGCTTTTTTCATAGGTTCGCCTAAATCCGTAAACGAGTCATCATTAGCTTTAACACAGAAAATTATTAACGATGATTCCGCATCACATAGAACAGATTTCGGATATGAAAAACACACCGTATGGAATGGGGAAGATTATGTAGATCATGATTCACCGTGCACTCCTCCATTGCGAAATCCTGTAAATAATGATTTCCTGTCAACTGTGGTCTCGTCATCTAATGTCGTCTCTTCACCAAGTCAACTGGGAAGTTCCATGAGACCTTTGGTGAACGAATTATTTGACTCGAAGGTTTTAAACATTCCAGAGAAAAGTATTTCAACAGAAGCAGAGAAGTGTGTACGACTGAAACCACACCAATTTCGACGGAGAGTTCGTGGCCGAAGAAGAGATAAGTGTAGAATTTCAACCATTCAATAGTTTGTTCCAAAATCCGTTGCGGAAAAAGTGTTCTGATCCAGTAGGTTATTGTAAACCGTTATATTAAATGACTGCAATTTAAAATTCAACATGCATAGAATAGATCATTTATATGAATGTAGTTAAACTCTTTGGAACCGTTTGTTTTTATTACAATAGTTTCTGTGTCGCTTGAATGAGTGTTTGTCTGAGTGATCACTATCATATACAAGTTATAAAACTAGCTCTTATGTGTGATTTATATAATTCCTTGTAAAGATATTATAAAACACTGAGTAAATTGGAAGTAATGAAGCTATTAATAATTCTAGACGGTTACACTGTTTCCTGACCAATTTTTCCAGTTTGGAGTTTCAATTAATATATGAAATGCTTGCTTAAGCTGTTGCTTCTAAAATATACGAATTTGTGCTACCTCTTTAGAATATAGAAAACTGTAATGTGACAACTGAAACTAACGCACAACTGCAACAGTCTCTGCGTTATGTAATAATGACTGACTAATTGGGTTTGTTACTTAGGTAGGTTTTTAAAAATTTAGTGTATGTTTTATGTAAGGTTAGAGATTATTATCCAGTCGGCTAAAAAAATATTACAATGAAACACCGTCAATATTAACTCACCAACAAACGAAGAAATCATCATGGCCACCCAACAAATCCTAAGTAACTAATCAGCAGGGCCAGACAATATACCAACCGAAACATTGAAATCAGACATAAAAGTAACTTCAAGGATAATCCACGGTCTCTTCAGAAGGATTTATGACAAAAAACAAGTACCAGCAGACTGGATACCTCATCAGAATGCTAAAGAAAGGATATCTCAGTAAGTGTGAGAACTACAAAGACATCACTCTACTATCGGTATCAGGAAAAGTATTAAACAAAGTGTTATTGAACCTAATGGGAAGTCCCGTGGACGTCCAACTTTGAAGTCAAGAGTTCAGATTCCGATCGTGTACTTACCGAATCGCAGCACTACCGATCATTGTTGGACAATCAATTGAATGAAACTCATCACTTTACATCAGTTTCCCTTACTATGAGAAAGCATTTGACAGATTGGACTGGAGAACATTATGCAGCCTTCTTTGATACTATGGTATACTTAAGAAGAGATAGTCAGTATCGTAAAGAATTCTTACGACGGACTACACTGGAAAAGCATGCATTGAGGGGAGCTCACAAATTCATTCCAAATAAAGACCGGTATTAGACAAGACTGCTTACTCTAGCCCTTTCTCCTTTTTCCGGTGGTTGATCGGATTATGAAAACCTCAACAGCTCAGGGGAAGAGCGCAACACAATGGACAGCTTGGATGCAGCTAGACGATATGGACTTCACAAATAACCCAGCTCTCCTATCCCACACGCAGCAACAAATACAGATGAAGACGGCTAATGTAACACCAACCTCTGAAGCAGCAGGCTTCAACATACACAAGGGGGGGAAGCAAGATCCTTAAATACAACATAGCGAACAATGGCCGAATCATACTTAACGGAGAAACCCTAGAAGATATGCGCACTTTTAAATACCTGGGCAGCATCATTGGTTAACAAGAGGTGGGGGGGGGTGGTCTGATGCAGGTGTGAAAACATGAATTGGCAAAGTATGAGCAGCGTTTCTAAAATTGGAAAAAAAACATCTGGAACGCAAAATAATTGTCAACCAGCACCAAAGTCAGAAGTTTTAGTACATACATGAAGACAGTTCTGTTGTATGGAGCTGAAACTTGGTAAACTACGAAAAGCATCATTCAAAAGATATAGGTATATGTAAACAGTTGTCTGCGCAAAATACTCCGAATCCGTTGGCCAGACACCATCAGCAACAACCTACTATGGTGAAGAATAAACCAACTTCCCACTAAGGAAGGAATTAGGAAACGACGCTGGAGGTAAATAGGATACATGGTGAAAATCACCAAACTACTTCACGGGACGAGCTCTACTTAGGAATCCTCATGACCAAAGAAAAAGAGGAAGACGAAAGAGCACATCGGGTTGGGAATTGAAGGCAGACATCCAAAAATGAATAGTACCTGGTAAACACTAGTAATAAGAGCTCAAGTTAGAGTTGGTTGGAGGATCTTGATCATCAACTTATATTCCATGAGTGCTAGCGGGCGATTGAATGGATGGGACACGTATTGTATCTCAAATTTAAGCTCTTTTTTTTGCAATCAGATTTTAATTCACTGCTAATCCTATAGTTTGCGGAATCATTACTAGCTGTTTATTCCGTTAAAATTAATCGCTTAATATGGTTTCCTTTTTATTCACTTTTCGTTCCATTTAATAAATCAATGAAGCACTTGCACTTATATCATACTAAGGGTTGAATCAGTTACAAATTTACCAAAAACATCACGACAGTATTTGCTTGAATTGTTGTTGGAAAGGAGTATCTTGAATATACCATACTTCGTGAATTCTCTGGGAATTCTAGTCTCATACCTAGTTTAATTCTGTAGTTGATTTTATCATCTCCACTTTCTTACTTTTCATCATGCTGATTTCTGTTACTGCACTGACCCGGAGGCAGTGTGCTTTATTTTAATTGATGTACATTTACACTAGCTTTGTATTCATAATTGTGATGGTTTTTAGCTAAACTATTTTCATTTTTTATTCATTTTTTAGCCCCAGACCAAGTCACAGGATAATGTCCAAAATTTGGAACATACACCTATGGTTGAAAATAATATTGACGATTACTCAACTATTAAGGTCACGCCAGATGGTCGTTTTAAAGGTTCGCGACCAACTAGATTCGTAAATAAAGCCGGAAGATGTGCGGGACTCAAGACAGATAGTCCTCATGATTCTATGAAATCTGGAGCTTTTGCCATGCCATCATCCCCTTTTGATGCTAAAATTGAAGCTATCAGTTCTCCATCATCCGATACAACTGAACCTATGACGTTTGGTGATAGGGCAGAACTTTTTAGAATTCTACCTGTGGATACAAGTTTCGTGAAGTACACATCGTCTAGTAATTTAAATGTAATTTCCAGTAACCACTTTTTGAAGTCAGAGAATTCGATATTTAGCAAAGAAAGTTTTGGTAAACTACAAGAGCATGCATCAGTTGCTTTAAGATCATTACCTTCTTCTCCGTCATCTCTTGATTCTTCGTTATGCTCTTCTTCTACTTCAAAATCACCTGAAGAATCACTATTTTTGAAGTCAGAAATGAATGACATGAAGGGCGATAACTTTGAGAATGATACTTCTCAAAATGTAAATAAATTTTTGATTCCAAGTTCTTGTATTCAGAACACTATTAATACAAACCTGTCTACTGTAAATTTCTCAGATTCTATAAAGCCTCAGATTACCTCTTGCAGTAACAAAGTACATACTACTCATCCTGTCCCTCATTCGCCGATAGATACATTATCCGTTGGACCACCACCTCTCCTTCCTTTATCTAGTAAATCAACAGATCAGAAAAGTTGCTCTTCCTTGTTTCTTCCCACGTCCACTGAAAGCGAACATGCCTCAGCACTTCTTCCTTCCTTAATGCCTGTAAGTTGATTTTACCGTTCCATGTATCCATAATAATCAACAGATCATGTTATTCATGTATTTACTAGTTTTTGCTTGTTAAATTATTCTGAGAAGTGATCTTGTGTAGTCGTCGAATTGTGATCTGGAATTTGTCGATTGCCTATTCGAGGAATCAAGCGGATTTTAAGATTTCACTGTTTACCTTAATCCTGACTTAAAATAGAAGGTAGTCAAAAAGCGGTGTTTAAAATATCATGATATGTTCTATTGAATTATTTGATCTATTTAATTAAAATTGCAAGCCAACTATTAAAATATGCTACTCTAACTGCCGTCACAATGTAAATTGTCAATGACGACTAAACGGGTTTTAGTATCTTATAGAATTAGTGAGTTTTTTTTGACGTTGTTGGTGGTTGTCTTATCAAGCTATTCAGTTATAAGTTAAAACCCAATTGAAAAAACTAGCACATCATCATGATTGACTATCATAGACTTATGTTTATCGTTCACTTGCTCATAATAAATTGAGTATGTAGCACAACGATAGTTAGTAATAAACATGACTACTAGTTTAGGCTGAATATATGACATTTCTAATAGTAATACCGTTTTCCTATGTTTAGTCCAATCAATCGGAGTCAGTATCAACTTCCAATAGTTGCTTCTTCACAAACTCACAAGCATTATCGTCAAAGCAGGTCAATGATAGAAATGGAGGATTACGTATTACAATTAAACTAGGCGGTGGGGCACTAAACGAAGAGCATCTGGCTTCTTCTCTTTCTCCTTCATCTTCGTCCTCCTCATTATCTTCATCAGAATCAACTTCAGGGGATGAAGATAATACAGTTCATTACAATCAGCCATTAAGTACAACCCAAGTATCTAGAAAAGAATCAAATGAAAATAGCGTTACAAATTTAATAGATAAAGACAGGTAATTGACTTTGTTATTATTTTTCACACCGTATTTAATATGCTTGTTATATTCTTCTAGCTAATAATTAAATTAGTATTCAAGCAATCTTATGAGAAAAAGTGGATGTTATGATAGAGTTGAAGTAAAAACTAGTCGTTCTATGATTTACCTTTATGAAAACTGCATTTCACAATATCATATTCTATCTTAGTACAATATAGTGAAAGATATATTTCTCTTTTAAATCACTTCCTTTCCAACTTTGCTCACTAATCAAAACACGATTATCAAATAATAACGTGTGGTTTAGATTGGTAATGACCAAAATATTATTGGTGAGATACTTTAGGTTGAACAGATGGCTTCTGGGTAACAAATTACACACCAGCATTGATATTTCCAGTTGGATAACCGCGGCAAATTCGGCAATTAGATGTTTATCAATTTAATAAAAAACTATTCATAAGCATCATTTCAGAAAACATTTCCTTCTTGCGGCTTCTTCGTTTTTGCCTGTCTTACGTTCTAAAAGTCGTTAAAATATAAGTTATTTTCCCTCAATTCAATACCTTCCTACTGAAGATGGGACGATGATTTCCCTCAAAAGGATTAAGCTTGGGGTCACTTGTGTTAAACTGTGTGTTCGAATACCGTACATACCATTACTAGAAAGGATCCAGTCACAAAACTGCCCTCTCTTCCCCAAGACCTATTGATATCGTCATACTTGCAAGCGAACACGGATCTGGCAATAGGTCGCTACGTCACATTACACAAATGTGGAGAAAACGCTTGGATACTTGCATGTGTTTTTTAGGATCAGAATGTTTAGGATCGGCAGTAATAGTTCTGGCTAGTGAGATACATATAAAGTTTTATAGAAAAGTTTTCACATTAATTAATCCAGCATTCAATCGATAGTATAGTTAGGAATGACTAATATTAACATATCATAAGCCTGATTTAGTATTTAAGGTTGCGAGGTGCTAACTTTTTTGGGAAACTAGTAAGTGCTATTGTTGTCTATATGGAGTACTAAGGAATGATGGATAGAAATAGTATAGTTATTCTTATACAGAAAGATTCGCATTCTGTTGAGATTATTTGCTATAACTATACTTAGTTTTTCGATAAAGAAATTCGACAAGTATTTTAAAAAATATATCGAATATAACGTGTACTCAGTTTTCTAAAAGAATATATTCTTGAAGCTAGTTATACCCTTTCTTTTCAGGTCAGTTTATCTTCGGAATTTTTGTGCGTTTATTAAAGAACAATATTGCTGACAACTTAAAATCATAGGTCTAGACAAAGTGTATAGTTTGAGGTGCTGGTTCTGTAGAAAATATTTGTTGTTATCATCTGATCACTGTTCATAATGACGGTTTTTTAATCGTTCTATCTATTTTTCAGGCTTGAAGTACTTATTTGCTGTGAAACAAAGTGATTATTCAACTTAAATATCGGTTATAAATCTTACCACCATCTTTGTAATTTTACAGGACCCTTGGTTTGTTTTTTTTCCAGTGAGTTTATGTCAGCTGAGCTACCTTCAAATAAAAGCCTAACCTTTTAAGGGAATGCTAAATGGTACTACTCATGAATTTATAAGAACTTGTGATACTTGAATCACAAATATTATGTACTCAGTTACTATCGGATTTAATTTTTTATGTAGATAAAACATTGGATTCCGCACTGTGTTAATTGATTTGTCATCTTTTCACTGTCAAGAATAGTGGAATTTAATTTGACTTAAATTAAAAATAAGAAAGTAAACAAAAATGTTCATCAATACTTTGTTATGAAGCCTTACACTTTAGTAAATCACAGTATTATGATGTGATCGCAAACATTCTGCACATATTTATTCTGTTCATTATTTTATAGATCAGATAAGCATTCTGGATCATTGTTACAGTCAATTACAGAAAAAACACCGAAGCTGTAAGCTTACTATTCCTTTTTTTGCGTATAAAAGCTGTTCAATTTGAACTGGCAAATTGCTATTTTTATTAAAAAAGGTTCATGTTATACATGTATCTACATCAATGTACATTGATTGCAAATGGTCACGCTTAAAATCTTATGCATTCACATTTCATCTAATGCTGTGCCAAAGGTAAACAGCAGACAGGAGGCAGTTCCCTATCACCTGTTACCAGTTTGCATGTATATTAATTTTATTTGCAGTTCATGATTGTAAAACGTATTTATTCAGAGAAGGATTTTTTTAACGAATTCATTTTCATAGCTGTACAACTGCACATCCTGGCTGTTGCTGCTCCCTTGACGTGATGATCTGACTTGTCTATCGTGATAAACCAGTCGAGCTATACTGGCTAGAACAATCGTTCCTTCGGGTCTTACCATGCCAGACAAGTCTGCTAAGGAGCGGTAAAATTAAAAGCTGCAAACCTATGATCCGAGGGCAAAGTTGTACTACTGACTGTATAGTCAAGTGTACAGTAAAGTGTTTCCCCCTAGGTAACCAGTTAGACATCGATGCTACCTTCCCATATGGATGAAGTTACAAGTCTCTCCTAAAAATGAACACTTTACCTTACTCCACGGATTTCCATCTTCCGTCGGTAAGACTTTACCAAATACGCAACTAACACCGAGAACCACTCGTAAAAAGGTGGTGTGTGACATATCTCAAACAGTTTATCGGAACTACACTCTAAACGTAATGTTGAAGCTTTTAATATGCGAAACATTGTGTCAAATTAATCAATGAACCTAGGTAGCTAAAACCCTAGAATCTCTTGCGATTGATGTATGTTGTGTCTCCGAAACACTCAAGCAGGACCATGGCATTGTCATTCACTTGAATTCACGTTGTCATTGCTGAAAACAGCTCGATTTCCTCTTCGTCTATCTGGAGATGCGGTAGCAAGTTCTCGGGATTTTTCTGGTGTAGGCGTAGCACTAAGCTTACTGGTATAGACACCTCTCGAGTGGATTCCTGTATACAGTCGTTTATGTGCCGTCGATGTAAATGGTAAAGTACAAACTCGAAGATACAGAGATACAAGCCTATGTCTTTTTGCCGTTTCTACCTATGCTCCTACTGACTTGACCTCAAATGGACTAAAGGACTAGCTATACATGTAATTCCCTAACTTTCTTCAGAAAGCTAAGCATTCAGTCATAGTAGGGGATTCTAACGCTCAAATCGATAAGCTAAATCAAGGTGAAAAACACTTAGGTGGCTCACTCGGAATCCCAGCCCATTGAACGGATAACAGAGACCGTCTGATGCAATTATGTTCAGATTACCACTTATTTTTAACCGGCACAAACTGTGAGCATGAGAAGATACGTCATTTATCCTGTCGACCTCCAATATCAACACGACGATGAACACAAATAGACCATGTCGAGGTCAGCTATCATTGATGAGTCTACGTAGTAGACTGCCACTCATTCTTGAAAACGTGTTTGGATTCTGACCACATTTTAGATGTTAATTGGATACTTTAAAGGCCAAGAAAGCATTCAGAGAAGGTCTAACTAAGCATTTGGTAGTTCACAGATAGCATACTCATCCCGAAGAAGCTTGGAATGATTTTAAAGCAGTTATAAATGCAGCAGTAATATCTGCATCTAACCTAAGTCCTAAGATTATGAAAGACCAATGAATTTCTGAGACTTCGAATAAATTGATGAAGGCTCAAAAGCTCATTTCAGCGGGCTCTTAGAATGATGAAGAGAGATAACTGAGGCGTTGACTAACAAGAGTCTGTGCAAGGACCGTTAACATAGGTAAGAAAGTAAAGCAAAAGCGATGGAAGTAGCGACAGCAGTAGATAAACGCTAGACAACCGTTCCGACTTATCAGGAACGCCGATATTAGGAAGTTGGCTGTTAGTGAGACTATTTCTGAAAAAGATGAGTCTATGATTCACTCTCAGTTTAGAAGATTGGACCGACTGATGGATCTCTTTCGGGAACAATTCAACAGGCCTTCAACTACTCTCCGCTTACTGACTATCCCCAAATTACCTGGGTGGGAAATTAATACATGTCCCCCGACTCATAGTGAGATTGAAAAGGCTATAAGTAATTTGAAGTAAGGTAAAGCAGCAAGGCATTATAGGTTGACTCCAGATATCTTTACGGATGTTGGTCCACTTTTACTAGATGGGTTGACTGATATGATCAACCAAAGTATGGGAACTGAACATCATCCCATCTAATTGGTCTCGATTATTAGTCGTTCCAGTTTGAAAAAAAGGTTAGGAATCTTGTGGTAGTCACAAAGAATCAGTTTGACTAATATAGTGTCTAAAATATTAGCATCTGTATTTTCCAAAGTTTTTCTGACGCTAGGGTAGTATAAACTTAGGAAAACCAGTCTGGTTTCTGGAAAAATCATCTTTGGTTTCGTCCGGACTGCAGTCATTGAAAGCGCAGGCGAAAACGACGAGAAGGTGAGGATGTGTGTTCCTATTCTTCTGAGTTCTTACCATACCATTTTATTGAACAGCACATAGGTGACTGCTGCCAAAGATCTATTTAATAGGTGTCTGTTCTGCTTACATACCTAAGCCGACTAACCTACTAGAAGTTATAAGATAAACGGATGCCAAGTGAATAACCACACTAGAATCTTGTATGTGTTTCTAGAACACTATACGGCTACAGCACGAGATTCTAAGGTCTTGACCAGAGAAGTCTTCTGTCTAATTTGATATAGGGTTCGTACATTGAAGGTTCAAATGTACAATTTTGAGCGTGATTCTAGTAGATCGGAGACGTTATTTGGTAAACTAGGATCATCGGCATCGATTTCACATGGGATGGAAATTGAAGGCATACATTTAGGGTTGGTAGTGGAAGTAAAAGAAATATTGGAAATTTTATTATAAAGACTGTGATCTTGAGTACTTTTAAAGGCATGAGAGCAGTTTTCACTTCCCTAACCGCACCGTGGAAGTGTGTTTCTTCCTGTGTTACCTAGTAAGTAAATTTCGGTCAAGATTGGTCTCAACGGTCATGGACCATTATCACAGTGTCCAAAGGACAACTGCTTAAGGTCGGTCCCACACTGCCTTTGATTTATTATCTCTGTACTTGTTAAAACCATAATGCTTAAGATATAAATTTGTGGCGTAAGGTGTGGTGTGTATTTTTAAGGCCGATATTTTCTATCCATCCGTACCCCTCAATTGTGGGAAGACAGCATCGTTGTAACGCTGTTTATCTGAAGAAAATAGACCCACTTGCGTCACACCTTTATACATTAGACAGTATGGCCTCGTTTTCAGACCTTAAGTTTGCTGATTTTAGTCTTACTATTTTTTAACTAACCTGCCTGGCATTACAGGACCTTAAGGGACAATTATTCTAGCCACTATAGTGCAATTAGTCCATTACTGTAGGCAACCTGATCACCACGTCAATGTGGCAGCAACAGTCGGGCCATCGACTAGTTCCTTTTAAGTATATGTGGTGTTCATAAATTACTATATAGAAGCCTGTTTTATTGTTGAATTTTGTGTTTTTTTAAAATTGTTCTATATATGCTAAATATTTTAATCATGACACATAAATTAATGAACATTATTAGGAAAATAATATAAAACTTAATTTCCTATCTTCATTGTACACCCGATAAAGAAGGGATCTCAATAAATATCATCCAGTGTTATGCGCCCACCAACGACAATGATGAAGACGATAAAGACCAGTTTTATAAGGGGTTGTAGTCAATCGTAGAGAAATTCTCAACCAGGGACCTGACCATTTTGATGGGAGATCTGAACTCCAAATTTGGGACGGACAACACTGGATACGAGGATATCATAAGACTACATCGACTAGGATAAAAAATCGATAACGGTGAGAAATTCACAAATCTCCGTGCCTTCAACAAAATGATAATAGGTATCACCATATTCCCTCAAGAAGGCATACGCTAAGCTACATGGGTTTTAACGGACTATACTACAGAGAGCCAAATCGTTCGTATCTACATCAATAAGAAGTTTAAAAGGACCATCCAAGACATGAGGACAAACAGGGCAGCTGGTATAGCTTCAGATCACTACCCAGTGGTAGCCAGAATAAAACTGAAGCTAAAGAAGCACTAGACAACTGGAGCAACAGCATTACAAAAGTTCATGACGACCTTCCCTCGGGTTGCTAACAAACTCAACGAATTCAATTAGCTTTCAATAATAAGTTCCAGGTCTTGCACGATTTTTTAGAAATAGTAGCAACCACCATTGAGAAAAATTGGAAAAAGATTAAAGAAGCAATACCAGGCATGTCAGGCAGCTTTAGGCTGCAAGAATCACCACCATAAGGGGTGGATCTCTGCTGATACTCTGGATAAGAAAGGCGAAACATAGAGATAACGATCAATAACAGACTAACAAAAGCAGCTGAAGCTAAGGAACAGGTCTAATATACAAACCAACAAGCAAGTAAAGAAAAACACCAGAGCTGTTTATTGGTACTATGTGAAAAAAATTAGCTTTGACATAAAACACCTATATGATGCAACAAAGAAGCTGGCTAGAAAATACAATGAACCAGAACGACTAGTTAAGAACAAAGAAGGCAATCCAATAACAGCGAAATAGACAGGTAGAGCACTTTGAGGAATTCTCAAATAGATCGACCCCATTCAGTCCATCAGTCATCTAAGCAGTACCTACAGACCTTCCTATCAATATTACTCACCAACAAACGAAGAAATCATCATGGCCACCCAACAAATCCTAAGTAACTAATCAGCAGGGCCAGACAATATACCAACCGAAACATTGAAATCAGACATAAAAGTAACTTCAAGGATAATCCACGGTCTCTTCAGAAGGATTTATGACAAAAAACAAGTACCAGCAGACTGGATACCTCATCAGAATGCTAAAGAAAGGATATCTCAGTAAGTGTGAGAACTACAAAGACATCACTCTACTATCGGTATCAGGAAAAGTATTAAACAAAGTGTTATTGAACCTAATGGGAAGTCCCGTGGACGTCCAACTTTGAAGTCAAGAGTTCAGATTCCGATCGTGTACTTACCGAATCGCAGCACTACCGATCATTGTTGGACAATCAATTGAATGAAACTCATCACTTTACATCAGTTTCCCTTACTATGAGAAAGCATTTGACAGATTGGACTGGAGAACATTATGCAGCCTTCTTTGATACTATGGTATACTTAAGAAGAGATAGTCAGTATCGTAAAGAATTCTTACGACGGACTACACTGGAAAAGCATGCATTGAGGGGAGCTCACAAATTCATTCCAAATAAAGACCGGTATTAGACAAGACTGCTTACTCTAGCCCTTTCTCTTTTTTCCGGTGGTTGATCGGATTATGAAAACCTCAACAGCTCAGGGGAAGAGCGCAACACAATGGACAGCTTGGATGCAGCTAGACGATATGGACTTCACAAATAACCCAGCTCTCCTATCCCACACGCAGCAACAAATACAGATGAAGACGGCTAATGTAACACCAACCTCTGAAGCAGCAGGCTTCAACATACACAAGGGGGGAAAGCAAGATCCTTAAATACAACATAACATAGCGAACAATGGCCGAATCATACTTAACGGAGAAACTCTAGAAGATATGCGCACTTTTAAATACCTGGGCAGCATCATTGGTTAACAAGAGGTGGGGGGGGGTGGTCTGATGCAGGTGTGAAAACATGAATTGGCAAAGTATGAGCAGCGTTTCTAAAATTGGAAAAAAAACATCTGGAACGCAAAATAATTGTCAACCAGCACCAAAGTCAGAAGTTTTAGTACATACATGAAGACAGTTCTGTTGTATGGAGCTGAAACTTGGTAAACTACGAAAAGCATCATTCAAAAGATATAGGTATATGTAAACAGTTGTCTGCGCAAAATACTCCGAATCCGTTGGCCAGACACCATCAGCAACAACCTACTATGGTGAAGAATAAACCAACTTCCCACTAAGGAAGGAATTAGGAAACGACGCTGGAGGTAAATAGGATACATGGTGAAAATCACCAAACTACTTCACGGGACGAGCTCTACTTAGGAATCCTCATGACCAAAGAAAAAGAGGAAGACGAAAGAGCACATCGGGTTGGGAATTGAAGGCAGAAATCAAATCGTCAAGTAAAATTTAGTAGATGATAACAGAGTAGACTAACTATTGATACATAGAACTGAGAAAAATGTCGAAGCTATTATTTGTAATGATTTTAAATGTAACACATTTACTAATCACCATGTCATGTACTCAGTCAGTTAGTTGTGTGCAACATTGTGCCTGGTGCATATGGGATTGATTCAGGTTACCAGGCCTTTAACTGTGTTCCATTGCATTCCTACGCTAGTCATCATCGCATGAAGAGGTCAGCGTTGGTTAGGAATTTTAAATATATTTCGAAACAACATAGGTTAAACACTAGTAACTAGCGAAAAACAGTGACCTTCGAAGGCCACATTTTACGTCTAGTAATAAACTAAGCAATACAGAACAAGAGTGACGCAGTACCATAAGTAAAAACTATAATTCTAAAATATAACAATCCTGCACATTTTATATGCATCAGATAAAGAGTAATTAAGAATAAGTATTATAACATGACATACAAGCAACGATTGCAAGAAAAACGAACACACGACACTCAATATTATATATATACAATAAACTATTAGTTTATCTTATAAATATCTTACGCATACATAGTGTTGAATAGTGAAGTTCTTAATAGTTCAATGAGTACATGTATCTGAGGAAAAATATAAATCAAAATCGAGTCTAGATGAAATCTAACGAGTCAAAAATATCAATAAATGACCGATAGAGGTCGAAGAGTATAGACCGATGTCCAGGATCCTCCAACCAACTCTCTCCTAAGCTCTCATTACTAGTGTTATACAGTCTATTTGTTTTTCACATAATATTCTCCTCGAGTTTCGTTGAATATTACCACCATTTTGAATAAGACTTTTCTTGTCTTCCCATTTCTCTATTCGCATGTGTTTATTTTCACAGTGTTATTCGCCTCGGCAATGGCCCCATCTTGTCTTCTCAATCCCAGACTGTTGCAACTTCACATGTTCAGTCGTATGACCATAATTTGACAAACCATTTGGAAAATTCAACTTCATTAGTTGATAAGAAGGCAATCAGGTTCTTTAACAAGCCCCTCCACCTCCTTTACAGCTTACGATTTCTCGCGATAGACTCAAATATCGAGGTCGCCCTGCGTCACAGGGTAGCAATTCCAATGCATCAAATACTAGTTCAACAATAACAGGGAGTCTTTCAAGTAGTGAGGATGAAGAAGAATCAACTATTCTTTCTCAGGTCAATTCTATGGGAAATTCAGCCTTACCACCACCTCCTTCTTTAGAACGATTACCGCCTCGAGTAGGTCATCCCACTACGAAAGGACAAAATCTGCATCATTCTCAGTTGTTTCCTCCATCCTTAACTAGCAGTGTAAAGGTCTCAGACAGTCTGTTGCCTCTAAAACACAAGGCTTCAATAAGCACAGCTATTCAAAATGGTCCTAATCTTGTTACTACTCATTGTCACCTTCCACCTCTTCTTCCTTTGTTTTCGATTTCTGAACAAAAAGTGTCTGTCTCACCATCATCTAATTCGAGTCCAGTTTTAATGGAACAGTCTTCACAAAGCATCAAGTTGAAATCAAGTGAGTTCATATCTACATGTTTATAGTGTTTTGCGATGTTTTCACTACATCAGCGTATTTTCGTGATAACGCTTGATTACCCAAACCAAATTCTATTGTTCCTAAACTACCATGTGAAACACTGGAAAAGCCATATAATCACCTTGTATTATGCTGTTCTACTCTGATTTATAAATCGTATGTGGTTATTAGCATCCTAAGTTTTCCAGCAACACGTTACAACTATTTCGCAAGTAATAACTACAAAATCCACAACTCCCATTTCCATACTAACAGTTAGTGACTTCACTTATTAAAAAGGCTGTAATTAGTTTGGCTAGTATTAAAGTAACATCAGAATGTTATCCTTCATAATTATAAATAAACCATCTAATTAATTAATAATACAGTTCATTTGACACTTTCTTCATGAGGACATTAAGCTGTTTTATCGGAGCAGTGGCGTATTGGGTGAAACTTCTGGGTTTTAATCAGTCAATTTCAGATTCCGATTTGCTCTACTTATTTGACTCAGAGCCTAATACATAGGCTTGTACTTTATATTGAGCTACACTTAGCTTATAACTATTTGACTCAGTAAACTAACGTAGGTTCGAACCCAATAATTGACAGTCAAATGCATCACTCACAGAGCCAAGGACCCCATCACCAAATAGTTGTACAAATAAACCAATGTGCGTTTTGCAGAGTGCACAATATAAACGGTGCACAATTCTATATTATGTAAATATTTCAAATGTTGTAGTCTTTAGGTTTTTTCTGAAACCTCTCTGGTGGCGTAGTGTGATGTTTGAGTAGCTTGTTAGTTTCATTCAGTATTTATTTTTCAGATTTAGTCCTCGATAATAAGAAAAAGCGGGAGTTTCCCGATCAAGACTCTGATTTACCTTTAACCAAAAGAAGGACATCAAAGCCATATTTGGTTCACTCATCAAAAACTGAAATGATCGTCAAACGACCGCGTGCTACAGTGGATTCTGTCTTTACAGATGATGATAGTGATACTAAAAACGAAGAAAAACCTCTACTCTCTCTTACAGCTTCTTGTTCGAATGATGCAGTTGATAATCAGAAATCTTTTCGTCCATCTAACAGCCGGAATGTGTAC
Source organism: Schistosoma japonicum (assembly GCA_025215515.1). Taxonomy (NCBI): domain Eukaryota; kingdom Metazoa; phylum Platyhelminthes; class Trematoda; order Strigeidida; family Schistosomatidae; genus Schistosoma; species Schistosoma japonicum. Next base: position 32,138,944 of record CM046062.1, on the reverse strand, counting down.
ATACCTCATTCTCCCTCAAATTCCGTAGTTCCGTTTCCTAATTCCATCCCTTCTACGAAAATTCAACCTCGAACCAAACATACCAGTTTGTATAACAGAAAGTCTTTATACCATCCAGTCACTAAGTCACCTCGTAGTATCAGTAATAAAGGTTCTACATCACTTAAAAGTGGGAAAGTTCGTGGCAGATCCAAATTAATACTCACTTCACCAATCAAAACACCATCGATTACTAACATTTCTTCTAAAATCGTTCAGCGCGAAACTGCTTCACAAATCGTTGTTGAGTCCGCTGGCAGTTCATATTATTTTGTAAGTAAACCGAATGTTTATTCAAAATATTATTCTCATTCGTATCCAAATTCTGTTAAATAACTTAGATGTTTATGCAATTTTTTTCAGTCACTTGGCGATATCCAATCTAAAAACGCACAAACAGAATACTTTGTATCATTACATAAATCTCTTTAATCCTAATAAATATGTTTGTAGACATACTGGAAACCATTTTACTGTTCAATAGAGTGTCCTGTTTTAGCAAATATTATAACTATAGCACACTCATCATTTCCATATGCATTTGACATTTTGATGAATCACGAAGAATACTTTGTGATCATACTTTTTTAGACATTCTTTGGGGTACTTACCCAATTAATGTTAGGCTTTTTCTCAGTTGTTTAAGTATCCAATTATCAGTGATGATTCGAAACTCAGTAATATCTTAAGTTTTACATATAACCTTAGTCTCACTGCATGTCACTCGAACCTGTTATTAGTTCCTGAGTTACATTTATTTAACTATATATCAATAGCGCTTGACTCTTCATGTTAGAATTAATTCTTAAAGCTATTTTTTTCTCTTTTTAAACGACTCAATCGAATTTAGTAACTGGAATTCGTGGTATGAAGAAAGACATACTGTGTTATTAAACATCATTTTGTAAATTATGAAAGATAACACTTGTTTATGGTTTTCTTCTATAATATTAATTTAGGATAGCAAAATATTCTGAAGCTAATCACCAACTGTATTTTTTAGATAGAATTTTGTATTCATGGTTTTTGTTTGTAATTCCATTACTTTATGCATATGTTCATCTTTATCATTTTGCATAATTGATCATAGAATAATGATGGTGAACAAATATGGTTATGTCCTATTTGTTTGCTGGAAGATGATGGCAATTTGATGATTGGCTGTGATAATTGTCAAGATTGGTATCATAGGTGAGTTAGATTCTATAAATAATCATAATGATCGTCTGTCATTGTATGCTGAAGATTTCCACCCTTAAGTATGAACAGTGATAAAAAATCCGTATAGTTGTCCATTCATGGTTCATGCGTCCATATTTGTATTAAAGAGAGAAAATAACTGGAAATTTGCTGGGTAGTTTTTGGTTGATTATTATTTTTCTCTGCGATCCCCACTGTTTGTTGTATTTGTCCACCAAAAAGTCTATTTCAGATACTAATGTGAACATGATGTTAATGTCGTGTCGTCTATGTATGGGAGTTTTTAGAACTATAATTGAAATAACTCTTGACATTTCTGATATTCCGTATATTATATATTGTGGGAATCATTCGGTTCGCAGTTAGTCTAGGCGAATTATGTGTAAATTTGTGTTCTATCAATTGAGTGTATTAGTTGGCTTAACCTATGGTTATTTTGAGTAGCCGACATTGTTTAATCTCTCATAGCTCTTTTTTTATGTACTGTTTTCTTGTATTTCAAATCACGATCAAACGTGTTAAGGAGAAATTATGTTTCAAAGTGGGTTAAACGTTATTTATAAGCCACTAAGAAAAACCCCTAAGTAAACGCATCAATGTTATTTTTGCAGCATTTTCAACCTTTACTTTCGAAGGATAAGTTAGGTATCACCGTAACCCCAAATATAATAAACATTCGCACTGTAATAGCATATGTAACGTGAAAAAGTAACAGTAAACTTTAGGAAAGTGTTTATATACTTATGCCACCTACTGATGATTACTTTAAGTAGCTTACACCTGAACGTTTTTATCCACCTGGCCACTTTTATTCAGTTCTGGATTAGTCTAGATTCTAAATCAATACACATTCGATTTTAATCGGCAAAGCTTTTCACTAACCTTCAGTGCTTTGTTTCTTGATTATTATACAGTCATTTTCTATAAAGCAGTATGGAATATATATTTCAGCTATTTCACACAGTGTCCTTTAGTCCTGCGTGAATACATCCTAACTTTTGTTCATTATGATTATTGAACTCCATTTACCTCATAAAAGTCAATGTAGGCACTTATCATCGAAAGCTTTATTGTTTATCTTGTTTTGATACAATTTCGATCAAAATCTGCCTGCTTTTGTTTTATCATACCTAATCACTGTTGTTTATAAAAAGTATTTTATTTAATGTAACAAATTTTCAGTGATCATCTTATATTTAATTCGTTTGCTTTTACACTATGTTAATCTAAGTATTTTGATTCGCATGTCTTTAACGCCATAATTTTTTTTGCTGTTTTCTTTATCTTTCTTTTATAGTACCTGTCTAGGGCTTTCAAAAGCGCCTGAAGTTCCTCAATGGTTTTGTCCGAAATGTTCACAGAAACCACTACCATCTACAAATTCACTTCTCTCAAAAGGCAGCTCACATGGTTCATTGAATTCCTCACGTCCTAATGTTAAACATTCAGCACGTGAACCAGGGTCCAAAAATCCAAAATATAAACCTAAACGATAGTGATATTACTAGAAATTCTTTCAACCCACTAGCTGCCTTTGATCTTTTGTTTTGCTCTTTGTACATAGTTGTATATTATATCCAGATACGAAATATTAATTTTTTTTTGTTTTTTATTATTAAAATTGTATTCAAAAATTTGATTAAGTCACTCACTTTTGGATTATTGTTTTCTCAACGCTATTAATGATGCACTAGCTCCATAGTGAATACATCATGTATCCTTGTATCGGTTTTGGTATGTCTATTAATCAGTGTTTGGTTCTTCGAGAGCATGTATTTGATTAATTGTCTCTAGGCTAACGTTTTAATGATGTTACTATCTTTTCTATTTATGTCGCCTTCTTTCAGCGTGATGTTTTATTGTTTGTAATCCAGATCAAATGAAAAGTGAATTTTGTAAAGCTCCGAAATTTCGCATTACCTTAATGATGTTATGTTCTTGTAGCATAAGCAGAAATAAAGATAGTTGTCATTCATTATCAGATTAGGTCACAAGGCTTGTTTCAGTTTCTTTCTTCATATTTATTTCAAGATCTTAAGGAATTGCTGGTCAGAATGTCGGTATTACTCAGAATAGTTTTAAGGCTATGTTTTAACACTCATACGTTGGAATATCATTTTAAAGACAGTCTGAAGAATGAAGTTATTGATCTCATTTATTGTTCATTACATTGTTTATTTCATTTATTGTAATTTTGATCCCGAAAGATTACGTTAATCACTTTGCATCATAATTCTAGTTTTCTTTTGTGGAATCGTCTTAAAATCTTAGTATTAGTCATTCCGGTGAATATTGAAATTTTCAACAATCCTACGGGCATAATACAATTGTAGCAGCTTATCCGTGCTACCAAGTGACTAACCGTAGAAAGTGATCTCTAGAACTTTAATGAGACAACGTGCCTGGTAGAGTTTAGATGAATGTTACATATCACCGCTGGCAATGTATAAGGTCGTTTAATATGCTGCGAATCAACTGGAGTTAAGAATATTAACCATCAGATGCTACCTCAGTAGTTAGGCGTTAGTCACAGTATCTGAAGGTGCTGGACCAGGACTCTAGTGATGACATGTGATGCGCATTTTCGAGAAATTCCGTACTAGAATAAAACTTTTGTTTCAGAGTTCTCAGTTGTCTAGTGCAAGTCAGTTTGTAGTATCCACAGCGCCTAGTCAAAACAATTCCTAATGGCCTTTAACGTCAGTCGCATCTGTTTTCATATTGTTACAGTATACTAGTAAAACTACTAATCAGAATAAATTCCGTTTTATTAAAATCAGTTATACTTATTTTTATTCCTGTCAGCGTAAATCTTATTCTCTATCGCATAGACCTCTGATGTCATATGATCTACATCAGTTATCTAGTATTACTCACTTCCTAACCCTTTTTTGTTAATTTCAAGTAATGAAGAAGTTGCTAGTTAATTAGTTGGCAGATAAGCACCATCCTGAATGTAGTATCCTGTATATATGTACCTCTGTTCTCAATTTTGAGGAATTACTATTGGACTGCTAAATTTTAGGATTATTGAACACTAGTCTTCACACTGAGAAACCATAAAAGCAACTGCATAGTAAAATTTAATCCTTACGGACGAATCCAACTAACTCTTATTACGATGAATCATTTGTCCTAGTCATAATTCAAAATATCAAGATAGTGGCACTTCATGTCAGTCGTTTTTCATTTAGCGAAGTTTTCACATTCTTGACAATGACATCGACACAGACCTATGTATCATTCGAGATTCTCTTCAGTTGATTCTTATCAGTCATACCTTGAATGACATCTTTCTGATCTGAATTTGCCATTATTATGATATACTAGTACCTATCGATTTCTTTGTTTTTTGTACAATACATTTTAGACATATAGTAACCATCATTCTTGTCTACATGTTGTTTAACAGGTTCTCTTTGAGAAAGCGCATCATTTTCATGACATTCAGTGCGAAATCTAAAACATTAGTATGTACATTGAGCTTTCTTATTCCTTATGCGTCTGTATCTTTACGAAATTATTTTTGATAGATAGGAATTAAAATAAAATAACACTACGAAACTTCAACTGTAGGCTGAACATTTTCTATTCGCGACTCGTATTGACGTAATCTCAATTATTCGAAATATGTTCTAGTTGTTAATTTCTCTTATCGAACACTTCTACGAAAGTACTTGTTGAAAGAGATACGACTTGCAGACATTTAATGTATAATTATTTTCAAATAATGAAGTCTATCATACGATAACAGATTTTCAAGAAATATAGATACTTATTTGTTGAATTAATCGAACTCATCAGTTGAAGTATTGGAGATTTATGTAGTACTGTCAACTTGGAAAATCGGTAAAACTGTTGTAGTGGCTTTTATACCTTAGCTTGTTTAAATGCACTAATGAATTCTGATATTTTATAAGTTAAGTAGTTGATTGCATTTCATGTTACCTGGAGAAACGTTTTTAAACGATGTCGACAATTTCATTGCGCGAAAAAAAAATACTGGCCATTTAGATCTCAGTTAATTGACAATTAGTGTCTTTAGGTGTGAGATGTACTTTGCAAAATACTTTCCCAAAAATCATGAGAATGTACTTGGTACCAACATTCTTGTTATACCGTTAGAAGTAGTCGAAAAAATCATATATCTGGATATTTTCGATAGTGCTAATGCTAGAGTGTCAGATGAGAAAAGCTAAATCGGATTGTACAAAACTGCGCCGTCGTGATGTAGGTATGACAGTAAATGGTTGAGTTTGCAACCTTTTGGCGTGAGTTGTTCTGCCGTATACATGTGGAATACTGTCTCCAGTTTGAGGTGGCCAGTTTAAGAGTAAAAATATTGCATAGGACTAGCACATGTCAGTAAACTTGCATCGTCTGTCATTATAACTGGAAAGTTCATTACAATTCATTTTGATATTTATAATCCAATTTATTGGCTAATGTGAGTAGTATACTTTTACTGGTTTGATTCAAAATTTTTTGACTTTTACAAGATTTGTAGAAAGTGTGTCTACGTAGCCTATGTTCATTGATACTAGTCAAGTCTTCTCATGAAGACTGTATAATAGAATACATCGAAACAACCTAGTCAGTAGATTACTGTTAAAGGTACCCTTCATTCTATTGTAACAAAGAACCTTGGAGAGTCATTCATTATATAGAGTGCCTAAAATTTGGTTACTTTTAGAATCATATACATTTCTTCTTTTGTGCCATTGCGGAAAAGTGATACTGTGCTACGGATTCTTCATATTCAGTCCACGTCGATCCAACATCCTTCAATCCACAATTCCCAAAAATACGTTTATCCCTGACGCCATAAGAAGACTCCTTTGTAAACCTATTACTGAATTTTGAAAAGTTAAAGACATTTTCTGTCGTCACAATGACGGAAATAAGTGTCACGATTATGATATAACGTATTCGGAAGGCCCCTGCACCAGAAAAACCAGTCATCGAAAACAATAACCATACAGCTTTTCATGATTTGCAGTGACGAAAGTGACATCTCCTAAATGAAAGGTGGAAACCCTTTTACCTTCGGCAAGTAAGTATATGACAATCTATACCATATCGCTGAATAAATTAGTAAGTTGTTATATCGCTTTACTGATCAAGAACTATTATATAGATGAAACTAGTTTCATTTGAAATCACGGACGTAGCATTTACTCTAAAAGTTTTCTATGACTATCATCGCACCAAAACATCTATATGCTTCAGACCCCGATGATACAACAATTACTATTCCCAAAAACGGTAACACTAACTTTCACCTTCCTAATATTATGTCATTCGAACCATCAGTTTTCACTGGATGCTACACCTACGACCTAAAATCTATACATACCTTTCCTAAGATCGGATCCTGAACTGTGCGAAACCAAGCATTACTGTCTTATTTGCCTAACCTGCGTTGCATCTCAGGTAATTCGAAAAATTAAATAATCCAGTATTTCGGCAGTTACTTGAAAAACAATTTACTCTTTCCCTTCGAACATGGATTGCAGGAGTCTAGCTCATGTGGGTTGTATGCTAGAAAATATTATCAAGCGACGAGAAACGGGGTTCTAATATCACTTGTTTTTTAAACTTTAAGACAGCTTTTAACAAAATCGAACTAAAATTATTTGTGAACAAAGACTCGTTGTATTCATAGTTTACGTCCTTCCTAGCACAAAACAGTGGGTAGCTATGTTTAATTTTGGCGTATAATTACCCAAACAAGTTAATACCGTTTCTGCTCATGAAAAAATATAAGGCTTCCTATTGTTCTTTACGTATATAAATAATACTGATGATGTCATAATATTTAGTCAACCATATTTATATGCCCTGATGCTTTAAATTAAGTTATTTTTCTTAATAGATAGGACTTTGTTAGTTCATCCTCCTGGAAGTGAATGTGACAATTGTAGTGTCAGTGTTTGCATGTTTTATTTCTATGGGGTAGACACGCATATCAAATTAACCATTTTCCGAGTTTTAGCATTAAACTGTTGTCAGAACATTTGATACTATCTTCTTGTTGTTTTTATATATATATGGATCCCCTTGTTTTAATTTGTAACATTTTTAACCTTCTACTGCAAGTTCGATAGTTGTTACATCAATAAATATTCCCTATACGCTTCATTCTTTCTTTTAATATACTTCGACTGTTGCTCGTGCTTTGTCGACGTTAGTCAATGAAATAACGAAGCACAGAATCACTGAAGTATATTACTTGAATTACAGCCTTTTCTCAACAGAGACAACCATGGATTAGTAACCGTTCACAACTGCGCAATCATTCCAAATACACTCGAGTATCGCTCAGTCACGAATGACATTAATTTTGAGTTGGATGTACCCAGAGATGCTTTACACTTTGGATTTAAGGATAGTATTATCACTTGAATTACATGACCCGATGAATATCACTCTCCTTAGAACCTCCAGGAAGTCGTCGTCTACTATATAAGCGAATATTCTTCTATGAAATGATATCTCATTTTTAGTTTTTCCACAAATGTGGGACTTCACACAAAGATTAGATCTCCGGAACAACTTATCAGCGTAATTTATCGATAGGTGTCAGGAGGAACATTATCTGCAGTTCTTCGATGTATACCAGAGAAGGCTCTGAAACATACTGTCATAAAATATCCGAACTACAAACCTCTGTGATTTAAACGGCTGATGATGTTTTACAGGCTAACACTTTCGACTAAAGAACATTCAAAGTGTGGTCAATCGTATATTAGTCACTGATTTTAAGGTCATTGTGCGTAATTGAAATAACAATAAAAATCATTCTAAGTAAAATTGACACTTTTGTCTCATTGACGATTAATTTTAGTCTAAACAGATTTGCCAGGTGTTCACAATATGGCGGATCATTAAATTAAACAATATCCTGGGATTGTGGAACAAAAACAACCATCCTAAATACCCCGAAACTAGAAGGTTGAATTGCATTTCGTTTCAAGGGTCGCTATGGTGAACGAATTAAATTAGGGTTTTGCAGTGTTTTAAAGTTAAGTTTAGTGTAGGCTGGTGTTAGGGTGAAGTAGTAATGCAGGAGTACATTGCAATGTAGCCATTAAAATACCGATTTCTATATTGGTATTTACGGTTTATAAGTGATATACAAATACTCAATATCTCATAATTTAGCTTGTTTGCAAATTATAATCAGTATTCTTTCTATTCTTTATTAAAATCAGCGTCTTATTTTGAAAAATAACAAGTCATGCTTGCCTGACTGATCACATTTTTTTAGAATCAAAGTGTCTGCCTGCAAATCATCCCTGATTTACCATTTAACTATAAAACCTTGGGTTTTAGGAGATTATAGGCATAATAACAACGTCCTCAATATAAGTGGTAACTAAACGGTAGACATCAGCCTCATTTAATTTAGATATGCTCTGTAACAAATCTTTTTTCCGTTTGTTCGCTCCTTTATTATAACAGTATTATTGCTCACAGGTAGGTACTTATATGTGTTTTTTCTAGGCACCTCTTAATTTCCATTGATGTCTTGAAACCAGTAAGTTTCCAGGTTATCACAATATACGTCCAAAACTCCTCATGGAATACACAAAAGCCATCTGCCACTCTATCAGTGACCTCCATCAGCACTATTTAAAAGTCAAAAAAGTCTTCAAAAGCTTAGAAAAAGGCTTATTTTCTCCATCTTCATATGCTGTGGGGGAAAAGACCGAAGATTTGGCTTATATTGATAGTAATTTTTCTCAAGCCTCAACGTTAGAAAGCCTTAAAATGAGATAAGATCATCATGTGGGTCCAAACATAACACCACCTACCTGTGCTTCACCCTGTTTTTCACGTTCCTCCTCACTACTATTTAGCAGGCTACCACACTTGCTGGTCACTTATTAGATCTTTATATTCCTTAATTGTTTTCATCACGATTATTTCTATTATTACTGCATCTCCTAATTGTTTTCATCACTAATATCATTGCCACCTTTTTATACCTATTGACCGCAACTGCAATTTCATCTCCTTTCCCTTCAGTTGGTAAGTTTGCAACCCCAACTCTCTTAGTACTAAAACTATTTCTCTAGCTTTTCCACCTATAACCATCCTGGCTTCACAACTTGCTGAAATAACTACCGAGTGAAGAAAATAAGAGGAATAAGACAATAAAAAAATTTATATAAAATCTAGGCATAAGAAAATAAACTTGACACCAATAAACGATTATAGAAAATAAGTAGAAAGTAAAAATGTGTTTGTAATATTCGCTTCATACTTCACTAGAGCTCGTGCAGCAGTGTAACTAGATAACTACCTCGTGATACCACCAACGACAGGAAAACCGAACTGGCGACATCAAGATGTGAGCCCTAAGAAACTACCAGCTTTGTGACGGCTGGTCACAGCGATATTGTATATTGCATGTTTCGGATTGGACATTGTTCAGTGGACAGCCTTGAGGTCATTGCTGTCAAGGCGATTTGCTTTTTCAAGTTTATAGAAAAAATAGTTTGTCATTTAGCTGCTTTTTGTAAGCCTAATACTACTTTTTTAAATAGTGCAAACTATTAGTTAAAACACGTATTGCTGACGTGGAAGCCAAAAGTATTGATCGACCCTCTGCAAGTTTCTTTTAACGGATACATCTATATTCAATCGTAGTTGTTATTCGTAATTTAAGAGTAATATTTAGATCCGTTGATTCAGATGTCTTGATAAGCATGCTTAAAGATGAATGTACTTAATAAAAGGCTTCGAACAGTCGGGTACATGTTATTATCATCGAACAAACTTCGCTGTTCTTCTCTAAGGCTTTCTTATGCTTTTTTATTTTCATATACTCGGGAAAACACTCGGATTTCTTTAGGACTGACTACTTACAGGTAGCTGCCTAGAGGTTTGCAGTTATATTTGATTGTTGATGTTGCTTAAAGTATTTAATGATATTCACCAGTTGTATTTACTCAGTTTTCTTTAGTATATCTAAATATATCCTGTGTCATTAAACGTAAACTAATCTGCATCGACATGCTATATCGATTGGCGTGGAATTTAAGTGAGAGCCAAAGCACTAGTCCTATGGTTCTACTTAATAATGCGTAGTCTCTTAATTATCAAATGATATATTTTCAAAATACCAACGAAGTGAATTTATGACCTCATGAATGCCTCTCTTTTAGCAAGTATTTAATCTTTTCAAATTTAGATTGATTTACGTAGTAGGATAAGCATAACGAATGAAATGATCCCACATTTCCTTGTTTCATTTTTAACCCTCTGAAGATAATGAGCTATTATTCTACTATCTCAAATCTCTTCCTTTCCTTGTATTATATTGTTTATGTTTTCAACTGGATGTTCATATTACCGTGGTGCTTGGTTAGCATTATGAAGAAGAGACCAAAGCTTACTCTTATTTTCGATGAGGAGAAACGAAAGTATAATCTTTATTGTCTCACTTTTGAGTTGTCAGAGAATATCTTACTGGGTTTCGGAAAAGAAAGCTCGAACGTAAAGAAAAGGGTCGTAAAGCATCAGAAAAACTATTAAAAGAGGAAATTAAGGCTGTTAAGGAAAAGGTTTGTCATAAAGTAAAAGTTTTTGTTCTGTTAGTACAGAGAGGCTGCCCGTAAAAAGCTTGAAAACATTCAGTTGCCTGGGATGCTGGATTCTGTTGAAAACATCCTTTCCACTGAAAAACACATTGTTGGAGATCAGGACGTTGTTATTCAAGAACTAGATTTATGTAGTTCACATTACTTTATGGGCTCTTGTAAGGTACTCTGAAATTAACCTGTCTTACTTCTAAATTATTCAGGAACAAAATCCTAATCCAATCATTCATAGTGAAGAGTATGTTGTTTTTATTACTAATGACCACTTCTAGGCCATATATGTCACTTAAAAAAGCACTCAAAATGAATCCAGTGAGAAGCAAAAAGCGGTTTCGTCATAGAAAGAAAAGACACTTTTCAAAGCATAAACGTCAAAACTAGTCATTTCATCTTGTATATTTTCTTATGCTAAATAATCTAATGGTTACTTAAAGGTTGTTGAGTTTTCAAGTCGTACACTTCGGATTGTGTTTATCGAAAAAAATAACTCAATAATTTTGTCAAAATACTTATTACTGTGCACTTCATTCTTAGCATTATCGTGCGCGAATGAGTCAGCTTTATGGATTACTCCGTTGCCATATTTCTGTACAAATAGTTGGTTTTTGAATCTTTGGTGTTGATGACTGTGAATGCATTAGGAACTTATTGAGGGGTTACCGTTCAGAAACTATTATTAAACTGTATGCCTCTATTGATTCTCTATCAGTGAACCCCATCTCTAATACGGGACAGTTTTTGAACTCTGTCTGCAAACTTCCGTGCATAAAGAAATCTAGTAACGTTTCAAGTTAAAACCCAAGTAAACTATTCACTTGTTTGTATGTGGCCTTATTGTTTATTTACTTCTCTTGCAACAGTCAAGTCCAGCTTCAAAATTATCATACCTACTTCATTCGTTTGACTGTACAATGTCGTTAACCCCGTATTAGAAGGTAGTGGAGCATTGCTTTGATAGACAAAGTACTTGCTCCCTAACCTGTAGGTTGTAAATTTTTAATCACCCTACCCTTTTCGATTCGTAACCGTATAGTGCCAATAGTTTCGCCCTAATAGTGTGACTTAAACCTAAGTCCATACTTTTAAGTGAGTTACATAAAATTAAATAGAAGAAATAAATTGATGGAATGATTCTCAAGACAAACAATTGATTGTTGACTTAGAAATTCACTACATGCACTTCAGGACATATAGTCAAATTATCACTACCATTTAAAATGAGATTGTAAATTCGTACCTAGCTGCTGAATCACAATAGTCACAAAATCTGCATGAAGATCGAAAGTTTACTTCCACATATTTTAATTTACTAAGAATCGGCAATAAATTTACTTTTGTTGGGCATGTAAAGGGGAAGTTATGTAAAATATAATAGAAGGTTGAGTTCAGTGAAGATTACGACTCACTTTCCTTACCACACTTAATCTTCTCGTCATAGCAGCCTCGATTACGGAATGATTGTAGTGCATTTTGACAGACTTTCTTACTTTCGGTTCAAATTCAGAACTGCAGCTTTACTCAAATTTGTTGGGGATGTAACCACTAGCTTTGTAATTACTTTTGTTAGAACTCAATATTGGTCATTTTATTTTCACTCAGAATGACTACAAAATAAATATAACCCTCAATGATTGACACTGCTTTATTTTTCTCATGCTTCGCAGCTTTTCGAACTTAAGTTTACATAAATAGTACTATAAAGAAGTCCGAATGTTTCATGGAGCAAATCTACACTATTATAGTCTACTATTTACAGTGTAGATGGTGTTTAATTTAGAGGAGAGAGCATTGTATATTCAGTGAAAACTTATATTGTGTTTTTTGTCCTGAATTTCTAGAACATTAAGTCATCTAACATATGATCCAGAATGTCATGATTGTTATTTGATATTTCATCACCTTAGTTAAACAGTACCACGATTGAAGTCATTATGGCCACCAAAAATAAACAAATCTAGCTTTGCTAACAAGTCATTAGTTTCTAATCATACGAAACAGTGACATCACCATTGAGTCACTTTCAGTTATTTTTGGGTATAACGTAATTAGTTTACATAACATAAATTGGTTTCTTTCTGCGAATGATTAAAACGTCCCTATACAAGTGAACTAATTGAGTGAAATGGATACATTTATGGTCGAAACAAATGTGTAATTTACTTACTATAACGAAGGTTATAGCTGGCTTCATTAATATTCTCAGGCGCATCATACTTTACAGCTGAATTTATCAGTTTCTGAAGCTAACTTCAGAACTTTGCGATCCGTATTATATGATCTGCGTCTTATCCTGAACTTGTAGTAAGTTTCAGTTTTTCTGTATTTTGGCTTTTGTAAACAGTATGTCAGTCAAATTCAGTCTTTTCATCCTAAAATGTTCAGTTATATTTCATTCTTCTTTACAAGTTATCCCCACCTACATGACGGGACTAAATGAGTTATGAGTAAGGGACTGGCACCAAGTAAAAGTACAGTGTACATCAGTAATCTGCCATTCAGTCTAACTAATAATGATATACACCAAATATTACAGCCATATGGTAAAGTAGTTAGGTAAGTTTTGGTTTACTGTTGATTAACGTAGTAATTTGTTCGCTATTTTCTTTTGTTTAACAGTGATAAATTTAGTACTATGTATTTCTGTGATTTGGACGCTGGATTATCGGCTGTAATGTTGTATATAAATCGGAGTAAACCTTAAGGCAATCAAGCAATCATGATTACAGGTACTAAAAACCTAAGATGCTTGTCTGTTGACCTAATTCTTGGAGGAGGCCTCCATGAATGTTTGCGGATATCGGTGAATGTTGTTTCGAATTAAACACACACTCGTCCTTATCGCAATTGCGTTTTTTGTTTTAGTCCCACAATTTTCTATTGTTGTTTCTCTTTAAGATTTGGCAGTCTGAATTGATTCATCAACGCGTTGAATGTCAGCATATTTTAAATGTTTGTTCAGTCATCATCCCCTCATTATACTATTGATTTAATCGGACACTTAACGGGCGATTTTATACGTTAGAGTTATTTATAATGGTGCTGTATACTAGAACATTTACAGCATCTTATCCATACAAACCTCTATAGTCTATTACTGTAGTCGATCATATTATGTGCATAAAGTGAAATGTCAGCTGTCTAGGTCCATTCTTCTGTTTCATATGTTGATCATTCTTTGATAAATATTTGAACCTTCTAATCATCTCACTTTTTTCGGATTAATTTAGAGTAACAGTGGTCAAAGATAAAGAGAGTCGTAAAAGCAAAGGTGTAGCATTTGTCTTATTCTTGGATAAAAATGATGCTCATAATTGTGCAAATAAATTAAATAATGTCCAGGTAAGTATATTGATACACTTGTTCAGTTATTATTGTTGAATATGAATATGAACGTTGAATTTACAATTGAATCACAGTCCATCTATTGAACAATTGGATAATATGGTTACCCCCTACACTGTTACTGTGACTGAAACTAGAGTACATAAGTCATATTAATAAATTACATTCTTCTTCCTTTTTGATAAAGTGGCAGTGATTACTAGGTTGGCTAAGTTAAACTTGGCTAGTGCAGTGTATTGGGAGGTTTTTCGTGACTCACTTACTAAGTACATCTTGATATAGTCGGTTAATAGTACTACTTAGTTGCCCAAATTGATAGTGTCAGAGAAGGATTTGACCCTCTAACCTGCTGGTTGAAATTCAAACCCTTTAACAACAAAACCAAGATCCTCAGAGGACTATTTAATTGTGAATATGAAAAGAGTTATTAGAATCAATCCATTAACTTCTGTGGTGTTAGTTGTTAAACTCAGTATTCAGTTTATTCGCTTTACTACTACCTTTCTTAATGAACAATACACAGTCACCAATACAAATAAGTTTAAATCGAAAAATAAAACAAGAGCCATTATTTCGTAAATTATATTTATAGTCTAAATTTAGGGGTTAGTGTGATGCCACTGTACTTATGCTACACCATCAAACGAATTACATTACATTATTAATCACATTGTGCCTTTTCTAGTTTGGTAGTATATCCTCCTAGCAAAACACGTTTAGAGCGATGTGAAGAAATAGGGTTTTAAGTTTACGTCATCAGCTATATTATACGAAATATTATCTATCCTGTGTATATATAACTTATACTTAATTATCTCTTTTATAACCCTATCTCATTCCCATGACATAATCCTGTTTAGTAAAGACTGATAAAATGCAGTCTTTTGATAGAATTGAGCAACAATGCATGTATATTTGGGATACATTTCTCCTCTAAGTGCAAATTTTTGTTTTAGGACCGCTCTTCGTCAACACCTGAGTTCAAGATAGAGTGAAGTAGTTGAGCGAATTGAGCCCTTTCCTTATCTTAGAAGTCTGATTAGCTCTGATGGGTCGATCCTTAACAAAATCTCGGTATGGATTGGATTTTGCCAATGTATGTTACCTATATTGTAGAAGAGATAACTGTCTATCAATTAGAGGACTAGTATACTACTTGGTAGTCTGTTCTATCTTACTGTATGGATGTGAAACATGACCACTGTGAGGAGAAGACACTCGCAAGATATTGGTATTTGATCATCGATATTTTCTAAACATCACTCTTGTTTACTGGGATCACTGGGTAAGTAATAATTAGGTTAAACGCCGAGTATTAGGGAAGTATGTTAAATTGGCCGATGAGATTGTAAATTCCTTATTGATTGAAGTGGTTGAGACATCACCTACTTGGACTCACAACGCTAACTGATATTGAAGTAGGAAAGGAGCAAGTTAGGAGTGACTAAACCAAAGCATGACATTTATCCATAAAGTCAGTGACTGCTGGACTGAGTCGTGTTGGTAGATACAGACTACCAGGTTGGGATCCGTGAAAATCCTGTGACCAATGGTTGGGAACAGGGTGTCATTGCTCAGAATCGGTTACAGTAGAGCTGGTGTATTCACTCTTTGTCGTTCGTTGAATTGTGAGCTTAAAATTATTTCACACCTTTTCGACGAACTAGTTTTGCTCTGTGTACCATATACTGTATGTCTACTTTTTGTTATTATTATTATGAGAGCAACTACTACTTTTTCTAATTTGGTGTCAGTGTTGATGTGCTGCTGAAATGAGGCCACTTGAACTGTTGTACACATGTGCCAGGTCCTATGTTGTTCATACTCACATGTATATATGAGCAACATAGAACCTGTCACATGTGTCCGTAGTTTTAAGTTACCATACCTCAAATGTACAGCAAAATTAATACCGAATCAGTAGAAGTTACTTCAATGATATTTATAACGGAAACAAAAAAGGACTGGACATTTAGAATATTTTTTTAGGGAGAATGAGTTAGCTAGTTATAAGAAAGGTATGAAATGATTTTAAGCTCACGATTTTAGGAAGTACAAAGAATGGATGCACCTACACCTTTGTAAGCGATTCTGAGTCATGTCAGTCAAAGTTTTTGATCACTGGTTACGGCATTCGTACGAACCCCAACCAGGTTGTCTGCATTTAGCAACGCGACTCCAACCAGCAGTCAGTGACTTCATGGGTTAATGCCATGTTTTGGTTTGCCTGCTCCTAACGTACATCCATCCTGCTCCTTTATAATTCATCATCGCATGTCGAGGTAGACGGTGGTTAGGCATACGTAAAACATGTTCCAATCACCTCAGTCGATGAATATATACAGCCTCATTGGCTGATTTAACACACTTCCCTGATACCTGGTGTTTATTTCTTACCTGGTGATCCCAGCTAACGTGAGCGATGTTTCGAAGACATCGGTAATTAAATACCAATAACTTGCTAGTGTCTTCTGCTCACAGTGATCACGTTTCACATGCATACAGTAAAACAGAATGGGCTTCTGCAGAGTATACTCGTCCTTTCGTTGCGAAACTGGTCAATGTCAGTCCATAACAACTTCCTTACTGGAGTTTTTATGATGCTGCAACTTATTGGCTTGAGATCTTATTAAATATTGTCCAGAATAGACACCTGTGGTGATCTTACTGCTATTTAATATTGAACTCCGTTAAAACTTGACAATCTATAAAAAGAAACCCTTCATGGTTTTATTTCTTGATATCTTATTTAATTTATGCTCTTAATTGCGACCACATTCCATCTTCTGTTTCTCCACAATATTATTCTGATTGTGTGGTGCGCATATTTTAGGTGCTTATTTTTACTGTGTCACATGTTTAAAGAAGTAGTAAGCAAACAGTTCTGATCGTGTAGACTTGTTTATTAGGGATCTTAAGTGTGGTATCTAAAGTAAGCACCTATTATTACGATCATTCTTTTGACTACAAAAAATCATCCAGTCTGTTTCACACTTTGTGCAATGGGTCTTGAATGGCTATTTGGAATTAGTATTTATTGTTATTCCACTAATTTATTATGGGAGTTTTTTTATTCAGTAATGTTCAGCAGGAATCCGTACATTGTCTATCCAACATTTTTCCGATAAATTTGTCTTTCAGACGATCCATCTAAACTTGATAATACATCAAGAAGTTGAAATATTTAATTCTTATTCAGTTACAAAATTGGGCTTTTCCACGGCTAGTAACAGCTTCTGAGCTCGCATGTAAACCTGTGTCCAAAGTTGTTTGTTGTGTGACACTAATAATTAGTCCTTTTTTATTGTAGATAATTTCTATTAACGATCTTTCTCTTTATTTATCTTATCATTAGATGTTTGGTCGTACTCTAAGAGCATCAATTGCTCGAGATAATGGTCGGGCGGCTGAATTCATCCGTAGACGAGAATATCCTAATAAATCTCGGTGCTATGAATGTGGCGTAAGTTTTTGAAATCTAATCACTTAACATAAACTTATATTTACAATAATGATTAACCGAGTGTGCCCATCACTTTAAAAGAAATTTTGTAATATAACCTTATGCATAGAGGATCCATGTTGTTTTTATTTCTTCTAAATGTTATTACATATTAGGCGTGCAAAGTGTTATATTCGGAACCTAGTGGTTATTTCGCTTATTATAGTAAAATCTGTCTATTCATCAGAGTTATAGTTTATATGCATATTTATTCATAGAACTATCAGTTTCACTTAAATATACGCAACCGAAATCAAATAAAGTCAAAGCTGACTTGATTTCTCCTAATGTATTTTCTTAGAAATCATTTTAAATAATAAATATTTGAGGTGACACTTTTTAACCAGCAATAAGCAGTCGTTGTCAAGTACAGTCAAGGAGTTGACATTGATCAGTTTATTGTAGTTTATTAAATATTATTCTTAGTAACTAATAAAAGTGAAATGAAGACTATTTAAAAACAGTATAGCTGTGTGTTCACCATTGACTTATAAGTTTTAGTGAAGATTCGTTACTGATGAAGTTCAAGCATTTTAGGAGTTAGACACTTGTCATCAATTGTATGAAATGATCGTCGCTATATATTACTAATTGCTCAAACTTAGACATGTAGGCTACTAAATTTGAACTTTATAGTCTACAGACTTGTAGGTCATGTATTAAACCTTTAGTGACGTCGTAGATGTCCACTAACAGGGTATTTTGTATTATGACGAAATGATTGTTCAGTTCTCCGTGGCTTCAACGGTACCACTGTTTACACCAATCCGTGATGAATGCCACCTTTAAAAATACAGGCTGTATTCTAATTGCTATATTTCTGCCCATTCTAGTCACGATTTATCTTCGAGATATTTGTTACTGTAGTATATTGAATGAATAAACTTGTTTACCATGTGCACACTCTCGTGCTTTGTTTCGAGCCACATTTTGTATTACAGTTATACTACCTAGTTTCTCAGTACTACCAAGCCATTGCTCAATTACCTCCTATAATAACCATATCAATTAATATAAATTGAGAAACCCTATCACTTAACTTACATATTCTTCCTAAAACTATTTACCTATCATCTGTCGATGCGTTTGTAGTATTTCGTAGTCGGCGGTAATCAAATAGTGATGCACCTATCATATTGTCCTTGTTTTAGTTTGTTCTTCTGTTTAGCAATATTTAGATATTAACTGGCCTTTAAACGTACTTGCCATCACTACTTCAAATTTATTTTGATTTTTGCCAAATTTGTAGTCTTTCGGACATCTTAGTTACAAATGTGAAAAAAATTCATTGGGTGAACGTGAACAACCAGTAAAAAAGCGTAAAATTCGGAAAAAGCCCAAGTAAGTATGATATACTTACATCTAGATTGTTGATAACTGTAACCATAATGCTTTGAAATTTTGTTTAATTTCCACCGAAATGATCTAATTTTAATATGTTAATATAGGCTTTATGTCCTAAGCAAAATATTATTTAATTTTTAAGGGAGATCAAAGTTTATGAAGTACTTATTTATTCGAATATTTCCTACATTTATACGTCATCCGTTTGAAATCGATTACAATCTGTTGTAACTGTTCTATTCTAAGTACATTTTCCTACATAATTCATTTGTTAGCGATCAGTTTACTACCTGTTCGTTAACCTGAATGTCAAAACAGAACTGTTTTATGAATCCTTCGCTCTTTTTATTATAACCTAAGCACGAGTTAGCAACAGAAATCGCTTTCAGATTAAGGTGACATTCTAAGCAATTATTGAAAAAGAAGTTCCTGTATCATAACCTGTCTAAGACCAGTTGCATTTATTGAACAGAAGGTTTTAAATAGTATACTACATTCTGCAGGGTAATCTACTATTAATTTTTTAAGGATAATTTGCACATTATTATTGCTATTATTGGTTCAACATAAACTCAATTCCCCAGAATAATCTGTTTTATTAATGCATTGAAGTCATAAGCTGTCAGTGTCAGACGTAGTTCTTGGTTTGTCTGCTGTTTTTCAAATATAAATGTTCACTACTTATGTTCTATTTCAGTAGCGTAGTTCAGACTACTAAAATTTCTACGAGACATTTTGTAAAGTGGTTACTTTTACCGCTCATATTTATACTGATCTTCGATATGTTATTTTAACTTTTTTGTCCTGCTTACAATAGTATTTCATGCATGTCACTCTAAGAAATCATTCTATTCTACTATTAAGTGAACAACAAGTTACAACAGCTAATTTTCAAATTTTTCTGCCCTTCAATTTCATTTCAAACAAATAGTTACCTACAAAGATTATCAACCACCTAAACTAGAGTTTTTTTATTCAGATCTAATAGTAAACCTGGCGAGGAGGGTGATTACGTTCATTAACTTTTCTGTTCTTTATCCACTAAATGTTTGAACCTAACATGATTACTTTGTTGCTACTTTCTAAAACCACTTTTTCATTACAGCTCTTCTCATTCGTCTACATCACAGCTACAAGATAGAAATGGACAGAGGAATCATGACAGTTTCGATGAGGTTTATGAGAACGATGAAGATAGTGAGATAGATGATGAGATGGATAGTTGGAGTGCAGCCGTACAGCATCAAGCAGATCTCTACAATAAACAGTCCACATCTGCGTCAACAACGAAGAGACTGTGCATTCGTCAGAACTCATATTTTTCAGATGAGGAGGATGTAGATGATTCATAGGTGTACAATCCTCTTTTGTACTTTGCTTTTTATAGATTGTTTCTAATCAATAATGGTAGATGTACTGGATTCTTAAAAGGAAATATATTATTACTACTATTATTATCATTTACAGTAAAAAGTTGTAATTGAATGGAATCGCGAATTTATCTTTAATCTTGGTTCATATATACATGTTTGTTATATTTTTTATGTGGTGTAAAGGAAATCATATCTTTTCTGTCATTCATGGCTAACAAAATGATTAAAGAAAAGCAGTGTCTACTCAAATTATCACTCGACAGGACTGTATAACTGAAGAAAACGAAATTATAGGAAGGGGTTAAATGAACTATTTGAAAAGTGTAGTAAACCATTTGAAAATTAGAAGAGCTTATTAACTATTACAGACTGCTATTGCGAGGAGTTTTGTGTTTGGGTCACTCATCATCGATTATTTCTGTCGTATGAATCCCAATCGCCGAGTTCATTTTTATCGTAACAACACTCATTACCTTATTGATTAAAGTAAATATATAATTGTCTCGCAATATTTATGCACTTCATGTGCATGTTCAGCTCATAGACTTACTGATTTGATGTTAAATTATTGTGTAAGAATTTCTAACACCACTGTACGTAACTTGGCTTTGTCAACTGGATAATACCATCGCCGATCAAATAAGTAAAGTGTTAAGTGGTGCGTATAATTTAAAAACTGATTGATTGAGTTTAGTTTGTATTTTTCATTCTTTAATTACTTACTGTTTTGAGTAGTAGTTTGTATTATTAGTGCGTATTAGTATAAATACTGTAATATGTACTCAATCACGTAGATGTACTTAGACTATGTGATTATAGAAACAATGAAACAACTCGGATCTCCCATTATTCTATGGCTATTCTTTTGTATGCATTAAATAACTGTTTGTAGTTCAGAAGTTTCGGGTACGTTAATCAGTGATTGAAATGAAAATACTAACGCACATATAATTATTAACTATTCAGTGGATAAGAGTAAATGTAGGCTAAATTGACATTTATCAACTCAGTCAGTCAGCTTCTAGTCACTGTCTCGACTCCGAGTTTATTCCATTCATTTGCTTTCAGGTAATCATGTGTTATCGTTTTCACTAGAACAATAATATCACATATCAAAATCGGATATTTTATCAACCATTTACCTCCGTTCGATGGCTTAGGTTCTCACTGTTCTCACTAGTCTCTGTGAATGTTATATTTAAAATTTTCAATAATTTTCCTGTTCATTTAATAGTCAAATACTACCTATTAGAATGTAATTGTCAATCGCGATTTCAGTTCAAACATCTGAAGTTATCCTTTAATGTCTTTTATGTAGATATCAGTGTTGTACAGCTTGACACTCCAAATAAAAAAGCTCACTATATGTTAGGAATTAAAATGAAATCTTTGGTAAAAGGTGCACTAATATGTAGCACTCATCTATTAAATGAACTGAAAAATGATCTAATGAACATTGAGAGAGTTAAGAAAAGCCTCAATCTATTTGACTTTTGCATGTAATTTGAAATTAAAAATATATGTATGAAAACAATAAAGATCAGCAACTAGAAACGAATAAAGATTTTATCGTGATTTGTTTCATTTGTTGGTCAGTTAGGTTAAACAAATATGCTTAGTTAAAACTCAAAGCTACAAACTAAATAGTAAGAATTAGTCTTTACATTTCTTCGTCTTTCTCCAGGCTTAAAAAATTCTCTCCTATTTCTCCTCCCAATATATTATTTTAGTGTTTTGTCTTATACGGTTCATTTATTGACAATTTTTGATTACCCAGATAATTTTTGGGCGTGTCGTTTGGTACCCTGCTGAATTTTATGACTTTATAATTTATCTCTGAATACACTTAGAATAGATAATCTTTGTAGTTACAATGTAATAATATTTCAGTTAAGAAGTTAATTTTATAGTGTTGTAATACATTTTAGTGAATTAGTAAACAAGTATTTATTATGTCGGTGATTGTTGTCATTGAGTTAAATCATGCTTGAAACAACAATAATATTGACAGTAGTCAATCAGGATAGGAGATGCTTTTCCCACTGTGTATTGATTTTTCCGTTTATGATATGTAAACTATACTAGTCATGTATGCTTCTGAGACGCACTTTCTAGTTGGTTAACTTGACGAAGAGAAGAAGGTAAGTTAGTTTCTCGAATTTTCTCAAAACAAGATAATTCACACCAGAATTTTCATAAAGTGTTTAGTAAACTGATGTATAATAACAAATACTTGATGCTACTGGTATTGTTGATATTTTCATTCTATTGTTTATTCTGGTTTTAAGAAGTTGGTATAAAAATTCATTTTGATGTAACCAAAGTAAAGAAGAAAGAAAAGTTTTAGACCAATAATGGGATATTTTATTTGGTACAATAATTTCCAAAAAAATACCAACCTCCACAAACCATTTCAATCCAAATAAGTTACGTGAAATTATCATGCAGACTATATGGTAGCGTTTTTATTTATCATTTTCCTATTTTATTTCCCTTTATGTAGTAGTGCGATAGCATCAAACTACATAAGATAGTGCTAATTTGATATCAGAAATTGGTCTGATTTAAACGAATATTGATCACCAGGATGCACTGGACAGCTGTTTTGTCCCAGTATGGGACTCTTCAGCAGCGCACACTTATGACCCTCTGACTCCGCGGTGAATGCCATACCACTAGACCACAGAATCGGCTCTCAACGGTTAATGTAAAATAATATCAAGACATTACACTAATCGATCATTGAACACTTACCAATAACTTCTGCTAATGTGATGTTAATCTTGGTGTGCTTTAGAGATATGACAACTTGGACTGATGCACACATGTTCCGGGTTTTACATTGATCATACATACATACTTACCAATACCGAACTTATGCTAACGCTTTCATTTTTCTAGTTGTTGATTGATTGATTGCAATTTTCGCCGCCTCATTTCATGTCCTAATATTTTCCACAGAATATATGTAATTCATGAACATTACTATATTGGATAGAATAACTGACATCTGGATAAGTATGTATTTTAGTGAAACAGTATAATGCATCATCTTTTAGACTCATCCATGTGCGCTTTTTTCATGTGTGGAAACTACAAATCCGTCACGAGGTTTTTAAAAGTATGGCGTTCAGGTCACTTAATTCATATAAGTAAGGATGAATGGTTTATGAATGTTGTTTAATTGAAATATAGTCTACATCCCAAGTTGACTATGGCTAGACAACTATTGAAAACTAGAAATCGCTTGACAGTGTTTTCATTCATGCATAAGATATGCCAATACTCACTAGACAGGGACTATTCATGACAATGAGTAGTGTTTATGTAATATTATGAATTGCTTGAAGCTAAAGGCATGGACCACTGTTTATTAATTCAGTAGTCTGAGGGTAATATAGTTGATTCAAATCCTGAGAGTCTGCAGTTCGATCCATGGCCGAGTAGTACATGTATCTAAACACTTAATGTTGGTTTGATGTTTGATCATTTTTGTTAGCATTTGTATTCAAGCTGTTTGCCTCGAAGTAACTGCTTTAGACTACATAGATTATGATTCGCAGTAGGAATCAAGACACGCATTTCGTATTGTTTGTTACTGGTTCGTTACTTGTTACAAAGTTGCTATATCGTGATGATTTTCTGAAGATGCATAGTTGCCAATAAAATTCAATCCTTTATATCAACAACGTGATAATACAAACTGAACCATGGTATTCAGTATACTTTTTACTGTACAAAGCATTATTTGAATATAATTTCTAACTAGAGGCAAAACAGGAGACTTTATTCATCATCAATTTCCTTATGAAATAATCTAGAAAATTTATAATCTACTAGTCTAACTGCACAATAATTAATAATATTTTAGTAGTGGAGTGGGGACGGGAGGGTTAATACCGCTTAAACCTTCATTTTAGTGAAGTAAACTTCAAAGTTATCATTACACCAACTCTTGATCTGACATTAGTCTACCAAATGTAATAGTATTAATTCTAACATTTTCACTCCATAAATGATTACAAAATATATCAAAATAAATAATAATGGTGAGGTTTTCTTCCGTTAGGTAGTTAATTATATTGTGACTGAAACTAACTCTTGTTGGTAGGTAATGCTTATTATATTAACTATTTATTACATTTACCTAAGCAAGCATTGTATATTGACCACTATTAGATTCGAAGTTAATAAATGTTATAATATCACTTCCTATTTCACCTGGTTAAGAATACTCTACTCCTTAAAGGAGGTGTATATAATCCATATCAAATTTTGATCTATACATATAGTAATAACATGTTGAAATATATTTTTATGTACAGGATTTCTGAATCTGTTCTATTTACGCTCTTTTCATTATTCACACCCAAAATTTACTCAGTACATCGTCTTATTGTAAGTTGACTGACTCATTTTATCTTCGTTTTGTTTATTCTCATTCATTCCTGTTATTTTCTATTAAACTGCTTTCATATTTTAGAATGAATAATTAAAATAGATTTAATCACTCTGAAAGTAATTAATTCGTTTATTTGTATATGAGAAGTGATAAATGATTGAATTGAGAAGAAATTAGTTTAACCTTTCTAAAAACTTTATATTATGAATCACGATTTAATGATACTAACTCAATTTTGGAGTTGTTAAATAAACAATACAATGTAGTCGAATGACAATTCATAAGATGGGATTATTGATTTAGTGTCCTGAATGGATCGAAATCGACAAAAGGGATAACTAAAAAAGAATGATAGGCTCTTATCTCATAAAACAGTACACGTTTCAGATAATAAATACGAAAATAACATGATTAAATATTATTAATAATTGGACACTATGGCTAATATAGTTCAATCATATCTTAATGAAACTAAGGCTAGATTATCAGGCTTAATCTTAAACCTGTTATATCACTGCTTTTTGTGCAGTGATGAGTTATTTAACTCTACACTTAATTTTAGTCACATTTCACTAGTCTTATTTACTAAGTAACCTTTTAGCTGGTGAAACTTGTCACTTGGATTGTAGCTTCGAAATTCCATAGTAACGAGCTTTAAAAAATCTATACTTAAAGTTATTATTATTATGCAGCTATTTCCCAGTGCATCTGTAAACATTATATATACATATATTCTAATGCCAGTGATTCAACGTTCCATTATTATTCTCATACTTTTTTGTAGTGACTGTAACCAATTCACTTACGAGATTCATTGAAATATACAAAAAAACTAAGTGTATGCTGTTTCTATCCCACTAGTTGCCCTAATAAGTATTATTTTATTTAATTCATTTAAGTTATAATTAGTTTAGTGTATTAAATTCTCTAATAAATATGAGCTTACAATTGAAGAATTCCAGTGTATTACATGTTTTAATGTATCGTTACTGATGTTTCTTATATAGTTATGCAGCTTCAACAACAATTTAGTATATATTCATATCGATTGTGAGCATATTTTCTTTATCTTTTAAGCGTTTTTGACTTCTTACCTTAGAATATAATCATACTTATGTTTATCGGCACTTTTAAAAAACTGGTGATCCATATGCTTTAAACGACTTCCTTTTGTTGAAAACAAAGTTCATATAGTTCATCTTTAATATTTTGATTAAGAATATTAATAGCATCTGACTAAATTTGTGATTAATTCATATCCTGAAAAGTAGCAGACAATGAAAATAGAAACCAGTTTAACAATCGCTTTATTTTAATTACAAAATATCTAACAGTGAATACTATGAGATTTTATTTGAAGGAAGACTGTACAGTCACTTTACATGTTGATTATGTCATTTTATCTTCGAAGTGAATCATTCTTGATAGTTAATTATAAAACAATTTCTTTAAACAAGTCACTTTTAATTTGCATAACTGACAGAAAAACTCATTAAAAATATGATTTCAATTGTCTTTATTCTAGATTTTAGTCATAATATGCTACAATTCATAATTGTACTGTATTGACACAAAAAGAAGCCATTTAGTCCTACTTCCTCTTTACTGCATACACTTAGATTGATTGCAGACTTTGTAAACAGTTTTATTGATCATCTCATGAAACAATATGATCTTGACGTTTTCTGTGTCATCTCTATATACATTTTAATACTAATTAATTAGAATGGATAGTAAAGAGGAGGAAAGTGAGTTTCAATTGACAAAAATACAACATTATTGTAATGAGTTTAATGATACATAATTTTAATACTTATTATGATCATACTAATGCCAAAGATTCAATACTAAAGTTCATTCTGCACTTACCTATAATCATTCATACTTTATTTCTTTAGTTTTTAATCCAGTTTGAAAATCTTGTAGTGTGTATTTTGAATGTTGCCGAAATTATTAATGAAGATGGTAGGAGTTGTATTAACTGGAAGTAATTGATCAAATCAGATCTATCTGAAACCAGATATATTTTTATTTATTGTATTTATTTTTCTTTATACATTGTAGTTGAAGTTTAATGAGCATTGATTATTGTCTAGATCTCCATTTTGGTGATATGCTTTCCTCTCAGATAATCTTTATCACGGACTTATTTTATTCGTAGAAGAATTAAAAAGGTTAAAGAAATAGGATACTGTAGAAAAACATTTATTGAACTAGCCACTATTGTTTTTGTTATTGGACAGAACATCTCTGAAAATGATCATACGTTGATTAACAAGAAGAAACTTACAAGAACATATTAACTTGCTGAAGTAACGATCCTTGTGTTTGTACTTGTTAAAGCTGTAATTGTTATGTCGTAAGAAATTGGGGGATTGGATGGCCGAGTGCCGATCGCTAGTGCCTAGTTGGTTATTGTGCGTCTGCCCTGTGCCCACTTAGTCCTAAGCCAAAATCAGAAGAATGCGAGCCAATAGGTCAGCCAGACAGAATCGAATCATATTATATTTCACGCATTCTTTTATATATACATAAAATCAGACCACACAGCAAACCAATTAGAAAATTAACATAAATACAGAACGAGGGGAATAGTGGTAGTGAATGAGGAACAACTTGTACACAACTAATTGACTGTAGTCCATAACAAGAGACAATATAATAACAGTAATTATGCTAAACGGGAGGATAGGGCAAGCGGAGCGTAACAATAATAGAAACAAAATGCTAACATTACAGACAGTTTGAATAAATGAAATAGTGTTCGCAAACACAGTTCTGAAAGTTTGTTACACTTCTTTGTGGTCCAACCTAACACTAATTACATATGTGTGCAGTATTTACAGGTTTGGTAACAAGAAAAATAATTATGACAATATTGTAGTGGGCTACTAAGAGTGAAATGAATTGAATAAACAAATCAAGGAATGGATTATGGATAAAAACCTTAACCACTTAGCAATGCGAATTCTGAAAAATATTATAAGGTTTGCGAAACACAAATATGGGTGATTCAGTGACGCCAAATATGAGGTAGTATAACAGAAATTTATTAGTTAACTAATTTTTCCCAATATGCAGATCAGTTCGATAGGTGTTGTGTTCGAGTCTTGTTGTGCTTACTAACATTTAGATCCATGCGTATGAAGTGAATGAATCCTAAACAGGAAGAAAATTGTCCTAGATCCCTCTACTAGTCATAAACCATCTCACCTAATCCTTCCATAATTAAAAAATCTATTTATAATTTGTCTACTACTGCTTATTACATAAGTAGACTTTCATTCAGTTGTTCGTAATTTGATAGATTTTTGCACAATTTGTATGATTGACTGTACATACACATTGTTAACAAGTAGAAACTTCTCATATGTTGTCGTCTTGTTATTATTTTTATTATTGACAAACGCAACCTCTCTATATCCGGTTCTTGTCAATTTCCTGAAATCATTTTTTATGCGATGTAACTCTTCTAGTTCTCTCTCATTCTCCCTTCCTCTCTGAGTGGTGGGGGAATGATTATTTTTTAATGATTACTTTTTTGACCAACAAACATGAAATTAAGATTTTAACTACATTATTCTTTATAATATGTATAGATAATAATTGAGTCTATTTTTGTTAAGTAGATTACTTAATTGTATGGTTTTATGTTTAGATTACACTTGTTTCCTCATTTATGTAATGATCACAATTGAATTTACCACCTGAAGTCATTAGTGTTATAAGTAGACAATTATTTTCTTATAAGTTATTGAGTATTTCTTGTTCAAAAATAGTTTATACTACATCTGTATTCTGTAATAGTGATGTATCCTTCGCTTATGTCTATACGTCCATATAAAGAACTAGTAATTACATTTCACTAACCTGTAAACCGATCTCCGCTAACGAAAATAGATGCCTGCGACTAGTGGCTTAACAATACGCTAACAGAATTCACTCTCCCAAATACCAAATCAAGAAGACCGAAACCTGGCAATCAACAAATTTTACTTTAGTTTGTTCTGACTCTGTATATATAGTTACAGTAACAACATTCTCAGCAGACAGAAAAACTAGCGGATTAGAAGTGACAGCAATCAATCAGGAACAGCAAGGTCAGTCTGGTTTTCAGCAGCTTTTTAATTAGTAGAGAATAACAAATGATATGGACTTTTGCAGAAATAATCGCTAGTTCTCTTTCTTCTTAGCATAAACCCGAAATGCTTAGTGAGAAATGTATAAGTAACATTTTTTTAATGTAAAACACTAGTAATAAAATAATATACTCTAAATGCTACAAAGGATGGCAATTTGATAACCGTTTAATTCGTTTGCCTTTATTAATTGCAGTCAAAAAAAATCCATTAAACTGATGACATAAGAATTTAGGAAAACTTCAGAAATGTATGCAAATTATTAAGTTCGTTTGTAGGAAAAATACCCATAACATTTCATACGTGATAACAGGTACGTAACAAGGAAGCGTGACAATCAATTTAAAGTTCCAGTGGTTCATGAATGATTCGCAAACCGAGAGTACAATAATTAAAATCCTAAAATGAATTTTCATATTAATTCTATGCAAAACATTTAGTACTTAATTGTGTTATATAAAACAATTCATATTTGTTGACCAGCTCTTCTAGTCTGTGAACTGCGTTTAATTTAGTGGTGGGAGCATCACATCATTGATACGAATTTCTGAATCGGTATCATAGCCAAAACGGAATTACGCTACTTTTCTGCTAGAGGTATTTTATGTAATAGATGTTAAGCATGAAATGTAAGTTATTCGAAGAATAATAAAAGTTTGTCGGAAATATTGACAAACATATTCAAGTGGAGATTTCACTGAGGATCACGATTTAAGGCAAACATATCAAATTTGAATTGAATTTTATATTTTCCACTTAAAATCGATACATATGAAATAGGACCGAAAATGTAAAACTGGAAGCTATTATTAGCAATACTGCTACTATTATGACTTTTATGCCAAAAGAATACCCTAACAAATTCCGTTGTTATTCATATCTTGTTGTTAACTTATTTTTCGAATGATTTGTCCACTGGTCCAGTAATGCATTTTCATGAATTGCCTTTTGAAAAAGTCTCTACGCTTGGAAAACACACTTCACTAACTACTTCCTTCTCTCTTTTAAAAGGACAACAATGTAACTGGGTAACACAGTTGTTATGTTTGTAAGTTCATGTATATAGTTATGTATATACTAGAACAAGAAAATATTTGACTTACTATTAGTTTGTAACGTTTGAAAATAAAAGATGTACAACGTTAAGCTCGTTTTAATGCTTCAGTGATTACAAAAAATAACTAATATTATTGGACAAACTCTACCGTTAAATGTCTGGACAATTAAACATTTATTTAATAATGGGGAATAAGTCGGATGCATTTTCGGATCTGTTACTCATTACGTTTTTATTAAGATAATTTAAATTTATTGCGTCATATGTAAATATTTATCTTTTAATAGTCTAGGGTTCGATTAGACAGTTGTCAACTTCTTATTAAATTGTATTACAAACAATCTCCACTATAAGCACAAACGTTTATCCAAATTATGCCTAAAGGATTCACGTATTAAGATGAAATGTATGTATATGTCGATCTTTTTTTTCTGAAACAAGACAATTATGTTAGGTGAAACAGACTATACAAGACGCAATATGGAGATCTAAGTATTTGTCACTAAAGAAAATGATCCCTAAAAAGAAACAGGTCCTTTCATTCCTTATAAAATTACTCTTATAAGTATACTGTTTTCATAAGTAATGACTTACATATTTGATGGCATTTTCTAACACATAACAAGTAAATTATAAACAAGTAAACATCACAGTTACACTTTGTATTAATTACAACAATTCTGTATTAAATATATGAATTTTCTTAGATATTTTTACTCATTCTACGAGATTAATTTGAATGAATTCTAAATGAAAACCTAAACCATTTCTCCCGTCATCAACAGGAAGATACATGTTCATCCTAATACCTATGCGCCTGATTGCACAAGTGTGACTGTTTGGACTCAGTAGTCTAGTGGTTAACGCGGTGGCGTTCGACACAAAACGATCTTAGTTCGAATCCTCGTGTAAACATCAACATTGGGATACAGGCACATCCAGAAGACAAGTCCCAAATAAAGCGAAACTCGCGTCCTAGATTCCACTTGTCAGTCACAATCCAACTCAAATAATACTTGTGAATAATCACTATATCAAAGCAGTCCTCTCAGGATGCACATATAACAACAGAGCCTGACCAACTTCAGACCATAACAAATCAACGGGATGATACAAGTTCATCCTAATACATTTCTCCCGTCATTAGTTTAGGATAGTTGCATTAAATTTTTTCAAATATTTTATAATTAGTTTGAAAATACTAAAGTTCATTAATGATTTACTAAAGTACATGTTCAGAAACCATTGTAATTTCTTACTAAGCAATTTAAAAAGCTCAACAAATGATGAAAACTTTCTGTCCAATCGGTGTCTTTAAAAAACTGTCAATGAAATTCCCGAAAATCATGGATATTGTATTTTAATAAAATTATAACAAATTTTTGTCATCAAGTTTAGGGGACATTGTGAAAACTCCCTGAAATCCTACAGAATCTTATAAATTCTTTTGTTACCTGTGAGTAAACGAACAACATCAGTTAAGATTCCTTTTATTAGTATCTATCTCATGTTTTCTGATCGAAATTCAGGCGCATTTTCGGCGGACCGCAAATAGAGCAGAAAGTCAATGTCAATGGTTAAGGTACAAGAATTATCAGTTCCCTACTTTTGGGTGAATGATGATGAATCAATAAAACAGTCTTTATTAAGAGAGCTTTAAAGAAAGACAACATATATATATTGTTAGATTTGATTATCGGTTATGCTAGTACTGAATAACAGTCGACCCTGTACGCCGAAGATAATATGTCTTCATTTAATAGGGTAGATGAATTGTTGCGTTAGGAAAAATCAGCTAAAAAATGACTCTAGCATTCTGTGTAGAAAAACGATGCTCTATACAAACATAAACCGTTTTGTACAAAATTACTTTTAGTCAGAAATGAAAAATCTATGACTTTTATAAACATTAGATAATCTCTATGATGAGTTTGGCAAATGAACAACATGATAGGTGATAAATATGATCATTATTAGGAAGTGACTCTGACTCTTATTTCGAACTTCTGTCAATTTAGGATAATACTTAACCACCAACAGTGATATCTGTTCCATTTCTGAACTGGTTGAAAATGAATTTT
This sequence comes from Schistosoma japonicum, assembly GCA_025215515.1. NCBI lineage: Eukaryota > Metazoa > Platyhelminthes > Trematoda > Strigeidida > Schistosomatidae > Schistosoma > Schistosoma japonicum. The sequence goes on along the minus strand of CM046062.1, from coordinate 32,106,857 downwards.
ATTTCCATTGACCTGTTCCGGTTATTTGAATATGTTTAAAAATGTTTAGCTAAAAATAAGCCTACATCAAGTCAAACCATAGACTGTAATAGCTACGCAGTTGATTATTGTAAGAAACTTGTCGGCAAATCTGTTAACATTAGTTATAAAATCGATATCAGGATATTAAAAACAATCCATCGATTTTCCAGATTGACCATTAAAGTTTTATTTTCGAGAGCTTTCAGTATGATATACCTTCTATACTTTAATCAGATAAATATTATCCTAATGTTGTTTTCTGTTCATTGGTAGGTTTTCCCAATTAAGATAGATGAAAGTGTAACTTAGTAATGTTATAGATTAGACTAATTAGTAAATGATTAGTTACTTAGTGAACATACTAATATTATTTCATTTTAGAACACATTTCTTATTCGAATTATAGAAGTATCTGTAGTTCAATGTAATATTTAACAAATTTTTAGTTTCCTTAACTATTCCATCAAACTAAGTGGTAATAAACATATAATTTTCATATTTACACATAAATCTTTAAGGGGGTTGTTGTGGAGATAGTTAATTCGTGATATCAGCATTAACAAATTAACTATCTCCACAACAACCCCCTTAATTGTAACTAATTATTAGCTCACTAGTGATTAGCTCCTTGAGGTAATTCCTAGTGTGAAGACGTGACCGGTAGAGTTCAATTGTGTCGGGTGTGAGGCAGTAACTCACCGATGACAATGGATGAGTTCGCGCAAACGTAACACGAATTGACTGAATTAGAAATATCAACCATTAGGAGCCGGCTCAGTGGTCCAATGGTTAAGTGCTTGTCGCAGAGCCAGAGGGTCCTAGGCTCTGTCCCCGATGGGGTCGTGGATGCACACTGATGAGGAGCCCCATGCTAGGACGAAACAGCTGTCGAGTGCTTCCAGGTGATCAATGGTTGTTTGGTTCAGATCAATTCGTGATATCAGCATTAACATAAATCTTTATTTGTTTAATGGTGATAATGAGACACATTCAGTACTAACCAATAATAACTAGAAATTTTGTTGTATTCTAGTCGACATCATTGAAAATTTAATACAAACTTTTACGTCGTAGAATATATCAAAGAAAAAAAATTTTAAGAAGCCATATACATTCACTAGGAAACAACGTATAATTTAATAGTGTTGTGAATTGTCTAATTATGCTGCATTTTATCTTATTCCTTACGAAAAGTAATGATATAAATGTCTTTACGAAAAATTCCCATAACTATTTCGACAGTAATCCAGTTGAAGTGTTAATAATATAAATTGATAGCAGATAAATAATGACTGGTGATCGAAGACTATATCATATATCTCTCAATACATTATTTATTTTGTTAATTGTCAAATAAATGCATGATACTACAAGTAAGAGTTAAGCTTGACAGTTAGATCCTAATCTTATTGGTCGGTAAGTGATCAATAAAATATCTTTTGTTTAGACATCAGGAATCAACTGGTAGACAGGTGATGTTCTCTGATAAATCATAATGCTTTGTTCCTATAAATGACAAGTTAATAAAGAGTTAAAAGTGGTAAACCTACTGTTTTACGCTATTTAGGCTCTCATGTGAACTCATTGAAACCCGTAAAATATTAGACTTCACTCTAGCATGTTGTTATTTCATTAATTACCCTCGACAAAAATGATTAGTGCAGTTAGGTCCGACAGTATTTTGGGAAAACGTATGAATAACAAATATAGATGAGGTAGTTCTAATTTTAAAAAAAAAAAACACTAGAAATGTAGACTCGGTAACATTTAAGAAAACACAGTTAATAATAAAATTTATCAAAATGCATTTAAACCGACTAACAACGATGACGCTTGCTACACAGATGCTCAACTATTAATGAATATTCTAATCCGTGGAAATTCTATTTGTATATATATAGTTTTGTGAGAAACAGAACCATGTGTGATTATCAGTTGCGTTGTTTCATATACTGATTCTTTTAGGAAATTCGAGTCTTAATAGCTGTTATCTATTGTTCACATAACATCATTATGTATCATCTATCAACAGACATATTATTCTTAATTTTTATAACACATTCAAAACTCTAAACCATAACGAATAATCTGGATATCTACATCTTTGAATGTTCCATGCATTCATATTGTTCAGCTGTCACAATGGATTAATAGATACAGGATAATTAACTTCATACTACTGTGTAGGCAGAAATGTTTTCTATGTAGCCTTAAACATGTTTGAAAGAAAAGCTATATACATTACTAAGTATTAAATAAAATGATCCAATTTAAACTAAGAAATCGCATAGCACAGGAAATTTAAACAAACGCTTTTGACATTCTTTTTGAAGTTTACCCGCCAAACATCTTAATTTACAATGATAACATGTTTAAAAAAAATTGGTCTACCTACTTATGTATGTGATTATTTATATTATTAGTATGGCAATGAAAAATATAATTAATGTACAATGGGAACATAGAGTTAAAAACTTTTTCTGGAATTCAGTAGTATTTTGCCTATATAAATGACTGCATATCTGTGCAAATGCTTTAATGTCTTATTTCATCTACTTTAACAGAGTCAACATTTCAAAAAACAACTTAAAATATTAATTTCTGATTGGCTTTCTTAAAATGATTTATTTAGATGTGTATTTCTTGCTTCTACTATTATCATACATTGATGTAATAATTATGTGAAAGTTTCATTTCATATCAATATATAGTTTCCTTTTCTTTCTCTCTCTGATGTTTAAATTATGTCACCATTGTTACCATGACAACAACGACGACGATGTCAACAACATAAGTACAAGAAAGGAAATTACAGGAACAGACCCAATACAATAAGATATGTTTGTTAATCAAAAAATTAGTCAAAGTAAACCGGTTTAATTGATAAAAAAAGTGTAAAATAATGCAAATGAGAGACTGTCAGTTACATAAGTTTAGTGTGTCTCTTTACTACAGGAATTGAAGCACTGTACGTATATTGGAGTTTGTGGTTGTAATGTTCTAACTTTCATTACAGGTAATTCCATTTGTCCTAGTATCATAGTTCACATATTATGTAGTGTATGTAAACCTATGTATCCTACTAAATACATATATATGATGCTACTATTATACAGAAGTAATATGACTGCAACACAGTTTTATACTTCATTATGTTATCTGTTTAATTGATGATATAGTTAAGAACATACATTGAATAGTTACTAAAAAGAATACTATCATTAAGATAAAAAAGAAGCAGTTAATTTGCTTAAATTATTCATTTTTGTCAGTCACTAGCATTTATATATGGACTTGTTGATAGGAAACGAATAAAAATATTATTAGTGTTTGTAGAGCAATTTATACTAGTTAATGATTTTAGTTGTCAGTAATGTGCACTAATAGTTATTACTTAATGTTCGTGTCATGGACAAGTTGATGACTAAAACCGATATTCATCTAATGATATCGTGTTAGATGCTATTCGTATAATGTCCTATATGCAGCATACAAAGGACCACCACGTCACGTGGAAGTTACATCCGTAAACATTTGACGACCTGAGTTTCAGGATATCTAGGAAACAGGAGACAAAGAAAGAGAAGATAGTCTAGAAACAATTTGGATCGATGAAAGCAAAAGAGATGCAAATAAACAACCAAAGACCAAGTATAAATTATTTATAACATTCTGTATTATAAAGATCGAAGGATTTTCCCATATATGTCATTTTGATCGTATATCATACAACAGTTGATGAATACTCTCAAACAATAATTATTTATTGGCAGTGATAGAATATTTGAACAATTCATTTTGGTTTCTTCATTGGCAGGATCACCTCGTGAAGCTATGGTGTGAAGATATTATCAGTAAAGTTCATTAGTATCGTGTTTAAGTTAGTTACCACCCGATGGCAGTGAATGAGGTCGCACAGTAATTCACAAAGTGATTAAAGTTAGAAATGTCAACCCTTTGATCCCATAAAGCAGTTCGACAGTTAGGCATTCGTTATAAACTTAGAGGCAATATCTACAATCCGTTCGTGTGATAGCTCGGATGAATGCTGCTGAGGAATCTCATACAAAGACGAAACAGCTTTTTACTATTCTTTCTTGTTCAGTAGTCGTTTAATTTAGACCACTTCATGATTATTTAACTCCAATAAAGAAAGTGGTAAAAGTTATTATAAACAACAGATAAATCAAATAGCCAACAATTATATTTTATGCAATAAATCATACTATAATTTGTCTTGTGTAAATTAATGCAACAAATGTTATGTAACTGTATATTCATTATAAAACTTCTAGAAGTGTAACTTATCTGGTAAAACAAAAAAGAAAGTGAAGATAATATTTACTTCATGTGTTTTTCATTTCATAATCTTCATTTGAATTCTATGGAAATTTTCAAATGTTGTTCATTTTTATTATTTTAAAAAATTTACCTAATTCTACAAACATTCTAATAAAGTGTTTTAAATTTTCAATAAACAACTGTATTACAAATATAAAATTGTTTTTATGGTAGATGATATTTCAAATAGTTTTTATTTTATTTATATTTCAAGCACATAATCAATTTATTATGATTCAACAAATCTTACGAATAAAATGTAAATTAGATTTACTTATTTTTTTCTAAAAAGAAAAATATCCTACTAATACTGTTATGTTTAAATATTGTTAAATAAAATAGATTATGACCGCTGTAATTTGATACTTTACATTTAACTTCTAGGAAAAAAACGAACTCATAACTACCGTTTTTTTGTTTATTTCAGAACATGTAAATGATTTAAGGTAATCAATATGGTTAACTGTTTAATATAAATATTTAATTGTAAGGATACAATGGTATTATTTTCTTCTATTTACCTTTTTTCATTAATGAAACCAAGATAAATTAGTACTAGTTTATTAGTCTGATAATGATGCTTAGAAGTTCTATTATCATTAGTGTTCAAATGATCAGTGTAACTTGTATCTTCATATTGTTCATGTTTTAAATAATTTTTAACCGTATATCTATTAATTTGTTTGCAACTATGCTATTATTTTAGAAGAAAAACTTATATCCCTATCTATAATATTGCTGTGTTCTGATGTTACATCATTTGTAGTTTGAATAACGTGTTGTTTACAGACACAATGACAAATTCAAGATGTAATGGAAGCCTACCTAATATGACTAGTAAGCTTTTTGGAATCTATTCAGTTTATCATGCACATATTGTCAGTTTGATTTACACAAGAAAATGTTTTGTGTTATGGTCAATAAATTAGTTAGTGTATTATTATTATTATTATTATTATTATTATTATTATTAATAGTAGTAATAGTCGTACTAGTTCGGTATGAAGCTTACTGAGTTCGAATCCCAATGTGAGTCCTAAATAGGACGAGACGGGCATTCAGGATTCCACTTGCCAGTCACAATTCAACTTAAAACATTACTTGTAAACTACCGCTATATCGTGACAATCCGCTTAGAATGTACATATAGCAACGGGGGCTGACCAGTTTTAATCCATAACAAATCAACGGGAATATACAAGCTCATCCTAATTGTTAAACTAAGTATGAAATTCATGTACAATTTATTAAATAAAACAAACATACTTTATTTCCACTCTTTATAAATCACATAATTTGTCAAGTGGTAATTCCACTCCCATATGATACTATCTTCCATTGAGTTATATGTACGCATATTAGTATGTATGCATGCACATAAATGAATACTATCTAATCAGCAGTAATACTAACCATCATCTTTAAAGAATAAGAAATCAATAAATACAGCATCCTTATTTACTCCTAATGCATTAATAATTTGCTTGGTTAATTAGAAAAAAGCGTAATTAGCAGAAAATTAAGTAGTTTAGATAAACTTTAGTAATATATTCATAGAATACTATCATTGTGTTGAATATCAATCCTGCTGTGAAGAATTTTATTAGCGCATACTCATGTGAGTTTACTAAACAAGCTGAAGAGTTTACATTTTCTTTATTTTACTTAACATGAAATTAAGGATATGGAAATGAGTAAGATGAAATTGGAAACATAAAGTTTAATATACTTTATTATGTAACAGAACTAACTATTAATCGGTGTACAACCCTGATTGCAGGCTATTAGTTGCTTTCTGTATTATGTATGAATTCAAACAGATTATTTAATAATAAATTATTAATTAAAATAAACATGTTTATGTAATTTGACTGGGTCATATTGACTGTACAAAGTTGTTTAACTGCATTTCAAATACTATCTTAATTTTAAGAATTTACTCTACAAGTAGCAGTTACAAACAGTTTTACGATCTTAATACTGAATATTTCATTACTTAAAAACACCTGGTCTAGTCTTAGATACTATATGATCGATTAATGTCGATATATTATGTTGCAACTAAACGGCTAAAACAATCTGCCAGTTGAAAATAAACACCTACCACGTTTCTCAGTTGCTTTGCATTAACATTATTCGTACTGTTATTGTTATTATAATAATTACCCAAGAAATACTGAATCAGAGGTGAACACATTGTTATTGTCCGTTGATTCACAATCTAATGATTCATATTTTTCACTATATTCAAGTTATGTTAATAGCGTCACTATCGTCCAATAATTTAATTGGGTAACTTCTAGACGCTTAATCTGCTTGATTCTATAAGTCATTTCTTAATAAATGACAGTAATAGCATCAGTATTAAAAATTCTATATAGTAAATCCCTATCAGCTAATATGGTAAATTTCTGTTCAACATGCATTTAATAGGTAATTCCTCTGAAAGCATATTGTAAAGGTTCCTTATAGTCAGTATCCGTCACCTTCTTTTAGTTGGAAACATTTTAAACTGGTTAAACTACAGCACCTTTTTTCTCCATTCATCACATATAAAATGCATGCAATGTACTATAATCTCTCTTTTATTCAAAGGATAAATAGGGAAGAAAATAACTCAACAATCACAGAGTTATTACATGAATTTTCCATTACATTACATCGCAATAATTTACGAGCCTTTTATTATGACATTTTAGTACATACAGGTTGTATTCTTTCAAATGTTAACCAATTGTCCACGTGGTAAAACAATCAATGTTTTACATTAAGTTTACTTTGAAAACTATTGAAAACGAAATACACTGGACATTTGTTTCATTCTTCTCTGAACCTCGAAAACAATACACGTAGCATTAAAAAAAAATGAACTTTTGACCTTTAGACCATTCTTAGAACTAGTTATTTTTAAATTAATCGGATAGTATTTAATTGTCGACACTCCTAGTATAAAGTAGGATTAAATTAAACACAAATTCAGGAAAGTCGCAGAAAAAGAGGAGATTATAAAGAAAAATGATTATTATTATAACAATCATACATTGTATTCAATATTTATTGATTTGTCAGGGTTTGTATATTGTTCATTGAACAGGGCCTGAAGTGATTTTCGCTCGAATTACTATTGCATATATTTATTGTGTGTGCTATCCTTTACGTGTTTTGTTCTGTTTTTTAAATCATTTCATCGATAATATTGACACAATAATTAAGGTTATTGATATTTTAATTTGACATCATGAATTTGTCTGAGTTAAGTAACCATTGATAATCAGGAAGTACTGGACAACTGTTTCGTTCTAATATTGGATTCCTCTGTAGTACGCGTCTACGACCCCACCGAAGGTCGAGCCCAAGACCTCCAGGTTTCGCAAACAGTGCTTAACCATGTCTCACACTCGACGTTACCATATTGGGTGTGTGGCAGCTACCCACCGATAGCAATTAGTGTAATCGCGAAAATGTATTGCGAATTGACTGAAGTTAGAAATATCAACCGTTGGGAGTTGGCTCAGTAGTCCAACGGTTAAGTGTTTGCTCCCGATCCCTGGAAGGGTGGGTTGTGGATGCTCAGTACTGAAGAATCTAGGACAAAACAGCTGTCCAATACTTCCTGGTTGACAGTGGTTGTCTAACCCAGACAAATTCGTGATATTAAATTTACATTCAACAATCTCTACAACACCCAATCATTTAAATTTCTACAAATATTCATCGCATCAGCGAATACATCCAATCAAGAAAGCTAGCTACTTCCATTTTGTTTCGTTTACATGAATTACATACAAATATAAATTTAACTAAATCAATGATTTCTTTAAAGATTATTATCAATGGTTTGTATGATCCTATTACTTTTATTTAGGACTGAATGTTGTAGACAAATGTGTAGATTGACTTGATATAACCATTTTGTAACAAGGTTTTAGAACAGATAGATCGTGACTAACAGCGAAATTTAGTATGACAGTTTCAGGTTTTACCAGATGAACCTGGAGGTGTCTAAATACTAATCCTCGCACCGAGACTAGAACTCGACATCGTTCATTTCATGTACCAAAGTGTTATCCTCTAAGATGCTTATTCAGAACTATCACAAATCTACTCAACGACTATAATTATTTAAAATTGTTATTAAAGGCTTTTGATATTCCACTGCCAGAAATCAGGACTGAATCGAGATTGATCCCAATAAATCTATTATTTCCTGTCATCTATGTAACTTTATAATTCATTAATTGTATCCATTTTTTATAACAAAAAAACACCTTTGAATATGTATTTCGTTAAGTCGCTCTCCTGTTTAAATCATGACAGTGTACAAAATATACAAATCGTCATAATTATTTGGATAACTAAATTCTTAAAAACAAATGTATATATATGTGGGTAAATTTAAAGCATCATTTTCTGTGTTAAAAATGAAAGCGAAAAGTAGTCATCTACTATTAATATAATATTCTTATATATATAGAAACATTCAACGTGAATATAGTATGAGTTCTAACTTATTTTATTCAATATGAGCTGAAAGTTGAATACAGTTTAAGTATTCATGAACTATGAGAAATGGTATTCTTCTTGTTTTAATTGAAAAAGGACTAAAGTTCTGTAATACACATCACCTTGTTTCGTTGTCTAAAATGCTACAATATGCATAAATAGTTATGTTGTAATTCTACTATAAATCTGTATGTACAAAACTGTACTGAAACCAAAAATAAACCGATTACTAACTACGCGTACACTAAAAATAAAAGCATGCTAATGAATCATAATTTCAATTATACTTTACAACCAGTTATATGCTACCTACGAGGCTTGTAGTTTCTGGATTGGAACCATGGCGAAGCTAATAATGTGTATAGCTAAGAAGTTCTTGTGGTTCAATCGTTTAAACCTTGAATGTCTGCCTGACTGCAATTAGTCTGTAGTGCGGAACTACATAATTCATCATTTTCAAGAATCTCTAAACAAAAAAAACTTTGTGTTTATTTAAAGTAGGATATAATTACATACATAATCACCTTGAAAATACCATTAAAATCTCTAAACACTGTGAACAGTATCAATGGCTATACTTGAATGCTAATTTTATGTTCCAGCTAGGAATATAAATAATCTTATTGTCTTTCAATAAATGTCTATATAACTATAAATCATCAAAAACATACTTTTCTTTTCTTAGAACCTTCGGAAACTTTTCACTATGTTCCACAAACCTAGTCATTTCTGTTTTTTTTCTAATCTGATTAGTTCAGCGCTTCACGTATTACTAATTTTATCATATTTCTTTCCAAATAAGTATCTACTACATAAAGTAATTAGTCTTTTTATAAATATTGTCCAGTTCCTGTAAATGGATTACCAGTAGGTAAAAAACTTTCCCATGACGGTTTTCTTAGATTTAAGACTCGTGGATATGGGAAGCCTTTATATTGAGCAGGAAGTCACTGTTCACATAGAGTTTTCAAAGTTAATCGATAATACTTTTCAAGAATGATCAGTTTTGTTGAAAGAAAGCTACTTTAAAATATTCATATCTTTCTAGACAGCAGACGCGTATTGTGTTTAGTAACCTGGCCATAAAGCTTTAAACACTCATACCATGAACATATAGTCACGTAATTCCAAAGAGAAACTAAATAAAATATTGGTGTTTTTTTGTGTGCATACCAAGTTATTTCATTCACCTATTTGATCAACATGTTATAAACTTACATAAACGTTTTTTACCAATATAAGACAATCGACCAGTTAAAATATGACTGCACCACAGGGACATTAAATTAAATGTCCCTCTGGTTTAAATCAGCCGACAGGAAACTACCGTTTATCTAGATGTTCGGATATCTAGAACTTGTCCACTGAAAGCACCTACTTCGTTAAGAGAACCGAGACTCCCTGAGGAAGTTCCTCAGTCGAATGTGTTGCCATTAAACTGTTCAGGCACAATAAGCAATATAACTACTTTCCCAATCGATTTCATATATATATGTCTCAGTTTATAATATTAAATCGCATAATTTAATAAAATAGCATGCTTCTTAACATTCTATCAGTAATTATGATGACGACAGAAATCATATAATCAGAAAATATCGAATTATGATTGTCATACAGTTTATTTAGGTTTTATCTTGGTAATTTCAAGAAAATCGATGTTATTTTTTTTTATTTTCATATAATAGTTGACAGTTGCCATGAATTTTGATAAATATAAATTATTCTTAATTAATTTACCATGCCTGTTAAATAATTTGTTGAAGTATCAATATGATGCTACAGATATTTTCCTTCGTCTCTGATCATTAGAGAAACATGAGTGAAACTCATACAATAAATATATAATAGTAAGAAAGAGGGATATATTAAGGGTTAAGCCGATTATATATACCATTGAATGAATACGAATATAGGTTATTCACTGTTTAATGAATTATATATCTACTTTTAGAATATTTAAGAAGTCAGTAATCAGGAAACTGGAAATATTTCGTACATTTCTTATTTCATTCTGAGAATTCTCTACTGTAATCAATAAAGAAATTCGTATTATTAGTATGTTAGTGATGTAGGGACCGATATGCTAATCTGTTCTTTGTCTTCCATCAAATAGAATTAGATCACTGTGTTTTACATAGATCAATATTTCGGCAGCTTTAGTAATCGTTACTTTACAGTTTTTCTTCTTAAGTACTATTAAGACATCATGTATTTCGGTGATTTACAGGATATTACAGACTAATGAAAACTATATTTTTGTAAATGTGTAATATTTATTTGCTATTATTGTTGTCATATTGTTATATAACACTATATTGCTAGACAAATTTCTGTTCTGTTTATTTTAATAAGTGACTGGTCATTTTATTTTATCGTGTTTTTAGTTACTGTGTTCAAAGATTTTTTCTTTTGTCTACTTATAATGTTTGTCATTTAAAAAATAAGAAGAAGAAACTGAGTATAACTTCAAAACTCTTCTATAATTGATTATCAATTGATTATATGCTGGTCTTTGCTTATTAGGTTGACGCCCCTTAACAGTAGATTTGTTACTGTTAAGTGTGTAAGGTTTCGTCTCTCATTCTTAACTTGCAATTATTACGGATATTACTTTTTGTACACACCTATAAGTAGTTTACAATAAATTCTGGTTTTACTAATTTAATCCAATCACATTTGAGTATTTGATTTAATGACTCACTAATAATTTATGCTCTGATTGGTTAATTAATCAAAATGTCTTTCTTAATATTAATGTATTAAGTGTACAATATAACAAAATGATTTGAACAATTTCTATGTAATGTTTAACTAATCTAGTAATAATTACAATGTTAAAACATGATAATTAATACATTAATTGAATTTATTAAAGAATTAAGCAGAAATTATCTAACAATTTGGAAATAATTTAATTATGTCTAACAGTCAATTACATCCAGCATTTTATGCATCACGTAGACAGTTATGGGCTACATTATCAACAGGTAAAGTATCATGCTGTTGGAAATTTATACAAAATAATGGCATTGGTTCAAATTGTATATCATTAAGTAATATATGGTATGTAATTTTTACTATATCCAGCATATTATGGTTATTGGTTAGAGCTATTTGGAGATATAAAGATTTTAAAGCACAAGCATATGATCCACGATTTGGAAATAAATGGGATGAGATTAATACACTGCATTTTCAGCTTGCCTGTATAATATTCAGTCTTTGTCTATTTCCTATTATGATTTATTCAGCTTTATGTCGAGTTGGTCATTCAGCGAACGATTCCGTGATACTTGGTAAAGATATGTTACATTTACAAAATTTGTTACTATCATTTCCTACTTTACAAAAGCTGTCATCAATGCATACTACAGTTATGAATGGAAATAATGGAAGTCGTTATAGTAGTACTGCATTACCGAATGGTGGTGGAACAACGCGTTCACGAGAACAGCAACCATCACTTGAAGATGATGCATTAGATTCATTTATTATAAAAAAACGTGGTGAAGACTTTTATGAACAAATATCAAATCATTTTAAACCATTTTCTGCAATATTATATGTACTTATTACATATTCATTCCTTTTACCTATATGTATTATGGAGGCGGAACAAATTAAAAACGAAGCTATTGATCCACGTAAGTTATGCCATTATGAAAGTTTGTTGATCAGCAACATATTAAAATCCTTAAACATTGGGTTTATGATTCAATAGGCAATCATTGTAGGCTTTGTTCTTGTGTTGTTAAGCAAAATCTTCATTATGAAGAATGTTGCCTAACATCGAAACATGAACAAGTATGATGATGCATTACTTACGTAAGCTGTAACTAGTCTAAATTAAGTAATCTAATATTATTTATAACTGTTCTATCTGTCTGACTATAACGAAATAAAAGGAGATATTAAATGTTGTCATTCAACATTAAAAAATGAAGAAAGAAAGTAGTAAACTGAACAGCATTAATCATCCAAATCTAAATTTACACAGAATAAGTTTACGAGAAGATAATCATAATTCCAAATTCTAAATCAAGTATCCATTAATTATCTTACTGATGTTTTCAAGATAAACCACGATCCTTGATTCCTAGCTTCATGTGAATTTAGTTATCATCATACAATATGCCTTAAAAGATTGTACATTAATTTCATCTTAAGTCAGAATTTCGCTTAAACTAACGAATAGTAAAATCTAATTCTTAGTTGTAATCGATGTATATGAGGCTCTGTTTTCAAGTAGATTATTTTATTCGTTTCTCTTGTTTGTTTGAAGGTTAAGTTGAGGTAAGTTTATTACTTTCTGCTTATAAAACAATAAACATGTTTTACTGTGTCAGTCAGTCAGTCGCATGTCGTTAAGATCAACTAATCATAACTTAATAATAATTTTAGGTTTGGCAATATGCCATAAGAGATGTATGTAGGCTAATTCAACTTCTTAGTGATAATTTTACAGAATTTTCAACACAGGGCTGTTACAGGAGCTTTTCAAAATGTTAATATACTGATCTCGTTTGGTCTAAACAAGCCATTTGTTCATTTTATTGATTATGATTATTTGAGAATCGATTTAAGACTAACTATTTAGCTTACGAACGATATATGAGAATAATTATCTTAGTAGTTTATTTTTGTGACATATTTATTACCTATTTAATTCACACTAAGACACAATACCAAATAAAATTATATTAACAGATTTTCACAGACGACTGGTTGATGCAATTTTTCGGACAATCATATATGTAATCAAGTGAGTTACAGTGGTTCGTTTTGCAAACACACTGAAGTATAATGTTTTGTTAGTACTAAGCAACAATTTAAGCATATTCGGGATGAGTTGCTCTACCTGTAAATGCAAACTTTTACTTCAGGACTAGTCTACTTCAACATCTGAGCTAAAGGTAGAGAGTAAAGTAGTTAAAAGAGGTGACCACTTTGCTTATCTTGGAAGTTTGATTAGCCCTGGCAAAATTTCGGTATGGATTCTAAATGCTCATTTGCCTTTTGTCAATTTATGTTACCTATATTGTAGAAGAGATAACTGTCTATCAATTAGAGGACTAGTATACTACTTGGTAGTCTGTTCTATCTTACTGTATGGATGTGAAACATGACCACTGTGAGGAGAAGACACTCGCAAGATATTGGTATTTGATCATCGATATTTTCTAAACATCACTCTTGTTTACTGGGATCACTGGGTAAGTAATAATTAGGTTAAACGCCGAGTATTAGGGAAGTATGTTAAATTGGCCGATGAGATTGTAAATCCTTATTGATTGAAGTGGTTGAGACATCACCTACTTGGACTCACAATGCTAACTGATATTGAAGTAGGAAAGGAGCAAGTTAGGAGTGACTAAACCAAAGCATGACATTTATCCATAAAGTCAGTGACTGCTGGACTGAGTCGTGTTGGTAGATACAGACTACCAGGTTGGGATCCGTGAAAATCCTGTGACCAATGGTTGGGAACAGGGTGTCATTGCTCAGAATCGGTTACAGTAGAGCTGGTGTATTCACTCTTTGTCGTTCGTTGAATTGTGAGCTTAAAATTATTTCACACCTTTTCGATGAACTAGTTTTGCTCTGTGTACCATATACTGTATGTCCACCTTTTGTTATTATTATTATGAGAGCAACTACTACTTCTACTAATTCGGTATCTATGTTGCTGTACTGCTGAGATGTGGTAGCTTGAACTGATGCACATATGTGCTAAGTTACATGTGGTTCATGTATTATACTTACGTGCATTCATACAATCATTTGTTTAATTTAAGGCTATTTCTAACGTTGATTAACATAGTATGTTCAAGTATTTAAAATAACTTTTTTATTCATATTTCGGGCTCCCTATCAATATACGCTTGCATTTATTAATGAAGTCAATTTCAGAACTCATGATAAGCATTGTATCATTTAGTCAATATGTTTCATTTTTACGCAATTTTGTGATATATCAGAACTATCATTTAGACTAAATATCATGCTGACTTTCAAGTATTAATTGTCTTCCTGATCTCTAACTTCATCAGTGAATGCCATTGTACCCACCTTAAAACCTGTCGTTAATAAACCTTTTATTTTCTAACGATCAATTTCTAACACAAATAAATAAACATCTTATGTTTCATGAATTTCAATAGCTCTCGAAATTTTTTTAGTTAATAATCAAAATCACTTATGCTTATCACATAATTTTATAAGCGATTTTCTGTGATTATTGTCGATTTTAGAAACAGTGATAGATCAGTCGCTATGAGTTTATTTCACATCTAATCGATTTAGCATTTAGTATAAATTTCAAGATAAACACTTTAACTTATGCACCAATAAGCGTTGAGTCCCAAATAGAAGGATTTGTATATTTTGAATTCATATTGGTCAACATAATTCAACTTAAGTAATACACAGATAAGGTTAAAGTAACCATGACTATAAAAGATAAGTATTTTTCGTTTCTATTTTTACAGAAACGCAGTAAATAAACTATAGGTAGTGATTCGTATTTTAGGAGGATAGTTTTAGTCATTCTGGGTGATTTTATCAGATGAAACATACGAAAGAAGTGAGTTATTGCTTGTTCTGTCATTTTTTCGCACAATTATCTTAATTAACTGAAAATCAAAGACATATAGGATAGGTACGATTCTCATCCATTGAAGTTTAAAGTCTACAAAACAGTCTACTAGTTATTTATAACAAAACTTTTATAACGCAATTCAATCAAATGAAGTCATCTAGAATGACAATTAACATTACGTAAATAATTAATCCAGCTTACAAAACATAATGGAACAAAACATGCATAAAACTTTATCAGTAATTACTAAGTAACATGTAGTCGTTTCACATGAAAAAATATATCGTATGTATTGTTTTAAAAAAAATTACTACATTTCTACCAGTAATTAAATAAAAACTCTGATAGTAATAATTGTTACAAATATCTTAAGAAGATATTTTATACATGTAATCTATCAGACCAGAAAAAAATGTCAGTCTCAAAAAAGCATTAATTGGTAAAATATTTCTTTATAGAACAAAAAAAAATACAAATATTGATACAATGAAAAGTCTTTTCATCATTTTCTAGCCCTAGCAACAGTTACTATATTGTCTATTGTACATACAAATTATTCTAATAAACAGATTAGATGAAATGTAAAAATACAGAATGAAAATGTTATGGTTCATATGAATTATGTTATTGTATACACAAATTATTATTATCATTATTTTGTTCTGTAAACTACATTATTAAAATAAAGAACAAGTATCCCTTCACTATTTGGCTTTGTTTAGCAAAGTTATATATATATATATATATATATATATATATATATATATATATGAGTTGTTAATGTGTTGTGTAATTAGTGGAGCACAGATAGATTAAAAAGCATTTCAATTTTGAACTGATTCTAATTTTAGACATACTGTTACTAACATTTTTGAGTATGTAGAATAATTGGACATCTGATGTTGTGACATGAAACCTTGTGTTTTTTAAAATAATGTTCTTAATCTGAATCTTCTGAACATACTTGTTAGTTTACGTAGTTTCACTTTTTGTTAATTATTATTCTCAAGAGTTATTCATATTATCTTTAAATGATGTATTAGTGATTAATTGTTATTGGATTTGTTGAATACTTTGAGTTTGATAATTGATTTTTAAGGGTACTGAATAAAGTAGACATTGTTGTTAATTTACTTGACAGAGATCAACATCACCAAAATATATTCACACACGTTGAAAAATGCTGTGTATTACTTGAAAGTTAAGTAATCAAAATTTGTCAATGCTGATATCACGAATTGATCTGAGCTAGACAACCATTGATCACCTGAAAGCACTGGACAGCTGTTTCGTCCTAGTGCTTTCAGGTGATCAATGGTTGTCTAGTTCAGATCAGTTCGTGATATCAGCATTGACAAATTAACTATCTCCACAACCCCCCCCCTTCTTAATCAAAATTTATTCATTTCATATCACTCTAGTTGGTTTTATTTATTTTTATTACAATTAACAAATTTCCATAATGATGCTTGAATGATGAAATTACTTCAGAATTGCAAAATTACAAAAATCATACTAAATGTTGCCTAGTCAATATTTAAAAGGAATTATCATTCTCAGACAATTTTTAGGAATGATACAAGTATTTATCATGAAATGAATTTAGCTGGAAAACCGGTGAAAACCATAACGTTCCAATACAATTCCACAATCTTTGGGTTTGAAATTACAGAGATTCAGATGCATATTGGACTTGAAAATGAAGCTAAGTAAGGTTAGGAAAAGACAATATCTCACCTAAAACACTGCGTATGAATCAATGAAAGCCATTTAAAGTAGTCATTATCCAGTTCATATTTATTAATAAAATTACAAAAACCTGAAGTTCATTCATTTACTTCTAGGTCAGTAGGCTGCACACTGTTGACAAGTTGTAAGTTCAAACAAAACGTTTCTTTACTGCTCACTTATCTTGAATGACCTTTCGTCCGATATCAAGACGAAATTTATCTACAGACAGTGTCACAGAAGTATATCCTGTGTTATTGTAGAATAAAATTGGTAAAGAAAAACAGTCGATGTATATTATTACTTTTCTTATATTCACCGTTCTAACGTTGATAAATCTTGTACCACGACTAAATATAAGCCCTTTGCTCTTCGAACTCTTTACTTTCTCATTTTAACATTTCTTCTTCTACTAATTGGTCCTACTAAACCACCCTAATAATGGCTATAAACAAAGTAATTAAGCCTTTCAACATGTTACAACTAGACTATTTCTTACCTAAAGTTTATCATAAATATTTAAAAGCCCCCAACTGTAATATGATTACAAAGAAAATTTTTTGTTATGAAGTTGAAATGTGAAATAACTCGTATTTACACCCACGTCTCATATCGTTTGCATTAATGTATTCATACTTGTTTTTTTTTATTCAAAAACTTTTTTACCGGTTTCAATATCTACAGTATGTTCCGAGATGCCTACGCTGAAATTAATCATACGCATGAAAAACTATTAGAATAATTTAGTATGGTGTGAAGTTAACTGTTAAAAATTTATCAGAACAAGGTGTATTAATCAGTCCTTTTAGCAAATTAAAAGTGATATTTAAAGACACGTTTACATGACAGACTGACCTTAGTAACTAGATAGCATAATGCAAAACAAGAAAGTTATGAACAATTTTTCATACTCTGTGATATATCAACACTGTGCACTTACAACTTCACTATGGATTTAATAAAACTGTACTTCCTGTTTAGATTATAATTCAAATTTCAATGTTGATCTAGATTACGTTATTCTGTAGTTTTAATATTATATATATAAGTAGATAGAATCGTAATCATTGAAGTGGAATTAATTTAAATATAATTATGACTAGGCAGAAAACATGATCAGTGACAGCGTAATGAAATCAATAGTTGATTATTGGGCTAAATTCATTCAATTTACATTATATTTTGCTAAGTATATATATATATATATATATATATATATATATATATATATACCACGTAACTACCAAAGGTTATGTTGCAAAATGTGGTTCGTTTGAGATGTAACATTCGTGATACCTCAATTCTGAAGAGATCCTAACTCATGTTATATAACAACAATGAGTACAATTGATTGTCACCATGAAGGTGTTCGTAACTTGTGAAGAAATCGAAACACTACAGTTTTAAATAGATGTTATCTAAAAATTTAATGCCAGTTATTCGACTAAACCATCCAGTTCAAAGAACGTAATTTCAGTAAAGGTAAATATAAGTCATTTGTACTTTGATTTCAGGCATACATTTTGTAGTGTACCCTTTATTATCATTTTGTTTTTCAGCTCATTCACCTAGACACATACACATACAAAGGCATTAATATACTCAGCAAATTTTACACCTCCAAACTAAGTTTATTTGTGTAACTAAACTTTGTTTTAGTCGATAATCAGGACAGACATAGATGCAAATAGATAAAATTGCAATTATAATAGTGAATAATCAGTTTACTTTCAAAATTTGTATCAAATTTCGTAAATATACAAACATATGCAGCTAAAGAGAGAGATAAAAATGAAGCGGTTATTTGTGTTGCATTTATTATTTATAATCTTTATTACGATTTCAATAACAGCCTTCAATGAATTACTGTCTCACTCCAGTGATGGTTACACTGTATCACTGTAAATCCGTCACAAGTGACATCACAGAAACGTCTTTGTAGTCTAATATAGTAAATTTAAAAATGTAGACTACTCGACTTTTTCTCAAGCAGTCTGTAGACAATGATTTTTGTTACAAAACCTGGAGTTCCTCGCTTCGGCTCCTGACTAAACAATAAATTTTCACTACTGAAGAGACGAATACTAGGATAACATGAATGTCTAGTTTCTCTTGATTTTTTCTATAGGCATCTAACTATTTTAAGTCTATGATGTAGAACTACTATATGACTTTATATGACAAGAACTGTTTCCATCTAGTTTTTACTGGGTAATAATTGACAGGTGCTAAGATTATTTCCATGAAATTTAGATCCTAACACATAGAAGCCTATAACTAGCCACATATATCTGTTCAATTGTTAATTAATTCTTGTTTAGCATATTCGAACTAGTATTGAGTCATAATTCAACTAATCACTGCACACTGATACACTACTGAAAGTTATACAAATTTATAAACGTTGTAATTTGCCATTGTTATCGACAACGATGAGTATAAGACAAAAAGTACAGATTATGCTATTTGTGCATATTTAAAAATTCCTTGTCACTAATTACCATCTGTATAAATTTTCTTCATTATACAATTGAGACTAAAGCAGAAAATATAATTTGTTTATGCCTAAAGTGAAGTTGTTTATCTACTAATGCGTATAATAGTACTAGTAATAACAGTAGTAGTATACGAAAGGGTCAGTTTGCTTTTTTGTTAAAGTTCAAGGATTTCAACTAATTTATACATAAACATACACTTTAAAACAGGTGACTACATAGATAGAAACATATTTATTGATCTGTTTACTTTTGACACTGTTTTTTAAGTGCTAGAGACAGAATGAAAGTATTTTCTTAGATTACTTTTTCTGAATCTTAATCTATTAGTATTATTCTTCCAATAGAATACTAAGTTAAAATTTCCTACAATGAAACATGGCACATATAAATGAATGTTTATTTAATTAAACAATGATATTTCGAGAATAATATGTGTAATCGATTTGTAAAGGCTTCTTATAATTAAAAAACTATATTGAAAACTCTACTCTAAATGTTTTTCTGAACCAGTTTGGTATTATGTACTACTCACAAATGTAGAAATATTCACAGTAGTTGATTTGAAATATGGTAAAATATAGTTTTCATCTTTGATGAATTAGATGGTTTGACAGGGAGCATTCCCTTGTCTTTCTAGAATTCCTCAACGAAAGATATGAATTTTTACAATTACTGACTGTTCACTAAATTTACTTCATATTTTATCTGTTCTCTGAAGTTTATAGTATTTGTTATTATTCCCATCCACTGATTTGCTCGTATTTATCACAATCTTTTCCACTGAGTATTAAGTCATTTAAAAATTACTTATTCATTTTCTTTATATCCATCTAAAATTGTATCACTTTTTTGTAACACACGTTCATAATTGGTTATATCCATTAATACTTGTGAAAATCACTGGATGATAGGAGAGCTGATAACAACTAATGATCAAAGCCAAGTAAAAGCAATTTATTCCTGAAGTTTTTTTCGATAATATTTTTCTTTCGTTAATAAACCAACTAATTGAATGAACACGATATCATTTGAATTCTTTCTATTGATCTACGCATTTTCACTAGAAACATTCCCTTTATCAAAATGTAGAAACTTTGTATGGTGTGCTCATGCAACTTATTCTGACATTCAGTTTAGAACATCCAGGCGTAAATATTACAAAGTTTTCGCCTGACGGCTAAACCTAGAACTATTAGACTACATTTTCTAACCTAATAAATTTTCGATGTGGCAGAATTCTATCCAGTTGCATCAGTCATTTTATATCTCACTGAAGATAAAATGTCTACACAGGTCACTTCTTCTTAAAGCTTTGGAAAGTATATCTTGAAGCAAAGCGATGGCACAATATCCCAAATTGATTGAATTTAAAATAATGAACCATTAAATTAAAAGAGCTAAAAAACATTATTATCAGTGGTGTCAATTTTATTTAAATTGACATAATAAGGTTCTATGGTTTCAAAATGGCCATTTTTATTAACTGTGCGTTATTAATTTGTTCATATGACATTATGCAATCGAAATTCATAAGTGGAAGGATGTCACTTTTATAAGTTTGGTAGAATACAGTACGATGTTTATCAGTTGTTGCAATTTAAAATAACTAATACTGTGATAACGATTGCAAATAAGTTTCTATGTCAGGTGGGTGTATAACTAATGCAGTATTAATTGTAATTCGTTCTCTTAACAACAGTTATCATGGGTAACGGAATTCCATATTTATTTATATTTCAGGTTTTTCTTAGTATAAGCTACAAATCAATTCAGTTTATATTTTAGAGTACAAAAGCTGACTTCACTTTAAAAACCACCGAAAATCAGGAAGAATCGGATAACTAATTCGTATGTGATCAGTAAAGTTCAGCCATGTCGGAAGTAAGACAGCTACTAATTGTTCTTGATAATAGCCACTTATTATTACGAAATGACTGTAGTTAAAAATATGAACGACTGATGCTGTTTCAGGAGTTTAAGCGTTAATTATTTACTGTGTTATTTTTATGGACCAATTCCGATTACTGATGAGGTCACTGATGAATAATGCTAGAATAAAACATTTATTTAGTGCAACCTGCTTTATAATTGTTGCGGTTAGTTCATATTGTGAAACTTTAAATTCAACAATCTCTATAATATGCCATAAAAAATGTATTTTATAATCCTTGCGAAAAACTCAAGTTCTACTTTATTCTTTGAAATTTTCACTATTGAATATGAGTCATGTAGACAAAGTGACACGAGTTTGAATAATAATAATAATAATAATAATAATAATAATAATAATAAACATTCTGAAATTAAGTTGTTTGTTATTGTTAATGTGTGCTTTATGTCTGGTCATAATGTTATTGATATTGGTTGTGCCTAATTTTTGCTTTCTTTAATTATTCGCTTAGTTACATACAAATCCTTAATGAAAACAAATGATTAGTCATTCTATAATGTAGTCCCATGTATGGACATGTAAACTAGTACACCAAAATTGTCTATTATTGAAGTTTGTGTAGTTATTGATTATAAGTAGTATAATTAGTTTTTGTGCTTACAGATCCGCCAGCTAATTAGATCTATACTTGTACATATATTGGTTTTTGTGTTGCATAGTTGTTATGTAACTAGGCTAGTTTAATTCGTAAAACGATTTATCAATGGTGGAAATTATTTAGAATACTCTATAATTGAAATTGAGTACTGACCAGTACGAACCAGCAGAAAACCTATCTCAGTTCTAAGAGAACAGCTTTAAGTTAGGATGACTCAGTGGTGTTGGTCTCAGAGTATGCAGCTGGTTGACATAAGTTTGAATCCTATAGTGAAGCATCAATTCTATGAAGGCTGAAGGTACAATCTGACTTAACTTACGTCCCAAGTTTCTTCTGTATTATCTTCAGACCAACATCACTTATTAGGATCATAGATAATTTTCATTTGCATTCACTAGTTAGCTGTTTAACTACTTAGTAGTTTAAATATTCATTATCGTAAACATCTATAGAATGTATTAATTCTATGTATTTATTGATACTTTTGCAATGAAGAACTGAGGATAGTTGGCAGTCTACCCAAAGATTTAAGTTGCCTATTTTCAAACTGTGCAAATATTTCACAACAGTTTTCATTACTTGAACTAAATGCTCATCAAAGTTAACTCCATATATTTAAGCGTTAGTTTAATAGTCTTAAAAATTACTGGAATACTATGTACTGGAATACTTAAATCACAACAGTGCAATTGCTAACATACTTGCCTTTTTCTATTCATTGAAAAATTGAGAGAGGAATTCATGTGTCTAATATGTAATCGATATAAAAACACCTGTAACAGCTGAAATGGTAAAAAACTTTTATAAATGAGAATGGATGACAATTACTTACTGTCTTAAAAAACATTTAGAAGATAGGTGCTAAGATAATTACAGCTGGAGTTCATGTTAAACACATATTTGTTACGATATCGCACAGATTAGGCTGGAAATTCTTTGATAAATATTTTATATTATTGAATCAAGTTAATATGCCTATGGATGTCCACTAAGGAAATATTGACGACTGGGTAACATACTGGTTAACTATATCGTACAAATGTTATATGTACCAGAAGATGGCTGATTTATCTTATTGCTGACTATAGGTGATACGATAGCTGCAGCTGCTCTCAACTTTTCTTTAATCTTTTACTCGAACAAGCTAACCGAACAAAAACGGACCAGATTAGAAACATACACACCTATATAATAATAACAACGATACCATTACAACCAGTCCCTAGTGGAGAACCGCGCAAATAAAATGTAAAAGTAAACCTACATTCAACTGTGATTTGCTACCTATCTACCTTCGTTTTGATCAATCATAATCAGTGCTGGCCAAATATATCATTTAGTTTAAAACTTTTCCACCTGACAGTCAACCAGACGAAAACTTATTTCAATCATAAAAGTTTTCTGAAAACGTTTTTCAGATGTATCGCAGTGTGTCAAAATAGCAGCTCTCTGCTGTGGCTTAATTATAATACCTCTGATGTCTAAAATTTTCATCCGATAAACATTTCGACTTTGAATAAATTTTGCATAAAACATTTTGTATGCAGGTATATTATATGGTTGTATAAAACGACTTATATTCAGTGACAATAATTTCTGTCATCTGATAAACATTCATCACGGACATTACATCATTCGTTACAATATGTGACTGACAATCTCTGTTGTAGAACCGATATAATCAAAGTAGGCTGTGAATACGAATCATAAAATATTTTACCAGGAATAATACTATCTGTTATGCCGGAATAGAAAGAAGCGTAACAAACTTTCAGAATTGTGTTCGCGAACATTATCTCATTTATTTGAACTTTCTATAATGTAAACATTTTGTTTCTATTATTGTTACGCTCCGCTTGCCCTGTCCTCCCGTTTAGCATAATCGCTGTTATTAAACTGTTTCTTATTATGGACTACAGTTAATTAGTTGTGTACATGTTGTGCCTATTCACTACCACTATTCCCCTCGTTTTGTATTCATGTTAATTTTCTAATTGGTTTGTTGTGTGGTCTGAATTTGTGTATATATAAAAGAATGCATAAAATATAATAAGATTCTGTCTGGCTGACTTATTCGCTCGCTTTCTTCTTATTTCGGATTGGTACTAAGTGGACAGAGGGCAGGCGCGCTATAACCAACTAGGCACAAGTCATTTGCACTCGGCCATCCAATCACTCCCCGATTCTCTCTCGTCATAACACTATCACTAATGCAATTTCTAACTAGCTAGGTTACAAAAGCATGATTTTCTTCAGATAACATCATACAAATTGAAACAAACCAAATAATTAATTTAAATGATATTGCAAATGATGTCTTCCTGAAACTTATGTTTAATTTAACTTTTAGTAAATAGAATATTTCAGTAATTGTTATTGCGATGTTTATGCATAGTTGTTTACATGGTAACCAGAAAAAGAAGAATAGACTAAATCAAAACAATAGTAATTTGTTAGGAATCAACATTTATCCAAAGATTGGCATTAGATTCTGACAATTCCTAGTAAATTGGTATGTTAATAACTATTCACAGTCAGACATAGATATATGTAACAGCAAGTATTAGGTAACTATACTATAACGTTTCTTTTTGTTTATATCTTAATAGTAATGTCTAATGTATTATCTCTTCGAATTTAAAAAAAACTATGTAAGGGCGGAAACATGTCGATTAGTTTCTTTTATTGTGTTTAGAAAATTAAATAAATCTGATTAAATCATATAATCTTACAGAGTATTCGGTGATAACGTAGAAGCAACGGACAATCTGAAAGAAAGTGATTTCAGTTACTACAATATTGATGTCAGAATCATTTTAGTTACAAAATCAGGTGTTCTGGTAAATTTTGATGGATAGGTAAATTTACGACTATACTTATATATTAGGTGTCAGATAAAAATGATAAGAATATATAGTTGTTTCTTTAGAAACTCAGACAAAATATCAAATACAGAATATGTATATTTACGATACTATAGTCCCACATCACTGTGCGAATTGTTACTTGACTATACTATTCACAGTAACTCCCAAGTAAATTATTCTATGAAAGTATTTTCAACTATGCAATTTCGATTCTTAAGTGATTTAGTGTTTAAGCAACTGATGGGAACAAAATAATTGAATTACTGATTTTCTACCTAAGTCATTGTTGTTGTTTTGCAGAAAATGAAAATGTTTATTGAAATCAATGATTTACTGAAATTGATATATTCATCAATGATCTTATGTGGGAAAAAGTAAAGAAGCTCTGATAACACTGTCCACGTATCCCATACTTTTCCGTTTAAATGAAAATCACCTTTATGTTAGATTAATTAAAAAATGCAACGAATCAATTAGCAATGAATAAAACGTAATCATATTAAGTAATCATCACTGGTTATTTATCTGACTATCACTGCCCTTGAAATGTCATTTAATGAAGAGTGAACTAATTGGTTGGTACTCCCATAGACCAGATTATAACTTATAAAGGATAGAACTAAGAAATTCACAACATGTGTGTATAAAGTATTTTAGAGCATCAAGTTATTCACTATCGATATCTTATCAAAGTATGCCAGAGTTTTGATTAAAATGATGGAGGGAAATGGTTTTTTCGGTGTTCAAATAATATGATGAGCTGGTTGCTGAAAATTCGTTGACATTTATTACTAGGAACTTACAATCTGATTACATTTTACAACTTTACATTCAAAAATATTCTCATTACATGATGGCATTGATATTCAATAAATAATTCATCTTTTTATATATATCTTTTCCTATCTTAATATTTGAACAACAAAGCCAAGTAAATTTCTGTAACATATTTAGCGCAATTTAAAGTGAAACAGATGAAAACATGTCCGAAAATTCTAAGTTTGATCTTGAGAGCATAGTTCATTGGAAGACACTTCTTTGATTTCAATGGTTCATGTATAATCAACTCCTGAACTATGGATCTGATAAAAAAAGCACGTGTTGTCGTAGCCCAGTAGAAAGGCAAACTATTCTTGAATGCTGCAACATGAATGAATTTCTATAAGAGTACACCACAACTATCTCAACTGCATATTATTGCATTTTAACCATTACTGCAACTTTTAACTTTATGTACGTTATCAAAATACTAGAGAAAGAAAACTAAAGTCAGTTTGTGCTGGTTTTTATCTATCTACTAACTTAAGCACGCAGATTTTAATCGAAAAAAGAAACATATTTATCTTTTAATGTGATATCTTCAAGGTTCCATTAAATAAAATTTTTTATGTGACTGGTTGTCAAGGTGATTAATACACGATACAGTTTATTGTTATCATTACTTGTAAACAATTATCAGTTAATTATTTTGTTCACTTCTTTTCTATACGATATGTTAGTAACTACATATAACTAGTTTGTAGTTGAGAGTTAATTTGTTTAGAAACAGATGGATAAGTAAACAATCAATTAGTATTATGCATATATGTGCATATTACTTACTTGATAAATGAATTATTATTATTTCAAGGTTGCCATGCTTTTATATGAGTATACACTACTAAAAAAATAATTTTTATTTTTATTTGGTAATTTACATTACTGACTAACTTTAATTCAACAAGAGTTAAAAACCAAGATGCGCTGGATAAATGACACCCCCTAGTTTCCAGTCTTTTAATTACATCGTAAAGTTGGCTTTCTTTAAATTCCAGATTCATAGAATTATGCTTCATTTTAAGAACTTTTTTCGAGTTTCATTAGTGTTCTTTATCTGTAAAACAGAATGCATATTCACTTTCTGCTCACATTTTAATGAATAAATCAAAATATTCCTTAATATATTCATTACTGAAAACTTTTACTCATCTAGTAGTATAAAGAATGAATAAAATTCCTTTTTCTGGTAAACAATACCCAGTTGAAGAAAGAAGTTAGCTAGCTAATTCAAGTTTTTTTTCCTTGATAATAGGCCTTTTTATGAGTTCTCTTCGAAGTACATTCGTATTACTGCTTACTCTTTAAACTTAAAATGAAAACTGATAAAGTTTCTTTTTAAAAAAATTTTTTTGAAATGTAAATTAACTTATTATTTAGTATTGAGAAACAGATTAAATGATTGAACTGTTCTAGTCAAATTTATTAATAACGATTTAGTTATATTATTTTGTATGTATACTCTATTTTGGTAATAAAATGCATACTACTATTTACTAATCATTGTTTACTATATAATTTATTCTGTATTCATGAATGAATGATTCATTGCTTTGAATAAATAATTACTTTTAAACAACTTACTTAGTTATAGTAGTAGTAGTAGTAGTAGTTAAAATCTAATAAAATCTAATTTGAGTTAATCACTATTAATCAATCGTGAGATTACTTCAATACACCACCTCATTCATATACATACATAGTAACACAATATGAACAGGGTCACTCTATTTTAACTATTTGAACTACAAAGGTCAATTAATTTTTCTGAAGTAACCTACTGGTCACTATAATAGTCAGCCATCATATTGATAAAAATCTAAGATAAAATGTTCATTTTGTCTCAGTTTAATTCTATTAAATAAAGCTACATTATAAACATTTATGTTTACTACAATGAAAAAAAGCTTCTCATATCTGTAAATATTCTTCATTTCAAGAGTAGAAAACATTCAGAAAAAAATGTTTCAATCATCATAAGCTATGTAATAAAATATCAGAATTTACTATTTAGAACTTTATTAAAGACAGATAAATGTAAAACCTAAAGTAGAGGCTTATTATTTAAAACTGGTAGCATTCTCAATTTTCATAAATTATTTGTATGATACAGGAAATGTCTTCCAATCTAGTAACACAAGATACCATTAAAGTAGTCTCAAAAAATGTATGTCATGAGAATTTGATCTAGAGTAGGATACTGAATTTAAATTATAATGATTCATCACTATATAGTGACCAATATTATGTTAATCTGGTCTTCAGTGTCAGTCGGATTTTGTTAGCTAAGTTTTCAGCTTGACTTGTCATAGTATGCACACTGTTCTCTTCACCTCAGTTGATTTAAGATAAAAGGAATGATAATCTTTTAGTACCAGGTTTAGTCGTGTTATCTTTGCTGGATTAAAATCGGAAATTTCAATTTTGTATCTAATTCATATATGGAGCCTTAAGTGGACCAGATGACAATTTTCTATTTCTATCATAACAATTTGCACTGAAATAATTATTTTGAAATAGGTAATTAACCTCGGTAGCTTTCATGTACTATTTCTCATTAAATGATTGTTCGGATCGACTTTTTCAGACTGTTTTCCACTATATCACAGTTAAATATCTCTCGAATTGTAGGTTCATTAACAAGGTTTTCATCACTGTTGAAAATTGCTTACCCTTTACGCTTTTACTAATAAATTTTAATGGTCATTCATTTTCACTGTTAGCATGGTGGGGGATTTTAAATAGATAGTTCCTTCTCCAAGCAGTATAATAAATAAATTTTCCGGTAGCTCGAGCATATAGAATGAATGAGACTTCACTTCTTGGTTATCAAAGGAATATCAACGATACGTCTTGTAAATAAGGTATTCCGTCCTTGAAAAATGTTGATCCATTACTTAACTGTACAGTGGGATAGAAATATGATTCAAATTAGTATTTCCAAATGTTCTACTTTCTACGATAAACTTTAGGTTAACAAAAATAATCAACACATTGACAACGCAGTAGGTACATACATTTGACGAAATTTCACAATAAACACTAAACTAAGTCTTATTCATTCTCTAAGCTCAAACTACCGAAATATTCATTTTTTTTACTGCTTAAAGGATGGACTGTCTAACTAAAAGTTCACCCCACATCGAAATTTATTACCAAAACTGTGAAAGAAAACCGACTGAGTGTTCAGTAGTTATGAAAACATTGATTATGTACCTCCAGTTCGAAAAATATTTGTCAGTGATATACAGAAAAAACTATTCGAAAAATTCAATCCGAGAAACATTTAAAGCAACAAATCTGGGTATTCAGTGTCTATTTAAGAGGTCTATTCAAAAGAACTTACCAGTTGAGAAACTTTTGGAAATACGGAAATTTTTCCGGGATATTTCAACAAGATTCATTCTTTTAATTTCATGTGCAAGATACGAAATAGGTTGTTTAAGTAATGCTTCTATACTTTTCAAGTAATCGATTTTATTACTTAACATGACAACACGAAATTCAGCTGCAAGCACCTCAGTGATATAAAATTCGTTAAAATCAACATTGTTCCATGATTTCTACAACGTTTCTTTTATTTGATGTGTGGCAGATTTATGGAAAGTGGTATTTTATTTATTGCTTGTATTCGTCACACTTTGATTGGTCTTGACTGGTTAGTTAGAAATTTCAAAGAGAAACTGAATACCTATTTTATCCCCGTATAGAGCTACCTAAAAGTTAGCACACTCAACCGCATCAAGGAGGTCGTAACTGTTGAAGTCCAGACGAAATGGAAATGAGACAGTTATCACAAATGCGATTGACTGATAGTCACACTGTATCACAAATTAATCGAAACGAGAATTATATGACCTTATGTCGGCTTACTGGTGTCAGTTGTTAAATATACTCTGTGTGATATGCAAGTCCTGGGTTTAACTAACTGGTTGGGTTGAGGACAAGGACTTCCTAAGAGTCCCATACTTGGACGAAGTAGTTTTCAAGTGTATCCATATGTTATAACGGTACCACACAGAGTTCCCTTCGTGACTAAAAGAATTATTATATTCTGTTTACTCATTATGTACGGGAATTACTTTCTAATCACAATCCTAGTCATTGAACCTTCAGTTTTGTATATTTTCTGAACAATAGGCAACAGTAACTACCACAGCCACATATATGAGAATACATTATAATTTTCAAGTAGCTTTGTTTATTATTAAGCTGATGGTGCTACTTTTATTTATATATTTCAAAATAGTTTAAAAAGAAAACCGAAAATTTGTAAGTCAACAGTTATCTGAATGAAAAATAGTTTATATAATATATATATATATATATATATATATATATATATATATATATGACGACAAAGTATTAACCCTGATTATATTACTGTAATCGTGATAATGAGTAGTATTCTTATCTCATGTTATTTGTTAACCATTAAAAAACTGGAAAGCAGTAGACTACTGTTTCATCCTACAAGGGAATCTTTCAGAAATGACAGCACACAAATGTGAGTCACAACCAGAACTCTTAGGATAAATTTTTATTTACGTGTCGTTTCATTAAGAAAACTGTATCAAAAGTGATCCGCATCAATACGAAACACTTAACCATTATGAAAAAATAGGTTTCCGCATTCACTGTTCCTATCCTTTGAAATTCGTGTATTTATGAACTTTATATTATTAATTTAAGTGAATATCCTTCACACCGCTATGCGATCCTTTCTAAGCTAACTGTCCATTTAAAAATACTGTCCACTAGCACACACTTACTACTTTATCTCTTACTATATGAAATGAAGGTGTTACCTAATCTTTAGAAATAGGTCATCTTTAGCTTAATATACAGATTTAGATTTAACTTTTTTAAGATTGACGTGAAGAGGTCAATCCAACTGTCCAGTTGTTATGACATTATTTTCTCAGAATAACGTATATATTAAAAACACACACAACTGTAAATCCCTTAAGGTCAATCATAAAAGATCGGTATTTCAGTAGTAGGTTTTCTAACACAGTTCACCTTATTAATTTACAATTAGGGAGAGCAAACCTAATACATCTAAATCAAAATTGTAAAGGTGCTTGAGCTCACTAGCAAAAGGAAATTGGGTTGGCGACTGCTGTTAATATATATCTGTGTAATGTAAATAAAAGTGAATGAATAAAGTACTGAAAATACGTATCACATGTTTTAGAATATTCCGGAAGATTACATATAACGAAGGCAAAAGGGTGAAGGAACTTGTGATCACTTAACGTAAAAAGACTAGTGATTAATAAATGAACTTAAAGAAGCAATTGATGAAACGATTGAATATTGCAGGTATGTGTATGAAACATTTATCGTGTGCATTAGTGAAGAACAAGCGACCTATCCATTAGAATATTTCAACAGGTTGCATTATAATATTGTGGAACATGAAAACAACAGCGATTTCCACTTTTTGACATCACTATACACTTGAGAGCGAATATCCCACTCACGAGTTTGATTTATTGGAAAAAACATACGGAACGAACTGAACTTTAGAGTTTTTGTCCAGCCGGTTAGAAGAAAACACTAGTCAGAATAGTAATTTATGGATGAGAGAAAAAATGAACCTCCGACAAAACGAACGAAGAGTTGTTGAACATAGAAAAACTCCTAAAAGACAATTACTACGCAGAGTAATTCATCGGTGAGTGTAAACATAACTGAATATAACAGTTCAAAGTGGTTATAGTCAACTAACTGCATATCTTGATCCAGGTTAACTGTGAAGGTTATAAATTCATCAGAACAATCAGTCGGAGGTTCATCACAGCCCTGAAAAAAAACGGATTCTGAGGCCAAACTATTAATTTTGTTCGAAATAACCTGTCAGTAACTCATTCTAGGTTGTGTAGATTCCTATTCATGTTACTGTCAACTATATCTACAAGTTTATATGTATTTTCCAGGGTGATTACATTGGTAGGAGAAAAATGAAGGCTTATTTTAGATTTCATGAATGTGTTTGAAAAAAGCATTCAACTGAATGACTGAAATATCCTGGAGAGTTCATCTAAGCAGCTCGTCGAAACGGGACATAAGTTGTCCCTTTGAAATCTTTCAGGTTGGTTTGTAAGCACCTAAGTTCTAGTATATGAATTTAAGTGATGATACTTCTATTGAGCGTCTGAAACTCAATTTAGGTATCCAACATCAAACATTTGTTAGCTTTTCTCCCCCTTGGTAACCGTTAATGCACTGCTTCAGTGAATTCTTCCTATTTTGTTAGGTTCTATTCTAACTCATTATCAACTTCTGTTTATTAAGTGACCACTAATGTCTGTGTTACTTGTAACCTTTCATAATATTCTTCAACATATGATATACAATCACAAAACTTTATTTAATCACTTATATTTATTTACACTATGGTAATGTTCATCAACTAAAACCGAAATTCCTGATGTAAGTACATCCAAACCTCTTTGTAATTTTGATTTTGAAATACAAGGCGTTGTAGGTAGCTGAAGTGAA
Organism: Schistosoma japonicum; assembly: GCA_025215515.1. NCBI lineage: Eukaryota > Metazoa > Platyhelminthes > Trematoda > Strigeidida > Schistosomatidae > Schistosoma > Schistosoma japonicum. The sequence goes on along the minus strand of CM046062.1, from coordinate 32,074,426 downwards.
CCAATCGAAATACATTTAGCTTTGTTTGTTCAAATGTTCGTTCTTGCCCTTCTCGAAAAAATATCTTCTTAACATAGTTCTACTGATTAGTATGGACATTAAAATTTTGAACTATATATATATATATATATATATATATATATATATATATATGGTATAACTGGATAACAGAGTTTAAAAAGTAGCCTTCAAAAATATCCCTAGTATTGGCACGGGAAGATACACATCTATACTCAACCCATAACTGAGGCATTTTTTAAACTCACTATATTAGTTAATAACAAATTAATGTTTGGAGCAGAAGATACTAGGTTGGAGTCTCAGAGTGGATAGCAGTGGAGTGGAGGTACATTCAGGTAACTAACCAGATGTGGAAGGCTGTACACTTCCTGAATTCTATAGCCAATGACAATCAAACTTTGATAGTACTCAAATATATCCAATTTTCGTATTGCTTACTTTACCTAAATCTTATAACACTGTTTGGCTGTTTTTAAATAATGAGCTTCATAAAACTCAAGATTTCCATTATTTACTTTCTTTATTTGTACATATTTCTATTCCTTAACAATTTTTCCACCTTTCTGTGTTTTCTCTAACTAGCAAACTCAAGATTACATGTCTTTATAAATCGTCTACGAGAGCATAAGTCAATTAGTCTGTTGTGCTTGTAGTATCCTGAATTACACAATACAACTAATTCAGTACTTCAACTACCTTAATACATTTTACTTGTAATTTCCACTTCATGTATCCACTTATTATAATTAAGTTTACAATCCTTATTGGTAATGTAGACTGAATACAATATGTTGAGAATGTAGTCAATTATCTCAGTTACCTTTCATAGTAAGAAAATACTGTATGAATTTATTTCAGTTTAGGGTTAAAAGGAAATCAGTAATGAGATGAATATTTTGTTTTGAGGATCTTGTATTCATATTCTGAAAATCAAAATTTTTACTAAATGTAACCTTGCTCATGTTTTACCAAGGATATATATACTTGAAGAAGAAATAGACTTATTATACTTATGATAATTTAAATTTTACCATTTTTGGTGTCATGAACTCGGTCAATTTTCGTGGGTGTATTTAAATTATGAGGGGAGTACTTAAACATTTAACTTCATCCCTATTGTCAAAATAGTGATCAGTTTACCTCAGTAGTTCAATTATAGCGTGTTAGCTTCTGGATTCGAATACAGTTATAAGCATCAATGATGAGATGCAAGTAACTGCAGCCGAATACTTCGAAACAGTACAAGACGCTCGTCATGATCTCCATTGTTAGTTAATTTTGTACTTTATTCAGCTAATCTTATTCCGACTATAAAAGATCTTGTTTAGACGGATTTCAACTTAAAACATGTTAATATAACACAATTTATAATAATCTTGGTCAGCTATACGAAACTGATGAATAGATTTTACTGGAAGTAACCACTCGAATAAGCGTTGCATTTATTTGGCAAAGACGTATTATACAACATGTGTACAAATAAGATTGTTGTAATCTGTTATAAGATGCCCTATTTATTCAGGTTTAAGTTAGTAAAAACCTAAATTACTAGAAGTCAACTGTGAACTAAGTATTAAGAATTTCGTTATTACATCCTTTCAGGCTTGAAGTTTTCATTAAGACACTGATTAGAGTATTTTACAAGCTAAAGTGACAGAACTCTGGCAATAATCACATGGGGATAGTAACTTTTGCATCTCCACCATCTCCATTACCATCGACACAAATGGTGTAATTAATGAATACAATTATGTATAATGACTTAATGGTTTTTTTATATCTTAACAGTAGATAATTGACAAATCACAGAAGAAAAGAGGAAGCTATTCAATGAATTAATAATTAATTTCTTGGTTTTTTGTTTAGACATTTTTTTAGAATTTTTCTGAATTCTCGCAATTTATAAAAAAGCCTTATCGAACGTCATAATACAAAAACAATAAACTGATTTGGGTAAATGACTTCTGACTTTTATTTTAGTATACACCATTGGTCATTTTAAACTGTTCTTTTACTATTCACTGAAGCTTACAACTAGTGGATGATTCAGTTAAAGTAATTTCGTTGAGACTGAATTTTAGTATGTTGTTCTTGTTAGTCACAAACAGATCTCGGTTGGGTACTATTGAATGCTAGTGAACACTACACACTCATCAATAATTCCAACTTCAAACTATTTAATGATACACACCTACTGGTTTTGAGTCAATAGTCTATATATTTACAATAAAATGCTCAGCAAACGTACACATTTTTATTTGGTGACTGAAAAGAAATTATCGCATATCTTCAACATTACCTTTGATCAAGACAGTTTCTAGAAGTTTAGTAAAAAGTAAAGTAGAAATCTGTCAGTCAAAATTTTTTTCTATCATGTAGTTACGCAGGTCTTTGAAAATTTTATCGGGTATTTTAGATATGTTGTTAGTGTAGAAATGTGTAACGTTACAATTAGTAAATAGAGTTATGTAGACAATGAATTAAGCTCCATGTTTATTAAATCAGATCAAATGTCATTAATTGTTTGTCCATGGTTAGCTCCAATGAGACAAATGTTATCTATAATCTGAGATCATGGTCTAAAACCATGCTTTAGAGCCATTCACAGCGGAGGGGTAAATCTCCCCACCCGTTTTGCACATATATACCCTAAATTTAAATATTCATACATTTATTTTGTGATTTTACTCATTACTTCCAAATGAAACTGCAATAATCTTGACTTTATTCACTTTACAACATGTCAATTTCATTTTTTGGTACGTTAATGCTGAGTGTGACCACTTGAACAGATATACACTAACAATAGTTAACACTTAGATTACGAATGACCGACTAACCAAAGTATATATAATAAATTGGTAGAGGTGGATTCGAGTCTTCTATGATGCCACTAATAGATAATCAGCTATCAAAATTAGCTAACTACATATTCATTATGAATATAGAATTTTCATAGTACATCACTTTACTGAACTTGCCTAAGTTTCAATTCAACTTTTATCAGTAAAATCAGCTTGTAGTTTGGTCCAAAGAAAAAAACATCCATACTGCTAGGTTATGAGCATTTACTCCTATTCCAATCAATTGTTTCAACTTATACTGACAATATTTTGATAATTATTTCATCAAGAAATTTTAGATTTTTAAATGGATATATTATAGTCTGAAAATAACTTTGTTATAGCTGCTAATTAGTAGCTCATACCCAGTATATGAATGACATCAAGTAACTTAACTGACTTCAATAGAGAACTTTTCAAGTGGTAGACGATAGTGGTTAACTGATAAAAATTGTGCGACTACATTTCGGCAGCATTTATTTATAAGAAACAATTTAAACTTAGTTGGAATGGATGTCAAACTTACTAATTAGTCGTCAAATCAGATTTCTACTTGTAAATTTAATCAAATTTCGTAAAATAATTCAGTTGGAGACCAACTTGACTCTAACTGGTATGCTTTGTTATTTACAACTAACAAGTCCAAAGTCTAGTTTTTCAATTATTATTATTATTATTTCTTATTTTCATGAGAGCAAGAACAAATATTTGTGCAGAATAAGATAAATTCATGCTATTTCGTTGGTTTCTCATCACCTGCATACAACCTAGAATGATACTCTCCTACAAAATTATTATTTGAACCAAAGTTTTAACATACTCATGCGAACGCATGGAATTGGTTGAAATCAAAATTATATAAACATGCAAACATGACTAAATGTTGGAGAAAATGCTGTAAATATATATGCAATAAAAGAGAAGGTACCTTAAAGCAAAACAGAGATCAAAGGTCAGATGATTACACAAGAGGAGGTGGTTGGAAATATTTAAGAATAACGTGGATAAAGCTCCGTAGTTAAACTTAAAGTGACCTAATTAAGCATGAAAGTTGAACTTAACCATCTAGAATACGGTGACGTAATTAAAAAACGTAAAATTTGATCCAAAAAGAAAACGTAATAAATGAAACTTGGCGAGAGAATAATAACGATGAAAATAATGACAAATAAGTTAGTTCACCAGGGTAAAGAAAGGCTTATAACAGTTTCCTTTTGGTTTTAATTGTGTAATAGTAGTCGCTTCAGTATGTTTCTATAATTTTGATTTCAACCAATTCCATGCATTCTCATGAGTATGTTACAACTTTGTTTCGAATATTAATTTTGTAGGAGAGTATCATTCTAAGTTGTATGTAGGTGATAAGAAACCAACGAAATAACATGAATTTATCTTATTCTGCACAAATATTTGTTCTCGCTCTTTTGAAACTAAGAAAGGGAGCAATGTGTATGAAATAATCTTTCTTAGATGAATAAAAATGAAAATTTTATGAAATAGTGTAGTTCCTAACAGCATTTTACTAATTTAACGACTTTAGTAACTTGAAAAGCTTCTCTTTCAGGAAATTTTTGATAAATATAAGATACCAGAACACAATTTTACTGATGCAAGATAAATAACGGTCAAAGATTATAAATAACTTCAGGCATAAAATAACCAATTAAAAACATGGCACTTTATCACTGATGTAACCATGAACAAAGTAAAGTAGTTAGACGATTGTCATAATTAAAAGAAACTAACATTTTCTAATTGCATCCTAATATTACTCTTTGCCGTATCATGGCATTTGCTTCCTTTATGAATGCTGTCATTTTTGTTAGTAGATTAATCTCAATAAAAACATCCGGAAGGAAATTAAATCAAAAGAAATACTTCCATCAGTAATTTTTATTTGTGTGAAAGTGAAAAGAAGACCATTTGTCGTTATTAATATTTCTTGGTTAATATCAATTTTATAATAAAACCTTTGACAATATTTATCAGAATTCTTTTAAAACATTGAGTAGTAAGTATCATATCTGCGCTGTCATTTGTCATTCTTAACCTATGATTTTGTATATAGCAATATCAAATGAGTATGTATCTATTGATAGTGCATCTACTTCTCTCAGAACATAGAGTATATTTAATGGAACTGGCATTATTTTTCTCACAGATGATTTTTTTCACAGGACCTTAGCATTTATGTCACGGAATAAATTAAGAGTCATTTATCTGTAATTCTTGCATATGTATACTATTGAAATTTGCTTACAAATATTCATTATATTCTAATAGGTGGTATACGAGATTGTAGATTATAAATCACTGGAATACCAAAGTATGATGTCTACACGGCCATTCCATAGATGGAACCTAGAATTAACATGCTTCATGGTGATTATGTGGGATTCACACTTCATTATTCGATTCACAATGTGGCATAACTACCACTAATTGTCGTCATTAATATTAGTTCAGCTGATTATGCTGAATAAAATCTGTAGATTAAATGCTACACAGAAATTTTTTCAAAAGATAGTCGTTTGGAAGTGCATAATTATAACAATTATTAGTTACAGGTTGTCTAAGAAACTGAACATGCTCAAACATGTCCTAATCACTTCAATCAATAAACGATTTTCTTCTAAATTATGCCCTTTCAAAATAGTTATTAACCTAAAGTTAATTTTTTTCTTTTTTTTAAGGTTATGTATTCCAATCTAGCATGGATAGAATATTTGGTCAATCTGCCAATGAAAGGTACACGACATTTTTAATGCAACATATCAAAACCAAAACTAAACAAAATTTAAATAATCCATTACTTGATGATGGTAAAATGTCATTATATGAAAATGAACGTCCATTTCCGAGTCATGTTTATCCAACTACACCATCAGAGATTAGCATTGAATACGCATGTTTTATAATTAGTTTATTTATGCTAACTGTACAATATGCTGCACCATTTTATTTTACAAGTCGTATCTTTTCTCTTCTGTTTACTATGTATATAGCATTGACTAGTGTATACTTACTAGTAGATGTTGAGACAATAGCTGTTTTGTATAAATTAAACACAGTTGGTATACGAGATCCTGGTGGATCAATAATAATTCATATTGATACAGATCTAAAGTATATAACTTCATGGTACTGTGTACTGTTGAGTGCAGCTGGTCTGCCAGCAATGATTATTTGTCTAATGGCTATTTATGCTTATGGTGAAACTAAATTCAAAGAAGCTGTAACTAATTATGCTCAGCTACTGATTGCTGGAGAGATTCCATCAATAAATGGGACTCCAAGTATTAAAGTTGCTCGCGGTAATCTAATAAAAACTGTTGATTATGATACAACTAACCACAACCCTGATTCCAATGCTACCATTGAAACTATGATCGGTGAACAGGTTGGTTTGGAATCAACTTACCAAGAATCTATTATCAATCTTCCCATTACACTTGCAATCACCACGAAACATTGGCATCCACCACTGTCGAGCCGTCGAAATGGTCAACTTCCTAAAAGATCTAATACTCCTCTTCCTTACAACCAGTCACAAAATAACGGTAGCGAAATGTCAACGTCATTAAAAAGAGGTCGTGGAATCCCGTTATCTACAAGTACAGAGCTAAGTAATTCTGTCCATACCCTTAATGAAACAAGTAACAGTTCATCAAAGTCAACACAATCTAGATGGTCTCGTGTTGGATTGAGTATTATTGCTACGTTTTCTTTTATATGGGTTTCAACAATTCGTATCTGTTTAATGGGTTCAATATTAAAGTGTTATTGGAAAACTGGTCTTGAAATTGCATTAGCAGACACTATCTTGACAGTACTGTATATGATATGTTGGCTTATTCTTTGGTTTGGTTTAAGTGTTAAAACTGCTTGGCGATTTCGTTTGTTGCATAATAACAACTACCTTGCTTCAACAGGTCAAAGGGATAGCTTTCTACAAAAAGGAGTTTTCCCTAACGGATGCGATAATCAAGCATTTGGTTCTCCGGAATTTCAGCAACAAATACATATGAATGTAAATGGGGCCTACCCAAATTTATGGCCATATGTTTCTTATCCACCTTGGATTGCACCTGGTACAGTGATTACTGCAGGTTTACCTGTGGGGACAACTGGTGACCTTCAACAAACAAGCAACGTAGTTAATGGATTAACAGTAGGTGGAGGCAGTGGAGGTGATTCACTTTATGGGTGTTTCCCTGATTTGACTAACCAGACACAAAATCCGTCAGCTGATGTAGCTAATCAATATCATCCACATTCACGTTGTATTTCCCTACCATCTGGACCGCCAACTTTATCCGAAGAATCGGATATTACAGCGAATCAACAGGAACAAAATGACTGCAACAACAACAATAAGTATTTCAGACCTGTTACAACACCCAGCCTAACTGGCTCTGCTTATTTAAATGATAATCATCATACACCAGTGGAAATACGCCAGCCGTATGCAACTCCACAAAATAGTAATTTGCAAAGAAGTAGGACAATCCAAGAAATTTCATATTCCACTGCTTATGAACAATTTTCAGGGCAGAATTCCGGTAGGAATAGAGGTGTTGTTAGTAATTCTTCTCATACAAATAACCAAAGACATAGAGTATCACCAATGATACCTGAACCAACTTATGCTACATTGGCAACTTTGTCAAAACAGTCCGTACAAAATAATGCATTCAGACCGAACTCTGTAACACCACTTGATCCGCACAATAAGGGAAGGACATCACCAACAAACATTTCACGCAACATATCATATCGCCGACCTTGTACTCGAGTTACTTTTCAAGATATTGATAATAATTTTTCTGGATCGAGAATCGTAATTAATGACGGTGCTACAGGAAGCAGTGATAGTGGTGTATGTACTAATGGTCACGGTTCAAGCATTCAGCAAAATGTTAATTATTCTGAAAAACAATATCAAAAGGGTAAAATCAAACCTGAATTATATGATATGTTTGAACCAGACATATATCAAAAGCCTGGTGTAGAATGTGCTTTTGATAGGGATTATACAAATGCAAATGTGAAAGATGGTAATGTGATGAAAAATAGTAGTAACATTGCCAGTCACCATAATAATAATAATGATATTGAAATATCAACCGATATGACAAGTTTCGCCATAAAACGTAATCATAAAAGAGACGAATGCATTTCTTACGGTAGTCATAATGACACCCCTAACAGTCTTCAAAGAAATTCAAATTATTCTCATCAGATAGATCCCGACGATCGTTTGTGCAGTCAAGTTTGATTTTTATCGTCGATTCAAACCTATCAATATACACATATTTATAAGCACAAACAGTTTATTCTCATTCGCTTAACACTTAATTTCATGTAGTGATGAATGATTTTAATCAGCATTTTAAGTGTATAATCCAACCGATCAAAATAAAAATCGGACATTTGTAAATTATCCTCCTTTCTGTGTGTAGGAATTATTTGTATTGAAAAAACATACTTTGTCATTACACTGAATATGCATCTTACCTCATTTGAAATTGCTTACACAACTATACGTATTCTCTACACAATCATATATACGCAGTATCACTACATATCATTTGAAAACTACTTGAACGCTAATAACCAAAAGAAAATAAGTATGGATATTTACAGACATGAAGATACTTAATCTTGCTCTTTTAATGTTTGTTGTTTGTTTTTTGTGCAAATCATGAATACATATAGGTGAGACAATAAGTCCTTGTTGTTCCTTATTCTGTTATTGTTTTAACTTTATATTTCATACTTACTTGTTTGTTTTTCAGTTATCACATCAACGGTGTAAATATTAAACACATTTCCTTTCATTTCATCTACCATAATTTATAATTAAATGCTTATCAAATATGAGACATTTTAATGTTGACTATTATAAAAATTAAACCAATTTCACAGAATCGTAAGCTTGAACATTTGCTAATATTGAAGAAGAGATGTTCTGAAGAGTGGGTTTAATTCGTAGATTGATTTTATTTGGTGATACAATTAAAAACTATGAAGTAATAAATAGGTAACTTGTCCTGTTATTAATTGACTTATGCTATGTTACTTGAAAAAGTTGAGTGCAGGACAGTAATATTAGGGTTAGATACTGGTTGAATGATTCATCTGTCTTGAGTGCTATGACTGGTAATCAGGTGATTGGGCATTTTCAAAGATTTTCAAAGTAGGAGCCTTTCTGATTTTCAATTGTACTTGATAATTGTAGCCCAACTTTTGTCTATTGGTTGAAAATATCACCGAGAAGGTAATAACATCAGCATACTCAATCGATTGGAAAGAGTGTCAAAATATCAATATTCAACTAGATTAAACTATACTGATACGAAGCTCATCCATAAAAGGCAAACAAAGGAATAAGACAATATGGGTCAACAGAAATCGCACTTTAGATAATGGAAAGGTAGATTAAGTTAAAGCTACTAAGCTGGCTATCCATAAAATAGCGGAAAGCCTCGATTCAAAGCCTGTGAAGAAATGAACATGATATATTCCATATGAGTACTCACCAACTACACAACTATTGGTTTATCGGAAACATGATGGAAAAATTTACTTTATTCGTATGAATAATCATAAATACTTTCCACAATTCCTTACAAAATAAAGAACAAGGAAAATGATTCATAACGCAATCAACTACAAACAATATGTGAAATTGTTGCTAATAGGGTGGACAAGTCGACATAGCTATCGCATACATGAAAAAATTAAAGTATAAGAAAGTAACCCATTCCACCAAATAATATCATGCATAATCTATTATTAGAGATGTATCCATCTAGGAAAAATCGATTTTGTTAGTTATATTGAATAATTGGGTTAATCCTGCATATTTTTGCACAGCGTCGCGCAAGCAGTAAATACATATTTCCTAAACATATTTTTAGTGATCTTCACTAATCAGTTTATGTAAATCTAGACAAATATTTGATTTATATGTTCCTCAAGCCTTGACGTTTTATAAACATGCTACTCTGTCCTGTAATTCATGTATTCCTTCAAATGTGTTTGTGTGCCTCTCTACTTATTTTTCTTATTACAATGCTTTATTGAAGTAAGCTAATCTGATATTCATATTCCTTATATGTCACTGGTCGTTCTATTCTCACCCTTAACGCTTATCTATACCTAGGACACTAGTATTTTCATATGATCTGATACATATTCTTAGTTAGACTGATTACTTACTTGTTTGTGTTTTTAATACTAAGGTGTACAATACAATACTACTACTGAGTTCTTGCTGCGTTATTACGTGACTGTGATTCGTAAGACAGTTCTAATAATAATGATAATCAGACAACCGAATTTTTAGTGAAGATTCATAGTAGGATCATTTTTGAATCCTCATAATACCACATTCCAATAATATAATAATATTACTATAACTTACCAGTAAACTGTATGTTTCAGCTTATTTGATTACAACATAAATTATCTATCCTAATAAAAATTCAAGAAGAAAAAATGTAAAACACTAAACCTATCCGTATAAATAACACTAGTTTGTATTGTGATATTAAAATTCATTTCATCAGATTACTCAATAGAGGCTAAGCTTATCATTTGTTATCATAGTTGTTAGATTTGCTTAAGTCTCTATGATAGATCTAATGAAATTTTTATATCAGCGACACCAAAATACTTTATTCCTTTATGACAAGATAATCTCATACATTTAGGCAGTGATATAGTGGAAAATTAGTGATCTTGATGCCATGATCTCACATTCATTGACTGGCAAATGAGCTATTGGATGTAAGTAACAAATGAAAATGTAAAAAGGTAATAAAACAAACGGATTTCATAAGCGATCTTAAAATTATTGTATGCACTAATTAAACGATTAAATAAATCATATTTTCAAATTGATCTTTTAACTGATCTTTGCAGAATCATATTATGTTATGTTGCCTATTCATAAGTTGAAAAAGAACGCTGGCTTTCTTCAATGTATTCTGTCCTGCAGTAGCTAGTACATAATCTGATGAACATAGAGGTAACTAGATAATGAAGCTTCTCTTTTACGTATGTAAAACAGTTTGTAAATACTGGTCGATATTCAACCGTACAATGTATTTGATCGATAACTCAAGACAAATGCTTCTTGAAATTATCAGATGATTACTTCACTATACGTTTCAATTCTACATAAAAATATATCAGATTGAACTTTTATGAGTTCCTTGTTTCATTTCTAATTTCATACATATTTTCCTTTTTATTATTTTCAAAAGAATAAGAACAACTGTTAGTACAAAATAAGATGAAATTCATTTTATTTCGTTGATTTCTTGTTAGTGTCATACAATCTGGAATAATATTTTACAAGACGTTAACAAACTTAAGAGAATGGTTGAAAATGACTAAAATTAGAATTATTTAAGCATAGTAGATACATAAACATAGTTAGAAAGCTCGATAGAATATTGGAGACATATATCCAGTTCACATGAAGTTAACAGAAACAGGAAACTTAATAATAAGCCTAGTTTACGTTATTCCATAACAAAAAAATTAAGAAATTATTGGTAACGCTTCGAATTAAGTGAATTAATCTGAGTTATTAAACATAAAATGTGTAGTGATGACATAATTAAATGGAGTTCGACCGCGTCTAGTGTGAAGCAGTTACCCACCAATCAGTGAGGTCGTATAAACATATTATGAATTGACTGAATTAGAAACATCAATCGTTGGGAGCCGACTCAGTGGTCTCATGGTAAAGTGTTTATCGCGGAGCTAGAGAGTCCCGGGTTCTATCCCCGGTGGGGAGGTATATGAGCACTTCTGAGGAGTCTGATACTAGGACAAAACGGGTCTTCAGTGTTTCTTGATGATCAATGACTGCCTAGAGCAGACCAACACGTGATATGAAATCAACTAGTCAAATGAGTTACATTTAACAATATGAAATAGTGATGTAGAGATTGAATCTATTTCGAAGAAAAGAGATGGTAATGTAATAGAGTTAATCTAAGTGGAAGTAACAGTAATAACGATTTAATATAAAACAAGAATCAGAAGATTAACTAATTTATGTGTGCACTTACTGTGTAATAGATTATGTTTTTAAATCTCTATATTTTACTCATAACTTTATCGTTGGAAGTATATCTCTCAATAAAGTAATTATACCACAGATATACTACTGATTTTAAGTTTTACATTGAAATATAATTATAAAAAGAATTAAACAAATATTGACTTAAAATGATTTGTGAAAAAAAAATGTTTTCAGGATTTTTATCCTAATTCCACTTTTCACTGACTAATTCAGGAAAAGATCACATACTATAAAACAATTGAGCTGTGACAACTTTCACAAGTCACTTTGTACTGGAAATAGTCATATGGTCATTACTGATTACATTCGAAGGGTAGCTGTCAATCATATCAAATTTTAGGCAGTTACCTTTATACAGTATTAGAAGAAGGTTGTACAGTGTAACAAATTGACTAAGGTTGGACATTTTAAAAATCAATGCTGACCTGATTGTCTGAATTTTAAACTCTCCCTGCGAGGCCTGAAACGTCCTCGGACTTAATTTCTGAGATGATCATGGATCACTAATGATGATTAGTTCAATACAAGAACGAAAATCTTGTTCAGTGCTTCATTATTTTCAATAGTTACTCAATGAAGTACATTACAAAAAATAACATATGTTTGTGCCAATTAGTTTAAACCAAAAGATGAGTAAATTATAAAGGTTTAGGTTCTCTATTAGAGTAAGCATTGTAGCTATTTCTTCATTATCATTTCATGTCTTCACTTACTATGTAAAGCAAACATAGAAAGAATAAACACGTTTTCTTCGGGTCTTCTTGTTTTCTTCCTCCAAATATATTAAAAGTAAAAAATTGAAATAAAAAAAGCAAATGAACCACAAATCAATTTATTTTCGTTTATAAGCAGTTTAAACCTGTTTAAACATGTATCTATAAACGCATCATATGAGATTTAGCTATCCACTTGCATATTATCAAGTTAAAGTGTCATTATGAAGAGAAAGTGATCAATGATTGTTCTTATGTATAAGATGAACGATGAGTTGAGTAGTTCTGATTTCTTGTGAAATCTCTAAATTGTCTCTTGATCTTTCTATGCTTAAAATTTATTCGTGTCTCATTTTAAAATAATTAATCTGAGAAATAATGTAAAATAATGAATGATTATGAGAATACACTTAAGTACAAGTAAAATCATACATCAATGAACATCATCTGAAATGAAGAAGTATGTGAACTTATAGTATATACTTTAATGTCATACTAAATAAGTAGAATAAAATTTACTTGAAACAAAATTATTATTTTCATTTTAAGTATAACTTATCAGTATATTTCATCAAATACTTCGAAGGAAACAAAGAATATTATGAATTGATTGTTGATTATTGTAAGGTGTTAGTAAATAACTGTTGGACTGTAGACTTGTTACATCATCATCTATGAAAATGATGATAACTATTTTTAATTTGACTATAGTGCAAAACATGAAATAATCAAAATTGAAAAAAGGAAAAAAAAAACAACTATGAGTTTATCCTCGAAATTCGAAATTGAATGATTTTTGAATTAAAGTATAACATAGTTTCAGAATTGACTCGACTCTAGGAAATAACTTTTGATATATTGGAATCAAGCTTAAAAACTGAATGACTTCATGTATCCAATAAAAAATGTAGTGATATCCGCTTAATTTGTAATGCATAACCTTAACAAGTGACAGAGTGATACCACAATATTAAGTATGAACTATTGTAGGTTTGCTCTAAGTCTAGCTTTATACCACTCCAATGAAGAACAAAACGTGGATTCGAGTCATTTAGTCTAGAAGAAGGAATTCAGTTATATTTCATGCAATCGTTTAAATATATAGAGATGTTTACTTACTTTTATGCTGACTATACATAACGAATAAATCAACTGATTGCTTTTCTAAGTAACTTCATTTATTATAAAATCTCAATTAAATTTATTAACGGCTAACTGAATATTAGGTAAAGTAGTAATTCAAAAACAATTAAAGATTTTCAGGAAATAACTTACTTACTACACCGTTTTATAACTCCATCTTGGTAACTCTTCAGGGGGTTTGTGAATATGAATTTTATAGGCAATAATAAGTGTTATATTCAAATATTTATGGGTATGAGAATTATTTGAAAACGAAAACACTTAGTCCGAATATTTTCTTATTTGGAAAAATGGGATCACGCAACGGTTCTGTCAACAATACTGTGATAAAAGAAGTTGATATATAGCTTTGGAAAATGAAACAGTTACTAGGTATACTCTCATTCTAGCAGGTCTCATTATTGAATAATGGGGTTTGTGGAGATCGGTATTAAGTTTAGTTGATTGAATTCGTCACACAATGATGTTGACAGTGAACCATTTGAACAAGAAAGAACTGGGCATCTATCTCGTTCTAGTGTGGGTTGGGTGTTCGCCACTCTGAAGCCTCTGGAACGGAATCTAGAGTGCATGCTATTGAGGAGTCTTGTACTAGGGCAAAACAGATGTTCATTGTTGCTTGGTTTTTGATAGTACCCTGCCAACATTAATCTGTAGTGAATTCAATCAACTAGATTTCATTATTCTTGATGTAAAATATTATTCTCATTGGCAAGAAATTAACTCTAAAATTAGAATGTCATTTATCGTAGCTGCTGATTCTTCTTTACATTATCATTTCATTGGTATCGATAGCATAAGAAAAAATGAGAGAGGAAAGGGACAGATGCTAGTTTTTTCTGTGAAAAACGTTATCCTTAGAACAGTATTAATTCTATAGAGCAACGAATGTAAGCCCTATAATAGTGGAAAATTCTGTCATAGAACTTGGTGACAAATTAAAAAAGTATTAACTTAACAACTGATATTAATTAATGAATTAATTGTGGATAATAGATAAATTAAGAAACTAACTGAACTATAAGATTGCATTGATTAGGCCGAATAAAGATTGTTTGTATGTTTCGTGCAAATGGCTATAAGTTGCCCCGAGAATGTATTTTTTTGTAAATGCATATAAACACAAAACCGTTCATCAATTGTTAGTGTGAAAGATAGTAACATATAAGTATTTACTGAAGAAAAATACAATAAATTTTTATCCCGACTACAGAGTATAGTGAATAATTTGTAAAGTGAATTCGGTTTCTTGGAACTGTTGTCAATTAATTAACACTATTTAATTACAATAAGATTTTCAGAAAATAGAATCCATTTAAAGTAGACTGAAATTTGTCCAAGATTAAGTAACCACTATCTCCTATAACTGATGGGAATTCAGTACCACCACCAATCACACTAGAAATTTAAACCAGGATCTCGAACCCCACTGCCAATGCTTTAAATTCACGGCAATTAGTTTGTACTGAATGAATTGTACCTTTAACTTTGATCACTTGACGCTACTGAGTCATTGATGTTTACAAAATTTGTCTTGTAACCTTACACGGCTTATCACTACTAAGCACAAGATGACCTTAAGCTTCGAAGGTCGAATTCTCTCCACAAGACTTGAAGTCCCTGAAATCTAACCTTTGATCATGTCCCAGATTCATATTACGTAGTAGCCCTATGCTAAGAAAAACGGCTGACCAGTGAAAAAATATTTTACAATAATTATTTAACTCCGGTCGTCTTATAATGTTATGCAATAATCACCAAAGCCCATTTACTAAAAACATTAATAACATTCAACTGCTTTGTTGAATTTACTTTCATATCTCTTAAAATTGGAAAAACTTATTATTGAACTACAATACAATACAAGTGAAATAAGTAATCGGTTTGACTCGAATTCATAAATAAATTAGTTATGAATTTATCTAAAATGATTTTGTTAATGCTGATATCACGAACTAATCTGAACTAGACATCCACTGGTCACCTAGAAGCACTGAACAACCGTTTCATCCTAGTATGGGACTCCTCAGCAGTGAGCATCCACGACCCTGTAGGGGATCGAACCCAGGACCCTCTGACACTGCGACGAGCGCTTTACCATTGGACCACTGAACCGGCTCCTAATGGTTGATATTTCTAATTCAGTCAATTCGTGTTACGTTTGCGCGACCTCATCCATTGTCATCGGTGAGTTACTGCCTCACACCCAACACGATTGAACTCCACCGGTCACGTCTTCACACTAGAACTCCAGGAATTACCTCAAGGAGTTAGTCACTAGTGAGCTGATAATAAGTTACAATTAAGGGGGTTGTTGTGGAGATAGTTAATTTGTTAATGCTGATATCACAAATCGATCTGAACTAGACAACCATTGATCACCTGGAAGCACTGGACAATAAATTTAATACTAAATTAGATTACATTCGATGAAATGAAATATTATTACGTCATATCTACATAAGACTGTTTCAACATTAAAATGAAATAAAATCCGTTGATTTAAAACGAAAATAATCCATACTCTAAATGAAAAATGACTGCCTTCAGTTTTTTTTATATTTCAAGATAGTAAACTAACATGTACACACAAAATAACAAGGCATTAATTTGTTTGTAAATTTTAATTGAATGTTCACGGAAATATTGAAGTTGCTATACATCAGGAGTATTTGTTGTCTGTGTAGTTGAATATATTTCAAATTTTCAATCGGTAGAATAAGCATTTCATGCAAGACTATACAATATCTTTTCACATTCATTCTGATAAATTACACTAGAAACTAAGCTTGAAAAAATTGACATTTTTACAATTTATAGGATAAATAGAGAATATGACCACATATCACTTTATGTTACATAATACACATCAAGACACGAGGTTGATGTCGCTTTTGACAACCATGGCAACCATTAATATAGGTACATAGAACGTCCGCACTATGTGGGAGACAGGGAGAAGTATGCAAATTGCCGAAGAAATAAAAAGATACAACCTGAAGATACTTGGAATAAGTGAAACCCATTGGCTACAAGCTGGACAGCAATAAATATCCTCAGGAAAAGTGCTTTTACACTCTAGTCACGAAGAAGAAAACGCCTCACACACAAGGAGTGGCACTGTTGTTGTCCCAAGAAGCATGGAAGGCTTTTATAGGATGGGAACCTCATGGACCTAGGATCATAAAAACATCATTCAAGACAAAGAAGGAGGGGATTACAATAAATGCCACCCAGTGCTATAGACCCACCAACGACAGCCACGAAGACGACAAAGGTCAGTTCTATGCAAGGCTACAGTCAATCATCAATAAACGCTCAGCGAAGGACCTGACCGTTCTGATAGGAGACTCTAACACGAAGGTTGGAATGAACAACACCGGATATGAAGACATCATAAAACGACATGGACTGGGAGAAAGGAACGAAAACAGTGAGAGGTTTGCAAACCTATGTGCCTTCAACAAAATGATTATAGGTGGCACCATATTCTCCCACAAATGCATATACAAAACTACATGGGTTTCACCGGACCACATTATGGAGAACCAAATCGACCACATCTGCATCAATAAAAAGTTTAGAAGAACCATGGAAGACGTAGGAGAAAAGAGAGGAGCTGACATAGTTTTAGATCATCATCAGGTGGTGACTAAAATGAAACTGAAGCTGAAGAAGCACTGGACAACTTAAGCAGTAGTATTACAAAAGTTTAACACAGCCCTTCTCCAGAATACTAACAAACGCAACGAATTCAACATAACTCTCAACAATAAGTTCCAAACATTTCATGATCTACTAGAAAAAGGTGGAGCAAATATGGAGGATAATTGGAAAGAGATTAAAGAAACAATAATTTCAACCTGTCAGGAGATTTTAGGTCGCATGAAACAACACTATAAAGAATGGATTTCTGTTGGTACTCTGGACAAAATTTGAGAAAGGCAAAGCAAAAAGTTAGCAACTAATAACAGTCGGATATGAACACAGAAAGCCAAGGCACAGGTCGAATACACAGAAGCCAATAAGCAAGTAAAGTGGAGCATCAGGTTGAATAAACGGAAATATGTTGAGGACCTAACAATGACGACGAAAAACTGAAAGAGAAGGAAACATGAGGCACCTATACGATACAACGAAGAAGTTAGCTGGGAAATTCAGTAAGCCAGAATGGCCAATAAAGAACAAGGCAGGCGAACAAATCACCGAAGTGAATTAATAACGAAACAGGTGGGAAGAACATTTCAAAAAACTCTTGAATAGACCAGCCCAACTGAACCAACTGGTCATCGACGCAGCAGCGACGGATCCCCCTCCCCAATAAACACCCACCAACAAAGGAGATCTCAGCAACTGCGAAAACTACAGAGACACCACTCTTCTTTCGATACCAGGAAAAGCCTTCAACACAGTGTTACTAAACCGAATGAAAGACCCAGTTGACGCCCAGCATCGAGACCAACAAGCCGGATTTCGTAAGGACCGATCGTGTATCGGCCAAATTGCTACCCTACGGTTCATTGTTGAGCAATCAATTGAATGGAATTCACCCCTTCACATTAACTTCCTCGACTACGAAAAAGTATTCGACAGCGTGAATAGGAGAGTATTATGGAGCCTTCTACTACATTATGGAGTACCCGAGAAGATAGTTAACATCATACAGAACTCTTATGATGGACTACATCGTAAAATCCTGCATAGATGTCAACTCACAAATGCATTCGAAGTGAAGACCGGTGTTAGACAAGGCTGCTTACTCTTGCCCTTCCTCTTCCTTTTGGTAGTTGACTGGATCATGAAGACCGCAACATTTCAAGGCAATCTCGAAATATAGTGGACAAGAGAGATTGAACTAGATGACTCAGACTTTGCAGATGGTCTAGCTCTCCATCCCACACACAAAATCAAATGCAGATGAAGACGGACAAGATAGCGACATCCTCGGTAGCAGTAGGCCTCAACATACACAAATGGAAAAGCAAGATCCTTCGATACAGAACAACGAATATTAACCTAATTTGACTTGACAGAGAAATTCTGGAAGATGTAGAATCCTTCACATATTTGGGCAGCATCACCGATAAAAAAGGAGGGTCTGATGCAGATGTAAAGGATCGGATTGGAAAAGCAAGATAGAATTTCTACAACTGAAAAACATACGGAACTCAACTCAACTGTCAGCCAACATTAAAGTTAGAATTTTCAATACAAATATCAAGACAATTCTGTTGTATGGAGCTGAAACTTAGAGAACTTTCAGAAGTATTATTCAAAAGATACAAGTATTTATAAACAATCGTCTGCGTAGGACTTTGTATCCGTTGAGGGGATACTATCAGCGACATCCTTCTATGGCAGAGGATAAATCATCTACCAGCGGAGGAAGAAATTAGGAAAAGACGCTGAAGGTGTATAGGACACACACTGGGGAAACGACCAAATTGTGTCACAAGACAAGCACTAACATGGAACCCTGTAGGTCAAAGGAAAATAAGAAGACCTAAACACACATTGCGGCGGAAATCAGAGACAGACATGAAGAGAATGAAGAGTACTTGGGAAGAACCGAAAAGGAAAGCTTAGGACAGACTTGGTTGGAAAATACTGGTCGGCGGCATATGTTCCACATGGGGTAACAGGCATTGATATATATATGTATATATATTAAACTATGATGAAATGATAATTTTTCTCATATAGCTTAGGTGATACGTTAAACATATGAGATATCTTCTTCTAAGCAGATGCACTATGTAAACTGATAGTGATAGAAGTAAATTATGCTAAACAAAGTTAGATATACTTGCATTCAACGCCTTAAAATTTATTTGAAAAATGTTATTCATACCAATCTTGTACAGAACTAACGAAATTGGACAACAGTGATGAACTTATTTCTATTTCAAAGAAATTGATGTAGTAGGTTATATATTTTTAAAGCTTTTTATGCATGTTAAAAGTGTTATAAAAACTTATATATGATAAACAATTAGAATAGTTGACCTAAAGCCTTCCTTGGCGTAATCTAGGTTTCGCACTACAGAGGAGTCTTGGACTAGGACGAAACAGTTGTCCAGTGTTCAACGATCAATCTATAATGAATGAATTAGTTAAATATAGTTTTGTCCAAAAAACTACAATAATGAGTTATTACAAGTTAGTGTTTTATCTTTAGAAAATTGTTTACTTTTAACATAAATTACTTAATTCTAGCGACTCGATGTTTATTATCTGTGAATATCTACATGATATAAGCCATAAAATTTCTGTCATACTGTTTTATTTTTTTAAAAATCATTTTATGGGTGTGCTTACTATCAACTTTGGAATACAACTATAAACACTTACACTTTCAAATAACCATTTTAGAATTAAATCACTAAATCAACTAATCAACATAAATCTATCATTATAAGTGGATACTTTGACAGCATTTTAGTTAATAAAATATTGTTCAATTGGGATGATTATTTTTGTAGAGATTGGTATTTTAGTTGATTGAATATGAATATGAATAACTATCTCAAGTGAAATATAATAATCAGCTAATTAGTGACTAACTCCAGGATATTCCTGAAGCTCTAATGTGAAATCGTAACTGGTGAAGTTCAGACTTGTTGCCAATGAGACAGTTGTTATCACTGTCAATAGATGATCTTCTCGCTATATATCATGCCGGCTGGCCTAGTGGCGCAGATGGTTAGGTGTCCATCTGGGATGCGATCTGCAGAGGAGTTCCACACTAGAACAAAACAGTTTTTCGTGCTTCCCCCTGGTTTTCAATAGAGCCCTGCCGACGTCAATCTGTGACATATTCAGTCATAAATTATTGCTTAGTATTTTATTAATAAATTAATAAATTTTATGTTTAAGTTATCATAAACTAGATTGTTTTTTTCTCTCACTAAATTTTATAAGAAAATGTGTACACTACTCAATAAATGACCTACAATGTTGTGACCGCCCATCTATTTGACTTATTATTCACATTGTTAGTCAGTTTAGGGGATTTTTTAGAATTCGCTCTCAACGTTTACATCGATGAGTTAGGTAAAATGGAGAATTGCTTGGTTATTATCTTTTTTCCTCAAAAAAAAAAAAACAATTTAGTTTATTATTTATCATTAATGAGTTCAACATTTTTGACTATAAGTTAAATATTGCAATAATTATAGAAAAAATTAATTTTGGTTATAAACAATGTTACGGAAATAACTCCCTAATTATGACCTTATCCAAGAATAATACTAATTATATATAAGTGAGATGAAAAGAGCAGAATCTTGACCTTCATAAAATAAGACACAGTATACACAACAACAATTTTGTATTTTGAATTGAGATGTTTTGTGGAGACTGGTATTAAGTTTTAATTGATTGAATTCTTCATATATTATTGTTGGCGGAGTGCCACAACTAGAAAACACTAGACAGTTGTTTTGTCGTAGTATGAAAATTTTCATGATCTTTAAGTTTTTCGATGAACATCTAGTCCTTAGTTCTCTTAAGAATGTGAAGATATGAATGTGTAGTTCAACCATGTTTAGTGTGAGGTAGTTATCCATCAATGGCAAAGGATAATGTTAAACGAATCTATCGCAAACTGACTGAAGTTATAAATATTAACAATCAAAACACTGATTCAGTGGTGTAACGGTTTAGTGTTTATTACAAAATCTGAAAGTCCTCGTAGTGAAGTTGTGGAGAGATTCATACTGGGATGAAACAGATTCCCAATGTTTCCTGGTTTACATTGGTTGTCTATCCCTGACCATTTCGTGGTATCAGATTAAAAATTTAACAGTCTCCACAACAACTAACTATACCAATTTTTTTCCTAATTCGTAATTCTGATATTGCCACACCTACGATTTTCCATTACTCATTTTTCAAATATAACTACTTTTTAGTGCTAACTACAATATTGACATGATTGATGTTATCACTTGACTTTCTGTGTGTACTATATTCTTCTGTATAATTGTAATTTCAAATTCAATGACTATGGTATATATAGCATTAGGTATATTAATAATACTAACTGCAATATCAGACCATATGTAGCTGATTTGCTTTTTACAAGTTTATAAAGGGATCGTATTGTATAAGACCTTTTATTTTAGCTGGTTAAAATCTATTTATCGGTACATTATGTTGTTTAAACTTATTTCTATCTATAAATATGCTGTGTAAGAAAACTGAACACCATTTAGATTCTTCACATTAGTTCATCTTTCTTGGTAATCAGATAGATAGCAAACACCCTAGTGGACCGTTTTCCCAGTTGGTCATACGTAAAATCAAAAAATTATGCTACACTGTAAAACTAGGAACAATCAACTGAATAAAATATGAGGAACTTACTTTATTCCTTGAATTTCTGTGTTATGGCCTTACTTCTAATGTGAGAAATAGACAAGGTGATCAGGTTAGCTGATTCACATACCCGTATGTTCATAAGAAAAAAATAGATTCAAGCCAATAAAATGTGAACGAATGCTATGAATGCCGATTAGTCGGTGGAGTGAATAAATAGCCAAAACCGTTCAGTTGAGATGAAGAAAAACTAACACATAAGCAAAGTAGAGTACTTTGATTAGTAATAATACCAATATCATATATCACTTCGTGAAGAAAAATACGAAACGATGAAGATAAACTAGGGAAGTTTTGTAGGGGAAACTGAATAACAGATTTGGAGCAAAATTAAAATAACTCAGACACATATGGGGGTATGATAATCACTAATAAGTCCATGGAAAGCTTTCATATTAAGGAATACAAATATCTTATTCAATAAATATTTGATAAACTTAGTTTAAGAGTACAATTCTTTGCAACACAAAAACGTTGACTTAAGAGGTTATGATTTCTTATTATCTATTCCTGTATAATACTTTCATCAAGTGTTTACAATACACAGTAGTTCATTGTCAACATTACAAATAGAATTTAATGTACTTATATTAAGGAGGTTGCTTTAAATTTGATCGTAACTTACACTGACATCATAGAAAAATGATTAGCAGGATTCAAATGAGATTTAAGTAACTGAATAAAATTTTGAGATTAACTATTAATATGGTTGGAAACAATAGTTTTAAATTTTATTGTAGTTGAAGGGTTGTAGAAATCGTTGAATTGGGATTTGATATTACAAACTAACCTATGTTAGACAACCATTAAAAACCAGAAATCTTTGAAAGGATGGTTCGTCCTAGTATGGAACTTCTTAGAAGTGCACATTCACCATAAATAATATCATGTCCAACTTCAGGAGGCAAATTTTGAAATCTAGAGGTAAAGTATGATTAGTAGAGTCAAGACAAGTCATGGGTGAGGCAAATGCTAATTAATAGTGATCGATGAAACAGTGCAATATATTACGAATTAGTTGACGTTAGAAACATTAAGCCATAGATACCAGCTTAGTGGTTTAAGGGTTTGAAGATCATTATTAAACCTGAAAATTTCGGAATTGGTCTCATAGTGTGGTTATATGTTCCTATTGCTGAAGGGTCTTACACTAGGACACTGATATTATTCAAAAGTCTTAAGCGTTTTGACATTTAGAGTTTATGTCTTACCAATGTTTATGTTTTTACGTTGTATAAACCACATCCTTTACAAGTTCTACTCTTATCTAATCAACGTAATAGTAACAATAACGGATGTACTTGAGTAACATTTAGCTCATTTACAGTTTGAACAACTCCAAAAACATTTGCAGATTAGGATGCATTCATTGTATTTTGAAACATTTAGTCAGTTGTAAACAGCTTAAAATATAGAAAAAAAATCCTAACTCACATTAACCGTCTTAAAAAAAACCCCATCTTCATTTGTTTTGAGTTGAAGGGAAAATATGGTCTTAGGAAGAATTTTTAAAAGAATCTAGAGGGTACTGGAAATCCATTCATGTTGTTCTATTGATCCTCTCATGCAATACTAGATAGGAGTTGAACCATTGAAAAGTAGGTTAATACCCTTCAGATGTCACCTAGAGCTACGTTTATAGAATTGCATGTACTTATGGTTACAGTTATATAGAAAAGACTAGTAAGATGTCTCCTATTAAGATTTTTAAACACGTCCACATAAACCAATGTCTAGAAACCAGTAAATCTTTTGCAAGTACTAACCGCAGACATTTTTTGATAGTAAACGTTTCTGAAGCATCCAGAATTATTAACAGATGTTCATTACATTTATTGCTACATTTTGATCAGACAATCGTTACAAAATATGTCAAAACTAACCTATATGTACAGACGGAGATAGTGAATTCAAATTAATCATTCTCTTAGATAATTTTATTGATGTTCGCAAACTGAACTGACTTCTATTCAAACATTGTACGATGAATAAGTAGTCATTGGTTTCAATTTCATTACAATTGTTCAATTCCTTTTTACATATTAACAATACTTTTGACTCTTCACTCTACTTTTTTATGACATATTAGTATGAGTCAATCTTGATTATATTTATTAACATACTTTGATAATCAACGCTAGGCATTATGTATGTTTATTAAATTCCATCTTATCATTCCAAAATAAAGTTTATCAGACTTCTGACTCTATTTGTTATTTGTATAATTTTAGGTTGTTTGTAATTGAAAAGAAGCCTTGTTATATAATAAATTCATTCTCTTCTACAAATATTTTTCCTAAGTTGTCTAAATCATAAAATGATTCAAGTTTTATGAAAGAAACGTCTTCTCATTTCAGAAAGTCACTAAGGATGTGACTAGGATTATGGCAAATGAGAATGATCTTTTCCACTCATCTTTTTTAAGGAGATATGCATCAAGTAGTAGTTTGAGTAGGACAATGAAGAGGTATCACAATTGAAATGACCTTAGAGGCTGCTAACGTGAATGTAGGATACGATACTATCTAGATAAGTGTAAAATAGACCTTGCCTTTAGAACAGACCTGATAGAATTTGATTCTATAGTCTTTATGACCTGACTATGTAGACGATGACTGGTTAAGTCGGATACAGCGCTACTAAACTTGCTCAGAGATAGAGTAACAGAACAAACACTAGCAAATAGTCAACAGTACCAAATCGTTTATTTAATATGAGATAAAGCTTTTATGTAACACATTCTGGAACAATCAATAATAAAAAATACAAGGTACACTAAAGACGGAACTGGCGGAAGTTTGTTACAGAATACGGGATAACAGGTTCATTATAAAATTGCAATAACTAGGGAAGGAAAATACTAATGACAATCAACAATGAGTCTATGAAAGTCTACAACTTAAGTAATACAAACATTATAGTTACTAAAATACTGACAGATGCAGCTTTGAGGCAGGAGTCCTGATAGCATGGAGAATAAACTTAACACAATGTAATTCCCGATCCTTTGATCCCTTATAACAAAGATGCATTTTTATTTAGTGTTATTTCTCATTTGGTCAAAACGGTTGTGACCAATAGCATGATCGGCTTTACAAAAAGGGTGGATTACAAGTAGTTTTAGTGTGCCCAATAAGAAGCAAATCTAGTAAGCTTATAGTGTATTCCCTACGTAAGGCAAAATTCATTTTCCCTTATTGTTCATAAAATGGTGCTATTCATCTGAGTATCATTCTTCATATTTCCCACTAAGAGAGGTAGTTCGGTGAAATTAAACTTTGCTAGCAAACTTTAGAGGGCCAATGAGAATCAAGGTAATTGTTTCAAGATCGTGCGCTTAGTCTAGTTCAAAATGCTTTCATTGGATCGGTTGATTGGGGTTTTCTATGAGGACGTTATTATTACCTAATCTACAAGCTGTTGGGTTAGTTTGTACAGAGTTGATTTGTGATTGTAGACTCAATATGGCTCAAGTACCATCCACAGATACGCGAGATGGAGTCATCTTTCGTTGAAATAGTTGCCAGCAAAAGAAATCAATAAGAACGGTCAGCTTTTTTACCCAGTCTAGAGTGACACTTAGGCAAACCTGCATGTTAGTCGTATTGTGGGTTGTGCAGTTGTCTGTTTTGCTGACATCGTCCCTTATAAATGTAAGCGAAGCGTCAACAGTTTAATGGTATCAGCACTGTAGAAATATATGCTCAGGAATGCTGTTGCGTTTAAATCTTTCGCAAGGATGCTTAGGAAAAATTGTTGAAATGGATAAAACAGCTATTTGGAAGAGAAAATATTATAGAGGAAGATCTAAAAAACTTGAAAGAATAAGTAATAATTGCTTTAATTCCACCGGTAGATTCTTGGCATTTACGACCGAACATTAGGAAAGGGTCATTTCCAGCATGTTCCAGATTGAACTGCAAGGACCCTGATACCAATAATCTAGATATATGTTCTACCAGGATCCACAATTTATACTGACAACTGGAGAGCTTATAGGCCTCTTCGAAGATTTCGATATGTTCATCATGTCGTAGTTCACGAAAGACATTTTGTGGACCCAAGTACTGGTGTTCACACAAAAAACATCGAAGGATACTGGTAACGTCTGAAGAAATTTCTTAGACCTTATGAGTTCGAGAAACAACATGATATGAAAACATATGGATGAGTTCCTCTATCACTTATATTAGGAATTTAAACTCAATGAATCCGTATTAACCTTAAAAAGTTTATAAATCCTGTAAAAACATTGTATCCTGTGTAACATTTTTAAGATTTTATCGTTTTTCATAATAAATTATGATTTTATCTACCAGTGCATTCTCATAGGATGAAAGGCGCTTCAAGGTCATTGGTAGTTGGGCAAGTTTCACCAGCAAAGTTTAGTTTCACCGGCACTTGTTTTCTAACACCCAATGCAATTATTTGCACTACGTTCATAATCTGCTTAGTACTTGATAAACTGCTAGATCTCCACGTCGTATACTTTTGAGAATGACTTTCATGTCTGTTTCCCGAATCCTGTCGACATGTGGATCACCAACCAAGAACAGAAGAAACAATTAGTTGTATAAATGAATGTAATAAAAGTTGAAGTACTTGAAAACTATTACTAATGAATTGCGCATTATAATGAATCCTGTACAAAAGATATATATATATATATATATATATATATATATATATATATATATATATATATATATATGACTGTGTATAGGAGTGTATGAAAGTGATTAATGCTTCCTAGCACTGTGTATTGATTTACGTTCATTTAAGTAGTAGATTATTCTTCTGTTACAGTAGATGTACCATAATTTATGCAACAATATTGTTTTGCATCAATCGTTTTCATTGTTAAATGCATAAATTATTATTGCGTATGAATTATTATTATTATTAACTAACCACTCACTACTGAACATATTAATATTAGTAGGTAATAATCCCTATAAATAATAAATAAAGGAAATTAAGGGTGTGTCTAATAACAGTAACTAAGACAATCTTTACTTAAAATAATTGTGATTAGTAAAATGATTCAATCACCTTGTTCCGATACTTCCTGAACATAAATCTATACATGCATACATATAGATGCTATCAAGTTAATATTGCTACTCAATGGCCATATTAACCTCGAATTATAAACTGTGTTACTGGTGAATTTAAATGAAATTTTGTTAGTAAACTGATATTAATTATTACATTCAAATTTGAATCTGAGGTTATACTCAACGGCTTCAGTAATCAAGACAGTTATCGTGTTTATCAATTTCTTTGAGTTTTCCTTTCATTTAGTGGACAATCGTTTCACAATACAGTGTAATTTTGATTATGGTGATTATTTTTAGCTCTTACTGTTGCAATACCAGTAATTTCCATTCAAAATATTGTGCTACGATGCACTAACATGCTTACACAAATAAGCTGCAAATGAATACATTCGATTAAGGTTAAATATGTGATGAGTCATTAGTCTATTCTGTTTAGTCACAATTTGTAAGAACAGTTATTTTTCCTCTTGACCAAGATCTCCTTTCATTATTCTTTATGCTGTCAAATGAATGAGTTTAAAAAGAGTGTGAATAAATAACACTTGCACTGACTGATCTTAGTGTACAGTCTCTAACTTTGCCATGCCCCCTAACACTTTTTTTATATATATCCTGTGTTTTTTTCAATCCTCAGAAGTTGTAGTCATTTTTATGAGCTTTATCGAAATTTCTATATTTACTATCTTCAAAAATTGCTTCTTCACTTCTTTATATCTGTCAAGTGAACAATTATATCGTATAATTTCTATGCGCAGATTATTTCCATCTAAGAACATTGCCTTATCATTTGGACCAATGGGTAACGTTCTTATTATTCATTTAATAAGTAGAATTTATGAATAACTTCATTATGTAATCTCTCTCTGTCTTCCTATAAACTAATAGACTATAAAATCACCGCATACACAAGAGAATCTTTAGTCAACGACAAAATTTTATTATAAAAATATCGTTATCAACCCCTTCCCTTGGAAAAAATTCACGATTTTTCTAGCCTACCCCAGCCGTCACCTTTTGTCCAATGGAGCAATTAATAGTACAATAATTCAGATGATTGGTTCTAGGAGGGTATATTCAAACAAAATATGACTTCTTTTCCTAATGACGATCAGTATCAATCACGAAGCTGTAGTATGGAATAACTACATAATCGTCAAAACATTGATAATTTCCTCATTATTCTAATCAAATATCGTGAAAGTAAATGAATACCGTATGCTATATAGTTTAATTAAACTTGTTCTACTAAAATATTTCAGTAATACAACAATGAACATAGGCAAAATCTTGTGACAATATAATCGTTAAAATTAATAAACTTGTCATTTCCCCTAGATTAAACTTATCATTTTGTGTAAAATCCCAGTTTCAGCCAAATTTTTCAAATCGTGTTGCTAATATTAATCCATCTAATGAGTGCTGTTTCCAGTCTTAAGTCTTAAACGTATTCCTAAACTTTAATACTATTGCAAGACAGAACAATACGTATGATAACGTTGGGCAAAGCGTGATGTAATTCGAGAATTATTGTTTGAAGTTATGAATTTGTGGTAAGGTTAGTATTTAAAGTTACAATTAAGGTTACAACTCAAATGATATAGAAAAGAGCATTTATGAAGAGTTGTAATGGTATTTAATAATAAATTTTCGTAACAGTAATTAAAAGATGTTAATGATAAAATGCCTTCTCCAAAGAAATTCTTATTTATTGAGACTCATTATATTATACCTCCCTTCTAAGAAACCATGAGTAAAACGAAACTTTGCTTAGAACCATATATATGTGGTTGGAACTACCGCAGTTTGCATCCATCTGTGGACAAATTCATTGCCTATTAGTAAAAATCTTCGTGAAGGAGGCATATTATGACTAGTCTTTCCTTCAGATTCTTTGAAAATGATCTGACAGCTTTTTAGTCAAACGAATAAATTTCTTATCATCGTTTCTGTGGTTTAACGAAGACACCACTACAATATTATGATTAATCTGTTTAGCATAAAACTGATTTTTTCCACGAAAACTATTCACTTATAAATACTTTATTCTCACTAGTCTAAAGTGGTTAATGAACCTAAGCGATGATTGATCTATTCTTAAACTGAGCGTGACCACTTCAAGAATCGCGTTTCATCTTGACAAGTATATATGACAATTTAGTAATATGACTACATCTACTTGCAATTAATAAGTAGTATGCCGAATTTTAAAATATATTTAGTATCGTAGCTAATTGTCTAGTTTACATACAAAAAGCTTTCAAAATATTGATTGTCCTCTATTTGTGATCGTATCATAATGACATATAATAACATTATTAGTTTGGTAAACATCACACAGTTTTTATGGTTAAAGGATGGAATAACTTGAGATGAATTTATGATTAATAGAAATATATATATAACTATTGCATATTTTGGATGTTATCAATCGAAGTAACATTATATAAAGCTGGAATACATAAATGTTTATATTAGGCCCTAAGTAGATCCACAGCATATTAAAAAATATCTTTTCGTTTAGTTAGTAGACTGAATAATGATCACTATAACACTGTGTACATATGATTGTCAATATGAATGTTATTTCATGATCTCTACCATTGTTTATAATCTGATATCTGCCCTGACCTGTCATATACTAAACATTGTCGATGAAACCAAAACTGGATGTTATCGATTATTGTTCTGCGTTGAGTAATAGTACTCATTCATTAATTAAAAAATGCAGTTTCAGTCGGTCGGTTGCTAATATATGTACATTGATAAACATAAAAGAAATAATTTCTTATTTTAGAATCGTCAATGTAGTCTTCGAAGCTTTAACGTTGGAAATAAACTCGGAAGAAAGTTTTTGAAGTAACTGACTGCTGGTACAAAGAAGACTTTACTTTATTATTAAAAGGTTAGTAGAATGAAACGTCCTACCACTTCATAATACGACATGACCTTCTAGATTTTAAACATCTTTATGTAAAACGTGTAGGTGAAATGGTAATTTACATCCATCAACAAGTGAACTCCATAAGTCAGTAATTATTTCATGAGGTTAATTAATATGGATAGAGAAATAAGTTAACAATTATACCAAACCATTTAAATAAATAGTAATCAAATAAGGCTAAACGGCAGAAATTTCTCCAATAACCCTCTCTTGAACAATTATATATACATATGAAATTCATAACTCTGAAAAAAGTTATGCCCCACAATTTTGGTTCATCGTACATTATAATTCTACTTACATGGTATCCCAATAGGTTTAAATGAGTTTTATGATAGTAAAACAAAAAAAATTTATTTTGCATACCTAATGATGATTCATAATGCCTATATTGTCACCGAGAGTGTGTTACGCTTGAAATCACTGCTGATAACTGACACATTTAATCAGTATTTGGTTTATGAATATTTTCAGTATGTTATATACTTACTTACTTACTTACGCCTGTTACCCCTGCTCGGAGTAGCATAGGCAACTTACCAGTATTCTGCATTCAACTCTGTCCTGAGCAATCCTCTACAGCTGTCTCCAGTTACTGTTCATCCTCTCAAGTGTCTGCTTCCAGTTCTCGACGCAGGGTGTTCTTGGCCTTCCTCTTTTCCGTTTTCCAACAGGATTCCAAGTTAGTGCTTACCTCGTGATACAGTCTGATAATTTCCGCAATGTATGTCTTATCCATTTCCAACGTCCATTCCTGATTTCCTCTTCAGTTGGAAGTTGGTTTGTTTTCTTCCAAAGTAGGCAGTTGCTGATGGTTTCCGGCCAACAGACATTCAATATTCTGCGTAGACAGTTGTTTATAAATACTTGTACCCTCCTGGGGATGTTTGCAGTAGTTCTCCACGTTTCAGCTCCATACAGAAGAACTGACTTGACGTTCGAATTAAAGAGTCTAACTTTGAGGTTGGTAGACAGTTGTTTGGTCTGCCCTTATATTTTTCAACTGTAGGAATGCTGCCCTTGCTTTGCCGATCCTTGCCCTTACATCTGCATCGGATCCTCCTTGTTCATCGATGATGCTCTACAGGTATGTAAAGGTATCCACTTCTTCCAGAGTTTCACCATCAAGTTCAACTGGGTCGGTGCTCTTTGTGTTGAATTTGAGGATCTTGCTCTTTCCCTTATGTATGTTCAGGCCAGTATGTTATATGCATATACAAATATAATCTGAACATACATTCATTGTATAAAAGATTGTTTTCCTGTGATTTCAACGAGGCTAAAGTGGGAATACTTTATCGAATTCATTCACACGTATTATTTTAATAATCGTTGAAGTAATCCGAAATATAGAATGAAAAGTCAACAGTTTAATTAAAATTTGAAAGAAATAACAATTTCATTTAGTTTAATAAACAAATACATGTTGGAACAATACAAAGAATTCAACGATTAAATCAATTTTCTATATAGTATGATAAAGAAAAATATCAATTACTTGTTTAATGTAAACCTTCTTTTATAGGATTGTGTTCACTTTATAGAAGGGGACAAATTAATTTTATTATTTCAATATAGTACAATTTAATTGCAAAATAAAATTTTTATTTCGTTTCTTATAAACTTTCACTGATCAAATGGCAGTTATCTTTTTGGAAAATTCATATTATGCTACTATTTTGATGAGTTAATAATTCTGTATTCAATAAATGTTCATATATATATATATATATATATATATATATATATATATATATATATATATATATATAATTTGATATAATGGATAACAACGTTGTAAATTAATATGCGATTCATTTCACATGTTGAAGTACAAAGTCCAATTCAATGTTTATGTTTTCGAAATTTCGAAAAATCGTAACCGATTGAATCCACTTATTCATTATTACAGCTGGTTAGGTATTAGGATTAGGTTTCATAATGAAACATATTTTAATGTGACCGCAAAATGAACTATTTGAAAATATTATTTGATCACAATTATAAGGATAAATTACGTTGATATTGAACAGTTTACCAGTGCAATTTGTTGTGATCCATAGGACTTTGATCGCATAAAACTTTAGCTGCACATTCTGTTTGACAAAAATTTGAGAATAACTGAATTAATTGTAAATAAACTGGTGTAGAACAGACCTAATAGTTGATTAACGTGACCTTTTGTTGAATTAGTGAATTACCGGATAACGCTACACATCATCGTACTAAGACGTTTATTATCTGATGATTGCTAAGTACAACTTTTTTGACAGAACTGATATGTTCCTTATGATTGATTTCATTGTGAGATAGTTGTACGGAACTCCATCACTTGCTTTAATCAAAGTTTAACTTTATTTCGTAGTAAGTTGTTCAGGTTCCCCCCCCACTAACCGACCATTGTTTTCTTATGTAAATACTTCAGTAATCTATAAAATATTCCGTTTTTACTCGTAACTAGGAGCTCAATACAATAGATTCAATTTATAGTTTGAAATTTCAATTACACATTTTCATGTTGCTGCTTCTATCATTCCCTTGCATTCTTGAAGTATACGTTTATTCATTAATTCACATCAAGGACTAACAACAGCAAGAAAGTCACTGAAAATCAGAAAGCACTGAGAAGTCATCCTCTACTAGCATAGAACCTCTCCAGGGAACGAACTTAGTCCAGCATTGTTGTGATGAGAAGAAGTGACCAACCGAGCGCATACATAATAGGCATGACAAAACAATCATAAGTGTCAGTAAATCTCGGTCACGCAGTATTACCAATCGACTGGAGTCGGAAATATAATTCACTAGACGTTAACTATGTGGAATAGTGGTTCAATGTTTTTTATAGAAAATGAACCCACTGAGTATGATCACTGGTGACATTACGGATCTTTATAACTGAGGAGTGTGTAACTAGAAGAGAACAGCTGCTTAATTATTCCTGCTTATCATTATTTATCTTTTATGCGTCAGTCTATGATGCGAAATCATAAAATTCAACTATCTTCATACTGTGAATTGTTTTTGTTTCGATTGACTTGAATATAACAACTGTTTGAGTACAATGAATCCACTGAGGAAGTAAGTTCAACTGGGCATTACTATTTACAGGTATACTTTATGTTGAAGAACTTTAATCAATAGGCAGAAAGCTTTGAAAATACTAAAAGGTATTTACTAGGGTTCACTAGTAATTAGTAATTTCAACTTTCTTCAAAATATTGTCCCAGAAATTCAAAAATAACAATCACAGACTTATTCATTGGTTTTTAAAAAGATATAAAGAAGAATTTACTAGATATGTTGCTGAATTACATGTTATGCAAGCTAAACGTAGGTCTAAAAGATCAAAGTCACAATTTCAAACACAAACGTCAAACGGCTTGTCGTACTGTACACAGCTGGAACTTGGAGAATTACGAAAAGCATCATTCAAAAGATACAAGAGTTTAAAAACAACTATCTGCTCAAGATACTTTAAATTTCCTAAACAGATACCGTCGGTAACAATTTTCTGTGGCAGAGGACAAATCAACTTTAAGCTGAGGAATAAATTATGAAAAATACGCCGAAGGTGGATAGGACACACACTGAGGAAATCATCAAACTACGTCACAAGACAAGTACTAACTTGTGTTCCTCAAAGCCAAAGGAAAAGAGAAAGACCAAAGAACATATTGCTCCGGGAATCGAAGGCAGAAATGAAAAGAATGAACGTAACTTCGAAAGAACTGGAATGACAGCTCAGGACAGAGTTGGTTGGAAATTGCTGGTCTGTGGTTTATGCTCCACGTGGGGTAACAGGCATTGATTGATTGGTTGATTTCCTAGTTACCAGTAAATAAGATACTTGAAATATAACTTATAAGTGTTGAAAGAAGGAATAATCAGCAATTTGCTTTTCTTTAATAAATTTTTCCAGATCAGAATATGCAATAAAACTACTTTCTAAATGAATCTAACGTTAGAGTTCATTATAATCAACATTAAAAGCAAGGGATTAAACATCAGTCTTGTAGGTTTACTAGACAGAAGCAGTTAAAATTTATCAAAGTGTTCTACTTAGATAATAAGCATTTGTTTAGTAAAGATGGGGTCATATCAGTACATGATAAAGTCAGTGTCATGGTACTTATAAACTTTTTACAAGGATTGTTTCAAAAGTAACCATTTTTTTTAGAGATAAGTGACTGACTGATGTTTATGTAGTCACTTTTCTTTTTTGTTTAATTCACATGTAAATTAAGTGAAAAATCTTCTTATTCATAAATAATCATAAAAATAAAAGCCGTTTATAAATTTTCTAAGGAATTTCAATCACTTCTTGACAACAGTTATCCTGAAATTCTATGAAACATTGAAACTACATCAAAAAGGGATTATAACGCGTTCGACAAAGATTAACCGTATCGTTATCAAGGCTTGATATAATAATTTCAAATAACTTCAAAATTAAATTGTCTATAACAAATAATGTATTAGTTAAATCTTGTTCAATTCTTCTTGGTTTTAAATGCTACCCTGCAGACATCAATCTATAACATATTCAATCAACTAAGTAAATAATATATTAGTCAAATTTCAATGCATAGAAACATTTAATTTATTAGGGATTACGAGGATTTAATATATGGCACCAACCTCTTCATGGAGTAGATATACGGCTGAATCGAAACAATAATTGTTCAACTAATACAGGGGAATAATTTCTTTATTAAATACAAAGTCAAAATCTACAACTTGTTTGAATATTCAAATACCATTCAAGTGGACGAATTTTCGTGGTAAACTGATTCGAAAAATATTCAGAACCATAAACACAGGCATTATTCTTTCACACTACAAAATTCACATCCTCTATTTTCACTCTCATCTCACACAAATTTGTCCACTTGAATGGTATTTGAATATTCAAACAAGTTGTAGATTTTGACTTTGTATTTAATAAAGAAATTATTCCCCTGTATTAGTTGAACAGTTATTGTTTCGATTCAGCCGTATATCTACTCCATGAAGAGGTTGGTGCCATATATTAAATCCTCGTAATCCCTAATAAATTAAATGTTTCTATACATTGAAATTTGACTAATATATTATTTATTTAGTTGATTGAATATGTTATAGAATGATGTCGGCAGGGTAGCATTTAAAACCAGGGAGCATTGAACAGTTGTTTCGATCTAGCGTGAAACTTCCCAGCATTACGCACCCCAGACTCCGCACCATGGAGCTCCAGGTTGACAGCGAACGTCAAACCATCTGCACCACTGGGACGGCCGGGACACAATGGTATAATTCCCCCTTCCATCAATTTATGATATATAGCACGACGATCATCCATTGTCATTGGTGATAACTGTCTCACTGGAAATAAGTCTGAACTTCACTAGTTACGATTTCTCATTAGAGCTTCAGGAATATCCTGGAGTTAGTAACTAATGAGCTGATTATTATAGTTCACTTGAGATGATTATTCATATTTATATTCAATCAGCTAAAATACCAGTCTCTACATAAATAATCATCCCAAATGAACAATATTTTATTCATTATTAATAATAAAATGGTATCAAAAGTAAACTTGAATGATAATTAATCTACTAACTGAATAATAAAATTAAGTTGGAATCACTATTGTGTAAATACATGATTACTTATCAAGCTACACATCTATTTCAATATGTACCATCTTTTAGGAAAATCTATCGAAAAATTGATCTTATGAATAACTATTTCAAATGTTTCTAATCGTACAATTGATAGATGAGAGTAAATGTTCAAAATATCAATTTAACCAACTAGATTGTAACATAGTTTTTTAAGGGTGTGTCAGATACACGTTTCTTGAATTCTTGAGTATTTAGCTACTTGACGAATTACATACATTCTTATACATTACTTTGCCCAGCATATACAGAATTTATAATAAACTGACAATGTACAAATTGGTAGCCAGGGTGTGACTTATTAGTGTACATAAAATAACTGAATAAGCAAGAGACTACTTGATATTTTTTAAAT
Source organism: Schistosoma japonicum (assembly GCA_025215515.1). Lineage (NCBI taxonomy): Eukaryota > Metazoa > Platyhelminthes > Trematoda > Strigeidida > Schistosomatidae > Schistosoma > Schistosoma japonicum. Next base: position 32,038,202 of record CM046062.1, on the reverse strand, counting down.
GATTATATCATCATCATCTAATATAAAAATATGACGTGACTAAATCCTGCCTGATTTCATAATATATTTTATTTATAAATAAATGTTCGACTGATATTCAATTGTCTGACCATGTACTCCTGGTTTGATTTCTAAGAGAACATGCTGTTATTTAAGTAGGTTTTGTCAAGCTAATTTAGAGAAATGTTTATATTTAAAGGTGATAACCATAGAAATCAATAGAGAACAACTAAAGATTTCAAGCAGTTTTAAAATAAGCACTTCTAAAGGTAACGGTGTGTTAATAAAATAATAGCAAACATATTGCATCGAACGATATAAATGACCAACAAATGTGATAACCAATGTTCTCAATACTTATTGTCATGCTGAGCAACAGAAACTACAGATAACATCAGATATACGATGACGAAGTACTGCGATTAAGCAGTAAGTGATCACTTTGTTTATATTTATAACAAGTCCTAAATTGCAAGAAGAAAACAGCAAAGTGATATTGCTCTTACAAAGGGATGAGTTTATGCATCGGGTTATTTAAGCCACTTAAAAATATGGATCGAAATAAGAGGTGGCGGAATGTATACTTTATCTATGAAATTACCAAAGAATAACTAAGTATCTAGTATAATGGACTTGTCTAATAGAATGTTCAAACAACATCGGCAATCAAAGGTATTCTAACTGAATGAGATGACGATTCAGCAAAGCTAACATTTATTATTTAAAGCTTGTTAAGCATTAAATATGGGTCTGAAGTTCAAGCTTTTAATGAACCCAACAATCTAGAATAGAATCCATACCCAGGTTGTAGTGCAACTTATATGGACGTTAATCCGACGATGAGACGAGGCAGTCTATTTACTATTCAGGATTAAACCGAAAAATCAGCTTTAACCTAATAAATATTTTAATCGCTGCTATATTCCTAGTTGTTGACTACGTTATATCGATCAAGTAACCTAAACTGGTTAATTAGCTTGACAACTCAATGTTATATTTTAATTTGCTCACTATTTGTGTCTTTTTGTCAATTTAATCTGAATATTCAACACTAACTCAGTCTATCACATGAATCCACCAATATACGTAGTTTATTTTCAAAAAGAACGATATTATAAAGTGTGATGCAATCAATAAACCCCAAATATTCTACTACAAATCACGGTGTGGAAAAAAATTAAAGTCAGGACTTGCAAGTGGTAGGGTTGTTTTAGCATTGTCTTAATAAAAGACCTCAAACAAACTTATTAAGGGAATTAAACGTAAAACTGAAAGTATATTCACAAATCTAAAAATACAAATAGTTTCATTCTCTAGAATTTTAGTTAATATGAAATTACAATCAGTTACTGCTAGCTGATCTTTGACGAAATATTTTTAATGGCGTAAAGTACTTTATACAGTTGTTATTTACTTACTTTCAAGCAAACTTAACCTAAGCTTATATTCAAGTAACTTTTACAAGAATCTGTAAATGCTAAGATCAGAACATATCTGAGAGGACATAATCAGTAATACCCGAAAAATAGATTCAAGTGATTATGAAATTTTTTTCGTTTGCATAGCTACATGTCATAATTTAAACGGAAGTTTAATGGAACTATTGTTTCCAAATATATTCATAAGCTGAATATTCGTAAGGTAATATTTTGGTTGATAGGAAAGAATTGCTGTGGCGTTACATTTGGCCGAACCACTCGTGAATATGATTAAAATGTTGATTTTTCAAAAAAATGTATATACTTTACATTTCCCAGGTTCCTATATACTATTTTATTATTAATTTGGCAGTAAATAAATGTTTTTATAATTCTCTCAATTACACCAAATGAATTGTTTGATTATCGAATTAAGACATTCTCTAAACAGTGCAACTTAAATAGATATAAAGCTATTCGATATGCAAAAGTACTGATCAATATAGCTTAACTTTCAGGACAATAAATTTGATCTAGTACACTGGCTATAAATACATTTAATTTAATTTTGCACAAATTTGTTGTTGTTCGATACTACTAATATTGAATAAAACTCTGGTGCATGCCGGTAAATAACTTTTAATGACATTTTCGTTTATATTCTGAAGATATTACACAAACTGGTCTACCTTCAAAGTTAAATTATGTTATAAAAGAATATAGTAAATTAATACAATGTTGTAATAGTCGGCAGAAATCTCCAAAAACTCCTAAAAGACTAGAAGAAGCTGGAAAATTTTCATCCATTTTTAATTTATAAAAGGTTGGATATGATATCATTCAACTGGATGATGGTGCAACTACTTGATTCTGGATTGGATGAAGTAAAGTAGACCCTTTTAGTTAGCTGAAAACTAAAAAATTGACGTGATTAGTTGAATACATTTAGCACTAACTGTTAATTTAGTTTTTCATTCTTTTTCCTGTCTCCTGCGTTGTGACTTGGAAAGTTCAGGAAATTCAATTTTGAAAATTGTCCCAGATAAACAAACAGTAATCTTAGTTTAAATACAATATAAATAGTACTCTTACTGGCATATTTTTCAGCAAATTTCTACATAGAATGTTGCTGTTGGTTAAGTGAAAATGATTTTTAGCAGTTACTATTTTAATTGATTATGACTAATGAAGCATTCGAAGTGTTTTTCCAGCTTATAAGTAATTTTGATAAGTAAATATTGATTTAAATTCAATAATTCTAGTACAATTGCTTAAAAATTCCGATGTTCATCAAAACAAAGAAGTTTCAACGAAGAATATTCTTGTCGATAAATTCTCATCTGGTTCTACAATTCTGAGTTCAAAATTAATGATCACAAAAACAACCAATTTTGAGGTAAATGCATCATTTAGATAGGAGGAATTATTGGATATAAATTTTCCTAGTCATTTGTAAAATACGGATGTTAATGTTGATTATGATAATGAATAATAATAATGCTTAAGGAATTTACTCCTTCGTGCTCAGGAGCGCCTTCAAGTTTGGATAATCAAAGGTGTCGTCAAAAGCATCAACAGTTCGATATATGCTCACCTAATTGAAACAGGTAATATGGCGAGTATAAAATAATCATTTGCAATAATATACCGTGTGAATAGTTGTTTTCAAAGACCAGTTAGACTCATGGTCTTTAAAACATCAAAGGCGATAATTATACGGGTCAAGAGACCAGAACAATCCATACAAAAGAAGTACGTTCAATCCCTTCTCCTGCCACAGTCGACACATGATTTATTGAGCCAATCCCCACCCTAATCATACGATGACTTGATTGTAGCAATGCATATGTGGCTCTTTCTCTTTTTGTGTATTTCCATAACTTACGTTTATCCTATCCAAATACTACTTTCATTATTCACAAATCTCTATAATACCACTAATATAACTATTATTATTAATAAGGTATACACACAATGAATTTGAATATCACTCGATCTTCTCTTTTAATTCCGAATTACTTCGTGACCTTTCCAAAACCAAACAAATGAACCGATTATAATTCCTTCTATTATTATTGTTACTATTATGCTAATAATCTTAATTATTACTCCATTTTATAAAATCTGACAGTTCAGTATTTAACAGCGAACACTTGGTCTATTATATTTCTCTAAATTTCTCTTAATGATATTTTTATTCATTTACTGCTTGACCCCATAATCTTTTTTCCAATAATTGTAAACATTCGATGTATTCCAGTCCCAAACCTACATGCTGCATCTACAATAATTAAGCAGTCATTCGTAAACTGAAGATTTATCTAATTGCTGCCACCCTCTGATTGTAGTCCACCGAAGCGTTTAGAAATTTGAAAACTCTAATAAATAGGTTACAATAGTGTGTACGTAATAAAATCCCAAGTCATTTAGTGTAATTGCTTAACTGAACAATTTTACGTATTGCTGAGTATAATTAATGCCAGATTAAATAAATGATAGTTTAACTCAAAACCGTCTAATCGTATGCACTTTAGATCCATCATGCAGTTTTGAAGCTACTGGAATATTTTATTTCAGTTAATGAAAAACTGTTACCATAAAGCTAATTATTTTATAGTAATACGTTGCCTTGATATTGTTCCTTAAATACGAAAACTCTTTATACGAAAATAAAACATTTTGAATACAGATGAATTTTTGAATTCCTGAAGGTTTTCTTTAAAGATAGATATACGTTTCTTTGACGCATTTTAATAGACTTATAATCAGTTACTATCAAAATGGAACAAACTTTATTATGTGATCGATGGATAAATACTTGTTAACGATAGAAAATTTATCACTTATGCAGAACAATAAGCAGATATAATTTATTTTTCACTCAATCGTTTTAGTGGTTAATAGTAACTGAGTTAAAAGCATACACTATAAAAAAACGTGAAACACCACTTACCCATCACCTCCATGCATATAAGTAAGACTATTAAAATACAAAAGATTATAAGCTTTATATAAACTCGATTGTGCTCCTTTTTTTAAATTTAAAAAAATAACTCCACTGAAAGAAAATTTGAATGAAATATTCACTTTTGGAAATAATTAAAACAAGATAAAAACATGGAAAACTGTATAGAAAATTACACCAAAAACTCACACAGTTGATTATAATAAATGTATGTTTTTCTTAATGAAGTTTGTTGTAAATCAGTTTTAGTCAGTTGATAGAATAATGAGTAATAAAGTGGTATGATGACATGAAACTCCTTCATAAACAATAATTGTTATCGATGAAAAAACTCTGTATCGTCATTACATAAATCCCAATATGAAGCAAAACGGAGGAAGAAAGAGATATAAAGAAGGATGAAATATAATAATCATGTCTGCTGAAAACAGCTAAATTTTAACTAGATATAGATCGACATTGATCAACGGGATATTTTTACTGATTTTGTGTAATAGAACAAATGTAATAGCGTTTCATCTAATTCATTGACTTTGATTAGGTCAATAATTTTAAGTAGTGGTTAAAATCTTTTTACCTAAATAAAGTGATATGAAAAGGAAAACATCAAATGAAGTAAATAAAAATTAAATTGGTAAGTTAATTTAAGTTGCTTAAATAAAAAATAATAACCATTAAAATAAAAGCACATTCTCCTGTTACAAATGAAGCATAGGTAGGATCATACAAACATCCATACTTTATTTAACAAATAAACAGTGACGTAAAAACTGATTAACGCCAAAATCATGGACGAAATTCGCGAATCACTATAACCCTTTACATTCAAGAATATATACTAGCGACGTCATCATATATACATCTTCACCTGAAAGCTTAAACATAGTATTAGGATGAAAGTTTTCAGAATATTTGGCATAGGCGTCTCTGTGGGATATATGGCGTCCTTTTCGTTTTATTTGGGACTAAAAATACTGATGTACCTGCTGAATTTCAGTGATGTTCACACAAAGACTCGAAGCTAACATCTTGCACTTCAAGTATCCACACCTTTATCTTTAGCTTGTGTTGCTACTGTAATCACATTTTGTCGATAAACCCTGTTCACTTTACGAATGGAATAGTTTAACCAAAGAATACCAAGTATAAATGAAAAGTTTACAAAAGAAACCTTTAAGTTAATTACACACGACTATGTAGAAAGTATAGTCATATTTAAACAGTAAAAATTAAATTGATAAAATAAAGTTACCATTATTCAAATTGACAAATATGAAGTTAAAATGTCATACGTTTGACCACATCAAAATACCAAATATTTACTTTACTTCTAAAGTAGATACACTGTAAACTGTGTATCACAGGTCAAGCTGTTGATATATATATATATATATATATATATATATATATATATACAATTAAAATTGCATTACTTATATTGATCCCACACTTTTATCATACTCTTAATGAGTATGGGAATACATCTCACATAATAACATCTAAATGATCAATAGAGCACTTTTAAATTAATATTCTTCTTTAGTAAATATCTTGCTAGACCTTGTAAAACAATCGTTGATATAATTTTGGAGAGATATTTTCATATATAATATCTAGTGTCTCTGATAACAATGTAATTCAGCGTATTGATACATTTTCTAATCTTTAAATTTAGAGAAGGTCATCTGGCAACAAAATACATTTAACTTGGTGAATTCAGATTTGTAAAACAAGTTCAATTTAAATCAAATAGATTTAATAAAAATTTAAAGAATTAACATTTATAAGACATAGACCTTTATTTTGTTAAAATTGACAAAACAACTCTAATTGACAAATGCAACTCTAAGGTGTGACGTTATAGTTTATTTGGTATTAAATGACATTACCAAATCGAAACTATAGTGTACTGATTACCTGAATGATGATTAAACTGCATGAATTACAATCAAAGGCCTTTCTTTAAATGAGATGACAGATCAGGAAAAGAAGAAATAAATTAGAAAGTTGGTTAAATTAAGGCGTATATTTACGTATACATTTCTCTAGTGTTATTTTGTATTTCAAATCAGGAATCATCAATATTTTAACAGGTCGATAAAAAAAGGATTCTGTGAAATAGTAAACTTTATCCATCAGTGACTCAAATCAATGTTTAGGTTTCGATAATCGGAGTAATACAAAAATTATTTGGTCCTTATTTTACGTAATTTGATCGGATAGATATGAATACAATCTTCATAGATCTATGATTTTGTCAAGATAGAAGCATTTCAACATAAACTTTTCTTTTTGTACTGCCTTATTGTATAATTTAGCACAAATCATACTAAGCATACTTTAACACTTAACTCTTGACGTTAATAAGGATAATTTTGTAACAAAACCTATATATATATATATATATATATATATATATATATATATATTCGTTCCTCAGCTTCTCACATCAGTAATATTGTTTATGCTTCTGTTTCACATACAGATGACATTGTTTTAACAAGATTATAATTGGATCGCAAAGCACAGTCAGTGTATTTAAATATGTGACACCTAGAAAATCATCAGTGACACTTATTTTCCAATATAAGTTTGCATACAACAGTTCGACTTTAAAGTCATATATCAGAAAGTCTTAGACCTAGATTATTTTCAAATTGGCAGTCTTCATTAAAATATATCTTAGTTTTTAAGAATGCTGTTGTTCATTATGGAATTCAACCTAGTCTCACTTAATTTCACATTCAATAAAGTCGTCAATAACCTACTTAATCTATGACTAACCTTCTATGAGACTATAATCACTTGGCAGCAAAAATCTCTTAATTTTTGTTTAACAAAGAATGTAATGTGACTAAAAGTTCATTCTGCTTGACAAAAGATTATAGATGCATTAATGAAGTCTACTGGAAAGTATATAACGTAGACATAGAACTTTCTACCTGCTTTCTTCAAGTACATAAAATTCAAACATGATATCAGGTCATATCCAATGGTGGCCACATTGCAACAGATCAACACAGTGAACTGGACAAACACTGATTAATACTTAGCATTTACCAGTATTTATACATACATATACATATATGTGTAATATGGATAGTTTTGAATAAGATGACTTATCAGGTGAAACAGTTTTGCATACTGGAGCGTACACGCTGTAAACTTGTAGCTGCTGGTGAGAAAGACAACTAATAGACCTTCTAAAACTTTTTAATTCAATATAATTACGAAATCTCGGATACATATTGCTCTAAATATTCCGGCGTTACAAATATGATTTTTGAAACATAGATAATATCCAGACATACGATTTTTTCGCACTTCTGATAATAACTTACTAGTAACTGAAAATATGTGTTACATCATTCCTAATTCATGAAAATAGTTCAGTCCAAAATAGTCATAATAGGATATATGCTATAAAAACCAGGAAATACTGTGTTAGTTGTTCCATCATAGTACGGGATTCCTGAGCAGTGCAAACCCTCAGTCCTACTATGGAATCGAACCTAGGAACTCCCTGTCTCGCGGTAATCACTTGATCTCCAGCACGATTAAACTGGTCTTTAACGAAAATTTTACTTCTTTTCTTCTTTTGACATGGTGCTACAACCAGTTTATGCAACTGGTGATAACTGACTTACTTCCGACAAGCCTGAACTCCACCAGTCAAGAATTATCGTTGTGCTATAAGTTGGTTGGAGCGGGGATGCTGCAACTGAGGGTCAATCCAGTGGTGCTGATGAGGAGAAGTTCGCAGCGACACTTAAAAGCTCTGAGTTTGAGTTCATGCTAGGGTGGGGAATGTGTACTGCCTTGAAATTCAACTCCATGAAGAAACGGACTGTCTAGCGTACCTTTGTTTTCATAGATACCCTAATTAGATCAATCACTAATGAATGCAAACAACAAATTAAATACCACTCTTTACAAAATCACCTCAACTTAACAATAATCATTTTCCTATAAACATATCCTTAAAAGACCTGACGATTTTCATAGATTTAATTGATCAATTACTGATAGACGTATTTAAGTTGAAATAAGATTGAAATACGGAGGTATAATTTTAAAATTCACTCTCTTGAGAAAGGCTTAAAATGAATTATTAAAGCTGTTGTTGCAAAAACTGAACACAATTTTCTACATCCCTAGTATTTTTGTTAAGACTATTTATATGGTAAAGAGAAATATTTGTAAACTGCATAAACTTAAATCTACACCAAATACAAAATAAGTTCCCTCCATTAATAAACGAACTTTCTTTGAAGTGGAGGGAAATAATAGCTTACCGGTATAAGTAATGGATGTTTACATTGAGCTTTGAAAACTGATTCAATATACACTGGGTTGAAGCCTTTTGTTTCCGGTAGGTACAATGCGATAAGAACAATTACAATGATAAGTACACAAATAAACGGAACGAAAGCAAAACAATCCATAGTCGCCTGAAAATTTATCAAAAGAAACAAAATGATAATAAATACTACTAATAAGTGAATCAAAAAAACGTTTCCAATTTCACTACTGTCAAAATCATCCTAGACATTTTTACTTCAGAACTTGCATTGTTGCTGTTAGCAAAATATATACAAATATTTGGACAATAATACCACGTATCGTATCATTTATGAATGAAGCCTCAAAATTACTTTGTAAGTTTTTTAAAACTTCATAAAGATGAATTTGTTTGTGAGAATGGGATGTTTTAGACTTAATTCATACTTTCTATAATGAATAAAAAATAATGAGTTTTTGACTGTTTATCTATAAATATCTCCTTTATACCTGTGAACTCATTTGATTATATTGTTGATTTAGGTCCAATCTCTTCTTACAACAACATAGATTTATCCCATCATGAAAAAATGAAAACGTTCAACTTAGTATTACTTTGAATTATATGGATAGTAAGTTCCCTATTACCAATAACTATGCCAATAAAAACTGAATATTACTAATGTCCAAACTTTCAACGTTTTTTAATTCATATTTTTAGTTTGAAAAACTAAAATTCCTTGTTCTTAGGCATAGTAATTGACACAAATGAATCCTAGATGTTTAGAATGGTTCCACCTACGTGAGGTTTTTCAAATCTACTGAAAAAATAGTAGCAGAATCCTTTATGACACGTATTTCTTATTAAATGACCTTAATTTATTGGTCAAGATAGGTAATATATGGTCTCAGATACAAGTAAATACAGTCAAGTAGTAAATCACTATTCTAAAAGAAATACAAAAACTATTATAGAAAATCAAGCTATTTACCTATTGGCAAAGTAAGTAACGAAATGGTTTACAAGTTGAACAATGTAAAACGTTAATCTAAACTTTATATTCGAGGTAACCCATGAATTGTATAATGACATGATAAATAAGGAGTTAGATAAGTAGAAGAAGAATTGAATTAGGATATTTTACAATAGAATACTCTGAATTATACTTTGTTTGTGAGATCATCGACTTCATTACTGTTTAAGTCTTTTCCAATGACCTGACTGTTAATTATATATTCGAGGCTAAATGACGTGTATTAAATTCACTAAATACATTAAAAGGCATATACTTATAAGTAAATTTCCTGTAAAAATTGCTTTTATTAATAAAATATAAAGAATGCCATACTCGCAAATAAAAATACAGGTGATTTGTTTAAGTAAAATAAAAATACAAAATAGCGAATTTAACAGGCAATGAGGCGTCAAAACGTCGGAGCTCGACATCACAAAATTGTAATAATGACAATTTTTAGTTCATACAAACATAAAATTAAACTTGAAACTATTTTTCAGTCAAAAATTTGATAAGTCAAGCCATCCGTTAAGGGCGTACATATAGCAGCAGAGGCCAGCCAGTTTCAGTCTATTATTAATAGATAGAAATATACAAGCTCATCCTAACTGACAAGTTGGTTTGTTTAAATTTCAAAAATCGGTAATAATTTTGGAGAGACTTTTCGCGTCAGCCCATGGAACCTGTTGAAAATTCATGAAAAAAGCCTTATAAATTTATCTTATTTCCACATTTAATTACTGGTTTAAAATAGATAAACATAACACCCTCCATATACTGTTGAAGCTTTCAGGAGGATAAATGCATATTGTAACAATAAATATCTAACAAGATACATAAAGTTTTGGATAAATGTCGCTTGAAAATAAAATTTCCCATGACCGATCAGCATCTGTGACCCTTTTCAAACAGAATAAACATATAGGATAAGTACTAACTTTCATACTCACTATTTTTTAAATTTTAAAATATTAAAGATGGATATTGTAAGTGTATCATTTCTGGTCATCATTACAGATTACTAACAAGACCATATCCCATTTTGTGTCTAGTTCATATTAAATCCTTCATGATTACTAACATATCGGGAGACAGATGCGTTTATCAAGACAAAGTCTACTCCTGATCTTGGATTGCTAAGAAAATCAAGGAGTACTTTCATGCGCTTAAATTGTTGTACGTTTTTTCATACTAGAATAAACCCTTAACTCACAAAAAATTAAATGATTATTTAATGAGCTCTCAGAAGAAATAGGGCTACAATGATTGGGTGAATAGTGTTTTGATACATTTGTAAATTTTCGATTATTAAGTATGCTTTCACATAAAGCATTCCAACTTCGAGTATGTATATATATATATATATATATATATATATATATATATATATATATATATGCATAGACAGTCATAAAAACAAAAGGAGCGATCTGATTTCAAGTTATCCATGAATAATGAATCAATGAAAACTAAATAATTCTGCGCAGTTTATTTCTTAATGTTGATTTGAAAAGATTTTCAGGAAAATTGTTACATGAATTAAAAAAATTTGTATAGTATTGATTATTTTTTAACAACTGTTTTTTCATGAAAATCGTATTTATTAGGCTGGTCTTAAAACACAAATAACCATAACACAGTCAAATGATTTATGCAAAAGCGATAATACGTGAAGTACAACTGAGTTAATATCATTTATATAAATGTTTTTACTTATTTCCTAGGTCAAGAGTTAATAGAACCGATGAATATACATCACCGAATCCCTCCTTACTACACAGAAGGAAGTTTACAATCATAACTTATTCATCATGAACATCATAAACATAATTGAAATGACATATGAGTAGAATATATTTGTAAATAATCTCAGTGAATGAGATTAAAGGAAATTCAAACGTTTCCTTCATTTTCTTCAGGGAAATAACCAAAATAAAAAATTAGTGAATATAAATGTTAAAAATAGGTCACATTTCATTATGTATCTCCAATCGTACGCAGAGTATCAGCCTATTTTTAAAGGAGTCATTATAATTGAACTAATGTCGAAATGCTGGGAGAGAAAGGTGTGCAATGCGTGTGTAATTTCATGTTGCACTCATTTGTGTGCATATACTCTAAGCTATGTTCACGGAAAGAGATGGACAATCGGAAGATTAGCTTGTCAAATTATGTAAAGTTGAGTAGGGGTAAATCGATGAAACGATAATTATGGGTCAAAGGATAGACACATATTTATAAATCGTAACACGCTGAACTGTGTAAATAAAATAAATCATTCTAAACAGAATCAATAAATAATTTGAAGTGTGTTGGGATTTGGAGTAGCAGATAATCCTTGAATTTATCTTTTGATTATTAGTTGCCATGGTGTAGCTAACAGTACTCCATCTCGTCGGTTTATAATGTTGAGATTTGCCCATATGTGTAAGACTTGAGATGTTAATCTTTCGTAACAAGAATTAGAACATTTTTGATGAATTTTAGTTCCGTCGAAATTGATGTTGTGCTTTGTTTCTATTAAGTGTAATGCAATTGCTGTAGTTGAATCGACTTTCGAGTGCTTCTGTTTTAAAAAAACTTAACATAAATAAACTCTAAGGATACCTATTTAGTCAATAAAGTTTAACAATTTTATCATTACATCACTCGGATAACTGCATCATGCACTGGTAATAATATTCAGTCATGTCAAAATCGAACTGTTTTATATTTGTAGTAAATAGGTTGGCAATGAATTGAGTAACTCCAATAACATAATGCTTCTAAAAAACCAAAGTCATACATAGTTTCATTCACAAAAATATGTAGACGCTTTATAACATATCATTATTTTAATTTCACTTTAGTAAAATTTCTAAGATTTAATTACTTATTAATGAGTTTTGTATGTTTAAGCTTAGCATTTATGAAGATAAAGATCGAGATAGTAATCTGTCTAGGATACATTTCTTTGAAATTCACCTGAACTTACAAGTAGTTGAGGGAAAAGCAGTCCAACCAGAATGTTACACAACCAATTTGTGCCTACAGCCACACTTGCTGCAGCATCTCTATATTCTTGAGTAAATAGTTCAGCCACCAAAAACCAAGGAATCGAGCCTGAAAAAATTCATAAAATTATTTCTACTGAAAACGTGTAGGCTAAAGTAGATTAGTAATTCACTTATTTTAAAATGTGTTTGTTTAATACAAGATAAGTTGTGTCTCTTATTTGTCAACAAACAACAAACGTCTGACTTGTAAGCTTATTATTTTGTGTCATTTGTGTGGAAGAATATATGCTTATCATTTCCATACATATCATCAAATCAATATTATCCCCTCCTACTTTTTATTAGAAGTGAATCAGTTACCTTTATATTCATCAAGTAAACAATTAGTTCTTGTTAATGGGCATTTTTTATAAGGCTGTTTCCAGAACCGTTTAATACATTACACAACTTTCTTTTGATAATCAACATTCTTGATCACTTAATCGCTAAATCTTATTCTGTCGTTTCAATAAGCATTAATGTTTGTAAAACAGCTATTAATATGATTGTACAGCCTTAGTAAATGATTTCACCAAAGAAGCTTTCTTCACTAACTAATTTATATTTTATTAACCCACTTATTTAGAAAAAACCCACCTTGATTTGAAAGTTGCCCATGAAACATCTGGTCAAATTTACGTATCAAAATACGTGTAAAAGCAGATCATTCCTAATTACAGTTCTTGAACAAGATCACTTCTATTAATGTTTAATTTAATTTCGAATGTAATCATTTTCCAGTTTCAGTATTACTATCTAAGTACATATATATGTGGAGACTTATCACTGACAGAACAAGTTATTTTCCTAGTTTCAAAGTAGATTTTAAAAGTACTGATCCAATTGCAATTTATTCAGATATTTGTTTGGTTGACAACTAAACATATAAGCGAACACTACATTCATTTCCCGTGTTATCTCCTTTTAAGTAAAAGTTGAACAAACGCTTACTTCTGCGACCATAGCAGATTCTTGTTTTTTAACTATGTGTCCACTATCAACTAAGTAGTCAAACTAAGTAGATAAAACTATATTACACCGCGTAACTTTGAACAGGTTTAATTTCATTAAAAAATCTGTTCCTGTAGTTTTTAACTCGGTATTTGACAGACACATGTTACATCACTTCCATGATTGCAGAGGTTAGTAAGTGACAGTTTTACTTATGGCTCTATATCAAACTGTCAAGAAACAAATTAAGTTTGGTACATGATGTTTTTTAGACCATATTATCCAAAGCCTAAAATCTTCTTTGATGCCAGAACTGTTGTAGACTTACCATAATATCGACAAGATTTTATATCACTCATGCAACATGTTCAATGACAAACATTCTAAAATTGTATATTCTCTATTTCATTTGCAAATGACAAGTATCGTGGGGGTGATTCACATAATGTAAAGAACTGGTAAACCATAAAATATTCACATATTTGAGTTGCCTCAAAAATATTATTTATTATGCACACACTACACCATTTATTCTTTACCGATTTTTGTGTATTTCAAAGTAATAAGTTACCTCTGCTTTTTTAATCAGCAACTAAAAAAACGTCAGTTATCAATATATTAAATAATAACACAAATATATCATTATGTACCTGGACCAAAGGAAAAACCTGAGACGAATAAGTATAACAGAAGGATAGAAATATATGTTAGCCATGAAGTATGCATGTACTTCCGAACTCCCAGAACTGTAGTAAATGTAACAAGGCTGACTAAGCATACTGAAAATCCAACCAGTAATAACACGCGTCTGCCTCCTCTATCAATAATGCATACTGATACAATTGTACCAAGTAGGATGATTACCCCAACTCCAAGATTCACCAAAGTGGCATCTTTGTTACTTAGTCCAACGCTTTCAAATAATGAAACAGAGTAGTATAAAACCTAAAATCGATAAAACAAACAAAAAGGCTCTTGTTATTAGCTCTGACCAAAAAATGAACCAGAGACTCCACTGTTTGGCGTAATTCACTTCAAAATATAAAGATGTAAGTGGTTTTACTTGTAAACATACCATTGTTGAGCTAAAAGTCTAACAGGCAAAGAGAAACAGAATGACGACTTAAATCATTACGATGAATTCTGTTCACTTCCTTTAGGTTCAGTCACCTGATTATATTCTGAAACGTTTTAGTCGCCATGCAAAAAATACTTGAAAAGGGTTTTTATAAGTCAGTTCAAATATTAACCAAGCGGTTAAAGCAAAGATTTAAATTACCGTAAAAGGTTCAGTGAAATGTTACAAAAGGGAATAATTCGCAGAATAGTAGATGACAGATAATCAACAAGACCAGTAACTTAGTGACCAAAGTAAAGCAAATAAATAGCTTCATTTTTGCATTAACCTTCAACTTTTATGTATACGTGTAATCGTTTTTGACTAAGACTCCTTTGCGCCTGATGATATATTTTTTAAAACATACACTTGGCTTATGAGAGACAAATCTTCATGTCAAAATAAGTTCATAGAATGACTATATTCAGTTCTGAACTTTGAATCAAGAAAAATATGCAGCAATTAAGGTCATTTTACATATTATGAAGGTTGTTATCAATCAGATTTTGTCCAAGTTTTAGTCATATTTTATTGCAAACGAGTCAGCGGCGTTTCATCTATTCAGGTGGTAAATTAAAAGCCACTGGCTTGCCTGTTTTAATAAAATAAAATGCCTACAGTTTCGTGTTATATTTTATGCAAATAAGCGTTTTGTAAGTTATGATACACACAATTATAAAATTGCCAATTACTATAAATTAATATTACTACGACGGCTTACATGAATTCATAAACTAAAATAATATATTATCATGTATTTGAGAGTATGAAGGAAAAGTTAATACATTGTAACTGTGGTTTATTAAAATTTAAACTGTTCTCTTTTTTGAATGACCAAAAGTCATAACATCAAAATGTAGTAAAATTAATAAACTGAGTATTGATAGAGAACAAGAAATCAAGGGCTGATAGAAACAAGATAATCAGATGTCCGGTTTTTGTTGCACCGGCAAAACATAAAGCAGTATTTTGAGATTCTTCACATGTTAATTTAATTTGTTCTTATGTTTCACTTTCTACTTCATATGCTTATGTAAAAGTGAAACAAATTTGAGAATAAATGCCAAATTAGCATAAACAATCAGTCAAGTACGAAATAGTTAAGGCGTCAAGATGGTTGATAGTTGCTTTTGTCAATCCATAATTTGCACACATCATTTTTAAAATGTCACAACTCCATACACATACTGTTATACCCTAAGGGTTTTCCTATAACGTGTATAGATTCATCAGTGAAACTTTTTAGCATAAATTTCTACATACTGATTGCTAAGTTGGTTCGCTTTATATCATACACATGAGTTAAGAAAAATGACAAATCAATAACTTACACCATTGATACCAGAGAGTTGTTGCCCAAAATGTGGGATAAGAGCAATAAACAAACCCCATCGGAGATGTGGGATTTTAAATAAACCACTTATGCCAAAACGACTGCCACTGTTAAGTTCCGAGTCTCGTTGAAACGATTCAAGCTCCAGTTTGGACATCATAGTCATGACCTCTTAAAAATAAAAGGGCTGTATAGTTTAGAAATGTGATTAGAGAAAAGAACCTTTTTTTGCAGCAGTTTTGTCTCCTTTGATTAAATACAGGTAGCTGGGACTTTCGGGACAAAATACCATAAGTATTACATGTAAAAAGCAAACAGGGGCACATAAACCTAAAACTAGACTATATCAATGTTATTGTACCCAACAAGAATGGCCATAGTTTATTTGTTCCCATCATTTGAGACAAACCTAAGACTTGAGATAAGAGAATAGCTAGTACAGTAACAAATTGGTTCATAATTCCTGCCGCACCACGAGATTTAATTGGGGCAATCTCTGAAAGGTATGTGGGAGTTACAACTGTATACGCTCCTATAGTGAAATAATTGTTTGCTTAGCATTCGAAACGTATACCTGCAGAGAAACCAACTATAAACCTTCCAAATATTACCGCTTCGAACGACTTTAAGTTCACCGAGACCACAATAAGCATGGATCCTAAGATTGTTGGGATGGAAAGAAGAAGTAAACTTTTTTTTCTGAAATTGTGTTATTAACTTTCATAGAACATACCGACCAAAAGTATTCGCTAAGAATCCTCCAAACAAGCCACCGATCAGCCCACCAATAACAAACCCTGTGACACAAATCGACATGATCACTCGCAAACAAGAAGAACCACACATGTATTGCCTTTCATTAATAACGTTCTGGGTGAAATTTTGAATAATCTTTCAAAATGCTAATATAAGTTCCATATAACTTACCGATAATGGAGCATTAATAACTCCTGTATGATATCCAAATACGAAAGAGCTTCCAATAGTTATGGAAACGTAAGTAAAATACAAACGCCAAGTAGGCATCAGAAGCAGAAACTTATAATACTTTCGAAATTGCAGTTGTTACTTAAATTGTTAAATATCCAATATATTGAAACTCATGTGCTGAAATAAAGTACAATTGTCTATATCACTTTCAATTTACAGTAATTCGCAGATATAACTCTGCTCTAAGTGTGGCAATGAAACGTGTAGATATGGTGATTTGTTATAGTGACATAAATATTTTACAACAATATACATTTGAAGCTATCCGGAAGCAGAAACGAACATACGATGTAGACAGACAGTTTCAAATAATTTTTAATGATATACAAAATTCCTCTGCCCAAAAGTAATTCATGTTAAGTTTCTATTAATAATCAACACTCATAACTAAGAGCCAAGTTACATGAAACATAATAGATATATGGTTATTGTATAACACATAAACCTAACCAAATTATGCTGTACCTAAACCTACTCTGGAACGTTAGCCTCTTAACGCCTTATGAATCATCTCACCTCAGTCAAAATTGACAGCAGTCCATGTATGCGATTTAACGCAACCTTCTAACTTTGAATCTGAGAGATGTAGGCAGTAATCTAACCATGGGCCAATCCTATTACTTAAATAGGCTTTTACCTTGTGAGACTGTCCGTCGTATAGAACAAACTGTAATAGGAGGAAAGCTTGAGACTTCATAAGTTATGTACCCAAGCCTTATCAGCAACATCTAGTGAAGTTGGCCAATTAGGCAATTATAGTTCAATATAAAAAATGTTGCTCCCCACTACTAACGACTTAGTCTTCTTCTTCTTCTTCGTTACAGTTTTACAGCGATTAGTATTCAAACTCCTCAAGTTGGCAAACTTGAATAGTGCCAGACTGATAGCTAAATAATATGTTAACGAAGTTTAATTCACAATTATTACGAACGGTTTTAATTTACTTACTAATACACGGAATCCAAATGACTCCTAAATCGACCGGTTTATATATACAAGTCTTGTTTACTCTACTTTTTGAACTTGACTGCTCAGAAAAAACAAAAAATCGCGGATTTTATTCGCCATCTTTCTGACGCGTTAAAGCCTCTTTTCTTTTGATTTTGCCTATTTGATGAATGTTAGATTTTATACACAGATCTGTATTATCATACAATTTAGCACTAGTCAGTAGATTGCGTTATTGTATATAGGCAAGCTTAGTGGTTTTTGCTGAGGGATTAATTATTAATCTAACTTCAGTGGTATGGTAAGTGGCCTGATAACCCTATTAGACTGGCCCACACTAACCGTGGTGGCCAGGCTTTTGAATGATACAAGGCTGACTATGAAATCACTTGTATTTAAGAAGAAAGAGTACACAAACTCCGCAATTTCACTTTCGTGCCTCATCTCAAGATGCAGATTAATTGGTGCGCTATCGCAACATTGCCCTTTCCTTGCTGTTTTCATCAATCATCCAAGATAAACGATGACACATATGTTAAAATTAGGTATTTTACTGACCCCACAGTTATTCCGAACTAGAAATCACTTTAAGGAGCCTATACAATCTGAAATTATTGACCTCATCTATTACGTTACTGACACTAATTACTTTAACGATGCACACTGTCGAAGAATTAACTGATAATATGATATGATTATAGCGTAATTTTGTGCAAATCATGAGTATGCTTTGTTTTTGAACAAGGATCTTTTCATTTATTTAGGTTCATCATGATTATATTACATGAAAGCTGGTTTATTATCACTGTTGCTTAGGTTTTAATTTTTATCTTTTTATGGGCTTTTATAGTGATGAGCCAGACTTTGCAACTACCTTTTTTTACCGATCATCAGTGTTGAAGTTTATTTATCTTTCAGTATCATGTACTGCATGCCATGGTCATTTTCTGTTTTATTTTTATTTTTTCTATGGAATGGTCAGCGAATTGTCTTTTCTTAAAGGAGTTTCTCTTTATTAAAAAGATGCATCTGTCAGGTGAATCGATAAGCACTTCCATCAGGTTAAAGCCCTCTATGGTTGTTTTTTTGCAAATAAACAGTTATTTGATTTCATTTCATCAGTGTGTAGCATAAATAGATAATGAGTATCGTCAAAGTTACTTGTTACCTATCTTGAATTTGATTGTCAATACACTATTCTTCTGAGGCGCAAACCAGCATGATGTTACATTTAAACCTTATGGTGGCAACCGTCTTGTCTATTTCCATCAATTCTATCTAATATCACACTTTCAAATTTTTCACTTGGCTTTTGAAGCTCTTCACGTGCCTGTTTAACTCAATATGACTATAGTCAACGACTTTTGCGTAATCCTAAACAACATATTGTAGTGTGTTTACCGAATAGATACACTGCTTCTGTAATCCAACACTATCCCATTTCAGGACATTATCGAGTAATGGCCTAAAATCCTTCTGCTCGTTTTCAATGACCCCACTTACCTTATATACTATTCGAACTATTAGTTAAATCACCAGTGTTGCAATACACCCTGATGACTTTAGATTTTAAGTAGTGATTGATTTGGCACCGGGTGGTTACATGGTCAATTTGCATTCCCTTCCATCCCAGTTGCAATGAAATTTCATCTCTTAGACCACAATGTACTCTAATGCAGTGTATTGTGTAATCATGATTCCTTATTTGTTTGGGATTTTCACAGATCTTCTAGGACCCTGCATTTTCTAAATGAAATCTAAACATAGCCCAGTGTAGCTTCTAAAAGCTCATCAGAATTAATTTTAGATTAGCCTGTAAATCAGCTAATCAAGAGACTCATGTCACTAATTTAGAAATATTAAACTCGCCGTTATATTAATTGATTTTGTCTTTCATTTATGTTCTTTCAAGGCATGCATCAATTCATGATTACATATAACCAGCTACGATGGTAGCAAAGCAGACTTGGCGAAAACAACCTAGTCGAACGATCTCAACCCAGTCAAAGTAGAAATAAAATATATCAAATTAAAGACAATCTTCATCAGTTCAGTGATCGGCATACTTCTTCATACAAACGATTGAACAAAATGACTGTTTTTGACTACCACTCCTATGCGTGGTCATGTAAAAATTAGTCAACGTATTTTTCAGTGCTATGTCCTCTGTAATACTTTACCACCTGTATCTAACCACAGCTCCTTTTGACGTTAAGTGTTTTGTCAAGTCCGTAGACAATATTCTATCTGTTACTAGCCTTAAATACAAGAGGCTAGTTGTAGATAGTTAACTCTGTAACAAAGGACAGCCAACCATTCTAATAGTATTGCTCACCATGACAACGTAGATCAACCTTAGTCAAAAAACGTATCTCACTTTATCAACCCTAATGAACCGATAAAACATTCCTCACTGTGTACTAGTTTTAGCTTAACCTAAACGGAAAAATACTTCTCACCCGACGAAAAGGCAACTGAACCTAGAAACTGTAAATGTGTCGATGCGTCAACAGATGATCCACACGCTTTTACTGATACTAGCAAATACAGAAATGCCAGTAGTACCTTCTTAAGCTGTTCTAATTCTGAGAACCTTACTCAAGATTTACTACATTGTGAACAACTATCAAAAGCTAGTCAAATACTGGTGGTTAAATAAGTCGCAATACACTTACCTACACACCAGGTGTCTATTGATTTTATATCTATTTACACATATTTAATAGTGGATATTTCCATTTTATTCCAGACTATTTTTACCCATCTTCTATCATCACGTATACGATAATTCCCAATTACCATCACAATAGAACCTTTTAATTATTTTGGGTTTATTAGTTGTCTAATAAAACTATTCACACTGAATTTAAGTTATAACTATTTATTGAACTCTCTGGAATTTTGTTTATAATTTCCTTTTTTTGTGTCATATGTATATACTAATTAACATTAGTGTTTAATTCTAGATATTGTTTTTCTATGTAAACCAAGTTTAATTAATGTATATTCATACTTATTAGATGATACCCAAAAGGTTTGTTCACAACGTTAATAGTGAATAAATTGTATGGAGTCAAATTCAAAATAATTACCTATTGATGTTGCACATTACACACTTACTCACGTTCATTCACCTTCCTTTATGCAGAATTTCCAGCTTTCTATCATCATCTGTGTGAACAACCAAAATTCCATCGATACTTGCACAGTTGTCCAATAAATTGAATCGCACTATATGTTGCGGTAAACTGAGGGATTAAATTATTTTGTGAACTATTCTTGCCATGCTTTCAAAACTTATTTGACTTATTTGTTGTGTTCAATTTTTATTTGGTTTTTTTATCATAACTTTCACCATTTCTCGGCCCGAACCTTTGTTTTGGGCTGTTAACCATTTGTTTTCGAACTGGGTGCCTACAATATTGAAGGTTTGTAATAATACGTTTATAATTTGTTTCATAAAACAATATTTGCTCAACAGATCAATAAATACATTATTTAGAATTTATTTCTTTTGATTTTGGCTTAGTTGGTTCTTATTTGGAAGCCTGTCTAGTTGTGTCTTTAGCACCCGGCGTCTGGATGTTCGGTCACTGTTACACTGTATTTTTGCGCCAAATGTCTATTTATTTTCTGTCTAAGCTTGTTCCAATCATTTCTTCATCTTTCTATCATCACCCTTTTCGTTTATTTAGCGTAATATATATGTGTTATAGTTCATATTTGCGCTTTATTCTTAATATTTCTTTGCCTTGTAGACCAATTTTAATCATTGTATAAGTATATTTATTTGACGAAATCCGAAGTGGTGTCTTCACAACGCTTATTTAAATAAGCTGTATATGATTAACATAAAATAAATAAAATATCAACCAGCCCACATACGAATATGCATAGTAAGCGAGAGGAACGTGACTGCATATCTCAATGTTACTTTAAGATATAAAGGCACTCCAAAATATAGGTCACTAAAAGTACACAGACCCTATCTGTGACATTGAAGAAGAGTAAAAACAAGGCTTTTTCTAAATTTCAGGAAATCGTATCATTCACTGCAAGTAATATTTCATTTGGAACTAGCTCGTGCTTTTTAAAAACCAAACCGAATGACAAAGCAATAAAGGTATCCCAAGCATGTAGACTATTTTGCACCTAACATTAAATACTGGTAAGACGTATTTCGTTGCAAACTGACCAATTGTTTTATAGGTATCTTCGTCCAAAAATGAACGAAAATATTTACAAAACTTGGGCGCCGAGTGTATGTAAGACATATGAATAGAATATATTTGTTAATAATCTCAGCGGATGAAATTAATGAAAAATTCCAACGTTTCGCTCGGCAAACTGGTCCGAGCTTCTTCAGGGAAATAACCATTTCCCTGAATTTTTCATTAATTTCATCCGCTGAGATTTTTAACAAATATATTCTATTCAAATGTCTGACCAATTTTTTAGTTAAGAACTGAAAATGACACTCGCGAAGGGATCTGAAAACTATCTTCAGTAAGGCAGGATGCACTCCCAATTCCTTTACAACCTCTCACAACTAAATAACAATGATCAGCATAAAGACCAGGTAGAACACCTTTACAAGATTCTTATAAACCCTGTTCAGGCTTATTAGACCTATGTTAATAGCTCTGCACTTCACTTAAGTAGCTTCATGCCCACCTCAAACTTTAATGCATCATAACCACGGGTTGCTTGGCAGTGTTTCTACGGCACACAAAAACGACGTGCCACTGCAAAATTACTGGCTGCTTGTCTACAATTCATTATACTTTTTTCACACGAACCTCTATCTAATCTATTCTTCATCCCGATCGACTCAGATGGAACCTTAACTCATAACTTAGCACTTTGTATAAACATCGAAACTCCTGTTCAGCATTCACTTATTCCACATTATTATATAGAAGGTACCCCACAAAGCGACAAAGTATCCCCTCCCAACTCACTTATGATTATAGTCCACCGCAACCACACCCGTATACTTCTCTTTCTATTTCCAGCCAAATCAGCTTTTGTAAAGATTCTCCATTAAGTCAACTAACTCGTGACCAATCTAATTTCATAATTTCCATACAGTTCTCCACTATTCTATTTAATTCCTCTTCCCTCCGCAATAAAATAACTCATCTTTAATCCTTGATGTACTTAGTTTTTTCTTAATTATTATCATTGTATTCTGAAATTTATTGCGGAATTTACACCGGTCCACAGGCTTGATCATAATGACACAGGAAGATGAACTCATATACATGAGAACATACAGTTTTACAGAAATAAGTGCTTGAATAGCATTAGCATTCCCTACACACTAAATTAATGTTCAAGGAGACTAACCATGAAGTAAACCGTCAACTACCAGCTGAAAAGTAGTTTGTAATCCTGGGTGTTCAGGGATACATAAGTAGCGAACACTCATTAATATATGCAATCATTTCAGACAAGGAGTGTCATTAACGTGACGCTAAAAAAACTTAGATAATAGATGTTTGTTTGAAATAGTCAGCTGTAGTGTCAAGTACGAATATGACCATGTGTGAACAGCATGTCGTAGGAGAACGACGAAGATTGGAATTACCACATTAAGGTACCATAAATTAACCACAAAGACGCGCTACCTTTCTTATCGTAGATTCTAGGTGATAATTTTGACATGACACGGCAGTTAGAAACTGAAAAGATAAAAAAAGGAACAAGCATCAGGACGAGAGAATGCGAATGATCAATTAAGTATAGCTGTTTGCAGTGGAACCTAAGGTGTACCTGTTGCATTAAATGAAGTTGATTTGTTATTTCTCCCTTTTTATTCTGAAAAACACCGACTAATACTAAAAATAACTATGATAGATTTTAGATCTACTCTGGGATAAAAAACTCAGGTGAGAATAGTATAAAAAAATTAATGGTAAACATGTAACTTCTAATGGACACCACGACATTCCAGAGCACTATCTGCCGGGAAGTAAAACAGTTTATTGCCTGTGAGCGGATAGTCAAAAAATCTCTTAATACCCGAAAAATTCTACGGATAATTTTTTAGTAATGTTATTAGAAAGACCAGATATCAGAAGGTCCATTGATAAGTGTACCCCATTCTATTTAAGTTGCATTAAGTAAGTTGTGGATACCGATGTTATATAAGTAGAGGTTCATTGCGAATCTAAACTGCAATAAAGAATTACATTGTCTTATGCTGTGTCCTAATAACTGAAACTCCATGTACTTCCCATATTTCAGACCTCTTATTCAAAGTTGACGATTACGCCAAATAACGCAATAGTTAGAATCCAGGAAAAGGTGAAGATGTGTGATAAACGTCCAGTCTAGTTTCTAATCGTCACCTATCTTCCCGAGAGGCAGTGGACTTCCAGATGACCCTAAATTTGTTAGTATTTACAACTGATTTGATCACCAGTTCTTGACAGATTGTACGCATAGGCCGCCTAATGCTACTCATAACTTTATTCAACAATTAAGTCATGTATTCACATCATTACCACTGCTGCCTGTAACTAAGTTAATAGGAGACATTAGTATGCCTTTTGTTACTTGGAAACCTTTACATGGACATTCAAACTTTGATAAACTTTTCAAGATACTTAAAAGCAGTGCATGAGTTCACATAATGGGTAAGACCACACGAAAGTCGAATTTATTAGACTAAATCTACTTTGTTAAAATCCTCTATACAACGGAGGCTAAGTTTACGTGCGGAAAGTACACTAAGAAGATTTACACATCGAATAACGGGAGATAACAGTGACCTGAATCACGTAACTCCATGTAAAATACTCTTTTTAGAACCCATGTAGCGTCATCTACTAAGACATAACTTAATATTCTTTTAAAAAATAATAAATTAAATTTTATTCTCAGCTTTTTCGCCACTGTGGAACCGAACGTCTAGATACTATCTCTGGAACCACGAGGCAACATTTTTTATCTACTTTTTTCACTACTACTTGACCTTCTTCTTTATTTCATGCATTTTTCTATATCACCTCTTCGACCTTATAAGTTGCTGTCATTTGGTTCTAGTCTCTTAAGCAACTTACTTTAAGTGCTGGTTAGTAACATTTTTAATGCATCAATAACTCACTCCTCAAAAGCAGCTTACATATACAAGAATAAACTTTTTTTTCCTGATATCAAGAGCAAACCATTTTTGAAGGCAAGATCAACAAAAACATATTAATAGTTGCACATATATATTTTAAGAGACTAAAAATTGATATCAGTAAAGAAAATCAGGCTTTAGAGTAGAACAGATTAAAAACGGGTGTAGGTGAGAAATAAAATGGATACACCATGGTAAGTCAAATAATCAACAAACCAATTAGCCAATTTAGTTTTTTTCTGCTAGGAGCTATGCCGTCGTTTAGATTACCGAACAAACAACAAGTGTAACATCCAGTGGTAGTTGTACATTCTGTTTAAAAATTGCACTTTATGGTACAAATTAATCTGAATCATTAGGTAATGTATTGTCCCTGTTAATGGTAGAGCTAGTAAATGACCTGTCTATGTGGATGATAAAAAGACATGAAGCAATAGGAAAAAACTAATATTTAGATAAGTAGAAGGCCGACGATCTAGGGTGTCAAAACATGAAGGGGATATTTTGTCGGTTGTTTGAACTAGCGAGGTAAGGGCAGCAGACTTAGTTATTAATAACATACATGCGTGTGATGGGAGCCATGAACTCGTACGCCAAATGTGAGGCTGTCTATGACTTATCACATCTGCATTTTCAGATAGCTCAGAAAAGAGATTTTGGGTCTCATCGGTATCGAGGAATAAGTGTATCATGAGTCCAACTTTCAGTAAACTATTACAGAAATGAATATAAAATGGCAACCTATTTCATAGTAGACAAAATTTGTTTCGTGATTGGTGTATGAATTTTTCGGCATATAGTGTTCGAGCCAGATTCCTTAGGTTATATTGGGATGCGGTATTCCAGAAGGAAAACAGGTTGAGAAAGTGAGACCACGAATTACTTTGTGGAAGAACCTATGGTTGGTTTCTAGGCGGCGTCTCTATAGGGGTTCTAGAGAAAGCAATCTACATCTTTATGCATAATTTATGTTACAGTTTCACTCCAGTAATCGTCAGGTGAAAGTTGGCTGAATACTTTAATTACGTATGGTATCTGTGGAATTCGTACTAGAGAAGACAAGCGAGCAGTATTCTAAGGTAGGACGTACACACATCCTGTATGCCTGATCACCACGGGGAAATATCCCCATATATATGTTTGATCAGTGCTCTTATCCAAGCTTCAAAAACTGTTAACTCTGTCGTGTATCTGGATACGCTCTATGGTCAATTGTGTTTAATTGCAGCTATTTTATAGAATCATAATGCCATAGGCGAAAAGCAAGCGATTGTTTCTCAGGAGTGCACTATTATACAATACACTTCTCTGGTACCCTAGTACTGCGAACTTTGTTTCCTCTGGACTTGCTTTTAATTAATTTTTTCATAAAGTGTGAATTCCCTGTCAGTTACTTTAACCAAAACTCTTGTATGTTTTTAAAACCATATCAATTTCATCAAACTTGTTGTTAAGTCGCAATATGACGCCTACTGTTATACACGAACTAACCGCATCTCTAATCGGAACTTGTCTGCGCCAACTGATACTCGCAACCGTGACCAACGACTCGATACTGACTACTCACCCCAAGACAAAATCAAGAAGACACCAACGCAGCACTAGGAAGATTCGATTCTATTATAACCCAACTCTGTATATATAGTTACAAAAGCGACCTTGTGGAGAATAGAGTAATTAGCATGCTAAAATAATATTACAACCAATCACAATTAACAAGGTCCAAGCGGAGGAAATGGAGAGTAGTACCGGTTACCGCTTACTTTACAATTAAATAAAAAATAGCAAAATTGAGGATATTTACATGAAACGTAACTAGTTTCCTCTCTTCTTAGCACTTGTACACTGGTTTGATCTCATGAACAAAATGACACATGAGAATAAAGCTAATAATATGATTACATAGTTTCTAGCGTTGCCAGTAAATGCGAGATGGCGTCATGCGAAGAAAAGTGAAATGTGTTTGCTATAGATATCAATAACCATAGTGTCTATGTGCTACTAATCATATTGCAGCACAGTACCAAGTCGTGTGTAGCTTACATTATGCTTCTAAGTTCACCCCTATCAGTGTTGAAGAAGACGTTAAAAGTTGGTTTGCTGCTGTTTAGCAGTGGACCTATGGCATTATGAAATGTGCTTGGTATTCGTGAAACCTTTATGTTACTTAAATACTTACATAGGCCTGTTCTTCCCCCTTTTGCGTCAAAGCAATTACAAACTCTTGGGATTGATTATTGTCCAACAGTTGACCTCTTCGCTTTTATTAGATTCAAATATGCTGAGAATATTAACTCGTAGATTGACACCATAGGAACGGATTATCAATTCCCATGGACTGCAGCTCGCAGATCAGTAGATTATGTGGTACTCTGTCGAAGGCTATTTCGATGTCAAAGTATAATATTACCACTAATTTCTTTTGATCACGGTTTCAAGTAGTTTTGTCAGAGAGGTCACTGAGGCATGTAACCCATCACCTTTATTTCAGAAAACTATGTTGGAAGGCATTTATTAAGCCCCAATTGAGTAGGTAGGCAGATGTTTAATATTTCACTACCTCATTTACAGCATCTAACAGGGTTTTGAAAGATTCCCTTGCCAGCATGGACAAAATCTTCTTACTGAAAATGCTCACAATAT
This sequence comes from Schistosoma japonicum, assembly GCA_025215515.1. Lineage (NCBI taxonomy): Eukaryota > Metazoa > Platyhelminthes > Trematoda > Strigeidida > Schistosomatidae > Schistosoma > Schistosoma japonicum. The sequence goes on along the minus strand of CM046062.1, from coordinate 32,010,376 downwards.
GTTCTGGACTAACACGTTTCACAAAGAATGGTGGCGTGCATAGGACTGTTGTTTTGGTCATTGTTGTGGAGTTTTCGCCATGTTCTACGGATATCGGCGTTATATAATGACTGAATATCAAATCGAGGTTGTTGTTGTTTCGTGTAGGTAAATACACATGTTATTTTATATCCGTGTATACTGATATGCTTAATTATACTTTCATAAAATGTTGGGCCAATGAATGTGCTCCAATCGAAATCTGCAAGACTAAAGTTAAAATATAGGGTAACAGCATGTCCAAATGATGTGATTTTTGAGGTGTCTATTAATTTAGTTGTACTCAGAGCCCTACATATGCAACGTAGTAGTAACTGGTAGCTATTTAAATGTACTTTTAGCCTTATGTGAGCCACTAGTGACTGTATGTTAAATATTTTTCGTACTGAGGGTTAATGTGTTATGTATACTGTAATAGTTATCATAACATTCGCCTTCAGTGTAAGCATTTATGCTATCGGTTGGAAGAGTGGCACTACCGTTCGCTTCTAATAATGGTGATGGATGAGGTAAAATACGACTCTTGAACACTGATTTAGATAGGGTGGAGGTGGTAGTAAAGGGATTAAGATCATAATTACGAATATAACGTGTTCTAGATGCTAGGAGTCTCTGGCATTTACTGATCTGAGATATGATTGCATATATGCTCAGTGTTTGTTCCATTAAGTCCATGTTCTAAACGTCACTATTATCTCTGTGGTAATCACTTAAGATGCCTTTATTAACCGGACATGAAACGGTAGCAACGTTTTTCCTTAGTGGTGATAAGAGTCGTGGATAGGGGGCATTCACGAATGGCACGAATTGTCCGTTCAAGAAAGACGGTAGAGATAGTGGATATAAATGAAAAATGTTGTGAGGTGTCAAGTAAAGATGCGCTAGAAAAACAGTTTAAGTTGGCATACGTGATATTTGGTTCCCAATAGTAGGACAATATGCCATGAGTTCTAGACATGTAGTCATGAGCAGAAACGTTTGCCACAGGGAATCGTCTCTGCAGCAAATTTTCATGTCCAGGTGGTCATTCATATTGATGGTACAAATAATCTTCATGGTTGTAGTGATTCGTGCTACTATTCGGATGGAAGAGAGGTGGTATTAGTGGTACAGGGCGACTTACGTGTGCAGGATTGTCCTTCTAAGCCTATATTATTTAGTACTCTTGTGAAGTCTAGTGTGTCACTCTGTCTTTTTTTGAGTATTCATGAGGATTAATGTGAGAATGGGAGGAGAGAAATCATTTATCGCCATACTGAATGTAACGGCAAACCTTCAGATGCTGAGTGCTAATGATACAACTGGATAGGTTTTCAAATAAGGTCTAATTGAACCAAAACAAAAAGTGAGGTCTAAATAATCTTTTCATTAGCCTGTCAAGCAGATATCGTTTTGTGCAATAAATTATGAATATATCATTACAAAACCTCAATTTTATAGGCACCCGGTCTAGAACAAATGGTCAAACAGCCCAAAACAATTGCATACGCCGAAATGGCTGGGGCGAAGTTAAACGAACCAAGCACAAAGTTGAATACAACAAGTAGGTCGATTAAGTTGGAGAGGGTTTGATAAGGACACCACAAATTTACATAATTCTTAAGTTTACCGCAACATTGATTATTAACTTTTAATCTAGATGGCAAGGTTTTTGAGGTTTGTCATTAGTTTTACTATCTAGCTTATTGTGGTTTCGACTGTTTTTGGTCCTTTTTGTGCTGATAATTTGAGGTTCGTTGTCTGATGAAAAGAGGGAGAACCTACTCCTGGTGGGTAGGTACGTACAACTATCGTTAGACAATTAAGTGACTTCAGTTACATCACTTAGCTATTTGAATATTACACATAATGCTTTCAAAGCTGTTTGCACCCTTTAACATGAAGTTACCTCAATTTGAGTACACAGATATGCTGAGTCTACTTCACACTTCGTTTATATGTCTTTAAAGCACTGAGTCGTTGTTGTATTTATTTGGTTTTAACATCTCTACAAGTTATTGATTTCTGTCGGTTTGTGCATAACTACGTTTGTTGCTGGGCTTTGGTTAGTATACTAAGAATTTTAAACGTTAGGGGGAAAATTAGAGTATTTATTTCAATGAAATTATATTTTGAATATTCGCCAAATTTCGTTGAATACATAATCCCTTGAATATGCTGCTATAAACTGATTGTTCATATTGTGTAGAAGGGACAGTAGTGCAAATGTTTCAATTACCATAGATTATTAAAATTATAACGAAATTACCCATATATATATATATACAGTAATCCAAACATTAATAAATTTAGCCAGCATGAGTTGTTTTGTTGTAATTTAATAACAGAATTTAGATCTCTTTTTAATATCACTCGTACATTTAGTTTGAAAAATACATCCTATAGCCTTTAGTTGCGACGATGTAACGCCGCGATTACCTCTCTTAAGTTGGCAATTCGCTAAGTTGAGATACTACACTTTGTAAACTATGAGTAATACATTAAGATTAGAAAAAATTCACATATTGTTGATACAAAGTAGAAATCCAATATAAATTTTATTTTAAACTGAAGTTCCGTTGGAGTGCATAGGACACAGGAGAACTCCATATGTCTTATTCTAAATTAAGCGTCGGTCCTGGGTTTCTGTCAGTGACACACGCCCACTCGTCTACCTACCTTTATATGTGATTTCGTACATCGACTTATGCACACAATGTGTGAGCTGTCAGCTTTACTAGTAGGTCTTGACCAGTAGATTAAGAATTAACTGCAAAATATTTTAACATGATTTGCCTTGAATGGTGAAGCGTTATCAATCCTAGTAAGTTCATTTTAAGCGTATTTGACTAACACTATGCAAGGTATTCTTTATAACTGTTCTCTAATATATTTCGAGTCCATATTTGTATTATTATAAACTGTAATATATTTTTAGCTTCCATAAGTAAACCAGTACCAATAAGCTACTTGGGATTCATTTCCTATTGTGATTATATGATGCATGTAAGGTATTTTATCACACTTCCAGCATATGGCATTGGATTCACCTTACAACGGAGATATGAACCGTTTGTATGAAATATTCAAAGCATATTGTTTTTTAATGTTACAGAAGTAACTACAGTGTATATATAATGAACCTAAGGGCCTTACACAGTTTGTTATGCTTTTGCAATTAAATTTAGTTAATTTGGTTTCCTTAAGTATCTATGCTTTAGTACTAGAGTACTAGTTTAAATCCACATGAAATGTCTTTGCTCATTAGTAAATATCATTTGCGATCTATATATGGCATAGTTAACAGATGAAACTGTCCCTTTATATGTATATTAATCTTATTGCAAACGACTTGAAGAAAACACTGCTGTGTCTATAACTACACAAACCATGTAACGCAGTTAACATGTGACATGAGTCCACAAATATCATAAAATTAGAGGATTAAATCAAAATTTTTATTGAAAGTAATTCGCAATTTTTTTCCATATAACCACTGTACGAACGCAAATTTATAAATGTAGCGACTAATGTTAATGTGGTAGCAAGGTCACTAAATATATTTTGAGTCTGTTCTCACTTAGCTGTACTTACCCCAAGGTTACTTGGGCGATCGTTCAAGGCAACGACTATTATTTAATTCTCTTTTGGTAATAACATTACTTTTGTGCTCAGTGTTAAGTTGAGTGGGTGAGTCATACTCCTATAGCCTTGGATACGTAACGTGAGTTATCTTCGCTACAGTTTGAGGTGACCATTCTGCTGTTGATTATCTTCACCATCCGAAATCGCTAGTCTATAAGTAAGGGGTTTCGGAAAGTACATCTTGAATAATTCTTTTTGAAGATACATTTCCACGAGTTCAAGCTTTTCTGTTAATTCAGAAAACGTTGCGATGACTTGGTATCAGGTCCATTACACTTAATAAAGAACAATATGTTCTTCATTGGCGAATAAGCTGTAGGAGACTTACTGTTTTTTTATTGCTAGTTCTAGCACTGAATAGAAGTCCAGGAATAACCCAATCACTAGCTCTACGGAAGACAGTGACGTAGAAGTTGTGAGCAGTAAATCATTTTTTTTGTGCAGTTCTAGAAATAAAATGCTTACTTGGCAACATAAGATATTAACATTTATAGGAAATCAAATCTGGTGTACTGAATACGACTACATATAGCCTTCACGTCTGTTATATTCAAATCAGCCATCGGTTTGATGCATCTCTGCAACAACAACATAAGCACTGCACTTATATCGTTTGTTTTTGTGTATTAATGGGACTTAATTTCTGTTCTTGACAGTTACTTTCCTAAGTTAAGAATAATTGACTAGCCAAGAAATCATCTATAGTAAAAGGGTTTCTGTTTGTAGCTCATCTGTACATTGTAGCATTTCACATTTGATAAAAGCCTAATTCATCTGAATCAATTATGTTCTTTATATTAATGACTGCCGTTATTAGCACTAGTAGGGAAGCAGAGACTCTCTGTAACGCCGAAGGAGTTTCTAAATAAATTATGTTAATACATTCTGAAAACAATGGAGAATAGGTAGTAAACTTTCTCCTCTGAATGAGTCAAAAAGCTATAAGTGGTCTCGTTTTGGTTGTGTTTTGTCAGAGATGCACCTTAATTTTTTTAAAGTTGATTGCTTAATAGAAAACATGATTTCTTACAAAAGCGTCTCACACTATTCCTTAACGGGTTATCGACATTCCATCACCCGTCTGATTTCCTTTACTGTTACCACTGGATGGTTATTATTTCAATGGTCTAACCCTTTATCTGTTTTTTCTCGTGTAACGTTCTAATCCATGCATTGTTTATTCTGTCTCTATTCCCTTAATATTCATTCAACATATTCCTGTCTTTTTCCAGATAGTTGGCTGATTTTTTATGACTATTTGAAGTCATTGCATCCTATCCAAAACTGCATTGTCGCATCTAGAAAAACGTCATGGAAGACAGTACGTGAATAATGTTTATTTTACCATTAAAGCGACTACTGAACTTATGTCGGGGTTAAATATTTAAGGCATCAATCTTGCTATTAGCTAAAGGACAGTTTGTAGACTAGTTCACCCCCCACCTCTGATGAAGCCATTAGCCGAAATCATTTTCTACGTCTTCTTTAACTTTGAAAGGTGAAAAAGGATCTAATCATTACGTCTACAGTCCTTAATTATGTGCCTTCGCATTCTTAGGAGGATCGACTGCAAAGATTGCTATTCTTGTAAATACATGCATTCTTTTACCTTTGCTCTCATATTTTAGCTGGTTTTTATGTTAATAAATTAAGAAAAGGCCTTCAAAATAACTCCATGTACCTAATGAGGTCTCATAAGTCTGACAATTAACTACTAAGCTACCGATCTGTATCATGGGGATTTAGTTATGTATTAAAAGCGGATAGTTTATGTTAGGTATGAGCACAATAGCTTCACGAACTGCACAAATAATGTTTGTGAATAATGCTTCTATCTGAAATATGTTGTTCGAGTATTCCATACTTATGTGATATCTATCACTTAAACTTGGTCAAATTATGGCTTACATCAACCGTCGTTGAGAAGACATGCTCCAGTTCTACACATCGTCCTTATTTTACAACTTATATAACACCATCAGGATAGTATTTATGGTCTATTCGTAACGTGTCTATGTGTGGTCGTCATTGAATTTTGAAATGTCCTTTCTAAATAGTTGATTTGAAAATATCTATTTCTTGCCAGACTATATTGCGAGGTGTTAACGCTAGACCTGTTAATCAACCTTGAAAACTTCGTAATTAATATGCCGTCTTTTAAAATAATTAGTGTCAATTTCTTGCACGCATTTGAAATTTCTAAAGAAATAAAGTTGTATGCCTATATCATCAATTTTAAACTCCCTAATTAAAACATTTAGAGTACTTTGAGTTGTAATAGATCAACCTACCCCCCACTCCTAAAGCTGTTCACAATGATTACCAAGTTTTCACACATTCATTTTCTTAGAAAACCTAGTTATACCACCTCCAACTGCCACAAATTTATTACTTAATACGTTGCTTTAGAAATGTCATAGTATTATGTGTACAGATTTAAATCATCGCTATGTTAGCATTACGAACCGTATGTATGTATGAACAACACATAACCTGGCTCATATATGCATCGGTCCAAGTTGTCATCTCATCAGTACAACAAGATTAGCATCATGTCAGTAGAAGTAGCAGTTGCTTTAATGATAATTATAAAAACAAAATAAGAGTAAACATATAGAATATAACCTACAGAGAAAGGACTAGTTAGTAAAAAAAGGATATGATTTTAAGCTCATGATTTAGGAAGGGACAAAGGGTAAATACACCTCTGCCATTGTGACCGATTTTGATCTGTGTCGCCTATTGATTACGACATTCGGGCAGACCCCAACCACATAGTTCGCACCTGGCAACAATTGTAAACTAAAATTGATCACTCTCTGTTGGCATATATGTATTTTAAGCAAACTGGCTTAATACTGTCATGTGGTTACAAGTGTTTAATCGGAATGTGTAAATGTTAACATTAGGATGCAGGTGCATCCGGGAATTCACTGGAAGCTACATTCCAACTTTTCTGGTACCCTAGTTTTGTACATAGTCATTATAAACCACTTTTAAATCTTATGTGTGAATCGTCTTTCATTTGTTTATTTTGATTGCCATTAGAGCTACAAAACCTCACTTTAAATGGAAATCAAAAACGTAGCAATTATATATCTTGGGATGAATACTTCATGTCTATAGCACTATTGTCAGCTATGCGCAGTAAAGATCCTTCAACTCAAGTGAGTGTCTTTTGAAATGTATGGAATAACACTTCTTTCAAGATGTAGCTGAAGATAAAGAACGAACGTACCTGTCAACGTAAAACTGCTGCCGACCTGTCACTTTAAACCTTCAACTGTAGATTACACTTATAGTGTGGTGGATGGGCATGTGAACATGTCTCAATTAACTCAAATAGGAAATGTATTAAGACTTGTTTAACCGATTTATCATCTTAACTTAATATTCTAGGCATAGCCTCAGCATTGTACACTTGACGGTCTACAGTCAAATTTCAGCAACTATTAATGTATGTAGAGTATTGAATAAAAACGTATCTTATTATGCAAACTTAGAGCATAACTTAGTGCTGCCATAAATGCGACTTAATGCTGTCGTTTTCTTACAACTAGATAGTTGTTGAAATTACAGTGCTTACAATCCATAACCGTTATCACATAGCCTTGGAAACCTGGCTATTTAGTGATTAAAAACTGGTTATTCATCAGGCCAGCAAAGTCAGAAAGCTTTTTTAGAGCCCCTGAGTTAAGTTTACGATGTTGTGTTACCAGTGCTTAAGTGCATAAACCTTTGTAAGTTAAGCTCATGTTAAGATTCGAATGTATAGGTTATCCTTTCTTAGTAGACAACTGATCACTTTTATTTTCCATCATACATAATACATGTAATCACAAATACTGTTGTTTTTGAGTCATATTATTTTTTTCGCTTTGGTTGTCATTTAAAAAAAACTAGGTCGGTGCTTGCATAGTTAATGATGAGAAAAAGATTGTTGGAATAGGATATAATGGAATGCCAAATGGTGTTTCAGATGATGATGTTCCTTGGGGAAAAGAATCAGTAAATGAACTCGAGAATAAATATCTCTATGGTATGTTATCTAATGATTATTAATGTTGTTTTTATTCAAGAAACTTGTAGTATGTCATGCAGAGTTGAATGCAGTACTTAATCGTAACGAAGCCCATTCTAGAGGTTGTACACTATATTCAACAATGTTCCCATGTAATGAATGTGCTAAGGTGATTATACAAGCGGGTATTAAAGAAGTCGTGTATCATTCAGATAAGAAAAACAGAACAGCATCTAACCAAGCGGCTAAGTATCTATTTAAGAAAGCTGGTATCAGCATGAGGTATGGTTTCATCTTTTATTCTTGTTATATACTTTTACAGGAAATTCACCCCAACCAATCGAACTATTACTATTAACCTTAATTAATTTTCAATACGACAATACGAGAAATGTGTATCGAATTGTATACTCATTATGGTGTACATCACACTTTTGTACTCACATTAAATCTTAATTCACTGAATCTGAATCATCAGAATATGACCGTGAAATTATATTTAAAATGAAGGATGTTGATTGGTGTTAAATAGTGAGCCACTAAATAAATAAAAAGTAAAGTAGTGTTTCTAAAGGTAATTTCGTTCTTGACGCTAAGCAAAGTTGTTCAATTCCACATACCAAATTTAGTCAATGTGATAAACTAGCATGATACATATTTCTCTTGTCATCCATCAAGATAGTACTTTACATTTATACATGAACAGGATTTTTTGTGTAATTTGAAATTCTTAAAATATGTCATGTATATCGCTGAACAATCCCGAGACGAGTTAAACAACAAGAAACCATCAAAGAGTACAAACATCTTATTTTTAGAGGAAAACCACACTGTCTGACTGCTTAATACATAATTACTGATTTGGACATCAATAACCTAGAACCTCAGGGAATTATCCCACTAGTTGAATATTCAGAAATTGACAATGTTCAAGTAACTCTATCATTAACGTTTGTATTTTCTAACATGATTCCTTGAATATCAGTTATTCAAACCTGAATAATTAAGCTTCCAAGATTTAGATACCCTTAAGCTCTAAATCACTGTCTCTAGATTGACATATTTGACAATCATCTGGTCAATCTTTGAAGCATATCTCATAATCAGTGCTTTTCACAAACGGTATTTTGCGTGGCAAATTTAACCATTTCGTTAAAATGTATGATGCTGGTTGTTAAATTTTTGAGTATGTATGATCAGCATAGAACTTGGCACATGTCCAAGTTGCCATTATCCTCTATGGCACCGTAAGATTAATATCACATTAGTAGAAGTTACTTCAAATATATAATAATAATGACAAGGAGTGTGAACATATAGAATATGGTTCAGGGAGCGTGGAAAGTTATGAAATAATTTAAGGCTCACGATTTAAAGGGGGACAATCAGTGGATACATCTGCGCCATTGTGACCGATTCTGGACCATATCACTGTTCCTAGCCACTGATTACGGTATTCGCGAGGACTCCAGCCAGGTAGTCTGAAGCTACCGACACGACTCAAATCAGTAGTCAGTTACTTAATGAACTGGTGCCTTGTTTTAGTTTGACCGCCTCTAACTCTCTTCCATCCTGATCCTATATCAGCCAACATCGCGCGTCGAGGCAGACGGTGGCTTGGCATACGCGACACATGTCCTAACCACCTCAGTCGATGGAGATTCACGACCTCAGTAATTGATTTACTATCTTTGCCTAACACTCGTCGTCTAACCTCGTTATTACCCACTCCGTGATCCTGGCTGATGCGAGCGATGTTTCAAAGACATCGATAGTCAAGAACTAACGACATTCGAGTGTTGTCTACCCTTAACGACCACGTCTCACACCCATACAGTAAGACAGAGCGAACTGTTGCACAGTACACTTTTTCCTTCGTTGAGAGACGAATATCTCGTCTACGCCATAGGTGACGTAAGTTGGCAAAAGCCAAACAAGCTTTACGAATTCCTACTGAGATTCCGTCAGTGACCGACCCGTTAGGGCTAATCAGATTTCCAAGATAAGTGAATCAGTTGACGTACTCAACTACCTCACTCCCAACCTTAAGCTCTGGTGTTGACGAAGACCAGTCCTAGAGCAATAGTTTGCATTTAGAAGGGAAGAAACGCATTCCGAACATGGTTGCATTGGAGCCTATTAATGTTAAAAGATTCTACATCTTATCAGTATCTTCGCTAAACAGGACTATGTCATCAGCATATTCTAAGTCAAAAAGTGAATCTCCTGGTAGGAGATCAACTCCTGAAAAATCAGACGATCAGAGCGTAGTTCCCAATAGTAAATCGACTATGAAATTAAATAAAAATTGAGACAGTGAGCAACCTTGAGGTTACAAGTTCGGATGAGAGTTCGCCGTAAGCACTCACACGACTAATAGTGTTTGAGTAAAGAGCCTTAACAAGATCTATATACTTCTGGGGTACGCCTTTCAATGGAAGACACTGCCATAGGGTTTCTCGGTCGATTGAGTCAAATGCTGCTTTCAAGTCGAAAAAAGTATGTCTATGTCCTAAAACCTGACGAATGGTGAATATCTGGTCTACACAACCGCGATCAGGTCTGAAACCAGCCTGGTTTTCTCGTATTTGTAGGTCACGAGTTATAGTTAAAAGTCTGAGAATTATAGAAGCTAGTATTTTAGACACCTTATTAGTCAAACTAATTCCTGTATAGTTATCGCAGGACGGCTTTGACCCTTTTTATATACTGGAATGATTAACGATCAACACTAGTCAGGCGAAATTATGTCAAGTTCCTAAACTTTGGTCAAAATATCAGTCAGCCTAATCGTCAAAGTGGAACCACCATCCTTAAAGACCTCTGGGGATAATCCATCCGAACTCGCTACTTTGACCTCGCCTCAGATTAGCTATAGCTTTCTCGACTTCGACAAGAGTTGGGGGACCTAAGTCGACTTTCCATTCTGGCTGTCTTAAATAGTGAGTTCTAGAGCAGGTGGAGGCCAACTGAACTGCTTCTTGAAGTAGGATGAATTTGTATATTCCCATTGATTTGTTATAGACTGAAGCTGGTCAGTCACTGTTGCTATATGTGCATCCTGAGCGAATCGCCTCGATATAGCGAATATTCACAAGTATCATTTAATTTGGATTGTGACTGGAAACAAATAACAAATTAATGGGAATATACAAATTCATCCTACTACCGATTCGCCCATTGCACAAACGTGACTGTCTGGACTCAGTAGTCTAGTGGTGTACGCGGTGGCGTTTGACACGAAACGGACTGAGTTCGAATCCCACTGTGAACATCAACATTGGGATGCAGGTACATCCAGCCGATGAGTCCCAAATAGGACGAAACGCGCGTCCCGGATTCCACTTGCCAGTCACAATCCAAATTAAATGATGCTTATTGAAGTGTTCAGCCCATTGTTCTAAACGTCTAAACTGAATGCTAATAAGTGTTCCATCTCTTTCGGAGATTGTCTCACTAACTCTTGATTTTTTAACCCCGGTTTGTTTAATTAACGTGAAAGGTTGTCTAGTGTCACATAACGCCATTGCCTTTTCCATTTTCTTTACTTTCGTTACCCACCACTGCTCACGGTCGTTTCGTGGACTTTTTGTCAGTTTGTACTTCATTAATCTTCGCTTCTCATCGTGTTTGGAGCCTGATGGGATAAGTTTTAGCGAGTCCATTAATTCAACAGAAACCATCGAGACCCGCTGATTTTCCTTGACGTGCTGATTTAAGTCCTTGATAGATGTCACTGTAGATGCCACAGCTGTTTGGACATCTTACCAAGCAGTATCTAGTTGGGTTGCATCTTTATAATTGCCCAAGTAATTCTTCAGTTGTTCCTGGAATTTAATCTTGGCTGTTTCGTTGCTGAACTGAATTCTAATGGGTTTTCCTGTAATAGTTTTCCTTCGCCCAGTAAAATCCAAGCAAATGCGTGCTCGTACTAGAGCATGATCAGGATCTAAACATGTACTCCAGAAAGACCGGTAATTTTCTGTCGAGCGTCTCCAACGTTCACTAATGGCGATATGGTCTATTTCAGTCCACCATTGAGTAGGGCCAGATCGCCATGTTAGACGATGTCGCTCCCTATGCTTAAAGTTCGTGTTTGCTGGGAATAAACAATTATCTGAGCAAAGTTGTAGCACAAAGTCGCCGTTATCTGTTTTCTGAGTTGGAACACTAAAGCATCTGCCTAAATGTCTTTCAGACTGATTCAAGCTACCGATTCGGGCGTTAAAATCACCAGCCATGAGTACCTATTCTAAGTGTTTGGCCCTATGAAGAAGTTCAGAAAGTTTTCTGTAAAATTTACTTTCACTTTATCCGGGCTGCAGTCAGTGAAAGCGTAGGTAGAAACAACGAAATGACAACGGGATGTTTTCTTACTGTATCATTTAGTCGGACGGCACACAGGCGACTGTCGACAGGAATCCATTCAAGGAGTGTCTGATTCGCTCTCATACTTAACGTGGAGTAAGGTGAGGTGTGTATTTTTAGGGTCCATCTTTTATAACCCCGCTCTTCCTTTGTGAAAAGGCAGCATCGCTGTTATGCTGGTTGTCTGAGGAAAATATCTTATTGCCGTCACACCTCTACAGCCAGCAGTACGACTTCATCCTCGGACTGTATATTTGCTGCTTTTGGTATCACCGCTATCCAACCGACCTACCTGGCATGGTAGGACCTTGAGGAACGATTGTTCCAGCCAGTATGGCCAGATTAAGCCATAACGATAGGCAACTCTAACTACCAGCGTCAAAGTGGCAACACGGTCGGGGAATTTTTTGAGAGAAATATTACTGAGTGATTACCTCACACAGCATGCAAAATCAGAAATTAATTAAATTGTTTCACTGAAACCAATTATAATATACAAAATAAAGAAACTAGATTTGAAATTTTACAAAGCTTCATTAGATTCAGAAGTACAGTTTCGTGATAAAAAATGGTATAGTTTGCTAATACGATTCACTGCTTCTGGTATGGATAGCAATTGAATAAGTTCAACAACAGGTGGTCCAACCTAAATGCAAAGAAGTGTTAGTTTGTATTATTAACAATACTGCTAATTATCAAAAAAATTTCTATATTATAATGTCCTAATTCTAAATACTGCTATCAAGCGTTTTTGTCATCAGGGTTATAATTAGAATAACATACAACTGTGTTAGACTTAACTAAGGACTAGAATACTCATAATGTGGTGAAATCGTCCGACTAGTCAAATGCATTATAAAATAAAACATACAGCCACCAATTCATAACATCATAACTGTAAGGAGACAGACAATATCACAGCCCTATTATATATATATATATATATATATATATATATATATATATATATAGTATAAGGCTGGAGAAATACAGATTAAAAACCAAACAAAAAACCTCGATAATGTTTTATTAAAGTTGAATTATGGTTACTAGTCAAGTCCGGAATGCTCGTTTCGTCTTAATTGCGTCTCGTTACCTGGATGTGTATGCATCCAAGTGTTGATGTTCACATCGTGCTTACTACTTCCGACGCCTTATTCACTCGACCACTGAGCTCATATAGCCATTAACTCATCCAACGGATACTAATTTGTTTGTAATGGTTCGTATTTTACTGTTGTTTATGTTAAAGTGGAGGAAGGAGAGTTGTTTTTAACTTTGAGTTGAGAAAGTGCAATAATTAGTTTGCTTATATGTTTAAATTATTCTCTGAGTCTTTGAAGGAGTTCGTATTTTGTTGTTAGTACTATGCATTGAAATTGATCAGTCCTGGGCGGCTTGCTATGATATTGTTACTCAGTCACAAGCTTTATGTCTGTTTAAGGCTAGCAGTGAACACAATATAATCACTAGAAGATAGGTATATAGATTACGAATTCTTCCAGCAAAAACACATGTATAACAAACCTAACTCATCATCTGAGAATATATCAAGTAAGCTGTAAAAATTGGTCTCAGATACCAGTTAACTGAGGCCAGTCGACAATTTTACCACTAATAAATTTCTAACCATCTTTTTATACATGTTTATTGGTTTGAACTTTAAACTACTGACTCATATCTATCGGTAAATAAGTTAGTAAAATATTTTTTGGAAAAGTTGCTAATAGCTTATACTTGCTTAAAAAATGTAGTAATTAGAATCTAGTTGTTTAAAGCAAAAAACTATTGCGCTCGTATCCCTAAAGTAGTTAGTTCATGGGATTTTGAATGATATGTTGGACGATTACAGAAGAGTAACAAATTCTTAGAACTATGTTTTAGAAGACCAATGCGATTATTTTAGTGGGTAATGTAGATACTTCATTCTTATCATGTTACGTTCTTCTTACCCCATACCTCCATTTAGAATATTTACTGTTAGTGTATTATAAACTAAGGTTAATTCGCTGTGTACAAGTTACCCTTATTCACTACCACTATCTCTCTTGTTTTCTAATAATGTTAAATCCCCGATTGGTTGATTGCGTGGTCTAGTTTTGTGTATATATAAAGGAATGCCTGGAATACAGTGCGAGTCTGTCTGGTTAGTTCATCAGTCTTATGTCCTTTTATTTCCGACTTGGGACCAGGTAGGTACCAGGCAGTGACCAGCTAGAAATTCTCATTGATGATTGTTATTGTGACTTCGTGTGCACAAGGTCACACCAACTACTTAGTCATAACAGCCTTTTGTCGACGTCATAACAGATGAATACTATGAAAGGAAAATAAATGTATCCTTGATGTTTTATTATAGATACCACTAATTCAGCTATTGTTATAAAGGATGAGTAAAATAGAATAAAACAAACTTACGGAACTAATTTCCACAGGATTACAATATATATTTCGATTATATGCCTACCAATTTTTTTTTCCGTTATATTGCTATAGTCCCGAACCTTTGCCAAAGCGAATAATCTTTATGTCGTTTAACACTCATGAGCTATGACAAGTTAGTTGTGGACCCACTAAGATCCTGTGTGACTAATACTTTTGTTCTATCTTTATGTTATTTTTTCTGATTGCGTTTATCCTTAGTCTGGGAAATCATGTATATATTTGTGAAACTATGGAACCATATATTTATGAAACTATGTTCTCACTTCTCGGTTAGAGCTAGGAGGTCGTGCATCCATTGACTATCCAAGGTCATTATTTTTAAAATAACAGAGGCTATTGTCTTCGTAACCCTAGACCATTATCAGAGATCGTCTAAGCGAAGTACAAAATAGCTTTTTTACGCAATAAAAAATGTTTGTGTTAATCAACATAAACAATTTAAATACGTACTTCGTGTCCTGTAAGACCTAATCTGATTAGGTGCATTACAATGTTTTGTTTAACTCCTGAACGTTGAGAAACATTCTGAAGGCAAGTTGTTACCGTTTCAGAAGTCACATCTATGTTATTTTTTTGTCGTTCTCTTTGAAGAATAAAATCCACCTCCTCGATAAAATAGCTAGATATTTTAAGCATATCCTGTAAAGTCAATTTGATGAAGTTACTATTGGCAATTCGATGTTCAAAAGTAACTAAATCTGGAGACTTCCATATAAATAAAAAACCATTATCAGAGTTGACCAAGTCATTTAGGCAATGCACACGGCATTTCAAGAAATGTAATCGTTTTAACATGTCCAAATCATCTTGAGGAGATTGACTACAAATATATTGAGGCACAAAAATAGTAGCTCATACAATAAGAAGGAACAATATGTATTTAAAACAACTACTATAAATGTAATTTATATTATTCAAGTTAAATTGTGATTAGCAAGCGGGATCCAGGATGCGTGTTTCGTCCTGCTCGGAACTCGTCGGCCAGATGTACCTGCATCCCAATATTGGTGTTTGCACCGGGATTCGAACTCAGTCTGTTTCATGCCGAACGCCACCGCGTCCACCACTAAACTACTGAGTCCAGACAGTCACATTTGTGCAACGGGCGCATAGGTAACTAGGATGAACTTGTGATTAATAGCTACGTCGATGCGATTTGCTCAGGATGCACATATAGCAACAGGGACTGACCAGCTTTAGTTCATAACAAATCGACGGGGAGACACAAATTTATCCTAAATGTAAAACAGTTTTACAATTTCATTCAATATATATTCACAAAGACTGGTTGGATTTGTAAGCAGGCAAAATATTTTCTATATTGTCTTCCTAAAACATTCTCTACATCACATGTTGCTAACCGCATCAACAAAATCAAAATTATTATAAATACGAATGTGCAGCTTCTGTAAATAAATTCGTCGAAAAGAAAATTTTCTTCGCTGAAATGTCTTATATTTTTCTTAATTGATGCAATGGGTTACCTTCGTTATCATTCAGAGCAGTTTCTAAAATCTTCTTAATGGCAGAGATGGAGAGTGATGGTGGGATCGGGCAACTTTATTTGATCCCACTGCTGGATTGGAACGATGGAAGAAAGTAGTTGTATACTATCACTCAGCCTGGTGTTTATGTACAAAGCCTTTCTAATGTTGGTAAACTTTTACGTATATTCTTCTCAAAAAGGTAACTCCAGAGCACAGTCGTTGAAATATAATAAACATCAGTATTTAAGTTAGAAGGCAAAACTTTGACATTTAATCTTTAGAAGGTTAAGTGCGTCCTATGAGGCTTGAAGGTCTTAGTGTTAATCCCGGTCGTGGATATGTAATTGGTGAGTCCTGTACTAGAATGAGAAGCCTGTCTACTGTTTCGTGGCTTTCTCTTATCTAACTAAAGTTAGTCTGTCATACTAAACAGCAAATATCAATACCATAAAATATCATAGTAATGTCTTACCTTATGCAAATGGACAAATTTTCTACGTTGGACGTTAAGTATTCTTTAATTGTATTTAGTATTTGTGGAGTTTTATAAGTAGTCAGCTTGTTCTGTTTTTGGTGTGTCAGACAATAATCCAATGCATTATTTATAGCTTTATCAAAATGTAGTTGACCGCATATTTTCAACATATTTATCGATAACTGAGCGTTATGGCGACTTACGTTGCTTAGTTCGAACTATATGGAAATGAATAAGTGATATACTGTAGGTTGTGTCAAGTAAAATTATTAAAATATAGTAAAATTTGCAAACTTTGATGAAATGGAATTCCAAATGTTTGGTGATAAATTTAAAATAGGATTTACACTATATAAAATAACTAATATTGTAGTGACTTTGATGTTTCCATTGAAAATCTAACTTAGTGCTCTTCATTGCAAAGGTAATTACCCTTCTGACGCAATGAATACCTAAAAAATAAGCTGACTGAAGACAATCCAATAGAACTTGCTGTTCATTCCACTTCCTTACAGAATATGAAAAAAATGAATTTTTATTTTCAACAATTCAAGTTGGTCCATCTGAACAGAGTTTAAAGGTGTTTCACCAAGTATTTTAGGCGTCCGCTCCAGAGGTTTATAACTGAACACTGCCTGCAGATAGATATTTTATAGAGACCTATCTTGAAGTGGTGAATATCTGTAGCCCAAGAGAAGAATCCTAAAATGTCCATTGAGCTTGATGGTCTTTAATTATCATCCTGAACAACACGATTAACAAGTACTTCATTTTGAATTGATTAACCTATGCTGACTATGCTGTTTAGAAATACAATTTTTATTTATTTAAGCACAATAAATTTGGTAGAAACGGGCACCAAAAATATATGAATTACACCAACACAAAATAATACAGAGAAAAAAGAGACAGAGGGCGATCAAAGAAACAGGGATAAAATGTAATAAGACGATAAGAGAATTACAAGGTAGGAAATAGAACTCGAATAGATATGCAGACGAGATTCTGTTCCGTTATGAAGGCTCTAATAAGAAACTGAAGCAGGATCGCTACTGGCTTTTATTCTAGATCACATCTGACAAGGTTTAAAGCCACTGAGTTATATCATCCGTAGGATCAGATAGTCGGAATCAACAAACATATGTCGATCCACGGCGCCATGTGGTCAACTGACCACCTCGGTTTCCTTTAAACTAGTTTAAGCGTCAGCGAATAATGCATAACATGGAAGCCGCTGATATGACATTCGTAAAACATGGCCAAGTTGCAAAAGCCAGTGTTTCAAGATGGTGGCACCAACTGAGTTATCACCACTGCTTCCGAACACAGACACACACCTTCAGAGATGTCGTCGATGGGAAAGTTGAATAGGAACGATGAGAGTGAGCAACCCTGCCTAACCCCATGGTTGAACTGCAACAGTGGAGAAAAGTGGTTGGATACTCATCTTCTACCTAAGGTGTTAGTGCGCACAGCCTTTGAGATGTTGAGGAACTTCTCAAGTACACCCTTCCCCCAATAGATAATTCCAGAACACAATTCTATCAACGAATCGAAGGCGGCCCTGATGTCAAAAGACACAACGATCGTTGGTCTGTAATACGTGTGACGGCGGAGGGTGAATATATGATCGATGCATTCACGACCTATTAAAAAACCAGCCTACTCCTCACGGATCAGTCTCACGACTTTTTGGATAATCTGTGAAGTATGATGGAAACTAATAGTTTTGAAGCGATTGACTCACCCCCTCCTCAAATGTTGTTGCACTGGTTACGTGAGCCTCTTCATCCAAAGATGGTAGAATTCTCTTTCTCAAGTCTTTCCAATCCAATCTTGCCAGTTCCCTGACCAGGGGTTTGCAACTACCTTTAAAAAGAGTCGGGAATAAGTAGTCTGGGCCTTGTGATTTGTTTCGATTTAAAAGATAAAATACCTTGTAGACTTCCTCTTCGTTAAGTGGATCAGTCGTCACCGGTAATTACCAAATGCAACTGTAGTTTTCGACTCTTTAGAACTTTCAAACCATCAGGTTTCCTGGTCATCATACAAGCTTTTCACAGTTTACCGATTTAAGAATCTGCATTTAGAATTAGACTCACGAGTCATCGGAGTGGACTGATAGGCCTCACAGAGTTGTAAAGAATCTGTAGAAAACCAATGATTATAAGCGGGACGTTTCGCAAAACCGCAAGAAAGGTGGTTCGCCATTTTCATGGAGTCATGTAAAATCGGTCAGTGCTCATCTACTCTTTTCGGTGAACTAGCATTTGGCTTAGAACCTAACTCGGATTAATATTTAGTTACAATAGAAGCAGCAGCAAATTTACTGGTATCAATTCGTTAAGGCCAAGAGGTTTTTCCGGCCACTGAGACGCAAGATAACTGTGGCACAAACTAAATCGTGATCAGAGTTTAGGAATTGTGTTCAAAAAAAACGACAGTCTTCAACACAACAACAGGTGGTAGATGATCGCAGTGAGATCAATTTGTGTCCGTGTCTGGGTTGCAGAAGCAGGACGCCAGGTAGCACATTGGTGGTGATTGTGTTGGAAGTCAAAGCTAGCCGAAAATAAGTTGTGATTTGCACAAAGATTTAGAAAACAATAACCGTTATCTGACATGCGACCATCTAGTCCCCACTGGCAACCTAAAAGGCTTTTCTCGTCATCTGGATGCCCGACCTGGACATTCAAATCCCTAGTTAATGCTACAATATCTGTCAAACGCGCTTCCATGAGAAGATTGTTTAACTGGACTCATCTTTAATTGAATCTGGGATGCTGTCTGTTGATGTATAGGCGAAGATTACGAAAAGACATTGTTTCCCACGCCGGTTTCTTTTCATCTCGATGAAGCCTTCCCATATAAACGACTGTTAATGTGAACGTGTCAGGCGAGTGCTACCTCTGCTCTGGAGCTTAGTGCAACACCGACGCCAGTGGACCCGGATATCGATGATACATAGTGCCCGATCAAGTGTAAGTAGAACAAGCTTTTGAATCTACGAATGGAAGAACAAATTTTTAGCATATCACTAGAGTATTGAATAGTAGTCTCTGAGATACGATGAACACTGATGTAAGATATAGCTAAAATGCATCAATTTGTGAACGTTGGAGGAGGTCAGTTTAGTTGCCACAGATAGCTTAAAAACTAATATTAAATTTTGGTATTCGTGGCAATTAACAAAATGTCTACCATTCAGCGACTTCAGACTAAACTAATAGAACAGAATTTCCACTGTAAACGAGCTGCTGAGCGAATTGAATATACAGTGGTAATAAACGAGTGAAACGAAAATGGAAAGGAGAAAAATGTAAAATAAATTTAAAGTTTGTATTAGAATGACAGTAAATATCACATAAGTATAAACACCGTTTAAATGAGAAGTAATGCAATAAGCAGACTATTTTTTTTTCATAATTTTCAGTCATTCTAATTGTGTGTGTGTTGAGATAATGTCCAGGCGCCCAAACAGATAAGTGGTTTTCTTAGGGAACTATTCCCCAAGCCTTTGACCTTAAGTTCAATCCCATAATTCAGTAGAGTACCGCCAGGAGGTGCAGTCCTAAGGTATCCGGTAACTAGAGTTGATTCATACGTTTTTCGTTCCTTTAGAATCACGAAGCCCATGTATACCATTGGTTTAAAATCAGGATTTTCTCCGGTTTAGACATCGGATACTCGTTTTCATCCTTACACATTAGTAAACAATATCCACGTCACAAGAACTCGGTGAGTAGGACATTCCTCGTAGAGGTTAAACGGCTAACCGTCGAAAGGATTTCGAAAGGAAAGCGAAATTCTTCTCATCCTCGACCCCACTAGAAATACAACAAAAGCTTCATGATCAGGCTATCATAGAAAACAACACCTCCAGAAACCAATCTTCGTCAAAACATTTACCTTAACAAATCAGGACACTTGGTAGTAAAAACGACAGAAATCTATCTGTTTGTCGTAAACTACCTAACGCTATTATGACTATTGAGCAAAGGTTTAACAAATCTGAGTCTTAACTAAACGTAATGCTTATTATTATCCGAATAAAAATTGGACAGTAATATTCCTGGTACTTCGTGACAAGTTATCAGTCGTGTTCAGCTAAAGTATGGGATCTAGACGTAATCCTATTTGATTGGTCTTACACGTTTATCATCTCAGTTAGCAATAAATGATAAAAATCATCTTGTGAAAACTATAGAGGAATCAGTTTGGCCTTTGTCGTGTCTAAAATAATAGCATATGTAATCACCCGACATTTGTCTGAAGCTAGAGGACTACAAACTCGGTAAAATCAGGGCGTCTTCAAACCTGGGGGAGAACTCACTAACCAGATATTTACCATCCGTCAAGTTCTAGAACACATAGCTACTATCGTCCTACAATAGTTGTTTTCTTTGATTAAAAAGCTAAGTTCGACTCCGTAGAATGAGAGGTTATGTGGCAGTGTTCGCCATTAAAAGGCGTACCCCATAACACATTAACTTTATAAAGGATCTCTACACAAACACCACTGGTCGAGTTAGAGTTTATGAAGAAATCTTAACCCGAATCCAGAAAGCTCGCTCAGCTTTTACCAACATCCTCCACTTGCGGCGTCAATCGAGATATCCGTCTCTCAAACAAAGGCCGAGTGTACTGCACAGTAGTCCGGTTTGTTTTAACCGATGAATGCGAAACGTGGACCATGAAAATAGACAAAATTCGAAACCTTCAGGTCTTTGATCATAGAAGTCTTCCAAGTATCGTCAGTATATCGTGAAGTGACCGAATAAGTAATATTGATGTTAGACACAGAGCAATAGGAAAATATGTCAAATCAGTCGAAAAAAATGGTCGTAAACCTTCATCGACTAAAATGATTGTGACATGTGTTGTGTATGTCCAACCACCTGGTTCATCACGTGATGTTGACTAATGTTGAAGTAGGATCGAAGAAGTTTGGGGGTGGTCTAACCAAACCGTGGCATCAGTCCATAAAGTTTTCGGCTATTGGTCTAAGCCATGTTGGTAGATGCAGATTACTTGGTTGGGGTCCGCGTGATAATTGCAATCAATAGGTTGGAGGTACTCAGCGATGTGGGTCAAAATCAGTCACAGTGGTGCAAGCATATTCACTCCTCATGATTTTTTTAGATCCTAAGTTTCATTATTCTTTCGTACATATGTTTGTTTCATTCCTGCCTTTTGAATTACACTGTTGTGTTAAATCCGTGAATTCGATCATATCGTTCTAATATGGTATGGCAACTTCCATATGAGTCGCGTTCTACGCTGCTCATAATTGACTAACTGACTGGTCGTTTTTACTATATTTTACAAAATAAAGTGGGCGAAATTCCTGGATAAGGATTAGAAAACACCCACTGGATTGTTCCCTTAGACTTTGAACTCACTCTAATTGCATCCTATACATGTATCAAAATGAATCTTCCAGTCGTCTAATAAAACACTAGAATGTGATTGAACATACATTTTAAATTTATATCTTATGAACTAGTAAGAATGATGTTTTTGATTTGAAAATGCTATTCTTACTTTATAGAATTCTAGCAGGCGAAACAGAAGATACCAAAAGTTTGGATAAAACTAAGTATTCAAAACCAAAAAGGCAACTATCTGAAAAACCACAACTCACTCGAGAAACCAATTCAGAAAACTCCAAGTCACGAATCTGCTTACATGAAGAGTTATCATCATGAGAGAAGCCTCCTCCAGTGGATGTTAACCAGTTTAATACAGCAGATGGCAGATAACCAGCTTTACGCAAACTACGAACTCTACCGACAAGAGAAAATTCTGGACTGCGTTTAGACAAGTTTGCCACCTGAACTAAATTAATGAAACAGAAAACAAAAACGTTTAATTACTGTATCATAATCATTCAAATCATTTTCATATGTAGATATTTATTGTAATAGGATGAATCTTACACTGTTATTATTAGACAGCTGTCGTACTGTCTAAGTTCAATTTGCGTATACTTTTTAGAACAATCATGATTTTCCTAAATGTAAGTATCAGTCAGAATTTCTAAGCAGAATGATAGATTTTATTGGATTTTCGATACGATGAGAATTGAACATTAGCATTCCTGAAATTTTAGTGAGAAGCAATAACGAATTGGTGCCATCCACGCTGCAGGCGAGAGTTACATATCGATAACAATGGATGAACACACGACACTACAAACTGACTGCAGTCAGATATATGAACTATCAGAACCCAGGCAGGTCTAAGCGCTCACTTGAGGAGTACACATAACTTGGGTACGATCTCTGCCAAAGTTGTGAGTGACGGGGAACTCTATGCTACGACGAAGTAACTGTCCAGAGCTTCGTAGTTTTAATGTTTATCTAGCTATAGTCGGTCCAACTTAATTGCAGTGAATGATCAAAAATGTTATTAAGTACGATTGTAAACAACCGTACAGAATAGTGGAACATTATTATTTTTAGTAGAGAAGCTAACCAAGTAAGCATCTGGGTAATATGAAAAGCTTTACATCTGTCAGTTCAGTCCAAAACAACGTAAAGCCTGGCACATATGTGCAATAGCTCAAACGTCACGCTGGTAAAATCCGATCAAATGGACAAGAATAATACCACAATATCGTTCAGCAATAGAGATGCAAAGGCATGTATGAACGAATAATGCAACTTAACATCTCGAAGTAGATGAAATTAGTGCATCTGCGCTACAGTGAGCAATTCTCAGCCATGTCATCTAATATATCTAAACACTGACAGCGATTGTCACGCGGGCTTCAACCAGATAGTTTGTTTCTACCAGTACTACTCACACTAACAATCAACGACTTCATAAACTGATGCCACATTTTAGTTTGGCCATCCATAATTTCTTCCTATCTTGCTCCATAATAGCCGACATCATGCAGTAAGGTATAAGGTGATTGCCTGGTCATACCTAATACATATCCCAACCACCTCAGTCCAATTTTCCGCTACTTAACCAACAAATCACACAGTAGTATAATTAAAAATAGGTTTTGAAATTTGCGTAGTAGACCAGAAATGATCATAAGTAATATGGTGTCCACCGAACAATAATGTACCACATCAAACAGAAAATATATTCTACCATAATCTAGTATGTACAAGAGTTAATATTCTGTTTTATAATGCTTTTATTCAACCGTCTATGACAAGGTGTTTCATATAAAAGTTAAAGAACAAAAGAAAGCGGCTAGTGTTCACTCCTACTTGCACAAGGTTTAACTAGGATGAGTTGGAGAATTATTAATGATAACATAGGGATTTACCTGGCAACAGGATACAATCAGAATGCAACTTCCGACTTACTTCTACCACACACGATAGGTTTTTACTAATTTGTATGTAATAACTGGTGTAGAGCCCCAAGGCGCAACTCGGTTACGCAAACCAAAGTACATAACACAATTCAGTACACATGATAACATGGTTATGTTTAGGATTTAGAAAATGTTTAAACTACAGCCCCACAAATACCTACTAAACATAATCGGGAACTTGTAAAATAATTATCATTTACCTGGAAAGTAATAGAGGAAGGTGCGCAAACTGCGGAGGCGACCAATTTAAAGCTTTGTATAGTAATAAATGCTTCGGCGTAGAAGTAAGCCATTCCTAAGTTCAAGAAATATAATGTATAATACAATTCAAATATTTCAGATAAATATGAAAATGATAGCACCTAGAATTCTATAAACTTCGGCGAAATGTTTTTCAGCACTGAGTTAGGTGAGTGTTATTGCCTTGGTTCTAGCTACACAAACAGAAATATCAACGCAATGAGTAAGTGCAACGTAAATACTTTTAACATAACTTGTACCATAACCCTAATATCTTTGAACCCCACCCCCAATTAATGGGAAACTAAAGCAAAATGACAAGTTTATTCAACACTAGCGGTGCTTGCACATTTATAAGGTGCCCTTAAGAGACAGTTATTTAGGATGAGAGCTGCATAGCGCAATGTACTCAGACTGGTGATTATTAAAATTCTTTTCTTCGGACGACTGAGATTGACTGTTTTTCATAAATAATGCGATTTCAAAATAATATACTGCGCATTTAATCAGGCAGAAGCAGAGTGCTAACAGTACAATTCACACAGAGCTACGATACTCTAATGGTTCATAGCATACTGTAAGAAAAACTGAAATTTTCTAAAGAACCTATCAAAATTCCAGTAAAAATTGAATTGATTTGCAAGTAAGTACACATGTAGTTTCTGAGCGACCCTGGAAAACAAAATAAAGTGATCTTAAATGAAAAATTAAAAGTGAAAGTCATTGCATGGGAACAATAATGTCAAAGTTTACAGAGGATATTTTGGATTAAACAGTTGGATAAAAATTGTAAAGCTAAAACGCATGATATTTTTAAAGTCATTGCCAACAGGTTATCAGATTTTTCTACCTGTTTACAGTACACCATAATATGAAACAGTGAATTTAAAATAAAACGTCAAAAGATTCTTATTAAAGAAAGTAGTATTTAGACGATTGAGAATCTAACGAACTAAAGTTAAAAAAAGTGAACGATATTTCCAACAATTTATAAAAATTGCTTCGATTTATAGCCAAATAAAACGATTTTCAGTGTAAGAATTTAAATGCAGATTGATAGTTCTGTTAGTTGAATAAGTCACTCAAATGGTTTCATAGTTTAATTATAATACAAACTTGATAAATTCAATAAATTAAATAATACATGTTTATTAACTAAATAAATCTAGAAAAATAGCGAAATTTCAATGACTAGAAACACTATAAACAAGTAAACACTGGACGGCTGTTTTACCGTAATATAGGACTTTCTAAACACTGCATCCATGGACCCGCTAGAGATCGAATCTCGAATATTTCGGTCAAGTTTGGGCGTCTTACTTTTATAAGACTGCTATCATGGACCAAGACAACACTAGAACAATAAGTATCTGTGTTTCGTTTTATTTTAACACTTCTCACATATATATCATCGATTATTTCGGAAAATATTTCACAGTAAACAATAATCACTCCTATGTACTGTTGAATTAAATGTGTTGTGAAAATAACCTTCAGTTTCGGAGGCCACCAATTAAAATAGAATCAGAAGAAAACTTTTATTCAACTTACAACACCTCTGATAACATGACTGATTTCCATATAATGATCATCAATTACATTGGCCAAATGATAAACAGGCATACCATCTGATTTCATTATGATCTATTAGAAGCAATAAAATAAATTTTAAAAAAACATGACCAATACAAACATCTTGATTTTTACAAAGATTAGAAATCCGTCTTATAAACATCGCCAAGTTGATAAGATACACAATTGTTTACTGTGATAATTTGAATATGCCTTATTTAGTAGATTGAAAATACACAAACTTAATCAAGTTCAGATATATCGAGCAGTAGCTTAGTGGTAAAAACATCAGATAATTGACCATTGGTCTACAGATTAGAGTTCTACTCAAGTTACGGCAGTTTGGATGGCCAGATATTATTAGAAGTCATTATTCAGCAGAAGTATAGGTCAAACATTTCGGCCGTTTTTTAAAATAAGCAGAATGTTTTCCGTGACAAACACAGTAGCGTAAAATTAGCTATTTAACTAAGCAAAATAGCATCTACGGAATACACGATGTTTGCTTTAAGTGTTATAATGTGAATGGAACGTAGTGGATTTTTTTTTCCAATTCAATCAACACACTTTACGGTAGCTTGAATACGTTGTGTGGATATCAAGTGATATTTGGTTAAAAGTATTAAGCTAGGATTATTTCTTCAAGAAAATAGGTACATACAAATGGAAAGTCGTCAAAGTAAAGTCTCTATTCTACTAATTAGTAACTTAATTTATGGATACCTTCTACACTCACGAATATAAAATAGTACATACTGAACTATTAGGCAATATATTTACACTTTACTAATATAAAGGCATCCGATTTACAACAAAAGTTGGATAGATTGAAAAGAACGTGCATCTCTTAGTAATCAAGTAAAGATCTCGATAGCCATCGAACTTACTAGTGTTGACAAAATTCACAAAATAAATGAAAGAGTCAACAGGTTCATGTACTTTACTCACTATGATCAGACGAGACACAGGTCTAAATATTTTAATTTATGAAATACATAATAGAATATGTGATTTAATCAGTTAAGTATATACAGTAAAACAAATACTGTCAGTAAAATAAAACTCACAAAATCTCCATCAGAATTAAGTGAATTGAAGGTAGAACTGCCGTAAACAATATCATTTACAGTTATCGGTGAATCATCAGTCTAAGAGAGTTAGACAAAAGATAGTATGCATGCAATCAGTTAACACTATTTTATGTATGAAATAAATATCATTTCAAACAGAAACGTAAAAGTACGTTAGATTTTATTAATCGCCGCAGTAATATGGCTTATGTAAATCATTAGATAAGAGAAATGGGACTATTCACTTGCCTTTACTATTTATCCATAAACAGATTAGTCATGCAGTATTATTTAGCGTAAGCAATATGATATTCAATGTAAAAATCAAACGAAGATAAAATAGTACTATACATACATATATTAAGTAGATTAATTAGAGGAAATCTAGTTGATTTTATAGCACTATGCAGCCACGATTGAATATAACGTTGAACGTAGGACTTTTATCAGTCAGTCAGTCACAACGTAGAACTTGGTACATGCGTACATCAGTCCAAGCTGCCATGCTTCAATTAGCAGATAGAGATTTAATTGTCAGGCCAAATCCCAGAGTAGGGGGGTTAGCAACATATTACTAATTGAAAGGTATAGAGATCAGAGATAAGATTTGAAACAAAAAAGAAGCGATTCAGTAAAGAGTAAATTATGATAAGCTCAAAAACCTAAAATGTGGAGGAAGACAAGGGGTGAATGCACCTGCGTCATTGCCAACAATTTGAACCATATCACCTAATGTCTCTAACCATTTGTTACGATCATCACGTGGACCCCAACCAGGTAGTCTGCATCTATTAACATGGCTCAGCCCAATTGTCAATGACTTCATGGATTGGTGCCATGTTTTTGTTTGACCACCCCTAGCTTTCTTCCAACCTACTCCCACACCAGACAACATTGCTCGTCGAGGTAGACGGTGGTCAGGCATACGCAACACATATCCTAACCACCTCAGCCGGTGAAGATTCACTATTTCATCAATAGGCTTACCGTATTTACCTAGTACTCTATTCCTAACCCACGCGTAGCTTACTCGGTTGTCCCAGCAAACACGAGCAATGTTTCGGAGACATCTATGATCGAATACTAGGAGCCTATGGATATCCTCTATCCTTAAAGGCCATGTTTCACATCCATAAAGTAAAACGGACTTTTATACCTGGAGATGAAAATGATTATTTTGAGCTAGGGGACTAAATATCTCAAACTTAGGTCAACTTTAGTTGGTATATGAGCCTCTTGACACTATAGTTCAATCTTTTTTATCATGGTGTTGTTTTGTGATGATACATACATAGTTAGCACTGACAGTTATGAATAAATGTAAATTATTATAAAAATTACCACAAACCTTGAATCGAATGGTATATGGGAGAGATGCTGCTAAATTTTCTGCAATTTCTCTTTGAGACAGATTACGACAACGATTATCATACCGCTGAGGTTCATTACGACGACTTTGTTCACTACGTAAAACATTAAGTCGTTCTAATGAACAGAAGCATCGATAGGCAAAACCTTCATCAATTAACTTTTGAGCGATAAGTGAATATAGAGATCTTCTTTCGGACTAAAGACATAGTTAACAAACAATGTTTCACTTGACTACAAAACAAGTTTTCAATGCTTAAAATGTAATGAAATTAAGTATAATTATTCGATTAACATAAATGCCGATTCATATAACCGATAGTTGATAAATTTTAAAATGACTGACAATTAGTATGATATCAGAAGTATATTAATGATTCTACATAACAGAGAATAGACTGTATTATAAACCGATCTGTACATAAAACATCAGAGCTTAGTATCATTATTTACTCAGGATTAATCCAATATTATAAAAAAAGCTTAAGCTGTTTTGTAAATAGTGCAGGCTATCTGGATCTCTGTTTACTACAATTTCATTGGTTTCTCCAATTAAAAAAAGATATCTGCTTATTTGATAAACTGTAAACAGTTTAAAATGCTGGTTTTCAATACTTCGTTTTTACTTAAGCTGACTAGATTTTTATGTAATATATTGTCTACGATCGATAAATAAACTTTAAAATCTCTAACAGAAATCGACTTTGTGGATTGGATATATGTTCACAAACAGTACCCTATAAATATGTGGTTTAACCCCATCACAAATACTCTTCTGATTAATCGCTGAAAAAACTCTACAGGTAACTATTCAATCTACACTTGAGTCTAATGACTCAAAAAAAAGCCATGGGCACTTAGTAAGTGATAACTGAGAGGCCGCGGTGTTTCCCGATAAAGTAACAAGGAAATCACAAACTTAAATGATGTTTAAGAATAGAAACAGACGGGGTCCTAAATAAATAAACGAACTTCAGTTTATCCTAATATTTAGTAACTGTTCTTAACATACTGACAAAGTCGGTTATTCATTTCTCTGAAGAAGCGACTTACACTAAGCCGCGAAACGTCAGAAATTTTAATTTCTACTCATTGGAATTTTACAAATATATATAACTCATTTTATAAACAACCTATCCAATGCTCAATTTATTTGAAATTATCAAAATTAACCTTGGTAATGATGTATACTGACAAAGCCGTCCTAAAACGCTGTTGTCAGCAATTTGTGTATTAATTACTAAGTGCGTAGTACTAAGGAAAAACAATATAAATTAATAGCGTTTTGAAAAATAAGAGTTTGATATTGATTCTCTTTGGTAAGTGTTAATATCATTTCGAAGTATGTTCCATAGCCAGCGTAGAGCCTGATAGGTGTATGTATCGATCCAAGATATCACACTTCGCATCAGTGCTGACAATAAACCAACGAAACGAGGAGCATTAAAGGGTAAATACTGTCGAGAGAAACGAAGAGTTAAACATGAAAAACATTGTTTGACGGGAACAAAAATCATCAATGACGATTTACTCAAGATTTATAATTGGACGGGGAATGAACGTAGATGGGCTATCGCGATCTATTTACAGTGCCACACAGCCCCATTAACCACTGAATATGAGTATTATTTAAGCTCCAGCCAGGATATTAGGTCTCACCGTTCATATTAAGAACCAATGACATCATTGGTGGATATAATGCATTCATTTTACCACCTGCAGTCATTCGGAGAGAAGATTGAAAGCATTAAATTAAGTGAAATATTATGTTTGATACCACTTATTCAAGCTACGCAAACGCATCCACAAATATTGGTACATACCATGATATATAAAAATATTATTATGATTTCGATAGCAAAGTATTTGAGCACTGTATCAATCATTAACAATGTTGAACCTGGAGTATATGCCTATACGTTCAAGTCACTGTACCATATCAGTACGACGAGATCAAATTTACAAAAACAATACAACAATACAAAACAACAGGGAATAATAAAATAAAGGTGTGTATGAGGATAAAGAGTGAATACACTTGTATCACTGTGACTGATTTTGACCCACATCGCTGAGTACCTCCAACCATTGATTGCAATTATCACGCGGACCTCAACCAAGTAATCTGCATCTACCAACATGGCTTAGACCAATAGCCGAAAACTTTATGAACTGATGCCACGGTTTGGTTAGACCACCCCCAAACTTCTTCGATCCTACTTCAACATTAGTCAACATCACGTGATGAACCAGGTGGTTGGACATACACAACACATGTCACAATCATTTTAGTCGATGAAGGTTTACGACCATTTTTTTCGACTGATTTGACATATTTTCCTATTGCTCTGTGTCTAACACCAATATTACTTATTCGGTCACTTCACGATATACTGACGATACTTGGAAGACTTATATGATCAAAGACCTAAAGGTTTCGAATTTGTCTATTTTCATGGTCCACGTTTCGCATTCATCGGTTAAAACAAACCGGACTACTGTGCAGTACACTCGGCCTTTGTTTGAGAGACGGATATCTTGATGACGCCGCAAGTGGAGGATGTTGGTAAAAACCGAGCGAGCTTTCTAGATCCGGGTCAAGACTTCGTCAGACACCGAACCGGTATGAGTGGAGACTTCCAATCACTGAGGCACTTTTCGAGTATCAGAAAGAAATCTATTGGTGGTCTACAATGTAATAAACTCACAGCAAAGTTAATACGTATACAATACTATTAAAACTGTCTCGACATAAATTTAAAACCAAAGCAGTCTTGTTGATTTAAGTAAAATATTATTATTAGTTCGCGTGCAAAGTGACTCAGACGTAAGCTTAATGCATTTGTCTAATAATAATATAATAATGCTACATATTTTAAAACCACAAACATTTTCATACAGTAGTAACTTATGACAACATTTTGAAAACTTTTGATGAACATACTTGAATGTATGAGCCATAATTTCCACCGGCAAGCGGACTCTCGTCAGGTGTCAATCCACACCAATGAAGTGATTCTATAATATCTTCCTTAGCATTTGGTTGCACCCTGGACTACTGAACATGTAGGAAAAATCGCTTTACCTTATCAGTATCTTCGATACGTAGTATGAACTTTCCCGAATATTTTACAGCAAACAGTTTATTAAACAAGGCAGTACGTAAACCGCCTAAATGCATAAGACCTGTAGGACTCGGTGCAAAACGTACACGAATGGAACTATTCTCTGTCAATTTACGTTTCTGCCAATAAAATGCGATATATTTTCTACACAGAAAGCAATCGCCGTAGGAAAATTTTATTCGTGACGATGCCAAAGCCATAATCTACTCCATAAATATAAAGAGATACAAAAAGTTAATTAATACTTGACGAGATGTGATCTTTAGGATTCATATCAAAGTATTTGTAGTGCATTAGTCGTATATCATTTGATATATTCGATTAAATATTACAGTATCATTATGGATAGTAACATGGTGGAAATAATATGAAACGACTATCATCCATCAAACAATAATGCATTTCATCCAGCAAGTATGTGGAATATATATAGGAATAAATGTGAAACGAGAAAGACAAAATCTAGAAATCTAGTTCGTACTGTGGTGCTAGCTATGTACTACTGTCAATTAAGTGATCATAGTATATGCTTATGATGCTTAAAACAAAAAAAAAATAATTAAATATGTCGTGTTGCACATAATATACTCGACATGATTCTTGGAAGTTTTTCAAACGTGATTTCCAAGCACTCGAAATGATTTACCAGGAAATTAAATTACAATGACAGTATTTACTGTTTAAAATCGCACTACTGGATAGCCAGTATAGAGAGTAATACTAAAGACTAGAGAAAAAGCATGTTAGATTGAAGTCTAAATCTTTCACCACTCTGATCTGAAACTGGCTTGTCTAATCACGACAGTTTATATTACATATCTGCTAAACTGCTTAAAAAGACCAGAAATAATTAGCGATTGCATTGATTAATACAGCAAAGAATATATAGCATTTCAGTGCATATTTTAAAAGCATACATTGTGGAGACTCATCTGATAGGTTAATGCAAATGTTCAGCTAACAGGGGAATAAGGACAAAAGCCTCGCGTATTATTAACAAAGTCAAACGCCAAAACGGCTAGCCAGTAACATACACCTCAGCCAACGAAAGTCATGATGTGTGAAGATAAGATGCCTAAAACCGATAGTTTTATGAATTATTTCAGTGAGAAAAAACATTAATAAACGAAATAGAACATTAAATGCAGTATTAGGTTGTGCATATAGTCACAATTAGGGTGAAAAGTAGGGTTACGTGTTAGAGATTAATTTATTCATGCATTAATCCAAGTTAAATCCTACTTTCTATAAATCGACATAGTTATACATATCTCTAACGTCTCGTTATTTACAGATGAATCTTTAGTCTTTTTATCAAAGAATTTCGTTAGAAAGCGCAACACGTCGCGTCTCATTCATCTACATTTTGGGAACTGTTTCACTATCTAATATACATGATCCACTTAAGCCAACTATTTTCTGATTGGTTAAACAATTTTGAGTTTCTAAGGCTTATTCAAAGACCGTCTAAAGTGTAATCATACATATTTTTAGTATACTGAATGACTACAAAATGAAATCTAATTTTAGTCATATGGCTAACATGATGCCAACTGTAATTATAAATATAAGTCAAATTTTAAAACCAATAACTGAAAATTCTGAATTATGGTTTAACAACTTCAAAAACGATGAGTAGACTGCTTCATGTAGTTCAATGGTAATATTTAAAATGTATGACAGCTACAATGTTAAAAACAGACTCTGAATAACCTTCTGTATTATTATCCAAAAAATCTGAAATAATTAACACTTTTAAGTCATGTCAAAGCAGAAAACATAAATTTACCTACTAATTTGGAACTATACTTAAGTGGATCAGAGTAATCACTGCTAAAATGCATACTAGTGGTTAGTGAATGCACGTGCAACAAAGGTAATATTCTACAAGTACGACCAAAACGCATTAAGTATTTGATTCCATGCACCGATGAGATTATATCGTTAAAATTGTTTTGGATGATGGTGAACAGAACACAAAGCTTTTTCCGCTTAAGTGGCTTGATTGTTTACAAGTAATAAGTCATTGATACCTCCAGATACGTGAACATTCAACAAAGAAACATTTGCGCTAATTTAGAGAATATTCTAAAATAAACTTTACTGTAAGCTCTGGAAAAATACTAGCGACAATAAAACAATGTTCCCACCACTAGAAAAAAAGTACCTACTTTCTTTAAAGGTCTTCATCGTGAATATTTTTGAAAGGTTTCTGTCCATTCCCTAAATATAGATTATCCAGTTTACCCTACGTCCAATAAACAAGTTTTTAGTATTAGAAACAAGATTGAGTGGAGCTCTAATGCACTATAAGTAAATATCTACTTACACGTTGCACAGGGTTCAATTGCTTTATCTCGAAGGGAATTAGTTGAAATATATATCCCCATCAACTTTCACATTAAAATAGGAGCCTCTTTGAAGACCATAGTTTTATGAAATCGGTAATATGGATCTTTCAGTTCTTTAATAGTCTCCTTTACATTCCTACATATTTTCGTCAAGTGGCCGATGTAGGTCAGTCTAACTACACACGAGTTTCACTTCGGGTTGGTGTACACAGATGCTGATAACATCAAAACAAATGCTATAGAATTGGTGTATATTGTTAAATATTTTAGAGCCAATGGGCAGTGAGCTTTATCAAACAAATTTGAAGTTGCATATTTCATCTATTAGTATCTTGCATGCGTTTCAGAGGCATCAAAGTCGACATGAACATATCAGAACATTGACGTTTGCTTGTTTACTGTTTAAGCATATCTGTTATTAAACTGGGATTCTTTTGCCTATAGTTTACTACTTAAAAATTTTCATAGGCTTTTATTACTGATGCATTGATAGGGTTTTATGTAACAGACAACGTTTAAATATACATTTACTCTATATAATACAATAGAGCTTTTCCACTCGAACGTTGCTGGGAATAAAAATCTGTTCGGTAGGCGTAGGGTAAACTGGGAAACACATTATGGAATTAGATAGAAACCTTTGGAAAAACTTCACGGCAAAGACCATTTATGAAGTAGTTACTTTTCTACCAGCGACGCCAACAAATCGCTCTATTGAAGCCAGTATTTTTCCAAAGCTTAATGTGATGTCTACCGAAAAATTTATCCCCTCCCCCCAAAAAAGTTGGCTGTAAAGAACGAATAAGTTTATCTGAAAGCAGACAAAACTATTTACTTGCTTGGGCACTAGACAAGCATCAACCGAGTTTGATTTGCCGCAATGTGATAATAGTGTGGCCTTGAACGGTTAAGAGCATGGCGGCAGTTCCGCATTTACAGTGTGGCGGACTAGTCATCCTTTATTAAGTCCCTCAAATTTCAATAACATAATATTTACGAAGAAATATGACTACTGATAGGTGAGTTTATAGTTTTAATGTATCTACTTATTGAATAATAATTGTTTGGCCTGTTCGTCACGAGAAATAAGCAACTTTCAGAGAATTACCTCCCAGTGGTTTAGTAGGTTTTTTTTAAGAAGTAAAGTCCCTGTTGGGTTGTCCTGGACGCTGAAATATTATTTTGTATCGAGATAAGGTTAAATCAAAGATCCTTAGAGTCTTTTTCGCTTTTTATACTTTGTAACAGCCACTGATAACCCCGGGCATAATATTTCATTTGTTATATAATCTTATCTTTCTATCTATGTTACAGTACAATCAAATAGCTAGAATGTTTTCCTCAGTTGTTTTTATCTGGTTTGCTAGGTTTATGCTCTTTAAATTAACTTTTTTCCTGTATTAACTAATCTTTGGTCTTTTATATTATGCGTAGGACATAGTCGAATACCTAAGCATTAATTGAAGATAGTTGCTAAGTTATACGAGCTTATTTCATTTAAGAAATAAGACAGATACTAAACATTATCTAAGAATCGTGCTCAGTAGAACCCATAATAAATGTTTAACCGATTTAATATTATTGGCTCTACAAAGTTTTTAGACTGGATTTTCGACTATTGAAAAGAC
The DNA here is from genome assembly GCA_025215515.1 of Schistosoma japonicum. Taxonomy (NCBI): domain Eukaryota; kingdom Metazoa; phylum Platyhelminthes; class Trematoda; order Strigeidida; family Schistosomatidae; genus Schistosoma; species Schistosoma japonicum. The sequence goes on along the minus strand of CM046062.1, from coordinate 31,975,224 downwards.
AGTGGTGGATTATTCAAATCTTCTATGTTTGCGTAGACAAATTTGGTGTACTATAGTATTAGGTGTTATTGGCATATTCGGGTTACATGATATCAATATATCAGTCCTGTTACTGGTGTACTTATGTTTTTCTTACCAATTGTTTGTAAAGTGAACTATTTTTCGTTAATTTACTTCGATACTGATTACTGTGTTTCCTTTAAACTAATGTGTTTCGATGTATCGTCATTTCTGTTCCATCCTATATACTGAAAATCCTGTCCTATAATTTATACGCTCAGAGTAATAATTCTTAATGCGCAATACAACATCTCAGGGCGTTAAATATGAGTAGCTCTGCACACCGCTACCTGATGACTTTGTTGTTAACGTACGGAACGTGCTGATTAATTTCGATCCTAAAACGCCTAGTGTTGATTCAGAACAAACGCTTAATAATGTCACATCACTGCACCACAAGAATATGACCTTCGTGCACTACAGGTGATAATAGGACTCCAGCAACTGCAAACAGCTTAAATAACAATGGTCTGCTCTTAACTACTAGCTAATTTCAGCATATCGGTCTTTCATCATCTAATCCAGTACACGCTGTAAGCCCGACAATATGTCCGTTTCAAATTTCTGAAAATAGTTTTAACATTTAGTTTTAACTACAACTTTAGGTCAAATCTAACCCACGTACCGTTTTAACAACTACAAACTTGTGTACTTCTCATAACATCACTGGAATCCTTTCTACGATCGATTTGATTATTTAAACAGAGTTATCTGATTACCAATGTCTTGCTGACGACTCACTTTTTAGTGGCGTTCTGAGACTACATACAACAGATGTATACTACATTCAACTTCATCGTGTGGAAATGCGTCTCCGTCTTCGTTTCTATTCGCTTTGTCATACACGGAATCCTCTTGTCTAATATTCCTGCTAGTAGTCACGTAAATGTTTATTCTGATAGAGCTTTGCTCGAAATTGATACTTGCATGAATTATACGCGCAAACTTCGAACTCAGCAACTTTTTTCCATGTGATTTATTTATTTTGTATCCTTCGCGATAACTTGAACGTTTTTCATCTCATAACGCCCTTAGTGGCACTCCTTCGGTATTACCCAACTTCACTCACAAACTTACAGTATCCTAAAATAACAAAATGGCATGAATTAAGACCAAACGTTCAAAGCTTAGTACTAGTTCTTCTAAACCAAGCGATATCCCTCTATTAGTTTTTATCCTCCTAATTTGTCAGTAACAAAACCGAATTGTAGCAATTCTAAGCGACCAACATTTAATAGCCTTCCCCTACCACGCTGAAACATCCGTCAACGATGTGTTTATTATCAATCAACAATTAGCTGACAGCCGTACATCAATTTTTGAGGTCGTCAACATAGTTGATCAAAACAACGATATTCCCACTTACAAAATGGAAGTTTACAACATTTGATTAACACTTGCTAATATGCAGTATGACCTACAAGAAATAGCCCGATATCATACCTGTTTGGTAAGCATAGTGAAATTGACGCAGAAAAAGTGAGGAAAGCTGAAGTCTTCCTCAATTTCATTTGGACCGAAGTTGCAAAGCGCATTAACTCGCTCCATAAAGTTATAGTTTACAACAACCCTGACAATTTTCTTCTTAATAAGGTAAAGATAACACTCTTAAAGGCATGTAGCATGTTCCAAGTGCCTTATGAATGCAAGAGACTGAGATAAAAAGACTGACAAACTAGCTGCCCAACACTTACTTAAATCCTTTACTGCTTCCTACACCATAATTAAGCGAATGTTCATGATTAGTTCTGGATCCCGTCTATCACCACTACTAGGAGCAAATGGTAGTGTCATTCTTCCCAACCACGACACAAATGCCTACACCACATGCGAGTGTTACGATAACTGTCATGGTTAACACAACAGATTAACCCACAGTACGAATGTTATTAAACATACAGTAACTAGTAGCTCACATAAGGCTAAAAGTACATTTAAATAGCTACTAGTTACTACTACGTTGCATATGTAGGGCTCTGAGTACAACTAAATTAATAGACACCTCAATAATCACATCATTTGGACATGCTGTTACCCTCAATTTTAACTTTAGTCTTGCAGATTTCGATTGGAGCACATTCATTGGCCCAACATTTTATAAAAGTATAATTAGGCATATAAGTATACAAAAGTATGAAATAACATGTGTATTTATCTACACAAAACAACAACAACCTCGATTTGATATTCAGTCATTATATAACTTCGATATCCGTAAAATATGGTGAAAAACTCTACAATAGTGACCACAACAACAATCCTATGCACCCCACTATTCTTTTTGGAAGGTGGTAAGTGCAAAATACATTGTGAGCAATTTTCAGTATCAGTTTGTGCAATACAACACTCTCACAAGTAGTCGTAACTTATCCTGAAATCTGAAATCCAACTTCATACTCCTTAAACATAAGACAGGACCAATGAACTTAGTCCACAACTATCGACCGAATAATATCAAGCCAGTGATCTTGCGAGTAATGGAGAAGGTAATCGAAGATCAAACATCTGACTACCTAATTAATGGAAGCTTGATTAATGCTTCTCAGCATGGCTTTCTCAAAATGGAGTGATGCGCCATATGCCTCAATGATCTCCTTGGCGAGATTATTTGAAACTGATATCAGAACAAGCTAGTGATAATGCTATACTACGACACCGAAAATGCCTTTGACAAGGTCGCACAGCGGAGTTGTGCAAGATAGTGTTTTAGGGTCTTCGCTCTTCACTTTATACATTAAAAGTATATGCAGGTAGTCTATAAAACTGAAAAGTGGGACGTAGCACATTGCATTCAAAATATAAAGAACGAGCTAAACAACTTAGGCAAATAGTGCTTCGACTGGCGTCTGAAATTCAGTACTAAGAAATGTGGACGGATATGTGTGGGGGATTCGAAATTTAAAATGCAACTTGCACAGAGCAGCCACAAACTCCTTAAACTTAATACTGCAATCGACCTAGGCATGTAATATTTTAACAACACTGACTTCTTTGAGCACATTTATGCCAAACTTTCCAAATCACGATGACACCCTGGTTTCATTCTTAGGAACTTTATCAGAATAAGCCAAGGTTCACTATCTTCAAAATATCTATAAGACCTATGCTTCAGTACCATTCCTTCCTATTTAGCAATCTAGGAACAAGTAACAAAATGAGAGTAAAGAGCGTGCAACTCTACTTAACACCGAAGATGATTAAAGGTAATTCTAAAATAGACTACAAGGCTAAATGTCAAACGCTCGAACGTAAACTTCAATGGAAAAGAAGACTAAGAACAAACTGAATCCTCTTTTATAAACTGCCGCACAATATGACCCACACCTCGATTAATATTGCTTGCCATACCTACACTCGAGACTATTATCTGAGAAACAAACTCTTCCAGGTTGAAATTGAAAAATACAAAACAAAAGCTCGCACAGACTTTTGTTCGATTAAGTATGGTTAAATATGGGACAGACTGCCAGCTGACAATCTTCTAGTATTCTGCAAGCTACTTAATATAGCTCCCAAAGATATTGGTCCCATGGCTGATGAAGCCACTTATTCAGACACACTTGAAATAATAACCCCCTTAATATCTGAAATAGATTGAACATCAAATGCATACAACGTGACGACTTTTCTGAATAATAGATATCGATGGACCATTGAACTTTCATTTACTCTTCACCTGCCAGGAACTAAACGATCTATAATCAATCGGATCACGCTTTGGACCATCCTAATACCTGTGCATTACACACATGAGAAATTCCTTTTCTCTTTCTTTCTTTATCTGAAAAGTTACCTGGATATCAGCTTTGCAGACTCCAATACCTCACGATGGATGTCCGTCGAACCCAGTATCTTAATACTAAGGTGCATCAGTAACTAGAACCTAATCAGTTCACGCATTTTACTCTCCATTCACTTTAAGTCAGTTTTCTACTTATTATTGTATCATCAATATATTGTTCGAACCTACTACTCAAATGGCTTACTAGTCTCCTAATACCAGCAGCATTACCAACACTTATCCTAACTGATCCCTGTCATACCGATGCAGTAACAGTTAAGTATCTCGTTTCATTTAGTAGCCTTAGTAGTCGGTATGACATGTAATAAAATGCCTGCTCAGATAAGGTTGACTAGAAAAGAACTTGTGTCGTTGAGCATCAAGTACAACACTATAATTTTTAGCGAACCACAAAATTTACGAGCCTAACATCATAAAAAGAGGAAGGGTGGAGTTTCCGGCCAGCAGATATGATAGTGTGGGAGATAACTTTATACTCCTTTTATTTGTAGGGTGAAGCTTGTTTTATGTTTACGGCTACGTACTGTGGATATAACATGAGCAAGCACTCATTAGTAATGTTCGAAATGCTCTAATATGTGCTACTCAGATCCACATATATAAACTTCAGTCGGCACTGTCTGTCTATCAGGACGCCCTACTGCAAAAAAATAGACCTCTGTGCTGCAGACTATGATGCTTATACCTAGTAAATTAAGATGAATAAAGATTGTTCACATACATAAACATTTGTTGCATCTACAGACATAGTGTGTACTAAATTAATAATCATCAAGTTTCCTTTGTGACTACTGTAACTACTAAAAAAATGCCCCCTATTTAACCTAACCTTCATTATTAACCAACCTATCAAACATAAAAAATTAACTCTTACAAAATGAACTTTAGTATCCAAATCTTAACCAATTCAAACAGTTATTCCTTCTGTTTGCTAAATAATCAGAAATTTATACCTGTCATAATACTGTTGCTTCGTTCTGCTGTTTGTATCCCGTCTTTCTATTCAGCACTTCACGATCGCTTTATACCACGCAAACATTTCTTGTCATAATGTAACTCCTGGAAATGCTAGCATAAATCCACCCTGTCATTTACCTGAACCACAAGGTCGTCTCAAGGTCATGTTTGTAATGGACGCCACATAACTGCTGATTTAAAACAAAGTCTATTAGTCCACTATTTCTGTGTATCTCATAATAAGTCTGTGCAGCATTTAAACCCTTTTACCGCTTGATATGTTTTTGTTGATCTTGTTTGCAATAATGACTTGATCATGATATCAGGAAATAAATTATTATTATTATCATTAATAATGGTGATTGCATGTAGTCCATATCCTAATCAATCATACCTTCAAAAGTAATTGTGTGTCAATTACTTTTCAGACGATACAACACATATTTGTCCTAAATTTAATAAACTACATCCATGCTTTTCTGCTGAACATTGTCAGACATCAAATTCCCATTTTTACATATGATATTTGTTAAAGAAGTTGGACCTTAGTTGAATCGAGTTCCTTAGTTAGCAGCTATTGGTTCTGAAACGATTGAGCTAACGTTCGTGTTGCTGTTGTAGTCAATATTATTCAGAAGTATATTTCTAATTACTTTTTGTATTTATTGTATTATTCTATACCGTTGTTATTACTTTTTTTACTAATGCTGTTATTATATACGGTATGATCGGGCATTCTTAAGACAAGAAGTCGGAGTAATTAATCGTTTTATGATGACTTGTTATCCCGTTGGTTTGTGGGGATAATAATCAAGGTGTGTACACGAATAATTAGAAGCACTTGGCCAGTAGAAGGAACACAATAGAATTTTGAACTTCATTAACCGCTCACTCGTAGCAATTCAATCTGCTGAGTTGACAGCACTATTAAATTTATACTTCATGCACTTTTTGAACCCATTTTAAAATGTGTTATATTTATTTATATATGCACATAGTATATTTGGTGGCTATTCAAAAGTAACACAAAAAAGCAATGAGTCATTAGATTACTGTAGCAATGCTGAGTTGACATCTAGTACGCCCAGAGCAGCTGAAAATTTGCATCACCGGCCGTAGCTCAAGAATTTAATTGCAGCTAAACTTCGAATTGTTTTTTTCAGCAAAATGAAGAAGTAAATAATTTTTCTGTAAGATAAATACGTTTATATCAATTTTTCGATAAAATACCACCAACATTATGTAACCATAGTTATGCGTAACACTGTCTTACCACTCATCAAATTTTTAGTCAGAGTTTGACATGTATCTGCTCTCATAATTATTACATACATTGTTAATTTTTCTGATTTACTCCTGAGCTTTTTACCTTACAATAGCCTTGTTGATATGTAGATTAGTAAGCCTGGGAAATTTGCGAAGTTATTTTTCGTAGCTTTATGTAAGGAAGCAGTCTCCTTCCTCCCAGCTATGCCAAGCTTCTTGTTGAGTTTGTGGCAGTGGTTAGCTCTTTATTTTAACCGGATGCTTTTGGTCCAGTTGTTTGGTTTGTAAGGGAATAAGGTCAAATATGACTTTGCGTAGTGCAATTTTATAATTTCCCAGCATATGTCAATTGCCGATCTCCCTCTCTATTTATCAGATGATGGAGCCTACTGTAAGTACTTTCTCATCATCAAGTAATCTTGCTGTAGCAGTGACATGTCAACGTTTTTAATATCACTACTTGAAATAAGATCACAGAGTGATCGTTAATGCCTAATTGGGATCTGGATAGAGACGTTCTTTACAAGAACTGAGCCTCTAGTTGATTGATACTTTAGTTTGGATGGCTTCCTGTATTTGCTTTAACGTGTCTCTTTTCTCTTGCATTCATCCAGATCTGCAGCTTGGATGGTATTCGCGATTGTTCTGAAAAATCATACTTTTACGGTTACGGGTGTTGCTAGATGACTTTTGTACATTCTTTGAAAAGTTTGAATATCGATGGTACACTGGCTCCAAGTAGAATTACTAAGCTTTATTGCTTCTGTCGTACCAAGACTGATAGCGACGTTTCAGCGTTTTCTCTTTTTTCCTGACAATCGTTAAGTATCATGACTAGTTCTGACGTGGCTGCATGTCATCTTTGGAACAGCCCATGGTATAGATGACTTGTTTGAATAACTCCTGAAGGTTGCTCCATGCTTCATCTACTGATGCCTCCGAGACAACAATCTAACCTTCAGGGACAGCTGTCAAGATAATTGCTCGTAGTATATTATGGGAGTTACAGGTGTGTATATTCGGTATGCTTTTGTTGCGCTGAACTTGAAAGTGATGACTGGGTGTTCACTCTTTATAATGGGCTGGAGAAAACTAATTCAATTCACCACGGAAGTGTCGCAAATAGTAACGGATGGGATGTGTTACGTGCTTAATCAAAGCGAAATTGCATTATCCAGAGACCTGCAGTCGAATGAATTTATCAATGCAGAGAAAGTGTAGAATTCTGTTTCATAAATTACTTAGGATAGGAGAACATAGGTGGATTGGGTATGATAAAGACTATGGATGTCATACAAACGATAATCTACCAAGTAATGTTCGACAAGAAAAAGGGCCCACCATGATCTTGTGCAGTCGACATTATTTACTTTACATTAAATGTTTCACCAATCTGAGTGCTATACCCTCTATATTTATTAGATACATTGTCCTTCAGTTACTTAAAATATACACATTCCCATTCTTAATGTTGTCAGTGACTACAGCAAGGCAAGTAAACATTGTAACTCCATGGTAGTAGGCCAAATGATACTAAACATTTCAATTTCCACTTTGATTAGTATAATCAGCAAGAGTTATGTTTCTTAAACACAGGGTGGGGTTACGTTTAATAGTAATAACAATGCACATTTTGAAGTAACTCACAGAAATCTCCTCAGTTCACAGGCGTTGTCGTATTGATGCCAAAATAAATACAGAAAAACACAAATCTCAGAGATATAAGGACATAAATATATGTAAACTTCACATTGATAGGACAGCACGAAATATTTTAGCAATAATAGTATATTCCAACAATTTCACTGTAAACACGTCAATGTGGTTGCAGGTCTTGAAATCAATTACAGAATACACACCTACCTTCAGGCCTGCTTAGGCTGTTGAAAGAGGCCAGTTGAAATTATTCAAAATGACAAATATCCTTAGTAATTTCGTTTGAACGTAAAATTCATAGCGGATAGAGACAGAAAAAAAATAATGATGTTGGTCAGACGCACGAGTCTTATAGGTTATAGCATAGTAGTCACATATTTATTACTGCCGAAAACATCGTGCAAGTGAATAGCAGTCTATAGTAAACAGTGTATGGAGCTTGAGGTTCAAGGCGATGGGAGTGGCAGAAACATATCATCACGGGAGCTCTCAAGTGAGCTACTTCGCATAGGACGCATCGTGTTTACTTTTGAGGTGGGTAAAATACTATGAAGTTAAGAAAGAAATAAGCAGCGTTGCACAGGAAGATTTCCCACTTGCCTTGTACATGATTATTCAAAGCTTGAGGAAAAACAAACACGGCGTTCACAAAACAATATTAAAAATATCCCAGAGTTAATGAAACAGTTATTGCTCACTCAAGCATTACACAAGATAATTTGCTATGTGTAACGATAAACTTTACGTTCAGACGCCTACTGCAAATAATACAGCTGAACAGATTTTCAAATAGACTAACTGACCCAAAACCAGAAGAGAATGATGCCAAATAATGTATTTATTAATCAGTGAAGTGAACATTGTTCTAAGCAATAAATTACAAATGTATTACCACAAACCGTTGATATTATAGGCACCCAGTCTAGAACAAATGGTCATACAGCTCAAGCTACTAGAGCAAGTGAAATGGCGGAAGCGAAGATAAACAAATAAAAAACAAAATTAAATATAATAAGTAAGTAGATTAAATTTGAAGGGGGTTTGATAAGAATAATCAACGAATTCATTTAATTATCAAGTTTAACGCAACATTATATATGCCTAAAACAGGACTACGAAGACAGAATGCTAACATAGTACTTACTTTTTGTACATAAGATACTCATTGTTTCTTTAGTGGAGTGGGAAATAATCGTTGGCGTATGCAGTTTCATGGTATCATTGAAAGGGAGTAAGTTACCAGTATATCATACAAATAATGAGTGAATTTGTTTTGTAATTATTTATGGCGACATTTTAGCATTTTAAAAGTTTATTTCAAAGTAAATTATATGAGATTGGATTGACAGTAAAATATTTTTGTCTTCGAGACCGAAATGCATAGACTATAACAATAGAGATCTGTAAATGTAATGACATAAAAGGGTACAAAAGTTATTGCATTCAGTATCATCGCGAAAAAGCAGATGTAATTAGAGACGACACCCACGCCCCGTAAAGTGTCAAGCCCCAACTTAGCTCATCTAATCCTATAGTCTAAGGTTAAGTCCTGAATATACGAAGTGTAAAGTGCCGCTGAACATATTCCAGTCTGAGCTTCTTTGTGACACAAATATTATCAATGATGAAATCGCAATATGTCAGTAACACTAATGGTAATCGCTAAAAAATTAATTCAATAAAGGATAGAGTAATGTATCAGCGGACTAAGCCTTTTGTTATTGCTACCATCTCAAATATACCTAAGCATCTGATAAAATATTACTTTTGTTTACTTGACAACGCCCGTTACCCCTCCCGGAGGAACATAGGCCGCTCATCAGTATTCTCCACTGAACTCTGTTTTGACTAATATTTTTCAGCTGCTTCCAGTTGCTGTTGATGTTTTTCATGTCTGCTTCCAACTCTCGACTCAATGTGTTCTTTGACCTTTCTATTTTCTATTTCCCAACAGGATTCCAAGTAAATGCTTGTCTTGTGATGCAGTCTGATAATTTCCACAATGTACGTCCTATCAATTTCCAACGTCTTTTCCTAATTTCCTCTTCGACTGGAAGTTGGTTTTTTTTTCACATAGTAGGCTGCTGCCGATGGTTTCCGGCCAATGGGCATACAATATCTTGCGTAGACAACTATTTATAAATATCTGTACCCCCCTAAGGATGTTTTCAGTAGTTCTACACGTTTCAGCTCCATACACCAGAACAGTCTTCACCTTCGAATTGAAGAGTCAGATTTCGATGATGGTTAACAGTTATTTTGAGTCCCATACGTTCTTCAACTGTAGGAATGCTGCCCTTGCTTCGCCAATCTGATTGTCCATTGAATTCCGTGCTTTCTCTCAGATGTGGAGGTTTTATTGATCCAATCAACCACTAAAAGGAAGAGGCAAAGCGAGAGCGAACAGCCTTGTCTGACACCAGTTCTCACTGGGAATGCATCTGTCAGCTGTCCTCCATGCCCAGTTTTGCTCTGTAGTCTGTCATGAGAATTCCGAATGATGTTGATGGGTTTCTCTGGTACTCCGTAGTGTCGAAGAAGTTTCCATAGCGATTTCCTGTCAACGCTGTCAAACGCCTTCTCATAGTCCATAACGTTGATGTACAGTGACGAGTTCCATTCAATTGATTGTTCAACGATGATCCGTAGTGTTGCGATTTGGTCTGTGCTCGACCGATACTTACGGAAACCAGCCTGTTGATATCGAAGTTGAGCATCCACTGAGTCTTTCATTCCATTCAACAAAACTCTGTTGTAGACTTTCCCTGGTACTGACAATAGTGTGATCCCTCCGTAATTCTCACATTCGCGCAAATCTCCTTTCTTTTGTATCTTAATAAGGTGACCTGCTTTCCAGACTATCGGCACTTTTTCTTCCTCTCAGATCCTCCTGAATACGACGTGGAGCATCCTTGCCATTAGTCTATGTCTGACTTGAGTGCTTCGGCTGGTATATTGTCATGTCCTGCTGCTTTCCCACTTTTGATCTGTCTGATGGCTATCTCAATTTCTACCATCGTTGGTGGATTGACATCTATCGGGAGATCTGTAGATGCTGCTTCGATGTCTGGTGGGTTCGGTGGAGCTGGTCTATTCAAGGGTTCCTCAAAATGTTCTACCTACCTGTCTCTTTGTTCTTGAATCTCGGTGATTAGCTTGCCTTCTTTGTTCCTGACCGGTCGCTCTGGTTTACTATATTTTCCTGCCAGTTTCTTCGTTGTTTCTGCCTGTAAGGCTTGGAACATGTTGTTGAGAGTTATTCTAAATTCCTTGAGTTTGTCATTATTTTGAAGAGAGACTGTATTGAACCGTTGTAATGCTGTTACTTCAGTAATCGATAGCTTCTTTAGCTTCAGTTTCATTTTAGCAACCACAAGGTGATGTTCTGAAGCTATATCAGCTCCTCTCATGTTTCTCACATCTTCCACTGATCTTCTGAATTTTTTATTGATGCATATATATGATCAATTTGATTCTCTGTGGTATGATCCGGTGAGACCCATGTAACCTTGTGTAGGCGTTTGTCGGGGGGGGGGGAATTGTACCATTTATGACCATTTTGTTGAAAGCGCTTAGATTTGTTAATCTTTCCCCATTCTCATTTCTTCCTGCCTGTCCCTGTTGTCTCATGATATCTCCGTATCCGGTGAAGTCCATTCCGACTTTGGCGTTTACGTCTCATATCAGGATTATCAGGTCCTTTCTGGGACACTTCGCTATACTTGACTGCAGCCTATCATAAAACTGATCTTTGTCCTCGTCGTTGCCGTCGTTGGTGGGTGCATAACGTCGGATGATGTTCATTGTAATCTCCTTCTTCATTGTCTTGAAAGATGCTTTGGTGATCCTAGGTCCATGTGGTTCCCATCCTACAAGTGCAATGCACGCTTTCTTAGACAGCATCAGAGCGACTCCTTGGGTGTGTGGGGCATTTTCCTCTTCATGACTGGAGTATAGTAGCACATCACTTGTAGCTAATGTTTACTGTCCAGTTTGAGTCTAATGGGGTTTTTCTGATTACGAGCACTGTCGAGTTATATCTCTTCATTTCTGCTGCTATCTGGTTGATCTTCCCGGTCTCCCACATTGTCCGAACATTCCATGTACCAATAAGAATTTTTGCATTGGTTTTTAGAAGAGGAGGCACCGGCCTAATGACTTCCGAAGAATCTCGGCTTTCATCATGAAGCGTCATAAACATTCCTTACACTCCCGAAGCAGAGTTTAAATGATTTAATTTGTTTAACCTGGTTAGCGTTTTTTTAGCAAGCTTGTGTTTTACGGGAAAGGGATGCTAGCTCAATCCCCAACCCCCCTCCTTTACCCGTGCTTGGGACTGGCAGTAACCTTAGAAGAGCTTCATGTGGAGCTTAATAAGTTACTAACATAGTTAAAATTCCGACCATCACGACTACTATGGACCAGGATTGGTGAGTCATCAATGGCGTGTCCTCAACGCAATATCATGCAAATCAAGACTTGCTTCACTATTTGACACGTGATTGGAATAAGGTTAATCAGCGATCAATATAAGTGGGCTCAATCATGATATCAAAAATAAATCCTAACGCGACATTAGTGAACCTTACTTAAAATTAACCAGTCATTGTCTATAGATAGTAAGATATAGTAACAGACTCGAAGATGCTAATAAAGTATCACAGATGCACTTAAAAATGTCGGAATACTAAATGCAAGCGTGCATTTTTTCGACCATAAAAGGAGAGTGTTATGTATAGATGACAGTATAATCATTTTTGTAACAATTATTTTTGCATGTTCAAGCCTTCTGCATATTGCTCATCGATAGATGAAAATAATGAAGCCACTTGCACGTCATTTATATTGGTGGTCTTAAACTGATGCTGATATAAGTAGAAGGTCAAAAAATTGTCCAGCGTGTTTATGACTTTTGTAGTAACGATTCTCGTAATCTATCATATAAAGTTCGTGTTCGACCTTTACAAGAATACCGCGCCTTTATTCTTAGTTATGTTTCCATCAAGGACAAACCCAGACATGAGTCTATACAACGTCGCTTTACTCTTCGTATTCTTGAGGCTGATCGTACTACTGACTATAAAGCTAGATGCACTAAGTTAGGACTAGATACCTTGTGGGGGCTCTGACTCAAGTTAAACCTGATCTTCTTTTACAAGGTATTAAACAAATTAACATTTTCATTGTCTAATACAATTCAGCTCGAGGAACCTTCTTGCTATAACCTACGCAATTCATCTTCTAGGATAAAAATGTCACATTTTAAATTCACTCCTCATATGAATTATTTTACAAATAAATTCTCGAGAATCTGAAACAATTTGCCTCAAGCCATTCAAAAAACAGAATCACTTTCTTTATTTGAACGACACGTTAGTAATTTCATCTCTTCTGATATCTCATTAAAATTATTCATACTAACCACTGTCCCTTACACCCCTAGCTAAATAATAGTGACTCTGAACGTGTAAGCACAATTCATCTGTCTTAGTCATATGCCAATGTTCCTTCCTTTTAATTCATTTATATGCAGAAGTGATGTATCATGTCCTTTAATGCCTGTATAAACACTTATTTTCGCCCGTTTGTTTCAAGATACCAGTGCTGTTGTTTTGTGATCTGTCCGCTTTTGTCTCTAGTTGCAGACAACAATGTATAAGGCAAGTATGGAATATGCTGGCATGATACTAATACTACTGACTTCTCTTTAACACCCAAGTCCCAAGTTCTCTTAATCTTAACCCGCATCTGGGCAGGCTCAATGACTCATTCTGCTCACTCTTAGCTGTTTACAGATTCGTAACGTCCTGGTCAAGAAGCGCAGTTCTTAATCATATGCACCATTATACAATACATATATTTGGTGTTCTAGAACTGCAAACTTTAATGTCATTGGTTAGGTTCTAAATTCATATATTTATATGCTATGAGTATCCTGACAGTGATACTTCATCGACATATTTGTATGTATGTGAACTCATTTCATTCTGATCATGCCTGTAAACTGGTAAGCTCTCATGTACAAGATGATAATGTAGAATAAAAGCTATTTAATTAAACAAGCTACTGTATGATGAAACTACGGAAAACCCTTAATCTTTTGCCTATAACATTGTGTCCAGCTGAATGTCATGGCCGATTTTTAAACTTGTATCACGCTTTAAGCACTGGTAATGTATATTCCAGATGGCTAGAAATGGTACTGATAGGTAACTGTTGTGAAATTTCTACTCAATAAGCAACGAGAAAATCATTTAGCTGTGGAGAGACATAATAAAAATTCTGACAGCGAAAAAGAACAGTTCGTTTTCTGGTTTATTACAACCTGTTGTGAAAATTACTCTTACTCGTCATGACACTTGGCAAGGAAAGTTGACCTAGGAACGTTGTCTAGTCATTCGACAATGTTTTTGTTGCAATAACCCAGCCATGCTACATACTATGCAATAGTTTCTACAGTTAATGTCTTTCCCATAAACCTTCACACTTTGGAATGGTCTTTTAAAGCTGATATTAGAGATATGGCCGCTGCAAAGACGGGGTTTGAATTACCTGCTCATTGTGTAGCGACTTTACGACGGATAAAAACTTAATTCATGGGCTCGCCAAGATGTGGCCTCGGAACCCGGTTTTTGCATGGCAGCGCTAAGCTTCTAAAACATTCCGTTCATATGGGGGGGGAGGGGGGAGTCGAAAGTTCGAGGCGTGAGGGGAGAGAGGATGAAGACTTTTGATTCCAATGAGCTCTGGCGTTTTGTCCCTCGTTACAAAAATGTAAAAAAAATGCGTATACGAGAGTATGGAGCAGAAATGGGAGGAAGAAAAAACAGATATACAGAAATGCATTGATAATAAAAAGGAAGGAACTAAGGCTTGATTGTGCCTAGATTACATACTCACCAGTGAAGTGTACCCTATTTATGAGCAAGTTACGGTTAAAGTATATCCACAGTAGCTCCTAACAATGAAACCCACACGTGGTGATAAAAGTAAAGGCAGAATACAGTGATGACTGATGTGGAAGGTGTATTCGATTGCGATCAGAACGTAAATGAGATTGTATGGTGTATCCTGGCTGGCTGAGAGAAGAGATAATTTCCCCATTGCGTTTTGTCGTCATCTGGTAGTGATACTTACTACAGCATGTCTAGTAAGACAAACATGGTCAACCCCAATGACATAAGCACACACACTTATTTTGAGGGTGATTAGCAGCTATATTGAGGTAATCTGCTCAGGATACATACATAGCAACAGAGACTGACCAGCTTCAGTCCATAACAAATCAACGGGAAGATGCGAATTCATTCTGATTACAGCTACAGATAGTCGCAAATAATGCAGAAATATTATTTAGTGATCAACTGTAGTCTCCACATATCCTATGGTTCTTGATCCTGCTTAATCACGAGAATTTCAACTGAGATATTTCGTAGCGGGATATTTAATTCTTGTTAATCTGATTGGCTTGTTGCGTATGGGTTTAACTTGTCCCTTAGGAGATGACCTCAACCATGGTACGTATAATCTTTTTGAGTTCGTTTTAGCTTCTGATGCTTAATTTCCACAAATTAGCACGTGACATTCCTTAAATATCCCAGAAACATTGAACGAGCATATAATGTGTTATTAAGCAATATAGGACCTTCAGGTACATGTGTGCATCAGGCCAAGTCGCCAATCCTCAGTAGCACAGCAAGATTAACACCAAATTAATAGAAGAAGTAGCTATTTTATTGACGACGATAACGAAAAACAAAGAGTGTGGACATATAGAATTCGATCCAAAGCGAAGGAACTAGTTTACAGAAAGGCCCACGACTTGAAGAATAATAAATGAATATATCTCCATTAATGTGACTGATTATGAGCCATCACACAAAGACTGCAAACGTTGGTTACAAGCATTTCCGGTGACCCCACCTTAATAGTTTGCACACACGAACACGACTCAGACCAACGGTCAGTGACTTTATGGACTAATGTCATGTTTTGATTTAGCCACCCCTAACTTTATTCCATCCTACTCCCATATCGGTCAGCATAGCGAGTCGAGGTAGGCGATGGTTAGGCATATGTAATATACGTTATAACCATCTCATATGTAGCAAGTAATGTTGTAGGAGCTTACACATGTTTGATATCTCTGTAGGCAAATCCTTACGGAAACTTCAGTATCCTCCACTTAAGCATTGTAGTCCTTCCATGCCATCCACTTTAATAATATGTAAAGTATTACCACATTTCACCAGACCTTTAGTATCCAAATATATGCTTATTACTGAAGACTGAAATGCATAATTCAAACGTGTCGATGCGGATTACAAACAACTGACTCATGATCTTTGAGTTTTGGTCGTACTCATGTGTAATTATACAAGCTTTCTGAATAAAAATATGTGGCCTAGAAGTTTGTAATTAACTGCCTACATTATTAAGAAGGTTAATTAATTTTGAATTCTAGGATCCTCACTTATTTTATTTGTTCAGTTTGTTGCACAGATTGAGCTTGCGATGTGATTTTTACAAATCCCTGACTGAATAAGCCACTGGGCCATCCTATTCATAAACTGTACAGCTGTTTATGGCAAATAAACAAATAAAGTAGAGGTTTGTTGTTAAGATTCAAATGTTCACTAGTTAAGATGGGATGAATCCCATGCACAGTCCATATTCAACACATGCGCTGTAAATAATCAGTATTTTTTCTAGGAATTCGTCTTATATCTCACAGGTATTTCCACCTTTAAAAATAAAGTTTTAGCGAAGTACCTTTGTTCAATAATGATAGCCTTAAGAATAAAAACTGATAGCTTTTGTGTTGCTTCAGCTTCTGAGATATGCTTGCTGCGTTTGGACCACTGGAAATAAGAATCCAAACAGTGGTTCGCAATTTGTTACTAAGTTGTTAATGTCATAACTATGAAAAATTTATTTAGTTTATACTGATCTAGATTATACTATAGGAGTTAGTTCTACACACACCCATACATCGACTTGCATGTGATTATCTGTAAGTACATATGTCTGCATTAAATCAAACTCTTCGGTTAGAATTCATGGTTTAAAAACAATTCCAAGTTTTTCGGATACCGAAGGTTTAAGTAAATTGGCCAACCACAGTTTATAGTCTGACAGCACTCCTGAGTAAGTGTACACGCATCCCAACAGACATCCCATTTTTAATCCAAGACGGGTAGGTATATAACAACGACCCCAGAGCAATTTGCGAAATTTTTAATAGCTTGTTTAGCAACTTTGAGTCCAAGCTACTTACGAAATATATGCGCACGGTACTTGTAGACGGTACATTATCCAAAATACCTTTCAGCGCCTAAATACATAGCTGATGTATAATAATAATAATAATATATATATATATATATATATATATATATGTTATAGCAGTTTGCCTCCACGTTATTTCGTTTGCGTACTTATATAACTAACTTGGAGAAATTAAGGAGAGTCGGTCGTTTAGAAATAACTGAAACTTAGTAATCAGGCTTCCGACCCACCACACTTCTTTCATTCGCACTTAGATAATATTAATTTTTATCTACCAGTATTTCAGATCTTGCTCAGTATCACACAGAAATGCATAATAATGGCAATGCGGGGAAAATTTCATTTTGGTGACTTCTATGTTGAATTTCATTTGTCGACACGGCGGAAAAAGTGGTGGTGTGGTCCGTCTATGACATCAGTGTGTGAAAGGGAGCTGTGTGGGTGACATCTGTTGCAACCTAACTGATTAGGGTTTCTAGGATGGTTCAAATAGTGGCTAAGACTTGATTCCTATCAATGAATATGCAGAAAATGTTACTATAATACATTAGCACGATAAAATAACATCGACATGTTATGTAAAATGAGACACCCACCTTTCACAAGCCTTACGCCAGTACTACACAGAAGACTAGTGTTAGGTACCCTTAATGTATTGCTTATATTAAGAATAAGGATGCTACTTTCCTTTCTCATAGAGTATTGTCTACCTCTTTAAACTGAGGCAATGCTAAATATTCTCGTTACACTAGTCAGTCATTTTTTTAAATTCAGTAATATCACGATAACATATCATTTTTTCGGAACATGGTAATCATCTGTGAATTTAAATTATTTACTATATTTAAAACAATTTATCCCTATAATAAATTTTGATAATGCAATAAGACGAAGTTTATCAGAGCTATGTGGTATATTTGCGCAATACATTTGGAGCAATCTGATCACACACACTTGTTAAGGCATTTATATATGCAAAATAAAAGGTCACTAGAAAATTAAGAGTATAAGCTAAGTAAACAAGGGTAATAAAGAGAACAATGTGAATCACTATACCTAAGTAGGCTTGAGCGAATTGTTTTTGAACACACAAGGGAGGTTTGAACTTCCGTATTGCTTAGGCTTCAACAAACCTTAGTATACGTGCTAAAGCACATTCATACGACACCACAAAAGATGATTTGATATAAATTATATGGCCTGTCTCAACTAAGTGTTTAGCAATAGACGATGAAGGTTGTTTATCCTGTACTTTTATTTTTCCATTCGAGTTCACTTGTTTTTGGAGCAATTTAATTGTCTAGTGATCTTTTATTTTCCCTATATAAACGCTTTAACAAGTGTATGTGTGATCGGATTGTTCGAAATGTATTACGCAAATATATCACATAACTCTGATAAACTTCATCTTCTTATTACACTATCAATATTTACTGTGTATTTTTATTCCACATATAAACTCATTCTGGAGAGTTGCAATAATCTTGTTTAATTGTTGACTAGATTTCTTGCTTATTTCTCAACGATTTCTCTGTTAATGCATGTACATTATGATTTAATAGTCTTGTGAATCTTACTGAGGATGCGAAACAAGTCTTTGTACTTTTGTTCTTATTTTTAACTAATAATAAACAGACTGACTCACACTTGGAAACATTTTGGCAGGGCCGAAGTTAGGGTATTTGAATGATGTTAAGGAACGTAGACTTTATGATGTAAATTTCGACAGTTCACTTACGTGGACTGTTCTAATTACGTTTAGAAACTTTTAGAACGATTTTAATCTCATTAGTAGTGCAGATTGAAATCCAATAGTAACAATTACTTTCCTTCGTTTATATTTAGATGTCATCTCGTTTGGTAGAAACAGTTATGATTAATGTCGACGATTTCGCAGATAATTTCTTAACCTGTGGCACATGTTTTAGTGGATATAATTCTAATGAACGTGCTGCCAAGTTATTGCCTTGCTCCCATACAATATGTCGTTCATGTTTAGATCGAATTCTCACAAATGAGGTGAGTTCTAAGTATCGTTTTTAATGTATCTATATCGTTTAGTTGAAATCTAATATTACCTACTTTGTTATAAGTATTCTGTCTCAATCGTATTACTTTTTTACATTAGCAGTTTGGTATTTCGTCTTTCGATATATGATATTGATTTTTTTGTTTTTATAAAACTGCATTGTGTTTGATCCAGGAAATACTTTTATTCGAAGATGCTAACTTAAAAATAGAAATCGCTGCAGTTTGTTGCTTTTTAGGTCTAACTATCCACTCATTATGATTCCGTAGGTAACTCCTTCTGCTCTAATTTCATGAAAACGTTTAAGTTCCTTAAGTGTATATTAGCGGAAATGTCGTTAGAATAGATAGAAATTTTTCTGTCTTGTTATCATTAAGTTTAAAATAATGTTTTTCAACATTTTCTGTACAACGCAAAACAATGACTTGAGGATTACAGTCACTACTTTCTATTACTCTGTAGAAGAATTAAGCTAAGAACAATCTATTGTTACATAGGGTGATACTAACTACGTTTAGCTTGCTCCATTACATCTTATTTCAAGTTTTTAAATATTTTTTTATTGTACCAAATAATTTAAATCATACTGCTTAGAAATTAGTAACCCATGTTTGATCGATGAAATATTTATTTAACCCTGCATGGCCGTGGTTAATTACGTTTAGGAATAGTCTTATATAATACTGATGTATAGTGCTGAAAAATTATCTTGCGTTTAGAAGACATTAGTAAAGATTATACCCCGTTGAAACAAGTATTTTATGGGAATAGACTGAGTATTAAATTTACCGTTCGAAGTATCAAAGAGTACGTATTAATCTTATTAGCATATGTCAGATAATGGAACATTTACTTACCGATTAATTAGTATCCATAATTTTACACAACCTTAAAGGTATTTAAAGTTGACAATCTTTAAATGAAAAAGTATTAAATTAATACTGCTTCTGAAATACTAATATGCTCTAACCAATCGTATCCACTATTTACAGAAATCACTTATCTTTTGTACAGTAGGAGATAACACAAAACAAATCTTAGTTTGTTCCTACTGTTTGTACAATTTATTTTTAAGCAAGTTAACTTCTTTATGAGATAATTTTGAATTGATATCTATCTTTATTTTAGACTCAAACAGAGACATTTCGTTGTCCGATTTGCCGTGAGAATATTGCTATTCCGTCGGGTGGAGCAGCTTCATTTCCCCCAGCTTTTATAGTGAACCAATTGTTGGACCTACTTGCTACCCATCGTCGTGATGTTGTACCTAAATGTTTTATACACCCATCACAAGAGTTGTTATTTTGTGAAACATGCGATATGGTATTTTGCAGTGAATGTCGAGGTCGTAATCATGCCATTCAAAATCATGTAAACGGTAACACAGAAACATCAGTTTGTTCAAACAGATTTATTAATTCTTTAGATTCATCATGTTTACCAGTAAACAGTGAAAATCAAGACGTTACAACAGCATTAGAAGGTTCATCATCTAATGCTGGTTTAAATCATAATGTGATATCATTCAATGTCGCATTAAAACGTTGTTCAGAAATTATGCTCTATAAAATGCATTTATGTACTCAAGAGTTAAATTGTGCTCAAGAAGCTGTAACAAGTGAATTAGAACGTTTAACAAACAATACTAGTTCATGCGTTGAAGTAAGCTATTATATATCTTTTAAATTAATATCTTTTAACTTTATACCATCCAAAATGAATCTCTAGTTGTTCAATATTGTGAAGAAATAAGCAAAATTTTGTGAAAAAAATTGTATCTAACTGCTTTTTATTCTCTAGTAGACATTCGTTTTAGTTTTTGCATGTGATAATAACACAAATGTTGGGACGTTTTATTTTACTTTTATGTAATGAAATATGAGGATTTCAGTGTTTTAGATTTATCTATTTTTGACGAGATAAAATTTACATACTGTGACACCATGATGTAATCCGTAATATCAGTATTGTAGCGGCGTTCGGCTTTTATATTTACAGATATCAGGCAGTTCTATTTATCCTGCTTGGCGAGAATTAAATTAACTTACACAGTATCAGTTTTATTTTTACAGAAATCTCATTCCAAAATTATTTACGCATAATAAACCTTAATTGTGTAAGTCAGTCTAAACAAATTTAAGACCCTAATGACATTACTTTTATACGAAATACATAAAGTGTATTAAGTTATTTTCCATCGTCATTGTTACGTATTTGTATGCAGTACTTAAGTACTTTACGAACACACGTACATCTTTAGGTGTATTACATATAAAATAAATAACGACTTAGTAATGTTCCTCTAAATTGTGTTTCAACATAAACGTAGTGATAGGTTAGTCGGTTGATATAACCCATAAAATAGCTAGTTATTATTGCTTGTTGTGAAGATAGTTCGATTCGAATTTTCACATCACGAATTGATCTTAACCGAATAACTATTGAAAATCAGAGAGCACTGAACAGTTGTTTCATCTCAGTATGTGACTCAATCCACAACCTCATCAACAAGTGAACCTAATACCTTCAGGCCTCGTTAGCGTCCAACGTTTAGACCACTGAGTCAACATCCAGTGGTTAATATTTCTGACTTCAGTTATTTCACAATATTGATTGACCTTATCTAATCCCAACTAGTGTTTCTTAGTTTTGTGATACTATAGTTTCATATTAGTTGTCCATAATATTCTTTCAGAATATGTATCTTATTAGATGCATATTGTTTTCATTATAAAAATAACAAGTGACACAGTTTTTAGAGATGCATGGTATTCTTTGATTTTAGGTGTACTATCATAAACCTAACCGAATGCACCTATT
This sequence comes from Schistosoma japonicum, assembly GCA_025215515.1. NCBI lineage: Eukaryota > Metazoa > Platyhelminthes > Trematoda > Strigeidida > Schistosomatidae > Schistosoma > Schistosoma japonicum. The sequence continues at coordinate 31,953,346 of CM046062.1, read as the reverse complement.
AGACAACAAAGTTAATGTAGTCAATCAGCTTTCACGACTGCAAAATCTAATAGAATTGAAGTATTGAGGGTATGTATTATTCACATTCAATCACTACACATCCTGTTATGTCACGCTAGTTAGCTTTATAGTGAACTACAAAAGTCTAAGGGTAGTTAGATCATATAATGACATGTTGGAAATACTTTTTTCAATCAACTCAGCTACTGCAGCAAATAAATCGTCTTGCAGTTATCATCCATAGTTGGAAACTTCTGATTATTTGATTGAACATTAGTCACAAGCACTCACCTTTAATCATAATTATATGTATACTCCTCGTCATTGTTACTTACTACCTTAGGTTAGCTGCTACTGTTTGTATAGTCACTCTTATAATTCTGCTCCTTGCCAGGTTTCACACTTCTTTTTCTCCACCCCGTATATATTCATTTTCTAATTTGCTCAGCGCCCTAATACTGTGTTTGATTTTTTTTAATCTCAAGCCAGCTCTTAGTCTGTTGTTAAGGCAGTATATCCATGTTTTAAAGTAACATAATTTATCATTGAGTTTCGAAATACTTAGTGAATCTTCGTATAACAAAAACCAGTGTGATGTATCAGTCTACACTGTTTTTGGATGTTAGTTTAATTTGAGTTTAAAAAATCAGGAGTGAAATGCTCTGTGGTAACAACATTTGGCAGTTACCTACGTAGTAACGTTCATTTTCACTAACACTTGCACACAACGGCACGTCTAGAGACAATATAAGTCTTTTTTGTACAAACAAAGTTACTGTACAATCCAATTTTCTTCACCTTGCCTACACTCTACTCATACTAACCCGTCGGTAATCACATCGATCGCTGTTTACCGATTCAAGCTAGTTATGTAAATGGGTAGCTTATCGTTTTATGACTTACTGTGAAGAATTCTGAATCAGTATGTCTTGCTGCATTCAGTTTTCCTTTAAGGGTTTTTAAGGACCAGTTGACTAAAAGGCTTACGATATTATTCATGAAGAAGTCATTGTTTAGTTTATTGGGGTTTACTTAAACAGTCGAAAAAGTGAAGAACCAGTGCTGTTTTTTCGTTCTAATCAATGCCGTTATTGATAGTTTTATAATGTTTCAACATTTTACTATAGTACACTTTTCAGCATTTTTAATACTTGATTCTATCTTATTTTGTTCAATCTAGTCTATTAATTCACGTTTTTCTGAGATATTGGCGCTTGTTGAGCATCGTCAAGGAGAACTGTTAGATTGTGTTAAACGACTTGCTGAAGAAAAACGACGTGCCTTGACAGATCAACTTTCGCTAATTGAAACAGAAAGAGAATTAATTCATACTGAATGTGATCGTTTAAAGGGTGTTGTAAGCACTTCTTTTTTTGTTAATTATTTTTCATTTATTCACCAATTAATAACCCAGTTGATTCGTTGGGCTGAAATTAACAAGGTAAATAGTAATAGGGTAGAGATAATCTAGTGGGAATACCGATGAGAACGAAACATTGAGCAAGCTTAGAGAAGAGGATGAAGAAAACATGTGCCAAAGAGTATAGGAACTGAAGAGGTAGAGGAAGAATGAATTCATCTGTTACACTGTAGCCTACTCTGAACTATGTCTTCCAACTACTGTTCACGGTTATTACGCGGACCATAACCAAATGATTCACACCTAATTACATGGCTTAAACTAACAGTTAATAATGGCTTTATAAATTGATCCTGCATCTTGGTTGCTTTGTGTCTTTCAACTCATCTAACTTAGTAATAGTCAGATAATGACTACGTAAAACTACATAATTGAGTATCGGGATACTGCGCAGTTGGCGGGTAAACATATTTTGTACAGTGGATAGACCTTTGATTTATGTACAACTGCGTAACACAAGGCACATTATAATTATGAGGATTTGTATTTCATGTGGATGTTTTCAGGTTGTGAGCTAAATGGTTTAATTCAGGAGCTTTTGTTTTCGTTCTTAACAACGCTGACATTTTTTGAATTTCTCTGATACAGAATTTCGACATTTTCTCAGTAAAAATAAAGTCCGTGTTGGTCTTTATGCATGAATATGAATGGCAGTCTATCATATATTTTAAAATTTAGTTTGTTTCTGTGTATTCGTGGGTACAGTGGACATTCACTTTGTTCAGAATAATGCTTCTCGCAGTTATATATATATATATATATATATATATATATATATATATATATATATATATATATATATATATATATATATATATATAATCGAAAGTTTATACATAACCAATAGTTAAATTTGGTTAATTAACCGTTTTCAACTTGTCGTGTATTATAGACAGAATTTTGAACTTTTAATGATGTCAGTTTTTACTTCAACTTTATGACAATTAGTCATAAGTCTTTACGGTTTATTTTGTCGTATAATGTTAATAGTTCTGTTTGCACTCCTTTCTTTTCTCCTACCGATTTTCAGATGGATGTACGAAGTATTACAAAAACAATAAGTTACCTAAATGATAAATTAGATTCAATTAGCGGTCTAACCGAACCTCGTGAGAATGCTTTCCTTTGTTATCAAGATTGCGTTGGTCAATACAATCAACATAATCATGTAAATATGTGTTGTACTGCACTGAAACGTACCCTGTGTTCATCAACTCCATCAGTCGTCCCAGGATATTATTCTGAACCACCAGTTACATGTCACAATGAATCGAATCTACGATACTCTCCATCTCATCATAATCATCAAAGATCAAATGTATCGTCTTCCTCTGCAACTCTTCAGTCTTCTCATCAAGTTAGTCTTCCTGATATTGCTCGTTGTCTTGCTGGCTTCGGTCGTTTAGTTGTTAGTACAACATATCCTGCACTGTGTACTGCTCGTTTACCAAATGAAATGTTCACTCACTTGAGTGCTAAAGTAAGTCTAGTATTTTTTAAAATCTTTTCAATATTAGATAACTTGACATTTTACATAAAATAATAACTATATGAATTGGCTATACGAAAATGTAACGAATATATCCAGTATTACTTGTCACTGGTTCGTTCCAATAAATCAACCTGGACAAAGGCGGTTAATTTGTTAAGTAATGCAACGGTGTATGCATTGATTAATTATTGCGTAAATGACCGATGCCATATTTGACTAGTCCTTAATAATGGTCGAATTCTGTCGTTCTCGTTTTATTGTTGTCACTAGCATAAATGACTTAATATGTTCGAATTTTCCTTTCAGCTACCTCCAACTGTCTAAAATCAACACTATGGTGTTTCTAAGGTTTGTTTTGTAGTTGTCTAAAAGTTGTAGACAGTTTTATTTACTCTAATTGAAAAGGCATTTCTAAAACTGAAAAATATTTAATTTTACATAAAATTGACTAGCTAAAAATCCCATATGTAGTCGGACGATAACATTTTTGATAAGTGATGATATAGGACAAAGCCAGATCATATCTCTGGAAATGAGACAAATCTTCCGCGTGTGTGAGGACAAGAAATGAAAAAATCAGTATCCTAAACTTTCTCCCAAAATATGTCTTTCCTGTAATTTCTTGAAGACGATTGTCTTTGGAATGAAATATCTTCATTAAGTATTTTTATAACAGCATTCCTTTCTCTACAGTTCGACATTTCAGACAACTTAATCATTTCTATTAAAGTAAACTGTCAATATTCGTATATCATATCATACAATTATTCTACTCTCCTCCATTTTTATAATTGATAATAACCAGACTATCGTGTATAACATAAATGATTTGCTGGGTGTTACAGATTGCTGTGGTAACAATTTGATTAAAATTCTTCAACCGCGTATTATCTAAGAATTATTTTTGTCGTATTATTCCTAATCTCGGCATGGATTAAAATGGTCTTTTAAGTTTCGCCAACTTACGTCACCTATAGTGTAGGGGAGGTATCCGTCTGGCAGTTAAAATGTCTTCCTCCTGACATATCTTTCTTCGATGTAGACTCAGCATTTGGATCGATTTCAATAGTTTTATCTGTCTACGTAACTTTTTTTAACTTTAAGATCTAATAAAGCTAACAAAGATATAGATGAATCATCTACACTGCATGCCGTACATTCATTATTTCAAATTTGCTAAATCAGTAGATACCTATTAGATTAATGCTGCAGTTTTCTGAAACAACCCTTATCTAATCTAGACTTATCGCAAAATGTAATGTTCAAATAAACTTCACAAAGAGTAATTATCCTTCCCATAAGCGCTTTTGGCGTTATGCAAAGTATAATACAACTTTGATGTTCCAATATTTGAAAATGTTTGCTTCTAAAACTATAGCAATATGCGATCAGGTATTCATTTATTACTTAATGGGTTTACTCCTAAATTGAACTCACAAGTTTTCTTGTTAGAGGTAAAACTTACTCGTTGTGTTTGCAGAATAACAGTAAAATTACATGGTATTTCTTGACGCATATTCACGTTATTAATCTTTCGGGGATCTTTAGGCCGACCTTTTTTCAGTCTGGATTAGCGACATTTTCGGATGCACGTATTGTCTATTTTTAAGCATGAGAAATTTTCCAAGTTGTCACTCGCCACATTATTAACAATTTTCCTTGAGTTTCATTCAATGTCTCTTGATCAGTTATTATATTTATATATTTATATATATATATACCTGTGCCACTATGACCGATTCACGTTCGTATCACAGTCTCCCCCTATCGGTTACGTCAGTCGAGTGGATACCAACCGAGTGGTGTGTATCTACCAATATATGTTAGTTGTACGTGTATTGTCAACATGTGTTTTGTGGGAACAATTAGTCTACCTATGGAGTTCACAATTATGCATATTACTATGTCTATTATTGTTCTTGTTACTATTTGATGAATTTTGATTATCATTCACTCCATTTTACAAACTCTTGTCCATTCGGTTTTATTTTAAGTAGAATTCGACCTTTGTCTACAAACACTTGATCTAATCGTATTTTACTACCACCTCATCTCTTATGTCACCCATATACAGAGATACCTATATATATTCGAATAATACTCCTGTTTAGTTCAATTGTCGTTTACGTTTCACAAGTTACATGATGATGGTTATTATTTCAACATTAACATTCGTATTTTATAATGAACTCGATGAGAAAAACGTACAATTATCCACTTATTCTTGATATCTAAATAATTTTGTATGTGCCTGAGAACTGGCAATTTTTGTGACTAATAATTTTGAACTAATAAATGTAGAACCTGATGAGCATTTATCGAAAAGCATATTCTTTGTTTAAACGCCTTTGTTTTTGATAAACTGATCGAATCAGTACCTGTGACAAACTGTAGTCAGAAGTACCATCCCTGTGTGGTATTCATCGGGTTTCCTCTTTATTCCTCCTTTTACGCAATTTTTTCCTACGTTCTAGAATCTGCATTATACTTAACATTTACGAGTTTCTTTTTCCAGCTGACCAGTTTATCGACTTAGAGTAGGCAGACGATATAGTTCTATCCAATGAAGGCACTGACAATTTTCTGTTTTATGAATGCCTTGAATGACATTACCAGCATTTTTAGAATGCATTCGTTTCTCTGTAATCGTGAAGTATTACTTCAAGGTTGGCTTGCATTATCAGCTTAACTAGTAGTAGAGAATAAAGTAGGTGGCTGCGTTTTCCACTTTACTAAACAACCTTGTCAACCAGTCCTGATAGGTTGGTTAGTGTCTGCTGAAATCTCGACACAAATTCAGAAAGTTTGTGTGGCTTTTGCAAACTTGCACCACCTTTGGATTACGCGAGATGTTCGTCTGCCGACCAAAATACGAGTATACTGCGTAGCCACTAGTTCTTTATATCCCTATATGTGTAGAACATGAGCCATGGAAATATAAGACATACCCAGGTCGTAGGTTTCTGGTCGTAAGTGTTTTCGAAGCATCACTCGCTTATTATTGGACGGCTAAATCGGCAACGTTGTGGTCAGGCACATAAAAATGCAAAAATTTGGCAAGTAAGTTGATTGATTTGAGGATCTCCACCGAATTAGGTGGCTTGAACATGTAACGCCCAACCACCGTCTACCTTGTACATACGATGTTACTTAGTGTAGGAGTAAGATGAAGGAAAATTAGGTGTGACCAAACCAAAACATGACATCAAAACAAGAAGACTCTAATAATTGGTCTGAGACGTTTTGGTAGGTGAAGAATACGTGGTTGATTTCTGCTCGATAATCGAGATTAGTAGCTGGAGACAATGGTTTATATGATTCAGAGTCGATCACATTGATGCAGGTACATCCATCCATATGCTACCTACATCATTTTTTCAGTGTACCTTTTCATTCGCTATTATTGAGCCATTATAATTTAATCTCGTTTTAGTGTGGTATAGGTACTTGAGCTGACGTACATATGCTCTACGTTATGACTGACTGACCGAAAGAAAAGAACTCAGTCTTTGTAAACTACTTCATTGTGCTTTTTTATAATCTGTAATAAAGTAAATTCACTGCATGCTTCATGTTCCTTAAAATGATATACTTCATTATATTTTTATTGTCATTTTTAGTGCACTATTCAAGCGGTTGACTACAATGGTCGTCCGCAGTCAAACAGTGGTACAGATCCTATTGAAGTTACTTTTACAGATCCACGAGGTCATTTGGTACCGACTGATATATTAGACATTGGAAATGGTTGTTATGAACTTTGTATGATTTCCCCATTTTCAGGCATTCATAAATTATCTATAAAGATTCTCAATAGACCAATTCGTGGCTCACCGTTTAGTGTTCATGTGAAACCAACACAGAAACGTATTTGGTCTTTAAAAGATGGTAAATCATGTTATTATTGGTTATCTATGTGTTTTAGTGATTTCTTTGCATCGAATTGTTCAGCAAATTGAATAGTTTTAAATTAAAACTCAGTGTTTTGGCTGATGACTGAGTAACCTTACCTTAAATTCGATTTCGACAGTTTAAATCAAGAAAATTGTGAATGTAATCCATCTTTCCTGAAATCGCTTATACTTGACTTTATATAATTCCACCTCCTTACAGTTTTATTTAAACCTTTATATTAAGAATGCTTACTTCTTTACCCAGTACTAAATTTTAAGGCTTCTGTTTTCTCGTGGTTATTTGGCATTTTTGAATCACGTCACACTATTTGCTTCTTTTCTGCTCCATTGATTTGTTGGCGTATTTACATGGTTGCAGTCAATGAATGTAAACACAATTATTATACATCTAAATTATTCTTCCAATGAACGCAACAAATCTTTTAATCATGTTTTCACCCTTCAGACTGATATTGCGGTTGGTTAAATAAGAAGAAAGGTAGTTTCCTCTCATTCATTCTCCATAGTAGTTAGTTGCAGAGTGAGGTGGGAAGGGGGTTTCAAATTAACTCATCACAATACTCTTGGTCAATATATACTTCCGGGTTCATTATTAATAACATTTGCTATTGTGGATAACATGTAGTACTTTACAGAATGTCTTCCTTGAGGCGTACATTGGTTTAGGGATTTAAGCACTCAACTTTCGCACATTGGTTTATTACTTCCAGCTCAACTTCATCTTTTTCAATCCGGGCCACTAAGTAGTATCATTAATCTCCTGAGATTTACATAAAATATAGCCCAAAGCCAAATATGTAGATTTCTGCTTGGTAGTTTACCGAATTAAACCCGAGGAATTTCTTTAGATTATTTAGCTTGACACTCAGATATTTCATATTTTAGAAACACTGACCATGTATAGTAATCAATTTTAAAATTTTATTCACCTATGCATTTATGATTGGTTGGAGAAGGCTGGTCAGCGTCCTATGCTCCACATGGGGTAACAGACATTTATTGATTGATGAATTTATGATTCTAATCATCATCTACCTCTGGAGCTTACGACTTTCAGCCAGTAGGTCTCAAGTTTGAGACTTGACCGATATATTTTAACCTGGATAGTCGAGTATCCCTACTTTCCTTATATCAGTATCATGACTCAAAACTGAATAAGCAAGCCTTTACTGTATAAACGAATGACATGAAGTAACTACTAGTACGTATCTACAGAGTGCCTAGTCAATCTTTTATTTAATGAACCGTTTTTATCATATACCACTTTTCAACCAACGTTATTTCTTTTGACTATGTGGAATTTGATTAATATCGTAAAAATAGTCAGTGTCTGGAATCAATATGCGATTCCACCAAATCGTATTGCATATCTGTATTTACTTGTTTTTTCTCATTCTTATTCTTAAAGTATGACGTAAATTGGACACATCGTTACTCAGTATATTTATGTATGTCTTCGCTTCAAAAAATGGCTGCTGGAGTGTAGAAATGTGTGAGGATGACTTTTGTTTTCAAACAAAACAAAGTAACTGAAGGTATATACAACTAGGAATCCCTGCACACTAGTTTCATAATTTAGACTTTCCTGCATCATACAATCTAAAATTTTGACGTCATAATGCTTGTTGTTATTGACTTTGCTAAAGTCCTCTAAATATCTTGTATTTTAGCTATTTTGTCTTATCAACTACTACTCCGTCATGGTGTTCTCATTTGGAGCCGTTTTTAACAGGAAGTCGCCCTGTGCTATATCTCAGATTGATTGACGTTAAAAGTTTACCATTGTATCCCGACTCAGTAGTGCTGATGAGTAAGCGAGACCCGAAGGTTCTGGCTTACATTCCCTATTGAGGTCAAGGGTACGAACTACTGAGGAGTCTTGTACTGGGACGAGATGGCTGTCTAATGTCCCCAGCTTTTAGGTAGAAATTAACGGAAGTTATTAAAGGCGAATACAAACATTAATTTAACTGCATATCTTCACAAAACCATCTCAACTCAAGTTTTTTAAGGAATCTACCATTCAGGATATGAGTGATTATATGTGCTTACGAATTTTCAAGAAATAATGTATTTTTCAACAATTGAATATCGTATTGTTACAAAAGCGTTTTCATTAATCCAGTTAAAATTGGAATGATACTTCACCCTAGCTTCTAAAGGCTTTATCGAATGATGATTGATTGAAATCTCTGAGATTTCTACCTTTTTGAAAGTCCCCTCAACGGAACAAAAATACCTTTATAAAAGTGGAGTTCTTATCATTTGAATTCAGTAGCTTATATTTCGATAAAATGAAATAAATATTTCATAATCATTAATTTTCAACGTGTTTGTCCAATTAATAATACCTTGGAAATCACCATTAATTTTCTTGGATTTTTTTGTCGATAATTCTGATATTTCATCGATGGTCACGATCATATGTGCAATCAATATAAATTACTTTTTAAGATGGTAAACTTATCATGCATGCTTTGTTATCATGTTACTTGAATGTGTATTCTTTTTACGGTGTCAATATTAGACACTATAGTTGAAAGTTTGGGATAACTGGTAGGATGTATGTGTTATGTATATTCCCCATAAAGAATCGAAATGTTGCTATCCGCTCTCTACTATTTCCACAAATTCCGGCAATTTATGATAGCCACTAATTATTAAATTACTATATTGATGTATAGGAAACTTTTCACGCTACATCACTGTTTTGAATTGATTCATCAAACAGGTTCCGATGGTCGGGGATTGATTCAACCATTCGCTGTAGCTTTTGGACCTTATCCTGTTCGCCCCTCCGGAGCTTCATCAGATGCCTCGCAAGTTGATTGTTCCACACCTAGTGACTTTATTTACGTCTTAGATACAGGAAATAGCCGTCTTTTAGTACTTAACCCTGCAGATGGATCACTTCACGCCACTGTAACTGGTGAACCATTATCTGGTCAAGCTGCAACTGGTATGGTATGGTCGCCTGATGGTTTATGGATTGTAAATTGGCGGGCTAAACAATTGTTCTTATTAGATCCAGCTACTGAACAGGTAAGAGTTTATTACTAGCTTTTCGCCTATTTAATATTAACTACTTAGTGCACAACAATTTAGTAATTAATATCAGACAGTTGCTACAAGACTGAATATATGTCTAACTGACTGACGACTAACAGGAAGCCTATGTCAGTGATCTCCTGCCTATCGTCTCCAACTACATTATTTGTATAAAGCAATGATATATTCAGAATGTATATATATATATATATATATATATATATATATATATATATATATATATATATATATATATATATATATATATATACTATAGCTTTATAGCGTTTGCTGATCTGATTGGAATTCAATCACAATAACTCATTTACTTTTATATCTTCAACTTCGTTTAATTTCGTAATCTTCACTCTCCGATCTCATCCGTTGCGTTTAAAACGTAATTTCAATGTTTATGTTCCTGCTGTTATAGTTTTTGTTTCGTTTACCTGTTTTCAGATTCTTTCTTCTATATCAAGCCCACTGTTCAAGGAACCAACTAGTATCACCAGATGTCCTCTAACTAATCGTTTATTTATTGCGGACAACGGAGCTGGTTGCGTTTTTGTATCTAACCCGGAAACCTGCTCTGTGAACGTGTTTATTGAAACATCTATTTATGCAGATGGTACAGTAAACACTTCAATTAGACACAGTACTCTGATTCGAACCGAAGCTAATTCTCATCTAACTCAACCTAGGGTGTGTAAATTAATAACAGGCTTGTGTGTAACCAACTCTGGAGAATTAATATTGTCTACTGGAACCTGTATCCGCGTAAGTTTTTCATAAATAGTGCCTACTTGAATAAAAGTGATTTCGTCTTACCCTAATTGTATCTGCATTTGGTAAACGAAAGTTAACTTTTATTATATTTGTTCAATACGTTGTAGTTTTATCGTCGTTTGTGCTGATCTTTATTGATCAAGTCGAAATACAATCCTTATAGCCTCATAATAGCCTCATACAGTGTTTTACTTTGATGTTAAATTAGGTCAAGATACCCTATACTTAATTTTTCTGGTATTCGATATCCTCTCAGAAGACTATATCAGAAATCTTTAGGAAACTGACCTTCCTTGTGTAATTTGAACCCGTAGCACAGTCAGCGACATTACCACTGAGCTATTAAGACTGTAACTGGTCTAATCGATTTTGTGATTTGCATTAAATAACTGTTGATATGTATACAATGTCATGCATAAACCTTAGCACCGATTTAATTCTATCAATTATTTGATATCCTCCGTAAGTTCATATTGATGAGTCTGGTAACTCATTAATTGAAATGAAACTATTTGTAATTAACCTTTTTAAGCTAGTTGTAATGATGATGTAAGTCTACTAGAAGATCAAACGTCACTTCTCTGTAGCGTTTTGATCAGCCAATTAGCAAGTAACAGTATATAGAGCCTCAATTTTTCTCGAACAACAGGCCACGATCTTTGGCTTATATCTTTATGAATGGAGGTAACGAAATTCGTATTATTTATTTTAACCCATACCGATGCATTACCAGTTTCGTAGCAACTGGAGTATCAGGTGACTCAGTTGCCTGAATTTATAATGTGACTTGTCTGTCTCATTCATTTACATAAACAAATTAATACAAGAAATATATCTTGTGTATATTTCTTATGTGATACCTCCTTTAATGTTTCTCCTTGATGATTGTTTGTTTCGTTTTTTTACCTTTAACTTCTGTCTGATGCATTTTTTTTCATCACCACCAAGTATGTATATTGTAATAAAATATATAAAACTTATGACAAAATTACAAGCCGTTTTTGTTTGTCATAAATACGTTATTTATGACTGATATTTTGATTTACATATTTCTGGTTTACAAGATTTACATATAAGTAGCAAATCTTATTCTTTAATTATTTATTTCAATACTATTAACAAATACAGATTAGATATGTAATTACTATGATGGTTATTACAGGTCTGCAGTAATCATAATTTTCTACATTAAACTCGTCTCAGATGTTTGAGGTAGTGTAATATGTTATAGATAAGTATTCGTTAAAGTACTTCTAAAAGGCTCACACACCAAGTATACTAGTAGAATGAGGGATGAATAACTTCGTCTACCGATAGTCGACCATAGTGTTATACATGGTTAATAGCCCTAGAGGATTTGAAGTCGTTGTGCTCTCTACGCCGGACAGTTTAGTCGTGATGTTTTCATTATTTTCCTAAACATCAGCACCTACCTAAAATGTAATATGGTCCTACAACTTCTCCAAGATTGACTAGCAGCTTATTGTGTTGACCTGGAGTTTGATTTGTTATTGTTGTCATATTCATTGTAATCTGATCTTGTACTTCTTAATACCATATGTATCCGTAGAAATTCGCAATTTTTTGATGATTTTGGTATCAAAAATATTTTAAGGGTATCCTATACAAAATATTCATTTTTCCGTGTGTTTCTGAACATAAGCATCAACAATTCATTGTAACCGCTTTACTGTACCTGAATAAGACAGGTCAAGAAGTTTTCTGTCTGATATGAGAAATTGTTAATCCTGCTCTCAAATATCAGTGGTGGTGCTTAAGCCTACATTGGACTTCAATATGAAGTTGTTACTTCAAATCGTGTTCTTGAAGATCCGTCACACTGTTTTTATTTATCTTTCACACAACTTACGTTTTTTTCTATCTTCCTTTTCGATTATTGGTTTTCAACGTAGTTATATAATGTATAGCTGCTCATAGTAAGTGGTATCATTATTCCGTCTTTTTTACTTTAAAAGTAAAGTTTTTAAGATTTTACATAACTGCTTCTATTTTTATTCTATTACAGATATTTTCATCAGACGGGCAGTTTTCTTGCCGATCTATTGCCTCCAAACCAACTAAATGATGATCATATGCGTGTTCGTATTTCAACATTACCATCAAGAGCTTCGTTAGATGCTTCATATTACAACGGATTGAATATTCCACGCGAAAATCCAAATACAGGATGTACAAATCTCGATCGTTTAAGCTTATCAGAGCTTCGACATTCAAGTGGTTCTGGTAAGTCACGACATGCTTCATCTCGTGGCCAATTCAGTGGTGTATCATTTAGTACTGTGCCCACAGAGTCTAATAATAGCGTAACCGACAAACTTGGAAAATGTATTTTGGCAACTTATTCTGATCGACAACGTTCCGGTGTCGTCGTTTGGCCAGAATCATTATGGACTTCTTGTTGTCGGCAGTCAGTTCATGAAGCGGACGACAACACAGTGTCTTCTAACATAATTAGTGGTAGTAATAATAATATTAACAGTGATACTGTTTGTAACACTACAACCACTGTTACTACTACTAATGTTGGTGGTAGTAGTAGTAATAACAACCGTTTCTTGTTAGTCGATCCAAACTTACAAACACATACATGTGCAATTTACTGCCCTTTGAACAGAAGTCGATATCTCTTTAAACCGTATTTAATTGAAGTCGATTCACCATTTCGTCGATTAGCTGGTCTTGTTGCATTATCAAATTGTCGAGACGTAATTGTTGTTGATCAAGGTGCTCAAAATATTTCTAGAATTCACTATGCATAAAGTCAGTTTTTTTAGCAGTAGATTTTTTTGCATTTCTTTTTCTATGATTCAATAATTTGCACAATACATATGTGTGATACACATTCTTGATTATATACATTTACGTATATTTTTGTATAATTTATTCATATAATCTAAACACAAAACGATTGAACAGCTGATGTGTACAATTTAACGTTTACTAGTTCTCACACTTCATGCTATAGTATCATCTATCATCACTATCATCATCATTTTTATTGTTATTCATAGATAGTATTATATTCTATACACAGTTTGTATAACCAACATTTTTTTGTTCTCCTGTCAAAAAACAATATTTCAATACTGTTATCATTTATAGTTTTCATAGGTATATTTATTTATATATGAGCGTTTACATACATACATATATGTATGTATAGGATAACAGTTGTTCCTCTACTTCTTTCTCTTCCTTTGTTGCACATGTCAATAGTTGTTACTTTTCTCCTTTTCGTTTGTTTTTAGAGTATATTCTTTTCTTTTCTATATATGTATACACTAGTTATAGTTTGTTGATTGTGGAAATGCTTTATTCTTCTTATTAAATCACAATATAATCACTAGGAGTATTATGAAGAGTGTAATCTGATGTATCTTTACACATCCATTTGTTGATAAAGGCTTAATGTTCACCTGGTTCTGTATGAAAACTTCCTAAATTTGTGTGCTTACTATTTTTTTCATTTTCCTCGCTGTCGTTATCTATACATGTCTAGAGTACCTCTATTTATTCATTCCTTTAATGATAAGAGGAATAATCATAAGTCATTTGTAATTATTTCATTTAAGCGTATTCATTCATAAACTTGTAGAATTCTTTCATATCTTACATAAATAATAGCTGTTAATAGCTTTCTTTTCTTGGGGAAGTGTTTTTTTTTACCTAATATCTTATCGTCTTACTTAAATATTTAACTCTCCTTCATATATTTTTCCTGCTTTCTTTGATGTATATAAATACAGATAAATACAATTCCACATTCATCTACTGTCAATTGTTTACTTTTTTGTTAGTTGTTGAGGTGTAAATTTTTATTTCAATATTTAAACTTATCTATCTCCTATTGTACTTTTATTATAGACATATACTTTCTTCCAAGTTTGTTTATTTACTTGTTTATAATCTTTTGTTTTATTGTCTTATAGACATTGCACTATATTTTTCGTAATATGTAGAGACACTATAAATATTAGCTGTTAGAATTTCATGTGCGATTATTATTATGATTATCCTTATCACCGTAATTATCCATAGAATTATATTGTTCATTTTTGTTATTCCCACTAGTAACTAATACTGTTTACTGTTGAGATAAAATGCACTTTAATTTTTCATTATTTCTGATTTCGTTTATCTTCTAAGTTTTCTTAGTGGAAGGGAGGAAGAAAATTAATTAAATAGAGAAATATCCTCTGACAAATATAAATAACATCCATATACCCTAATAATTTATTACCAGATTACCTGGTGAGTTCATTTTCGCCATGTGCTAAAAGGGACTGTATAAATAAAATGTGGGCATGAACTCTACAAAAGTCATAGTGATGAATATTGTAGCGTATTTATTATCTGTAATAATCGGAACCTGTGTTTGGTTGCTAAGACTTAGTCAGTGATGTTTAGTTGTAAATTATAGGCTTTCGGTTGTTGATTGTGATAGTTTTTCTACACCGTATGTTGATTTATTCTACTATATAGCTGAAATACATACGGATAGTTTATAGTGTTGTTGAACCAATCAGCTTAATTTATAATTTTTGTTAAGCACTTTTATAAAATTATATACATGACAAGTCTTGTCTTCAAATATTCTTATGACAGTGAGACGATAATCTGTAGGTACAGATTGTATTGTTTATCATTCATGTCTTTCAGTGCAATCCGTATGGTATTGGTGCATCAATACACTCCATCATATGTAGAAATCTGAATATGTAATTGTGCGTACAGTTTTTATGTGGTGTAATCGATTAGTCATACCAATAATGTCTTTAAAAATATTTTTCCAATGAAGGTGTAAATGTATGCTTTACAGTAATGAAATTACCTTTGGTTACTAATCGGTAATAATATATTCAAGATGTATTCATCAGGTGTTTGTTAAAGGTTTATGCATTGCTGGGAAACTATTTGCGTAAAAATTCCCCAAATACGTCCATTTCTTCGTTACTGCTTCAGTGATTTCATAAATGAATTTCTAACAGACAGTAAGACCTAATCTAGTTGACAAATTAAAAATTCAAAAAAGCAAAGAATAATTTCATGCAGTAAATGTTCCAAGACAGTGAATCCTTCACTAATTAAAATAATTTGTTGTACTCAATGGTTAACTAATTCTGTTATAACGCGAGAAATTCGGGGTTGGTTGGCCGAGTGCCAATTACTTGTGCTGTGCCTAGTCGATAATTGCACATCTGCCCACTGAGTCCCAAGCCGGAATAAGAAGGACACAAGCCGATAGAGCAACCAGACAGAATCGAATTATGATTCATACATTCGTTTATATATATCAAACCAGACCACACAGCGGACCAATTAGGAAATTAATCATTGATACAGAACTAAAGAAATAGTGGCAGTGAATAGGAATAACTTGTACACAACCAATGAACTTTAGTTCATAGAAAGCGACAATATACTAAGAGAAAATATACTAATCGGGAGGATAGGGTAAGAGGAATGTAACAATCATAGAAACAAAATGTTTACATTACCCACAGAATAATTGAAAAAGTGTTTTAAAACACAGTACTGAGAGTTTGTTACTCTTCTTTAGTGGTCCGGCATAACAAATTTTCACTCAATTTGTAACATACATGGATAAGATTTTATTCTATTTTTCACTAACGGAGGTTATCTTCGTATAGGTGTGGATCATATAATTGAAGTAACGCCATTACTCTGATCATTAATGATTGCTGCATTCCTATGGCTAAAACGAGGCACACAGGGTACTAGATTTGTTTTTATGAAGTTGAAGCTTCATCCATCTTATTTTACTCAGTATTCCAGTTTGGGATTCTTAGTACCTAGGAGTATATTTGGATATGAATATAACTTATTTTCAAAACGACATTACTTCATTCATCAACAACGTAGAATCGGACACACGCCCAATAGGTTCAAGCTTCCATACCACATTAGCACTACGAGATTAAATTTACAGAGGTAATACAACAACAGAATACTAGACGGAAGAGTATAGTAAAGGTGTGCAGGAAAGTATAATAAAATTTAAAATCTAGATGAAAGTAAACAGTGAATACATTTGCACAATTATGACCAATTCTGATCCATGTTGCCCAGTGTCTCCAGCCATTCATTACGATTATCACGCGAACCCCAACCAGGTAACCTGCATCTACCAACAGGGCTTAGACCAACAGTCAAAGGCTCCATGAACTGATGCCATGTTTTGGTTTGGTCCCCCTACCCTTCTTCCATCCTACTTCAACCCTAACCAACATCGCGCGACGAGGCAGATGGTGGTCGGGCATGCGTAACCAAGGTCTCAACCATCTTAATCGATAAAGGTTAATGACTTCTTTGACTGATTTACCATATTTCTCAAGAACCTTTTGTCTAACCTCAATATTACCTATTCGACTGTTCTATGATATGCGAGCGATGCTACTAAGATTCCTATGGTCAAATACCTGAAGTTGACGCATATCGTATGTTTTCATGGTCCACGTTTCGTAGCTATATGATGGAACGGCGCGGACTGCTGCGCAGTACACCCGGCCTCTCGTTGAAAGACGGATATCTCGCCTACGCCACAAGTGGCGTAAATTGGCGGATGCCAATCGAGTAGAGAGCCTTCATAAGGTTTATGTACTTTTGAGGTGCACCTTTTAATGAAATTACTAATCACAAACGTGTCTCTGTTATGAATAAAAGTTACTGACAGGTGGTCCCATTTCATTTCATCAGATTCAAACTATTCAAGGAATGTCATTACGAAAGGCAAACAGAACAGATTGTATAATTCACTCTGTCACTGGTAGTTTTCAGATGAGATAGTTTCTAAGCATGCTCATATCTGTTATGGACAATGTAAATGATATTTAAATTGTATCTCTCCTTGATAAATCCATTCCAAGAACGTTTCGGATATTACAAGTACTGGACTGTAAAAATAAATGTAATCAGAGCAATAAATTGACAATTTAGCATCATAGCCCTTCTATCTAGGTAAGTTCTCTAAATGTAAAGGATATAAGATGATTTTGAGATCACAAGTGGGACTAATTCAAAATTAATCAAGCGAAACAAGATAAAATAGACAACTTGCACAACAACTCCAAGTCAGAACACGAGAGACTTAATAATCATGAGTGAACCATGTGACACGTAAATCGTTTTTAAGGCCATTTAACAGATTAACTACATTAGAAATACCTTTGTTTATCTTTATTATTATGAAGTCATTGATTCACAATTAAAATTTACTTAAACTAGAATTCAGTCACTCGATTCAATACACTTAAATAGCTTAGTAGTATTATACTGGATGTCAAAAGCTGTAGAAACCGAAGGTTTTTAACAATACCAATGACCTATAATGAGAGACGCTTTGATGGTTTTAACTGTTCGTCATGTCGCCAAGTCCTTAGTACTTATTGAGCACAGAATGTCTGGATTCTACTTTTTATGGATTTCAATTATATTTGGATTATTCTCAACATGGAGTATAAACAAAGTCTGAAAAAACGAAATTAGAGATTATACAGGATAGAGTTGCAAAATTTAATGAATAAACACACAATTTTGAGTCAGAATCTATCGGTTCATTTTTTTTTAACTTGAATGCCAATCCACATTAATTTTGTGATTTAGATAATATCTGTCTCATTCAAAAGCACATACTGTTAGGAAACATAAATCCCCTGTATCGTATTGATTACCTTCAAACACACAAAATATAAGATCTAACGGAGTCCACATTCGTTAAAAGAGTATAGTTCTGTTCATAAGTGAATGAATCTGCTTCCTGTTGATATTAATTGAGTTATTATTATTATATCACCCACTATTATTATACAATTTCAGTATCTTTTAATGAGGATATGTCGTCAGATTGTATGTTATATCATTTATACTACAAACCTATTGACTTTACCTAGTTTAATGAATTTAAAATACATTTACTAAATTTTGAAGATCAACAACTTTAACAATATTTTACTATCCACTCGACCAATTATATGTTATTTAATCTTCCTATATTGTGTCACTCTTTATAGTTTTGTCATGTCAAACATATTTTCGTTACTAATCAACTACATAAAAGCTAAAGAAATATTTGTTAATCTGATTTACGTCTAATGTAATCTACTCAAGTGAAATATATATGTTATAATTGATTAAAGATTATTTTATCCATTGAGAAGTATAATCTTTAAATTTATATATAATCTCTTGAGAAATTATACTCGTTCAGTGATTGAAATAAATTTCTTTCATATATGTTTGATGTTTTCAGAGAGTTGACAGGAAATCGTTAACCTATTGCTATCATTCGTCATCTAAGTTCATCTGAAATATTAAGGGAAATGATGCTGTCTATGAGATCCGAGCTCTTTTTTTTAACTGTATTACAGTGTAATTAGTCCTACAGAAGTTTAGTGGTAACTCACATAACTCTTTGGTCGTATCAGTAAGTGACAGAAGTTAGATTACCATAAGTAGTATCAATAAACTACGGATTGGTAGCCAGTTAGCACAATACCTTAGTCGAGAAGGGTTTTTTACCCGACAACTTCTAATCATTATAACATCAATAACATAGTATATACTCTGTTTATTCGCTTAGATTAATATGCAATTTGTAACTTAATCGATAGGATTCTTTCGAAACGAAGAATTATACATGTAAGACATTGTTCAGCTTTTCGTATATTTTATATAGTGAAATTCAGTAACATTTATTTCGTTCTAAAATTAGTTCCCATGAATTTACAACTCATGAGCTATATGTAACTTCACTTGAACAAGCATTATAAATCCTTATTAAATGTTATGTTTGATAAACACCACTTTCAAAACAAAATGATATGCATTACTTTCCTGACTGCTGAAAGTTGTTTCTTTACGAATGTGGTTTTATTTATTTTCGATATGTGAAATGTTCATTTAGAATTATTTTTCAGACGATAAATGAAATACTTTCAAATATATCTGCATACTATAATGTACTTAGTGATTAATTTCTGAATTGTAATAAGAATGAAACTCGTATACCTATATAGATACCTATGTATATAACTATATATATATATGTTTGATGTGGTTCAAAACAACGAAATTTTGTTTACTGGACGATTTCTCACATTTAAAGTTTTTACTGTGCATGCTCATAACAGAGTAAACTCATAACTGAAGCTTGGCAATATTAATCATTTTCATCTTTGTTTAAAAATTCCCATGTTTATCAAAAACAAAGGAATTAACCGAAGAATATTCTTTTCGACAAATGCTCATCAGATTCTACATTTATTAGTTCAAAATTATTAGTCACAAAAATTGCCAGTTCTCAGGCACATACAACATTATTTAGATATCAAGGAGAATTGGATATAAAGTATTTCCTCTTCGGGTTATTTATAAAATACGAATGTTAATGCTGAAATAACCATCATTATGTAACTTGTGAAACGTAAACGATAATTGAGATAACCAAGATTGTTAGTCAAATATATATAGGTATCTCTGTATATGGGTGACATAAGAGATGCGGTGGTAGCAAAATACAATTAGATCAAGTGTTTGTAGACAAAGGTCGAATTCTACTTAAAATAAAATCGAATGGACAAGAGTTTGTAAAATGGAGTGAATGATAATCAAAATTCATCAAATAGTAACAATAACAATAATATATATAATAATATGCATAATTGTGAATAAAAAGAGTGTAGTATTTGGTTAGGGAAGACATAAATTATGGAAATGCACATTCACAGGGAGAATACAAATATATGCACTATTCGAATTAAATCAAAACGTTGTATGCTTATGATGGAGATTGGTTTAATGGATCTTGCATTGGCCATGGCAGGAGAAGGGCTTGAACGTATTTCTTCTGTTTGCACAGGTCTGGCTTCTTGACTCGTATAGCTATCGACTCTGTCATTTTAATGACTTTGAGTTTAAATGATCTTGGCAGATAGCTGTTAACACAGAATATCATTGTGAATGACTGATTTATGCACGCCGTATGACTTATTTGAATTAGGTGAGCTAGTATTGAATTGTTGATACATATGACAACTCCTTTGGTTGACTAAACCTGAAGGTGCTCCCGAGCACGGAGGAGTAAATTCGTTGAGCATCTGCTAATGTAAGTTTCAACCAATCTGCACCTTAATCATACGACGATTTAATCTGATTAATGCATATGTAGGAATACAGACTAAGACTTTATGGTTTACCAAACGTACATAAACCTGACGTCCTAGTCCAACCAATCCAATATATGCAAAATTCGCTACATCATAGCGTCGCGAAATGGCTGGTACACCTTCTGAAACCTCTTTGCAAACAAATAGTTAAACACATCACCAAAGATGTATTTCAATTTGTAGATATGGTCAAGGAACTGAACAGTAAAGAGTGATGCATGCTATCTCTGGATGTCACATCCTTATTCACTTATTGAGACGGTTAACTATATATGCGAGCAAGTCATAGAAACCGGAATATATATCACCATCCCAATGGATACATTTAAAGAATTATTACTGTAGTGTACAATGAATGTACATTTCATGTTTAATAATGACATATATAGACAAGTGGATGGAGTAGCAATGAGCTCTCCACTGAGTCCCATGTTAGCCGACATTTTCCTGGCAAAGCTAGAAAACGGGCGACTCGCACAACTCATTAGTAAATTGACATTCTGCTGCCGTTACGTAGATGACACATTCATCCTTTGCAAACAGGATATTAGTCGGTTTGATATTCTCAGGCAATTTAACGAGGTTCACCCTGGCTATTAAATTCACATGCGAGGATAAAAGTGATGGCAAAATAGCATTTCTAGATGTACTGCTTACAAAAAGAACAGATGACTCATTAAGAAGAAACATGAACAAGAAAATCATATGGATAGTACAAAATACAAACTTCCTTAGCTTTGTACCTATACAACATAAAAGGAATCTATTGAAAACCTTGCATTATAGAATAATGACGATATGCTCTTCTGACGCGGTTGACGAAGAAACGGAAGCATTGCATGAAACCCTGAGGGAGAACAGCTACCCTATAAAGATTATAAATAAACATGCCATCTCAAAAGCAAATAGGAAGATGATTCAGAACGTAGAAAGAATGCCGCTTTTTTTGATGCTAGCATACAGAGGGGACGTGCCCAGCGAAATGCTAACGTTGAGGTTATGCAGCTCCATTCGAAGTACTATTAACGTTGCTGTTCATCCTTTTAATATCTGCTTCCAGCTCCCGACGCAGTGTGTTTTTTGGCCTTCCTCCTTTCCGTTTTCCAACAGGGTTCCAAGTTAGTGCTTGTCTCGTGATACAGTCTGATGATTTCCGCAATGTATGTCCTATCCATTTCCAACGTCGTTTCCTGATTTCCGCTTCAGCTGGAAGTTGGTTTGTTCTCTTTCATAGTAGGCTGTCGCTGATGTTTTCCGGCCAACAAATATTCAATACCTGTACCCTCCTGAGGATGTTTGAAGTAGTTCTCCACGTTTCAGCTCCATACAGAAGAACTGACTTGACGTTCGAGTTGAAGAGTCTAACTTTGAGGTTAATTGACAGTTGTTTGGAGTCCCATATATTTTTCAACTGTAGGAATGCTACCATTGCTTTGCCAATCCTTGCCCTTACATCTGCATCTGATCTTCCCTGTTAATCGATGATGCTTTCCAGGTATGTAAAGGTATCCATTTCTTCCAGAGTTTCTCCACCAAGTTCAACTGGGTCGGTGCTCTCTGTGTTAGATTTGAGGATCTTGCTCTTTCCCTTATGTATGTTCAGACCTATTGATGCTGAAGTTGCTGCCACGTTGGTTGTCTTCACTTGCATTTGCTGTTGTGTATGGGATAGAAGTGCTAGATCATCCACGAAGTCCAGATCATCGAGTTGCATCCTACGTGTCCATTGAATTCTGTGCTTTTCCTCAGGTGTGGAGGTTTTCATGATCCAACCAAACACTAGAAGGAAGAGGCAAGGCGAGAGCGAACAGCCTTGTCTGACACCAGTTCTCACTGGGAATGCATCTGTCAGCTGTCCTCCATGCACAGTTTTGCTCTGTAGTCTGTCATGAGAATTCCGAATGATGTTGATGGGTTTCTCTGGTACTCCGTAGTGTCGAAGAAGTTTCCATAGCGATTTCCTGTCAACGCTGTCAAACGCCTTCTCATAGTCCATAAAGTTGATGTACAGTGACGAGTTCCATTCAATTGATTGTTCAACGATGATCCGTAGTGTTGCGATTTGGTCTGTGCTCGACCGATACTTACGGAAACCAGCCTGTTGATATCGAAGTTGAGCATCCACTGAGTCTTTCATTCCATTCAACAAAACTCTGTTGAAGACTTTCCCTGGTACTGACAATAGTGTGATCCCTCCGTAATTCTCACATTCGCGCAAATCTCCTTTCTTTTGTATCTTAATAAGGTGACCTGCTTTCCAGACTATCGGCACTTTTTCTTCCTCTCAGATCCTCCTGAATACGACGTGGAGCATCCTTGCCATTAGTCTATGTCTGACTTGAGTGCTTCGGCTGGTATATTGTCATGTCCTGCTGCTTTCCCACTTTTGATCTGTCTGATGGCTATCTTGATTTCTTCCATCGTTGGTGGATTGACATCTATCGGGAGGTCCGTAGATGCTGCTTCGATGTCTGGTGGGTTCGGTGGAGCTGGTCTATTCAAGGGTTCCTCAAAGTGTTCTACCCACCTGTCTCTTTGTTCTTGAATCTCGGTGATTAGCTTGCCTTCTTTGTTCCTGACCGGTTCGCTCTGGTTTACTATATTTACCTGCCAGTTTCTTCGTTGTGACGTATAGCTGTTTCATATTTCCTTCTCTTGCAGCTTTCTCCGCTATCGTTGCAAGGCCTTCGATATACTTCCGTTTGTCGGCTCTAATGCTCTTCTTTACTTGTTTATTTGCTTCTGTGCATTCATTTTGTGCCTTGATTTTCTCTGCTCTAGTTCGGCTGTTGTTGATTGCTGCCTTCTTGTACCTCCCTTGTTGAATTTTGACCAGGGTCTCTGTGGAAATCCACTCCTTATAATGGTGTTTCTTGCGGCCCAGAGCCTCTTGATACGTTGAATTTAGTGCCTCTTTGATTCCTTTCCAGTTGTTCTCCACAGTGGTTTCTTTTTCTTTCAGCAGATTTGTAAGGCTTGAAACCTGTTGTTGGGAGTTATTTTAAATTCCTCGAGTTTGTCAGTACCTCAAAGAGAGGCTGTATTGAACAGATTGTGATGCTGTTACTTCAGTTATTGATAGCTTCTTTAGCTTCAGTTTCATTTTGGCAATCACTAGGTGGTGATCTAAAGCTATATCAGCTCCGCTCCTGTTTCTCACATCTTCCATTGATCTTCTGAATTTTTTATTGATGCATATATGATCAATTTGATTCTCCGTAGTATGAACTGGTGAGACCCATGTAACCTTGTGTATGCGTTTGTTGGGGGGGGATATTGTACCACCAATGACCAGAGTTTTTTTTAGCAAGCTTGTGTTTTACGAGATAAGGATGCTTGCTCTATGCCCAACCCTTCACCTTGTCCAGGGCTTGGGACCGGCAGCAACCCTAGAAGAGCTACGATCGGAGTTGGTGGACACTTTTACAAGTAAATAACTAAATCCACCTTTATAAATCAGTTTTTTAAAGTGGCATTTTATAAATTTGTTGAATTCTTGGCAACTATTCCTTGATGCTTGAATAAATTTGAATTTCTAAAAGAATTCAAATAAACTTCTATTCAATTTAATGTTTTGCCTTACAAATAATTTTAACATAGGAGTCTAGGATAATTGCTACTAATCCTGAATAACTATGCAACTACTAAGCTGCTCCATTCATTCTCTTCTAAATGGATATTCTTGTTTCTGTCAGTGAATAATGAAAATACCTACTAAACATGTGATATCATAACTATTTAATGAGATTTAATTGTTACAGTTAAACAATTAACGTGACTTTGTTGATGTTTGAAAAAAACATTACTTTTGATAAAATGATAACTGTAAACTGGTATCACATCACATACATTAGTGAATTTTTGCTGATTATATCTCGAATTGACTGAAATTACAAATACTAACCACTAGATGCCAACTTATCTGTCCAAGGATTAAACAATCAAGAACAATCCTGGTGAGGACATTGAATGAGCTTTACTTAAGAATTTCATACTAGAACAAAACAACCTGCTAATTCTGCCGTTTTCGTATCAGATGTCCAATCTAGGTGTATGAGAGTTATTGAATCGCCACATAACATTGTCCTATTCATTAGTCGGAAACAGATATACCAAATATTAGTTATTCATCTATATAACAAGAAAAATATCGAATTGTAGTCATATTATAAATATATTAGGCATAATTCATCAGCTTATTATGTACAACCAACAAACAAATGTCAAAATGAACTTCTTATAATGGTTCTCTGAGATATGTACATGTTTCCTTCTCTAACAGTAATTAATATTTTTGGAATAATATATCGGTGTATTGTTGATTCATCATGTGTATCACATTTTCACCTCCTAAATTTCTACTCTTCATTCTTTCTTCATCTAATATATTTTTTAATCAAAACAAAAGCAAACAGATTTGCAGCACAGAATGAATTCATCATATTTCTTGGCTGCTCATCAGCTGAAAATGGCCTACAATTACAGTTGGGATTAGTGATGTAGCTAAAGTGATGCCTACCATAATCATTGAAGTTGAGGTTGAAATGATCTAGGGGAATATAACACACAAAGAAATAACAAAAGGTGACAAAAGTATGTCTTCCATACTAGTCAAGATTAAGTGGCATCAACATTTCGAAAATGAGTCGTGTAAAAATGAGTTGGTTGTTATGATTGATACAAATTGTGACACAACACACTAAAACATTTTAACAGTTGAGTAATATACAGTCAATCCGTTTAGTTAGTTAAAACATCTTTAAATATCATTAGCGAATATCAAAAGAATATAGTTATATAATAGACGCGATAATTGTATCACGGTAACGAGATGTTCACCAAGCTTTTCACTTTGTGCAAAGGTAAGACTGATGGCGCCTAGTAGTGACTACCTCCGTGAATCGTGGTACAAGTGATGTTCTCTGCTAGTTAATTATTCTAAACGCTTTTGTGATATTCCTTACATGTACAGTTTCAACTAATTGCCAAGTTACTGCATTAGTAAAATTTCCCTTCAAGTATCAGTTAAGAGAAATATGTTAAGCAAACTTTGTGGTTACCCTTTTTCAGTCCTCCTTATGTATCTGCTGCCTCAAGTACTTGTAACATTCATAAATGAAAAATATCTGTCCTATGTAACGAAATAGTTGACATAATGAGAAGTTCATTTAAAATATTCTAATGCTATATTTTGAAAAAAATCACGTATTTCAAAATATCTGCAAAAGCAATTAATAATTCACTACAAGTCATTATTTTATTCTGGATTATCGATATAACTGTGTTATATAAACAATTTCATTTCTGTTCATTTGTGTCAGTTTGTCTGTAACTCAGAGATATATTTGCCTGCTCTCATAAAAATTTCTTTCTTTCAATGGAGTACAAACAGCAGCACTTCCAAAATATTGTTGCTTGTATTCGCTATAAGCTGATCATTGTTGAGTACCAGTGAACATGAGGGAGCACTGGAACAACTGTTCTGTCCTCAGTATGGGACTTCTCTATAGTACACACTCCTAGGTTCTGCAAAGGAATTATACCTAGAACCTTAAGTTGTGAAGCGAATAATTATAAGCACTACTGGGCTAGGGTTTAACGATAGGATTCCTACTTTAATTAGTTTGTAAAATGGCATGACGATCATCCATTTTCATTGGTTTACAACTAGTCTCACTGTCGACAAATTTAAACCTCATCAATCATAATTTTTCACTAAAAATTTAGGAACATTTTGAAGTTGGTCACTAGCTAGCTGATTAGTAAAGTTGAAGTATTTTAAAAATTTGACTATTAATTTCATGTTACTGTTTGAATTATATCGCTGGACTCTTTATCAGTAGTGCTTATGGTTAAGCGTTCGCATCGAAGCCTGCAGAACTTAGTTTCCATTTCCAGACAGAATCAAGAGTGCCCTTTGGTAAATCCAACACCATGACAAAACGGTTGTCCAGTGATATCTGGTTGTTAGTAATTCTCTGCTTAGATGAATTAATGCTATATGTAAACACAACAAAATTAAATGAAATGCCAGTCTTCACAAAAAAAAACATCCTAAATTTTCAGAATATGCTGAATTCAATTCATTCTATTGCATTCTCATCAGTTACATAGACTATCAATTTCAAACAGTCTAAAATATTAATATACTTTAACATAAGTAATAAATAGTTCATTACACAGTAAAATATTATTTAAAATACAAAGTTGTAAGAAAATTAAAATTTTGATTTTTAACGGAATATTTATGGATAAATTTAATGACAGTTCTAGAACCTATTGGAGATAACTAGTTTACGTAGTATGGCACAGAACCACTAAGAATATATAAAATTAATAAGTAAAATTAATGAAAGTTGAAAGTAAATCAACTGTATCATAGTCATGATTAAATGAATAATGAAAAGAATGGACAGTTAGATCAAAAATCATAACCGTTTCTAAAGGAAGGTTAGTCACTGATCAATGACTTAAAACCGTAACCTACTGATTTGTACAGCTTTTGAGAATTTAATTGTTTTTTGATTGCTTTGAGTGCAGTCATTTTATCCGTTGCAAGTCTCATGTCTAACAGATGCTGCTTGATAGAACTATAGGAATTGTTTTGTTCTTGATGTTGATATTTTGGTTTGTGTTCATTAAAGTATTAAGACGTCCGTCTTCCTATCACTCTAATGTATCAGCTATCACTAGAGCATGTAAGTCAGTATATATAGTTGAATTTGAAGTTTAATAAGTATCTGTTAACCTTTGTTTAAATATCACATAGCATACATTGTAACTAACCATGCAGCAGTTAATATTTAATTGAGATTTGCCTTAAACTTTGGTTAGCCTTCTTTGTGATGTAATCATCTTTGAATACCAAACAAATGAATATCTGGCTATATAATATTCAGCTGAACCGCACATTTTACGTCTGATTTATGCTTCTTAGTAAGTGTCTATCTAATTTTGAATCATGTTTGGTTGTTTAAAGTTATAATGCTATGATTATATAATTCACCTAATCGTTTTAATCAAATGATTTATTGATCAGTATCTATTCCATAAATCAGAACAAATACATACCTCCTGGTAATATGTAAACTCAATGTTTGTTTTAACAGAAATGAAATACATTTAAACAAGAAATCTACTTTTAAAGAATTTTCAAGAATATTCTACTATATTCTAATTTCATACAGCAAGATACAATATTTTATATTTCTATTGTTTAATTTAACACTCTAAAAGCATTTTTAACACACAGTTGACTATTTAACATATTCTTCAAGTAACAAACTACTATGAAGCTGTCAGCTTACAATGAAGTGATTTTCTGATAGAATTACAACAACATTATGAATATTAAAAGTCATCTGTTATTGTTGTTGTTGTTGTTGATGTGGTTGTTGATCTGTTTGTTCTGTTTATCTAAATGTTTTAAGTAAACATCAACATAAGTACACAAAACAATTATTAACATCTTTTCTTAAGTGTTGTTTTGCTAAAAACAAATTAAAATAAAACAAATAAAGTAAATCAAATTTTATAGAAAAACAACGTTTATTAAAGGTAAGAAAAATTATTGGTTTGAATTTCCGCCTTAAAATTATTATTATTGATAATTTTGTCAAATTGAACGATCTATAATAAATTATCAATTGTTGTTAAGTGACATGATGAATTGTGAAAAATTATAGTCTGACAGACTGTCAATATAAAAAAAACACACATTCACTTCATAGAATTTCCCGATATATTAAGTAATTTCTTTCCATAACTTTTATAGAAATAAATCTACAGATGAAAATGAACGAAGTTGTCTAAACATATCTTTGTAAGGATTTTCAGTTTTTACACGGAGAAAGCAATTACAGTGCTGTATGGAATGACAATGAATGGTTTTTAATTGACTCCTTAAGGTCAATGAACGCGATATCATTAAACCATCCACGTGGGCTGTAAACCATATCCATCATGTTAAAGATATGTTTGTTTAAAATACTTTATTCTACGGAATTAAACGATTTTCACTAAAATGTTTTTCAACAAATATAATTTAAATAGTGGTGTTTTGTGATAGTTGGTATCAGGTTGAGTTGATTGGATTAGTGACAGATTGATGTTGATAGGGTTCAATTGAAAACCATGGAGCACTGGACAGTTGTTTCGTCCTAATAAAGCACTCTTCGGCAGTGCGCACTCTCGATTTCGTCAAAATCAATCTGTGACGAACCCAGTCAATTAAATGTTATTTAGCTTTAAACGTAATCCAGTTTGGATTTACTCTTCATGCACAGTATAATGTACAGACGTCGTGAACTGATGGAATATGACTTTTGTTTCTGTATATGTTTCAGTTTAGTGATTTAGATACATGAAATCGGATAATTTTATGTTGCAATAAAGAGTTTGTGAATGTCTTCCAAATTAGAGTAAGTTAACATTCCACTTTGATATTAGTTAAATAAGCAGTGAAAACTTAAGGGAACTCGGCTGTTGTATGGTTGGTACCTAGACCGTTCAGTTTAGCAGTAAGAGCTGTTACTATTGAGTGTTCTGGAGTTCAACTGCCCTCCTATAGGAATGAAATATATCCAATGGTTTTCCACTGAACACCAACCAATTTGGTGTTTTTTTCTTTCCCTTAGGCTAATTTAATTCTGTTAATCAAGTTATGATATAGTCACTAGTCAGAACGAACCAACATCACATGCATTTTCCATTGCCTGTTATAGGTAGTTGTTAGTGGTGACACTGATCCAAATTCTATATGAAATATCAGTTCCATAAAACTCGCAAACATGTTTTAATAACGAATACGACTTGACGGTTATTGAATATTAAGCTCCATTAAACTATTCACTGCTTTCTATACCTGTCATAACAAAGTTCAAATACATGATAATGGTACTGGTTTATTACGGCACACTAGCCGAAACAATTACTATTTGTCAATCGTGTTGTAATTGACAAATAAATTCTGATAAAATTGTACCGACCGAATACTGTTTTACAGATTTTCGACAGTAAGGGTTTACTAAGAAAACCATAAGAAACCTGGAAGCACTACACAACTAATTCATCCTAGAATGAGATTCGTCATTACACATCCACAAATCAACCAATGATCAGTCTAAGAACATTCAAGTCTCTAAATAGGTTCACAGTAAGCTTATTAGTGCACTTTAAAATAAAATACCTGTTCAGTGCTTCTGGTTTTGAATGGTTTTCTAACCAAAGTCAACCTGTATTATGAAATTTTAATACAATTACTTGTTGTTATATACAAAGGAACATGTTGGCATGTAGTTAATTGTTGTTACTCTGATTAACATAATCAACAGAACAACTGTTCTAGTTATGAGATTAATCGGAACTCCCTTTGAAGTAAAACTGAACATACTTCATAAATCTAAATTTTCTAACTTTGTATAACTGTTGAATGAGTAATAACAAAATGTACTGGAAATATGAATTTTACATGTCATCCATCAGTAATGATTAGCTAATTTTGTTTATTAGTTTTTATATCAATAATACATACTATACAAGTAAATTGTTATTCACTTAGAATGTACTTTAATCAATAATAAAATTTACAAGAAAAAAAACAAATCTATCTAGTAAACATGTGGTAATCTGTTGTGTCAATCAACTTGATGCAAAAAGGAAACAAATAGATTCAACTGTTGATTGATCCCAATTTGTATTGTAAATTATTTTCATGTTTTTCCAGTGCAGTAGAATTAGTGAATTAACATGAAATATATATTTTTTAATGTAGATTTATTGGTTAAGGTTACAGTATAGGAACAGAAAATGTAATACTTAAATGACTGCTTAAACTTTCCCAGCTAACCAATGAAAGATGTACTTTCAGCGTCTAGGTTGTTATGAATTTGAACTGTAAATATATACCATAGGCAATTTATAAAAGCTAAGATTAGAATTTAAGCTAAAGATTAGAAATTTTAAGTAAAACTAAGCTTTAAGTGTTAAGAACATGATTTTGTACCAGGTTTTAGGTTAAGTAATAGGTTTTATAACAAGAATAATCGGCGAAGGGAAATCTCCACATGAACGAGTAGTTGCAGATAAAATTTGGGTCAATTGACGTACTAACACAAACAAGCCAAACTTCTGTCCTCATCACATTGAAACTGAAACTAACAATTGAGCTAAAATGTTGATGCCGAATCACATAAGATTGTGGAAAATATTGTGCAAATCATGGAAAAATATATATAAAACGCGGGGCTTTGTAACATTTTACCCATAGTTCTCCATATTATAGCGTTTTACCAAACCTTAAATTATGTTTCCATACCTTTTGCCTTACTTTGAATTACTTTTAGTTTAGTCTTGTAGCACTACTGAACTTAAATCCAGCAATACGACTGGGACTTTGGGCTTGAAGTAGAATTTATCATATAGATTAATATAAGCAATAGGATTGGGCGATTCTAGTTAAAACTAAGATTTCATGCAAAAATTCAGGGTTTTAAATTTGTTGTAAGGGTAAGATTTAAAGTTACAACCTAGAGTTATAACCTGATTGACATAGAAAGTAGCTTTTCTCAAATAGGTGAGTCGTAATTTGAGAATGGATTTTAGCATCGTTATGCATTCCTCATAGAAACTTTGAGTAAAAAGGATTTATATTGGGAGCCATATCCTATACTTAATATTTCACTTGACTGACTGACTTACAAACATTGTACTGTTCTCATCCAGCTTGGAATAATTAACCTCATAGCAAGCTCATAGTCATCGATAAATGAATCTTATAAGCGTCGGATACAGTATCGGTTCACGCAGTCATACACGTAATTAGCCAACCATAATGACATAACATCTCTGTAAAGCTGAATACTCTGAATCCAATCGTTTAATTACAAATCTCTGATTATTTCACACGTATTAAGCTCCTTTAGTGACCTTGACTAAAATGATTGTTTCAGTGGGTTTTGTTATCCTTATGGGTCTGTTTTATCCATCCTTGGTTGTTATATTCAGTTGGCTCCCGATAATAAAAATGGTTGACTTTGTTCATCATTATTATTAAGCTTTATCTACATGGGTTTATCTGTCATTAGTAAACTGTCCAGAACATCACTTACACCATCGAACACAGAGAATTCATTATTATTAAAAAATGTTAACTTACCCTAACTTTAATAAACTTAATCAGTTGGTGTATTCATTTCATTTTCCAACTGATCGTTATAACTTATTGGTTTCTAGCCTTAAAAATAACATAATTTCCATATTTACCTTAGTCTTGGATAGAAAATTCAGTTGTCCCACTGGTTAGTCAAAAACCGAAGTTTGTATGTTGGTTACAATTGAGAAGTTTGTTAAGAAATCATTATCGTAAACATTATATGCTTAGATTTTACAAAAATTTCAATAATTAAATCATGGCAATACATATTCTATTAATAACTTAAGTATCCAATTTAATAGGTCAATGTGAAATTTTCTTTAAGTATTTAATTGTTTGTAATGAATATCATTCACTAAGAAACAACGATTAGCCAATAGATTATCTCATTTATTACAACCTAAAAAGAGGAACATAGAACAAGAAAAGGTAGATATTCTAAAAGTGAAAAGTGGAAAAGGTGAATAGCATAGAGGAGGAAGGAAGTGAAAGATTATGATGGGAGGGTGAAGTAGAAGAATAATGAGAAGAACAGACAGAGAATACAAAACGAAGTGAAGGAGAGAAATGGTAACGAGTAAGATAGCAGCATGATGGGCAGGTAGAGAATATGAAAGGAAGAAGGTATAGACGTTTAGGAGGAAAAAGATAAGGAAGAGAAGAAATAGAAAGTAGAACAGGATGAACAATAAAAAAACAGAGGATAACCAAAGTGATTAATCACGAATAAAATCTTAATAGTAAGAAAAATTTGAATTTGTCCCAGATACTAAAAAACACAGAACCCCACTCTCAAAAACAATTTTTTCCTATGCAACAAGTAATTACATTGAAGACTGAAATATAGTGATTTAGGTAATAAGAATGTATAGTCCTATAGTAGTGAAATAAACAGTGATTTTTTTATTTTTCCATATATTTAATCGGAATTTAGATAGTCAGATAGAAACAAAGAAAAACCGAATCTTATAACAGCCCATAGGCGTATATACATAAAAATAAGGAAAATTTTTTCTTTTATTGGAAGATTGAATGCTTACCATGATTTGTTACTTTTCCTTTTTTTGTAATTTCCTTTGTTAATACTAATTGTAATAAGTTCATTCATTATTATTTGTCTTAATTATAGGTCATATTATTATTTTTCATATTCTTTTAATTATTGATTATTTTCAATGAAAATTTTTCATTATTTTAAAGATTTCAATTGATGATTTTTGACTGATCATCGTTTTATTGAATAATTTTTTAAATTCTTCTTTAACAAATAAAG
Source organism: Schistosoma japonicum (assembly GCA_025215515.1). Classification (NCBI taxonomy): domain Eukaryota; kingdom Metazoa; phylum Platyhelminthes; class Trematoda; order Strigeidida; family Schistosomatidae; genus Schistosoma; species Schistosoma japonicum. The sequence continues at coordinate 31,920,059 of CM046062.1, read as the reverse complement.
TATACAGAATATTTTAAGCTTTCAAATGAAGTTCTAGGAATTGGTACCAACGACAACAATAGATTATGATCTATTAAGACTGAATGCCAATGTTGTATATTCGTCATATAAGATGAACATTAATGGAGTAGATGTAGGGGAATCACTTGATATTTTGCAACAGTTTATAAAATTATGAATTTCTAATCTTAAAAAGGATTGATTCGAATGTGATATATATTATATACTAAGTAAAGTGTGGAAACTATGTATATACAATTTACTTGAATTGCTTTTCGAACAGCCAGCTTTGAATCCATTATCTCATTTCAACAGTTTCGAACTATTCATTCAGTTCAAGCAAACGTTATTTATATATTTTTCATTTCATTGTCTCTCTTATAAACAAATGTGGGAAATATGGTATTTTTGGAAAAGTTCACTAGATCAGTAATTTAAATATTATTCGAAACTAACGCCTAGCAACTGTAAAACAAAATATGTTATGAGAACTGCGTCAAATGATTTATTTTAGCTGATACCTTTATTCTTGTTTTCACTACGTTTAATTGAAGGTCGTATGTTTTATTGTTTGTTATTATAAGATGTTAGGGTAATCACCTGATTTAAAGTTTCACATCACAAGGTGACTTTCATTAAACGAACATTTAAAACCTGGAAGCCCTATACAAGTATATTATACTAGTGTATCCATAACTTTACCATGAACCAATCGCAATAGCTTAAGGTCTAATCGTGAATAAGAGCTCATTGTATGACTCGACATTTCATGCGTTCCATCTCTTTTTGTGGTCGCAGATGTACATCACTATGGAGTCCTCTACTATCCAGTTTTCACTAGTTTTCTTTCATCATCTAACTAAAGAAACTTCCATTATTGACGATTATTTCTAAAAGTCTTCAGTTTTATTGCAGTTCTAACTAGTGAAGAACGAACAAAAATTATTCTTTACTATAAATAGATGGGAATGTTGAGGTAAAAGAATGAATCTAACAATCACATCTCCCATATAACATTCCTTACGAAATTAAATCCATATACTGCGGATATTTTATAAAGTCTTAGTGAATTAATTCTTAACGCTATTCAGTTTATAATTATGCTCTGCAAAATATCACTTTCTAAGCAGCTACATCTTCGTTAAATCAAACCAACAAAGTAAAACAAAAATTTCTCAAGGTCATGCTACCTGGTATCGGAACATGGGGTGATTATTTTGTATTATTATTATTATCATTAAACAGATTGATTCAATCTATAAATAAAGTAAATTAACATAAAAATTAGGTCATGTTGACTTCAAAAAAAAAAACTTTATCAATCTTAATATTTATGTTAACTAATCAAATTAAAAAGAGGTGAAGGGTTTTAAACCGTTTAAAATGCATTTATAAAATGATATGCATAAAACAGTCATTTAGTAAAGTTTATAAATGAATTCTTTGTGGCTGTTTTTTTTCATATGAAGTCGTTGCTAAATGATTGAAGTAGCATTAGTACTGTGGTTTATGAAGTTTATTTCATACATGAATTATTTAAATAATCTAGAAATGAAAGTCACTTATTACTTAAATTGTGAGAAAGCGAAGTCCATATTAAAGATTATATTTTTTATTTATACCTTTGTTATGTTTTTGCAACTTATGACCAATGACTGCGTAAGTTGGATTTACTTAAGCCCGTCGCTAAGTGTTATGCATTTTGAAAAATACACTATTCCCTTGATGATTGCTAATCACTGTACAAACACGTCCACCCAGCAACTACTAGTCCCTAAGCCAGAAGAGAGGAAAAACAACGATTGGTGAGCCCAACAGACAGAATCGGATCGGATCAAATTATATTTCAATCACGCCTTAACATATACACAAAATCAGACCACACAGCTGATAAAAAGACTTCTTTAGTGTTTTTGCATGTATATTGAGTTTCTAAGTATGATACATATACGGAGGGTTGTGAATATTGCGAATCAAGTTTCATGTATTATACAGACCATTATAGTGTTTTCTTCATCAATGTGCATCCAGTGATTCTTGGTGATCAATGGTTGTTTAACCTAAACCAATTCGTGAAACCAAAATAAAGTCATTTTTATCGTAGAGAGGTTGACTGAGAGTATAGAGCATAATGGGTAAAACATTTCTGAAAACAAACATGGTTATTGAGGGTAAAATATTAATTTAATTAATACAATTAGAATTTACCGGGTAAGTCTATAATAAAGAAAGAAGTTTGTCACTTTTATTGTACACAACGTTCTGATAAGGGCTTCAGCAATACAAAACAGATGGAAACATACTGTCTTTTGTAGGTTTCTATTCACCTTGTCAAAGACTTTTAAATAAAAGATCTACACTAATCGAATAACCAGGGAAAAAGTAATATTCACGAGTACTCTTGGACAATGAGTGAGTTAAACGACAACAATATCGTGCTCCACAGAAGCAGGTGGATTGATTGATTTAATTTTTTGTCAATAAAATAAGATATTCCTTGTTGTCATTATATAACGTCATTATTCATTATAATCCCTCTTGTAGATTAATTTTGTTAGACAATAGATCAGGTTACTTCTCGTTAATGGAATTTATTATTATTTAATCAGACAGTTCAAATCCTAATATCTTTGGTGAATCGATGTCTAAAACACTAGTTAACAGACTATAGAAATCTACATAACCTCACTTGAACCTACTGAACAATCAATAACTAACTTATTTTTTCCAAGGTGTCTTGATTTCAAATAACTACGGAAATATTGATAGTAAAATTGCATACAAATATAAGCACAAGAACTTATTTTCTAACTATATGAATATTGAGCTCATTATTGTAACGATTATTAAAAACTATTAGTATGAAGGTATTAGCGTAAGTTTGTAATTTCCACAGATACCCACAATCTAAAATATACCAAAATTAATAGTCAAAAGATTTATTCAGACAACACTGCGGATTCCACATATATCAGCAGAAGCGCATAGAATGCTGTTTAAAATCCCTACGACAAGAGTGGAAACCTTAACAAATCAACAGAAAATGGACAATTCGTTGTTAGGCGACAATCCATTAAGTAAATAGGCAAGTCGCTGCTGTCACTGGTCATTGTAAACTCTTTAGTATTGTGTATTTAGTAATAGTCAACCATTTGTTATTTATTGAAATACACAGTTTCTTCTGTATCCCAAAGTAAATGATATTCAATTGCAGGTTTAACAATTATGTAGGGATTTATCAAAATGCAATAATATAATGTACCACGCACATTGTTAATCATGATCATAGCCTAACACATTTACAGAACTTCATACACAAACAAGAATTTACAGTGGTGCAGTTCGACATCTGGTCTATCCTCTCAGATGAGATGGAATAAAAAGAATAGACGAATACATGAGTCGACACGGAAAAATTTTGTTTTGATTTGTAGTTATTTGAAATATAAATTGCCGACGATCTTCGCTTCTTATTGATCGCTTCGTCTTATACACTGCTCAAATGACAGATCAGTTACATCTCAGGTCATGAAACTAAATGACATGAAATATTAATTTCCATGACATTGAGAACCCGCATTTACTGAAGAATGCTTAGGGTTTTCTGTAGATTAGCTATCACCACCTAAAATTCTGTGATGTTTAATTATTTAATTGCTATATTATGAGACGAAACTTTCATCTAGAAACACAGGTCTTGTTTTCTTAGTCATATGAAGTTTTTGAGCCATCAAAGCTTATTGTGTATTATTCATTTATCATATTACCTGTTGAATAGTAATTCAAAAATCTTCAATTTGTATTAATATACAAGTGACAACAGGAATATAAAGTAAACCTTAAAAAAGTACTACATTGACACAGATTTAAAAATCTTTTGAGTATACAGATATGTAAAACAACACAATCCTGTGACCAGTAATAACACGATAATAAATCATTGGTTAGTGGTATTTTAATTTGTGTACCTCATAGTTTTATTAGTCCTTCTTATCAAGCATGGTGTAAGCAAGCATTACGATTTCACAAACCATATATATATATATATATATATATATATATATATATATATATATATATGGTGATTTCCGTTAAAAATATGTTTTATTATTTCTATGTTATTCAATTATGGACAATAAAACAATGTAATCTTAATTATGCATCATAAATATGAACTTAAGCTAATATATACAGAGTAAAATAACATAATTTAATCAAATTAAAAGAATTATTTTAATGAACATTGAACATTGGAGCCTTTAGTAATCACTCTATATTGTATTATACTCTTTGTATTATATATAATCCATCATTTGATGGAATGTGGAAACATGATCACAAAATAGCGTCTTTGTTGTATCAGTTTCATAATTTTATATATTTAGCTCATTCGGTATACTGATTAAAACTTCGATTTGTTCGAATCTTTTATTTGAAATTGACTTAAAACATATCAATTTGATTAATAATGATTTAACATCTTCGTCTCCAATCAATATCATGACAACTGATAGACGTTAAGTGTTTTCCTTGACATGTATCCAGCTGTTTTATTGATTTGTCGCTGTATACTACGTGTAGTATAAACTAGGATTGCTCGAATCATACTAACACAACCTAAATTTGCATGATATAAAGTTCATCAATTTAGGTCAATTTAGTCTCCTGTCAACTACATTCGATGCATATAAAAACAACATAAAGACTATAGGTAATCGTTTAAAATACCTTTAATAGATTTATACAGACTCCAGAGAGAAGGATTGATCTTTGCTTAAATATATAAGTGTCTTTGCCGAATTCATGTTGGATTTGAAACTTTATAACTCGATTATAAACTGATGAAACTATAAACTATACGATATGTTATCCGGGTTAAAATTTCATTATCTTCTAGAAACAACTTTTAAATCTAATATACTTGTTTGTATAAGAGGTTAGTGGAGTTAACTATATATAGAGCCAGTCTATAATATCACATACAAAATTTAATGCTCTTCATTAAGTTCTCAATACTAATAATAATCATTTACACACCAGTAGCTAATTTCCAGAGGTCATCCTGGAAGTTCTATTGCGAAGATTTTAGCAGTAATGTCCAGCCATGTTGCGTATGAGCCAGTTACCAGGTGACAGGTTTTCATGATTCATTCATTCTCTTGTTACCTCATCATGTAACATACCCTGCAGACCAGTATTCTCTAACCTTTTCTGTCATGGGCTCACCTTTCCAGTTCTTCCCAAGTGCTTTTCATTCTTTACATCTCTACATTCAGTTCCTGGCACAATGTGTTTCTTGGTTTTTCTTTTTATTATTTTGCCTTGAGGAATCCAAAGTCAGTGCCTGTTTTGTGACACAGTTTGATTATTTCTTCAATGTGTATCCTATCCATCTCCAGCGATTTTTTCTAATTTCTTCTTCAATTGGAAGTTTATAAGCCCTTTGCTGACGGTATCTATTCAAAGGATCCGAAGTATCTTTCGTAGACAACGTTTAAAACTGCCTATATCCTCTGAATAGTAGCTTACGTAGTTCTCCTAGTTTCTAGCTTCATACAATGGAACTGTCTTGACGTTTGTATTGAAAATGCCGTCTTCTGTGTTGGTTGATATTTGTTTTAATTTTCATATTTTCTCCAATTCTAGAAATGTCACCCTTGCCTTACCAATCCGTGTGTTTACATCTACATTAGATCTCCCTTTTTAATCCATGATGCTTCTTAGGTATGTACACGTTTCCACAAATTCTCCTTCAAGCGTCGTTTGGTTGTTACTCGCTATGTTGTAATTAAGGGTCTCGATTTTCTAACTTGCGTATGTTGAGGCATGCTACTACAGATGCTGGTATTACACTAGCCGTCTTCACCGGCATTCGCTACTGTGTGTGGAATAAAAGAGTAAGATAATCTGAGGAGTCCAAATCGTCATACTGCCTTTCACGAAGGGTACTAAATATCGTAAACTGATTCAAGTTAGAAGTGTAAACCACTGGACGACCAATTATTCGATGCCAGACTAATCTCTGGAAATCTGACAAGTATATCCTTAGTTGGGTCTCTAAAGAGGGCCATAGACATACGCTACCGTGGAGTCGCACGATAGGATGAAACAGTTCTCAATTGCTTCTTGGTTTTCAGTGTTTGTCTAGCTATAGGCAAAGGAAGAATCTCAAGTATGTTTCAAAAGTCAATTAAATTAGGTAGTACAATAATTGACGTCATTTGCGAAGTATATTATTCTTTTTAATTATGACTGATGAATAAGCGTTAAATTCGGAATATAAACTAATCGGAATGTTGATGAACAGATGTACACAATGATACAATTTTGTTTTCAGATAAATGTTAATGAGACCGGATAACTGTCAAAAATCCTTTGAATAACTCAACATCTTTATCATGGCCATTAGCCATTAGGATAGTTTTTTTGTAGAAAAAAATATTTATATATAAATTACTAGTGGAAAGATACACGTGTTTATGTATTTTAAACAATTAGAAAATATCCGCTATGCAGATTGTCGTGACCGTATTGAACACACGTATTGTATATGTATATATATATATATATGTTAACAATCTTTGCATACAAATGCATAAATTTAAAATATAAAACGACTTGTTTGTTCGATCACCTACTCTGAGACAGTCAATCAGTAATTTGGGCTTCGTGAACAGCTATAAATAGGTCACATTAATCTTGATCTTGAAACAAGTTAGTTATACTTTCTGATAGCGACATGCAGTGTTCAGGGCTTATTTTAGTAATATACTTATATTCGTATTCAGATCACCCTCTTTATGTAAATTCACTTCAAACAGTAGTCCTGATTCAAAATGTTTAAGTTGAAATAAAGTTAGTGATTATTTACTAGAATGATTACGTTCACCCGTCATAATCAGCTAAACTGCACGTTTCTTAACATTTTTCCAGGCACCTATACGAAGTAAAAAAGACAAAGATGTGCGTACGGAGTTTATGTTATCATAGTTCAAATAATAATCCGAATAATTTATGTTTTGGTAAGATTTGGTTATCTAACATTTTGTGAGTCACTTCGAGAGTATTGTGCCAACAAAACTTGAATTCTAGCGGCATAGGCTGGATTGGCAATATGTAAGTATAAGTTACTGCGTTAATCTAGACAAGAATGCCTTGATTATATGGAATGTTATCAAATTATTTAAGCATAACGGGAATTCACATAAACTACGATTAAAACAGTCTTGACTATTAAGTTTGAATAGGTAAACAGTATCATATATAACCAGAGCCTGCTGCAGATTTATAGTTAATGAACTTAGATTGATTAATAACTTCCATAATAATAATTGCCACCTATGCACCCTCTTCTTGAAACAGATCCCACTTATTAAGCCTTGAAATAGCATGCAATCCTTTCATTGCTCTACAGAGTTTTTATTGGTCATTGCTTAATGATATATTACTAAGCGATTCAAACTTACTGAATGGAAACTGTTTAAATTCTAATTCAAGTGAGTTCTAATTATATGTAAATTACTTGACAATATAGTGTATAACCTAAGCGCTTCTTCAGTATATAATTAAAGTAAAATAGGCGAAATTCTCATAAATATTCTAATGTAGTTCTAGTGGTTCATAATACGCCTGCTTTATGCTTAATGTCTATTCAATGAAGATTGTTTCAAACAAACAGTAGAATATTAGTTCCGATAATTTTACGGCATATATAACATGGTAACACCCAATTGTTAACGCCTTCTAGTATTTGCGTAAAAAAATACGAATGTGTAAATATAGGTATATTTTGATTCAAAATTATTTGGTTGAATGATATATTTTTATTTCATGCACTTCAGAGTGATAATCAGTCTAATAGAATCTTTAAACAACTCTATTTGAATTGAGGTGGTTTGTGGAGATTGGTATTAAGTTTTAATTGATTGAATTCGTCGCAGATTAATGTTGGTAGAGTATTATTAAACATCATGGAGCATTGAATAACTATTTTATCCTAGTAGCAGTATGCACCCTAGATTCTGCCCTCTAGGCCTCAGGATGGCAAACTTCTAACACTCTGCATCATCCGGACTGGCAGCCGTCCAATGATCCCTGGTTTTCAATGGTACTCTACAAACAACAATTCCATTTGCTTGATTGAGAAAATATTTCATTAGAAAGAATCAGTAAACATTTTTTAATAGAAAATATAAACTCATTTGTTTATAGGATTAAAATCGTCATTTATAATCTTTATAAGAAGATATACACTTTGCAACGGAAATTCATTCATACATCTTTTAATGCTGTTATTGTACAAATGGAGAACCTTTATTGCTTAGCCTGAAATTATCCGAAACTTTCTCTTGATCAATAAGTGTCACAACCAGTAATTTCAGTTTTGCAACCATTTATTTAGTGAGCAAGTAAGTCAATATATAATCTTTATTAAATATTTTACTTGTAGCTTCTAATTTTCAATATATTTATGTTTGTCATTCATCAGGTAGGTCTGCGATCTCAGTCAGTTGGGAATAGTTTTATGTGGTTGAAATGAAATCGCTATTGAAATTTTTCCCTTTAATACGTATAACTCACGCATTTAATAAGCTAAGAATTTACTGAAAGTACTAAGTTCAACATTTAGTGAACACTTAAAACGTTGAGGATAAATGCTAGCCTTCAATGCAATTAACAATTCACGTTAATATTAAAAAGCATCTAATCAAATTAAGTCAATTCAAGTTATGATCAAGTATTGATTATCTACATGTTAAGTGTTACAATAAATTAATCCATCAGATAACAATAAATAACTCTTAGTTTAAGAATGAACAGCTGTTATCTATTTGCTCGTATTTCATTCTAATATTATTATTGATTAACACAGAATTGCCTGAAGCAAGATAAACTAGAAAAGAGAAGATTAAAATCTGTTTAATTAATGTACTTTTATCATAAGAGAGCATATTGTTACTCTATAATATAATAAACGGTATGATTGAACTATTTGCTATGTAGATTAGCCTATATATATATATTCTAACACTCTATTTACAAAATCATAAATGAACAACTATTTAAACCAGGGTAAAGAGGGCTCTTCTACACTAAATGTCAGAAACTCTTCGATATCAGTGACCTTCAGAAAAACAAATGTCAAAATTCATTGTATTAATTGTCCGCTTTGTATTCACTAACCACTCACTGTTTTGGTGATTACACTTCTAAAAATGCTTCTACCTTGTCAGCTGACGTTAAAAATGGTATGCTGAGAAAATTTTATAGAATCTTGCTAAACTAGGCGTTCACATGTAGAAAACAAAAGCAAATTGTAATGCTGTTAAGAAGATATTAATAAACTTTGGTTGATTATATTAGCATTCAGTTTTATCTATTGAAATTACTTGAGCTGTAAGAAGTATGGATGAAACAAAACATTAAAGAAAATTTTTTAAGTTTTAACAGATTTGTTTATTCACAAGTGATGATAACCATGACTTATACAAACTGATTCTAATTAACCATCTATTATGTGTCAGCAAAACATTTTAGAACCTAATTACTCAAATACGCTCACTGTCAAAAAAATTCATTAATGATAACACAAATTGAATTAGGTTTATCACTTTTATTATAAAGTAAAACTGAATTTATGTCTGTATTGCAGAATCAAATGTTTTTTGGAAGCTCAGATATAGGGCTACAATCACTAAAAATTAAGGAGCCCCATGTTATGATATTCTTAGTACTATTATTACAATTAATGAGACACATTACATTAAGAGGATCTTTCCGTAGAAGTAAGCTGTGCATAACTTAGGAGAGTCAAATTAGAGAGCTACAGAATCTTACTGAATAACTAATTAACATCGCATCACAAAGAATTGCATACTTAACAACAATTTGATAAGTTTGAAGAGGTTACTCCTGTTAAGCTGATTATTGATGAAGACAGAAACGCGTTGTCCTTGTAGAACAAGTATTTACCTTGAACACAGTAGTCTAATTATTGAACGATATCATATTGGTGTATATGTTTGAGATATGATCAAACGTAAGAAATGCTTGCCTTTTATTACTAGCAGGATTTTTGAATAGTTTTAATGTTAGGTTTACGTTAATCCAATTATATTCTTTTATAAATTTCTCTTAACTGATTTTTATTAAATAAGCATTCAGCCATTCGCTTGTGTGTATGAATGAATATAGTGTAGTATTAATAGAAACTGAACTGTTATGTAGGGTTACTAATAACTCCTCACAGATATGCATATATATGTAGCAGAGGGTGAAACCGTTATTTTATTCATACAGGTGTAAATAATATTTCAACTTGACTAGCTCATTCTTGTAACTGAAGTACCTAGGATAGGTACAACACACGCTATACAAACTATCGTGGTTCATCTAATTAAATCTCAACAGTATTGTAGATAGAAAAATGCAACAAATTTTTTCAAACATCAAATTCGTATGAATCATTCAAAAACATTTTCCTCCAATGCTGTTTGTAATGTAATAATTAATTTTGACTGATTCACTAAGAATATTTTATTATTATGTCAATCAATTTCTTTATATTTAACTTAATTATACTGCTATACGAATATTATGCCGGTTGCCTAGTCATTGAATTAGAATTCACTTGAACTGTTATTTGAAACTTTAAAGATGAATCCAGTTGAGTTGTTTAACAAAATGCTGTTTACTTTAACACTTATTTTATACTCGTTAAAAAAAATATACTACTTACAGTACAGTAGAAAGTTACTATCTTTTCATTAATTTATAAATTAAGCATAATTAAACCAAAAGTTGCTAACTAATTATAAAAGTAAACAATTTACTATGATTTATGCTATTTTATTATTAGGCACTATTTAGTTACATTCAATCACATTATATAATTAGAATAAGCTTGTGTCTTCCCGATGATTTGTAATAGATTGAAATTGGTCATCCTCTTCACAAGTGTCTGGACATAGTAGCCTAGTGGTGGACGCGGTGGCCTTCGGCATGAAGAGGACTGAGTTCGAATCCCAGTGTGAACATCGACATTGGGATGTAGGTACATCCAGCTGATGAATCCCGATTAGGACGAGACGTGCGTCCTGGATTCTGCTTGTTAATCACAATCCAACTTAAATATATTTAGTAATTTTTAAATTTAATGTAATACATAAAATTATTTGGTATTTTATGATAATGCATACGATTCAGGGTGGTTGGATACCATATCCTAATGTCATGATAGCATAAAGTATGATCAAAACTATGAACTATACAAATATGGTCACCCTTCGTCAGTGCAACAAGATCTAAGATAACAATAAAAGTTATACAGTTAAAACATCCAGTCAAATGAACATAATACAATTGAAAATATCTACCTGAGCTATAAATTTTCATTATTAAGATACATGGTTAATTTCTAACAATTGATAAATTCATTTTCAGTATAATTAAAATAGAATATATAATCCTGCATCCTTAAAATGACCTAAATACTTATCTCGCCATTTTTTTTTGTGGAAAAAACCTACTGATCATGATTATGGTGTTTAATTTATTGTTACCACTTCAAAGAAAATGAATTGTCATCTTTTTTTTTATTATTTAGAATGTTTATCCGTTGAATATTCAAAATAAGAACTAGTGACATAAATGTGTCAATTAGTGTATAAATATTCAACATTAAACAAGTAAAGATAAATTATGTTAATCATACAAATATTTATATACAAATCATTCATAAATTTTAATAGTGTATCACAATGACTATTGTTATTGAGTTTTAAGGTAATTTTATTCATAAGTCAATATTAGCTAGAGTCCTGGAGACTGGTTTAATTTTCATCTATAGTGAGTAATGAAACCTTATGCGAAAACTAGATTATTCGTAATTTTACTGAAAAACTTTAATTCTATTACGTTAAACTAAGTAATGAAACTATAAATTATGATGAATTTGAGTCAAAATTTTTATTTCATATTAAATAACCTACTGAATAAGGAAATGTAAGCGGTTGAATGTGAACTTAATAGCCTGAAGTTGTCAAGTATAACGCGAGATTTAAATATCCTAGTAGCTATCGCTTATGATCTTGAAGTTGAATAGTTCATACACACATAATTAATTAATATTATGTAGAAATCAACTACAGTTATCCAGCATGTTGTCAATTAATTTAAACAGTGTGAATCCGCTTGAACTAATATTTAGACACTCTTATCTCAATACGCTTGGATAACTTATTAACATGCTGAAAAATCCGAACATTCCGCTTTCAGTGGAAATAGCTCTTGCTTTTAGTTAAAAGCCAAAAATTAATCATTATTATCATTGAGCAGTGAAAAATTGAAAATTCGATCCCAAATACTTTAGTTTAAAAATCTGAAATATTTAAATAAAGACTAATAATTTTTCATATAAGAAGTCAAAAAGGTATTTTAGAAAGAAATTTTTCTTAGGTACACAAAATTCGCTGAGATTTCATGTAGACAGCTATTGAAAATCAGGAATTATCGAAAGCTCATTCGTCACGATATTGAACTCGTAAAAAGCATTTAAATACGGTCCTATTAAAGACTGAATCTGGTATCTTCAAGAATTTCTGAGAAAAAGAAACATGTGTCAGCAATTTGAATTAAAAATGGTTGGTAATACAATATTTTGAATAGAGTTAGTGCTGTCATCTACCCCAACCAACTCCACTAACTGAAGATCAAGTGATTGGCTCTGTTCATAAAGTTCTTGAGCTCTATCATAGGTTGGGTTGTGAATACAAGCCAATGTAAAGTCCTCTAGCAAAACAAAATAGCTGTGCAGTACATTCTGGTTCTAGTAATTACCTAGTTAAAATAGTTCTGTGGTATGAAGTTATCTCCAATTTTTAAAAATTTAATGCTGAGTTGAATTAGTAATATTATTAGGTTACTAATTCACTGATAAACCACTAAATCTGTGTATATATTCTTAAAAGTTTTATTTAAAAGGATTGCAGCAACTTACACTGCTGAAAATATATAAATAATTCACGTCGAATGTTCTTCGATCACCCTCGTCCTTTTAGTCTATTTGTATCCACACTTTTGCCCCATTTTATTATTCAAAACCGAGTCTTATTTGTAGATTCATGATTTTATTTATCTGATATCAAGTGCTATACTCGTTCTGATAATTTCAGAATATAAGATGTAATCCAATCTAGTTAATCGTTTTCGTCATTGCTAACTGCTTATTTTTGTATCGTGAATGTTTATAACACCAATAATTTCATAAAAGGAATTAGTTTAACACCATTTATAATGGAAGTTTTCTCAAATTCTTGTAATCCGACAAAAGCATAGACAAAGAATTGAATAGGACAAGGTGTTTTGTCAGGTTCACATCAGCTATGTACAACCTATAATATTTCATAATTAGAAGTATACACAACAGTTAACTCGCAGTTTTTCTTTTCTATAAACTGATCTGGTTTAAATCTTACTACTACATCACCTTAGACAAAAAGTAGCCTACCTGAACTTGTCTATTTACTAGAACTCTAGAAATTACTTTGAGAAGTTAGTCACTAGTGAGTTGACATTAGTTGTAATTGTGTATTACGGACAGGACCCAGAGTGTCCTTGGTTCGATTCCTGATAAGGAAGTGGATGTGCACTGTTAGAGAGTCCCATACAAGGGCGAAACAACCATTCAGTGTTTCTTAGCTGTTAATGGTTTTCTAATTCAGACTAATTCGTGATATCAAATTACAAGTTCAGCATTCCCCTCAACAACTAATTATAATAAACGATTAGATGAATCAACTAAGTTTTATGCAAAAAATAAACATGAAACAAACGACTAATACAGCTAACTACTAATTCCTTTAAGAATAATAATACTGTAAGTATTATGTAGGATAATACTCAATTCAAACATTTTGAACGGATGAACAATAGCCAGTCATAATATTCAGTTATTTATCTTACCTCACCAATAAAATGAAACATTTTTATCGACTAGCCTAAATCATATGTTGAGTCGATTAAGATAGTTTGATTGAATGACATACAATAGAAAACCTTAAATGAAGAATGAAAATGAAGTTTAACAATAAATAATGATTTTATGAATCTAACTAATGGATCCATCATGTTAACAATAAGCTAATAAAAAAATGTATGTCAGTTATATGTCAAGTAAATTTAGTATCATATGACCATTTGATAGACATATTCACTTATTCAATTGATAAACGACAATGTTTAAAGTACTTTTATGAAGTTAAATGAATTGGAAAGAATTCAATTCATTTACCTAGAAAAGATTGAGATGCCTCAATTAAACGTTATTTTGGATTGACTGGTTTTTATTTCTGAAATGAAATACTTTCTTATAAACAGTATTTACACCTAACTATATGTTAATATAATAAAATATTCAGCCCAAAGTTTTTACTGAGGTAATTTGCTCATGATGTACACTTGACAAGAGATTTATAAGTTTCACAAACGCAAAACTCGGCAGTTCAGTTGCTTGAGGCTAAAATTACTGTGTTCTAGTCTCAATGTAAACATCATTATTGAGTAATTCACCAGTACATTCAAATGAAGAGATTATGATAGGAAGAAATAAGTGCTCTAAATTTCCGTTCTAGCCAAATACCGTATAAACCATAAACAACTAGGTTGGTGAATACTTTGTCGCACTATTTTACTTCCAAAAATGAAACAAACTAAGATTGAACTGGTCATTATTATTCATTATTGAAAACTGAGTGCACCTAAAATATGCTTTCTGTTCTTAGATTTATGTCACGAACTCTGTCCAATATATATAATAGTTTATATAACTACTGATGAAACCTAGACGAAACTAATACGGTGACCGCAAACAGTACGACTGACTTACCGATGTCTTTTAGTTTGGATTGATCCTGCTAGTCCTAAACTAGGTAGAAGAATATAAGATGAGTAAACAACTTGAGTTAAGATATGTTCCAAATATTCCTTCGTATATACAAGCTAAATGAAACTAATTAAAGAAATAGCATTTAAACACAACAGTGACAATAGCGCTTTGAAATTGGGTAACGTATGCACGATTAATTAGTTAGAGTTCGTGAATGACACAGCAACGATTAGATGGGAGTTTAGGGTAAGTGAAATATGCAAATTATAGAAATACAACCGCAATTTAAGAAATAATCTGGGGAGCTGTTCTGGAAGTTAATCGTTCATTACCCTACCTATTATTAATTCTTCATTCCTCCACACGATAAGTTGATGCATCTGAGTCTTCAAAATAAGACTTATTAAAAAAATACACTAGTTTGTAGAATTAACCTGTCAGTTACACTATAATGTCTCCTGTGTGTAACTGCTAATATCACGTGTTTCATCTAATTTATTTTAATGTTTTTGCTAATTATACTTACTACACTATAATTTAACAAAGTTACAGATAGTTCCCATGTGATCAAATATCACATATAAAAATAACAGTAAAATACATACCATGTAATTGTAATTCGCTTAGTTATCAAGCACTCAGTTGTTCAGTTTCCATACTCATCTTTCTTCAATATTTAGGAAGGTATTGAATTTTAGTTATTTCATACAGAATAAAAAAGAGCATTTTCAAACATTATAAAAAACTTTCCCTAAGGTGATACAAAATAGTACAGTTTTATTCTCTTTGTTGATACAGACACCAGAGTATTAATTTTCCTCTCTTGTTTATTTGTAAGTAGAATACTTGATTTAGAACGCGATTTAAAACACAAAATTCACAAGTCACAATACGAAGTGTGAACACGTTTTGTATTATCATTGGTTTTTTAGGTGGTTTCAAGTGGCATTGAAATAAAACTATCAAAAATTTTAACTTTCAGTATATCATAATACTCTTTAACCACGTAGTAGCATGTTAACTATTTGAAATCGTACTAACTGAATTTTCTCTAATGCAGTTAAGTAGATTTTTCTAATGTCACGCTTTCGGTTTAACAGAGAAGCATTTTTAGTCGTTCTGGTACAATACAATCAGCACCTAATATTGTATAAACCTTCGCAATTAAACTATTTAACTCAGAGAATACAACAATACCATAAATTAAAAGCAACGAACTAAACCGCACTAACATGTAATACAATTTAAACAGCATATTTCTATTCAATCTGTTAAATTACTACATTTGTAAGTAACTAAACTTAAACATATCTCAGCTCAGTATTAGTCACTGTAATGTGTACTTAGCCAAACAGTAGTGTGATCAGAGTGACTCACTAAATCAACAAAATATTTATCTGATATTTCATGACAGCCTGACTTATGTTTACCTACATCGAAAACATCTCCAAATTGCTAGAGTGATTAAACACAAATCTGCATTCATTTAACAGATTTTATGTAAAGTTGTATTATTAATAAAGGAAGAGAATGTGGTCAGGGTCCTCACAAGAGCCTGAATCACTGGTTAAAGACATTATATGGCATTAGATAGTGATTTACAAAATTATGTTGCACATTTTATTCTTAGAATTTATTTTTTTCCTCAATCCCAGGTGTTATGCGTAGACTACTTTTTCTACTGAATTGTTGATTGATAAGCTAGTTTGATATCTATTTCCTAATTCATGGGTTTATGAATGATCTACAAGAACGGTATTTAACAGTCATTGTTATTCTTGAGGAAGTTTCACCTCTGTTTACTTTATCTTGAATACTTTGCAAATAAGTATCATGAAAAAGGATTTATATTTGATAACAAGTTAGTCTATCCGCAGTTATCTGTTCATATTAAGAGTATTTTCACTAATCCGACAGAATTTATGAGTAATTATAACGATGTCACAATCATTTCAATATATATCCGGCGATGCATTTAATACAATATTTTCCTCTGTTATAGCAACTGATACTGATAATGTTTCCATTGTTACTGCTTCACAACTCATTTTAATAATTTCATTTCGCTGTCTCATTATGTGTCAACACAAACTGAAGAATATATATATATAATCCAGGTTTCATGATAGCTATGATTGACTGACTGCTAAACCTCGGTACAGAAGTGGCAGTTCAGAGACAAAGTGATCCGTTTTCAACCAGTATGTCGCACACATGATTCATAGTCCAAGTTGTGTGTAATTAGGCAACTGGGGTCGTACCTCTAGGCTTCGCAAAACAAGATCATAACAAAATTCCATGATGGAAGGACCAATACTTGAAGGCAGTTTGTAAAACCCGGGTTTGATTTATACATAAAAGTTCAATTTATATAGTGGAATAGATAAAATAATTTATTGATTTACAGGCCTGTAGTAATGACAACAGAAACTCCTCTTATATAGATTGTGTTCCTAATTAATCGATAAGTAGTTATCGTTCGGCTTTGAGTTAACTAATTGATTGGTTCCAAAGAGTCTCGAAACCTGTATATTTCATAAAGCTACTAAAATGACATATATACGCTTAAAGATGAATGTAACTAGCTGTGAATTCGAATTACAATCCTTAAAATTTTAAGTAATTTACATGAATATAATAACACAGTGAGTTGCAGAATACTTGTGGTCTTTGACAATCTGGTATACTGATATGTTCAATATTCAACGACAGCTTTCATAGCACGTAGGGCTTATTTATCCGAGTAGAGTAACAGAGTTATTGTCATGGACAGTCATAATTGGTTCACTTCACAAGCATATTTATGCAAAACAAATAGGCGTAAATGTTCCCTGTAACAGAAACTTCAAGAGAAATAATGACAGAATAGCTAAATATTTTTCGTTTTTGTTATTAATCAATTATTATATTAGAAGTAATTCATGATCATGCTATATTGATCAGTTTGTATGAATGAAAATATTAATGTTTCAGTTTTGTTTAGATTAGTAATCCTCATGTATTCTGTAATAGCCTTATTCACCACTAAATAGGAATAATTGAAAATACGTTACCTAGTTTGGTGGCTAGTTCTGTGTATATCACTATCTCACTCATCAAACAACGTCACATCTGGTGAATAGATTGATAGTATTGTGACCATCGTAGCGTGACTCCTACTGTTTTGTCATCTGAAAGGATAGTTTTTAAGGTCAAATAGCAATATGAATATTACAATCAAGGTAAAGGATGTTTCAGTCAACCAGTGTTAAAAAGGACAAAAATCATCATGGATCTTGTCTCCAGATGCTATCAAAAGATGATCTCATGACAAGTATTAATAATTATTCTAATTTATATACCAGAAGGGTTAGATTACTTACGTCCGGACCCTAATCTCATACATTTAGTAATATATATGAAATATGTTAGCTACTTGAAAATAATCGACAGGAAACCCTGTTTGGCCTATTTAGTCACTTTTTCGTAAAGCGCATTAATAGACTTAAGTAAACTGATGGCCACTAACGTATTTTATACTAAAAGACTGATTATCTGTATTATGCTATTGTAGCTAGGTGGTTGGAAGCAACCTATAAATTAGTGTTATTTATACTGGCCAAATAGAAACTTAATGAACAGAATTCTGTCAGCACTGTAGATCCAAATAAATATGATATTGGTTTATCATTGAGTACTGACCAATGTACATATCTCAAGTTATACAGATGTCGAACGGAGGTCTCAACATCTTAGCTTTGGCCTGCCCCAGACTATAAAAATGAGTGAGCTTCAGATTGAATCCATCAAGCAGAACCACTACTATTAATAATCTTAGAAAACCCTTGTGAACGAGCGCCAAACAGCACAAGAAAATTGATCAGCAGAAACAGTAAGAGAGAGAGTAGACAGCCTTGCCTAACACCGGTCTTCACTTCGAATGGAATTTGTGTGCTGACTTCTGAGCACAATTTTACAATGTAGTCGGTCGTACGAGTTCCATATTATGTTAACTATCGTAGAAGGCTCCATAATACTCTCCTAGCCACGCTGTCGAATGCTTTTTCGTAGTCGAGGAAGTTGATGTAAAGTGATGAATTCCATTCAATTAGTTGTTCAACAATGAACCAGTAGGGTAGCGATTCGGTCGGTACACGATAGGTCTTTACGGAACAGTTGCCTGTTGATCTCATAGTTGAGTGTTGACTGGGTCTTTCATTCGGTTCAATAACACTCAGTTTCAAAATATTATATATATATATATATATATATATATATATATATATATATATATATATAATATTAGACGAAATGTCAGTTTAGTAGGTGATGATGTTCAGAACGATAGTAGAAAAACGCCATCTTCCTAAGTGAATGCAATACTGCCAGAAGATTATATCATTTTGAAACTGATATTGTTCACTAATTGCATTCTGTTAATCTGAACACTATAATTCATAGTTCGATTTAGATCGTAAATGGTGAAAATGTACAAACGTTATTAGCGCTACCATTACTGATATTATTATTATGTGACTGAATACGTCACATTTTTGATGTTTGCAGTGTATCATTGAAACCAGGAAGCACTGGACAGCCGTTTAGCTCTAGCGTGTAACTCCTTAGCAGTGCGCATCCCAGATTCTGTCCTGTGGTCTTCATTTTAACAAACACCTAACCCTCTCCAACACTAGGCCTGGCCGGCATCCAATGTTAGAATTTCCACTTCCATAAATTTCTAATGCATAACTGCAAGCGATTATTCACTGTCCATTAGTAATAACTGTCTCACTCCTGACAATTCTGAACTTCTACCAGTCATAACTACTTACTAGAGCTTCAGGGGCATCCTAGAATTAGTCACTAATGAGCTAATTATTGTAATCTAATTAAATTGGTTGATTATCGTGGAGATTGGTATTTTTATTTGATTCAATCTGCTATGTATTCAATCAAATAAAAATATCAATCTGCATGAAAAACAACCATCTCAGTTTGATATTGTAATTGTCACTTTAACTTTTATTGTTATTATTATTATGGTTTTTACTATCTACTGTCATCAGTATGCAACCCGTTCAGGCATTAAGTCTCCGATACGTTGTTATGGATGAATAATTATTATAGTTTTGTTTAAAAATCATTATTTTTGTTCCCAGCTTAGTAAAATGTATAGAAATATGAAATAGTTCATCTCAGCATTTTATTCAATCAACTGTTAAATAAACGTGATAAACGATATACATTCTACACAAAACAACCGATTATCTTTCAACATACTAACACTAGAAAAATTGCAGATACCGACTTCAGATAAATATTTTGCAGATAAATTTATTTTAATTACCGGTATATTTAAAGTTATCGATCCTCTAACTGCAAAAATACATTACGGCATCAGCGGTCTGCGAAATGCTTTCTCTTAATACTAAAACAACTAAAATGAAACCAAACTGACAGGCATTATGTCACTATGTATTCAAAGAGATTTCTGAGTTTACTATGATAGTTAGGCGGTTATTAAAATGAATTTATTAACTAGAACTTAATATCGACAAGTATGTCAAATAGCTACTTTTAAGAAACCAACTGAGTTTATTGGTAAGTTTGTGTGGCAATTTCGAAGGAAAACTCATAAAGAAGTGAAAAAAACACTATTATTTGTAGTGTTGTAATTTATTCAAACTGACAAATTTGATTAATTTCGGTTGTATTTATAGAAAGGAATTATACTAACTTGCTTTTTTCATGGTAATGATTAAAACTGTTCTCAATCTTTTTAATTCATTGAACAAAATGAGTTTATTCAATGAGTTCATCTTGATAATGTACATTCGGATGTATATAGTTAGTAAAGTTCATTGAATTAAATAATACTGCTAAGTTACTTCAAACTCCTATGTTTTTTTTTGAAGTTATGATTATCATTAAATCAATCAGAATTTATTAATTAACCTCAAAATAAGACTATCTGGTTATGCAACATAATATTTCAATATAATTTATGCTACATTGAATGGTAAAGTAAAATAATCGCGCATTTATTATTGGTTACCATACAGTAACAATTCTTAGAATAATAATTACTCAATGTGTAAATGAAGAAACATTCTAGAATAACACATAGAAATTAGGTTATCGAATTAGTAGTATGTAGACAATAGATTTTTAAAAAAAAATCTATTTCAGTCTTAATAACAAACATAAAAAATATCACATAAACCATTTTGTTTTTGTGTCTTAGTAAGGTCAAAATGAAAATCGATTCACATATTTCTAAGTGTGTTTTATTTGAACATAAAAAAATTTTCATGTAAATTCATATCAAGTGTCAATGACTAACTGATAGATTAGTGAAATTTATAATCCTATTTTATTGAATACTGTCAGTTAGTAGTAGAATTCGATAATTTCCTAATTAACTCAGCTAAAGGCAAGAAATAAACAATCTATAAAAATTATTATGTAAGCCACACAATGCAACAAAACAATTTCGCTGTGGTGGCACCATACTCTGACTGATGAAAACTCTGAAGTTTGATACAGTGAAAAACTAATTAGTACCTATTGAAAAATTGTACTTGATATGCCAGGCACCTAAAGAAGATTGATTATTTTCGAGAGCTATTTATCTGTAGACTATTTCAGTATTTTCGGTTATATTTAATGTGAACAATTTATTTATATTTTCATTCAGTTCCCCCTGCTCTATCCTTCTATTTGATACATTAATTGTTATTATGTAATTTCTCACTGATGAACTATGGTTAATCAATTGTGTATACGAACTCCAGTTCACATTCACTATTACTCCTATTTTGTATTAATGTTAGTTTTTTAATTGGTTGACTGTGCGGTCAGGTTTTATGTATGTATAAAGGAGTATATGAAAATGATTCGATTCTGTCTGGTTTGTCTGTCGTCTTGTGTTTTTTTTATTCCAGCTTGGGACTAAGTGGGCATAGGATAGACGCGCAAATATCGACTAGGCACACCTACTTGGCATTCGATCAACCAACCAAAAATTTCTCGCCGTCATAACAGAAGTCAACCTTGATAATTAGCTGTTAGGTAGGAGAGTTTTAAGGCTCCATATTTGAGTTTGGTTTAAAATCTTTAAAATGAAAATCATACTATGGTTATTTGAAACTTTTAATCGTGTTTAATCAATAAACAAAATAGCATTTAAAAAAAAAACAGTACTGCAACATATAACTAATTGAAAGACATTATTTGGGGGAACTAGAACCTTGGAAAGTATTCAGAATAGTTTCACATTTATGTCGATGACAAAATCACTGTTAGATATGTAAAACATACAAAATAAAATAATTGAAATGGGCAAATGAATGGAAATGTTAATTAGGTAAGGTGGCTTGTGATAACATTATAAATGGCATATAAAGAATATTACTTATTAGACTTTTTGAATTATAACTGTTTCACAGATGGTGTACTGTGTAGATACCGACTGATTGCAGATGAACAAAAACATGCATAGTAAAACACTTGTAAAACTTAGAAATATGAAAATAGTTCTTCAAGGGTTCATTCAAAATTCTTCCTGAAGGTACTCCATAAATGTATAACCTACTGAACATTCCAATGTATTTGGATATTACTCGAGAAGCTTTCAACCATTTAATTTGAAGGCTTTTCGTTATTATAGAAATTAAGTCATCTTTTCCCCACAGTGAATGAAATCGGTAGGTAATTCTAAGAGTTATAATAATGTAGCGTCAGCAGTTGAGTTCAACTTTGTCCGTAATGAAACATTTACTGACCAAAATCACTGAATGAAATCCTGAAATTTCATGAATTTTTCGGACTAATAACTGCAAGTTATTAAATCCTGGCTCATTTGTTTTAAGTTTCAGTGTTCACCTTGAAGTTTGATGTTCTTAAACTGGAATGCCAATAGGGTTTGTGGACTCTAAGTAACGAAAAGTCTCATAACCTTCTAATGCTTTAAAATGATTGTCTAACTCAAGTC
The DNA here is from genome assembly GCA_025215515.1 of Schistosoma japonicum. Lineage (NCBI taxonomy): Eukaryota > Metazoa > Platyhelminthes > Trematoda > Strigeidida > Schistosomatidae > Schistosoma > Schistosoma japonicum. The sequence continues at coordinate 31,897,203 of CM046062.1, read as the reverse complement.
AGTTTGTAACGAAAAAGTCTTACACCTTGGCTACAGTCCTAACACACAAAAATGCTTTTAACTAAAAGAAAATATGGAGGCAATACACATGTGACAATCATATGCCACCACAGACTGATCAATCATCGTTATGAATGTTAACATTTTTATTGAAGATCCAAACCTAACTGATGCTCATACCCACTATAACTGGACTGGAAGAAAATTGCTGACTATACTAGATGTCATACAACTAGTGTACAATAATAATCACAGCATTATGATAGCGGTTTATAGATTACAATATAAAAGAAAATTCATAACTGACAGCTATTTTCACTTCCTACAGTGAGGTATATTTATCAAAATTGTTGTAAATAAATGACAATGATTTCTTCAACTTTCATGTAATTGCAGTTCATTTATCTATATATATTTTTTCCAATAATAACAATAGTTATTTTATCAGAATTATGTACTTTAAATGCTCAGTTGAAATGGTTATGTCTGTGCAGATCGATTATTTAGTTGATTGAATATGTCACAGATTGATGTTAACAGGGTACCATTATAAACTAGGAAGTACTGAACAGCTATATCGTTCTACTGTGGAACTCCTCAACAGTAAGCACCATAGATTCCTCAACAGAGGCTTCAGGTTGATGGCGAAAGCACAACCATCTGCACCACTAGGTCGGCATCCAATGGTAGAATTCACACTATTTTAAATGTTTTAAAGTAATAAATTTTCCTGAAATATAAAATATTTAATTTATAATAACATTTTATTTATAGCAATCTTCAACTTCAACTGAGTGAAACCAATTACATTTATGAAAGTAAATATTGAATAGTTGTAATTAAAAAAACTTTTTCCAAAAATTCTTAAATGTTTCTTCTTTTTCTTAAATGATGAAAAGTATAATACAAATGACTAGGTGGTTTGATAAATTGGAGGTTTTTTATCAAATTTTAAGGTTAATTTTTATGATGAGACAATGTTGCTAAAGTATTCGTTAGGAATTATAGATGATGAAAAATGCAATATTGTCATATAACAAAAGCCCCTACATTATTTATCTACATTACTGACAATGTACAGAAGGCTATAGCATTAACAATTACAGAGTTATGATTTATTAAAAAATAGTCTAGAAACAAATTAAGTCACTACAGGAGTTAATAAGTTGAATGAAGCTTACAAATAAGTGAACACAAAAATCTCATGAACTGTTTAGTAGATATGCGTTTAAATTATAAATACTAATTAAGTTACAGCTAGATTATGATGGAGATGTGGAATCCATGATACAGGTTATGTCCTATTTTGAGCTTGTCAGTTGGATGTACTTGTGTCCTGATGTTCATATTAACAATGGGACTAGAACGTAGCCTATTCTTATCGAATGGCACTATGTATTTATTTGAATCATTTTTAGTTGATTCTTCAAGTGACATGTGACTGGTGATAAACAGTCCGTAACAACATCACTACATTTTTTAAAATATGTAAATAATAATCTTCCAAAAATAAAACCCCTAAGAGTGCCCTTTCCACTCACTCGATTCCCTCTCTACAGTCACAAATTAAGTATTTTAAAACTTTTCAGATATTATTTACATTAAAGCATAGGTACAGACAAAAGCACACTCTAATTAAAATTACCTTTATCGGCTTACGAGGACCTTAAGTGAGTAATAGCGAGATTATTCTATTTCAACTGCTTTATAAATAGGAATTTATGCTCGACAATGATGTTTATTATAGTGAAGGGTTGCAAACCTTCATTAAAAACAGCCTCGGCTAAAATATAGGTTACCCATTTTCATATTTGTCAACAGATATGTTCTTCACAAGATTTATTACATTCTCGAAAATACGTATTCGAAACTAGCCACAGCATAATATAGCGACAATACCTTATCAGAAATATTAGGATTGTATTAGATCATAAGTGAAGACATGTTCCCTACACAGGCCAAAAATGAATTATCATGTATCAAAATATTAATGTCTTGAATACATATAAGAATAAGAATTCCAAGAAAACTGAATGTTATGCGAAGATCAAATTAATTTAGTAATACCTTAGATCGAGGTAATAAAATGTATCGACAGACAAACACGCAGGCAATCACATGTATGAAGATTTACATAGTAAACTTAATATAGGCTATTTTTTATTTTGTTATCATAACCTACAAATATGCGCTACTACTGGATACCAAGTAAGTAGTTTAAATTCAAGGTGTTCACCATAAACGTGTGCGTTTTGAGTTTGATCTCGGTGGAATCATTATAAAGTAGTACTAATATTACTACTAATTGCTATCTAGAACTATCAGGTATTAAATGGTTGTCTAACTTTTGTTAAAATTTAAATACGACAATACTTAATCTTATGTCGAAAGTGTAGAAACTTCTCGAAATTCGAATAGGCTTTCAGTATTCATTAAAATTTTATGAGACAGTCGATTTCCTAATCTACCACATTTGCTTATTTCCATAAAGTATTAAAATGTTCAAAATGATGCATGAAAACTGAAAAAAAGGATATGATTTTCGTCTTTGTTTACATTCAAGAATTAATTTTAATCAATCTTGGTTGCCATATAAACAAGTTTGTGGTTTTTTGGGCTTATTAGTTCGGTGGTTATATAGCTGAGCGTTTGAAGGTGATGCTGAGTTAAGACGTTAGTATATAAATCAACATTAAGATACATTTAGTGTAATACTGACAAATAAGCTGAAATGAGCGTTCTTGATCTCACTGCTAATCACAAAGCATACTTTATGAAAATAAAAAATTCGTGGTACTTCTACTGTTGAATAACAATGTTGTAAAATTAGCTAGGTTTATTTGTTAATGATCAGGCCCTAGACTACTAAGTATACCTTATTCTCGACCAACAGTGAAAAGTAAAATGACAACTAACTGCAACCAATTTATTCTAAATAAACAATCCCAAACTCGTCTAAAAATTCCCATTTATATGAAAACAAAATAATTGTGAACGAATGATTGTTCTTTTCGATAAATTCTCATCAGGTTCTACGTTTATAAACACAGATTAATAATCCATAATGAATAACCACGTTTAAGGCGGAAATATCTTTTAAATTAGATTACAGTCAATAAATCTGAGGTGTGTCAGTGTCGAAACGAATTGTTTATGCGTCAGTTGATATTGTTGTCAGGGTGATTATAATCATCACAAGAATGAATACACATTGGAGTGGGTGGTGAAGGATGAGGGTAATAAATTATACATCAGCAATGTAAATACAAATTAAAATAAAAGCAAATGTTCATACAAAGGTAGACTAAGTGTAATGTATATTAAATGGTATGAAATAATAAAATAGATTAAGTGTTCATTAAAATTGTTGATTTGAATATGGGACGAATAATAGTAATAGTAATACAAAGTTATGAATAATAATAATAACAATAATAATTGGAAGAAACGAACAAAAGTTATAAAGATACAAAGAGAGAGAATCAATATATACATTAAGGAAACTGAATTATCTTACGATTATTGATTTCTTTGGTCTGATGTCGGCCATGGTAAAAGAAGCGGTTCGACATATCTCCTTTGGTCGTGGAAAAAACTTTGAGTCTTACTGACTTCGGTAGACAGTTATAAACACAGCATATTTTATTAAAACGACTGACTGACTCTTGAAATATGTTCTGGTTCCATTAAATAAGTAAACACTGAGATATTAACTGTTTTAACTATGCCTTTGTTCAGCTACCCTGAAAGATGTTCCCGAGAGCAAAAATGTAAATTCCTAAAACATCGGCATATGCAACTTGCTCTACAGGAACGATTTGTAAAGAAGGTGACTATTCTAGGTAATTTGTCTTTCAGTTTTGGTGCCACTAGCAAACATATAGAAAACGGTAATCTTAACCTACCTGCGTTAAATGTTGTTTGAATTGTTCTGCGCAACTTTTGGGTTAATATTTCACTAACAGCATCGCCTCAGAATTGTAGATGCATGAACAGTGATTGTTTCTAATATAACTTTCTTCATAATATAGTTGTTAATAACAATCTTGTAATACCTATTTTCTTTAAGTGTTTTGCGTAAGATGTCCCATTCTTTTTCTACGGTTTCTGTGGAGTATATGAGTGTTCTAGCTAAGTGATTTTATCAAATTTCTTTCGAATTCCAAAGGTACAAAGCCGAAAAAATGTGTATATTCACATGTCCATGCACTTTTCTTTTTCTAATTGATCCATTACCTTTCTTGGTTAGGAGAACATCTAGAAAGTTTATTCTACCTTCATATTCCTCATCACTGATGAAGTTTATGGTTGGGTGTTCTTCATTAAACTGCCTAAGAATTTCTAATTCTGCTGTAATCGCAAAAATGAACACTTCGTCACCGCACAAATGTACACCTCACTAGTTTCAATGAGAATATACATAATTTCTGAACGATGTAAACTCTCACTAATAACACTAACGGGTTTATTTAATCGATTCTGGAAATAATGTCTGACAATATTAAAATTTATTCTCACTAAACAAGATTTAGTATTAGTGACAAGTCATTTCATTGACAAAAGCCTTGTTCACAAATTACACATAATGCATTTTGAATCATATCTGTAATTTGTTCTTTATATCCCAGTTTGAAATGAAAATAGGAAATAGACAACCTTGACTTGTTTCATCACATGGTGTCTTGTTTTCTATTTTTTTTTGTAAAAAAGGAGTCGACAATTTTAATGAGTGTAATAGTCTAACTTTTCCATTTTATGATAAAACATCTGGAATACACAATTATTCCATAGAAGACTTTAAGACTTTTCTGGTCCGTATTAGTCAGCTATCGCGTGGTAACTGTCATGACGTTAGAAGAGGTTGATATGATCGATCCTTATGACCAAGTGGTTGGTGCGACCTTGTGCACACGAAGATACAATAACGAGCACCAATGAGAGTTCTAGCTGGTCACTGAATGTCTGCTCGATGCCTACCTAATCCCAAGCAAGAAATGAGAGAACACAGGATTGACGAACCAACATGACAGAATCATATTTTATTTCATACAATCCATTATATAAACATAGAATAATACCACACCGTCAACCAACTAGAAAACTAACATTTATACAAAATATGAGTAATAGTGAATGTGGACTGGGGTAACGTTTACACTATCACTTAACCGTAGTTCATTAATGGGAGGTAATGTATTGAACGGGAGGATAGGGCAATGACAACGTAATAATAATAGGAATAAAATGTTTACCTTGTATGTAATCAAAAGTAATGAAATAGTCCACAGAAGAATAGTTCACGAAGATAATCAATCTTCTTTAAATGCCCGGCAAATCAGTAACTGACTTTATGTTATTAAATCCTTAGTGTTGAACGAGTTTTGTTGTACATTACTAGACCTTACAGCAGTGACCACCATATCTGGAATTTCTCATAAACTATAACATATAGTTTAAGATAAAGAAATGTTGAGATTATTCAACAAAAATTGATTTTTTTGATCATCTTTTAAAATGATATATCTATAAGCAAATCGTAATTATCATAGAAAACGTTATTAGTCCTGAGCATAGAAATTTTTATATTTTTAACATCTGCATCTCAGTATATACGTTCAAAGTGTAACTGAACGCAAAATGGTAATTAGCGGCTTGCATGGTTTCTGATCACTGGTGGATTCTAATCAGTTTGAAATATATTTCGGTCTAAACGTACTTTATCGACTTTGGATTATACGTTTGTTGTCTGTCGTATATGTGAGTGGAGTCGGAAGATATATACAGACAGTTATATTTTAGGTGTGTAAGTAATGAACTGAACATAGAATAGTAGCTTCACACCAAAATACCCATCTTAATCAGCCTTACCTTTTATTAATTGTTTAGTTTTAATTACCGATTTATGATACTAGAATAATACACCCTTGTCGATATCACTTTAATACCATATGTAAAGTTTCTATTCATTTCACTACGTTACATTGTGACAAGCGAACTCCCATGTGAAGACCACTTCTTATTTCTTATTGTATATGGTTACGTCACCACTGAAATATTGTAAGGTTGTGTCATGCCTTTTGATTTAATCTAGGCCGACTTTAATATTCGAAGTATACTGTCTTTCTAATCACTTGCAGTTTGAAGCATAACTTAACAAACCTTATAAATATTAATAGATTTATTTAAGAAATAAAATTTCAGTTTCAATAATTCCTATCGAGAAATTTCGAAATTGAATGAACTGAATTTTCTGTACGTAACTATCAGTCAAATGTAGAGCAGGTGTTTCGTCTAGATATAATGCAGACCAAAGTGTCTGTTATGATACAGTAAAAATCTTTACAGATGAATAATTTGTAGCTCTGAGAATCTCATATCGCAACATTAAAATCTACTAAGAACATAGTCTGAAACTTGGTGGTAAAACATTTGCCTGTTTTACTTTCATTTTAAATTCATCAACTAAATAGAGTGATGAAGTGTTAGATATCTGACTTGAAACCAATATTACATCATAAAACAGGTTTCTTTTCAATTTTTTTTTTCACTAATGTAGAAAATACACTTTTTAGCATCAAACTGCAAAAAATCAATTCATTTTACTTAAACGCCTTAACAATACTAAAAAGATATTTCAGTTGTTACATGTTGACTATTCAACTTTGACAGCCAACTCGGTAATAAAGTAGAATACCGTAATTCATACATATTATCAATAAAATGTACCATTATAGCTGTGTGCTTAAGGTTACTGATCCTAATACAATCGAGCCGACAACAGTTAATAGTATCTGTCTTTTACCTATTAATGACAAATCATAAGAGGATGACTAGGCAATCGAAAGGTATGTACTTAAGGTAACCAAATATGCAACAGCAAAATATTATCAGTATAATTTACAGTACAGTACTATACGAACTAGTTCACCGATGGATCACGTAACTAGAGAGGGTCGATAAGCATTAGATTGAAGTGAAACTTTCATTTATATTTTGGTCACATAACATCTATTCTTGTCACACAGTCATGTCATGTTCAAATATTAAGCGAATATGGATGACATCAATGTAAAAGAAATGGGATTCAGACAAATGGCTATATTATAAAGGTACTATATAAGGACGAGTTTAAGCAAATCTTAGCGTGTCCACGATAATAAATTATTGTTATCAATCAATTGACGTAGGTTTCGGAAATCTGAAACTACAAATGACCAATCAGTTCGGTTTAATTCAATCAAAAGACAGTAATCATAAATTAGTATTTTATCCACACAAAAATAGTGGTAGGAATAACATACAGATTTTTCATAAATATTGTAATTATTCAGACTTTATATAAACTTTTCTGCTTGCAAATTAAAAAAATATATCGATATCTTAATTCGTCCGTGTAGCTATACAACAACTGGATAATAAAACCTTTTATTAATAACGCCAATTATTTTTACGCATCCATAAGTCATTTCTAGTTATAGTTCATTAATAGAATTTTCCTAGAAATAGGGTGGGTTCAAGGGTGAGGCCTAATTTGAATTAGTTTAGTTACTGACATTGTTTTGATGAAGTGTTGATTTTCATGTCGTATACTATCTATTTGACAGGAACATAGTATTTGACATGCTTTTATCCTGACAGAGATTAGTTTTGCGTAGTATTTTTATACTCTATGGGCGTCAAGCACAGGTGTTACAATATGTTATGTTTGATTAGTTATAGCTATTTTTTGAGGCGACATATTTAGGCAACACCCAAGTTCGCCCCTGTACTATACTTCAGCTAATCATCTTTATCATGAACATAAATTGTGACATTATTTTTACATTTAAGCAAATGTTTTTTTTTTCAAAATAAGCATTAAGTTCATGATCAATAATGCATTATTGCTATTTATTATAAATTCACTTGGTAAAAGTATTTACTACATATCATTTTGATTTGCTACTGTCACATTAGAACTTTATTTTATTACAAGAAAAGCTAAGAACGTAGATCGTATCCACGACCCTAATAGGTCACCGGATCCAGTTCCTTCAGACATCGCGACAGACACTAGACCCTTACACAAGTGATATAGTACCCAACAGTCGATATTTATAATTTTAGTAAATTCGCGATATGTATGTGCGATCTCCTCTGTTTCTCCCTTTGGGTATTTGTCTCAAACGCAACTCGGTAGAACTCTTCTCACTGGAACTCTAGGAATCACTAGCAGACATGAGTCGAAAGTGAATCGATACTGAGAAGATTTGACAAATGGAGTCCAACTATGTCAACTGTGAAGCAGTTACTTAACTATGACAATGGGTGAAGTCACGAAAATATATTGAATAATAACTGAAGTTACGAACATCGATCGTTGGATATCGACTTTGTGGTGTAACGGTTTAGTTTTCAACGTAAAGTCTGAAAGTCATGAGCATGATTACCTGGTGTAGTGGGTGTAAGCTGCTGAAGAACCTGATACTGGGTCGTAAAAAGATACCTAGTGCTTCCTAGTTCCAATAGTTACCTAACTCAGACCAATTTGTGATATTAAATAGTAACCAAGATCTACTTGGTGAAAAAATTATCTGATTTAATCCAGTATGAAATCTTATCAATTGATCATTTCTGTTAACATCACTGATAATTTTTTTAACAAAAAATAAAATCATCTGCGATTAATCCATTTAGATGATGTTTGTATGATAAGCAAGTAAAAATTGATATTACTTCAATGCGATTAAATATGGATTCAGTGTTTCTGCTGTCTATCATTTTTTACCATAACTTAGTGTATCGTATAAAACCCACATAAATAATGTCTCACAGCTGCATCATATATATGATGTAGGTATTACTAGGCTGTTGTGCCTACGTGTATACTCATTATCCCAAACTCATTTTCTGTGTTGTTGCCTGAATCATCTCGACCACCTATGTAGGTACATACTTTTAATGAAACATATATAATTATATAAATTTCTGTCTTGTCTCCCTGTGTGTGATCAATTTGATCATAGTAAGAGCTGTTATGTTAGTTAAATCAGACCGTAGACTTCAACAAAATATAGTGATATAGAAATAAGTACTATTTTATTTAAAAAGACTATTACTAGATTAGTCTTTGATCATTTAGTATATTGTTAAGCTATTCAAATATATTGTGTCGTCTATGTCTAAATTCTAGTTCAAGGAAATTCTTCTAGAGTTTAAATAACTAGATAACATGATGCATATTTGATGCCTTAGATCAAATATTACAGTTTTCTGACATTAAATATGTTCTTCATTTAACGGAATTTATTACATGATGAAAGTAACATAAAAACAATAAAAAGCCGTAGTAATAGTTATTAAATAAAGAATTAATGTAATAAGATTTATCTGATAGTAAATTTCAATGCAAGATTCTTTTAGTAATATTGATCTGAATTATTAACCTAATGATCGTATTTAATTAATGGCACCATTTAATCACTAAAGTATAAAATAAACCCATTTATCACAATACTAATGTTAATGTAATATGATTGACAAGTAAGGGTTAATCTGTTTTTGCTTACAACAAACAAATGTAGGTAGAGTAAGATAAGAAATAATACCTAGTGCTTTAAAATTCAATGGTTTAGGCAATATATAAAGAAATTATTTTTTAAGAAGAAATTCAAATCATTTTCAATGTTACTTAAATTAACGCATCCTGAAAAATCTCTAAGCAATGAAATTATACTTAACCATAACAAAACTTAAGTTAGGCATATATGCTGAATAATATGAATAAGTGTCTTTTAAGAAACAAATGACTATCTCGAATACGTGACATTATTACATTTTTAAACTAGATAATACTTAAATTTAAAGTTGTTAGCATACATACAACCACTTCATGGTTAATAACAAAAGTAACCTTTAATTCAAAATAATACGTAAATTATATATAATCTTAGTTCTTTTAATTCATTAAATAGTGATAAATGAACTCAGAAAAGTACAATTTTCTACTTTATTTATTGTGATTAATGAAATGTTTTTATTCTAGGTTAATATAGTTTTTTTTAAAAAAAAGAAACCGGTTGCAGAATATAGAAATCGTCTTCTCAATTTATTGGATGTTTTCGTAGTCTATTCGAGAGAAAAAGTTCTTTTATTCATATGATAGGGGATAAAAGGTTATTAATAGAAAGATATTTATGTATAGGCGATGAGTGTTGCGTAGATTGATATTTACTGTTTTTATTTGTATAAGTCTATTGTAGGATTCCTACTTCGGTTGATGTCCCCCCTTCCCTCCCACTTCACCTCTCCAATATGTCAAAACTTTATTAGTAACTACTGCCTCACTAGAACTTCAGGAAAATCATAAAGTTTAGTCAAGTTGATGTAATTTATCGATGTTCGTATCTAAATTGTTCCCTGTATTAGTCATAGATTACGTATATATATCAAGCAACATTTTTCTGACGATAATTTAGTTTCTAGTGTGGTTAAATACTCTATATTTTCAACAAAATATGACCCTTAATTAAGAAATTGCATTCTGGAACACTTTCCTGTTAGAATATTGAAGTTAAAATAAATCATAGTTAAATTTACTAAACCTGAATCTAGAATTTCATGTTTTAATAGTCTTAGATCAATGACTAATATCTGTCTATGAAAAAAAATCCTGATGAAGAAAACAACTGATCGCTAAAATTGTTGTTCTACAGTTCTCATTTATTATATAATGATTTAGTGAAGTAATCGTACAGTGAAGTAATTTATACAAATAATTATATTCTAATTATTTAAAACAAAAACCTCTCATAATGTACAAGACGTGAAATTCCATCAACTGAAATATGTAAAATTTGCGTAATGACGACTTATCCTTTATTTAATGACGGTTACAATTAAACCAGGCTAGAGAAAGACTATACATAGTTAAATTAATAAGTGACATTAAATTATGACGTCATAGATTATTAGAATGAACAAATGATCGAGTAAAGAATGTTACATAATTTTTTAAGACGTGACGTATTTATAGTCATTATTAATAAGAAAACATCAATAATACCATGATAAGAATATTAAAATGTGTAACTAATGATGAGTTCTCCAACAGAAAGTCATCGATTGAATACGTCATAGATTGATGTTACCAGGGCACCATTAAAAATCAGGAAGTAATTGTTCAGAATTCAGTAAAATATCTAATTGAAGGAAAAGACCTAGGATTATTAACCAAATACACTCTATAGAAAATATTTTCTTTATATTCAGTGGGTGTTTTACATTTTGAGGTATCTTATAAGAACTAGTTTATTTGGTTAGGTTTGATTAGAACGATAATAATAATATACTGAAAAATTTCATGTGATACTTTATAGTTTTTAATGTTTCAAGTTGAAGGTATATGAATCTTATCGCTGATGTGATACTGATTGGTATTGATCGAATAACTTGAAATTATATATATATATATATATATATATATATATATATATATATGTATATCATCTGGGCTCAGTAATATAGTGGTGAAAGTGTTAGCGTTTGGACACGAAGCAAACTGAGTTCAAATTGGTGTTTGAATATCAACACCAAATAGGATTAAATGTATGTCCTTTTTTTCACTTGTCAGCCACAAACCAACTTAAAAAATCCTAGATCAGTAAATACATACTGATACTGTAACATAAAGAATGATAATGTAAACAGCATGTCAGGCATATATAAACTAATTCATTCATGTATGATATTTTTACATAGAGTGCTATCGCACACACATATGTGATAAAATTTGACACATTCAAGGTGAATGAAGAGCTAAATATCTTCTAATCAGTAATTCAGGATTCCGTAGTCTGCTTGTTTCAATCTTCATTAGTGAAATAATAACTTAACGGAGTCCAAAATAGCCATCCATCACTACTTAGTTTCCAGTGGTTCTTCGTTTCATCTCAATCTGTGGGTAACATTTTTTCTCGATTTAACGGATTTTCACAAACTTCTTTAATAGTCACATTTTATTATAATAATTGCAAAAAACAAACGCTATGTGATAAATAGAACTAAAACATCTAATAAATAACGTACTTTGTAGCAAACTCTTTAATAAATCACTTAAATAACTTTATTTGTATGCAAAATCAAAAATGTACTTAATCAGTAAGTTCAATACTAATAATATACATTCTGAAATTAATTACAGATTACATATCAGTTTACAGGAATGTTTAAGTTGATAAAAACAATGTACATTATTCGAATTAACAAATATCGTCAAATGAACTTTAAATTCAAAGTTATTAGAATTTGTAACGGATAAGATATTCGTAAACTGTATAATTACAAATGATAGGAGAACTACTACATAATTATTACTATGGAAAATATCATGTAAGTACAGGATTATGGATAACAAATAGAGTTTAAAAGTAATCATCTACAACTAAAAAAGAGCGAAAAAAGTGAACAGAGCAAGAGCAATAAAACCCTAGAGATAATGAAGTGTATAGGTAGAGTTAAAGATCACTCTAGCATTTCATTAAATGGCTTGCAACATGAACTTGATATCTAATGATGAGGATAGAATGTAAACATGGAACTTAGGTGAGCATAAACAAATCTTTACACAGTTAAAGTCCTAATTATTTAGCTGAAGAACGGAGATGAAGTTACTAATATGATGGAGAAATAAAGTAAATTCGTTTCGTAAATATTTTGAAAAGCGTTATTCCATGTTTTCGGAGATTTGTTTAGGAAAGACTTATAACGTGAAATTTTAGTTTCTGAAGTTTAGATAAGAAGTTTATAACCAGAAGAATCTGTTAACTGAAATACACTAAAGCAAGCAAAGTTAATTTATTCAGTATCTTCTAAAATAATCCATTCAGTTTAAGTCGCCACCTCCGTAGAGAGTTTATGCCTAATTTAGTGTATCTAATTTTGTAGTCTAAAGTACAATCATTCCCAAGAACTTTACATATCTGAAATTACGAAAAATATGTATGAAAATAAAAGTATGAACTGAAAAGCGGTTGATTTTATCTTAAACGACTACAAAAGTGCTTGTCAAATTAAAAATATTACCCAGAAAACCTTTTAGGCGGCATGTTACATAAAGAAAACACTACAAATCATGTAATACTGAAAAAATTAATAAAGTGTCTATCTAATCAAAAAAGAGGAGATATAGTAGGTTAGTTCATTTTATATTCAAAATGAAATAAAGTTAATACAAATGGACAACGAAAAATGCCTCTACTCAAATGACAATGTCTTGTAGAAACATAATTTTCCAGTACTGTAAAATAACTATCATGTATTTAACTGGTTATTTGCAGATTCCAACAGAAGAAAAAATTATTTAATACAGCTAAAATTTCAATTATAGCCGTTATCTTTAAACAAGAATCAAACTACAGTATTATTTAAGTTGAATTATGCCTGGCAAGCGGAATGCAGAAAGCGCCTTTCGTCCTATTAGGGACTCGTTGGCCGGATGTACCTGCATCCTAATGTTGATGTTTACACTGGGATTCGCACTCAGTCCGTTTAACGCTAAACGTCACCGCATTCACTTTAAGATTAACATATGTAACAAAACAACATCATTCATCTGCTTCTAATTCTCTTTTTTTTATTGTAAATTCGAATTGATATCAAACCGTAGAATTGAAATGATTCATTTTCGTTCATATTGTGATTAGTATCTAACCTATAAAATGAACTAATATAATGTAACTCACTTTTAATTGTAAAATAAACTAACTAAATTTCTAAAAACGTTTCTTAGTCACAAAATTCAACAATTCTATGTGAAATTTATGAGAAATCAACGAAATATATCTTTGTCTAATGATAATAAATAAAAGTCAGGGTCATAACATAAAATGGAAACTTTTTAAATAGTAATTTCATATCGAATTATTTCATTCTTTGTAATAATCAGAAGATTGTGATCAAAGTAAATTTGTTTTGTTTTATTGTTGAAATGAGAACAATTCGATTGAGAAGACAATACAACAACTGATCTACAATTATACAGATTAGTGATATTACTAAACAATCATGTTGAAGTTGATGAAACTAATTAATTTGTGAGGATCCTGTGTCCAGATGCAGTGGTGACAACACAGTTAGTATCACCATCTTAAAGCACTTGGCTCAAACATATTTTACAAATGTTGTATTAACGGCTTCTATGTAGTGCATTATTTGCTAATATTGGGACAGCGTGGAAAAGACTGAGAAGTGATCAGTTTATAACACAGAACTGTGGAGCGAAAAAACTCTTCAAAGGATTGATCTTCATCGGTTCACCGAGATTCCCATTTCGGGGTCATAGTGATGGTACAACTCAGCAGTTTGTGATATCACCATATATGGCCCAAAATATAAACCGCTGGCAATCCTAAGGCAGTTTCTACCAATGTCGATCTTACAGACTTGAAAGAGTCTGTCTTGGTTGTATATTCCAAGAACTGTATCTTTCATTAATTTCATGTTAAATTTTTCGCCACTTTTCTTCTTTCACTTATTCACAATATTCCTTTGCTAACTGCGTAGTACATACATTCGGTGTCCATGTGTACCAAATTTTGTGTTGAACCAAATAAATAAAATATAAATACGGAAAAGGCTAGCTAATAATAAAGCGAGAAGTCAACTGAATAAAATATGTCATAAGAATACGAGAACAAATGGAGCTGAGAAACCATTCACAGACATGATATTTAAACATGTCACTTCTATACAAAGTAATTGATGGTGATGCCGTCGAGAATAACCATGAAAGTTTTTTACTTAAATCTTATAACCCAGCAAACAAATCACATCTAAAGTTGGAGAAAGTAACCAGCTTCATCTCGAAAAGGTGTACCGAACTCTGAATTTGAAAAGAAATATGCTTATTAGCTTCTAAATTCAGTTCAACAATACTGTTGAAAGTCATCACATGCTAAGCTAAGTAAAGCTAATAATGCGACAGAAGCCATAAATGAATATTGATAATCATTCAGAATTATTATAACTTGATAAAAAGAGAAAATACAGAAACTTGATTCAAATTTCAATTGAAAAATTTGATGACCAACTAGTCACCATTAAATAGAGTTTTTAAAAACCTGAAAAGTGAATCATCCAGTCACCTAACTTCTAGCTCTCCGAACGAATGAATTACACTGATGATTACAAGTCAGCTTAAAGATGCGTTTTTCATACATATTTAACGTTTCCTGTATTAAAACTCTTTTTCTCTTTTTTCGGGTATTACAATGGTTCTGTAAATCCGAATTCGAATAATATATTAGTGGTGATATTTATCAGTGATTAATATAAATCAAATGGATATTACTTTTTTGGAAGCGTTTGTAAGTGAAGCATGAATTTCTTTTTACTAATAGTAAAAATTCTTAACTTTACTAAAATGAATGTTAAGTTGTTATTGAATCAGTACTTAATGGACATTTAATGTTTAACGATCAACTTAGATTAATTAATTTTAATCATGACAGTCATCATGAAGATTTTACTAATGACAAAAAGTGCAAAATTTAAATAGAATCTATCAAATCAACTTCAATGGGTAATTTTTAATTGTACTGATAAAACTTGTACTTCAGAATAAACAAGGTAAACTGAGTACTGTTTCAAACAGCCGTTTATGTACTTTTTTCAACTTTATTTGAATGACTTGGAGTATTCTGCAGCTTGTAAAACCTTCTTAGACACTTTATTCTTGTGAACTTCCATTCATTGCAGCTAATTGTCTTGCTTAACATTAGTTTCCAGCAAATATTTGTAGCTAATAACCTCACGTGCATAAATTTTAAAAAAACCTACTGGGAATCAAATTGATTAATTAATTAACTCAAAATATATCATCACACTAATTTAGAATAGGCTTGCACAAGTGTGACTGCCTGGACACAGTAGCATAGTGGCGAACGCAGCGGCGTTCGACACGAAGTAGACTGAGTTCGAATCCCAGTGTAAACATCAACATTCGGATCCAGGTGCATACAGTTGATGAGTCCCAAATAGGACGAAACGCGCGTCCTGAATTCCACTTGCCAGTCACAATCCAACGCAAATATCATCACACAAGTTTGTATATTTTCATCATCCTCTTTTTTCGTTTGGAGAAATATAATCAACGATGAAAAGCTGTTTATGAACAAGTGGGTATAAATGTCCATAAATCTATGCATATCAATTAAATGTTCACAAAGTTAAATTCTTATAAAATTTACACTTCACTGGAATATTACGTATGTTATACTGGAAATTCCTTACTGTAATTCAACAGAGGTTATTAAATATAGTGGGTACTATAAGGTTATGTGACTAAAAAACGGAAAACCACTGGACATTTGTTTAAAACTCCCAAAAATAAGCGCACATGTTTCCACATAGAATCAAATGCTTAGGAACTACTAGTCCGGAGGTGCTACGTTAGGAACTGGTTGAATTTAGATGTGAAGTTCCTACAGTGTTCAACTATAACTTTACACTTAAGAAACATTTTAAAGAACGAATTAGTTGTTTAGTGTTTCCTGGTTTGTAACAGTTCATTAACAGTTTTGGTCTGTAATGAAAATTGGCTTTAGATGTACTTTTGTGTTATGTCTAAAATAAAAGTCCTGTTTTATGGTGTTTTCCGTAGAAATCTAGATCGTTTTAATATGTTATTCCTATTTCTTTTAGGAAAAATTCTTCTTGTGTTCCTTTAGGTGATATGGTTCAAAATGGAATTCCGAAGAATCGAAACCTTTCTTTATTTATGCATAAAAGATTATCAACAGTTAACTGTGACAAGCATTACTTAGCAAACAAAAATGTAACAATTCGAAATGTCACGCAATTTGATACAACGATGTATAATAATTATTAATTCTGAATATTTTACATTCGAATCCTCAATTATCAAATTGGTTGCCATTTTGAGTTATTTTATTTGAAGATGAACGGTATTGTAACTGACTATAAGACAGGTATATAAATACTCTAAGATAAATAAAGTGTTAATACACTATTTTCACTTACATTAACTTTAGTGTTTATCACGTAATCTCTAGAACCATAAACCTATACAAATGACATTATTCGAGCTATCAAACCAAAATAGTAAAATTTTCAAAAATGATTGCATAAAATTAGTTTTGACTAAACATACTGCTTTTTATGATTATGTCATGGATTCAAACCAACGCTTCCATTTGGGCAAGTGAACACTATGAATTAACGCTCATAAAGTGTTTAGGATGTTAGATCCTTAGAAGTCTCTTGGTAAACCTATTACTTTTGTGACTTATTTGCAAAACTATAAATTTCTTGTTTTCGCGTCAAAATACGTTTTTTTACCTTCAGTTTGGGTTCCTCTTTTAGTAAGACGTTAAATCGTATTAGTTCGTTGTTTATTTTAGTACGCAATTTAAGACATATACAAGGACGCTCTCTTTATTATATATATACGCATGAATTGGGTGTTTGTTATCTATCAGTTAGTTGGGGCGCCGAGGAATAGTTTAGCTATACCTGTTATTGCACAGCTGGTTATATGTTCGTTAGCAGGTATCGAGGTGTCATCTTAATTCGTAAACCCTAGCATAAAGTCAGTCATAATCAGCGTATAACGTGACATAAAAGTGTGCTAACTTAAATTGTTATATCTAATCGACAGGAAGAGATATAAATGACGAAATGAAAACTAAATAAGTCGAAATACTCGTATCAGCAATCATAATAAGAAAGACTAAACACTGAGAATAAGGTTCGAGAATAAAACGGAAAGGTGAGTATGAAGGGATGATTGTAAATCAAGATGTACAAGTGGATAATGTAAAATGCACCTGCATAAATATGACGTATTTTTAGTCATATCATCAAACATCTTTAGCTGCAGATCATGCACACTCTAACTAAGTGGTATGCACCATATGTGTAAAAACAATGTGGCATTAAGACTACGTACATTAACCTGCAGTTTTGTAAATGAGTTACAGAAGATTCATTAACCACTATTCAATTGTTACTTAAAACAAAATGCAAACCTACTAGTACTTTTTTTAGTGGAAAATGCAATTGATTTTAAAGTCAATTCATCAGTGTCGAAATAAACCGATCCACTAGTAGAAATATTATTCTACTATTACATAGAAATAGTCAATGTATCTAGTTTACACATGTTTATACAGAGTTTTAATCGTTTTCACATTAAAAATTATTATTTTTTCCTATTTAATAGGAACATAGAAAAAGTGAAGTACCTGCTAATTACAGAAAAAGTTTGAGGTCTCCATTTACATTATTTACTTGATTTTAATCAGTATATTATTGAACATTAAAAAATTTATGTTATTTTAATGCACTATATGTTACATAAATAAAAAAAGGAAGCATTGCTCTACTAACCTATTAAAATGACTATAATTTATTAACAATAAAAAAGTTAATATTAGACGAAATTTTATTTAATCTAACTTTAATGTATTAAGTTCAAAGAGAGCAATGGAAGGTCAAGTGAACGTATGGCATCAGTATATGAAAGTATTCACTAATGGTAGGTTTTGCTTAACAAAATTACTGCTTTCATAGTGGTCAAAGACTGTAGGAGACAATAACCCAGAATCAGTCGTAATGGAGCAGATGTGCTTTCATTACATTTATCTACATTTTAAGTTATTTTGTCGTTACACATACTTTTCTATTCTGTCTTATAGAAATTTATTTTTCAACATTTAGTCATTACTTATTATCATTACTACTACAATTATTTTGACTCATTTAGTATTTATCTTGTCAATAGAATCACACCAGTGCTGGTGTGGTATGGGAACCTGGGCTAACGCACATTTTTGATGAAAGTTTTACATTATTTATGGCTGATTGAATTCAATTAATTCATAAACTGTTTACATATTGTTGATGATAGATGATTGGTACAGTCTGAAAGATCATTGCGAAACCAAAGGATTAAACGAAGGATTAGTCAATGTTTAGCAATTTTTATTAATGCAAACCAATGGCTGCAGTTTGACTGAAAAATACATGATCATCATGTGTAGAAGTGAACATGAGGATGAAGGATCTAATAGTTTGCCTTTATATATTTCAGTCAATTTATGATATTGCACGACGATTGTGAAATGATACTGCAGTTCAGCAGTGTATGAAGTGGAACAGACAATATCTGAAACATGAGTATCAAATACTAGCGTAACAATACTGATGTTAGCAACTAAGCAATAGTATTCACATCAATCCTCAAGATTCTCAATTATCGATTACTGTACATTATTATCACTTAAACCTTTAGTGGCTGAACCGCTCACTATAGGAGGGGTATATAAAAAAAATTTTTTTAAGTAGACCAAATATAAAAGGATTCATGATTTTAAAACTTATGAACTGAGGTTTGTTTATATGGCAAGTTGATTCACTAATTCATTTTAAATCTTACACACAAACGTAAGCAGAGGTTATACTCAATATCTTTAATGAGCGCTGTATTATCCAGCACTTCTGGTTATCTTTGTATGTCAAATTGACGACAACTACATATTGGCATGTAATTACCATTATACATTTCACTTAAAGATAACGTTTACAACATTTGTGTCTTTCGTCCGATATATCAAACTGAACTACATTAACGCGCTCTTGAAATACAGTTGAGAATAACTGCAGAAGCTAGAAATGAAGGTTGAACGCTAATATGCAGCATTCACTCACCGAAAAAACAGCACATTCACCAAAAATGCTGGAAACAATGCACACTGACAACATTGAAGATAAACCAAACCTAAACGTAACATTGGTCATTCAGTAGTAAATTAAACTAGGTAACAATAATTTCAAAAAATAAAAATTTAATCTTTTAAATAGTAATAAAACAAAAAAGGACAAATGCACAACTGAATATAATCTAACAACGTTCAAAAACTTTATATAATTCTGTAAGTGATGTAAGACGAATGAAACAAGATTGTAAAGAGAAAGATTTCTTATCATTTCCATGATTATTATTATCTGAATCAAAATTCGGATATCTTCGACTAGGTAGCAATGAAGAACATAAAGTAGGCCATAACTGGTATTGAATCATCCACTCACGAGATGTTAACGATGTGGGTGCAGTGTTTTCTTTATCTAATTCATTCTCAATCACTGATGTTGACAACGATTCACTCGAGGTCGAAGGACAGTCAGCGAATAAACTTGATGATACTGCATAGAAATTAGCTGTAATACAGCAGATATTTTCAAAGCAAACAGATTCAACTGCCCAACTGACTTGTGTAGCTAATTTTGTTACATAGACTGGAAGTTGATTTAATTCAGGAATATAACTAAAATACGATATACAAAAAGCAGATAAAAGTAGTTAGTTACCAGTCTCTCTTTTCAAATCAAGCAAAACCTTGAAGTTATTTTCCTGATGATGCTGGTTAGGAATTATCATTTTTACTTTAATACGGAATAGGGTCGTCTAAAAAAATATAATTTATTTGATTAGAAACATATTGAATATTTAATCTTTTTGCCTAGGTCAGTAATTTCTTCATATTATGAAAAGTATTTATTTAAATAATCCTTAATAATGGGATCACTTGTAAAACTAATATTATATGTGCAATATCATACTCAGAACTGAAGATTGGAACACCTAATTTATGGTCTTAACTGTAAGCCAAGTGGAAAAAAAAACAATAGTTTAACAATATACATCCTAATGCTAACGGAGATCTCTTTAAAAATATCCTCTGCCTACTTCAGTTTCAGCAATCGGGCAGTTTTATTAACCCTTTGATAGAATGAATAAGACTAACAGTCAGCTTTTAAATCATTATAGAATGAGTGACCTAAAAAACACTTATATCTCTCGAAAGTTTAGGACATCTATTCATGTTGATATTTTGTGTATGGGCATTATAAAATTGGAAAAAAGCACTTACTGCGGTAAGATGTATTGTTATTCATTTCAATGTATTCAAGTAAGTTGTGTCGATAGTGAGATTTAATAAGTACCTACCGCTTAGTCACACTGCATAATAAATCTATCAATAAGCGTTTTATTCATTCATTTTAACAATCATAAACTTCTGCTTATCAAATCCTCAACAACAGTGGAGATTAGGAAGTGCTTTGCTTAGTTTATGAGTAAAAACATACAAACAAAATATCGCTGTTATAAAAATGAAACATATATTTCTAATATTTATGCATAATTTATTTCCTTACAAATGTATACGTGTATTTCTAATAAGATCAACTTACTAATAGATACAAGTGAAGTTCAGAAGAGTAATAAAAACAAATAGCTCTTCACTTGAACTACTTAAGCTTGTTATCATAGTTAGAAGTAATTTCTGTAACTCTAGTGAAGTATTGAATATAATTTTACATTAATGTGGGTTACCATAAATAAAATGTTTTAAAGTTTCAATTAAAAACTTATTAAATTATTTTTATACAAAAATAGTTAAATACAATATCCTAACGGATAACTTTATAGTGAACTTGCATACGAATTATGTATGAGTACTTTAGACATTTAGAACAAAATATATATGCAAGGAAAGGTTATTTTCAAAAATGAAACATATTTTTTAATGTAGTATGAGGAGTAAATATCAATAGATTCTGTGCATGAATTCAGCTCAGACATCCGAGACGAGACTATAACTCCCTTAATGAAGCTCGATCACCAGTCAACTAACCATCGAAAAAGTGTGGGGCTGTTGAGTCAATAGTCTTCATATGGTCCCAACGAAAGTTGCAAACTAATACAATCATAATTACTTCGAGTTCGGCTGTAGTCCCCAAGTTACAACGTTGGAAACCTATCTAGTCTACATTCGTGTCCAGTGCCTAATGACCTTGTTTCAGTCTCCAATCTTTCATGGCTAATGCGAAGAACTTCACAGTAAAGTGCGACTTGTAGTTATGTTTTCATAGAAGTACACAGTGCAATGGCGACAACTTAGTACGAGTAATGTAGTGACCCAAGCAGAGTTCCCAAGGAAAACAGTAGAGCTCATTATACTATCTTGAAAAAGTTAGGAAATGACTGCCTATTTAGTAGGATAAATGGAGTTGATTCAGGATGCTCAAGTGTCTTCAGGTGTATAAGTGAATGTGAGAGGCCAACACTTAGTGGATAACAGTAGGCATACAATCAAGCGAAAGGGAGATAAGATAATTAAAAAAAAACTAAGACAGTATAGTATAGTAATATTGATAAAACCTTCTACGGTGCAACAAATTGAGCTACCACTGGTAACAATAAGAACAGTACCAATGGTAAAGAGAAAAATAAAATGATTCCCTATGAAACTACGTTTATTCATTTTCCCTCAATATTGAGGAGTAGGCAAAAGTAATATCATAATTTACTTAGGAAGAAATTATATTGCCGTTATCACACTTTGATAGACATGAAGCCGAAATTCAATGTTAAATTGAAGTATAAAATAACAGTAGGAATGTCCATATGATAATGACTATATTTCAATTCACCGAGACTCAGTATTTTCCGAGCTGGATGGTTTAATGTTGAGCTTTCAGTGTTATTTTAAGCGAATTTATCGACGCAAACTGCTGATAAGATTGTCAGAAGTTACAAATCTTGTAAACTACCATGACTCCATATTTCACTAAATATATACTACAGAGATACAAAGGAACCATTGCTAACAGTAATCAACCTTTTACCATTTAGATAAGCGAAATAGTTCACGTTAAAAAAATTCGCATCCAATCATGAAATTTGAAAGAAAACCAACATGTGGCACACTGAATTTTCTGTAACTTTGTCTTGGGATAATATACGACAAAACGACATGTATTAATCAATAGCTTGAAAATATGACGTCGTGGAAACTGAAGTCTCGTGCTTCAATACATCGCATCAGGTGGAAAGCAGTGTACTAATGACGTCTCCAGCTAAAAATGAAACATTGATAGTCTGAACTCCATAATTATTCAGATCTTGTAAGTAAAATTTAGAATTTTAAAGCTCATAGGCTCCAAAAAGTCATTCTTTGATAACCGCTTTTTCGGCACTGTTATGAAACGGAAAGGGATGGTTTGATGTATTTAAATACGTGAATTTTTTATAATATTTCCAGTCCCTTACAAAGAAGCATTGATAATAACAAGACAGAAAATAAATATGCACAGAAAAAACTTAATCAAAAAGTATTAGACACTAAAAATTCCTTAAGAAGCAACAAATATTCAAAAAAAAATTGCTATGAATTCCAAACTGTTGAAAAACGGATTTTAAAAAAACAAAGGTCAGCTTTTATTTTAATTTCATTTTACAGGTAATGATACTACACCGACGATTAGAAGAAGGCTAAAAGCAACATTAACAAGTATATATCCAACAGTTAAACTGATGACCTTGTACAAAACTGTATTTTTTCTTAAACAATCGATGACTGACCAGTACGGTTTTCATGTTGCCGCCAACCAACGGAGCGAATTTACATCTGTCTACAAAAGTAGTTACATTGGTAATACTTACAGAAAGACCTACCTTAAACTGGACAAGCATACTCCAAAGAGTATTCGTTTAAAGGAAATAAAAAACTACAACAGCGTGGTCATACGATACAGGATCTTGCATGGATACTCTGAATCTTTCAAAATGTTTAATAAGTAAGTAACAAATAATCTTTTAAAACTCACTGAAGTTATTTTTAACAAACACTTTAAACCTGATTTATGTATCCGAAAGGAAACAGTTATCAGCCTTTCTTTATCCTGGTAACTTACAAGTGTTATTATTACACATCGATTGATTTTCTAAAATTTTCTTTTATTTTATATACATTTGATACATTTTATTCAACTTAATAATGATAGTTTGGTGTTTGTTATACCATGTTGATATGTTTCCGTTTAGATTCCAATCAAACTTACTTTTGTATGTTACACTTCAAACTATTGATTTTGTAATAGTAGTAAAGCAGCAGAGTAGTTGATAAGCACTAAACGAAATGTAAAGTATATATTTTATTCATCGACACAACTCTTTTTCGCATTTTTCAAGTTAATTAAAGGAATGATATGCATGACATTTTAAGGTATTAAAAGTACTGAATCAGTTTCATAGGAGCTACGTGCATAGTTTGTTAGCCGAAACCTTGAAAAGGTTAACATAGACATTTCTGTCAGAAAATGATATATTCTTTTTGATAATAAACAGGAGATCACATGTTAATATTGGTTACTAAAGTCACTAGTTCCACTAAACTAAAAAGCTAAGATACTAGTTGCAAAAGTATGATGATTTCCGATTCTAACTCAAAGAGATTTGTTAGAAAGCAATAATGACAGCTTATAGAACAAAAGGAAAATAACTACTACCTTTGATTTTTAAATATCAATACAATTACTTTCGAAACCATTTGAATAAAATTACTAGGAAGATTTTAAGACAACATATTTATCAACAAAGATAATTGAAAAACCTACTTAGCAATAATTAAAGGAATTCCAGCAAGTACATGATTTCCACATGAATCGGTAGTAATTTTAATGGAAAAATAATCCCATAACATAGGTGCATGTTCAACTAGAGTGGCAGTAGCATCTCTAATAAATTCAGATGAAGTGAGACTAGCTAACAATCGTGAAGATTTTCGAAGATATTCATGTCCAATAGATAAAAGATCTGATAACGGAGCTGGTTCATGGAGAATAATCTACATATTATTAAAAGAAAAGGTGTGAAGGAACAGTAATTGTTAAAAAAAAGACTTAATTAACGAAAAATAAACAAAATACAAATAAGCAAAAGAGTTCTTATCGAGTTGCTAGTAGATTATATTTAATAGCGAAGTAAATGATTCACAACGAAGCTGTATTAAGCTGGATTGTGAATGGTAAGTGGAATTCAGAACGCGCGTTTCGTCCCATTCGAGATTCGTCGACTGGATGTATCTGTATCCTAATGCACCAACGGAAAGATACAAACTCATCCTAATGAAGCTGTATTAAGTTTTTTACATTTAGTACAGCCATCTGAATGGAAACTAACTGGCTATTTACACAGGGGGAATATCACTTATTTTTCAACTATTCTTAATCTATTGATAAGTTACACTTAACAGTTAGGTCACTATCACCATCTTTCCTGATATACACAGTTAGTAGCAAAACACACCGATGAAAATTTATTAAAAAAAAAGAAAAGTAAATTCATTGAAGTGATTACAAATTTGACTGAACAACTTCTGGAGTCCACATATATTGACACGCTAAATGTATAATTGATTGCGTTCGTCACAAATTGATATCAGTTGTGTACCACTGAAAACCAAGGAGAACTAGACAGCTGTTTCGTACTACTATGAAACTCCCCAAAAGTGAGCACTCAAGGTTCCGCCAGGGAATTTAACTCAGGATCTCATTTTAGACAAGTCTGAACTCAGTCAGTCACGACTTTCATGATGAAAGTGAGCCAGCTGTCACCAACGGCATTTACTGATCGTTGCGGAATATCAAAGTAAGAATCCGACCGGTGGATGCTGACCTAGTGATTCAGATGGTTGAGTGTTTGTCATTAGATCTGAAGGGTTTTGGTTGAATTCCCTGGTGGAATCAAGGGTGTGCACTGTTGGGGAGTCTCATACTAAGACGAAACAACTGTCTAGTTCTCTCTAGTTTTCAGTAATACTTAACAGAGATTAATCTGTGACGAATACACCCAAATAAACTAAATATTTCTCGCTCCAAAATCACCCCAATTCGATGGATTGCTTATTAATAAGGAAAATGAGAAAATCGGTTAATAATAACGCACATATACGAACATTCATTTAAATTTGAACGGATAGTCTGACAATAATTGGGCGCCAAGTGTATAGAAGACACTATAAATAAATTATATTTAAAAAAATGTTGGCGATTAGAGAAAAATAAATAGATTCCAACGTTCCACTCGGCAAACTGGTCTTAAGTTCCTCAGGGAGAAATAATCAAAATCAAAATTTACATAGATATATATAAGGTCAGAAAACCAAATGCTTGTCCAGTTATATTCCAAAGAAGAATTTTGTGTATTGTAAAATGTATGAGTCAAATAAGATCCATAGATGTGGTCAAATAGTAATATGTTTGCAATAGTTTACATATACCTATTTAAAAAAAAAAATCTATTAAGTACAATGATAAAATAAGCCCTAGGCTATTTATAAGGCCATTTAAAACAATTTGACGTATGTATGTCTTCAAGTATACATAAAATTCCACTATGGAATGTTTGGACAAGCGTTTGGTTGTCTGACCTGGTATATAGCTTTGGAAATTTCGATTATTTCACCAGTTTGTCGGGTGAAACGTTTATATCCAATCACTAAGATTTTTCAAATATCATTTACTTCTAATGATGTACATAAGTAGCATAAGTGGATTTGTGGTAGACGGTGAATGAATGTAGTTATACTTTATAACAAAACAGATATCAGCTAGCAAGCTATATAAATGAGTGCAATAAAATGAAATACTTTAATGGTCGTAGTAAAACATTTAGTTTATTATACCGTTACTATATTAGAATTTATCAACTTGACTGTTACTGAAGCTAAATATGTTTCATAAAAAACGAGAAAAGGAAACTGTAAATAGAAATCAATGACTTTTATACCGTATATGTAAACAATTCCAAAGCCTACAGCTTTAAAAAGGAAATTACAAGATAATTATACTTAATTTGTCCTCTAAGTTTAGATCCATATAATTCACTTGGAGTTTGGGGACAGGTGATACTACCTTGTTGCTCTAATCAAAGTAGAGGATGATAATTGTGACTTAGTGGCTGAAGGTTGAATGAATTACTTAGTGAGCCAAAAGTCTCCAAGATATACAAAATATATATAGGGAATATGTATTTCAGTGTTAACTGAGATTAAAATAGATTCATAAATACATGAAATATATTTAATCGATTTTCGACGTGTGGTTGGAGATTCAAAAACATGATTTTCTATCTTTAAAAGACGAATGAAGACATTTATCATTCCTCCCTCCACATTACCAATCAGTTACCTAGGTCATAATTAGGTTTACGAGGTCTAATACGTAGAGTATGGTTCGAAATCAAGTATATAAATTTGTGCCGAGTAAACATGCTATATCATTTGTAAAAAAACGAGCATGCGGATACACAACAAATAACTAATTAACTAAAATATAACCTAAAATAAATAGTAATGATAAATTTTCCGCAATTTTTTTAAAGGTCACTCATGTATATATATAAAACAAGATGTAAACAATTTGGTGAGGTTTGTTAACTCTCAATGTATAACATATTGGTAAACATGTAACATTATTTTTCTAAAATCATTCATTTAATAAATTTGATTAACTTTAGCTAATCTATTCACGTGGATTGTAGGTTGATTTCAAGAATATTAGGGAAGAAAGGGTAAATTTGTAGTTATTAGTACATATTGATAGAATAAACTACTGAAGATATATCTAAATGAGGTTATTTGTAATGAACTGGAAAATTTGTTAACATGACATCGACAAAATTAGATTGATACTATTTAACTGATATACTACTAGAATAAAGACATAGAGTAAAACAAATCAGTTTGAATTTTCCTAAACATTTAATTGATAGAAGAGAATAAGTCAGTTATCTATAACAATAAAAAGTAGTAATGGCTATAGGTTTGACAAAAGTATTCCAAATAAAAGTAAACTATAAATATTCACAAATGAGCAAATAGTGATAACTTGAATCAAAATGAATCATGATATGAAGGTGGAAAATGTAGGACGCATAAGTAAGAGCAAACATTGTATCGATTGAGGCTATCAGGTACTATCATAAACCCACATACTGAATACTTATACTTGTTGAGTTCGATATTTATACCCCAGTCTATATCAACCACGTACACTGTAGCCTGACTTAATGTGATAAAAAATTACTTATAATGGATTACATTCAAACTGAAAATTGGCTCAACAGAAGAAATTCATTATTGCTTCGGAGAGAGGGGTGAAAGCAAGATGAAATTCATGTCAACGTATAATAACGGTAACATTAGGAATGGTGTTAGGTGGTTGGACCAAAGTTTAGTGTCAGTTGGCATTCGTAAATAAGGCATACTTACAAACATGAAGGAGTAGACCTTTCTCTGAGATTTTAACCCGTGTCAGTTTTGGAGTCTCGGACGTTACTAATGAGCTACTCAGGCTAAGACCATCTTTCTTGTATAGCCAAGATATTTACACTAATCGATCAGTGAATACAAAATAACATCATGCTGATCGAATTCAACCGATCGAGCTGAAGCACAATCACTTGTCTAAGTGATTCGACATAACATGCACAATGTATCAATTTTAGATTGTTAACATTAGAAACGATGTTTATTCTAAAATACATTTGAATAAATAAAACGTTAAAATAGATGACAAAATAGGATGAATTTTACTTACCTCACCATGATTACCGAAATTTGCTAATAATAATTGATAGAATAATGCTTGGCTTAAAGGTTTCAAGCGTATAAGTAATAATTCAGTATTATATTGAGCCAAACACCTTGTCGAGTCAATAAAGCCAATAAATTTACATGAACGTAGTGTCGCTTTAATTGACTGATCTAAATCACATTCTAAATTACGTTTCAATGCAAGAATACTCATTAAATGGACTGTTCTATGGCGGGGCTTTGATGTTGACTCTGTGATATCACTATTTGATGAAGTTAAAAGTGTATTCGATTTACTAAGTAAATCAGTATTATTATTAGTACTAGTGGAATGAGGAGGACTATTTTGAAGAGATGATAAAACTGTATCTGGTTTTATTATCGGTTTAGATGTTAAACTGACATTGTCGTCATTATTGGAGTGAGAGTGTAAACGCTTTTGACCTATAACATTTGGCTTATTTTCATTTGAATCCTTCTGTGATTGATAATACAAGTGTAATTTCTCAGTGGCACTGAAACAAATAAAATAAAATAAAGCCAAAGTGTGGAAGTAAATAATGAATATTTTTATTGCTTTTTTTGGCCAAATTGTGAGTTTTTAAACAATTTTTTTTTAAAGTGACAATACTGTGGATATTTCTAGTATATTAGTGGAGAGAATGAAAACTATATGAAAAAAAAAACCGACAAACTGAATAGTAAGTGACTAGCTTTGAGTTAAATTTCTAACTTCAAAATTCCGTGATACAAAGATGTCACAAACGCTGTGAATCCATCAGTCACAATGAACATTAACACTAATGAAACGAGTTGGATACAACAATAAATATAGATAATAGTAGGATCGATGATAATGAGAAAAATAGAAGATCGAGAATACGTTTAGAATAGACGGAAATGAACACGTATGTATGTGATATGTCCTTACTGGAAAATGCGTGGGTTCTTATAGTTTAACACGGTTCCCGACACGATGTAGCCAATAGACCTAGTGTAACCCGACTATTTATTTGATGTCCTAGATACTCCATACGGTTACTGCAAACTATCCCTGATAGTTGTACTTCGGACTGGATACTATAACTTGCTTTTCCCCAAACCCAGAGCTACTTAAAAAGACGAACTTGTAGGAGGACTGTATTGTAGAGAAAACTGAGACTAGACGACCAAAGAACATTTATTTGAGTGCATTCATTCTTATATCAATTAGCCTACACTAGTTATTAGTTAAGTGTAATTATCAACTAAAATAACTTTTGGATGTTATAGTTTATACTCTAACTCCTAGTGGATTGAACTAGCTGTGATAAAAGTAGACGTAACTTACCAGAAATCAATACAAGTCCTTTCGATTGATTTTGTAAACAAATATACTTTTGAGGATTTCGAATTCCCAACAGTATGATGTATTTATTACTGCCACACTTTAAATCAATTTTATAGCTGGGTCATATGTACACAACCGCTAAGAATTTCCAAACTAGAGACAAAACAATTATCCTTTACTAACTAATTTTAAATAGTTCTCAAAGCTGATGTCAGTCCATGATGAAAGCTAACGTCAAATAATATTTTGTTTTTATTTTATACAAACACTGGAAAAGGTGTTCAGCATGAATACCAAATATATATTTACATTTGATAGAAAGACATCATTAAAAAAATTACTAACTCGTTAGTACTTCTATCCGATTCATAGAGATTAAATGAGGTGTTTTTCTGTAGAAGATTCGAATTCAATATTTCATCAGCTTCATCAGAATCAACCTCAATATCTGGACTCAGTTCACCAAGAGATTTCGTCAGTGGCTTGTCTTGCGATACTTTAAGTTTACTATGAATTTTACTGTTATTAACACTATTACTAACATGATTTGGCTGAGATGACAGAAAACGTTCCAGTTGTTGCTCACGTATATCAATTCGTACCTTTTCATGTGGCTTATACACAGGTTGTAGTGAACGAAGATCTTTCGAGTTGTTGTCATCTGATGAGTGAGCATTATTAATATTCGATTCATTAAGATTTTTAAAACTAGTCGGCGTTGGCAAGGCATTTCTTATGAATGTTCGAATTTGAACAGATGATAGTAAGGCATGTTCAACAGCATCTTGTAATCCATTAACTATTTCATCCTAAAAAAGTATAAGCAGATATAAAGTGGTTGCGCAATATCATTCGCTCAAAAAAGATTGTCATAACAAACGAAAGGACAAGAAAAAATTTATATTTGCTCATCATGGAGTGATAATAATTATACAACCATCGAAAAGTAGGAAGGATGAGACAGCTATTTCGATCATGTACGAGTGTCATTAGATATGTGCATCCAAGACCCCATTAGCAATTAGACCCCGGATTTTCAGACTTAGCTGCATGAACATGGTCTTCAAACCAATGAGTTGGTACCTATCAGTTTACAGTTCTAACTTCAATCAATTAACGAAATTTCGCGACTACTATCTATTTATGATATTTATCTCACTACTAAATACTCTCTTTAAGCTATTATAAGCACAATTGTCCCAAAAATTAGAGATAATCGTTATACTCAATAACTGCTAGGGTTTGCAAATTAAAATAACACCCCGATACCTGCTAACGAACATATGATCAGTGACACAACGAGTGAACTAAGCTATTCCTCGGTGCCCCTACACAGCTAACTAGAGGAAGAAGCCAAATGTCAGCAAGAAGTATTTAATTTTATAGACAGCTTGTCTGATAGATAACAAACACCCAACTAATGCGCATATATGAAATAAAGAGAGCGTCCTTGTGAGTGTCACAAATCGCGTACTAAAATAAACAACGAACTAATACGATTTAACGTCTTACAAAGAGAGGAACACAAACTGAAGGTAAAAAGGGAGCATTTTGGCGTGAAAACGAGAAATTTAAGATTTTACAAATAAGTCACGAAAGTAATAGGTTTACCAAGAGACTTCTAGGGATCTAGCATCCTCAACAGAAACACACTGCGATCACTTTCAACGTAACACTCTACAGCAACATATCGTATTGAATTACTCAAATCTTAAGATTCAAAATATGATTAATAATCAAGAAATAATGATGGAAATGTATTTCTTATGTTGAAAAAATCTTTCATCTCATGAAGAAAACCCAATGATAATAAACAATTTTGTCGCTAATATGGAAGAAACAACAATGCAGCCAACTTTAAGTAAGTTACATTATAAAGTAATGTTAATCATCCAGAGGAAATTAATAAGTGATGCTAAAACGGGATGAAAAATGGGAAATCATAATTTTCGTATTGGCCTCGGTCATAAGATGTGATGTCGAGTAATTTAAACAATAAGAACTCACTTGAACTAGAATCAAGACACTTGAGACAATGCATTTGAACAGCTTGGCAACATGTCATGTAAGCAGTCCTTTCTGTATTATCGGGCTGCATATTTTTAAAATGTTTTTATAAAACAATTAGTTCATAAAGTATTTAATTTGTCAAAGTGTAGCTTAATTGTGGACTCTAATGTTTTTCATGATTTTACCCGAATATTATGTTATTCCAATTTTCAGCTTCGAGTATCCACAGGTAGCTAAGCCATTCAAATGTAATGACTTAAAAATGTCTGAATTATAGGTCGCATGAGTTTTACCTAAACTTGCTTTATTTAGCACCAGACTGCCTAATTTTCATTTTTATGTTAAAGCTACTTGACATGGCAGAAAACCAGTTTCCTGTTTACCGTATTTACATTGTTCCTTATGAAATGATCCACAATGTGATATAAAAAGCAGTCGTTCTTACTCATTAAGTGGCTATTTGGAAGGTGTGCTCAATCTTATATCATTTGCACTGAAGGGCTCAGTTGATGCCCATGCCAGCCAATCCGCGTTTGCACAATTTAGTCACACTTCGATTTTACTGGTTTTTTATTAGCGTACGGTCATGTCACCTCAACTAGGACCTCCGGTTATCCGGCATGTTGCGAGGCTAGTCAAATGCTGGATAACTGTAGCCTCATAGATTTAGATAAAAATTAAAAATAAATTTCTTTCAGTATAGATAGGTTGTATTTCAATCCGTCTGTATATGGTTTCATTAGCTAGGGGGGGGGGGCGGAAGTACGACTTGATGGAAAACTGAAACGGTCTATATGGTTAAGATATGGATTAGTAAAGGATAGCAATGAAGTAACATTTTACACTTTAAAGACGAGAAAACGGCTTTACATTCATGAGATTGTCATTCAAGTTATTTTGAAAACTACATATTAACACAGTCCTCACCAGGAGCAGCTATGGTACATGTGTACTTCGAGCTGATGAATGAGTCTTCAACTATGAGATTAACCCTTAGAAATGCAAAGGAGGGAAATATTACATCTAGGATTGTTTCCCTAATAAATTTAAATATAGGAGAAGTAGATAGTGTGATGGATGCCACTTGAGGTAGCAAACGCTGTGAGTTCAATCCAGACCAAGTGTTCGAGAAGAGGATATACTTTTTTGGTATGTCTTTCATGCCAAACACTTCTGTAGTACCTGTAGATCGAGATTAACAGTTAAACGGAGTTTAAAAACACGCCTAGTGATAAAGATCCGATCAATAAATTTACTAGCAGCTGTGAAGCTTGTCTGAATTCAGAGATACAATGTTCTCAAAATCCGCTTGACTATTGATAACGCAAATGTTAACTAAGAGCTTACGAACCAAGTTGATTAAATTGATCACGCTGAAGTTATACAAGGAAATCTATCACAGTTAATTAAGACAATCAATGATCATGATAAAACTGCAATCATCTCCAATGGTTTAAAAAAGTTACACCTTTTAGAAATCCACTAAAAGTAACTATGTTAAAACAATCGTGAAGCATATTTAGCTTTGACTGACGACATATGTACAGAAACAAACAGAACAATAAACATAACAACCAACCTCATGAAGAAAATTTACTTCAGCTTTCGTTGGATGTACATTTACATCTAAAGTATGCGCTGGTAATTGAATATTTAAATAAACATATAATGAATTACATGTTGAAGATTTAAACATAATATTTGAGCTAGTAGACATTTTAAATGTTTTTTTATTTGTAATTTGATGTTGATCAGTTGAATTGCACAATAAAGCACGCGAAGTAACAGAAGAATAAGCACATTCAACAATACGTTTTATTGGTGTACAACTAACTAAACGATTATTGATGAAGAGACTAAATTTTAAAGAAGGACTACAACCTGTAAATAGTATGAAAATAAAAGGAAAATAATTCTTACGAAATAAAATTTATTACTAGTAAATTATTCGAGTATGGATTCAATTGTTAACTATATATTGAATGATATTCTGAATACTGTATCCCAGCGAAATTAACAACTAGAATTTTGTTATAATGAATGTATATATAACTAACTGTTGATACGCATAAAAATAAATGACATTTTACATAATGTATACTTTAGTAATTCTGTATTTCATATAATCACAGTAGTAGATAATTTAATTGGCTGCATTGAAATGTAACTAACTAGTTGACTAAGTGTTCGAAGTAACACAAAACGATGTGTGCTTATAGTGTAACTCAAAGAAGTGGAGTGGTGGCTTAGAGGATAAGGTATTTAACTTCTAACCGATAGAAGACAGGTATGAGTCGCGCTCCACCTACTTCGGTTTGATATTCAGACATAGATAAAGTATGGTTTAAATTCGTTTGCATGAATTTGTACTTGGTAATTGAGTTACTGATATCTAGTAGTACTAACTCAACAAAAGAAAACTAAGTAATTGTACGAAATTTTTTAAAATAAAAATGTATTATTCATTACATGTATAAAGTGTTTATTGAACTCAACGGCTTAACTTTTAGGCTTTTTAAGAGCTCACAGAAAAAGGTTATAAATAATATAATGTCATCCGTATTCTTTGCAGAACAAATTTTATCCCTTAAAAACATCTTCATACAAAAACCTAATTAGGATGACTACTATGTGAAATAGAACAGCTTGAGTTCAGTTTGCTAAATTAAGTACGTGATTGTCATGCGTGGTTGAATGGACATATCTATTTCGAAGGTATGACGTTATCTGCGATGAAAGTACTTTCAACTGATTTAATGAAGTGATTTTACATTCTTGTGGATTCTAACATCGACTGAGTGCACCAATCAACATATTCCTGCCATGTAAATCAGACTGAAAAATACTAACATCCTTTCGTAAATATTTTGCCCATGCTTTGAAAAAGTCTATAATATAAGCATTCTAATACTGTCGGTAACGTAATCGTCAAGCACCTAATGTGTTCATAAATATTCCAGACAGCGTTGACAATATTAGACATAAAGAAAAATGTATGTCATTTATAGCAACTATAACACTAATATCGAGCTACCTTTAACGAAAATTGATTACTCAAAAAGATAAATATACTACAAAACTGTATGACAGTATCATGTAAAACTCTGACATCTGTTTCAAATATTTATGATTGTTTCCTGTTGTCTAATTAACATAAGATTTTATAGGATTACAATGAATGGATAAAAGTCAAGCATGTAAATTCCTTATGTTATGGTAGTCAGCTATGAAAATTGGAAATAGTGTACCACCTCACTCGGTACATATCACCTCCCAAAAAACGAATCTGATCCAGAATGACGTGCTTTATTAATCAACTTGACATGTTTGGAAGAAGACATGTGATAGGTTAATATCATGTGACAGCCATATGAATCAAAGGCTAGACCTTTATATATATATATATATATATATATATATATATATATATATATATATATATATATACACGAATATGTATAAGTATATATGCATCTTGTACATCATTGGTTATTATTTTAATACATGCGCGCGTGTGACTAATCGGCTTCTCGATAAGCCACTCGGATCTTTGTACCTGAATAATAGATTAAGGCAAGGCTGGGTATTAGCTGTAAGGTATAGCGCTGCTGATAACCAGAGTCGACAACATCGGCCCTCCCTACGTCAGAGATAACAGTGGTGACAAGGATTTAAAACGAAGAACCTAGGTCGGATGTAATAACGGTTACAGTGACTGATTATCGAATTCAGATTTACCTTACCGTCGAAGGTCTCATACTTCACAATGCAGGATACTTAGCTATTGCTACAACAACAGAGCACTCCTATCGAGCCTCTTGTATTAGTGTCAACGAAATCAATTTCGGAAAATTCTGTCATGACGTCAAAAGCGATTGCAAATTTAATATCGCGGTATGTCTATGATCCTGAAAATGAAGTAACTTTTGAAGCCTGGTTTGAAAGATATGAGGACTTATTTATTAATAACTGCAAGGAGTGGGATGAAGGCTTGAAGCTGAGACTGTTAATGCGAAAGCTTGGGATAACAGAGCAAGTCAAATATTGTCATTATATCCTTCCAAAAAAGCCAGCCGATCTTACGCTCGCGGACACAGCTGAATGTCTTACATGTATATTTGGAGAACGGTCGTCTCTCTTTCATACAAGATACACCTGCCTCCAACTAGTCGAAAATCCCTATGATGACTATTTGACGTATACCAGCCTTGTGCATTGTCAGTGTGAACGTTTCTGACTACCTGAGATCACCGCAAACCAGGTCAAATGTCTTGCATTCGTGTGTGGATTAAAGCATCCTGTGGATGTTGATATTTGCACTCATATACTGTCCAAAATCGAGGCATTTACAAATATAAGTTTACAGTTCGTTTCGGAAGAATGCCAGCGAATAGTGAATTCGAAGCGTGATACCCAGATGATAGAGTCTCGCGACTCTATAGAGCTTAATGCCTTACACAAGCCCTCAGTGCAGAAGAGAATAATTACAAGTGATCAAATGAAGCGTCAAATGGCACTGAAAATGTACTGCTGGCGTTTCGGAGATTGTTATTTTTCTAGAGTTTGTCGTTTCAAGAGAATTTACTTTAAATATGGTAAAAAGGGCCACATCCAAAAAATCTGCAAGTCCACAGTGAAGAAAAATGACCATTCCGATGATTTCGATAAGTTCAATAACCAGAATAAGCGTCAAGACACGACATGTAATTCTAATGTTACTCGGCAAACACGAGAAGTAAATTTTTCGATTAAAAGAAAATTTGTGGCAGCTCATTACAGGAGTAAACCTATCAAGTTATAAGTGGATACTGGGTCAGATATTACTATGATTTCAGAGGCAACATAGTTAAGCATCGGAAGATTAAAGTTGCATCCTACGTCACATAAAGCCAAAAGTGCTACTGGAGAAGACATAATTCTTCTTGGTGAAGTTCAATTGAATTTTACTTTTTGTGGTCTGAGACTGGTAGATGTTATGTTTCAAAACACTGTAAATCCAACTTACTGGATATCGACTAAATGGACGAATTTGGATTGATGGATATACCTTTTAATGCTGCATGCAATGGAGTAGAAAATATTCGAATATCGCCTTATCAGCCACAATCGAATGACCAACCCGAGAGATTTGTAGATATTTTTAAAAGAGCTCTATCAAAAGGGTAGGAGAAGCTATCAATGATGAGAAAGCCATGCAACGATCTCTTACTAATTATAAAGCAACACCAAGCCTTAACAAAAAATGGGAAATCTACAGCCGAAATTATGTTTGACCGACCAATAAGAATGTTTTGTGATAATGTGCCCCCTAGAGATAAAGTCAGTGTGACATTAAACCATAGTGAGAATGGTTATAAAAAGATTCGTGAATTCAGCGTTAGTGACTATGTTTACGCACGTGATTACAGTCCTGGTAGATTGAAATGGAACGGTGGGATGGTTGTTGCTGGAGTGGTATTGCGATATACGGAGTAAAGTGGGTGACATAGTGATAATGCGACATATCAACCAACTGCGACAGAAATAATGATGGCCCACCCTTGAAAAGTAGAATTCCCATTGGAATTGCATATGAGACCTTTGATATAACACTACCTGCATCACCACCTACGCATCGATACATCGAAAGAAGTGAAGGTCAGGATGAAGTGGGGTGTAGACAGAGAAAACTGTAAATTGATCCAAAAGCTAAGTTCTACACTAAAGAAGGAAGGTAACATATCGAGAGAATGACATGTGGTTGGTTAGTATCGTGTGACAGACATATGAGTCAAAGGCTAGACCTTTACAGTATTGGTTACTATTTTAATACATGCGCGCGTGTGACTAATCGGCTTCTCGATAAGCCACTCGGATCTTTGTAGCTGAATAATAGATTAAAGCAAGGCTGGGTATTAGGTACAAAGGATAACGTTGCGGATAACCAGAGTCGACAACACAATCATCTCCACGTCATATGCAACACAAGTATAGATCAACAGATTCACTTGTATGAGGGTTGTATTGCTACCAAGTTGCCTAAACTGAAGTAAACAGAGTAGAACATGGACGTAAGACCAAGTGGTTGGAGGTAAGAAGTCTCCAATACTAATAATTTTTTTCACTAAAAGACCTATTGTAGTATTCTTTATTGTGCATACTGAAACAGCAAATAATAAACTATTATTCACAAGTCTGTAATGCTAATTAAAGCGGGAATATGTATTCTAACAAGATTCAAAGTAACACCAAAGTATTACTAACTGATTGTTCGACAATGAAAGCTAAGGAGATTTCCTACTGAATAATATATTCGGAAGATGTTTTACCAGTAGTTCGTTAAAATTTGTAACACATTTACTATTCCGTTCTCGCTTACATGATGTTTAGAAAATAGATGAATAATCTAATACTTCTTCCTTAGAATGTCTTTTATAAAAAAAAAACAGTCGGATGTTTAACATTATTGGAATATCCTTAATGTGATAAGCTAGCTGCAGGAATACCATTATTGTTGATTAGAAGTAGCCTCTTCTTAAATGCCTCTAACAGCCTGATGAAACTTGTTTTAAAGATAATAAAGGTGGGCAAAGGACATTTGTATTGTTGTAGAATTTTGATAAAGCATGATGTTCGGATTTGTAGTACATGCAGTAATTATGAAAAAGTGACCCGGAGAGATGCATATTTGAATCCCACAATGAATCTCAGAGTTGCAAGTACGCCTTCTTGATAAGTGTAAAATACCACGAAACCTAGATCAAGAAGAGTTTCAAATGGATCAACTCCAACCACTTAGCATTCATAGTTTAAGCACAGCTAACAGATTTCATCTGAAAACACTTATTTTTTCCTGTAAAAATAATGATTTATTTAAACTTACAACCTGTAGAGACTATTCAAATAGAAATGAATTTATGGCTAACTAAATGATTGGTTATTAAAATAAAAATTAAGAACCAAATTTATATATAAATTTTTCGAATTTGCTTTAACTAAACGCAACAAGTATATCGGTTTCAACCATATATTTTGTGAAATTCGTTACCAATACTAACTATAATAATGATACACACTTTATTTAGTACCACTGGTTGAATCGCAATAAAGAATTCATAGTACTGTGAAACGATTGCTGTGAAATTTTGGATTTATAAGCATTTGACTTATGAGCATTCAAATGATATGTGTGGATTGTTTATAAACAGTAGTTTACTGACATTTGTACCCATTTGTTCATAAACACTTTTTCCACCATGGCATCTAATTTTTATCATTGATTATATTCCTCCAAA
This sequence comes from Schistosoma japonicum, assembly GCA_025215515.1. NCBI lineage: Eukaryota > Metazoa > Platyhelminthes > Trematoda > Strigeidida > Schistosomatidae > Schistosoma > Schistosoma japonicum. Next base: position 31,858,150 of record CM046062.1, on the reverse strand, counting down.
GGACAAAAGAGGATGATGAAAATATACGAACTAGTGTGATGATATATTTTGAGTTAATTAATTAATCGATTCGATTCCCAGTAGGTTTTTTAAAAACATATACGAAAGCACGTAGGCACGTGAGGTTATTAGCTATAAATACTTGAGTGAAACTAACGTAAAATAAGATAATTTGCTGCAATGAATGCAAATTTGCAAGAATAAGGTGTCTTAGAAGTTTGCACAGATCGTTATGTTTATTTACCTAACTAACTAATAATTTATATTACATTAATTCTCACGATCAGGTCTACCGTGAATCATATGAATGATTTGAAAAGTATCAACGAGACCGCTGAGCAGTCGTTCATTGTTTGTATACTTTACAAAATGAACAATTTGCTGACATTTAAATTATGAAACAATAATTTACCTGAAGAAACCTGATTCGGTGCTGTTAATAAGCCTTCATATCGCAATCCAAAACGTTCTATAGCTAAACGTGTTGATTCTGATGATGTGCACTGTGAACTATTGAAAGATATTAAATTCTGTTCTACAGATGAACCAATCACAGCACGAATCGCATCCATTCTAGACCAACCAGCAGATGTGCGTAAATCTATAAAGAATATATTTTGTGTAAAATAAAGACGAAAAAACTCTTTATCACAAATTATTACCGGATAAAGAAACCAATGAATAAGCCACATACCCTAATACTGGTTATGGTTTTCGAACAACACAGATGAGTACTGTACTAACGATTATAATCTTTTTTTTACTTACGAGGGACAGCGCATAATGATGTGGTTTATTTAATGAGTTTAGCTTTATGTACTGGGATTTTAACAAAACCATTCGTATGACAAGGCACGTCATACTATCAAGCTACTTTAATCAAAAAAGGTAGTGAGGAGTTGAAATTAACAATGCAAGTATTTAAATTAAGTGCTTTGACCAATATGACACCACAGTTTCATTTACATACGAGGCATTTTTAAGCATATATTCAATAATTTTTAATAAATCTAACGAAGGAGAAGTTCAAATTAAATGTTCATCCAAGAGAAAAATTATTTAACTATCATTCTAAACCTCTTCGCTTGCCTATTCATCATTTTTTAAACAATTTAAAACCCTGAAATTGATAGACAGTAGGCTAGGATCCTGTATGTGTGTTTCAGAGACAAAATACTATCTTGTCTTCAAAATAGAAAACAACAAAGCCTGATACATTTCCTTAAAAAAAAAAACAGATTCCATTCTAAATTGAAAGAAAACTACAAATGATAAAAGTGTGGAGGTAAAAAAAACAGAGTTATAAACAAATAGAAATAAGAGGGATAAAATAAAAATAATAATAATAATAAATAATATAATGATAATTAATTACTTTACAAAGCAATTCGAATATAATGATAACAACAATAAAATAGAACAAGTGAAATTCTATTTCGCCCAAAAGTATATTTTATTGTTTACGGAAAGCATGATAGGAAACTGGAAAATTTGGTGGTGATCTCTGAGCTAGGTGGTTTAATTTTTAAGCCTTCGTTTTTGTTCTAGACAAGATCATGGGTGTCTACATCATACAAAATGAGCTTCTCAGTTATTGTGCAAGCGCTAAATCAGCTTTTTTCTGATAGTCCTGTTTGAAATTAATTGGCTTCATTTGATATTGCATTCCTGTTGACTGTCTTATTCAGTTGCGCTCCAACCATATGACTGGTTACATTTTTTCCATCGAAATAGCTAACAAGTATGTGCTAGGTTGTACTTCCGAAATGCTCAACATGAGCAGTCGAACTAGTATATATGCATAAGGGTAGGGAAACAAGATAGTTCATCTTTATTACTTGAATTCACTATTGGTTGACTATATAAGTAGGAGTATAACCTAGCTTCATTGAATGTTTAGTCTTAGGTCTCTTGAGACCTTCGGCGAACAACCATTTTTACTCACTAGATAGAGCATACGTTTTAGTTACTCCTCAAAGATGCCATCAGATAACAATAATCCTTCATTCCATAGAGTTATATTATAAATTGATAGACATTTAGCCTTAAAGTAAGTAATACAAAAGACAGTTAAAAGTACTATATATCCAAGTAAGTAATTGAAGAAGCATAAAGTGAGAATTAGTGAATGGGTAACGATTTTCATTATGTACAAACAAATGTTTTTAGATATCAGTATTATTTACATAGTATATCAATTTGACAGAATAGGATTATCCAACATCGACATATTGGATTGATTACGATATATATGAGTAAAGTAGGATTTATAGAACAAAAAGGATAATAGTCTTTACAGTTTGAAACAATATTGAGTTTTTTTATGGATTTTAAAGTACTCCAGACTAGTATTCGTAGAAAAAATATTGATCGTGTTTATAACAACAACTGTGACACACACACACAACTAACAGGTTACACGGAATGAATACGACCACAGACTCGTGATCATCACAAATGTCAGTCGTCAATTGAACATGAGACTCTAGTAGTGTTAAAAGGCGGAAACTTTTTTCACCAAAACAACAGATTCAAATAGTTGCTACGAGTCGGTCCAACGATTCTGCAAAACCGTTATATGCAAAAAATTGAAGGCAGAACTTATACTAAGGAATGCGATACCTGTTGACTTTTGGTACCATTACTTTCATCATCATTGAGAACAGTCGAAGGTTGATAATTTGGGCAGAATATATTTTTTAACTGTAAACAAACCAGCTGATATGTGGCATAGCCGATGTATACATAATACCCAGAACTAAAAAATTTATAACCCTCCCTATCCTATTATAAGTTGAACATAATCGTATACTGTGTTGCAATACTAAGTTAACATTGCTTCTACGAGTCTACCTATCTAACGTCATAAGATAATAAAGAGTAAAACATGTCTGAAAAAATACTACAATTAATCTAACCTTGCTCAATAGAACTTTTGCCAGTAATGGTTTCAGAATGTAAATGAAATCCACATTGTTGAGCATAGTGAATAGCGTATCTAGTGTACAAAACGGAAGTAATTCAGACTAAAGTTAAACAAATAACGTATGATAAACAATACAATTAACTTCATGTGCTTAAGATAAATTTAATGTTTTCTTAAGCTTTTATTACCCTTCTAAACAATAATATCAATAGAAGCTCGACATAAGCGTTTATTCGTATAACTCGTTAATTGTAAATATTTTAAAGTTTCCACTATACCGCATAAAAAACACAATAAGAATTAAATATGATACGTTTTTTGTTCAGCTTCAGTACATCACAAATGATTAACTGACAATAGAACGGACCCACTGTAAAGCTTCTTATTCCCATGTAGAGTTTTGGTTTATCAGCTTTAGATCTCCTTGGTTGGTCAACCTCATTGTTTTGTCACTAACAGATTATGTAAATCCTTGCAAATATGGGTTTACTTTATTATAAAAAGGCTTTCTCATAACAAAGCTAAAGTTGATTTTATATACTACAACTAATTTTAGAACGAGTGATTATAGCATCTCAAATATTCTAAGTACTCCATAATTACGAAAAGCTTTGTTTCATACTTGCATTTAAAACGTATCAATTTATATGACTATCATTACTACTTGAATATTAATAAGTAGCGTGATTATACTTTTGCATAAAAACCAAGTGGAGCCTCAGATCATGAGAGGAGTAGATTTCATGAATATACTAAGAGATATTTGGAGCTCAAGTTTACAACAAATAAACGCCTGAAATTCATCAACCACCAGGAAATTACTGTTCTTTTTATTAAAACAGGATTAAATATTCAGCACTCCAATAGACTTACTGGGAAACTACATCCACAATTCTAGATAATTCTTCTCTTCCATTTTTCAAGGCAGATTTTCTTATCGGTGCATTATAAAATAGATTCTCTGCAACAATAGTAGTTCCTGGATTACCAGCACAAGGCAATGGTTTGGACTCAGCAACTCCAGCACGATATTTCACTTTAAAAGCACAATTTTGGTTTGCTGTTCGCGTAATCACAGTAACTAATGCAACATGACTGAGACTAGCTAGGGCCTCACCACGAAATCCAAAAGTGGAGATTTTACTTAAATCCGAAAAATCCTAGCAGGAAAGTAGCAAAAAATTACAGGATAAGGTTATCTAACGAGATAAAATCACACTAAAACGAAAATCTCCATTACCGATAACTAAAATGTTGATATAAAGTCATCATCAAAGTAGGATTTTTTTTTCAAGGCTTCCAAGAAGAAGAATATTTCTTAGTTTAAAGTGACTCGGTCAGACAACATTTTTTGATGTTTTTTATAAGTAAGGTGGTTAGTGGTAGTCGATAAGATAGCTCAACAGTAACGTATTAAGTGGTAAAGTTGGTTGTATTAGGTTCGAATCTCAGTAGAAGAAAAGATTGCAGGTACATCTGTATAAGTGTCGACTGATACTGAAATCAAGAACAAGGAGAATTTTCTGTTAACTACTTACGACCACCTAATATTGAAATCGGCAAAAAAATGATAAAATGAAGAACATGGTACATATCGAGGAAGTCATAGATGTATATTAAATTAAATATATTGACTAATTTAAGTCAAAATAGTCTTTTGTTTTCTATCATTTTTAACGAGAAAAAAAGTTCGTGGACAAAGTAGGAACCTAGAATGCGTTTCATAAAAAGAGAAATGACAAAGTTGTGAAGAAGTAAATGAGAAACAAATCAAATAATCATAATAAATATTTTAAAAGTATTAATATAGATCTCATTTCTAATATAAGTTCGCTTTACTGTTTAAGACAAAGTTGAAAGAAAATTGTATCACGAACGTCACTGAGTTCTCTTCTGAGTTATGGTTTAATAGTTTGAGTTGTGGATCATCGCTTCAAAACAATGTGATAGGTTTGTACTACGATAGCTGGTTCCATAATGTCATGTGTTAAGTGAATATCCCTTGGTTCTCATCACCATAATCCTAGAAGTGGAAAATAGTCCACCATATGAAAAGTCGATAGAACAATTGTAAAATTGGCTAAGGTATCGATAGGACGGTAGTCTCCAGCAGGCTTTAATGCACCTCAGTAATACTAAAAGTAGCGAGACTAAAATGAAGGAAATCCTAAAGAAAAAAAGTAATAAGAAATCTCAAAGGTCATTCATAAAACATTGTAGTGCACGACCAGATATACGTCTCGAGAACGCGAAAAGTGATTCATTTCAGTTTAATTTAAAAGAAAAATATTTAAAAATTTCCTAATTTAGTGGAGGAATCAAATAATCTGGAAATAGTTTCAGCCTCAGATATTAATACTACAAGAAATGAATAAAAATCATATATCAAACCTAACGAATCATTAATAAACTTTAAGAAGCCAAACTACTATTCAGTCACTAGGTAGAAGTCAACTGCATAGAATTATGAAATTCAGGCAACTATGCAAGACAGTGCAACCGTCCAGTTGATATTGTCGGTTAAAAATTAGTCATTCCAATAGTAATTGTAAGTTGCACCTTACAATAAATAGTACTCTGAAATAATGCTCTGACAGGAAACACAAATAAAAACCCAAATACTCTTTGATAACGTTTCTTCAACAGATTTTCACTAATTAACAAACAACATAAGCTGAATGAATCGCATAAAAAGTCATGAAGAATAGATAGAATAAACTAGTAAAATGTGTTTGTTTGTTTTATTCTAGAAATTGACATCACAGGATGACTTTGTTTAGATAATAACTGAAGACCAGGAAACAATAGAAAACCGTATCGTCTTAGATTAGAACTTCTTAGCATTGGACATACACGATTTCATCAGGAGTCTGACCGAGGACATTCAGGCCTCACTGGTAAAAACATACACTTGAGACCATCAAGTTAGCACTTAATGGTTCGCCTTTCTAACCACATTCAACGATAATGTACGGCAACCGTTAAATGCCATTGATAATTAATTGCCTCACTCTTGATATTGCTGAACTTTACTGACTGCATCATCTCACTTGTCCCTGGAATTAATCAAACGGAATTAGCCACTAATAAATATGTGATTATTTTTAGTAGTACGGAGAGCTTTGTAGAAATTAAGTGTGTGGCTTACGTACAGACTGACGGTAGCTAGATAACATTTTACCACAATATTGGACACCTACGGACTATATATAGATGACCTCGCCAGGGACTAAATTCAGAACCTTATTGAATTTCCTGTCTAAATACAACTACATGAGAATGAGATGAGATATAACGAAGAAAAAATGATAATAACAGACTTTTAATTTGCTAGTAGTAAAACGTTCGCACAGAAGTGGCAAATCCAAATGATGTATACCAAAGCCATTGTCTTGAACTTGGATTAGTTTCAAGCCTCCATCTTTAACAGATATCTATTTCATAAAAAATAAAGATATGTAAGCATGTACAATTTGGATGATCATACGAAAACGTAAACAAATAATGTATACAAGTATATTAACTAATTATATTAGTGTGTTTCACTATTTCACAAATGGAAGTATCAAAGGGAATATCAATAAGGGAGTAGTATAACAACAAAAATCCACAATACTAGAATAGCAAACAAAAAATTTTGCATAAAGCGTAAGAGCGAAACAAGAATGTCGCATATAAGAAAATAACAACTACGTTAACTGCTTACTATGTACACTTATTTGCTAAATTTCAATACACATCATAATGATTGATTAGATCGTAGTTGGTTAATTAATTGTTAAAGATTTTACAACAGGACAGATGATTTGTGAAGGATTATTTATCACCAACTAATGTCATCTAGGTAACCACTGAAAACTAGGGCGAACTAGAAAGCCGTTCAGTCCTAGTTCAAAACTTTCAGAAATATCGCGAAAATTTTACACATGGTGTGTTGTTAAAGCATTCACGAATTAACATGACAATTAATTGTACATGGTAAACAGTAAATATGCAGGTTTCCTTTAACACAGAACAGATCTAACTAGATTTAAACATTTCTTTCAATTAAAAGGAAGTTACTAGGTAACATATCAAAAGTTGATGCTGACTACAACATTGTCAGTGTGGAATGAATATGTTTTATACAGAGATTACTGATCATTTTAGATTAATTTGGTGAGTGAATGTTGCATATTAAAGTATGATTTCCGTTAAAGATTTCATTTCAGGAGTTTAGAGTTACTCGCAACTGTCTCCTGTGAAAATAAACAGTGTAGAGCGGCATAATATGCCAAACGAAAAACACAAATACAGAAAACATTCAGGGTTTTAAATGAAAACTAGTAGATTTTACATTCTAATGTGCAAAACTTACTAATTAAACGAATGAGAAAATTACAGAAACTTTTGAAAAATTAAAAGCGTTGTGGTTACCACAAACTACAGAAAAGACAAATTTCCAAGGATTAATATCAGTAAAGACAACTACTGCGAAGAATAAATCAATAATCAATAATATTATGAAGAACGTTTCAAGTTCTGAAACTAACCACTCTGTATGAAACAAAATGCTCACTACAGTAGATGAAAGTGAACGAATTTCTACCTCATGTTACCGCCAACTTTGTTTACTCGTTTGTGCCAAAACACTTATATTAGAAGAATAGAAAGGAGAGTTAACATCTACATTGCTGAGCATACACCACTATACTTGAAGTCACTATGCGGCTGTTCATCATCTACATGATAGCAGGCACAAGGTTAACATTTTAAAATCCTCCAGAACAATCAACATTCAAAAACAAACCAGTTTATTACGTTTTGCAGAAGCTGCTGCTACTAATAGGTTGAAATCAAACACACACATTTAAAAAGATACAGTAGCCAATTCAGTACCACCTTAGAAGTTCTAGTCTTGGATGTTTACTTACATAACGTCATAATTCATTTTTTTTAGTTAATAATTACGTTTTGCGTATTACTCAGGGTTATTATATCAATTCGTCTATTTCACAACTATTTTTTTCATTGATCATTCAATTTTGTGAGCATTACCCAGTGTTATGCTATCAATTTCGCATTTTCGGTTACATAACCTTGACAACTATCTAAAAAACATGTCTCATATGTTTTCAATATTTTCTTTCAGAATTTTTTTAGCAGAAAATGTATAAATATGCTTTGAAAACTTGTTCATGGTCAGTCCATAACTGTTGCCTCCCTTGTAATTCCTTATGATTTATATATATATTCATTTTCAAATAATGATTACGGTTGTTGTCATTTAGGTTGAAAAGCAGCTGAAGAAAGACCGCGAAATAAATGGGTTCACCTTATTTTATTTCATCTGTTATTCTTTCATTATTCAAATTGTACAAGTATTTCACGTCATTGCAGGAAAACTATTTTAAGATACTTTATAAGAACATTCAAAAATAGTTAAATCTGTTTAACTCACTGGGACTAATTCATTCCCTTAATGTGTATTTATTTATGCTACTAACTATTAACCAGTAGTCTGCATTGTATAACAGTTGTTTATTATACAAAACGTTTTACTTGAACTATTCTTGATGTTTGACTTCGTTTATTTTTACACTTGAATTATCTGTTGATTTTTCACTGAAATTCGGTAACTACCTGATTTCATTACACCTTAGTTAATTTACATCAGATTTCCCATTCACGTTAACTTATACTGTTTAGAATCATGGACGTCACTGTCTATTATTTGTCATATGCTTATGTGAATTCCTACTGCATGTTTGAAGAAAGTTATTTCCCTTGAGTAAGATTTAGGTTCACCGTAGACATCTATACATCTTACGAATTGAAGTATGTGCTCGAAGACCTATCTAAATAGAATCTAACTCGTTTTACGATAAACCCTTCGTTTTGATGTTGGACGTTAGCGTATCTCAATCATGTAGTTTAGATCAACTAAACAAATTTAACACAAATCCCGATAGAACACGGTCTTGGTATGAGTGAAATAGTATTCGATTAATTAAACAAATTAAATAAAACAAAGACGTTTGAAAGAAGAATATTCTTTCTTTCTTTTTGAACTAATAAATGTAGAACCTGATGAGCATTTATCGAAAAGAATATTCTTCGTTCAAACGTCTTTGTTTTTGATAAACATGGGAATTTTTAAACAAATTAAATAAAGATTAAAAATGAAATAAATTATAGACATACTTTTATCATTGTACTACCAGCGTCTATACTGTTCTCCAGCAACTCTTTAATTGCATTTACAGGGCGTTGTATTACCTCACCAGCTGCAATTCTATTGACTATCTCTTTTGGTAGACGTTTAATGATAGGATGTGCTGATTCACCTGAATTTTGTAATGGTAAATTAGCAGTAGACTTAGAATTATCATCTGAGCTTATTTTATCCATTTGATTGGGAGCAATTTAAATCAATTTAGTGGTTAACAATTATTCCACTGATACAATATGATAATATACATCTGTACTACAGTAGTCTAGAGAAATGCTGTAGACTAACACTCACATCGGAATATATTGACACTTGAAATAAATCCTATATAATACAAAATATTGGTAAAAAGGTGACAATATAGAATGATGCACAAGAATTAAGTGATGTAATAGAAAATCAACGAAAGTTAACAATCAATCATGTGAGCGCCAGTGACTGACTAAGAGCTGATTCCCGGAGTTCTAATCGAAAGCCATGAAAAACGGATTTAAACTATATCCAGAGTGAGACAATTACCTACCAATCGTAGTGGGATGCTGCTAGAAATAATATTCATTGGATACTAACTCAATGAAGGTTAAGTGCTCACCATGAGGCTTGAGGTTTACAGTGACCAATTTCTGATGTAGTGTACCGCACTGGGATGAAGTTGTCCAATGCTTCTTGGTTTACAATGGTTGTCTAGTTATAGTCAATCTATGGTACCGATTACAAATTCAATAATCTTTACACCCCATTCCCCTCTAATGATGATAGTCACCAATAGCCAATACAAGTAGGGGATGAATGAACAGAAAATGCTTCTAGAAAGAGTAATCAACCGAGACTGATACCCACTAGAGAACTATAAAAAAATAAGGAGGCACTAGACACTTGTTTCAACCTAATGGCATCCACGATCTACACACAAGATGAAGGGTAGAATGTTCAGGTCTTCGAATGAAGCACAAAATGAAGTTCAGTGACCAGTAAACAGATGTGGAGCAGCACAATGATCAACATTTAAGAGGGTATAAAGACTGCGTACGCTCGTTACAATACCGTAGAGTTTATAAATACTTTACCTTCAGTTTACAGAAAATATTTTAAGCAAGCACAAGATGTTTGATATTGAAATCAAATTGATTTAACGTTCATACACTAATAGCCTAAATCTTTTTAACAACAATCGATGGACCCTTGTAGATAATCCAATAATCAGACGACCATCCTATAAGTGCTGTAAACATAAAAGTATCTTTTCCTCGTGGAAAAAAGGGCAATTTGATGACTTAAATAGTGGCTGAATATAATAACTTTTCAAAGCACCAAACAAATTTTCTCAGTAGTTTAGTTTATTGCATACACATCATGTAAAATATTTAATAATTAAAAGTTGGGCATCGAATTCAATTCATAGTCACAGGTAGACCTAAAACATAAGTGCTATACATACATAATCTGAATTAAGAAAAGCATAAAAAAAATGTAGTCATACTTCATATATGCAGACTTCATTAAGATACTAATAAAATCTAACATAGCTGCCATCCCTATATATTCAACTAACCCAACTCATTTCTTTTGAAACTTTAACTATTTGGTCGGTTATCTTAGTCACAATAAACACCATTATTTCCGATACAGTAGCATACATTAAGCAAGTATGGGTTCATGAACAAGGCTTGTAAGAACTGGTGACAGTACCGAGCTGTCTGAGATGGAGGATGCGAAGTCTAAGATCTACTGATTGCGAACTGAGTGCTTTAAACACAAAATCACCCAACGATGATAGAAATCTTCAAATGATGTATGGTATGATACAGTGATGAAATTTTGTAAACGATGCATAATATTTTAATTGTTGAGATATTCGGAAATCATTATTGCTATAACTTTTATTCGGTAATACACAGTCGTATGTATAAGGTAACTAAAACAATTATTCTTAAAAGATATCTTTTGAACAATATTCAATATGGTCACTGGTAAAATAAGTGTTCTAGTTTGAATACATATGAATGAGAAGGGAGTACAGCATCAAAACATATACATTAGAAGACTGATGCAAACCTTTTATTTCGCACATGTGATTGATAGGCCAATTATGTTTTAAAATTTCATTTAGTAAGGACTCAATAATACTTTTGTAAAAGACACATACACTCATAAGTTGATACATTCTGAATTATAGAAACTTAATAGGTTAGCATAAATGGAATGATAAGACCAAGCATCATTCGATGTTAATCTTCGTAAAGATAAAAAAATTTGAGTAGAATATATTTGCAAAACATCCTACCTACGTTCACTGTCAGTGGCGAAATATTCAAATATTTCAAAAATACATTGATGCGCTACAAATAAACTTCTATGCAGAGGTTTATAGTCAAATGTCACTATTCACGAATATATACACAAACAAGCCCCTAGCCAATTATCTGTTAGCTGGTTATCGAGTGGGAAGAGCTTTAAACGACATGAGATCAACTACAGCCGTAGATGCACATAAAATGTAGGATCACATGATTGGTCCTCAGTAGTACAACTAACACAAGTTCCTGAGCATAAAATATATAAAATGACTAGGAAAACGATAAACCAATAGATATCAACTTGATGATTCAAGGGTATTGTGGTTGCCAAGGTGTCTAGAAGTCACACCCTGAATTGAATGACTGCCGATAAAGAGTAGCATTACCAGAATGAAAAAAGCTACTCAGTCTTCTCTAGTTAAGTACTTAGCTGAACTCGATCTATATTGTAAACAACTTGCAATCTCAGTAAACCTCCAATTCAGACATATAAGTTGTTCGTACTGATATTACTAGACAGCACATTATTCGAGATAAGTATATTTACAAGAAGGTCAAACTTCAAGCGGTATCATCAATCTATCAGTACTTTTATGAAAAAATGATTTCCACAAGTTTTACTATGGTTACCTCATTTATAAGTGTACACGAACGATGAAAGTTAACACTTAGAGAGCGAAAAATCGAAAAGAAAATTATAGTAATATACTACCAAAATAAGGAACATCGACGGCTGGAAATCATACTAGATAAACGAAGTAATTAAAAAATAAAACTCTGTAAAAGCTCTAAATGACAAAAAAAATTTCTTTACATAGTAGGATGGAACTAATTTGTGAGTTCATGATATCCTACAAAATCTTACAAGTAGTCGAAATGAAGTAACAGTAAACAGTCCCACAGACATGCTATAAAACGTTTTTACAAAGTTTTCAATCAGTCAGTTAAAAATAAATCTATAAATTATCGAAACAATAAATAGCCAATCTTTACGTTTAATTCTTGGCACAGAACTGAATACAGAGAAATCTAACTTCACTTATTAAGCACAATGCCATCAGGTCAAAGCTGAATTGAGCTTGATAAAAACTACTGAGACTAAAACCACTGAGTCAAAAGTACGTTTAGTGAGAAATTGCGATTGGTAGAGACAGTTATCGCCAATGACGTTGGATGAATACCACGATATTATGAATCGACTAAAATCGAAGTGTAGACCACTGTGTTGCAAAGGTTAATATCAATTCATGATAGGGGAGCCTCTCTAAATTTAACTAAGCTCAATAAATAGCCAGAACTTAATAGGAGAGCATTCAAAACCTAGTGAAAATGCTTTGGCTTACCCGATTTAATACGATGATGTTATATAAAACAATTTGGATTATCGGGATAATGATACTAGGAACTGTAACTAAACAGTTTATGTTGTGCGTTAGAATTGATTGTGTCGACTATGACTTCAATTAGAAATCCTTAATTTAATTTAATTGTAACTAACAACATGCACATTTTGTCCACTCGAAACTCTTCAGCTAGAAACTGCTGTTATCCGCACTACGATGAGCCACTACATAGATCGTCATGCCCACTGAAAAAGTTACTGATTATCTGAACTTAGTAGCTCGGTGAATAACACATCGGCATTTGAAAAAATAGGTACCAGTATGCACAGGATATTAACTGATGAATCTCAAGTTGGATGAAACGCTGCATCCACTTCTAAACACAACCCATGTATACTAAAAGTCAGTCAGTTGTAAGCGACGTAGAACGTGGTACATATGAATCGGTATTACTTTCTACTATACATCAGAGTATGGAGATGAAATTATCAAGATAAACACCATAGTAGTGGTAGTAGTATAAACAACACGAGCCACATTTAGACCAGGATCAGAGATGGTGAGAAAACAGGAATCATATACCAGAAGAACAAAATAATTAGGAAATAAAAAAACGGGTTGTTCACTTCTGAGCCATATTACCAAACAGTTGGTTACGATAATCGTGCAGATTCTGGCCAGATTGTTTGCACTTGCCAATATGGCCAAGACTGACAATTATTGACTAAATGAACTAGTGTCAAGTACTATTTGCCTGCCTCATTTTTTCTTATTTACGTCTTCGCCAGTCAAGGCTATATATCGACGTTGGTGGTGATTAAGTATCATAATACATATCCCAACCACCTCGATCGATAAACACTTACAATCACGTCAACTGATTTTTATACCTGCTCATTACTTTCCATCTAGCCTAATTAAACAATATCGAAGCAGGCAATAATCCACTGACAACTTGAAAATACACAAATAAAAATATAAATATACATTGTCTCAAATTTTAACTGAAAAAATAAACCGATTTTACTCATTTGGATGCCAAATGACAACATAGAAACTAAATATATCAGAAAAATATTAAAATAGGTGAAACAACCTTCTAGGATAACGCTGTTCTCACTCTACATAAATTTGTACATGCATCCACTATTATTATTGTTATTATTATTATTATATTCAGCATAACAACGGAACTGTTTTTAGTGAGAACTAATGATTTAGAACATTATTAATATAATTTGAAGTGATAACTGTTATTCAACTTTAAAAAAAATAACGACAAAACATAATTACTGAATAAGTAAGTTAGTAGCAACAATAACAATAAAAATGACGATAATAACAGAGATAAGAATAAAGAAAGACAAAAAGGTAGTGATGATGATAACAATCATTCTTATATAAGGATAAAAAATAAAATAGTTAATCAAACTTATGAAAATAAATATCAACTGGCTGTATACAATGTTCAAGTAGCATTATTACACTACTTGATACAGTTTAAATATGGAGCTATACAATAAACAGCATAACATCTCGTTATAACAGGCAAATGATTATTATAACGAGCAAGCGAGAGCTTCAAACGTTTGGGACGTGATTGAGTTGATGATGTATAAAAATTATCTGATGATGTTGACGCTAGCATTATTGAAGAGGACTGTGAAGATCTTAACTGCCAACCTTCGGTAAAATGACACGGTCTAAATGGAGCCTGTAAAATATTTGGACGGATATAATCCCCAAAAGAAAATTGTTCAAGCAAGTTAGAAGTAATGTTGCGAACGGTATCAGTTGTTAGCGTTTGTTGTCTATTCGCCAATGAGTCGTCAGAATCTATGTTGATTAATGAAGCTAACAGTGAACTAGATGTGTTCTCGATGACTTCATCGACAGTAATACCACCAATTACATACAATTTATCATATAGTACGAAAGAGAAAGCACTGTAACGTGGAAAATCTAATACAGTAACTTGAGTCCAACAATTCTAAAAAATATAAAAGGATGTATCAATAGATTAACAGTTCAACAAAAGCATAAAGGAATAATTACGAAAAGGACAAAGCACTTTATAGTATCATAAAAAGTGAAAACAGCTTAAACATAAATACTTTTGACTAACAACTGGTTGATATACTCGTATACCAAGTATAGATTAATGTACTCAGTTTTAAAGCAAACTCTGTTTGTGGATCAGCAATACTACTCAACTGACCAAACCAAGGCAGATGTAGCGACTTTCAAACCTTAAATTCAACTATACAGAGCCAACAACTAGTCCATTACTCGACAACCCAAACAAATTAAATAATAGATAGATAGATAGATAGATAGATAGATAGATAGATAGATAGATAGATAGATAGATAGATAGATAGATAGATAGATATTTGGCTATTTTATACTCAAAATTATCCAACTGTAAACAATGGATGTGTTAATTGTTTAGTGAATAAACGATGAGTAAGTTGCTAAAATAAATTTATGAGATTCGGATTAATAGATGAACACAATGATTCGATGATGGTTGAATGATAACTACTGACGGGAACAAATTAATAATTTAGGCTCCTGAATGAAGTGATATCAAAAGTAAAACCACTAGTTAGAAAAATGGTATTTTGTCTAATAAAATAACATGTTTGTATAAATAAATTAACAGAAAAATGAGCATGACTAGATATCATAAGGTAATGGAGGAAATTAACTCTGTAAGTCACTCATTTAATTCTTGCTCGTTATATCTAAATACTCTTGCTAGCATAACACATTTTTCACTTGATGGTCAGGTGTTAGACAACAATAGTGTAGAATGGATAGTAAAAAGTAACAATAGGATGAAAATATTCCATAAGTATACAAAAAATTTCTAAACTCACTGTACTAAATTTAAAGGAGAACACTTTATTTGAAATATCATTAATTTCAGAGCCATACATACTCATTCGACCACCGCATAAGAATACTTGATCTTCTACAGTATCACATGCTAATGCTACACTGATTAAAGGTGTTGGGAGTTTCGGCAAAAACTTGAAATTCTCTCCATCTTCTTCAATCGGATCATACAGAAAAGCACAATCAGATGGACGCATTTCATCACCGTACTCTTCAAGACCACCAGCAAACATAACAAGACCTAATTTTATTATTAAAAAATTGAAGAAACAAGTATATTCTCTGGTAAAAATCGACTTAATCACTATGCATAAGAATGATTAATCAAGATTTCTGTAGTAAATACTGTTAGCGTTTTCGTACTTTCTAATATCATGATGACTAAAAGAAAATGTGAAATCAGTCAACCAAATTATGCTGATAGGGACAAACTACCTGATTGACATTCACGTGATAACTGCTCCCGGTAGTTTGAGAATCTATGATGTGGCTCATAATTCCTCATAGTGAGGCAAATGCACTCACTCCATATCTACTACTAAATTGTGAGTTCCAATGGCTCTTCCTCATGAACTATATGAGTACTGCTTAGTCTATCTAATTATCATTGCTACTACGACTACTTCAACTGCGGTTTTTCATTTTGTTAATTTTATCTTGCCAAGCTAATGTGGTATGATAAAATGAGTCAACATATGATTACGCCAGGTTCTTAATTAATCATGACTAACTGACTGTAATCCTATTTAAACAATTTCAGGTTAGTGTATCGAAAAGAATTGTCAAAAGTCTAGTAGTAGGATAAAGTGATGGGTTCGGATTTATGACACACCAACAATATACGTATAACACAGAATATAATCAGTCTAAACTGGTCTTCATATGGAGGTTAGGTAACACGACTGAATCCATGGTTAGACTATATAATTAACAAACAGGTGCAATATCAATATATATATATATATATATATATATATATATATATATATATATATATATATATATATATATATATATATATGTTTAATGATCGAGTACATTTCTGAATATCTAGTAACTTTAATTGATATTCTGGTATTCAGCTTTCAAATGCACTTTATTTTAAAGAAGTTAAATAAAAAATGGTAACTGCAACCTTGACGTAGTGATCGGGATCGAATATAGTGACGAAGTAATAGGGCTATATTGGCTATATATGGGTGTGATGGCAGTAAGACAAGCCAGACAAGCAGCATTTCAGCGATGCTAACTCCCAGCAACGGAGGAACGGGATCAAAAAAAGGTTAGCTTTAACTATGCACATCCTCACCTTACCTCATGAAAACCAGGCCGGCTTTAGACCTGAACGAGGATGCACTGATCAAGTATTTACACTTCATTAGATTTTAGACTATACACATGTTTAATAACGTCAAACAAAAGCAGCTCTTCCTGGCTTCAAAGCAGCTACCGATGACGCCGACTGAGAGGTCCTGTATAAGTGTCGGCAATTGATTGGCGTACCTCAGAAGTATTTAAACTACATGAAGGCTCCCCAATCGAAAATAACTGATCGAATCACAGCTTATGAAAAGTTATCATCTGAGCTTGCAACCTCGAGTAGGAATCCGTCAAGAAAGCCCACTATCTTCACTATTGCTAATTTTGATTGCAAACATTCTATTAGAAGCAACTCTTTCTTCACTTGAAATTCCATTAATAGATCTTTGACCAAGAGACCCATTTACTAACTTACAATACGCAGACAACATCGTCCTGTTTGGCAAGCATGTTAACTAAATTTGAATTTTCGGTCTTATTGAGCAACTATGTAAGTATGTTTGAAATGGATTTCTCCCAAATAAATGTAAAACGTTGTTTCGAGATATGTCTGCGTCAACGCGTAAATTGAAAATAGGGAAATAAGTAATCAAGCCTGTTGACCATTCCACTTGTCTTGACGAAATCTCCAAAAGTTCACTTAAGTTTTGACAACTTTAGTCACCTAAAGTGACGAGAGGTGATATGTCTGTTTGCTTTCCGAAGGACGTGTATACTGCTCAGTAGTCTATTCTGATGTAACTATTTGTTAATGAAACGTGACCTTTAAAAGTAGAATTCATTTACACACTACTAATATTTGATCAAGAGTGTCATTGTAAGATTTCGTACGTTTGTTTGGACCATTGAATTTACAACTCTAAATGACGTATCAGTTGATCAGGCTATGAATCTTTATCGACTGAGATGGTTAGTACATTAAGTGAATGAGAGAAAGCAAGGGGATGGTCAGACCAAAGAGTGACATATGTTCATGAAGTTGTTGAAATATGTGCTTACAAGCATACTACCTGGTTGAAGATGTTGGTTATCATGGCTCCAAATTTGCCGTCATTGGGGTAGATGTATTTACATCCTGAGCTTAGCATTATTTAATAGCGTTTCTTTCATAAATATGTCCTATCTAGCCGAATTATTCTATCCATGTTTAAATAAATTTATAAAGACTGATATCGCTACTACATCTAGTGCTTCTGTATTTGTCTTGATTTTCTAACAAGGTGTGGCAACTGGGACCGATGTATATATATATATATATATATATATATATATATATATATATGCCAGGTTTTACGTTGTAAACGACTGGATGAACTCTAATTAGGTTGAAAACAAAAATCAAATAGGAATTTTTAAAAATCATACCTTTATGGGTTAGTAGTAGTGTACATGTGTCCACCAAACCAAATGGTAATTTGTGATGTGAATTACTCCATTTATTCGTACTAATATCATATGTTAAAATGGAATCACTAGCTGGTGAATAATTTGTCGACCAATTTAAACAATAACCACCAAATATATATAAATAATTTTCAATACATATTAAAGTATGATGTGAGCGAGGAGAATCCAGTTCACTCATTGAATACCAAACAAGATCTGTTAAACTAAAACGTGAGCAACTAAAATGATTTATAAAGAAAAGAAAGTTAAACGGAATAAGGAAAATCGGTTACAATATTTTAAATTATGGGAAAGCTACTAAATGGGATAAAAGTATAGGTAAAAATTGGTAATGAAATCACTGAAAATAATTATTGTATGAACTGCCTTAATTGTGGAAGGGAATTTATAATTTAAACATGCTACTCAACAGATAAGAGGTTTCAGTTTAACAACAGACCATGCAGAACCATGTCTAGTAATCTTGTACTTTAGTTTACTGAATAAACGAATTCGATAACTTACCTTGATCACTAAATATTGAGTATGAACATAGATTAATCTTTTTTGCTAAATCGACGGA
The DNA here is from genome assembly GCA_025215515.1 of Schistosoma japonicum. Lineage (NCBI taxonomy): Eukaryota > Metazoa > Platyhelminthes > Trematoda > Strigeidida > Schistosomatidae > Schistosoma > Schistosoma japonicum. Next base: position 31,839,183 of record CM046062.1, on the reverse strand, counting down.
AACGTAGACTAGTAATTTTGTAAGCTCGTGATTCAAGTAATTCAACAAACCAGGCTATCTTTCATCCCGTACTACTCTATCCCTCCAGAAACAAGACGTTTTGTTTTGGATTAAATAGATTATAATTTACTACTGTTGGAAACCAATGGGGTACATAAAATATTTACATTATTTTCTGTATCAGTATAGATGCCTAATGATAATCAATATATAACTTGATTACCTTCGAATCGGTAGAATACTGTAAATATGAACTCCAATCGACTGAACGAAAGCGTTAACACCCATTTATTTGTATAGCATACACTTTAATATGAGGGAGCCACTAGATTGACGCTAATGGTATTGGACACAGATTTGTAATAGTTTGACAAGTAACGACAAATAAAGTGGTTATCCTTTTTATTGGATCGTCTACGTCTTTCAAGGTTTTAATTCATCGAGTACAGGTAATTGGTGTAAAACAAGGTATCAAACACATTCGATGTTGTTCTGACATTAAAATGTTATAGCATGTCATGCTTTCTACCGGGATATAATGAGCTACTTTGATTTGTGTCATGTCAGAGGTCGAAAACGCAAAATATAACGTCTATCATACAGACGTTAATATTGCATAACTACCTTGAAACTTTCTCCTATCTTAAATTAGAGATTTCAAATAAACTAGTTCAATGTACGGCTACACCACAATATTTAAGGTTGTTTCCAAAATACTAGTGATGCTAAAGGCTGCGAGGAATAACGAAATTATACGATCCTACCGAAAGCAGTGCTGATGATAAACAATGATAGTAGATGGTTGTATTCCCTTAGTCTGGGTGAAGTGTATTTATATAGATTTAAAAAAACGTAGATGAAGTCAACAAAATTCTTCCCCAACAAAGGGTACAACTGTGTTCGATGGACTGAAGAAAATTTTTTATTTATCTACCAATAGTTCACTTCCCATGACAGTGATTGAAATTCGTTTTAGTCAAGATCAAACAGTTGTTATTAGTGAAATTACAAGGAGTAACTACCGTTGTTGGTTCGCCGACATAATATCAAGAAAATGGTATCAACCCACCTACTAGTTGAGATCCTAATGTTCATTATTTACAGGAAAGCTATCACCTTTAGCTTTATTTGGATCTGATGTTGTTGGATCGGTAGTTAGGCGAATATTGTTATCTTAAGGTATATAAGTCATTATCTTCGAATTTCAAAATTCATCAAGAAATATGACCTAGTTATATGCATTATATTACGTGGAAACAGACTTATCAGATCAGAGACGTTTAGAGACTTAATCTGAAGATTAAGTGTAATTCATTATCCTGGTATAGAAACAATTAAATAAGCACTTAAAGATAATAGATAATTGTTAAATAATTAGTCCTTTTTATAAACCTTGATAGACATATGAAACACTGCAAAAACCAAAATAGACTACTACAACAAACGTAATCTTCTTTTACTAGAGAGACATGGATAGGCGGTTGGTCATAAAGGTACCGTAACGCTTTCAGTATTCTTAACGTAGCAGAGAACAATCATCGAGTCGGACCAGAAGTTTGTTTGGAAAAATATTTAGAGAGGCTCTTCTTCAACAACCCACACTCACGTGCACCCCCCCCCCAGAACCGCAGCTGCCAATTTTAACCTACGTGCTTTATAGGTAACTCTCGACTTGTTGAAAAGAAGTGTGCAATATGGATTGTGTTTCTGAGGAACGAATAAAGTGTAGGCCACTGTTCCGTACCCTGACTCAGTTACATCGTTAAATAAGTGTGGTTAAGCTTTAGTCGAATTGTCAGTCTCATCTTTCATTAAACCCAACCGTTGCTGCTACCTTGACGTAGTGATCTGGCTTGCCTATTCTGATGACTCGATCAGGCTATACTGGCTAGAATAATCATTTCTTAAGATCCTACCATACCAGGCAGGTCGGTTGAAGAGTGGTGAGACTAAAAGTAGTAAAACTGAGGTTCGACAGGGAATTCGTACTGTTGACTGCACAGAGGTGTGACAGCAGTATGGTATTTCCCTCAGACAACAAAGATGCTGCCTTTTCACAAAGGAAAAGTGGGGTTAGAAAAAGTCGACCCTAAAAACGCACACCTTACCTAACTCCACAGATTTCCGTCTCCGGCAGTAAGGTCTTAAGTACGGAACTACAACAAAAACCTCTTTTACAAAGGCCGTGTGTGACGGGTCTCAAGTAGTTGTCTCTTGGGCCCTGTGTTCACGCTCCCAGGTCTTCAAGATCAACCCTAACCCAATTTGCTTTCCAGGTACATCAAGAAGAACCCCTCCACGGAGTGGGCAACCGGGAAGTGATAACCACCCTGATATCTCTAACAGCACTCAAAATCACCCCCACCCGTTTCTTTGATTGTGCTCCTGCCCACAGAGATACTTCCTAACTGACGCATGAATACTAACCATTCCTCCCAGGTAGAGACGTCTGATTCGTAGGGTGATTGATTCCTTCCTAACCAAGGTATACAGTTTCAGCAACCACTACTTGGCTGGAAGACAAGTTGGCGCTACAAGATGCAAAAGGTTGAACAAAGACAAATGGACCGATAACATACCTCTTCCGGTTAGTAGCCTCTCGGTAGGCTTGAAATAAAGTCTATAAATATCGTGCTTTGTATCTTATCTCAACCCAAACGTTTGGTGAGTGATGTCATAACCTAAAGACATATCAACAGTTAGTGTTCCATCACCATGACTAGGGAATACTGACGTAACTAGTTCTCAGTTTGAGATCCATTTTCCTAACTTGAATCCTTTGCCGACATTAACTCATTCATCTACCTAACGAAGTTCTTGCCTTACCCGACTGAAAAAAAGATATTAGGTAATCACCTAAAAATTATCCCGCATATTGTTCTGGGTAAAGCTATCATAAGATTTAAAAACAATTGGATTATCTCGACGAATGCAAAGTCAGCTCAGAACGGGGAAGAAGTGACTCTGAATAGATGTGAAGTCATCTGATGGTTAAAAATTCCCTTGGGAAGATCGGTTTTAGGGCACCATACAAAGCACAAGGCGACTGCATCTGAATTAGGGACTTCAACCAGAATAAGCAATTAGTCGATATCGGCTGAAAGACATCTCAGTGTACTTAGCTGCATAGTCCAGAACGACTCGTAGCTTTCAAGGTTTTCTGGGGTTATAAACTGCATGATGTGGTAGATACCAATGTGGTCGGTACTCTAATACGTGATGCACATCTGGGACTAACTCAACATACCCTTTATCTACAGTATCTTCCATACAAGTGACTTTTACTTCGAAAGAATTGGAACCAGTTAACTATAAAGACACTCAGTGGCAGAATGATAACAACTCATGTCAGCCAAACGTTCGACGTGGCGCATATATAAGTGTTATGTATGTTTACCAAAAAAATTGTTGTCGTGGCAAATGCATAGAGCACCTAACTCTGTATATCGTTTCTGTGAAACTATTTCTTCTAAGTGAATTTTGATTTATTAGTTATTATATCCGATCTTTACACTTTATTTGTTTATTTTTTGTCTCGGATATTTTAGGTTTGATCTTTAGTTTCTGGACTGTGAATGACCGCAATTATGAAGGTCTGTAGTAATTTATTTACATAATTTGTTGTACATAGAAATTAAACTGGATAAGGGAATATAAACGTATTGTGTGGACTTTATTCACTTTCAGATTTGGCATAATTTGAACTTTGGTTGTGATCATGTCAAAATGTACCGTCATCACCCTATACGTCTGAAATTTTAGATTCAATACTTAGCAATTGATACGTCTAGAGTTATAATTTTTACTGTGTGATATCAAAAACGAGTTATTCTTAGTAATTCTAGACTTTCTTGATGTCAAAAATAGGTATTACAATAGGTTTTTTCTGATTGATTTCGGGTTTATGAGATTGTCGCTGTGTAGTTACAATGTATATTTTTTCACGTAGGGTTTATAATTCGCTTTACTGTAGGTCTAGTTTAATCAGTCTGTTTCAAAGTTATTCTGGATTCACACCACTTTATGATTTTTCTTAAAAACAGAATTAACCTGGGGTTTTTACATGAACTGATTTTTACACTGATTTGTAAATGGATAAGAGAAATTAATACATAAGTGAAATTTAGCTAATCAAGCATCTAAATAAAATCGTAATTATTCTTTATTACACTTTTAATCCCTACGTGCTTGCATAATCAACCAACGACCACATGTATGTGATGCATAAAGCATGTACATGTCCAGAGTATGTGTTGTGTGATCAATTAAATAAATTCGTTACTTACTGATTTAGTAATTCACCCTCTTCAGATTCACCACCCACTACGTATATCCAATTAAGTGAAGCAGCTACAGCATGATGAACTCTTGAAGCAGCATATGGAGGTGTACATGGAGTAACAACACTTAAATCTTCATTATATACCATAAATTCATTAGACTGGGATCCATAAGACTCCAAAGTGCTCTAAAATAAAAACAGGATAGTTGAATATACACGCAAGAAGCCAAACTCAACAAAAGTATATCTATTATTATAAGTTCTTATAGAGATCGTTGAATTTGAAGTTTTACATCACGTATGAGTCGTATACTCAGTCAACCAGTCATAAACAACTTAGAACCTGGCATATATGTGAATCGATTCAAATCGCAATATCATATTAGCACAGTAAGATGCAATTATCAAGATTACGGCCAACATAATATTAATATTAGCGATAGTAAAAAAAGATCAGAGAGAGAGGATATAATCCACAAGCAAACAACTAATTCACGGAATTAAAATTATAGAATAATTTAGAAACTCAGGCTCCAGGGTAGATAAATACTGAGTACTTGCTGGAAATTCAAAATTTCCAACAAAAAAAAAAAACAATTATACAGTAAATTATGCAGTTGACTTGAATTTATTTTTGTGTGCTTGATCTGTAAATTATCATCACAATAAATTAACCAAATGTGAGTTATACCCGATAGTATATGGTACGACATTTAATTGTATTAATTAGTTAAGTTGGGATTTTGTATTCGATTTGTAAAATAAACGCTTACGTTAACTTTCATAAAGTTTACCCATTGATGATTGAACTTAATTAATAATCACTGTAATCTAGTTGATACAAAACCGAATGCACTCAAATAAATGTTGTTCCGTATTGCTGGCTAATCATTCAAGTATTCTTCATTTCACCGGTTTAGGCTAAGAAACAAAGCGGACTAACCGTAAGCTGAGAATACCTAGTTGTATATATTTTGGTTATGCAAAAAACTTTGAACCCATAAATTAGCGATTGGTACTCGGGACTAAACTCTTAGGTCATAACTTTACATCTGAATCCCTGTGATTGACTCTGAACCATATCGCCCAGAATCTCCGATCATTAATAGCACAAGCCCCAAACAGCCAGTCTTTACCCATTAAAATGATCATAATTAATAGTCAACGACTTCATGAACGTTTTGGCTACCAGGTCCCTAGCTTTCATCCAGCATAATCCTATGATAGCCAACAGAGTGTGTCGAGGCAGGCAATCGGTGGACATATGTGACATGTTCCAAACACTTCAATTTATGAAGAATCACAATCTTATCAACCCAGTTATCATTTTCTTCAAGTACTATGGAAAAAGACAGTTGTCTAGTGCTGCGAGGTTTTCAATGGTTGGTTTAATAAAACATTAAAAACCAACATATTAAATCATGGAAATTGATTGAATCATGTTGTATCTTAGTATCCATCCATATAACATTTCAATCTTCTAACCGTTGATTGTAAGTTCAATTTTCCGAGAGATGGAGGTGTAATCACTTGAAGAATTTCAACAACTAATAAACATAAAACAAAATTGGGTATGCAACAAATCTAAAAGATTATCTATAGAATATAGGTAAAATCTTACATTACTGCTGTCACTTTCACCACCGAGCCCGTAAACTCGATACAGAGTCCCAACTCTAGCTCGATATTGTTTAGGATCTATGAGTGAATTAGGTAAATATTGAATACTTCGAATATCTGATAATGAAAATTTCTCCAATTCATTGAGAAATGAGGGATGATTCAAAAAACTATGTGCCAAAAATAAAAACTGTAAAGCATCATTAGCTACAGTGTATTTAGGATTATCAATGATTTCTAGTAATTCACTTCTAGTTACCTATGGAGGTAGAGAAATGGAGGTAGACGAATTAATATATATATATGAATTGCAATCTTAAACATTTATGTATATTTATTTCACAGTTGAGTGAAAACGACAGATTTTGTTGACACTTATTTAGTTTGGGATATATTTAAGCTCATGATGAGGGAAAATATAATCATGAGTTCAATAAGGTACACAATTTATGATAATAGTACACAGGAAACTTGATTGATTCATAGAATGGAACAACGTAAAAACTACTATAGTAATTAACAATTTTATACAACTATACACTTCAACAATATTCTCATACAGAAAACAAAGGTGACATTTGCCAATCTAGACTACTCATGGTATTATCAAAATACAACAAACATCAAAGATTTGGTTTACAACGATCTAACTATCAGATGCTAACTAGTTAGGAGCAGCAGCTGCATCTAGTAATTGCCAGAAGGCGTCTGAACTCATATAGAACAACATGCAAAAAATTTTCATGTCAATGAAACGAATTTTCAAGTCGATGGAACGCCACTTAATATCATTCAAAGGCGTATCGAACAATCAGTGGAGTTTTGAATAACAGTATAGATAACTTATTGCACAAGAAACATCAACTACGTTATCGTATTAATCCTGGTCGGTGACTATCTATCCACCTAATGAAGAGAGGGTATGTAAGGAACTCAAACTTCTGAAGCATTACAAGTCAAGAAGACAGTTTGTGTGCTCATGGGGTTATCAAAATCAGTATACATATGTTATCACGACTGAAATTTTCACACTCCGAACTACGATTCAGTATTGGATTTGATTTAGATGTAGACAATAATTGTGGAACAATTAAAAAGTCGTTCATGCAGTTGTAGATTTACAGGATGATTATATGAATATCCTAGATGGGGAAATAAGGAGCTCATAAATGAAAGAATAATCCCATGGATGATGTAATGCAAATTCAAGATAATTTGAACACCTTAGTAAAGCTGAAGCAGAAAAAAGGAATGGATAAGAGCATACAAGTAAAGGACGATTAATATTAGTATTTTTCTTCATGTATCAGACAATGTAGAACCTGGCATATATGCCCACAGGTTCGAATTGTCATACCACATTAGCACGACGAGAGCAAACTTGCAAGAACAACACGACAGCGAAATGCATTACGGAAGAACAAAGTAAAGGTGCACACAAAAGAATAACAGAACCTAAGATCTAGATGAAGGCAGAGAGTGGACACACTTGCAACACTGTGAGCCATTCAGAGCCATGTCACTCGAAGTCTGCAGTCATTGATAGCGATTACCACGCCAACCTCAGTCAGGTAGTCTTCACTTGCGAACATGGCTCAGACCAATATTCAAAGACTTCATCGACTGATACTATATTCTGGTTTGGCCGTCCTTACCGTTCTCCCATCTAACTCTTACCCTAGCCAACATCGCGGGGAGAGGTAGACGGTGATCAGGCATGTGCAACACATTTCCCGATCATCTCAGTTGATGACGGTTTACGACCTGTCTGTTTGATTTGCCATGTTTACCTAGTACACTGCATAATATCAGCATTACTTGTTCAGTCACTCCATGGTATACGGGATGATTTTTGGAACGATTTACATACCTAGAGACCTGAATTCTACATATATCACCCATTTTCACGATCTATGTTCCGCACACATAGTTTAAGACAGAGCGGACTGCTGCGCAGCACTCTCGGTTTTTCGTTGACAGATAGATATCTCGCCTACGATACATGTGATGTAAGTTGGTAATAGCCAACTTTATGAATCTGAGCTGAGACTTGGTCAGACACCAACACATCAAACATAGTGAAACTTGAGAGAAAAATGAAGTGGACAAGGTGCTCATCTACTTAGAACCCCCCTATAACTAATCTAGGCGGTGATAAAGACCAGTCCTGTAGTAATATTTTGCAATGAGAATAAAATAGACGCATCCCGAATATGCTAGCACTGTTGCTCACTGTGTTCAGGAGACTCTGCATGTTGTCAACGTCTTCACTGAGTAGGACTACAACGTCTACGTAGTCTAAATCCAGGAGTGGGTTTTCTGGAGGATTACTTCCTGGAGAAAGTGAGACTTCCAAGAGAACAACTATGACGAAATCAAATAATAAGGAAGATAAGAGGCAACCCTAGCTAATAGTTTAGACACTATGTTAGTCAAATTGGTTCCCCTTTGGTTATCACAAGAAGATTTTTAAACCTTTTTGTAGACTAGAACAATCAGAGATGGAGACCAGTCAGATAAGATGACGCTCAGTTCTCAGACTTTGTCTAATATATCAGTCAGCCTACCCAGTAAGAGTGGACCAACATCCGTAAAGATAACTGGAGTCAACCTATCAGGTCCTGCTGCTATGTCTCATTTCAAATTATTTGTAATATTTTGAACCTCACTAGAAGTTGAGCGATATGTATCAATTTTCCACTCAGGTAGTTTCGTGACACTCAGTAAGTGGAGAGTAGCTGGGGGTTAGTTTAACTGTTCCAGAAAGAACTCCGCTTATTGGTCAATTTTCTAGAGTGAGAGTGGATCGTAGATCCCTTTTTTGAAAATAGTCTAACTAACAGCCGATTTCCTAATATCGGTGTCCTTGATGAGTCGGAACGGTTGTCTAGTATTGCCCACCGCCGCCGCCGCCTGTATCACTTTGCTTTAGTTGTCCACCTCTGCCCACAGTCCTTGCGCAAACTCTTTGCTAGTACACGTTTCAGTTGTCGTATTTCTGCATCATTATCAGAGCTCTCTGGAATGAGCTTTCGAGCCTCCATTAGTTCACTAGAAGTCTTAGAAATTCGTTGGTTTATCATAATCTTTGGATTTAGGTTGGACGCAAATATTGCTGCTGCGTTTACAGCTGCTTTAAAATCATTCTAAATTTTTTCGGGATGCATCTGCTGTCTATGAGAAACTAAGTGCTTAACTAAACCTTTTCTGAATGCATTCTTAGCCTTTATATTCCCGAATTAACACCAATGGGGTTTCCCTGTTATGATCTTTCTGCGCTCAGTAAAACACATGCAAATATGTGCTCTTACTAGGGTGTCAACAGAATCCAAACACGTTCCCCAGAATGAAGTTCTCTACGGAGTCCATTCGTGCGTTGATGTTGGGGGTTACCAGATTAAACAATGTTTCTCCATATGTTCAAAGTTTGTGCTAGCTAAAAATAAGTAGTAGTCTGAACATAATTGAATAAGACGGTCTCTATTACCCGTTCGTTGGGCTGGAATGCCGAGTGAGCCACCTAAGTGCTTCCCAACCTCATTCAGTCTATCAAATTAGGGATTACAATCTCCTGTTATGATTACTATTTCTGAGTGCTTAGCTTCCTGATGAAGGTTAGGGAATTACATGTTGAACTAGAAAAACAGGCCCGTCTGTGCTCCAGTCAGTTGGGGGATAGACAAAAAGATATTGGCTTGTATCCATGTCTTTCCGAGTTCGTGCTGCACCATATAGACGATCAGCATATAAACGACTGTCTACTCGAGAAGTACCTGTTCTGTCTGTAAGTTTAGAGCTATGCAAACAGTAGCAAGGCCACAAAAACTTGCCATCATGTTCCCAGATAATCGATGAGTAAGTCAAGCTGCATCTCCGAACTAACTACGTGAAGTCAAGTGAACGATCACTCTTGGGTCCAGTATGCGGATTTCGAAGACAAAGCATATATCAGTCGCAATGGGTTCTAGAGTTTCGGTTGATGAGGCTTGTTGACCGAATTAACGCAATGTTAGGACATTAAAGGCTACAACATGGAGTTTAGAGCACGGTTTCAAGAAACCTGGAATAGCATTTCGAGAACTCGAATAACTAGTACTAGTAGCACGCATAAGGCGGTGGGGTAAAGTTGAGCGTGAGAAGTGGAAGAACTAGAGACATAAGGAAGAGAATAAGTTTGATCGTGAACAAGGTGACCTCGAGTGCTGTTAGAGGTATGTACATACATTCCGACCAAAGTGCAATAAATCTAAGGTCGTTCAGCTATTTTTAACTAGTAAAGATTCCGAAGCGTTATCATTGTGTCTAAAACGACAGAGCGTTTTCTCATACACATCTCAGCATTCTCTTCTAGAATACTCAGATAATTAACCTATAAACAACCAACATTGTTAACAATTCTTCTAAGTCATCTACATTTATAGTTTTCCAATTGATCTACATTTGTGTCAATCCGAACTTCAATCAAGAGATTTTTATATAATGTTTGTAAAATCGTTTTTTTAATTATTATTTTTAGTTTCTGAGTTGTAAGCAGCTGAGGTACATTTATGGAATAAATAGATACAGATAATCCTGCTACAGTTATCGTTAATGATTACTGAAATAAAAAATAAAATTAGTTACTGCTCAATGATTACGTAGTATAAACTTTTATACTGAGAATAAATGGACGACTTACCAAAGGCAACCTTACAAGGTGAAGAAAGTTATTTTCGAAGAACTCAATTCGTTGTTTTACATCGTGACAAAGCCATATAAGTAATGCTTCAAGCACCACACGTTCCTGAGAAATATTGATCTGATCACTTTGAAATATTTTTGTAATCTGCTTGGTTGTTAAATTAACAAAATCACTTGAGAAATAATCAACTGACTGAAATTCATGCCAAAGAAATAATATAGCCTTTTTAAATAATGGATCATCGTCAAACCAATGTGCCAAATTCATAATCTCTAAAAGTTATGCAATAAAATGGTTTGTATGTAATGAAAAATAATAACTGTATAATCCATACAAGACTCAACAGTGGTTCAGGTTTATTAGCTTAAACAGTTAAGGCAATCAAGCTGATTAACAAAACAGTAAGGTAAATATGTATATGTACGTTGATGATGGTGATGAAATATGTACAGCTAATCCTTTGGGTATTTGGAGGATAACTTCACTATCCCTCAGGTACAACGTATCACAGCAAAATGAACACTTTATACACATTATCCTAATTTTAACACTATACAATATCTACATGTTAGCTGCAATATGTCCAAAGATATCTTTTAACGCCTGGATTGGGAGAAAGTGATAATAGGATGGATAACGTTTGTATTTGTCAGGAATTTTTCGATAAATCTAAACATTCTTAGTGATGTTTGAGAGATTGTACAGCCCAATAACTTGAGACATCATTAAATCCATTTTATTACTGGACTTGTTATCTCTAAATAAGTTTTTGTTAATGATTTTTTTCCTGATCCATTCCATCAAAAAAATACTTCCATTGATTATAATAATTATACTGTCTGCGAGTGCATACGCTAAGAATTATTTTGAAAATAATAAGTGGTTATTTCTTTAAGTCCTTGCTATGATTTATGTAATGACAAATAGGTGCGCCATTAACATAAACTGTAATTTAAGTCGCGATTTTATCATGTTCGTAATGTAATAATTAAAATCCAATCCACACGATGCGAAATAAGCTCTACAACAAAATAATAACGAATGTAACACAACAGGAAGCGAGTGTGCAACATATTTACCCTAATTAGGTTACTTGATTAGGTATATCGAGTCCATTGAGTAGGTAACTTTCAAAGTATACGTCTACAAAAAAAATCAAATGCGAAACGTCAACACGTGTTTATGAGAAACAAAAGTGAATATCAATCAGTCATTTACAACGTAGTATCTGACACGTATTAGTGTAGGTTCAAGTTACAATACCAAATTAGCACGACAAAGGTGTGTATAGAATAATACTAATCCATGTCGCCAAGTGTCTTCAGTTGCAAGCCTCAACCCATTAACGTGGATTAGACCAACAGTCAAAGGCTTTATGGACTGATACCATGTTTATGTTTAGTCGTTCATAGTTTTATCCCATTCTATACAAAAACTAGCCAAGCGCAAATATAACGTACTAAGAACATTATTCGTACAGAGAGTTCCCCCCAAACGAAGGCTCATTAATTTCTGAAGATAGTGAACTTGTAGGAAGCTTGATGCAATATAAACATCCTGATAATCTTCGACGGGAATAGAATCATGAATCTGACCAATGGAATTGATGAAAAGCATAACATGGCTGAGACCAACATGAGAAACATAATCACATTTGATTTCTAAACGAGGTTCCTCAACTGACTTTTGCTGAAAACTGAATAACGCTCTGAAGTAGTCGCTAGAGCTAGCCAAGAGGAGACTGTTAGACTTAAATTCATGATCATTGATAATGACGGTCACATTTGAAAATAGTCCTTCTTGAATGAGCTTCAAAACTGTCCCAGATACAGACTTAATATGCTCTTGAATAAAGTCGTTCATTCTCATTAGCAATGCCATTGAATGCCGTCAGGATTGCATAGGTATATTACCATTGAAATTATTCACCCATGTAAATTGAATGAGCTAAAAAAGTATAGAAAGCTTACTTAGTGAAATCTAATTTAAATCAATTTAATTACAAATCATGTTTGTGTCCTAAAAAGTATGTACTGTTGGTTTGCTAAGTTTCTGAGTTGAACATTATTTTCTAGTAAAATCCAAGGTTTTTCGAAGTCTTCAAAGATTTATATTGTATATGCAAAGGTTGGTTTTACTAATCGGTGTTTTCAGTTGATGTCATAAAGTATGATAGTTGCAACGCATGGAACCAAAATAAAAGTCCCTGACCTGCACGTGTTGTATACAATCAGTGCTGCTAGTTATTCTTGTTGGCTCTGTAAATTATGCAAATCACAGACATAAAAAAATAGAGTACAGTAGTATGAAGCACTCTATTAGTAATGACCTCATTGTCGCCCAAGAATGTACTACAAACAAGAGCGGCCACAAAGAGGGAAATCATTCATACGTATTTCTTTAGATCACCATCGAAACAGCCTAGGCAGCTGAATTATCGCTGAAATCCTGGTTTCTTAAATCATTCTTATCTGGGACTATCGAAATAATCGCGCAATGTTAACAGTTCAGACAATAATAATAATAATAACCGCATTATTCACTATTATGTGCTTAATAAAATAAAGTTCTTAATATGAATAAAACGAGACAAAATGTACAATTAAAGGAAATGAAAACTTCAGTGCACTGGAAATATCACATAGAACCCAGCACCCAAACAAGTATACATATATATATATATATATATATATATATATATATTATAAACTATATCGGAACATTTGTAAAGTTTTCAGCTGATTATATTATCCCACATGAGGTTAATAAGCAAGCGACCAAAATACAAGATATGTGTAATGTTACTTCGTACAGCTTGAAAAATTCAGTAAATAAGATGTATTTACTAAAATGAAATAATACTTGCAACTAGTTAAAGGAATCACCCAGGCTACTCAAAATCAGTGAGAATTAATGACACAAACTAAAATAATAGTCTCCACTCTATAAAGACTTAACAGTGGCATATGGGCATGAACAATCAGGCTGGCTATTACTAGACGAGCGAAACCGAAAATTCAGCTACACCGATAAAATTGGCTACCAAAACTAAATTTTAAAAACGATGACTGACTGAAAACTCATAGGATGAGATTTTCGTAGACAATGAGTATTTAGACTTTAGGAGCGTGTCCTGGTAGTAATCGTGTGGACAAGTAGTAGAGAAAAGTCAAAAGATCAGGTTATTCCAACCCTAACCCAAATATGGTCCTCACAATAAATCTCGTTTTACTAGAGATTTCAATAAAGGAGGTATAATATAATGAGCCATTTTTTAACGATACAAAAGCATACTTAAACCTAAACCCAAATACAATTAATACTATTCCTACTTAACATTCTCATATGGAGTAGATTGACACTCTAATTCCAACTTTGAATCCTAACCTTACAACTAATTTATAACCCCAAATAGTAGTCTGAAACCATGTTCTTAACGCTAAATCCCAGTTGCAATTGTAAAATGTCAAGCTTTATTGCTAACCTTACTTAAGATTGGCAATAAGATTTGGAACTATTGCTTAAATTTAGCTGCTAATCACTGACCTGATACATGTTTTTAAAGGATACCTAAGCCACCAGCATATTATTGATCAAAACTTTGAAAGTGATTGAAATTCGTCGTATTGCATAGGTATTCATTCCACTGGTACGGTTACCATTCAGAACACTTTTCTCAATGTACCAGTCTTGCGGCGGTCACTAATAGTGCCATCAGTAGTAAACATCTGGATATCGGATGATACAATGTTACATTCCCCATCGAAAAGAAATAGGTGGTTTCTATCTGTATATACATATTAATTATAAGGAATTTAATAAATGATCCAAACAACCTATATAAATTGATGGAAGTGAAAGCTGCGGAAGTGCAAGCTAGAAACACTCCAGTTTTATTTCCAGAGGGCAGTTGCTTTGATTACTATATATTGCTTATAGCAAGGTAAAAAATTATGTTAAATGATTTCGTTTCCAGTTCTTCATAAGCACAATTACAGAAGTCCATTTCAACTGCTAGTGAGCTTTCATAGATGTACTAATATACAATGCTTAAAAAGATAAAAAGCACCGGATGCTACATAGGAACTGTCCAATAATATAATCACAGTGACAACATTCTACAAAAACCTATTGAAGGATACTTAACTCTAGATTTACGTAAACAATCAAGCAGCGGAATTCGATTAACTTAAGCTTGAAATTCAAAGCAAGTGTATAAGTTAACGACATTTTTTTAATAAGACATAATGTAAGTAACTCGTCAAGTAAACGAAGATCTTAAGAAATCAACGAAACATATGCTGTCCCCGGAGTTGAAATCTCAACACAGCTTTGATTATTAAGTACTTTTGACAAACTCGTAATATGAGGGTACACTCAAGGGTGAATATATCCACAATATGGTAGGGAAAACACTGGCAGAGGCTCACTTTTTATTATGGATCTAGTATAATTAGAGGACACATGAAATAATAATAGTGCAAAATTTGGCTAAGTTGACGAATCCACTACTGGTTTACAAAGTTGGGAACACTGATATTCAATAATTCTCTGGTAGTAAACCTAAGAACAATCACTAAAATTTGAGTTAAAAGCCTAAGCTCTCAGCTCTGCGATAACTTGTACTCATTACCTTACAGATATTGGCATGTGCGTGTTTAAATCTAATGGACAGTACAAATTTGATTCTGCTCTAAAAAGGGTGGGCATGACTTACACCACTGAGTTGGTAAGGAACAACCGGAACATTTTAACTTTACCGTGGACACCTGAAAATATTATGTTGACGATGGAGCATCTCTTGAATCTGATTAAAAATAAAACTGTTCACAAGCTATTGTATTATTAAGAGAAACATCAGATTGTGAATTTATGAAAGAAATGAATTCCACAAGCGTCAAGAACACGAGATGAATATTAATTGTGTATTGAGTGTTGATGTACGAAGTTAATTAGAACAAACTCCAAACTAAAATTGAAGAAAAAAATTTTGCGTTGGCCATCGAATGAATCATTGGGACTAAAGTAGCAACAACTACTTTACTTTGAGACGCTTCTGAAATCTCGTAATTTAGTGACATAAATACTGTCGTGAAATATATCCCGGTATAGTAGTTCCACAAATAACTATCAAGCTTCCGCTACATGCACCGAGTCGTAGTACACTTCACTGGCTCATTAACAGGAATCATGAATAATACTATATTAACATGGAGGTGGGTAAAGTGCCATTTGTGTCCGTACATTTTTCTAAAGAATACTAATATAAAAGGCTTCTTGAAATTAAATCTAACCAATAAAAAAAATCAAGTAAGCTTAGTGACTATATGAAAACAATATAACTCGATATACTTCTATTGTAAATGATTTATTACAAGTTACGCACTTTGTTTTGCATTTTGGATTATGGTTACGTCTTGACATTACTCTCCTCTATCTTTATGAACGGATACATATTTTGCTTTCTATTAAGGATTTTCCAAGAAGAACATATGATGATGAGTCTTAACTTCAGATGCTTAAAAAAACAACTCAAGTATGAGAAAAACCGTTCATTCTGGTTTGAAGCCATGAATGGTTCGTCATGATTAAAAACTTAAAGGCCACTTGACGGTCAAACAAATCCCGCTATGTCTGTCATATATGCCGAAAAACATAACGCCGTTACTAAGCTCTCGATTCAAGTTGAATAGCGAAAAGATGTGCAAACGTAACCATGACTGACATTCCTGCACCACTTTATAAACAGACTAATCATTGTTTAGACTCACTAACCACTCTAAGCTAATTAGAATATATGATTGGTAATGTATCACAGACTGGTGACCTTGCTGTCATGCAAACATTGGTCGCTACAATTATAAATTTGTGTACATCTAGTGGTTACTTAGGAAAGTTTTAAAAATTATTTCCAATCAAGTTTTTAATTAAATCTTTGAACCTAATGATATTTGTGATCATATGTCACATTTTGAACTGTGTCACGTGATTTGTGAAGTTATGGGAACCGTGGTGTTTTGCATAAGTAACAAGTATAAAGGTCTAGATACATGTGAAGAGACAGCTTTGTCTGTTTACCATGTTTGATAAGAATCGCAACTTGCATTTTTGGATGAACAGTGACACTTAATGTGGCCGTAAACAAGTATACTCTATTACTTAAGCACGGTTCCTCATACCAGTTGACTAAAATTGTTTATCAAAAGCAAAAAAATTATTTTGGATAATTATGTTTATTACCTATTCACTGCGCTTACCCCTGCAACATTGAAAATAACATACTTCTCACGTTCTATGAGAACAATTTATATCTCTGTTGCAAGATGAATCTGATGCCACATGCTAAAAGTGTGACACAAGCACCTTATATCCATCACATAATTATTAAGTAAGAAATTGATTCTGAATAGTTTGTTGGTACTGGTTTGATTGTGGGAGCTCAAAATATTTTTTAAGTCATAATAATGCAAACGTAGGCAGTCAGAATACACCAGAAACCACTAACAAAGGCAACGCTGCACAAACGTAGTCAGATACGCTTAAAATAAATCTATTGAAATTATGAATGCTTCTTCACTTGAGTAAACTTATTTTGACATATAAGTATTTAATTATTAATCTATTGGTCGAGTCTATTATAAAAAACAGCTCACATATATGTGTGTAAAGGTCAGCCTACGGTATTACATATGAAGATAAATAAGCAAATAGGCATGTGCCATCTACAGAAACCTAGGCCTGGCGTTTACTTTGGAATAAGTTACATGAAAATCTTTCGTATCTTAAACACTAGCTGACATTCAGTTTAAAACGAAATTCCTAATTGATTACTACTATGTAGTCACGAATAACGTTAATTTTTCCTATTTGAAAAGTATCGCTGATAGTTTATAAACTGAGTGTCCCAACTTATCAAAATGCTTACTGAGGGGATGTAATTGTTACTCTACATTGTCACAACTAAAAGCTATAGGATGAATTGTTCAAACTAAATCTACGAATGATACAGAAGTGAACTAAAATTCTGTTATTACATTACAATAAAACAACTCATGTTAGCTAGACTTACTTATGTTTGGATCGCTGTTTGTTTATAGGTTAATTGCGTTCTAGTTCTGATAAGCAATAACAATTAAGTCTTCTGCACTACTTATCCTTCAACATTATATAGATGGTCAGATTCAAGTTTTCAAGCAAGATGCAAGGGACTACGTACACAACGAAACTCATCGTATACTTTTATCATCTAATACCAATGAACTATTTCATGAAAAATTAATACTGTGATTCTTCTCATAATTTTCGAAATGAAAACTCTAGTAACTGAAGCCCGGCGACAAACATAGTAATGCAAAACCAGATAAAGTCGATCTCTTTTAGCTGTGTGAAGTACAAATAAATACAGCCTCGACCCAGTGCTCTGAGAACCAAATGTGAAGTATATTCGGTATGTTTATGTACTCATATAAACCAAAATGGCTTGAGGTAACCGGATGTAATCAGACACCAAACAGCTTCATAAACAACAACTGCAATATACTAGTGGCTATGTAATGTAATCGAAGTAAAAAGGAAGCAAATATGGTTAAAAAATAATACAAAATAAATTTCATTAATAAATTCATAAAGAATAAATACTTAAACGTACAAAGATGCACACGATGAACTGTTATTTTAAGTCGTGCTTACGTATGACGGTTGAAATGAGAAAAAACATGTAGTACAATGTAACGAAATAACAGGGACTACACGGTGTCAGCATGACAAGAAATAAGCACAGCATTCTGAAACGATAAGCGAGTAGAGTACAGTGTCGTAACTATAGAAATCGAGATTTCATGGCAAAATACGCAATTGATCAACCGCAGTCGAGGTAACACAGTGTTAATTTTAAATAGTGATCTGTTTACAGCTGGATGGATTATTGGGAAAGATGCAGTCATATTACAGAGGATATCAATATTTTCATGGTAAGTAAATTAGTCATGGTTTTCAATGGCGTCGACAGAGTTAAGCTACATAAATGATGATAAAGAAATTCATCACTTTCACTGAAAAGCTGTGAGGTCATCTTCAAAGAATTTGAAGTGAAGACTTATCACAATATGCCCTTCTCACGAAAACATTTACTAGTTGACATTGATTTATTAACAGATAGATGTACAGTGCAGTGACTCCAGCTATACATATGTATATGTATAAGTTACAGCATCATGTTTCCATGTTCTGTTGTTACAAAACAGTAAAAAAATACCAAATTCACTATTTCATACGCATTAACTTAAAACTTTTGTGAAAAAGTTAAATAATATCTAGTTATTGTATTTATATAAACAGTGAACATTTCCCTACTACCGGTAACGTTTTAACCTCTAAATATACGTTCTTCAGTTGTCACAGCAATAAACTTTCCATGTAAGTTGTATTCAGACTTCTGATATACGTTTGGAATGGTAGGTAATTCCTTTAGTAAATAGTTGCATAGACTCTCGTAATTGATGCTGACCATGTTTGTTTTAACAGACACAACTAGCACCTGGTCAGGCATCACCACCAGATCACGACATGACGCAACATAGGGGACAATTTATCTTTTTGTTAGCCAGTCTAACCGTTTCCATTCAGTTTACACTGTACTTATGGTCAATATGTATTCTACTCCATCCATTACTGCCTTCTGGTTTATTACAATTCGCATGTGTGAATTCAATCACTAGAAGCTACTTTAGTTATACGACAAACATAACTTGGTAATATACAGGGTGCTTTATGTTAATAGTCGACTACTTTCCGTCAGCGTAACTAAACTGGATAAAGAAACGCATAGCGTTTAACATATTGCACAGATTATGTAAACTCAATAACCACTATAATAACATAACTTATCCACACACCTCCCGTTAACACCGAAATTTGTGTTCTCATTATCAATCTTGTTCTACCCAAAGTTTGTATGGAGGTGCTAAGATCCAGATTGTCCCTTGAGCATATCAACTTTAACACTGTACATGTCTTTGTGTTTGTATATTCACTATATCGTTAGCTTCATTTGCCCTCCCAGAATTGCTCGAAGTTGTTTTAATTGGTGGATATAATTTGTTCCAACCAAAACATCATATCTTACTTTTTGATCGCAAAGTGTACTATTGATACAGGCCATTAGTTTGACCTTGTACTTTTTAAAGGCTTTGTACTGGAGTTGTAAAAGGTATATTTTTGAATTTGTGGAAGCTTTAGTTATAAGAAAATTTAAGTCTCCTTTGTATGTGTAGAAACAGTTTTTTATGACACTGAATCTGTTCCAGTAATTTCAATTATTATTATTGTGGGTTTTTTAATTGTATAACAAAATTGTTAGCCTTTTCATCTATCATTTTTTAATTATTCAAGCTTTTATTTAATATGACTTTTACTAGGTAACCATATCTATACACAAATCTATCGATAATTATTAACTGTTATATTACGTTTTTTAGATTAACTCCGTATTTTCATCACAATATCGACATTCATAAAATGAAATATCAGTTTTAAATATTTTTAATAGTGACATAAGTCTAGCCTGTCGACACCTTATTTTGCAAGCATATGATCGTGGGTATATGAGAGTAAAGACAAAGTGTAGTATACAAGATTAAGTTCTCCACAGATATTCGAGCATTTGAACCTAAAAAAATCTACAACCCAGTATCGATAGTTTTCACAGCAGGCGTCACATGTGGATTTTACTGTCGTCCTCTCATTCTATTTTCCACGATGACATAATATAACAAGCATTACATTATTAGTGATGCAGAAAACCAAAACCTATATTATAATTCAACTATTCGTAAATACTTTTTATTATGTCCCCTTAGGGGTATTATTTTATTCGTAACTTCAAGTTCTGACTCTGCAACAAACTCATTACAATCAATCAATCAATGCATGTTACCGCATGTGGAGCACAAACTGACCATCTGTATTTTCCAACTATCTCTGTCCTAGGCTTTCTTTTTAGTTTTTTCCAAGTGCTGCTCATTGTTTTCATGCATGCTTCTTACTCCTGAAGCAATGCGTTTATTGGCATTCCTCTTTTCTTTGACCTTGAGGGTTTCAAGTAAGAGTCTCTCACACAAACAGTTGTTTATAAATGTCTGTATCTTTTGAACAATTATTTTTGTAGTTCTCCAAGTCTTAGCTCCATACAACAGAACCGTCTTTACATTTGTATTGAAAATTCTGACTTTGAAGTTGGGTGACATCTGGATCGGAGTTCCAGATGATTTTCAGTTGTAGAAATCCCGCCCTTGCCTCGTCGATCCGTGCCTTTCTGTTTTCATCAGATCCTCCTTGTTTATTGACGATTCTGCCAAAGTATATAAAATTTTCCGCACCTTCCACAGTTTTTCCATCAAGCGTAACTAAGTTGGTGCTCGTCATTTTGCTTCTAAAGATTTCTACGTTCCTCGTGTGTATGTGCAGGTATATTGTTGCAGAGGCTGCTGCTGCACTGTCCGTCATTACCTGCTTTTGTTGCTGTATGTGGAATAGAAGAGCAAGGTGGTCTGCAAAGTCCAAATAGTTAAGCTGAAATTTATAACCGTGAACGTCCGAACGGAATGGGTTAGTTCTAGTTTGGTTTAAAAAGACTAAAGCCAGCAACAGCCACTTTTATTTAAGATTTACTGACGTTATATATGAACCAGCTTGCACAAGCCTGTCTATATTTTTCCAAGTACTCATGTTTGCAATAATCACAACTTGTCGTTTCTTCTGTATATTGTATGATGTTTGTTTTTGTTTATTTGTATTGGTCTGTCAAATAAATATTGCTTCTTGGATTGTGTTACCGATTACTGTTGACACTGTCTATTTTGAAGAATGAAGATCATTACCCCTCACATTTACTCAACGGAAATACATTAAAGTCATTATATCTGGTTGTAACATTAGTGATCCCAAAAAGAACATGTGGATGAGAAAGTGAAGTGTTGTACTTATGATATCTCACCTTCTGTTCGCTCTATGCAGTTGATCAAGTAAACTGCATTAATACAAACAAGTATTTGTCATATGTTCCTGTCGTAACTGTGTTTAAACACTTTTACATATTACATTAATGAATACTAAATTCCTTTGGTTGCCTATATCAAATGTATCAGGACTTTTTAATTTATGCTAGTACAATACGAAGTTACATTACTGGCAAGTTTTAGACCCAACGATTTTAAGAACGTACATAAGTTTTATTGACCAATTCACTATGGTACACGTGATGGCGATCGGCAGGTAGGTTGACAGATGTCAACAGGGTTAACTGGATTTGAATTTTAGGTGGCTGCTGCACTTTTTCAACACCATGGTAAGCATATTAATTGAGTCGCATCCTGAATTTCGATGCGCCTTTGCCAATCTGGCGTGTTGCAAGTTATCACTTTGGTCAAAGTTGCAGTTTACCCTGCTTCCTTACTTTTCCTGTATCCAATGAGCTTGATGTCCTTAGCATACCTTCATGCTAAGCAGTTGGTTCTCTAATATTTCTTCTAAAGCCAACTTTACGTAAAGTGAAGGCTTATTAATGAGGACGCCCTCGAAATAATTAACCATTACGCTTGCTGCTATCCTGGTCTTTTATTATCAGAGACTCGATATCTGAAATAATTTTGAATAATATGTTCGCGTAAATCCAGAGTCATGACTGTTGTATGCTTTAGTTTAGGATTTTTTTATGTAAACTGCTATCATGTGTTACCATTCACATATTAACTTACGCGTAAGTGTTCGAATGTCTGCCTTTGTATCTCCCTTATAGTATTTCTCCGTTCTTCCAGCTTAAGTTGACCTCATTTGTTATTGGCCCACCTAATTCCTTATTTATAAGCCTAGCAATGTTTCATACATTAGTATTTGGATATATACATAGTACGGTTCCATTACTTTGGCTGCACTAATACTCAGCCGAAAGGAAAATCCAGAATAAATAATTTAGTTGATAGCAAAGTTTTGTCA
Source organism: Schistosoma japonicum (assembly GCA_025215515.1). Lineage (NCBI taxonomy): Eukaryota > Metazoa > Platyhelminthes > Trematoda > Strigeidida > Schistosomatidae > Schistosoma > Schistosoma japonicum. The sequence continues at coordinate 31,816,609 of CM046062.1, read as the reverse complement.
TCACAACTAAGTGAGCTTAAGAATTCCAAGTTCCACATGTGCTGTGCAAAACAAAACCCCAGTCCTAATGATATGCCTATTGACCCTACAAGTGTTTTGAATGTACTGCCCATTAATCGTAAATCTGAAATTTGTAATCACTTCGAAGTAGTTTACTGTGAAAAAGAAAAAGATAATAGTGATAAGCAGAAATAATATCAACGATGATAAATTATTCCGTGCTAACTTTAATAGGACTTAGCTTAGTCTGCCGTCCAGAAATACTCTGCTGGACAGAATCGGAGACCCTGAGGAGAAACAGGAACGACAAGCTCTGAGAAACCAATTGGTTCGCATAAACCCATCACACAGGTAACAGATTATAGCCATTAATGTCACACCTTAGCAGTATCTGTGTGAAATTCATTTTAAGAACTCCTCTGGTTGTATGAAGAAACGGTTTACTCAGGACGTCTTGGGCTCCCGACGTAATCAAAAAACCTTGCTAGGAAAAGATAATTACAATCTTTCGTACCAAACCATTATGCGTCATCGTGATGCCGATCGGTAGATGAAACGTCAGACTATTGCTAGTTTGTCTACTCTGTGCAATAACGCTAATCATATAAAAACAGATCTAAAATGAATTTCCCTGCAAACGCATAGGCGTGATTGTCTAATGAACTCTAACCTTTCTCATCTACTCATACCAAAAAAATTATATCATTCCACCAAACGGTATCTGGAAAGGGTACTCGGACTCTTCGATTTCAGACTTAGAAGTTCTGTGTCCTAACGTTTTATAAAAAACTAACGTAGGTCGCATCGTATTAGCAAGCGTGCTTTTTGAATAGCTAATATGTCAGAAAATTTGGAACTCATGCCTACGCTTTACATAGATGCTCTTCATTTCGCCCATTCTCTTCTTTTCCTGGAAGGTTAGCGCTTAACAAGTGTTTATATAACATGCATCTAATTTAATTCGCATGTCTTCCAAAGGCAGTTCAAGGCACTTTTTATACCGGCAAGTTATACAGAGACAAGGGTTATCTTACAGTGAATTATATGTTTTCTGAATTCATTCACTTCTTACTGCACTTTTAATCACTTTACTCAATCTCATAGGTGGTTCGCCGAATCTCTACGTTTTTTGTTATTCTTCATCTCCTACATAAAGAGTTTACATCAGTGAATGAAACCTGTTGATGCAGTTGTACACAAATTGATCAATCATATTAGATTCTTTTTGTTTGTAATAGTGACATTTGATAGAACTACAAATAATTCCTAATCGGGTTCATGTCATCTAGATCCATAATCAAGAAATTTACGTCGTGATCGGTCACTATAAGCTACAGGAGTCTAGTGACATTTCAACATAAAATTTATTAGCCACACTTAACACTTTCATCAGCATCGGAATTATTAATAAGCTCACAGCTTACTGAATGAACAACTATCTGCCTTATGTGCCTGTGTATGCTTAGACCTTGTGGCGATTCAGGTCAGTTAAAAAAATTCAAAAATATCATTAACAGTAAATTCTCCATGGTTAGCCAAGTGACCCATTTAAATTATTGTCCATAACTGACTGAAAATTGATACTTTAGTCAAACTTAATACAGGTTACTAGCCAAATTATGAATTTGATATTCACTAAAGAGAGTTCGACCATAAAAATATTCGTTGACAAGATCCTTTAAGTTAAACTACTGTGTTACTATAAGTCCTAGAATGATAATAGCCGCCTTAACATACTGAACTGAATCGAGTCAAACAGTGAATGTGATCAGCGGAAAACTTGTGTCAAATTTATTAATCATAGTGTTAAGTGATCTAAAATTAATGCAATTGAATTACGTAGTCTTTGTCAAAATACAAGCCTTACAAAATTCATGATTGCTAGTTTATATGTTTTTGATGTAGCCTTCAAATCCAATAGAATTTCCGAAATAGTTCTGAGGCATGAAACTTTATATTTTGTCATGCTCAACTTTTGAGAATCCTTTTTCCAACTGATTACAGTACAGTAACTACTCTTTTCTTTTTTCTTTTCAACAATAAGAGATCGCTCTATACTAAGCAAAACTTTAAATATATACATCTGCTGTCATAATACAATCCTTCGATATGGTAACTTGAACCTACTCCGCAATTTTCTTGTGTCACAAGGTCGTTCCAAGGTAAAATTCGTTGTGGACGCTACATAATGACCAATTTAAAACAACGTTTATTATTCATTGTCTCTATACATCACAGTATGATTAGTCTGTGTAACAGTTGAATACCTATTATTTGTATGTTTTTGTTGACCTCAGCTTTAAAAATAGATTGCTTCTGATATCAGGAAATAAATTATTATTATTGTTACTCCTGATGAGTTCCCTATGTATCAATCCTGTTTATAAAGGGTTATATTATGTGATTATGGTTTGGTATTCAGCCAAGGACTAATTCGAATAATTGTTTAAGTCTTTTCATTAGTTGATTATAAGATAAAACACGGAGGCTACTATTTGAATCTATGCAGCCACATTTTGTGAGCTGTTACCTCTTTAGAAAAACCAAAGACGATTCAACCTAATAACTAAATAATTATTGAAGACACGATATGCATTAACAAGCTACGTCGTAGTTTTATGAAAAAAGGGACTCATGAGTTTCAACTGGTCTTTGAAACCATAATTGGTATGTTTTGTTTAAAATCAGTACTGCTCACCGGGCATACTTAGTCATATAGTTCTGAAGATAGAGCCTTTACATTTTCTCTATTTTATCACTTCCAGGATTTGTGGTGGCAGTTTCAAATCAATGGTACAGAATATGAAATTGTTGTGATTGTATTTTTTTCGGTCTCAGTAGAAGATGTGTCTTGATAAAACAGAAACGGGAAAATCTTGCCATTACATCACAGTACACAGAATTCAAACTGGTAACAAAATTGCAATAGTAGGTAGCAATAACATATTTAGGCAAAAGTAAGTAGATGGACTAAAAAATACGAAGCTGACTGTTTAACAGGAAACTATTTTATGTAAACTGAGTTTAAATATTTTCACGTCGCTTCATTAATTCCATTTGGTTGCGAATGTCAGCGTAAGTATTTATTGGGTCTTAGCATACTTAATTTGAGGTAATTCTGCCTGCATTGCAGAATAACAGGTTGAATTGTAAGCACCTCACTACAAGTATAAAAAAGTAAAATTCTTCTACAATCTAGAGTGGTGCCAGTAATTCCCCCCTCCCCCTAATATAATTGTATGAACAGCTACTAACATATATTGTTGGCTTACAGATCGCTGTGATTTCCGCCAATTTATCTCCCCCTAATTCGTGCGTGACCTATTGATACAAGACACTGAGGTTTTCTAGTCAATGGTTAAATTACAATAATTCTAAATTCAACTATAGCAGCATTTTAACGAAGAAACATAGGAATGTCATTAGTGAACTTATTAATAACGAAAACTTGATTATCACCAAACCTGATAAAGGAAATGGAGTAGTCTTACTCAATAAAAATGATTATATTGAAAAATGAATGATATTTTGAAAGATAATTTAAAATTTCAGAAACTAGATAACCAAAAAGATATTACTAGTAAAATAGAAAAGGACATGACAAAATCTCTAAAAAGGCTGAAGGACTAACAACTAATCCCATCAAACTTATATGAAGCGATTAAACCATTAGGAACACACACACCAAGACTTTATGGTTTACCAAAGGTACATAAACCTGACGTTCCAGTCAGACCAATCCTAGATATGCGAAATGGCTGGTACACCTACTAAAACCTCTTTGCAAAAAGATAGTTAAACACAGCGTCAAAGATGTATTTCCATTTGTAGATATGATCAAGGAACTGAACACCAAAGAGGAATGTATGTTATCTCTGGATGTCACATCCTTATTCACAAATGTTCCACTAACTAAGACGGTTAACTATATATGCGACCAAGTCATAGAAACCGGAATATATATCACCATCCCAATAGACACGATTAAAGAACTATTACTGAAGTGTACAATGAATGTACATTTCATGTTTAATAATGACATATATAGACAAGTGGATAGAGTAGCTATGGTTTCTTTACTTAGTCCCATGTTAGCCAATATCTTCCTGGCAAAACTAGAAAATGAACCACTGACACAACTCATTGGTAAATTGCCATTCTACTGCCGATACGTGGACGATACATTCGTCCTTTGCAAACAGGATATTAGTCGGTCTGATATTCTCAGGCAGTTTAACGAGGTTCACCTGGCTATTAAATTCACATGCGAAGAAGAAAGTGCAGGTGAGGATAGCATTTCTAGATGTACTGCTCACAAAATGAACAGATGACTCATTAAGAAGAAACATGAACAAAAAAATCACGTGGATAGGACAATATACAAACTCCCTTAGCTTTGTACCTATACAACATAAAAGGAATCTATTGAAAACCTTGCATTATAGAATAACGATGATATACTCTTCTGACGCGGTTGACGAAGAAATGGAAGCATTGCATGAAACCCTGAGGGAGAATGGCTACCCTATAAAGTTTATAAATAACCATGCTATCTCGAAAGCAAATAGGAAGATGATTCAGATCGTAGAAAGAAAGCTGCTTTTTCTGAGGCTAGCATACAGAGGGGACGCGCCCAGCGAAATGCTAACGTTGAGGTTACGCAGCTTCATTCGGTGAACTTTTTACGCTGGAAAACTGCAACTGATGTTTCTACCCGCCCCATGGTGATACCGAGAATAAAGGATAAATTACCTAAGCTTGCCACTTCATTTTGTATCTATCAGTTCAACTGCTACTATGGAGCAAGTTATATTGGCAGATGCTCAAGGAATTTACTCCTCCGTGCTTGGGAGCACCTTTCCGGTCTGGTTAACCAAAGGAGTTGTCAGAACTATTAACACCTCAATACTAGCTCACTTAATTCAAACAGGTCATGTGGCTAGCATAAATCAGTCATTCACATTAATATTTTGTGTAAACAGTTATCTTCAAAGATCGGTTAGACTCAAAGTCCTTAAAATGGCAGAAGCGATAGCTGTGCGAGTCAAGAAGCCAGACATGTGCATACAGAGGAAGTACGTTCAACCCTTCTTCCTGCCATGGCCAATGCAAGATCCATTAAACCAATCTCCATCATAATCATACGACGATTTGATTTAATTTGATTAATGCATATGTATTCTCCCTGTGAATGTGCATTTCCATAATTTATGTCATCCCTATCCAAATACTACACTCTTTTTATCCACAATTATGCATATTATTATGTCTATTATTGTTATTGTTACTATTTGACTGAATTTTGATTATCGTCCACTCCATTTTACAAACTCTTACCCATTCAGTTTCATTTTAAGTAGTATTCAGACTGTCCACAAACACTTGATCTAATCGTATTTTGCTACCACCACATCTCCTATGTCACCCATATACAGAGATACCTATATATAATTGAATAATAATCTTGTTTATCTCAATTGTCTTCTACGTTTTCACAAGTTACATGATGATGAGTATTTCAACATTAACATTCGTATTTTATAAATAACTCGATGAGAAAAACTTCCAATTAACCGATTCTTCTTGATTTCTAAATAGTGTTTTGCTTGCCTCAGAACTGGCTGTTTTTGTGACTAATAGTTTTGAACTAATAGATGTAGAACCTGATGCGCATTTATCGAAAAGAATATTCTTTGTTCAAACGTCTTTGTTTTTGAATAAATGTTGTCTACAGAAATGTGTGACTACTTCATATCATTTAAAACACGTTTGGCTTAGTATAAAAGTTTGTACTGACATAGTAACATGTTCCTTACTGACACTTTAAATCCCCGGCTTACTTGAATGAAATTACGTAATTCTCGATCTAAACTCTACATGTCTGTTATCGACTTCAACGTTTCGCATTACTTCTTCCGAAGTATCGACTTCAAATTGACTACAAATTTGAGATACTTGTCAAACAGCAATTTATGTTTTGAGGCATACAAATGTACCAATCTCGGAATGGAAGATGGCTCATGAAGATGCTTCTAGACAGGACTGTACTTTTGCAAATCAAGAAGTAAAAGTCTCAAACCTAGAAGTGTTAGACCTGCCACATTAAAATGATTTTGCTTTTCTACCATTCAGATTCCACCTTCCCCCCCCCCGTCCTCATTTGAAAAATACGATATTTAAGGATTGCAACAAAATTTAACTACAAAACAATCATATCAGATATACCACGGTCGAATTAACACAACCTAATTGAGGAAGGACAAGATATGGAATGTTGGTAAATTCATCGTTTAGAGAAACTGAACTATCTTCTTTGGTCTCATAATAAGCTCAGTAGGCCTTTCCCTTAAGAAGCGTTAAGCCCCTCACTGAAAAAATTTATAAGGAGTAAAGGTATCATCTGTAACAAATGGCATCTTTCTAATGACATTGGTAACTTACTATCTTACAGAACACTATCATTCATACAAAACTACATGATGGCTCTGATGAGGTCTATGAAACTTAGTAACAAACAGTCATTCATTCATATAAAGAACGAAAGTACAAAATCCTAAGTTAGTATTAGCGGAATTCCTAGCTTTATATAAGTGTTAAATTACTAGCTAGCGAATTTCTATTCAATTTTTTTCAAAACTATATTTTCGTAACAGCGATCTATTACCTTCAACTCCATAAAGTTAACCAAGGCACTGTGAAGTTTGAATCTCTCAAAACCGAAGAAATCCTGAGATATTTAAACCCTCTGAGATTTGGAGGTCTAGATTCAGCTAATCCCAGACTTTAAGAAATATGGAATGTACGGTGCTTTATACCTGAAACTCTCTTCAACTTCAATTCAGCTACAAGCAGGTTCCCTTTAGCTAAGTAAGGCAAAGTCATATCCTTATATAGAAAGGAGTATCAAAATAAAAGTTGTCAAATGTGAACCGCTACGCTAGAACATTCGACAACGTCAGTCATAGAATACTACAGGAAATTGTTATCGCTTAGTATTAGTAGGTGTTTGATGGGCTGTTCAAAGAACAGTTTAAGTAGGAAGTCCCTAGCATTTGGAGTTCTCTCTGTTAAGTCTAACTGGTTGATTGTGCTTGGTGGAGTGTCACGGGGATGTATTCTAGGAAAATATCTCCTTTAATTATTCACTTGCGCATTTAGTTCCTGCCTAAAATCTCATCTTGTTAAGAGAATTTATATTACGTTTCAAAACCTTAAGGATATTACATACCCAAAACACTCAGCATGTTTTGTTGTATTTAAATTAAGTGTAGTGAAAGATTACGAAGCATTAGATAATGGTATGCATTATGACCTACAACTTTCTTTTCCTAAACATATTACTAATAAGATTAGGCCAAGAAGTGCATACGTTAATGATACAATAAAGTGAAATTGCACAAAAATTCAGGCCAACATTTTTAAAGTGGATCCTTTAAGCATTTCAACTTTTCACCCGGAAAAATACCGAAAATACTTTGCACTAAATCTTTTAAAGGAGTGTTTAAAATTCTAATTATCACTTAAGGTATTAAGAGACAATGTTATAAGCAAAACTTCAAGTCCAGCTGTACACCTAACCAATAAAGTCTTTCACTTTCAAAAGAGGCACCACAAACAGTTTGCTTTTCATGACCAAGAACATACTCCTTCCAGCAAGACATAAACTTCAAGTAACAATCATTTGGCTAATACTGCCGAGAAATGTTTGAATAGCAGCATTGTGTTGGCTGTAAATATTTCACAGGTTCCATCCACTAGTTGTAGCAGCCAATCAGAAATATGTGCTTTGAGCGGGATGTGCTTCACCATCTTTCTAGGTCTAAGCCATTTTGATTGATGTTCTTTCCTTGTCATCTGATTCCTTCATTGTAATGTTTTCAAGGCTGCTTCAGGTGTTTCATTGGTCCGAATGCCTACTTTTTTCTTAATTATTTTTGTGATTGCACATTTATTTATTAAATGGTTGTTTTATGGGCTAAATAAAGTCTGCAAAATACTAAGTTTTGATATACATCCCTGTTTCTTATGTTTCAGCAGTGAACATTTATGAGAACACCTAGAAAAATACATAAGACTGTAATATGAATATCTGCTAATTAAATACAGACTCACTGAAATAGTAGTTGAACAGTAAGACACCCTAGTATAACGTAGTTGAAACTCCGTCAAATGGCACATGAAAAATGTTGGATTAACTGAGAGATTTTTATCTTCACGACTATCAAGGGCAGTCAACCAGTCTGTCCTAATCAAAAAAGACTAATATTAGACAATAATTAGTAATTTAAGATTTTTTTGTACTATATGAATTAAATGCGATATATAGGACCTTGTTAAAACACATTTTGTTTAAATACACTAAATTCAAAGTAACATTCTAGATGCTTCGTTTGCCGTATATATAGTCTGTGTCAAAGATAGTATCCATTGTATCGTTCCGATTAACAGTTACTTCATTGGCAATGCAGATATTTGTAAAGACTCTGACTGGTAAGACGATTACTTTGGAAGTTGAGCCAAGTGACACTATTGAGAATGTGAAAGCTAAGATCCAGGATAAGGAGGGAATTCCTCCCGATCAACAACGTTTAATCTTTGCTGGTAAGCAGCTGGAGGATGGTCGCACTTTGTCTGACTACAACATCCAAAAGGAGTCGACTCTACACTTGGTGCTTCGTCTTCGTGGTGGTATGCAGATATTTGTGAAGACTCTGACTGGTAAGACGATTACCTTGGAAGTTGAGCCAAGTGACACTATTGAGAATGTGAAAGCTAAGATCCAGGATAAGGAGGGGAATTCCTCCCGATCAACAACGTTTAATCTTTGCTGGTAAAGCAGCTGGAGGATGGTCGTACTTTGTCTGACTACAACATCCAAAAGGAGTCGACTCTACACTTGGTGCTTCGTCTTCGTGGTGGTATGCAGATATTTGTGAAGACTCTGACTGGTAAGACGATTACCTTGGAAGTTGAGCCAAGTGACACTATTGAGAATGTGAAAGCTAAGATCCAGGATAAGGAGGGGAATTCCTCCCGATCAACAACGTTTAATCTTTGCTGGTAAGCAGCTGGAGGATGGTCGTACTTTGTCTGACTACAACATCCAAAAGGAGTCGACTCTACACTTGGTGCTTCGTCTTCGTGGTGGTATGCAGATATTTGTGAAGACTCTGACTGGTAAGACGATTACCTTGGAAGTTGAGCCAAGTGACACTATTGAGAATGTGAAAGCTAAGATCCAGGATAAGGAGGGGATTCCTCCCGATCAACAACGTTTAATCTTTGCTGGTAAGCAGCTGGAGGATGGTCGTACTTTGTCTGACTACAACATCCAAAAGGAGTCGACTCTACACTTGGTGCTTCGTCTTCGTGGTGGTATGCAGATATTTGTGAAGACTCTGACTGGTAAGACGATTACCTTGGAAGTTGAGCCAAGTGACACTATTGAGAATGTGAAAGCTAAGATCCAGGATAAGGAGGGGAATTCCTCCCGATCAACAACGTTTAATCTTTGCTGGTAAGCAGCTGGAGGATGGTCGCTACTTTGTCTGACTACAACATCCAAAAGGAGTCGACTCTACACTTGGTGCTTCGTCTTCGTGGTGGTATGCAGATATTTGTGAAGACTCTGACTGGTAAGACGATTACCTTGGAAGTTGAGCCAAGTGACACTATTGAGAATGTGAAAGCTAAGATCCAGGATAAGGAGGGGAATTCCTCCCGATCAACAACGTTTAATCTTTGCTGGTAAGCAGCTGGAGGATGGTCGCTACTTTGTCTGACTACAACATCCAAAAGGAGTCGACTCTACACTTGGTGCTTCGTCTTCGTGGTGGTATGCAGATATTTGTGAAGACTCTGACTGGTAAGACGATTACCTTGGAAGTTGAGCCAAGTGACACTATTGAGAATGTGAAAGCTAAGATCCAGGATAAGGAGGGGATTCCTCCCGATCAACAACGTTTAATCTTTGCTGGTAAGCAGCTGGAGGATGGTCGCTACTTTGTCTGACTACAACATCCAAAAGGAGTCGACTCTACACTTGGTGCTTCGTCTTCGTGGTGGTATGCAGATATTTGTGAAGACTCTGACTGGTAAGACGATTACTTTGGAAGTTGAGCCAAGTGACACTATTGAGAATGTGAAAGCTAAGATCCAGGATAAGGAGGGAATTCCTCCCGATCAACAACGTTTAATCTTTGCTGGTAAGCAGCTGGAGGATGGTCGCACTTTGTCTGACTACAACATCCAAAAGGAGTCGACTCTACACTTGGTGTTACGACTTCGAGGTGGTTGATTGTATGTAAAATTTCATCTAATATAGCTTATATTTACGTTGGTGTTCTAGTTGTTCTTAATTCGAAATCGTTTTGTACTGCGATTGAGCTATATTTGTGTTATCTCTTTCGCTACGTTAGGTTTGTCCGTGTTTACCTAAAGGTTGTATCTATGCGATATTGCGATTAATCTTGTAATTCGTTTTAATGCGGCGTAGATCTCGTCATTTTTCATAGCTGTAGATGCACTAAGCTGCGGGTTTTGAATTCTAGTCCGCGATTCCGTCTGGCGTGTGATTGTGCGAACTACGATTGTCGTGGGATTGCATCGTTACTAGATTGTAGCCAGTGTACTGTATCTTGTAAGATACTTATAGAAGTGTCAATGCCGGCGCTGATACTTCAGCAACAACAGTTTAACTCCTCTGTCGACTAGAGATGCAGGTATGTTCTCGCTAGCCGGTTGTATTGTTAGGCAAATAAGCTTCCTCATTTATGTCCTTGGTCTCTCGGTCATCCTAAGTCAAGTTACTTGTTGGGTTGATTTTAGAAAAAATTTGAACCATTCGACACTTGCGCATGAGTAGTTGAACTTATTAGCGTTTCGCGTGACTTAGACGCAAAAGGAGGTCGTGCCTAAAGTTTGCCTACGGTCGCTCAGGTGCATGAATAGCTTTTCGTGTATAGTCGGCATAACGCCATGGTTACTTCAGCTCAGCCAGTTACAACGTAGAACTTAGTACATGCATATACAATTACAGGTTGCTATGCTCCAATTAGCGGATTGAGATTAAATTATCCGGATCAAATCCCAGGGTGGTGTAGGTAGTAACAGAGAGTTAGAGGTGGGAGATAAGGTTTACGAAGATATAATTCGTTAGAAGTAAAGTGATGTATTTAGAAGCTTAGAATTCGGAGTAGGACAAGGGATGGTTAAACCTGAGTCATTGATAACGATTTTGAGCTATATCTGCATTTTACCAGCATCTTCACCCAATAGAACTATATCGTTTGCATGTTCCAAGTCAACAAGTTTATCTCCTGGAAGGAGGTCAACCCTAGAAAAGTCAAAGGATGAAAATATCTGACTGTACTGCGCAACAGTCCACTCTGTTATAAACTATGTGTGCGGAACATAGATCGTGAAAATGGGTGATATATGTAGAATTCAGGTCTCTAGGTATGTAAATCGTTCCAAAAATCATCCGTATACCATGGAGTGACTGAACAAGTAATGCTGATATTATGCAGTGTACTAGGTAAACATGGCAAATCAAACAGACAGGTCGTAAACCGTCATCAACTGAGATGATCGGGAAATGTGTTGCACATGCCTGATCACCGTCTACCTCTCCCCGCGATGTTGGCTAGGGTAAGAGTTAGATGGGAGAACGGTAAGGACGGCCAAACCAGAATATAGTATCAGTCGATGAAGTCTTTGAATATTGGTCTGAGCCATGTTCGCAAGTGAAGACTACCTGACTGAGGTTGGCGTGGTAATCGCTATCAATGACTGCAGACTTCGAGTGACATGGCTCTGAATGGCTCACAGTGTTGCAAGTGTGTCCACTCTCTGCCTTCATCTAGATCTTAGGTTCTGTTATTCTTTTGTGTGCACCTTTACTTTGTTCTTCTGTAATGCATTTCTCTGTCGTGTTGTTCTTGCAAGTTTGCTCTCGTCGTGCTAATGTGGTATGACAATTTGAACCTGTGGACGTATATGCCAGGTTTTAAGTTGCTAATCACTGACTAAATGCTGTACTACGGAGTAGGATGCGTGTTTTTTTTGTCCACGCACCATATCAGTGTTTATTTCTAACATAGCAAAGATAGATGTGATTAATCATTAGGACGTTCGTTCTCATTGGTGTTCCTCGTAGATAACATTACCACAGACGCGGTACGACAAAATAGGTCTGCGACCTGTTTATTCTGAAGTTGTTGATTGTATTGCAGTTAGCTTGTTCGATGATTTTTTGAGTGGCACGATTCAGGCCAAACTTTGTGCTTACCGCGATATAATTTATCCACTTGTCAGTTGAAGTAGGTAACTTTCGCCACGTGGTCCATTTTTAATCATTAGTTATTATTGTTGGTTAGTTAGCAGTATCTAATGAAATTCCATTAGAGACTTGCACGCCTACTGGTTCCTCGTTTTGTGTTTCAAGAAACCTTTTAATTTCCTTAAATAGTTATTAGTAAATTTCGACTTCTTAAGTAGTGGCAAGGATTATTAATAAGAAGCTTGCATAGGTCTAGGAAAGTGTAGGAATACAACAAAATATGATTCGCTGTAAAATCAGGCTAAATAGGACATTAGGTGAGCATCTAGAATACAGCTCATTGTATATTTACCTACTCATATGTTCACTATCAACCTGAATGAAAGGTTGACCTGATTACTGCAAATCATTGGAGTTAAACATATCTTAAAGGAGGGGGGATACTTGTTGTATCGGGAATAACAGGCTGTGCAGATTTTATTAGAGTTGCCTTCAAAGGTTGCTATACGCAACTGATACTAGGGATCTGGATACTATTCCTTTAATCTGTTAAAAATCACCAGTCAGTCAAATTTATAGGAACGGATACCGATCACCTTAAAGTAGTCACATGAAAATCAGGTTTGCTTACATAATCCAAGATTCTTTGGTTATCTGATGCTTGATTAGAATGAGGAACAGGGAACTCTATGTGGACCAAACAAATATCTCGTCCCACTACGAATGTTTACTGTTCATTAGGGTAAACAGGAAAACTACACAGAACATAGCAGATATATGTATCAACTTTTGCCACTATATTGTACATCACAGCAGGAAGAAATTACCGAAAAGAAAGGCGTATACTTAATAATAGTACGAGTTAGTACAGTAGAAACCAAAGATTTATAGTGATGAAAGCAATCGAATGAGGACTTTGGTTGTGAGAGGGGGTGGGTAACAATATCAGGATTAACGATAAGGAAAAACCAAACGACTTGAATGGACCACGCCAGAGGTTTACTACCATATATCAAGCCTGAATCCTAAAGCTTACACAATTTGGGCAAACAGATAATGACTTCATAGTCTGAAGTCGTACTCATGTAGTTTTGGGTTTTTAATACTAATCTACTCTGATGTAAGTCAGGATGAAACGCCACAGACAACAGATGTCTTAACGAACATAACAGATGTGGTTTCATAAACATGAACATATCCATTAATTTGTCGTAGTACTCTACAAAGTTACTTATTATTTTCTCTATGAACAAACGACCGATCGGATGCATTTGTGATCAATTACTAGGATCTAACCTATACCTCTGCATATATAAAGTGAAACAGAGAATACTTGCACAGGGTGACCACCCTTAGGAGGAAGGACAGATGTCACATGTGAAATAAGTGAAACATACTGGCAAAGGTTAATTTATATTATTTGTATCTGTGCCCTAAATTTCTCCAAACCCCAACTCACCAGAGTTAATAGAACATTTTGCACGTGACAGGCTAGCATTCCATTGAAATCAAGTGAAATCACTCATGGTGTTCGGAAATTTTCGTATTTTGTCAGCACCTTTTCAAAATAGAAATGCTATACGATTCACTTCAGTTCTATAGAAGAATTACTCAATAAAATGTCATTCTGTGAAAAGTAATATGGATAAAACCACTTCTAGGAGCATATCAGTGACAAAATTAGATAGGAATGAAAGAACATTAGATGCATATTTTACTAAAACATAGCTCATGATAATCTATTATTTGGATTGGGAGCGTTAATCAGATCCGTATGTTCTCGAAGAAATAGATGAGTGGTAATTTTCCGATTTTCTAACCAGATATTTCCTCGTTGATTTGCGAAACGCAGACGATGTTTAAGCCAAGTACGAATAAACTACAGTGTTTGATACATAGTAACTACTAGCTGAATGCGAAATGAAAGTTCGCAGCTTAACCCAGCTTCACAGTTGGTTCAACCGAAGATAGCGATGAAGTTGACCTCGCCAATCGCCTCACCACTTTATGCTTGAGTTGACCAGTCGTAGCTAGTCGTTCACAAACTTAAACAACCTGGTTCAGGCCGGACTTTTTTCTGTCAAGGACTTGGCACAATGCTACATCTAGTTTGATTTCGCCGGCGCAAATCTGTTGTATAAGTTAGTTGGGATGAAAGTCCCAATAGTTTTGGACCACTAATGCTCTGAAAGCAATCTTTAAGTGTAGTAGAGCTTCTGAATAATCAGAAGGTTAGCAAATCTTGAAAACAAAGTGAATAACCTGAGACTTTAGGTACGCAATGACAGAAACAACTTAAATGTATTGAAGAATTAGAGTACGAAGAAAGTAGATTTTTCAGAGTGAATAGGGCAACCTCAGCTTACTATTGGTTGTTTTTCTTATATGTTTTAGTGATTGCGGGACTATTCTATTCATAAACTATAAAAAGGACTGATGGGATTTCGCAGGGAAAAGGCAAATGTTAGTTAACTTAATGATATTGCAGTAACCTTATTTTATGTGCTCTAAAAAACTTATCTCCTAAAGTAGTTAGTTCTGTCTGCAGATTGAACAATTGTTGGCTACTTCGTGCTTTGAATTGTATATTATTTAGTTTAGTTGTTTTCTCTAGTCTCACTAATTGTATAGAGAGAAATATTGCATAAACTCTCACAGTGGTCTCTTTGTTCTACACTACGTAATGAGGGTGAGTCAGCATTATCTGTGTAATTAAGCACGTAAACAACAATTCAACAATACATAAGGCACTAGTATGAAACATTTGCCTGTGAAGTTAGTCAATTAGGAAAGAAGACACAAATACGCACCTAATATTGCATAAGGACGGCGCTATACTGCAAGTCGAAGTTAAAAACATGGATTTTCAGTACAACGGTCTAGATGTGAGGTGCTCACCTAAACGCTAATTTAAAGTAGGTGAGAACTACCAAGGCATTCTGAACAACCATGAAATAGTTGTTCAGTGCTCTTTAGCTTCCACTAGTTCTTCAGTTGAGTTCAATCGTTAATGAAATATTATGTTTATGAAATGACAGGATCTACTGTTAAGTACTGCTCTTACTTTATCATCCCACCATACATAGCAAACAGTGACGTAGTTCAAAAGTAACTGTAGAATAAATGATATCCTATAATTTAAATATGCTCCTTTCAATGACAACATATTTATTCAAAGCAGACTGACCTAGTACTTGTAGAATGATAAAGATATCAACATCTAATTTATTTCATCCAGAATGACGACAGAAGCTAAGCCTTTCAGCTCAAAAAGCCTGACGTTACTAGTGCATCTATCTAAGCTGCTGACTCCTATCATCTTAATATTTATTCACCTGAATTAATAGCTTTCAGCTGTGTACTAGAATCTAGTAGTTACTTACCAAATAATAATTTCGGAAATAAAAGTCTCAAATATTTAACTCTTAACACTCTCACCAATATTTTTAACAAGTGCTAGATTATGATGTGTTTGTCTCCCTTATTTAGGCTATCCCAATTATTCCTGTATAAGATTGGTTTGCATAGATACCTCCGAATAATTCCAACCTTGCTTAAAATAGTTGACTTTTAAATATCAATCTAGTTAGTATGCAACGGATTAACAAAATTCTATGGTGGTATATACTGGAACAAGCCCTATTTCCCTATGCAATATACCACTCAAATAAAGTTTTCAGTCAGTTTAGTTGAGAATTTAGTTTTTTTTTAAACTTCTAATTCTGTATTAATTTGTATGCTTAAATTCTATTGTTGAATGTATTAGCTATGCTTGATTGTGAGAAAATAGACTAATTTTACGTGATTAAAAGAAAAAATTTCATATCTGACTTAATTACAGTCGATAATATCGTATGATAGAATGTGTTCTACCAAAAATTGAAAGTATATTACTATTTTTATAAAATCGATATTTCGTAAACCAATCAGAATTACTTAAACATATATTTATTGACTGAATTTTAGTGTAATTTTAAACTCATTTAACCAATAGGAACATGAAAGTAGGTTAATACAGTTTTCTAGATTTTAATTTTTATGCTATTTAGAGCATACCATGAACATCATATGATCCATAGACTGATGAATTAGCCTACATATTTATGAAATAATGATGCGATAAATTCTTGTTGCTAGCATGTGATAGTTTTATATTCATATAAGTTAATTTAAGTATATTAAATGTAAAGTAATTTAATTACAATGTTTAACCTAAATAGATAGAGTTCAAAGAGTGAAAATTACCATTATTAAAGAAAATACTACTTGCTGGATGGTTCGCTTGCAGTTACTAACCAATGATGAAATCGAATGATAATCATTCCCTTACATATTTATAAAGAGTGACTTTACTGAATGCAATACTACACCATTTTTCTTCTATCAGCATTAGTGTTACTTAGATTAATACACAAAGTGCAGGTCTATAGCTGAGTGTTAACTAAAAGTTTAGTTCGTAGGTTCGTTTTGTGATAAAAAAAAAAGGAAATCAATCGGACAATATATGTGACGTACTAATCTACAAGAGTAGAAGCTGTAAGTGGAAAAACCAATCTTACAAAGTTATTATTGATCCAACCATTTTAGTGTATATTGTCAACAATAATTCTTTGTTAGAGCTTACTAAACACAAGTGCATTAAGAGACTCCTTAACACACAAATACTACATATCCTTAAGATTGATGATAGGATGCTAGTTTTGCTAGCCTATCAAAAAGAATCGAATCATTGACAACATTGGAACATCGTAATAACTTTTGTGTAGTTCGATTTATCAACTCCATCTACAGCGATCTTTCTGAGCAAAGTTATTGATTTGCTGATGACACTGCCTATTTTTATGATTGAAGTCCCTAACGTTATTATGTGCTGTTTATCATTTCACCATGACATCGCAATTACATGTGATTTTATTGAGCTGAAAGCTTGCGAATACTTCTTGTATCTATTATATATGTTCGGTAAACAGGAAATATAGGTGGCAGATATGTAACTGTCACTTTTTCTGTAATGTTTACGTTTAAATTCCAAGTAATCGAAACCGTTAGGAAACAAGTCTGAACCGTGATATGATATATTACATGCAATAGATTAGCATGCTTTACGTGACGTTACGAAAAGTAATTTTAAAACAATATATTAAGGAAACTAGTATTTTCCTAGATTATTCAGGAAGCAAATATCTGTCACCGTAAATTTCCGAATCATATTGAGAATGCTTCGCTAAGGAACAGGAGCCAATTGTCATACTGTTATACAAAAAGTGCTTATTGGCAAAACTAACAAAGTAATGCTTAAACACAATGTATCAGACTAAACATATGCCAATAAATACCAACGAGTGATGACACGGTGACGGTTTCATTTTCAAAGTCATTTTCATGTGTCACTGTAGCGAGTTGATGTTATTCTATAGATATCCACAATACCTTCTACCAATTCTTTAGTGACATTAAAGCATCCTACGAATTATGCATAAGAAACGGTATTTCCCTAATGTTAGCAAATACGGCTACTCGTAAGAAATACTTAACAGTTTATCTTCTATCCACCTATAAGTTTTCTGGTAGAAAAACACCCTACTTATAAATTGTCAGTAGTAAAGGCCAAACAATGTAATATTATTGGACTGTGAAAGTCGTTTAATCAAATAAAGTTTTTT
This sequence comes from Schistosoma japonicum, assembly GCA_025215515.1. NCBI lineage: Eukaryota > Metazoa > Platyhelminthes > Trematoda > Strigeidida > Schistosomatidae > Schistosoma > Schistosoma japonicum. The sequence goes on along the minus strand of CM046062.1, from coordinate 31,798,666 downwards.
CTATTGTCACCATGCCTATCCCATAATTTAACATTATAAGATCATGTTTATCAAAATAGTAGCAACAGAAGGATGTCGTGAAGAAGCATAATTCGTACAGAATTACCTAATTTGAAATAGTTGATTTAATGAAGGGTTAAAACGGTAATAATTTCACCAAATTGTAAGCTATTCTATGTATAATCATTGCAATATCCGTACATTTTCAAAATGAATTTGAAATTTGTTTATAATAACTAAAATATTAGCCGACGATAAATTTTTAGTAGAACAATGACTTCCCACAGATAGGGCATCAATAATTCCTAGGAGATTTGACCTGTGACCCTTGGAATGGAGATGAGAAAACGGACCATCCAACGAATATTTTCAACATCATTATAGTCCTACTTGATATTGCATAAATGTTTATCTGTTGTATTCACGCGATCTGTTGGTAAGCTTTCGTAAAGTATTATAATTAGGTATATTCGTATACTGACATTTATTTGTATAACAGAAATGATTAGGATCACAATGCCTATCAAAATATTTAACAAAACCAGGCACAACAGCGTTCGACAGCTTAGTATGGATCCCTGAGTCGAAACAAGTGTACGGTAGCTTCATTCTTAATTCCATAACTAGGTAAACTATACCTTTCTACGATCGCGAAATGAAGAACTTAATGTAATCATTTGATAGTTTGCCTGGTATAATATTGTGCTGCGGTTACGTATTCACATTTCAAAATCCAATGTGATGAAGTTCCAGTTTCTTGACAGTGATCACAGGGAGTCAAGTTGAATATATAGTAACATTTAATTATACTCTCAAAGTACTTTTTTCTCCTAGCTGATCAACAAAAGCTTTTTATTGAACTGAGTTTATTTTATTGTGCGCTTAACAGTATAACCAGTCGCTGCAAACCAATGGACGAATGCTAAAAGACTTAAAGTCTAATAGGAAACTTTGTATTATGTTCAGGAAAATGAATCTCACAAATTGTCACACTTATGGTACAAACTGTTCGGATGTCGTTTAATTCTGTCCATTGCGAGTCGTAAATACTAAGTAGTAGCAATAATTAGTTATGATAAAAAAATAGTGAGCTTAACGCATATTAAGGTACAGAGAGATATGTAATTATATGCAATAATAAATAGTTCATGCATCATTATTGACTAGTAACTTTAAAAAGTCAGTTGTGCAGTCCCAAAGTTGGCTAGCTAAATTAAGATCTAGTGAATTGTCGGGCCAATCAATAGGTTTACAGTTGTTATATAGAGCGCCACTACCTGACGATTCAGACTGAGTGTAATCTCTATGTCCGTTGGGAACGTCATTACTAGCAGTACAATGAATAACTGTCTGACACCCTTCGATGGGCGATTTTAAGATTAACCACATTAAGCCACGGATAAAAAACTGAATGGAAGGTGAATATGTCGTCAACGTATTTTGAAACAAATTAGTATTTACCATCCCACCGGTAAATAAGCAGTAAACATCAAGTAATTTATTTTCTCCTGAACCATACCTTCGATGAAGTTCGCGTGAAAATAAGTTACATGCCAACTTCGAATCAGAATAGGCTTTACTGGGACTCAGATCTGAAGCTGCAGTGTACGGTTGAAATAAATCATTCGTTGAAAAGTTCCCTTTTCGTGATAAAGAGGAGCTGACAACAATCACTCGAGGATAAATAGATGTTTCGAGATATGATTTTCGAAAATAAGGTAATAGTAGCGTAGTCAAGTAAAAATGCCCGACATAATTAGTAGCCAAAGTAACATTTATGTCTTGGAAATACATCGAAGGACGAAGAAGGTTAGGAAACGCGCCAGCATTATTAACCAGAGCATGAACAGGCAGCGATAAAGATTGTACGAATTCCTTAATTGTCCTTGGGTTCTCCAGATCCAAAAGTTTTACAGAAATAGCATGATTGCCAGTGACAGTTGTAATTTCGTTCTTAACTTTGATGCCAGAATCCATACTTCTAGAAATTGTAATGAGTAACTTACGCAACACTACTTACCTGCAACCTAAAGTAAGTTTCCATTTTCTTTTGGCCAATTCAAGAGCAGTTGCGCGGCCGATACCAGAGTTTGCACCAGTGATGATAGCGTGTTGGCCAATAGGAGACAAACAATTACAGAGAATAGGTCTTCTCAGAGCTAACCACCTCATTGTTAAAGCGAGAATAGTGCTAAAAGCAGCACTAATCCCGAGCAACCACGGGTTCATATGTACACGGAATATAAGACAAGAGTACCACTTCGAATATGTTCGAAGTCATATCCCGAACGATAAAAGCTCATTTTTTAATGAATGTATAGATCAGACATCTAATATGAAATATATACATGCACACTAAATGATAAGTTAAGTAATATAAACGAATAATAGCCACATTATTATAAGTGAATAAGTAAGTACTCTTATACTAACAGCATTTAAACAAGAAGATGAAATTACAACAGTACTGATGTTTACATAATAATTGTTTATTTCTGATTTTATAGTTACGTATGTCCAGTCACTTCTTTTTTATTCAAAAGAACGTATGTAGTGTTTTTACACAACGTTTACCCCACCGTGCTGCTGCCTTGACGTAGTGGTCGGGCTTGCCTACCTTGATGACTAGATTGGTCTATACTGGCTGAAACAATCGTTTCTCAAGGTCCTACCATGCCAGGTAGGTCGGTTGAGGAGCGGTGATAACGAAAGTAGCAAATATACAGTCCGAAGATGAAGTCATACTGCTGGCTGTAGAGGTGTGACGGCAATAAGATGTTTTCCTCAGATAACCAGCATAACAGCGATGCTGCGTTCCCCACAAAGGAAGGGCGGGGTTATAAAAAATCGACCCTAAAAATACACACCTCACCTTACTCTACGTTAAGTATGAGAGCAAAATAGACACTTCTCGAATGAATTCCTGTCGACAGTCGCCTATGTGCCGTCCCACTAAATGATACAGTAAGAACACACCCCGTTGTCATTTCATTGTTTCTACCTACGCTTCCACTGACTGCAGCTCGGATGAAGTGAAAGTAAATTTTACAGAAAACTTTCCGAACTTCTTCATAAGGCCAAACACTTACAATAAGTACTCATGGCTGGTGATTTTAACGCCCAAATCGGTAGCTTGAATCAGTCTGAAAGACATTTAGGTGGATGCTTTAGTGTTCCAACTCAGAGAACAGATAACGGCGACTGTCTACTACAACTTTGCTCAGATAATTGTTTATTCCCAGCAAACACGAACTTTAGGCATAGGGAGCGACATCGTCTAACATGGCGATCTGGCCATACTCAATGGTGGACTAAAATAGATCATATCGCCATTAGTCACCATTGGAGACGCTCGATAGAAAATTACCGGTCTTTCTAGAGTACATGTTTAGATTCTGATCATGCTCTAGTACGAGCACGCATTTGCTTGGATTTTACTGGGCGAAGGAAAACTATTACAGGAAAACCCATTAGAATTCAGTTCAGCAACGAAACAGCCAGGATTAAATTCCAGGAACAACTGAAGAATTACTTGGGCAATTATAAAGATGCAACCCAACTAGATACTGCTTGGTAAGATGTCCAAACAGCTGTGGCATCTACAGTGACATCTATCAAGGACTTAAATCAACATGTCAAGGAAAATCAGCGGGTCTCGATGGTTTCTGTTGAATTAATGGACTCGCTAAAACTTATCCCATCAGGCTCCGAACACGATGAGAAGCAAAGATTAATGAAGTATAAACTGACAAAAAGTCTACGAAACGACCGTGAGCAGTGGTGGGTAACGAAGGTTAAGAAAATGGGAAAGGCAATGGCGTTATGTGACACTAGACAACCTTTCACGTTAATAAAAAAAGCCGGGGTTAAAAAATCAAGAGTTAGTGAGACAATCTCCAAAAGAGATGGAACACTTATTAGCATTCAGTTTAGACGTTTAGAACAATGGGCTGAACACTTCAAAAAGCAGTTCAGTTGGCCTCCACTTGCTCTCGAACTCACTATTTAAGACAGCCAGAATGGAAAGTCGACTTAGGTCCCCCAACTCTTGTCGAAGTCGAGAAAGCTATAGCTAATCTGAGGCGAGGTCAAAGTAGCGGGTTCGGATGGATTATCCCCAGAGGTCTTTAAGGATGGTGGTCCCACTTCGACGATTAAGCTGACTGGTATTTTCACTAAAGTTTAGGAACTTGACATGATTTCGCCTGACTAGGTGTTGATCGTTAATCATTCCAGTATATAAAAAGGGTCAAAGTCGTCCTTGCGATAACTATACAGGAATTAGTTTGACTAATATGGTGTCTAAAATACTAGCTTCTATAATTCTCAGACTCTTAACTACAACTCGTGACCTACAAATACGAGAAAACCAGGCTGGTTTTAGACCTGGTCGCGGTTATGTAGACCAGATATTCACCATTCGTCAGGTTTTAAGACAGACATACTTTTCTCGACTTGAAAGTAGCATTTGACTCTATAAACCGAGAAATTCTATGGCAGTGTCTTCTGTTGAAAGGAGTACCCCAGAAGTACATGGATATTGTTAAGGCTCTTTACTCAAACACAATTAGTCGTGTGAGTGCTTACGGCGAACTGTCATCTGAACTTGCAACCACAAGTGGTGTCCCTCAGGGCTGCTCACTGTCTCAATTTTTATTTAATTTCATAGTCGATTTACTATTGGAAATTACACTCTTATCGTCCAATTTTTCAGGAGTTGATCTCCTACCAGGAGATCCACTTTTTGACTTAGAATATGCTGATGACATAGTCCTGTTTAGCGAAGACACTGATAAGATGTAGAATCTTTTAACAGTAATAGGCTCCAATGCAACCATGTTCGGAATGCGTTTCTTCCCTTCTAAATGCAGACTATTGCTCTAGGACTGGTCTTCGTCAACACCAGAGCTTAAGGTTGGGAGTGAGGTAGTTGAGTACGTCAACCAAACCACTTATCTTGGAAATCTGATTAGCCCTAACGGGTTGGTCACTGACAGAATCTCAGCAGGAATTCGAAAAGCTTGTTTGGCTTTTGCCAACTTACGTTACCTATGACGTAGACGAGATATTCGTCTCTCAACGAAGGAAAGAGTGTACTGCGCAACAGTTCGCTCTGTCTTACTGTATGGGTGTGAGACGTGGTCGTTAAGGGTAGACAACACTCGAATGTCGTTAGTTATTGACTATCGATGTCTTCGAAACATCGCTCGCATCAGCCAGGATCACGGAGCGGGTAATAACGAGGTTAACCGACGAGTGTTAGGCAAAGATAGTAAATCAGTAGATGGGGTTGTGAATCTCCATCGACTGAGGTGATTAGGATATGTGTCGCGTATGCCAAACCACCGTCTGCTTCGACGTGCGATGTTGGCTGATATAGGAGCAGGATGGAAGAGAGTTAGAGGCGGTCAAACTAAAACAAGGCATCAGTTCATCAAGTCACTGACTACTGATTTGAGTCGTGTCGGTAGCTTCGGACTACCTGGTTGGAGTCCTCGCGAATACCGTAACCAGTAGCTAGCTTAAAATTACTTCATAACTTCCTTTCCACGCTCCCTGAACTATATCCTATGTGTTCACACACCTTGCTATTATTATTATCATCATTGAAGTAACTTCTGCTAATGTGGTGTTATAGAGGTACGGCAAGCTTGGACCGATGCACATGCTTCTAGGCTCTATGTTGATCATACATACACGACGTTAGAGGCTAACTTATATGAACGTTTTACTCTGGCCCCACAAATACCACTTAGTTATATAAGTAAAAGAATGAACCACTACAGGATTTTATGTTAGATAATATCATAAGATGACTTTTGTCAACAAATCGTAGCTGCGGATACCAACAAGGATCCAAAGTTTGTTTAAAGTGTAGTGTACTAAACCAAAAATGTGAAATGTGACCATGTCTATGGACGTAGCTGTCTTAAATTCCATAACATAATTACACTTTCTTTATTTACACCACACCACCCAAGCAACTGACTTCAGAAAAATAAAAACCAACTTAGTATAAATAATGACAAGAATGGCGTGAATTGATTAATAAGTGTACAAATGCTCGCTATTGAATAGTTTAAGTTATTCGACGGAAAGTCTACTTAGTCGCAATTCACGTTAACAACTTAGAGGATCGTCTCCGTGAAGGCTAAATTTAAATGGAAAACGAAGTGTGAATTTAGAAACTTAACTAATGAACGGGTTTTTGAGTTTAGATTGGTAGACTACATCAAAATACACCGCTCCTTAAAAAATTTAGTTTCAACTCAGTGAGAGACTGTGTACTATTTTAACCTAAACTCCTCCAGTGAGTACGATATTTTTTGTCCTTAATCGTTTTTATTATAACAAACCGAACTGCCTTTCTAATAAATGACATTTCGTTCAAATAAAGTATCATGATATTCAACAAAGGGTTTCGTGCTGAGCTGTCTGTAAACATTAAACATTAACCGTTAGAAACCGCGCCAAACTTCTCTGAGGATTCCTATTGGCCCATTTTTTATATTTGGAGGAAAATCTAAGCATTTCGTGATGGTGAAGGTTAATATCACTTAAAATGCGCTACTTTTTGTAAAATAATTAGAATGAATAAACATCATCTTCTCATTGCTTCATCGATCGTTGCACACTTTTATTAACCTTCAGAAAAGAAACATTTGTTACAGAAAATGATAAATCACACGTTAGAGCGTTATTATACTACCTCTTAAATAATTTATTGTCGATTTATCAGTTGCTTAACGATGCGAAAAATCTAGTAAGTGCTTTAACAGCGACTGAATGATGAGTTTTCAAGGATTTTCCCATGCCAAGTACTTTAGATAAAGTTCCCTCCATTCCACACTTCTTTCAAACCACTAAATATCTTTCCAAATTAGATTATAATCCATTCGAACTTTCTGCTGCTTACAATTTAGTGATAAGAGAGTAGTGAAGACGTGTCGCGATGCCATATTGCCTATGTTACTTTCAAAGATACTGGATGCCGGAAAAACGTGTGGGCCGCTGCATATACAGATCAAATAGCTACCTTAGGAATTAATACAAATAACAGAGTGGAGTCTTTACACAGATAAGTTAAGCGATACCTTGAAAAGAGAGATTCTTTGCATAGGTGTATTTTCAAAGTTTATAAGTGGAACTTAAAAGCATCACAACGACTAAACATTGAGGATGAAATTTCTGCCACCAGATGTTATACCAACAGTGTACCTGCTAGTTTTGCAACATCTCTTAAGAATTCTGACGAAGTGTGCTGCAACAAAAGTTCATACCAACTTAAGAAAGTAAGCAACATGTACGTCAGTCTGTCATTCGGAACTATATGTGTATAAACGATGGATCGTCATTATACGAAGTGGGTCTGATTTCTGATTAGTGCACTTGCTGAACGTTTACTAATTGCGATTATCCCTGTCGCTACATGTTGCTGGCACATTTAAGAGACAGTACTTTTACTAGTAAGTGTTATGTTTACTGCGATTGATTATGTCGACAGTTGAAATTATGCTAAAGCACTGTGGACGTTGAATACGCAGTTCCGACATAAATGTGTCACTCCATTCTCCAAATCACCTAAACGACTACTTCAGAAATGATCGATACACAAAAGAATGGAAAGCTGATCTTCCAAATGTTTGGTGAAAGCTTCGCAACGCAAGTTTTTGCGAAAACTGAAAACTATATTAAAAAGATTTTCAGAAGACAAAAAAGGAATTCATTTTCTTATTTTTTTATAATCTGGTGTATATTTTTGTAGTCTACAGATTTCCTAATCGTCTCATTCACTTAAGATCTCTATTTGTATCACCCAATATTATCGAATTGTTTAAAGTCAACTGTTGACACATAATAATTGAATTTGTATCTTCATGTTTACAGTAGTACGAAGACCCGAAAATACATTGCGTCGGGACTTGGAGAGGGATATGTAGAGGATGAACAGCATTTGGATAGGAATGGAAAGGAAAGACCAGGATAGAATTGGTTGGAGAATGGTGATCGGTGGCATATGCTCAACATGAGGTAATAGGCATTGATTGATTAATTTCCAGCTTTTTACTGCCAGTGTCAAGATTTAAAAACCCTTTAGAGAGCCATAAAGTCGTTCAATAGATTAACTGTGCTCCCGAACCCTAAAAATAAATCTTGACCACTTTTCTGATACCCAACATTATTACGGATAGAGACTTTGCCTAATGAGTGATATCAATAAAACTTTTAACTGAAGATGGAACCTTCCTATTAGATCACTTGCCTGTGGGTGATACGCTATGCATCCCATCCTATTAGCTCTGAGTAATTTTAATAAATTATCTAATAGCTACCACTGTTTTTTGAACTGTTCGAGTTTGTGAGATTGAAAAAAATGACGTGCATAGACATTCCAAAGCTTCATAGAAAACTTACTTCTGTACATGCCTTTCGTAAAGTTGTTTTAATTTTAGAAATTTCATTATTGCATCCTGGAACTTTTCAATTGATACTTCAGGGGAGTGGGGTGTTTGAACTAAATTAATTGAATTAACTTCACTTCGTTTACTTGTAGTATAAATCAAAGTTTCTTGGAGAGATAACTGTAGCTAATTTGAATCGCGAACTTTGAAGTCCATGGATGCAATCGTCGCGGTTTGTTTTTTAGTCCTCTTTAACATCTCCCTTAAAATTAATTCCTCTTTTCTAAAAGATGCAGGTTTATTCTAACTTTATTTTTCTATTCATTTATTTTGGTCACATTCAACTTATTTACAATGAGCATCGTGAAGAAACTGTTTTGGGTTTCATCAAATTAGTATACATTTATAATGATCAAAATTGGTTTACAAGGCAAATTAGTATTCAGAATGAAAAGCCAATGGGAAGTGGTGCATATATATGACATTAATTAAGAAATAATAAACAAAACTGTATAGAGTTCAATACGTTATTATTGCTTAGATTTGGTGCGAATAGGTTTATTATACAATTAATAAACCCAATAAAATTATTTAAAGGTTAAATTATCATGGAAATTGTGAATTACTGTATAAGTAATGTTTGGAGATGAATAATAAATAAAATTAGATTGAGACAGAATGGAAATATGCACTAATAATTATGTAAAATAGATAGAAAATCAATAGACATATGGTATATAGCGAATCCATTTGATAAATGTGGACTGTTTATACAGAATTGGGTTCTTGATTATATGTATCATTATTTATATCTTGGTAGTTAAGGAGACTACATATGCCTTCACCCAACATATGTTCATTAAGTAGTGTTTTGAACTCGGTTAGCGATTTACTGCAGCGAATATGTTTCGGGAGTTTATTTCAGAATGTTAGATATCTCACTGTAATAAAGTTTTAACGTAGAGGATTTATTTGTGTTTTGCATACGCAGAGATTTGTTTCAGTTGCGACCAATGGAGACATAACCACTTTTGTCTACGTTTAAAGAGATACCATGTTATAGTACATTCTGGTAACTTATCAGCTTCTTCTTGGGTTATTTTGGTGATCTTATTTTTGTTTGTTATGGGTGGGAATAAATAGGCTACCTTTAAGTCATCAACACAAAGGAAGGAATTACCTTAAACGAATTGCTGGCATACATCATTGATGAAGAGGAGAAAGAGTAATCTCACTTCATATATAGCATGGCTTAATTTCCATCCACTCTGAATTCAGTGTTTCTACTTACTGTAGCAGTAGGTAAAAACCTTTCCGAAAAGTAGTCACTTCATCCCCACATAGTGTCCACTATAATACTGTAACCGTAAGAGGGTTGTAATCAAGCGAAGACTTATGAGGTCTCTTCGCTAGCCTATTTTATAACATTTTTGTGACCAAAATACACGTGCCCAGGTGGTCCTCTGCGTATAGTAAATTTACCCCTATTCTCGGCCCCAAACCAACGAAAGGAAGAATGCATGTATGATAAGCCGGCATTACCGAACAAACTTATTTTAGCACGTCTATTTTCACACTAACATTATCACAGCGATTATGAATTACCAACCAAATATAGCAGGTGCATAAAAAGCGGAAGATTTTATTGACACAATTTAGATCATGGAATTTATTTCGGAGTATGACTCATATTAAATTAAAATGATGTGATGAAAGCCCACAAATGAAGTTCACAAAGGTCAATATGTTTTCACGTTTGATTTTCAAATAGTCATATTTTTGAAAAACTGAATTCATGATACAAAAGATTTAGATCTTTTACGTCGTAGCATACTGAGTTTGCATGTTATTTGGCTGCAAACCAATACTTTTTTCTTCGTGCCTTTACCACTATCAACATTACCAATCATTTCCGCTCCCCCCCCCACATCTTGCGTCACACCCGTTTTCACGCTGGTTGACATAAACCAGGTCATCTCTAAGTCTATTGACACACTAGTATCGTATACCCACCATTCAGACTTCACTAGATCTACAACTAGCTTTTATCAGGTTATAGTGCCTAGCATTCTCAATGATATATTAAGGTGACACCCAGTTATTTTGCCGGTCTAACATGCTTTTACCATTCTTACAGCTCCCATTTGTACCTCTTCCCCATGAATGCTAGATCTGTAATAGGTAAGATGCCTCCGCTTAAAACCACTGCTCTACAATTTAGCCGTCTCATCCTGACATTCACGGAATCGTGGTCCCATTCCGGTATTTTTGACGATGGAATTATGCATCGACTCAAACAATCATTACCGTTATGACTGGAAGAACAAGAGAGAGGTTGGCTACTTAGTGTGCTTTCTACGCTTACTCCCATATGTCTTAGTAACTCAACTCACAATACTGTGGAAGAGTTAATATGGGTCACTGTCAGTCTGACGAGCGCCGCGCTACTGGTTGATTGTATATAAAGACCTGGTTGTATTATTAACATATATAGCTTAATTTCTTCCCAGCATGGTAGTAAAGATAGGTCAGACGAAATTATACCGATTTCTGGTCTTTCGAAGCAGCGTGCCATGACACTTGTTTCAGAAAGCGACGTGGAAACAATAATCAAACTATTCCTCTTGTCTACAGTAGTAAGACATATAACAGTTCTGAGGCCGATTCCGAATTATTTAATGAAGCATTTTTTGCTAACTATCCTCTGTATTCCTCCATGGTGGTGAAGTCTACGTAGATTCATTTCGGAGGGAGAAGAAAGAACGGATATGAGCTTAAGCGACTTCTAGTTTTACACTGACGTTAGCTAATGTAGCGGTTTAGAACGTAGTGATATTTTCGTTAGAAGAAACTACCAAAACGAAGTGTTATTCAAACGTATTCCAATAATTCTGCTTAACTAATAGATGTTTCAAGAGTTATAAACACTTAAAATCAAAGCAACTTCTGTATAAATCGAGCATTTTTCTGCGAGTTCCTTTATATTCGTGAAGACAGCTTTTCTAATCAAAACCACATAGCTTCTATGTTATTCGTGTGAATTCCTATTTTGAGATCAACAAAGTGCCGACTTTTAAGGATGGTGTGATGATTGTATCCAAGTTCTGATAGATACGTGTATAGTTTCAAAACATCAGCGTAAATTGATGTTCTTGGTTCGATATATTTCCTAATAGTTGGAGTTCGGATAGACTCCCCGAGGTCAAAAGCCCTTTTAGAATGTCCTTCTCTGAAATACCTGATTTCAACTACAAGATGTCCACAGTAAATTTTGACGTAAAACACCTTCACATGCTGTATAAATGCTATGTCCTCGATTGCATTTGCGCATTCTGAAAACTAATTCATTAATCTCGAATATTTCACCAATGTCTCCCATAGACTTTAGTGTTTTTATCAGTGTCTCTAAGCATATACTTCTAAAGTTCTGATACCACTAAACAGATGTAACTTCACTAACATCTACAGCAGCAGTCTTAGGTGTATCTAGCAACCACTGGACTACCAGAACCATTATTTGTTGGGGTGATATTGTGGAGCGCGCTAAAACTGAAGCAAATCTATGGGATTTCTTTAGTCAATATTTTTTACAAAGGAATATAAGTTGACTACGCCTCACCAAGCATTTATTCAGGTGCATAGATTCACCACAACCGTATAAACACGCTCATTGAAGTAAACCTATTTCTTACAAATAGCTGACATTGATTTCCTTGTCAAACTAGCCAACATGCGATAAATTGATGAACTCTGTTAGCTAAGCTATACACTATGACCTTGAAATGAAAAATCACCATCTCATTGGTTCGTCCCCAATCTTTAGTCTTGATGTTTTGAACGGTGAGTTATTAATACATTAAGAATGTTGATAACCAGAGCTAAGAGTAGATTGCTTAAAAAACCATGTACACTGCAATATAACTGTTTGCCAATAAATATTGTGCAAATAAATTTGTGAATTTTTATTTGCATTTAGTGGCTTGTAAACGTGAATTGTTGAAGCATACGTTTACAGAAGTTGACAAGAACAAGCATTTAGGTAGTATGGTACAACACTGATATAATGAGTAAGCTATCATGTATTTATTAGTCAAACAAACATTCACGTAAACTCCGGAGCCTAACACCAAAAGTAATCTTAAATTAACAAATACTTCTGGACTGCAAATTTTAATATAATCAGGCATGTTGGATCTGTTAACTGCTAAAGCATCTAATATCCGTGAATCATTAATAGAAAACCAACTTATTTTTCTCTCTAACTGATCGCAAATCAACACTACGACTAATTACTTATAATAGTTTCGGGATATTATCATAAGGCATTGTAATAACTTAGCATTCACATAATGTGATTAATACAATTTTGACATGAGGGCGACTTAAGAGTCAGGTGAGTAAACACCCGATAACCGGACTGAGTATGGAAAAATCGTACCTCATCAACATGGTGTTGGGTAGCCCGCTCGCGGTACTTCCTCAGATATTCTTGCTTCATTTCCTGACCCTCTGTTATTTTCCAAGCTCTGGTCACCGTTAGGACGTCAAGTTCACTAAGTATCCAACCATCATTTGTGGGAGAATGTAAACGCCATAATATTAGACAACAAGTTCTAAAAGTAAATGCCATCCATCTAGTGTCATCGAATACTGACAGAGTGTTTGTCATTGATCGAATGTCAGGCGCTGGACGAGCTAGTAATTCGCCAATGAGCTACAGGGGCATAACTGAGATGATTTTGTTTGATATGTTAATCAAACAGGCGTTCCTACGGAAGTCGATTCTAGGAGGAAGTTAATGTAGCAACTTAGGTTAACTAGTTAAGAGTTGACTTCAAACCTTAAGCATACCTCAAAAGCAATAAAGCTCAACTATTCATTTACTTCCTTTTTTATTCATGAGGATTATATTGCCCATTATTTTATACTGAATGCTGGGAAGCAGTATGTGTGTTTGAATGACTACGATCCTGCTCCACCGTCTCATGCCCACGATAATAAAATAAATACCTATTACCTAATAATCTGGTTTCTTCTGTCAAATAGAATGAGACGTACTAAGGTGTTAAATGTTCATCTTGCTGACTGATCATAAACTGTTAGTTGCAATTTTCGGTCCTAAGAAAGGAATCTCTGTGTGTGCAGCTAACAGATTACAGGGCTAAGCAACAATGTTTCTAGGCTACAACTTCAACATCAGGTATCATTAAATAAACACCATCGGCCAGGCCAAAGTTCTTTCTAGGTCGATGGGGAGTACAACATCCTGGGCCTGAGGACATTATAACCTTTATAACTATGGATCTAGAAATCGGGTTTGTAGTAGCAGACGCCATCTAAAACACTCCAGTGTCAGTACATGAAGTTAGAAAAGGAACTCTTTCAGACCCAGTCATACAACAAGTAAGAAGGTTCAACTTGGAAGGGTGACCCTCAAAGATTAGCCCCACATAATTTCGACAGTTTTACCAGCGCAGAATATCTTCCTCAGTCATCGATGTTTGCATTCTGTTTTCCAATCGTGTCGTTATCCTGAAAAATTTGTAACAGGCAGTGCCTCAACAGTTGCATGCAGGACATCCTGGAATAAATTCGATGAAAGAATTGGCACGAAGCAATGTGTACTAGCCTCATTTAAATGTGCGACTTCAGCAGTTTCTCTAGCTCCTGCACTAAATGCGTACTAGTCACAAAAGTACGCCATAAGGCAGAGCTTCAGTCATGGCGCATAACACGGTTACCATGACGGCGCGTACATCTGAATTTTGCTGGTTCATTTCATGGTCAGATGAATCGTCTGTTATTATATGCTCATAATAAGTGGCCAGAAATCTTCCGGATGGGTTGTCCAACTGCAGTGTTTACGGTACGAAAGTTACGACAAGTATTCAGTCGTTTTAAACACAAAGAGGGCCACTGTCCACCTAATCATATGTCCCAACCCAAGACAAAATGTGAACGTCCTCGACATATGATGAAGCCAACCAATCCTCAGTCACTTTTTGCAGTAGCAGCTTTCAGAACAGACTACAACACTCATAACACTCACTCACTCATTCTAATAAACGGCATTCTCGTACGTCTTCAAATAGGCACAGTATCTGGTATCACTATAGTGCCTTGGAAGACCTATGACTTGTTTGGCTGAACACCGATGACACCATCTACGAAGACGGTTAAAAATGCATCTTATTAGGGAATCAGAGTGCGAATTTTCCTTCCATGGAATCAACTCTAATGAGACATGCTATCTAACAGATCGACCGAACCTTGACCACCTTGATTTAGATTTATTAACGGAGCTCGGACAATTGGACATTACTATCAACAGTTTTTGCGACCATCTATGTTCTTCAGCAGTTAACCAACAGTTGTCGAACAGACAACTGAACATTTTGTTGAAAGACTACGTCATAAGTGATGGCCAATAACAAAGTCGCCGTGGCGGCGCGTACATCTGAATTTTGCTGGTTCATTTCATGATCAGACGCATCTTCTGTTAATTTATGCTCATACTAAGTAGCCGGAAATCTTCCGAATGCAGCGTCCAACTGCAGTGTCTACAGTACGAAAGTTAAGACAAGTATTCAATCATTTCGAACTCCTCCAAATAATTGTTACAGACAGTGGAACACAATTCATTCCCGCCTTGTTTGACATAACGGTATCAATCACATCAGAATACTCCACTCCTATCGCCAATTTAACGGTTAAGTTGGACGCTTTGTTATCACTTTCAAAACGCCCTGTGAAAATTTAACAGGGAACAGACAACTCATGAGATCTTAGAGTGATTTCTATCCATCTATCAGACTACTTTAAACCAACAAGCACCAAATGGTATCTCTCTTACAGAAGCACTACTTGGTAGAAAAGTGCGTATAGCCTTTGATGTTATCCATCCGGTAACAGCAAAAGAGTTCCAACGAAACATACTTACGGAGATGCAATTTAACCGATATCATGGGGTGCAGAGACGATATTTCACTGTCGGTCAAAGTGTACTCGCAAGGGACTACCATGGCAATTATCCTAGATGGGTGGTTGCTGCAGTTCTGTGAAGGAGAGGTAACATTATTTACGCGGTATCAATCGGTTCGTTGATTTGGCTAAGACATGCGAACCAGTTGAAATAAACTTCTGCTTGTATGGAGAAAACCCATCATAGAATACCGCTGAATATTCTACTTGATACTATTGAGATTCGACAATCCGGAGTAGTCTCGGAGGACAAAAAGAAAGAAACCACTTCTTTACTCCCAAGAAGATGGATAGACAGAAAGCGTAAACCAGTAACTTTGATACAAGTGGATCTTAATAACAAATCCTGCGAATCTGTTGGAAAGGAAAATGTTAGCACGAAACGATCCTGATTAAAGCATGCTCAAAACATGCTAACGAAGCTGTGTTGTGATTGGTCCATTCTTAGCCAATCAGAGCCAACAAACATTTGGGAAGTTTCTGGAGTACTCTATACTGATGCTTACATAAATCCTAGTGTAATTATTCGCTATTGCTTTACCTTTTGCCTTCCGTTGTTATTTTCTCAATACATCTTACTACCTGCTCTACCCTTGTTCTAATTTGGGATCAAGTCACTGTCGCTGTCGAACGTAGAATACTAAACAAGATTACTACATAATATTATTAGGTCAATAGGGACAACTTAACTCAATAGTACGGTATGTAGGGTAACTTTATTTGTGGAAACTAAACCCAAAATGTTTTTAAATCTGGTAGGACAACGGACATACTGTGACCAACCACGAGGCTCTAAGCTTTCCATAAGCAAATCATAGTGTTTTGGTGCTCTGGTAGAAAACCATGAGATTTAAAGCATGTTATAGTCTCCACAAATAACCTTTGCTGTAGAAGGTAGGCAGGAGGCCAATGTAAAAACGTCCGTCAGTAAGGTTATATCCTTTATTGATAAGCTAGGTTAAGGGTATACGCAGCCGAATAAGTAAGATGCTGAAACAGTAGGTCTCATAATAACCCATACTGAGTCTTGTAATTTATTTAAGCTTGTTATATCAAGTAAAAGTGAGTTTAACTTCCACTTAATATATATAAAATAACCCCCTTCACGCCCATGTAGCCTGTTACTAGAATATCAAGGGATATATTTAGATCAGAGACATTTGGGGTGGTCCATGCCTCAGTTGCCATGATAGTTGAGGGTTATCAGATTAATTTAAACAGAGCTAAGACTATTATTTTGTTGCATACTGATCTTGCGTTTAGTAGGCAAAGATCGAGCGAGTGGCTAATGAAGTTGAAGTAATTTAAAGCGTCATGGATGAAGGGGTCATGTCTAGAATTTCGGATAAGATTTTAACTTGGGATAGGTTGTTGGGTTTCATGTTGTTCAGATACTAGTGAGTAGATGATAGATGTAAGCTCTACAAGGTCAGTGTTTCAGTCATCACAGCCATCTTCATTTTTATGCACAAAGTGATTGTGATAAGTGAAGACAGGGTTACTTAGTAGTGACAGAGCTGAAGGTTGTTGGTATTTGGGTTAGTCATCAGTCGTTGACTTAGTAATAGCTGCGAAGGGGGCAATGAGTAGAGGTGAGGAGTGTATGGAATTGTTGCATGGGGATACTCTAAACAAGGATTCAAGTGTGCATATGTGATATGGGGATCATAGTAATCTGGTAATAAGTTTTGTGATGCAGCCGAGTAGTTATAGTTAAAGCCAGTTACTGTAGGAAAGTATATAGGTTGAAAGTTTTTATGTCCAAGAGGACTCTCATATTCATAAAATGAGTAATCTCTTAAGTTACAACTATTCTTTACTGTATCTGGTTGGGATAGAAATAGTATATGTGGAGGAAAAAGATTTTTCTGCTTGGAATCGGACATCAGAGTCAGTGGCACTTGGAACTGTGACGCAGCTACATGTGCCATTCTATTGTTTATAAAGAATCTATAGAAGGGAACAAACTTAGGGTGGAATAAAAAAACCATTTGTTGTTGTTTTTTCAGATTTGACTATTGAAAAAGATTGTACCTAGTATTTTGGCGTTTTTTGCTTATCTTTTTACTCAGAATGTTAGAGAATGGGCTATTCTGGGCTTTATTAAAAGGGATGATATTATGCGTCTTGTAAGTAAAGGATTTGGACGTCGTTTTCGTTTTTACAGCAGGATGGTGGATTAAACTGCATGATTATACCTTGTCTATTTCTTTATTTCGAGGAATAATTGTACTCCTCATGGGAGTGATGTCTGGCTTCATTAGGTCGCTGCCATTCTTATTGGATACAAGAGATATTGTAGTGTGACTATAACGGGTGGGGTTGTGGGTGGTGTCTTAGTTTCTAGTGTAGTGGGTGGCATGGATAATCTTGGTACTGTTGTATTATCGCAAAGGCGTCTTGTAGAATTTGTTTTGTAAGATTTATTTAGAGTGACTGATTGTAATTTCGAATCTTTTATTATAGTAGCAACGGCACTGTAATGGTTAGATGTGAATTTCATATATATATACAATTTGGCTAATTAATGCAGCCTTAAAAATGTGTAAAATATAGACAACACGCATATAAATAAAACGTTTTTAAATATATATCTTATAAACATGCCAAAATATGTAAAATTCATACCGTGAAGTGAAAAAAGTAATTTCGTTCATTTAAAAAAAATTTTTTTATAAAAACCTTACAATACATAGGAAACAGGAAATTGGGAGAAAATCGATAGATAGAATATTCATTCGAGTGTTCTGGAAATCGTACATTTCTATCGTAACGCGTAGTTCTCGGCGTTATGGAGCTTTTCTAAGTTTTTTCTTGCTTATTGATTGTTGCTTTAAGCATGGTAACTTCATTTATGTCAAGTTCTGAGGGTATGCGACATTAAAAGGTTTACTTTCTAGGTAGGCTGCTTTGAGGTTGACAATGCCAAAGTTATCCTCGTGGTCATTTTTGTTGATAATATAGTATTTTGATTATTATTTCAAGACCTTGTATGGCACTTCGTAAGTCGTGTCTAGAGGTTGGCGTAGAGCATCACCACGTACGAAAACGTGTGCATGTTGGATATAAGTGTCTATCTATTATTGTCAAGTTTGGACTGGCTTATATAAACGCATAGCATTTGTAAGCCGCCTCACATTACAGTTAAGATATAGGTTTGTTGAAGTGGAAGTGGTTTTCAAGAACTCCCCTGGTAGTTTAAGTATTGTTCCCTAAGCTATTTCGGCAACACTGCACCTAACATCTGCTATTATAGTGCTGCTAATTCCGAGTAAATTTAGTGGTAAAGGGTCGATCCACTACGAAATGTTTGCAGATGAAATTCATGCATTCAGTTGTTGATGAAATCTCTATACCAAACCGTTATATTGTGAGTGGTAGGCGGTTGTATTGAAGCACGTATTTCCAGGAAGTTTGGTAACAGCGCGGAAAAATCCAGATTCAAACTGACGTCCATGATCTGTCGTTATTGTAGATGGACAGCCAAAGTCTGCTGTTGATTGTGAGACGCAGTTGCAAGCAATCGTTCCACTAGTGATGTCCTTGAGTGGAATAACTTTTAGTTAGCGTGTGAATCGGTCCACGCATGTCAAAAGATAAAACAGTCCATTTGATTCTGGTAAAAATCCTACCAGATCAAGGTCGATGTGGTCTAATCGGATGTCAGGGGTTTGGAAAGTGCCAAGAAGGCATTTATTATGCTAAATTACGTTGTTCTTTGGCAGGTCAAATAGAAGCGTGCTCATTCTTTGATGTCCCTATTCATCTTTGGCCAGCAGAATCTGTGAGTAATCATCTTAGTTGTAGCACGAAATCCAAGATGGAAGAAGTTGTGCAATATGTCGAAGATGATTCGTCAATAATTTCTGAGGACAACTAGATGGGTTTTACCTGCAGAAGACTCACAAATTAAAGTGTTCTAACCCTTTTCAGATCATTTAAGTTTGGAGTTTGAGCGTTGTTATGGATAACCTGTGATGGAGATCATTGTCTTCATTTTGAAGTCGAGCTAGTTAAACAAGGTCGATTCCTTGTAACAATTTAAGGAACGTATCGAGATAAGGCGTCGGCAACTAAATTATTGACTCTAGATATATGTTGTATATTAGTGGAGAACTTGGAAATGTAGTCTAAATGACGAGACTCTCGTAGAGAGTACTTATCTGAAAATGACTTCATCGTAAACGTCAGTGGTTTAAGATTGGTAAATATTGTAAATTCCCGGCCTTCGATGGAATGTTGAAAATTTCATACAGCACAGTTCATGGCTAGTAGTTCAAGCCCAAAGGCGCTATATCTCAATTTAGCATCGTTTAATCGTTTTGAGAAGAATGCTAAAGGTTGCCAAGCTTGGCCAATCCATTGTTGCAGAACTGCGCTAACAGCTGAGTCAAGTGCGTCAACAGCAATGCTGACGGAAGCTTTAGTACCGTGATGCGCCAGCCTAGTCGTATTGTCTATTGACTCTCAAGTTGCAATGAAGGCTTTCTTTAACCCTACATCCATTGTGACCATCACTTTATTCCCGCGAAGCTGATCTGCTAGTGATTTCATGATAGATGTACAGTTGGGTATAAATAGTATTGTTGGTTGTTTCGAGATACTTCAGAAAAGCTGCCGCCTTGAGTTTTTGAGGCTGCATACTATTAGCATCAATATTACGCCCTAAGAAGTCCAACGGGGTTGTTAAAAGTTGACATTTATGTATATTTATTGTAACTCCACATTGTCGTAGTTTTCCAGAAGCTGTGTACAGATGTTTCATTTGTGTTTCCTCATCTGGGCTTGCTATCAAGCAGTCATCGACATTCGCATGGACATAGTTAAGCCTGCGAAAGACGCCGTCGATGAAACTCTGAAATATTCATGCTGCATTTCCCAAATCGAAAGGCATTCGGAGGAATTCGTAAAGGTTAAATTGGGTTACGATACTAGTTTTGGCTGTCACTCATGAACATCGGTATTTGATTGTATTCCTTTACTAGGTCAATTTTCGAAAATACCGTTATTTCCTTTAAGGTGACCGTTAAATCTTGGATGTGTGGTAACGGATAATGATGAGGCGTTGTTTGAGTGTTACAACGTCAGTAATCACCGGTGGGATGCCAATAATTGATATCTTTTTTAAGACTATGTAATGGAGATGACCATGGGCTATTGGATGAACGGATTATTCCTTGGTCAATCATATGATGGAATTCGTTCTTCGCGATCCTTAATTTTTCGGGTGCTAGTTGGCGTGTTTGGAAAATACAGGTTGATCTGTAGTCGTGATGTGATGCCTAACAATGCTGGTTACACATGATAGTTCTGGCGTTGCCTTATTCAGATTTGGATACTTATCAAGTATCGGCTGAAAATAGGGGCTAATTAAATGTTTAAAACAAAGAGGACATAAGCTACAACCTGTAGCAGTGGTTTCACAAACGCATTGCTCTGTGTTGCTATCCACTAGCCTCATTTTACTCGTGTTTACTAGTAAGTTATGGTGGCTTCATAAATCTGTGCCTATAATAGGTATTTTCACATCGACGATGGTGAAAATCCAGTGTATGGGTTTTCGTTAACCCACGTTCAAGTAAACATATCATTTACTATGCGCGGCTATTTCTTTTCTGTCGGCTGCCTGTACATCGAATGCAGCTTTATGTTTGAGATCAGATGAAGTTTCAGAAGGGACCTTAACTTCTGCACCAGAATCTGTGAGGTAGCGAGTCTTCGTTATCTCAACAGTTATCTCAGTAACGTTAGCATTAGGGATTAACTGAACTGGAATCTGTACAACAATATCTTACTCTTTGCATTCTTGAAACTAATTGTACTCTAGACTATAAAACTAGATGCACTAAGTTATGACTAGACACTCTATGGAGGCACCGACTTAAATTGAATCTAATTTCCTTTATATGACATTCAATAAATTAGTTTATTCATCGTCTAATGTTATTTAGCTCTCGGAACCTTCATGCTATAGCCTACACAACGCAGCCTCAAAAACAATAAGTACGCATTCTGCATCTAATCTTCCTATGAATTATTTTACAAATAAATGCTCAAGAATCTAGGACAATATGCCTCACCCTAAGCCATTCGTGAAATAGATTAATTTTCTTTATTTGTACGACATATTGATAATTTCATCTTTTTTGGCACCGCACTGAAAATGTTCACATTAACTATAGTTCCTTACTCTACTAGTGAAATAATAGGAACTCTAAATATGTGAACACCACACAATTAACTCACCAAACTTAGTTGTATGCCAGGGTTCTTCCTCTTTAATCCATTTATAAACATAAGTGGTGAGTCATGTCTTTTAATGCCTGTATAAACACTAGTTTCGCTTATTCATATCAGGATACTAGTGCCGTTGTTTTGCGTTTCCGCCGCTTTCGTCCTCTCTCTGGTTGTAGATGATAATGTATAAAGCGAGTGTGGAACCTACTGACACAATACTACTGACTTCTCTTCAACACCCATGTTCCAAGTATTCTTGGTCGTATCCCTCATCTGGACATGCTCAATGATCCATTCTGTTCACTCTCGGGCTTGTTCTGGAATCGTAACGCCTTGGTCAAAAACCACGCGGTTCTTAGCCATATATGTATCAGGATATAATACATATATTCCGCATCCTAATACTGTAAACTTTGGTGCCATCGATTTAGTTCTAAATCCATATCGTGATATGTTATGAATGTCATGACAGTGACACTTCATCGAAATATTTGTATGTAAGTAAATCCATATCATTCTGATCATACCTGTAAACTGGCACGCTATCATGTACAAAATGATACTTGAGAATATAAGCCATTTATTTATCTATCACCATTTATACAACAATTCGAAATTTCGATAACAATTTGATGTTTTATTTGTTTTAAGTTTATTAGTTGTCTTATAAACCTATTCACACTGAAATTATACTATATTTACCCATCGATTTTCAACATTGTATACTTAACTATGAGCAAACATTTCTTTATTTAGAAATTTTACCCCTTTTATACCATCTTTGTGAAAATACATAATTTCATTACAATGATAATTGCATAGTGTAACCTCTTTATTATTTTATTTCTCAGTCTATTTTACATAGTTATTAGTGCATATTTCCATTTTGCTTCAATCTAATTTTTTTATCCATTTTCTGTGAATATACACCGATTTGTAGGCTTGTTTACATAATTCTTACAGATGAAAGTCTGTTTATTGGAATTCTAAATTCATGGCTGTTGAAGGTCAAAAAGAATGAGTACTGGTCAAGCAAACAGACATCAGATAACATAATAGTTTCGTAATTAATACTATCAATAATATCGTGCAATAGCATGGTTATTTATAATAACTAAAGTTTATAGATATTATCGCATATATCTAGAAAAACTGCAGAGAAATACTGTGGCGAGAGTTTCTGAGCGATCAACATTGTATGAGAGGCAGTCTGCCTCATCAATAAAATGCCTAACGCACCAGAATGAGAAGAAGAGAAATAAGTAATACGGTACTAGTGGGTTCCATACTGGCTTTGTATATTATTATCTATAACTAGAGAGAAGACAAAAACAGAGAGAACAAAACAACACCAGTATTCTGTAGTTAACGAAGGAAGTGGGCAGAGTTGGTGTTTACACAGACATTGAAAAACGCGAGTTACCACATAAGCTCACAAATGTATTAAAAAGAAAGGACACTAGGACACAACTAAGTTTGGTGGGTTAATTGAATGTGTAGGACCCAAACTGAGGCAGTTTGGATTGAATAATAACTGTCAGAGTTGGTTTAGATACACCTACTCCTGCCCAGTCAAAACTTAGAACAAGTGGTTGGGTGAGGAACGGTCATATGTAAAATTACTAATACAAATGTACATTATTACCTAAACAAATGTCATCACAAGTTATTCAGCCGAAGTGCGTCGTGAAAATTGGAATAATCAATTTAGTCTCAAGGAAAAAACGAGAATCTTATTCTATCCTTTCAGGATAGATCGCGTGTTACCTGTCCAGAAAGTGAGGTTGAAATCTGTAGAAATAGTACTAACAAAGTATCGAAAGTTACTTGTTACAACACAACATTTAACTTCTGGAAGCGTGCGTCAACCCACAATCAGAAAGTACCAAATCCAGTCAAATCAAGCAATACAATTAAGAAGAGGAACAGATCAATATGGCAGCCACCAAGGCCAACATTTTCAGTAAAATAGAGTCTATGAAGTCCATAAGAAAAATAAAAATCCTGCATAAACACAACGAAAAACAAATATTACAATGGAAATAAATAGCAACTGTCTCATCCAGAGTCAAAAGGTCATTAGAATGTACAGCTAAACGGATTAAAAGGGATAAATATACTTTCAGATGCAAAATAATGAGTTACAGTCAAAAAATGTTACTTGGAGGGATTTTCACATACTGAAATATCAAAAAAGTTCTTAAACCTAAATTTCACTGTTATCATAATATAGTAGATGGAAAGCAAAACTTTTGTGGGATACTGGATACAATAGCACCACTAGCGAGACAAACGATCGACATAATTTTAAACCACATTATATATGTAACCTCCCTAGTCTCATACAACAACTTACTTACTTACTTACGTCTGTTACCCCTCTCGAAGGAGCATAGGCCACTCACCAGTATTCTCCATTCAACTCTGTCTTGAGCAGACCTTTCCAGCTTTCGCCAGTTTCTGTTCATCCTTTTAATGTTTTTTCCAGCTTTCGGCGCAGTGTGTTCTTTGGCCTTCCTCTTTTCCGTTTTCCAACAGGATTCCAAGTTAGTGCTTGTCTCGTGATACAGTCAGGTGATTTGCGCAATGTATGTCCTATCCATTTCCAACGTCGTTTTCTGATTTCCTCTTCAGCTAGAAGTTGGTTTGTTCTCTTTCATAGTAGGCTGTTGCTGATGGTTTCCGGCCAACAGACATTCAATATTCTGCGTAGACAGTTGTTTATAAATACCTGTACTCTCCTGAGGATGTTTGCAGTAGTTCTCCACGTTTCAGCTCCATACAGAAGAACTGACTTGACGTTCGAGTTGAAGAGTCTAACTTTGAGATTGGTAAACAGTTGTTTTGAGTCCCATATATTTTTCAGCTGTAGGAATGCTGCCCTGGCTTTGCCGATCCTTGCTCTTACATCTGCATCGGATCCTCCTTGTTCATCGATGATGCTCCCCAGGTATGTAAAGGTATCTACTTCTTCCAGAGTTTCACCATCAAGTTCAATTAGGTCGGTGCTCTCGGTGTTGAATTTGAGGATCTTGCTCTTTCCCTTATGTATGTTCAGGCCTATTGATGCTGGGGTTGCTGCTACTTTGTTTGTCTTCACTTGTATTTGTTGGTGTGTATTGGTTAAAAGAGCTAGATCATCCGCAAAGTCCTAATCATTGAATCGCATCTTACTTGTCCATTAAATTTCGTGCTTCCCCTCATGTGTAGAGGTTTTCATGATCCAATCAACCACTAGGAGGAAGAGGAAAGGCTAGAGCAGACAGCCTTGTCTGACACCCGTTCTTACTGGGAATGCATTTGTCAGCTGTCCTCCATGCACAATTTTACACTGTAGTCCGTCGTAGGAATTCCGAATAATGTCGACGAGCTTTTCTGGTACACCGTAGTGTCGAAGAAGTTTCCATAGTGATCTCCTGTCTACACTGTCAAACGCCTTCTCATAGTTGATGAAGTTGATGTACAGTGACGAGTTCCATTCAATTGGTTGTTTAACGATGATGCGTAGTGTTGCGATTTGGTTTGTGCATGACCGATCCTTACGGAAACCAGCCTGTTGATCTCGAAGTTAAGCATTCACTGAATCTTTCATTCTATTCAACAACACTCTGTTAAAGACTTTCCCTGGTACTGACAATAGTGTGATTCCTCTGTAGTTCTCACATTTGCTGAAATCTCCTTTCTTTGGTATCTTGATAAGGTATCCTTCTTTCCAGTCTGCCGGCACTTGTTCCTCCTCCCAGATCCTCTTGAATAAAACGTGGAGCATCCTTGCCGTTATGTCTGTCTGACTTGAGTGCTTCGGCTGGTATATTGTCAGGTCCTGCTGCTTTCCCACTTTTAATCTGTCTGATGGCTATCTTGATTTCTTCCGTCGTTGGTAGATTGACATCTATCGGGCGATCTGAAGATGCTGCTTCGATGTCTGGTGGGTTCGGTGAAGCTGGTCTATTTAAGAATTCTTCGAAGTGTTCTACCCATCTGTCTCTTTGTTCTCAAATCCCGGTGATTTGCTTGCCTTCTTTGCGACCCAGAGCCTCTTGACAAGTTGAAGTTAGTGCCTTTTTGATTCCTTTCCAGTTGTCTTCCACAATGATTTTTTCTCGTTCAGCAGATCTTGTAAGGCTTGAAACCTGTTGTTGAGAGTTATTTTGGATTCCTTGAGTTCGTCGGTATCTCGAAAAAAGGCTGTATTAAACCGTTGTTATGCTGTTACTCCAGTTATCCATCGTTTCTTTAGCTTCAGTTTCATTTTGACAACCACTAGGTGGTGATCTGAATCTATATCAACTCCTCTCCTGATTCTCACATCAATTAATCTTCTGAATTTTTGTTGATGCATATATGACCAGTTTGATTCTCTGTAGTGCAATCCGGTGAGATCCATGTAACCTTGTGTATGCGTTTGTGGGGGAATATTGTACCACCTATGACCATTTGGTTGAAAGCGCATCGATTTGTGAATCTTTCACCATTCTCATTTCTTTCTCCCAGTCCCTGTCGTCCCATGATGTCTTCGTATCTGGTGTTGTCCATTCCGACTTTAGAGTTTAGGTCCCCCATTAGGATTGTCAGATCATCTCCTTGACACTTCGCTATAATTGACTGCAGCCTATTATAAAACTGATCTTTGTCCTCGTCGTTGCCGTCGTTGGTGGGTGCATAACACTGGATGATGTTCATTGTAATCCCCTTCTTCATTGTCTTCAAAGATGCTTTGATGATTCTGGGTCCATGTGATTCCCATCCTACGAGTGCATTGCGCGCTTTCTTAGACAGCATCAGAGCAACTCCTTAGGTGTGTGGGGCATTTTCCTCTTCGTGACCGGAATGTAGTAGCACCTCTCCCGTAGCTAATGTTTTCTGTCCAGTTTGATTCCAATGCATTTCGCTGATCCCGAGCACAGTCAAGTAGTATCTTTTCATTTCTGCTGCTATCTGGTTGATCTACCCGGTCTCTCACATTGTCCGGACATTCCATGCACCTATAAAAATTTTGCTCTGGTCGTTAGAAGTGGGTGGCATCGTCCTCATGACTTCCGAAGGATCTCGGATTTCATCATGAAGCGTCATATAGATTCCTTCCACTCCCAGGGCAGAGTTTAAATGGTTAAATTTGTTTGATCTGTTTATTCTGGTTAGCGTTTTTTAGCAAGCTTGTGTTTTACGGGATAGGGGTGCTAGCCCTGTGCCCAACCTTCCTCCTTTACCCGGGCTTGGGACCAGCAGAAACCCAAGAAGAGCTGCGGGCGGAGTTGGGTATTGCCGACGCAGCTGACTAATTGGTTTTCCATTTGTCTCTGAAATATATTCTTGACATTTCCATCATTAAATTCAACTCTAAAAGGAATCCTTGCAGTGGATGTTTTACGTTCTGTGAGAAGCAAATTAATAAGCACTCATGCTAAAACATGATTCGAGTCTAAGCATGTACTACAAAATAGGCGGCAGTCTTCTATCGAGCCTTTTCAACGGTGGCTGATGGCAGTGTAATTTATTTGAGTCCAGCGTTGAGTTGAATGCAAAGATTGCCATGTTAACTGATGTCTTTCCTTATGCTTAAAGTTGTTGCTTGCGATAAATAAACGGTTATCTGAACATATTTGTTGTGAACGGTAGCCATTATCCGTTCGTTAAGCCGTGACAACATACGACCCACCTAGATGTCTTTCGGTTTTATTCAGTCTGCCTACTTGGGAGTTAAAATCACCAGCCATTATCACTACATCAGTGCGCTTAGCTTTACAAAGGTCAGAAAGCTTTCTGTAAAATTCATCTTTCATTTCATCTGAGCTGCAGTCAGTGGGAGCGTAGACAGAGACAACAAAGAGGTGACGGCGTGTGTCCCTATTTTTACGAGTCCTTACCGTTCCATTTAGATGGACAGTGCACAGGCAACTGTCTATTGGAATCAAGTCAAGGAGAGCCTGTTCAGCTTTTAAACTTAGTGCTATACCTACACCAGCAAGGCCTCGAGTGGTAGATCTGGGGTCTCCGGTAACATAAAAGGTGAATCGCGCTGGTTCTTTATTTTCGCAAGGTGCGGTCAAGCAAATGATTGTACCTATATCCAGTATAAGCGTTTCAGAGAAGCAGCAAACATCGATGGAGCGAGCTCCTATAGTCATGTCTAAGGAGGCTTGTTGTCCTATTCGGCATAAGGCTATGACGCTAAAAGCTCCAATATATAGTTTAGTGTGGGGTTTTAGAAGACCAGGAATGACATTTTGTGAACTCAAACTATTAGCATCAGAGGCATGTGGTGATTAATTTATGCTTGATGGGTTAATCTTGGAAGTTAGTGATTTATTAAGAGTTAGGAGTGGGATTTGACTTTGAACATGATGATCTAGTATGCTGTTAGATTTATGAGGGTTATTATTACTTCCTGACTGCCAACACCATGGAAGGATATTACCACACGAAGTTCCTGAAAAAGAAACTGGGATAGTATCGGCCATAGTGACCTGGTAGCGCGATCGCAGAGCCCAAGGGACAACTGTTTAAGGCCGATCACGGACGACCTTATTATGGGAAGTTTATGAAGTGTTACCTCCGTTCTTTAGAAGGCCTTACTGCCGGAGATAGAAATCCGTGGGGTAAGATGAGGTGTGACAATTTAAGGGTCGACCTTTTCTAGCCCCTTTCATCCGTTAAGAAGGTAGCATCGCTGCAGATGCTGGTTATCAGGGGGGAAACACCTTGCTGCAGTCAGCAGTACAACTCAGCCCCCAGATTTTAGGTTGCTGCCTTCAGTCCTATCGCTCTCCAAAAGATCTGACTGCCATGGCAGAACCTAGAAGAATATACGTTCCAGACAATATAGCTTTACTCGGTCATCACAATAGGCAAGCCCGACCGACATGTTAAGCAGCAGCTACGGTTAGGATTTTGGATGTCATAATGGTGCGATTGTATCTAAGGCATTGTTAATGTCATTTTGGAGAATACTAGTCGATTTGTTTACGTTGTTTTTAGCAAAGTAGCTTTTCCGATTGAGACTACTGGTGTATTTTGGAAGTTTATCCAGTCAGCATCGTAAAAGTGTCATTAAGTGGAATCGTTTGATGCTTAGTTGCTGTAATCTTTATATCAAAGTTGCATATAACATTACTATAGTTACTACTGGGGAATTTTTACCGGTACACACGTCGTGTGAGTAGAGGCAGTTTGTGAAAACTAAGTCTAGGATATTTTGGAGTCTATTGCGGTTACGAACGCACTGAGTTTAACCACCGAGTTTTAAACATTCGAAAAACGAATTGAAGCGTTTTGGTGCTTTAGGTGGAAACCATGAGGTTTCGAGCAGGCTAAAATCTCTTCAATTAAGCTTGCTAGTAGTGGGTCAAGGAAATGCTAATACAAAAAATTTTGTTAGTAATTCTATATTTCTTAACGAGGAGTTAGGAGGCTGGTACACGAAATCGAATAGGATCGATGTAGACCTTGTAGGCTTCAGGACAACCGACACCGAATCTTGTGTAGCATTTATCTCTGGAATATCATATGGGAGCGAGTTCAGCTTTGAATGGACATACCATGCAACTTCCATCTCGTCCATACAATCTATCACTACGGTATAGATTGTAATTATCAAGAGATATATTTATATCACGGATACTTGAATTATTCCATGCCTCAGTAATCATAATGAGCGATGGTTCACAGAATGACGCTAGCATGAATAACACATTTTGTCATTTATCGATTTAGAATTTTTTGACATAAGGTAAATGCGGGACTAAATAAGTAAAACTGACTAATGGTATCATTCATCTACAAATTATAGTTCATATCAAGGGCGCAGTTTAAGTAAAATGTAGGTGGTTGTTCGTTTTTGGACAGCTAATATTGATAGTTACTTCCGACTGGATTCATTATAGAAGCTGTCGAGTGTATTCGGATCTGTTTCAAGGAAAATAGGGCTGGAATTTTAGCTAGCTATGGCTATATGAAACCCCGCCCGCAGCTCTTCTTGGGTTTCTGCTGGTCCCAAGCCCGGGTAAAGGAGGAAGGTTGGGCACAGGGCTAGCACCCCTATCCCGTAAAACACAAGCTTGCTAAAAAACGCTAACCAGAATAAACAGATCAAACAAATTTAACCATTTAAACTCTGCCCTGGGAGTGGAAGGAATCTATATGACGCTTCATGATGAAATCCGAGATCCTTCGGAAGTCATGAGAACGATGCCACCCACTTCTAACGACCAGAGCAAAATTTTTATAGGTGCATGGAATGTCCGGACAATGTGAGAGACCGGGTAGATCAACCAGATAGCAGCAGAAATGAAAAGATACTACTTGACTGTGCTCGGGATCAGCGAAATGCATTGGAATCAAACTGGACAGAAAACATTAGCTACGGGAGAGGTGCTACTACATTCCGGTCACGAAGAGGAAAATGCCCCACACACCTAAGGAGTTGCTCTGATGCTGTCTAAGAAAGCGCGCAATGCACTCGTAGGATGGGAATCACATGGACCCAGAATCATCAAAGCATCTTTGAAGACAATGAAGAAGGGGATTACAATGAACATCATCCAGTGTTATGCACCCACCAACGACGGCAACGACGAGGACAAAGATCAGTTTTATAAGAGGCTGCAGTCAATTATAGCGAAGTGTCAAGGAGATGATCTGACAATCCTAATGGGGGACCTAAACTCTAAAGTCGGAATGGACAACACCAGATACGAAGACATCATGGGACGACAGGGACTGGGAGAAAGAAATGAGAATGGTGAAAGATTCACAAATCGGTGCGCTTTCAACCAAATGGTCATAGGTGGTACAATATTCCCCCACAAACGCATACACAAGGTTACATGGATCTCACCGGATTGCACTACAGAGAATCAAACTGGTCATATATGCATCAACAAAAATTCAGAAGATTAATTGATGTGAGAATCAGGAGAGGAGTTGATATAGATTCAGATCACCACCTAGTGGTTGTCAAAATGAAACTGAAGCTAAAGAAACGATGGATAACTGGAGTAACAGCATAACAACGGTTTAATACAGCCTTTTTTCGAGATACCGACGAACTCAAGGAATCCAAAATAACTCTCAACAACAGGTTTCAAGCCTTACAAGATCTGCTGAACGAGAAAAAATCATTGTGGAAGACAACTGGAAAGGAATCAAAAAGGCACTAACTTCAACTTGTCAAGAGGCTCTGGGTCGCAAAGAAGGCAAGCAAATCACCGGGATTTGAGAACAAAGAGACAGATGGGCAGAACACTTCGAAGAATTCTTAAATAGACCAGCTTCACCGAACCCACCAGACATCGAAGCAGCATCTTCAGATCGCCCGATAGATGTCAATCTACCAACGACGGAAGAAATCAAGATAGCCATCAGACAGATTAAAAGTGGGAAAGCAGCAGGACCTGACAATATACCAGCCGAAGCACTCAAGTCAGACAGACATAACGGCAAGGATGCTCCACGTTTTATTCAAGAGGATCTGGGAGGAGGAACAAGTGCCGGCAGACTGGAAAGAAGGATACCTTATCAAGATACCAAAGAAAGGAGATTTCAGCAAATGTGAGAACTACAGAGGAATCACACTATTGTCAGTACCAGGGAAAGTCTTTAACAGAGTGTTGTTGAATAGAATGAAAGATTCAGTGAATGCTTAACTTCGAGATCAACAGGCTGGTTTCCGTAAGGATCGGTCATGCACAAACCAAATCGCAACACTACGCATCATCGTTAAACAACCAATTGAATGGAACTCGTCACTGTACATCAACTTCATCAACTATGAGAAGGCGTTTGACAGTGTAGACAGGAGATCACTATGGAAACTTCTTCGACACTACGGTGTACCAGAAAAGCTCGTCGACATTATTCGGAATTCCTACGACGGACTACAGTGTAAAATTGTGCATGGAGGACAGCTGACAAATGCATTCCCAGTAAGAACGGGTGTCAGACAAGGCTGTCTGCTCTAGCCTTTCCTCTTCCTCCTAGTGGTTGATTGGATCATGAAAACCTCTACACATGAGGGGAAGCACGAAATTTAATGGACAAGTAAGATGCGATTCAATGATTAGGACTTTGCGGATGATCTAGCTCTTTTAACCAATACACACCAACAAATACAAGTGAAGACAAACAAAGTAGCAGCAACCCCAGCATCAATAGGCCTGAACATACATAAGGGAAAGAGCAAGATCCTCAAATTCAACACCGAGAGCACCGACCTAATTGAACTTGATGGTGAAACTCTGGAAGAAGTAGATACCTTTACATACCTGGGGAGCATCATCGATGAACAAGGAGGATCCGATGCAGATGTAAGAGCAAGGATCGGCAAAGCCAGGGCAGCATTCCTACAGCTGAAAAATATATGGGACTCAAAACAACTGTTTACCAATCTCAAAGTTAGACTCTTCAACTCGAACGTCAAGTCAGTTCTTCTGTATGGAGCTGAAACGTGGAGAACTACTGCAAACATCCTCAGGAGAGTACAGGTATTTATAAACAACTGTCTACGCAGAATATTGAATGTCTGTTGGCCGGAAACCATCAGCAACAGCCTACTATGAAAGAGAACAAACCAACTTCCAGCTGAAGAGGAAATCAGAAAACGACGTTGGAAATGGATAGGACATACATTGCGCAAATCACCTGACTGTATCACGAGACAAGCACTAACTTGGAATCCTGTTGGAAAAGAGGAAGGCCAAAGAACACACTGCGCCGAAAGCTGGAAAAAGACATTAAAAGGATGAACAGAAACTGGCGAAAGCTGGAAAGGTCTGCTCAAGACAGAGTTGAATGGAGAATACTGGTGAGTGGCCTATGCTCCTTCGAGAGGGGTAACAGACGTAAGTAAGTAAGTAAGTTGTTGTATGAGACTAGGGAGGTTACATATATAATGTGGTTTAAAATTATGTCGATCGTTTGTCTCGCTAGTGGTGCTATTGTATCCAGTATCCCACAAAAGTTTTGCTTTCCATCTACTATATTATGATAACAGTGAAATTTAGGTTTAAGAACTTTTTTGATATTTCAGTATGTGAAAATCCCTCCAAGTAACATTTTTTGACTGTAACTCATTATTTTGCATCTGAAAGTATATTTATCCCTTTTAATCCGTTTAGCTGTACATTCTAATGACCTTTTGACTCTGGATGAGACAGTTGCTATTTATTTCCATTGTGATATTTGTTTTTCGTTGTGTTTATGCAGGATTTTTATTTTTCTTATGGACTTCATAGACTCTATTTTACTGAAAATGTTGGCCTTGGTGGCTGCCATATTGATCTGTTCCTCTTCTTAATTGTATTGCTTGATTTGACTGGATTTGGTACTTTCTGATTGTGGGTTGACGCACGCTTCCAGAAGTTAAATGTTGTGTTGTAACAAGTAACTTTCGATACTTTGTTAGTACTATTTCTACAGATTTCAACCTCACTTTCTGGACAGGTAACACGCGATCTATCCTGAAAGGATAGAATAACATTCTCGTTTTTTCCTTGAGACTAAATTGATTATTCCAATTTTCACGACACACTTCGGCTGAATAACTTGTGATGACATTTGTTTAGGTAATAATGTACATTTGTATTAGTAATTTTACATATGACCGTTCCTCACCCAACCACTTGTTCTAAGTTTTGACTGGGCAGGAGTAGGTGTATCTAAACCAACTCTGACAGTTATTATTCAATCCAAACTGCCTCAGTTTGGGTCCTACACATTCAATTAACCCACCAAACTTAGTTGTGTCCTAGTGTCCTTTCTTTTTAATACATTTGTGAGCTTATGTGGTAACTCGCGTTTTTCAATGTCTGTGTAAACACCAACTCTGCCCACTTCCTTCGTTAACTACAGAATACTGGTGTTGTTTTGTTCTCTCTGTTTTTGTCTTCTCTCTAGTTATAGATAATAATATACAAAGCCAGTATGGAACCCACTAGTACCGTATTACTTATTTCTCTTCTTCTCATTCTGGTGCGTTAGGCATTTTATTGATGAGGCAGACTGCCTCTCATACAATGTTGATCGCTCAGAAACTCTCGCCACAGTATTTCTCTGCAGTTTTTCTAGATATATGCGATAATATCTATAAACTTTAGTTATTATAAATAACCATGCTATTGCACGATATTATTGATAGTATTAATTACGAAACTATTATGTTATCTGATGTCTGTTTGCTTGACCAGTACTCATTCTTTTTGACCTTCAACAGCCATGAATTTAGAATTCCAATAAACAGACTTTCATCTGTAAGAATTATGTAAACAAGCCTACAAATCGGTGTATATTCACAGAAAATGGATAAAAAAATTAGATTGAAGCAAAATGGAAATATGCACTAATAACTATGTAAAATAGATTGAGAAATAAAATAATAAAGAGGTTACACTATGCAATTATCATTGTAATGAAATTATGTATTTTCACAAAGATGGTATAAAAGGGGTAAAATTTCTAAATAAAGAAATGTTTGCTCATAGTTAAGTATACAATGTTGAAAATCGATGGGTAAATATAGTATAATTTCAGTGTGAATAGGTTTATAAGACAACTAATAAACTTAAAACAAATAAAACATCAAATTGTTATCGAAATTTCGAATTGTTGTATAAATGGTGATAGATAAATAAATAGCTTATATTCTCAAGTATCGTTTTGTACATGATAGCGTGCCAGTTTACAGGTATGATCAGAATGATATAGATTTACTTACATACAAATATTTCGATGAAGTGTCACTGTCATGACATTCATAACATATCACGATATGGATTTAGAACTAAATCGATGGCACCAAAGTTTACAGTACTAGGATGCGGAATATATGTATTATATCCTGATACATATATGGCTAAGAACCGCGTGGTTTTTGACCAAGGCGTTACGATTCCAGAACAAGCCCAAGAGTGAACAGAATGGATCATTGAGCATGTCCAGATGAGGGATACGACCAAGAATACTTGGAACATGGGTGTTGAAGAGAAGTCAGTAGTATTGTGTCAGTAGGTTCCACACTCGCTTTATACATTATCATCTACAACCAGAGAGAGGACGAAAGCGGCGGAAACGCAAAACAATGGCACTAGTATCCTGATATGAATAAGCGAAACTAGTGTTTATACAGGCATTAAAAGACATGACTCACCACTTATGTTTATAAATGGATTAAAGAGGAAGAACCCTGGCATACAACTAAGTTTGGTGAGTTAATTGTGTGGTGTTCACATATTTAGAGTTCCTATTATTTCACTAGTAGAGTAAGGAACTATAGTTAATGTGAACATTTTCAGTGCGGTGCCAAAAAAGATGAAATTATCAATATGTCGTACAAATAAAGAAAATTAATCTATTTCACGAATGGCTTAGGGTGAGGCATATTGTCCTAGATTCTTGAGCATTTATTTGTAAAATAATTCATATGAAGATTAGATGCAGAATGCGTACTTATTGTTTTTGAGGCTGCGTTGTGTAGGCTATAGCATGAAGGTTCCGAGAGCTAAATAACATTAGACGATGAATAAACTAATTTATTGAATGTCATATAAAGGAAATTAGGTTCAATTTAAGTCGGTGCCTCCATAGAGTGTCTAGTCATAACTTAGTGCATCTAGTTTTATAGTCTAGAGTACAATTAGTTTCAAGAATGCAAAGAGTAAGATATTGTTGTACAGATTCCAGTTCAGTTAATCCCTAATGCTAACGTTACTGAGATAACTGTTGAGATAACGAAGACTCGCTACCTCACAGATTCTGGTGCAGAAGTTAAGGTCCCTTCTGAAACTTCATCTGATCTCAAACATAAAGCTGCATTCGATGTACAGGCAGCCGACAGAAAAGAAATAGCCGCGCATAGTAAATGATATGTTTACTTGAACGTGGGTTAACGAAAACCCATACACTGAATTTTCACCATCGTCGATGTGAAAATACCTATTATAGGCACAGATTTATGAAGCCACCATAACTTACTAGTAAACACGAGTAAAATGAGGCTAGTGGATGGCAACACAGAGCAATGCGTTTGTGAAACCACTGCTACAGGTTGTAGCTTATGTCCTCTTTGTTTTAAACATTTAATTAGCCCCTATTTTCAGCCGATACTTGATAAGTATCCAAATCTGAATAAGGCAACGCCAGAACTATCATGTGTAACCAGCATTGTTAGGCATCACATCACGACTACAGATCAACCTGTATTTTCCAAACACGCCAACTAGCACCCGAAAAATTAAGGATCGCGAAGAACGAATTCCATCATATGATTGACCAAGGAATAATCCGTTCATCCAATAGCCCATGGTCATCTCCATTACATAGTCTTAAAAAAGATATCAATTATTGGCATCCCACCGGTGATTACTGACGTTGTAACACTCAAACAACGCCTCATCATTATCCGTTACCACACATCCAAGATTTAACGGTCACCTTAAAGGAAATAACGGTATTTTCGAAAATTGACCTAGTAAAGGAATACAATCAAATACCGATGTTCATGAGTGACAGCCAAAACTAGTATCGTAACCCAATTTAACCTTTACGAATTCCTCCGAATGCCTTTCGATTTGGGAAATGCAGCATGAATATTTCAGAGTTTCATCGACGGCGTCTTTCGCAGGCTTAACTATGTCCATGCGAATGTCGATGACTGCTTGATAGCAAGCCCAGATGAGGAAACACAAATGAAACATCTGTACACAGCTTCTGGAAAACTACGACAATGTGGAGTTACAATAAATATACATAAATGTCAACTTTTAACAACCCCGTTGGACTTCTTAGGGCATAATATTGATGCTAATAGTATGCAGCCTCAAAAACTCAAGGCGGCAGCTTTTCTGAAGTATCTCGAAACAACCAACAATACTATTTATACCCAACTGTACATCTATCATGAAATCACTAGCAGATCAGCTTCGCGGGAAT
The DNA here is from genome assembly GCA_025215515.1 of Schistosoma japonicum. Classification (NCBI taxonomy): domain Eukaryota; kingdom Metazoa; phylum Platyhelminthes; class Trematoda; order Strigeidida; family Schistosomatidae; genus Schistosoma; species Schistosoma japonicum. The sequence continues at coordinate 31,762,124 of CM046062.1, read as the reverse complement.
AAAGTGATGGTCACAATGGATGTAGGGTTAAAGAAAGCCTTCATTGCAACTTGAGAGTCAATGGACAATACGACTAGGCTGGCGCATCACGGTACTAAAGCTTCCGTCAGCATTGCTGTTGACGCACTTGACTCAGCTGTTAGCGCAGTTCTGCAACAATGGATTGGCCAAGCTTGGCAACCTTTAGCATTCTTCTCAAAACGATTAAACGATGCTAAATTGAGATATAGCGCCTTTGGGCTTGAACTACTAGCCATGAACTGTGCTGTATGAAATTTTCAACATTCCATCGAAGGCCGGGAATTTACAATATTTACCAATCTTAAACCACTGACGTTTACGATGAAGTCATTTTCAGATAAGTACTCTCTACGAGAGTCTCGTCATTTAGACTACATTTCCAAGTTCTCCACTAATATACAACATATATCTAGAGTCAATAATTTAGTTGCCGACGCCTTATCTCGATACGTTCCTTAAATTGTTACAAGGAATCGACCTTGTTTAACTAGCTCGACTTCAAAATGAAGACAATGATCTCCATCACAGGTTATCCATAACAACGCTCAAACTCCAAACTTAAATGATCTGAAAAGGGTTAGAACACTTTAATTTGTGAGTCTTCTGCAGGTAAAACCCATCTAGTTGTCCTCAGAAATTATTGACGAATCATCTTCGACATATTGCACAACTTCTTCCATCTTGGATTTCGTGCTACAACTAAGATGATTACTCACAGATTCTGCTGGCCAAAGATGAATAGGGACATCAAAGAATGAGCACGCTTCTATTTGACCTGCCAAAGAACAACGTAATTTAGCATAATAAATGCCTTCTTGGCACTTTCCAAACCCCTGACATCCGATTAGACCACATCGACCTTGATCTGGTAGGATTTTTACCAGAATCAAATGGACTGTTTTATCTTTTGACATGCGTGGACCGATTCACACGCTAACTAAAAGTTATTCCACTCAAGGACATCACTAGTGGAACGATTGCTTGCAACTGCGTCTCACAATCAACAGCAGACTTTGGCTGTCCATCTACAATAACGACAGATCATGGACGTCAGTTTGAATCTGGATTTTTCCGCGCTGTTACCAAACTTCCTGGAAATACGTGCTTCAATACAACCGCCTACCACTCACAATATAACGGTTTGGTATAGAGATTTCATCAACAACTGAATGCATGAATTTCATCTGCAAACATTTCGTAGTGGATCGACCCTTTACCACTAAATTTACTCGGAATTAGCAGCACTATAATAGCAGATGTTAGGTGCAGTGTTGCCGAAATAGCTTAGGGAACAATACTTAAACTACCAGGGGAGTTCTTGAAAACCACTTCCACTTCAACAAACCTATATCTTAACTGTAAGGTGAGGCGGCTTACAAATGCTATGCGTTTATATAAGCCAGTCCAAACTTGACAATAATAGATAGACACTTATATCCAACATGCACACGTTTTCGTACGTGGTGATGCTCTACGCCAACCTCTAGACACGACTTACGAAGTGCCATACAAGGTCTTGAAATAATAATCAAAATACTATATTATCAACAAGAATGACCACGAGGATAACTTTGGCATTGTCAACCTCAAAGCAGCCTACCTAGAAAGTAAACCTTTTAATGTCGCATACCCTCAGAACTTGACATAAATGAAGTTACCATGCTTAAAGCAACAATCAATAAGCAAGAAAAAACTTAGAAAAGCTCCATAACGCCGAGAACTACGCGTTACGATAGAAATGTACGATTTCCAGAACACTCGAATGAATATTCTATCTATCGATTTTCTCCCAATTTCCTGTTTCCTATGTATTGTAAGGTTTTTATAAAAAAATTTTTTTTAAATGAACGAAATTACTTTTTTCACTTCACGGTATGAATTTTACATATTTTGGCATGTTTATAAGATATATATTTAAAAACGTTTATATTTATATGCGTGTTGTCTATATTTTACACATTTTTAAGGCTGCATTAATTAGCCAAATTGTATATATATATGAAATTCACATCTAACCATTACAGTGCCGTTGCTACTATAATAAAAGATTCGAAATTACAATCAGTCACTCTAAATAAATCTTACAAAACAAATTCTACAAGACGCCTTTGCGATAATACAACAGTACCAAGATTATCCATGCCACCCACTACACTAGAAACTAAGACACCACCCACAACCCCACCCGTTATAGTCACACTACAATATCTCTTGTATCCAATAAGAATGGCAGCGACCTAATGAAGCCAGACATCACTCCCATGAGGAGTACAATTATTCCTCGAAATAAAGAAATAGACAAGGTATAATCATGCAGTTTAATCCACCATCCTGCTGTAAAAACGAAAACGACGTCCAAATCCTTTACTTACAAGACGCATAATATCATCCCTTTTAATAAAGCCCAGAATAGCCCATTCTCTAACATTCTGAGTAAAAAGATAAGCAAAAAACGCCAAAATACTAGGTACAATCTTTTTCAATAGTCAAATCTGAAAAAACAACAACAAATGGTTTTTTTATTCCACCCTAAGTTTGTTCCCTTCTATAGATTCTTTATAAACAATAGAATGGCACATGTAGCTGCGTCACAGTTCCAAGTGCCACTGACTCTGATGTCCGATTCCAAGCAGAAAAATCTTTTTCCTCCACATATACTATTTCTATCCCAACCAGATACAGTAAAGAATAGTTGTAACTTAAGAGATTACTCATTTTATGAATATGAGAGTCCTCTTGGACATAAAAACTTTCAACCTATATACTTTCCTACAGTAACTGGCTTTAACTATAACTACTCGGCTGCATCACAAAACTTATTACCAGATTACTATGATCCCCATATCACAGTATGCACACTTGAATCCTTGTTTAGAGTATCCCCATGCAACAATTCCATACACTCCTCACCTCTACTCATTGCCCCCTTCGCAGCTATTACTAAGTCAACGACTGATGACTAACCCAAATACCAACAACCTTCAGCTCTGTCACTACTAAGTAACCCTGTCTTCACTTATCACAATCACTTTGTGCATAAAAATGAAGATGGCTGTGATGACTGAAACACTGACCTTGTAGAGCTTACATCTATCATCTACTCACTAGTATCTGAACAACATGAAACCCAACAACCTATCCCAAGTTAAAATCTTATCCGAAATTCTAGACATGACCCCTTCATCCATGACGCTTTAAATTACTTCAGCTTCATTAGCCACTCGCTCGATCTTTGCCTACTAAACGCAAGATCAGTATGCAACAAAATAATAGTCTTAGCTCTGTGTAAATTAATCTGATAACCCTCAACTATCATGGCAACTGAGGCATGGACCACCCCAAATGTCTCTGATCTAAATATATCCCTTGATATTCTAGTAACAGGCTACATGGGCGTGAAGGGGGTTATTTTATATATATTAAGTGGAAGTTAAACTCACTTCTACTTGATATAACAAGCTTAAATAAATTACAAGACTCAGTATGGGTTATTATGAGACCTACTGTTTCAGTATCTTACTTATTCGGCTGCGTATACCCTTAACCTAGCTTATCAATAAAGGATATAACCTTACTGACGGACGTTTTTACATTGGCCTCCTGCCTACCTTCTACAGCAAAGGTTATTTGTGGAGACTATAACATGCTTTAAATCTCATGGTTTTCTACCAGAGCCCCAAAACACTATGATTTGCTTATGGAAAGCTTAGAGCCTCGTGGTTGGTCACAGTATGTCCGTTGTCCTACCAGATTTAAAAACATTTTGGGTTTAGTTTCCACAAATAAAGTTACCCTACATACCGTACTATTGAGTTAAGTTGTCCCTATTGACCTAATAATATTATGTAGTAATCTTGTTTAGTATTCTACGTTCGACAGCGACAGTGACTTGATCCCAAATTAGAACAAGGGTAGAGCAGGTAGTAAGATGTATTGAGAAAATAACAACGGAAGGCAAAAGGTAAAGCAATAGCGAATAATTACACTAGGATTTATGTAAACATCAGTATAGAGTACTCCAGAAACTTCCCAAATGTTTGTTGGCTCTGATTGGCTAAGAATGAACCAATCACAACACAGCTTCGTTAGCATGTTTTGAGCATGCTTTAATCAGGATCGTTTCGTGCTAACATTTTCCTTTCCAACAGATTCGTAGGATTTGTTATTAAGATCCACTTGTATCAAAGTTACTGGTTTACGCTTTCTGTCTATCCATCTTCTTGGGAGTAAAGAAGTGGTTTCTTTCTTTTTGTCCTCCGAGACTACTCCGGATTGTCGAATCTCAATAGTATCAAGTAGAATATTCAGCGGTATTCTATGATGGGTTTTCTCCATACAAGCAGAAGTTTATTTCGACTGGTTCGCATGTCTTAGCCAAATCAACGAACCGATTGATACCGCGTAAATAATGTTACCTCTCCTTCACAGAACTGCAGCAACCACCCATCTAGGATAATTGCCATGGTAGTCCCTTGCGAGTACACTTTGACTTTGATTTGGCTTTCCAAAACGACACATTGAGAGTCCGTCAACTACTCAGAAAGCTTGGTGCAGCGAAACTTGACAAATAGTGCTACTTAATTTTACCCTAAAACCCGCGTAATAGAACATTCACTGAGACTTGAAAAACTCCCAGTCAACATTTTGGTGACGATTTATCTGTTTAATATTAGATGTAGTTGTTTTAAGCTAAAAATGAATAGATGAGATGTTTTTTAACTGATGTTAGGCATTGTGCACAGAGAATATGAAGGTTTTAAATTGAAGGACCTATCGGAAAACCAATTCAAATCCTCAATCCTTATCTGCAGCTAAAAAGTTTTGCTGATATTCGCACATGACTGCTTACATCGTCTTGATGAAAAACCAACATTGTCTTACAAAGATATTACTACAGAATATCAACAACTGATCAACTTGACGCATGATACCACACTTGTCTAATCTAGTGATCATAGTGAGATCAAATTTTGTGCAGTTCATCGTAAACTGAGCTCCTGTCCAATTACCTTAACTATCACCACATCAGATTATCGTGAAAAACCAGCCAATAAGAGGGGAATTGTTTTCTTACCCATCTGTTGAAACTGCAGTGAGTGGCATTTTGCCAAGTTATTCTCATTCAATAATCGTTGCTGTAACAAATGCCGCATACAGGGTTATAAGAAGACCTACTGTAAGCGGAGCAAAAGGCAGAGGCGATCACTTTCCAGCAGAAGATTCTATTCATCTAATAAACCGGCTGAGTTAGTTTCAGTATCCACCGTGAATCACGTTCGCCAAGGACTATCCAGAAGGTACGTTTGTGTTTAGATAGATGGTCATGTGGTAGCCTACAACTTGACATTGCCTCTGATATTTCTATTATTTCTATAAAAACATGGGCTAGCGTTCCACATAACAGCTTTCTATGAGCGAAATGAGAAGTCACCTGTAGATCACTGACAAAATTTTACACCCGGTGATATTCAGCAACATAACTATGATCGGAGTATGTTATGAAGTTAATGATAACCTTAATTTGGTGGGAATATATAGCTTTGTTGACCTGAGACTAAATGTTTTACTTAGTAATTTGTACAATCGTATCATAATTAGGAAGATAGAGGAAGATTTCGCCACGGAGATTCTGAATGAATTTTACAGAGTTTTTGTATAGGGGTAAAAATTTTGTCCCATGGTGAAAGTTTTTCATTGCTCGTTGCTGAATGCATCTCCAGTGTTCTGGACCAAATACCAGTTTTATATGCTTCGTTGTCAGAAGCCAACGCAGAGCTTTAGAGTCTAGAAAACAAGATGTTCTCACTAAGATGTCGCTTTTGGACTAGGCAATCCCATAAGTCAACACTATACCAGTAAATTTTTCAACAACTGGCGGATACAATTCTAACCTGCATCACCGGAGAGGCCGTGTATTATAATGATATGCTCATTGTAGTAGCATCAGCAAAAGAATTATATGATCAAATTACAATTGTACTGAAACGAGTCTAAGATCATGAATTTTGCTAACGCCTTGAGAACTATCAGTCTTATCTGGCGTCCGTGAAGTACCTAGGATTTATATTCGACAAGTCGGGTGACCGTCCGAATTCGGAAAACATTAAAGCCACTCTAAGTTCTTGCCGCATAAGTGCCCTTGAAAGTTATTTTTGTTGGAGAACAGCGATGTTAAAGGTACTCCTGTATACTAGTACAAAAAGCCGGATGACTTCTGCTAGGGTCTCCTCCCCTTTGCTTTAGAACGTATCCACGAACTGCTCTGCTAGTTTATGTGATTGTGAATGGTATGATAGGGAGCGAACATGAGCGATGGCATGTTATCGACGAAAATCACAGAAAAGCTGTGACGCGGATTGAGATTCATTATCAAGGATGAGTCTTTCTGGAAACCCATAGCACACGTATATCCTTGTCAAAGTTTTCAAAGCTTTCTGCGTAGTCAGAGATACTACCGGATGAATCTAAGATCATTTAGATTATGTATCTACTAGCACTAAGTAATAGGTCCTTGACACAAGACTGTCAAAATCTAAACGCGCTCTACTCCAGAGTCTCATGGAGTCTGGCTAGCTTAATGGTTCGACCTTTGATGTCCGCTGATAGTGGTTACTTTTAATCACGGGATATTCTAATATTAATTTGATGCCCGAACATCTCAATGTTTATTGTGTATGATCTACCCTGACTGCATTCATGTTCTGCTCACGAAACAGGCTAAGATGGTTGATGGATACTCTCGGCTGGTGATCCACAAGACTTTCCAAGACTAAGTGGCATTGAAAACAGCGTAGCTGGCCTGGAACTGCGAATATATTTTTCACTTTACCTTTGCAAACTTAAGTAAGGGTGGCGATTGCCTGGAGCGTGACGAGTGTCTAAAGAGGTCTTTTACAGGGAGGTGTATTGCTTTGGCAATTTAGTCCAAGGCACTTGGATACTTTTTATCATAGCCCAGTGATTTACCAGTAGTTAAATCCAAAAGTTTCAGAAGAGATAGACAAGGTGTAATTATAACAACGAGCTCGATAGTCTTTACCAATCAGCCAGGCTAGTTTATTTGTATGGGCACCTACTGGCATGTCTTGGCGCCTACGTTATACACGGGTGTACTAACCGAAATTCTCTAACTTGCGGACGGGGCTACGTGAGCGAAACATATATGCGCGACCAGTGATCAACAACTCGAAAACTGGATTACTCGCCCAAAGCCAAATCAAAAAGACTTTATGGCAGCACTCATATGATTTGGTTTTACTTTGTTCCAAAGCTGTATATATGATTACAATAACGACTTCGAGGAAATTAGGATAATTAATGATGACAATAAACATGTGTTCCCGAAAATAGGTACACACTAGCTTTACGATCGTGATTAGTTTGATAAAGCAAGCACAGTACGATGACATCTAAGGAATTCCAACAAATAACGCTTTAGGACTGCAACAGGCAAGTGTTAAATTTTGTAAAAAAATTAGCGTAAAGTTTTTTCAAGTCAAACAGAACGGTTTACATTGACCAAATTCAGTGGATAGGATATATAATACTTACAAACAAAAACTCAGGAACTCCGAATTTCATTATTAGGCATTCCTCGTCTAGTTGTTAGCTGTAAAACTTTCACACTCCTATTTATTAGAAACCTATATGCCAGTGAAAATTATCAGAGACGCCAATAAAGAATATTTCAAGTTTCGAGTAGTTCGAAGACAATTGGGTATGGTGATTCTCGAGCTCCTCCTGGTTTTCAAAGCTCATCCAAACATTCCTAGAAACTCACAATGTCGTTTTACCTGCCACCCTCGAAATGGTTCAGAATATCTCGGAACGAAGAACAGACACCGAAGAAAGTGGGTCATCGTGTTTAAGAAGTAATCTGATTATGGACTGGTGCCACCAGATAGGGTTGTTCTTTCTAATCAACTGGTGCGTTTAGTGCAATGTAGCTATACATTATTATACTGTCGGAATATTCTTGAGGGCCTCTTTAGAACAAGTTAAAGACTTTATTTACGTGATCACCCAAGTCCCGAACTTTTAGAGGTATCAGCAGAATGTTTTAAATAATCGTGAATTGTTGTTCAGTTTGCGACGCTAAAATGACTTATTGCGACCTTTATTCTCTTGGAGTATTCGAGGAACGGTTTCCACGGTGTTTTCACATTAGCCATGAGTTTCATCATAACTGGAAAGTTAGGTGACTGACTACTTCGTGTTTAACGGATGATACGCGATCCTTAGGATGGTCCTCAGTTCATAATCTCATCTTCTATTTTTGTTACGTGAAGCGCGAAAATATATGGATCCTATGTTTCAAAACAATTTCGCACATAGCTTGAATAGGGTTGTATCCTTAATTGTTTCAGGATTGTCTTGCTACCACGTTGCTTCCAACTGAAATTTCCAGATGGTCGGAATATTGTGTGCATGTGATCTATCATCCTGCATTTTTCGGTACAAAGGCCCTTGCATTCACTGCCTATTCATCATTTCTTGTCGAATAGTTTGGCAGGCGTTGGATTTAGAGTTGTATAAAATTACGTAACAGACTGTCTCGGTGGCTGATGCAAGTAGTACCAAATACAAATTTAGTTATCAGAAGCCCTCTAAGTTTATGTTTTACCTAGCAAAGTACTGTCCACGTGAAGTAAGCCGTAATTCGGAGAGTCTTAACTGTGTGGTTCTTCTAAATGAAAATAAAGAGGAGAACAACGATGATTTTACCTTTAGATATTTTCTTCCTGATAGTAGGTTAAGAGAATGGCCCCATTACCCTGAAGGTTAGCAAACTGTTGCTATAAAAGTACACGCAGGTTACGTTTACCTCATTTCTATGTTGGGTCCAATCTCCCAAGGGTGGTCTTCGTGAGAATGTGACTACAACCACTAATGCAGACAACTCAAGAGTAGGCTAGATAACAACGAATATCATAATGGTCTACTAGTGGTTGATTACAATAAGGATTGACCATAAATCTTTCATTAGTCATTCCTATTTTCATTATTAGCGAGTCACTGGTTTTCATCGTCACCACTCACATTATTATAATTATTATCCAACCATATCCAGCAATATTCTTTTACATCCTGCTTACCTATACTACTTCATTCAATAAGTTCGTCTGCTTCTATGTTTTTCCTAACTTCCTGTAACAATCTTATAAACCTGTATGCTTGAACCTAAAGTGTTTCTCGGATATATGACCAAGTTGCGCTTGTCAGTATAACCAAGGCCAATTCTATCGAATGGACTCCACTCTTACGAATGAGAAATCAGAAGGCACTGATGGATGGAGGCGAAATTATATTTGATCGTATACAGAGCTTTAATGGGATAGCAACGTCTAGGCTAGCAAACTAGAGATGCTACCCACGGTGGTTTGAGTCATGATCTGGTGAAGATGCGTGACCGCGCGCCTTCAACTAGTAGTGTCCGCTAAAACAAACATGGTCAACATCAATGTCGAGAGCTTATGCAACTATTTATTTTGGGGATTATTAACCGCTACAAACCTGACTGTTGATGAAATGAACTAAAATAAAGTGCCGAAAGATCTAAACAAAATCGAAGAAAAATAATAGAAAACAACAGCTTTCTACTAAATACACGAGAGTTAGTGCTTTGGATTAGTTGCTTTAACCTCACCAAACGGTAGCAAGTGTTTGTTACAGGACTTAAAATCAAGACGCAATCGCAAAGAAACCTGCGATGTATGTAATGTTTAACGCAAACATCAGCTACACCGCAAAGACTACTGAAGATAGGTAGCTAGATAGATCACGATAGAAGCAGTGAAGACACTTGTAACAAATACTAAATACCAAGAAATGAGCTACAAGAAACCAGCCACTTTACACTAGTTCGTTATAGGGTATTGGATATTGAGTGCTTGTTCGTCCGTGCCATTTCCCCTGTTCCTCCATTTGACTAGTTTGTCGTTGACCTAATGATGTATCCTCACAATCCTTATTTCGGTTTAACTCCCCAGTACTATGGTTAGTGTTTTTGATATTTTACTTTACGAAGCAGGATTTGTCGGCATAGCCCCTATAGCACCAATCGCCATACCCCCTCCACCACTTGTAACTGTACCTACGGTCATTCCGCCGCCGAATGTTGCTGCACCTGTTGTAACTACAGTTGCTGAAACCCAGTTTGTAAGTCTTGCATACTTAAATGACTTAGATGTACAGTATGTCAGGGAAAAGCCACCAGTTACAACGGTTTTTGTTGGTAATATAGCTGAATGTGCTCCGGATCAGCTAATAAAAACACTTCTGATGGTAATTTATACCGTAAAAATCGCTACATTTTTGTTTGCTACAGCGTTGTGGAAATATCCTTAGCTGGAAAAGAGTTCAAGGAGCTTCTGGCAAACTTCAGGCTTTCGGGTTTTGTGAATATGAAGACCCTGAGTCAACTATGAGGTGTGTGCGCCTCCTAAATGGATTCAAAGTTGGACCGAAGCCCCTTTTGGTAAGAATAAAATTCCACTAGTTTTCTCGTCAGGTAAAAGTTGATCCAAAAACTGAGGATTTATTAAATGAGTACAGAAAAAAGAAAGAAAAAGTGGGCGAGGAAGGCACTTTGGGTGCTACTCCTGATGAAATAGATCAATCAACTCAACGGGATGATGAGACTGTTAAGACAGCACTTGAAAATATTATCAAAGAGAATGCGGCAATGCTTGAGGAAGAAGGTTTGATTGTATTTGCAGGGTTTCATGCTTCTAGGTGGTGCCAAAAAGCAGGACCTTCATATGGAGGGACCACGACACCTAGTAAGTTTTCACTGTTTTGCCATTTTCGCTGATTACCGTCTTGAAGTTCCATTCATCGAAATTCCCAAGCCAAATGTGGGCATTTGCAACGTGTTCGTACTATTTGGTAATCAAGCTCATATGTACCCCAAGTGTTTTTACTGATACGAGAACTGTAGTACTTCAGCGACTTGCTAGTCAACTCTTATTCAATTGCCTGGTGTGAACTAACTAAATGTTGCAATCTATAAAACCTGTAGTTAATGCAGTTGAGCGCAAGGATTTGTCAAACTGCTTTTACTTATGACAGTTTGAATACTTTTTGTGTATAGATAAAGTACTAGCACTTATTTGCTTATACTGGTTTGATTCGATACGTGAACTGGTGCTACATTGTTATGTTCATATCCTCTGTCGCCTTTAGTTGTCTGGCGTTTGACGTCCTACGTCGACTCACTTCTCTTTGGTCCGATTAATCAGTTAGTCAGTCACTAACAGCGTTGAGCCTGCCATGTGACCATATGTGTTCAAGTTGCCATACCACATTAGCACGACGAGATGTTGATCCGATTAAAGGTTAATAAACTGAAACATGTAGGTCTCCAATGTTTTTGACGGAAATTGGGACAAACTGACTTTTCATGGTTTTAAGTTAGATTAGGTTTAGAAATTGAGATGTTCGGTCTTGGAAATCGTCTTCCTGCTGATCTGTCCACACAATCTCACTTTTCTTTTGTTGGCTCTGGTCCATGATATTAAAAAACTGTCACACGACAGATCATCGTGTGGTAATTGTGCAATTGTGGATACGAAATTAGCAAGTCTCACAGTTATCGGACTTCCAGATGGCATTCAAGTGCCTGGAACCCGAAAAAGTAAGAAGATTACTAACTTTGTAAATTTTTCCACCAAGGCTTTGCCTTTTGATATGTTTAAAAACGAATAGTCGCCAAAGTCTTGACAGCAACACTCATTGTCGCGACAGCGTCATCCCACTTTCTGTAGGGTGATATATTGAGCTAGTTGCTAACGGCAAACGTCCTGCGAAATTACGTCAATCGATAAAACAACCAATCTAGTAAAATTGATTTCCTTAAAACTAGAAGCGAATTATCGTCATAATTTCCTGTCTAAACTAGTACTCACTACAGCTATGCACTCCCGAATTTCTAATTTTCTTGCAGATAATTTCGTGAGTGCCTCTGATTTTTTGACGATCGACCCGTCAACCAATTGAAAAATTAAAATTCGACAGTTATTTTTTGGAAAAAGAATGCGATACACCAACCCTTATTCATAGTTGTATGAAAGTCGTTAATAGGACTGTCATCTGTATATCCTAAGTCGACAATAATTACGTAAGTCTGATCGATCTTCTAAACGCTGGATAAAGTGTGGTTTCTACAAAGACGTCTATAATGAGAATAAAGTAGGAATATGCGATAGTCCTTGACAGATACAGCTTGTGGTTGACAGTTCGCTATAAGCTCTGACTCGATCATTAGTACATAACTTTATGTGCTTACAAGGTATGCTTTTTAATGGCAAACAATGCTATGACCTCTGGATCAACGGATTTGAATGATGTATTAAAGCCAAAAGTACAACCGTTGTTGAGCAACAGTATATAAGCCTTTCCTAAGACCTGGTGAAGGTTGTGTACTTTGATCAACACAACTACATCCTGGTTTGAAACTAGTCTGCAATTTACGAGTTCGCCATTTTTTGCTCCAGTAATACATCGGATGAGTATAATGACTAACATTTTGGTCAAACTGACTCCTCTGTGGTTATCGCAAGGGGACTAATATCCTGTCATATAAACTGAAATAATCAGGTTACGTTTGGTTCCCAAACTCTAATCAGTCTCTCGATTAACTTATCTGTTATAACTAAAACACATGCACCATGGGATCTTGTAAGTGTCCCCATAGGTCGGAGTTGGCATAAGACTTTGGAACTAGGTCAAATTAACATGATTAATATCACAATATTATTCAACAAAAAGGAATGAGACAAATATACGTATGGAAGAATAATGGAAATCAAAATCTAAAAGAATACGCCTGTTTCACTCTGGTTGATCATGAAACATGTTACCAAGTGTCTTCAACCAATGGTTACGATAATCACAGGGGTCCTAACCAGATAACTTGCATCAATCAATATGTTTCGATCCAATAGTCGACAAATCACATAGACTAGTATTAAGTTTTGGTTTTTCCTTTTTGAGGCAGCAATGCAATCATATTTAGGATGCAGAAGTAAAGCAACTTTTAGTGTCTCCATCTATTGTAGGAGTTCACGATATATGTTAGTATTTTCTATCTCTGGTTTAAGTTGTTACCAGATGTTACTGTTGTGTTAACAGCAGTTTCCATATTGTGCTGAACTTCAGTTAAGTACTTACCTAATATTCCTGCATTTAAAGTAACAGTAAATTGAGCAACTCCCTAGTTTCAAGTAGGTTTAGACTATTCGCTACATCCATCCATAAAATCATGAGCCCTCATTGTTTTCCGCATCGTGACTCATTATGTGCTTAACCTTTGGTGTTTGGACTTTTAGACTTCTGAAATGAAATTTTCAAGAATTCGTATACGCTGGCACATTTTAGAATTGTGATGGACTGTATCATCTATTATCATTGGGAAGTTTTTCAAACTTAGAGGAACTTTCTGCAAATGAAACATAGTTTCATAGATATTAAAAATTTTAATTTGGTTCATGTTAATGTATTTTTTTCCCAGACTATTGAGGATATGGACCTTGACAATGATCGTAAAGATCTCATTAACCGCGAAATCGAGAGCTTCCGCAAACGAAACGAGGTAAAGCTACATTTTAGTAGTTTTTGGTACAGATTTCATTCTCGACTGAATTTCTTAACCTTTGTTTCGTGTGTGAGTGGGTGTAAATTTTAGTTCGTTTTAGCTTCCATTAACGTTAATGTAAGTTTACTTCCTATTCTATATAAGTAAGGTCAATTAGTGTTAGCTCGGACCATTCGCTTAGTTTTTTTTGCGTCTAAGCATAATGGAAATCCCTTACATGGGATATTTAATTAACTTTTAGCATGGCGTCTGTCGCATCAATCCTCAGTTGTGTGCCCATGTCAGTATCGGTGAGTCTCTTACGATATACTGTTATAGTATTGAAGAGCAGCTGCTCTATTTTTTCATTTCTCCTATCCCATAATTAATCACTTATTGTTGTTAGAATTTGGAATGTTGTATTTTGAAATCACTCGCTTTCTCTTGAGTCAGAAGGAAGATCAAAATGATAACAAACAATCGCGCTCAAAAGGTACAGATTCTGGACGTTCAAGCACAACAAACCTGCAGTTATACTCAGCATATTCGATAAGTGACCGGATTGAACGTGAGTATCGTCGAGAGAGAGGTCGCCGAAGTAGAAGTCGCTCAAATTCATTGACTTCTGGTCGGTCACAAAGACCGATAACTAGTTGTTTTTTGGCGACAAGCAAGGATATTGATGATGAGGAAGAGTCACTCAAGAAAAGGTTAGAGAAAAAGCTACGTGAAAAGGAAGAGTCGTATCAGAAGGTTAGTTTTGATCTTATTGAGGACTATTATGTTGTAACAATTTGTGCTAGAGATTTTCATGTAGTAGTGTGATCTGTTTATCTTAAAATAGTAGTCAGGCTAGAAGAACGAAGATTAAAGACTATGCTTCTGAAAGGGATAAACTATTAGTTTAGTATTATTTTTAAACATGAAATTTGGTCGAAATGGGCACTGAAATGTATTTGCTACACAAGCATAAAAATAACATTGTGAAGGCAAAAGGCGATCACAGAAAACGGGTTAAATTGAATAAGACAACAAGTGCATTAGAAGGTGGGATATACAGCTAGGATAAAAATGTAAATAAGGTTTTATTCGACTGTAAGAAGTTACTATATTTAATGAAGGTTTTAATAGGGAACTGCAGTAAAGTCGCCATTAATTTCTATTCTAAGTCATATCTGATAAGGTCTCAAGGCCCCAAAGTGCCTTGGTACAACTCAGGGTAGTGGGGAGTTCGTTCTTCCTTGAAATTCGCTCATGTGGTCATACATCTAGTTTCTGCCATGGAAGTCCTACCCACTGCCTTCTCTCGGTGTGAGCGACAAAACGAAAGCAAGCGTCGATGGACATGGATAGTCTGTCTAGAGTAGCTGGAAAACCTTGATTCCATATAGGCGCATATAGGCTGAATTATTCTAAAAGAACGACAAGCATATGAATAAACTTTAGTCATCGGCTACTATGGGACTGCATTCCTTGACTATGTTTCACCACCTTGGGGATTAATCTAAAAGTTAAGAACTTGGGGACTGGTTTCCTAAAAAAACCACCTACGGTTTGGGCTTCCGAGCAGTACTTCACCCCACAAACAATTACAGTGATTAAGGATTGGGAAGAAAATGATCTGTTTGTCACGTTACTTCTCACTCAAACTATATTTGCGGTCAATTTAATGCGAATTTTGTTATTTTGTTTTATATCCCTTTCCCTTCTATTTTTGTTCACTTTATTTATTCTCACTACTTATTCAATCCACTCAGTAGTTCGTCCACAATTGAAATTCTGTCCTATCAATTTGATCTGAAGTTGCTGAATGGTAGACATTTTGTTAGTTGCCACGGGTGCCAAAATCTGATAGTCTTTCCGAAGCCACTTGTGGCGATTAAACTGGCCCTTAACGTCCGCGCATTGATGCAAATCGGATAACAGATTTGGCTATATCTTGATATTAGTATCTCAAAGACTAGCATTTCTGACACTAGTGATATACTGCTTTCCATCTGTAGATTTGAAGAGCGTGTCTCACGCTTTTCCTGAGACCCTGTAGCATCGGCGTTCCACCAAGAGCCAGGGCAGATGCAGTAACAATCGATTGGGTCCCGTTTAACAAGTCATTTATGTGCTGTTCGATTGGAAGGTTCCATCAGAGTGAGAATAAAGTGGCATAGAAAACAATGTCTTTTTATAGTCTACGCATACTCACCGACAGATTACAGCCAAAACGCAATCAAGAATGCAATTAAACGATCCTCTCGTGAAGCCCATCCGACAGATATTGCAACACTACCAGGAGAATTGAATACTCAGTTAGAGCGCTTAATCGCAAAATACAGTGGCTAATGAGGACTTGATAGTCGTAAGTCGAATAACGGTGATCGTCTTCTAAAGCTTTGTGAAGACTACAATCTGTTTCTGGCTAGCACTAACTTTCGGCACAGCCATCAATAAGCTACCTTGTGTCCTCTCTGCAACCTAAGCCTGATCGCATGGCAATCAGCTACGGCTGGTGTGCTTTTTGAAACATCTATCTTGACTCTGATCATAGTTTTGTCTGCACTGCACTTGTCAGTGGCGAGCGAACGTCTTAGCCTAAACGGACTAATACTAGCAAGTTGGCCCAAGCTTTTGTTCTAATTAAGTATTGTTGTATTTTGATATGGTCGACCTCGTCGCCAATTGTTATGTTTAAAGTATGTTCGGGCCAATTACTCATATGACAAATATAGCATGTGACTTTGATAACTACCAATCAGTGCTCGTATTCGTCTTCCCCGCGACTGCCAGTCTTCAAACCGGAACGAAGAATACGAGATGCATGAGCCAACCAGACAGAAATCTTATTGTATTTCAAACACTCCTTTATATATACACTAAACCAGACCACAACATACCAATAAGGAGAATAACATCTATACAAAACGGGAACAATCATGACTAAGGATAGAGGGCACAAGTACATGATTAATTAATCATAGTTCCTGAATAACAAATGATGTGACAACAGTTTATGAGTCTAATTGGAGGTTAGGGCGATGGGAACATGACAATAATCTGAATAAAATAATCGATTTCCATATACTCATAATCAATGAAATATTTTTCTGAAAACAGTTCGGAAAGTTACTTACTCTTTTTGAATCTCCCAATATAACAAGTATCAATCTGAGTTAGGTTTTAGGCTAAGTGCTAGTTTACGAAATGCATAGACGAACGCTGACTGAATTCGCACGACTTTATAAAAATCGCAGGCACGTCTTTTACAGTCTCTACAAAACGTCCCGGTCATAAACATTAGGTTTATGCACAAAGTCGGGACCAACACACACCAGTCCTATAAGACTTTCATTATATGGCGCCCTTGTCATGGACTAACGACCTCTACTTCTTACGCCTGGTCAGCATCTAATACACGGTTCGGAAACCACTGGGATGACATTCGAAAACATAACCAGGTCACTGAGGCCTTTCCCAACATCGTGACACTAAGTTATCATCACTACGCTCTAAAACACGATGCCGAACCTCAGCAGTTCAAACATAATTTCGTCACTGGATGTCAGAAATTCTCCGAAGACAACGGTGATCGAACACAGTCGTCAAACATCCTCATCTCTGAGACCAGGTTTCTCAATCATCGAGTAGGATTGCTCTCAGGGAATCATTGATAAACCTGACCTTCTGCAGTTAAACTTACATTACAAAGGCTCAAATGACGGTCCGTTTCGGTATAATCTGATCTGGCTATGATTGAGCGCAAATTGGTCTCATCTGACACAACAACCACCAGCACTCATGCATTTATTTAGATACACGAACTTTTCGACTACTTCTAACGGTTTACTACAGAGTAGGAACAAGTACACTTTCCAGCCAGTCTTACAGTAGTACTTCGCATTTGATAGGTGCAAAGTAAATGCCATACTGATTGACGGATACTAACTACGTGGTGATTAAGTGCATTTTGCATAGCTTATGTGTTTGCAGTTTGAAGAATATGGATTAAAAGTTAACGATTGATGGATACAAGTAAACCAGCAGTTGGAAATATACCATCCTAGCAAATATCAAGTCTGTAATGTACTTATGACTATTAATCACGTGATTTGCAATCCACAAGAGATCCAGATATTATGTTGCTTCAGTTTTGTGTTCGCTACTCAATCAAACATCTATTTTTTGTCCCTTTTACTACATGAATTTTTTCGTATCATCTCGTTCTCTGGATTCCAGAGGCTAAAGCAGTGGGAGATTCGTGAAAGGAAAAAGGCTAACGAATATGAACATGAGAGGGAACATGAAAGGAAGCGGCAACGTGAGTTGCAGATTGAAGCTCAAAGGCTTAAGGAGTTTTTTGAAGACTATGATGACAATGTGGAAGATCCAAAATACTATAGGTAAAACTTATTTTTAGACATTTAACATCAATTATTTTTATATAAAGTATACAATATCTTTCATCTTGTACTTATCCCCTGGTTTGCATACTTGGGACTCTCGGTAACTTTTTTTAGCTTTCCTGACGTTCGTATATTAGTTATTTTCTTGGTATATTTGTATAATGGTAGCCCAAAAGTCTGATTCGCAGCAAACATACAGGGTTTTTTGTGAATCATTTGTTAATTTATAATGTATAGACTATTGATCCACCCTCATTTTTGGATAGATGTCGAATGTGGTTTGCATTTATCGATCATGTTTATGGAATAGTATTGTTTTCGGAAACATTTCAGTCATATTGATACAATATCAAGATATTTTGCAGGCAAAATATACAATCCATTTCTTTTTTTTTCGCTGCTAGTCCCGGACATCTTAAATGTTAATTCTCGATGGTAGCATAAATCTTCATGGCATAGAATTTTGTGTTTCAATGTACTCGTAGTATTTTTATGTATTTGGTAACACAAGCTGTAATAATTTGCATCGTGTATTCTAGTAAAAAAAATGTGGACAAGTTGAGTTCTGAAATCGTTTACATACTTCCTGTTTGGTAATTTAACTTTAAAGGTATAGATTGATCTGGGAATTTAATAGCATGGTGTTCCGGATAAAAAGTTCTTATTTACTCGTATATACTTATGTGAGTGAGATTTAGCACCACTGAGACGTTCATTTCTCTATGACGTCTCAGTTATACAGTTTGTCCTGGTGTATGTGTGTATTTCAAGGTACTCTATCCTACTAATCCATCTGCCTATCGAAACAAGTATATTAAACTGTTGAGATTAATGAATAACATATAGTCTTATTTAGTGGAGAAGCCGATAATATACCGTTTCCTTTTTGTGACAGCAGTGCAATCATATTTAGGATGCGTTTCTTTCCTTGTAAATGCAAAGTGCTACTTCTGAATTGGTCTGTATCGTCACCTAGATTAATTATGGGAATAGATTGATTGAATTTAGTAACCACTTTAGTCATCTCGAAAGTTCCATTAGCCGTAGCGTGTCGGTGTCTGACTAAACCCCAACGTGGATACAGGAAGCTTGCTTGACTTTTACCACATTGCATCACTTGTGGCGTATGCGATATATTCGTCTCGTAGGGAAAGACCTAGTATGGTGGACAACAATCGGCCCTGTTTTGACCTATGAATGTGTAATTTGGGCTATGGAAATATGAAAATATTTGCTGACTTAAGACCTTTAATGTCTTCGAAGTATTGTCTGAATAACATGGAATGATTGAGTAAGCGATATTAATGTTAGTCAGAGTACTAGTGGAAAGTGACAGATCAGTGAATAAAGTTGTGAATCTTCAGTGACTGGGCTCTTTTGAATGTTTATCACATTCAGACTGCAGCGAGCCTCGTCATCCGTTGTTAGATATAAAGGTAAGATGACAAGAAAATATGCGCTCCCAGACCAGAACATAATACCAGTCTATACATTTGTTTACTGTTGGATCGAAACATATTGATTGATGCAAGTTATCTGGTTAGGACCCCTGTGATTATCGTAACCATTGGTTGAAGACACTTGGTAACATGTTTCATGATCAACCAGAGTGAAACAGGCGTATTCTTTTAGATTTTGATTTCCATTATTCTTCCATACGTATATTTGTCTCATTCCTTTTTGTTGAATAATATTGTGATATTAATCATGTTAATTTGACCTAGTTCCAAAGTCTTATGCCAACTCCGACCTATGGGGACACTTACAAGATCCCATGGTGCATGTGTTTTAGTTATAACAGATAAGTTAATCGAGAGACTGATTAGAGTTTGGGAACCAAACGTAACCTGATTATTTCAGTTTATATGACAGGATATTAGTCCCCTTGCGATAACCACAGAGGAGTCAGTTTGACCAAAATGTTAGTCATTATACTCATCCGATGTATTACTGGAGCAAAAAATGGCGAACTCGTAAATTGCAGACTAGTTTCAAACCAGGATATAGTTGTGTTGATCAAAGTACACAACCTTCACCAGGTCTTAGGAAAGGCTTATATACTGTTGCTCAACAACGGTTGTACTTTTGGCTTTAATACATCATTCAAATCCGTTGATCCAGAGGTCATAGCATTGTTTGCCATTAAAAAGCATACCTTGTAAGCACATAAAGTCATGTACTAATGATCGAGTCAGAGCTTATAGCGAACTGTCAACCACAAGCTGTATCTGTCAAGGACTATCGCATATTCCTACTTTATTCTCATTATAGACGTCTTTGTAGAAACCACACTTTATCCAGCGTTTAGAAGATCGATCAGACTTACGTAATTATTGTCGACTTAGGATATACAGATGACAGTCCTATTAACGACTTTCATGCAACTATGAATAAGGGTTGGTGTATCGCATTCTTTTTCCAAAAAATAACTGTCGAATTTTAATTTTTCAATTGGTTGACAGGTCAATGTTTAGAAAATCAGAGGCACTTTTGTTCGTTACTGATTAATTGAAGTAATAATATTGATTGGTTAATGCTGCGATTTTTTTGAGTATCTTTGTGTGTAGTGTCATTCGGTATTCTATAGTGGTCCAATTTTGTAAAATTTACAGTTTGTACTATGAGCGTTTTAAACACTACTGTTTCCAAATTTTCGGTTTTGATAAAGAACTTCCAGTCACTAACAATCCTACTTGTTTTTCTTTTTATCATTTAAAGAACTCATTGATTTTCGAATAGCTGGTTAATATGATCTTGAATCTTTTAACTGCACATTGTATTTTACTAATTGTGGTGATATTTTGATTTACTTCTTAAATCTAGAGGAAGTGCACTCCATCAGCGTTTAAAAGATCGTGAAATTGAAGAAGCAGCTGATGAACGTGATCGACAGAAAGAAATCGAACAACTTGAAACAGCTCGACGAAAGCTAATTGAAGAAGGTGATCCAAATGCCGAGTCGATTATATTTCAAATGGAACAAAAAATGCAGGAGCATCTCATAAAATGCTTATTGGTTGATGGTGATATGTCCATCGGGTCGGTTGATAATCAATGTCCTGAACCGGTTAGTGAAAATTTGCTGATCACTGAGGATGAGGTAGGTTAATATGCTCTCTGTTGCAATTTAATTGTTATGTTGGCTCTCAGTTCAAGTCCATTTTCTTTGTTGGTTGTTTGTCATATAATTATTATTCTGTTTGCATTTTCTACGGTATACTTTAATTTACCTTCTGTTTTCTCGTAATGTTATTGAAATAATTTGGGCGAAGTTTACGAAAAAATAATTAAAAATTGTCGCCCGGTTTTCAGAGCTGTCAAACAGTATCGTAAATTGCTAGTGTTATCACAAAACGGTCCTAATTAAAACATGCTCACCGAGCTGTGCTGTGATTGGTCCATTCCTAGCCAATCAGAGCCAACAAACATTTGGGAAGTTTCTGGAGTACTCTATACTGATGTTTACATAAATCCTAGTGTAATTATTTGCTATTACTTTACCTTTTGCATTCTGTTGTTATTTTCTCAATACATCTTGCTACCTGCTCTACCCTTGTTCTAATTTGGGATCAAGTCACTGTCGCTGTCGAACGTAGAATACTAAACGGGATTAATATATAATATTATCGGGGGGATTAGAGATAACTCAATTGAATAGCCAGTTTAATTTGTTTTTTAATTAATAGTTTCAAAACATCCTCAGCGTATAATTATTTGATTTTGTATATAGTGTTTTATGCTATTTTTTAACCTGTTTCCAAGTAGTGTGTAAAGTTATATTACCAGATTCCTCATGAACTTTTACGGTACAATAAATCAGATTGCTAGTGGGTTGGAACCTTCAGTTATTTCAGTAACCTTTACCAATGCATACGTATGCATCTGAAGGGCATGGTTTGCAAATATGTAAGCAATCCTTGAAAAAATATGTTTCATTACCCATTCCACTTAACTGACTTTTTGCAGTACGATTTCTCGCGTTTTTACTAGCCATATTTGTGGTTTGCGTGATCAGTGTATTGTGATTCTGTTTTAGTCTAAAAACACCGAGTGCATGGTTAAGTCAGATGAGAACAGCAACTTGTCACCTGCGTGCAATGGTATCATCTCTGAGTTCGAGCCTGCTGCTCCTGAAGAGACAACTGTCAGTTTACTGAAGGATGGTTCGAATACCTTTTTGTTTTCAATGAGTACAGGTAATTGCGTTTTGATTTTGAACCACCTACGATTGATCTTATTGTATTTCAGTGATTTTCATTCATAGTTATGCCTGTTAAGTTTGAGAGACTGTCAACAGCCATTCAATTCTACTATATTTCACCACATTTCATTAAAGTTTTTAATGCATAACTTGAGCATCCAAATAGATTATGACGTATTACGGTGAGAGAAAAATTGGATATAATGATTTCAGCTTTTAGGGTGAAATTGGTAAGTTATATGCATCCTAAATCTCAATACTATTGGTAAAATTTGTCCGTTGCACCCATTTACTTCGGCGAATCAATGAGTTAGCCTTTATCTCATTTGAAGACGTATTTGGGACGTAAGTTGATTGTGAAAATAATAATAATAATTATTATTATTGTTAGCTGTTGAGGTCTGTTAACAGTACATTGATGTAAAACCGTGCTTTTCTATGTCTCACCTTTCCAGTAGAAGCAAATAGGTATTTTATTAATCATTTCCCTTAAAAATGCGTCATCGACTTTGTCCCTGAATATTAATTCATTTTTGTACATAATAGAAATATTTGCTGTTTTTATAGCCTGTTGGTTGAAGGTATATATGCGCATATTTCTATGTGGAATTAATTGGGATCCTCATTCTTCACTGTTGTAGTGTGAATTGTATTTTAGAACTAGATGTCAATTTAATTCTAATTTAAATTATTATTTTGTACTGTTATCACATTTCTCTGTAAACAAAATTTTATTAAAATCATTCATTAGTGTAATAGTCCTCTGTTTGTAACACCAACTGCGACTGCGTTGATTTCATGAATTGCTACAGAAACCTAAAATTTATTTATGTATGATTGGGAAAAAAAGGAGCCTCGTATCATGCATCTAATCCAACAAATCTAGTTTGAATCAGTGACAATTAACTTCAAGGTTGCTTCATTTTAATTCATCTAGTTTTAGAATTTTTAGATCCTCTCCAACTTAAATTATCAGCTTGTTTTCGGTAGTTGTTCATATATGACTCAGCAGTGGCTTAGCGGTGTATGCGCATCTTTCAACCAGTTGGTTGTAGATTATAATTCCAATCTATCTGTCTCCATTTTGGCTGTCGCATAGTGTCGTCTGACTTTGAGTTAATCAACTAGTATTTAATGAACGAGTTATACGACTTCTCTACCTCGATTTATACGAATACACATCCTGACTAATCCTTGTCTTGCATATTGTGAAAACCGTGCACTTCAGTATATTGCAAGATATTTTTGGTTTGAAAAGCCTTTCTATTTCTGCTTTACAACCAGCAATCAAAATTAATGCTATATATATCCGTGTGCAACGTTGTACGCGATTCAACACTCATAAATTTTATTGCTAAGTAAATGCTTTCGGTATCTGTATCTTGTGATTATTTTTGTAATTCGTTCTCATTAGTTGAACCAGTAGTTCGTAAAACTGCATCGGCGTTCACTGATGAGGAGCAGGACGACAAACCTAAAAAACATGGTCTTTCATGGTTACCGCCATCAGCTTTAAAGGCTAACTCAATATCCAATCCTTCAAATGGAGCTAATTCAACCCAAAATGATTCAAACAACTTACCACCCGTCTCAGCATTATCAACAGAAGAAAAGAAAGCGATTATCAAACGAATTATTGAGGGGATACCTACTCATAAAAGAGAACTGTTTGCCTATCCGATTGACTGGGATATGGTTGATGCGGTAAGTGTTGTTTTGACCTGATAATTTATCGCTGTTGTGAATTATCATAAGTTTGTTCAGTGCTATATTTTGGTTTCTAAAGAGGTATTATTTCTTTAAAGCAGTGTGTATGCCATTATCATTGATACAAGTATCCTAACTAGTTAAATTCACTGGATCTCAGTAACTAAACACAGGTTTGCGTTTTCAGGTCTGAGCCCAGCTGAGGTGGTTAGGACATGTGTTACGTATGCCTGACCACCGTCTACCTCGACGAGCAATGTTGTCTGGTGTGGGAGTAGGCTGGAAGAAAGCTAAGGGTGGCCAAATGAAAACATGGCACCAGTCCATGAAGTCATTGACAATTGGACTGAGCCATGTTAATAGATGCAGACTGCCTATTTGGGGCGCACGCAATGATAGTAACAAATGGTTAGAGACATCAGGTGATATGGTTCAAATTGTTGGCAATGACGCAGGTGCATTCACCCCTTGTCTTCCTCTAAATTTTAAGTTTTTGAGCTTATCATAATTTTCTTTTTACTGAATCGCTTCTTTTTTGTTTCGAATCTTATCTCTGATCTATATACCTTTCGATTAGTACTTACTCTGTTACTACCTCCCCTACTCTGGGATTCGGCCTGACAATTAAATCTCTATCTGCTAATTGAAGCATGGCAACTTAAACTGATGTACGTATGTACCAAGTTCTACGTTGTAACTGACTGACTGATCTGAGCCAGTTTTTGTATGATGGTTAATAATCCAGACTTAAGTATACCAGCTAAACTGTTAAATGCTCATCATGCGGCTTGCATCATACTGACTGCAGGTTTTCGTATTATTTGGATCAATGTTGATGCTCTTATTATGTTTCAATCAATCATTTTGTTTTAATTTTGCATGTATTACTGTAAACTTGCACAACATGTTACTTTTCTTGCAATTATCTCCTTTCAGGATTTTGTCAATTCTCGGATAAAGCCTTGGGTGGATAAAAAGATTGTGAGCTACATCGGCGAAGCTGAAGCAACATTATCCAGTTTTATATGTGATCAGGTTTTACGTCACAATCCACCAGAACGTATCCTTGCCGACATCGCCATGGTAAGTATAATTTCGAAACTGTATTCGTTAAGAATTAGGCCCTAACGTTTAATGCTACTATGAGAATGTTGATCTTAGTGTACACTGCTGACTAATGTATTGCCTACCAATCTACTCTATGTTTCGAGACAGTAGTTGGACAGAATGAGAAGCCTAGATTTTTGTAGTCGTCACATGTGGGGTGGGGAGTGTGAACAAATCCTTGGAGGTTAGTGGTCATTAATCATGGCTCGTAGTCTCCCTCAAGGAAAGATGCTTTCGCTTTATTTCTCAAAGCCTTCGACTTCGCATTTTGTATTCTTTTTCTCTCAATTATTCATTTTTGGTTATTCTGATTACTTCCCTTTCATTTTTCACGAATATTTTTATTTTGTGTTTTACAGTAGGTCACATTGCCATTTTTCAAACCTTTTACTATTCAATTACCCTATTATATTTATTTTTAAATTTTGTTTTTATTTCAGCTTTCTTCATTTTTATTGATTTCCTTTTGTGTTATGTTGTCAGATGTAGTAACTGTAAGATTTATTTTGCTTACATGTAACCTTTTCAAATCGAATTAGATTTCGAGTGTTCCTCTGGTCATGCAAAATTTTGTTGCTTTATCTCGTTTTTAAGTGTAAATGAATATAATTAGTTCGCAAACATTAGCATTAATGTAGTCATTCTGGAAAAAAGGAATGTAAAACACTAAATTGTGATAGAAAGTACTAAGATGAATAATTACAGCAATCAAAACTTTAAAAAAAGTACAAATATTTAACCGATTACCAAATCCAAACAAGTCAAATCGAGTCAGTAGTTTTGTCGCGATCAAGGTGGCGTTAATAATCACTTTAGTTATGGACGTAAGCAAAATATTCTGCTCCCATGTATCAGAAGAATTCGGTAAGGTATCAGTAAATTCGAATTTAATCGAAACCTAACTCTTCATTCTAACGTACCGGAGAAGTACGTTAACCTTATACAAGCTCTCTACTCGAACACCACATGTCTTGTTAGAGCTTAAGGTGGATTGTCGTCGGAATTGATCGCGTCTAGCGGCTATCGTCAAGGTTGTCTGCTTTCCCCATTTTTATTTAATTTTATCATTGACATACTTTTAGAGTTGACTTTGTCATCGTCTGATTTCTCTGGGGTTGACCTCCTCCCAGGAGATAAACTTGCTGACTTAGAATATACAGATGATATAGTTCTATTGGGTGAAGATGGTGATAAAATGCGGAATTTTTTGACTACCTTAAACATGAATGTAAGGATGTATGGGATGTGATTCTACCCATCCATCTGCAAAATGTTGTTTCAGGATTGACTTGATTCGACCTCAAAGTTAGTGATAGGAGCGAAGCAGTTAGATGTGTTCATCGCTTTACTTATCTTGGGAGCCTCATCAGTCCTGACGGTCTAATGTCTGATGAAATCTCGGCCTGTATACATAAGACTCGATTGGCTTTTGCCAACCTGCGTCACTTGTGGTGTAGGAAAGACATTCGTTTACTGATGAAAGGACGCGTTTACTGAGCAGCAGTCTGATTCGTTTTGATTTATGGATGTGAAACATGGCCATTAAGGATAGAAGATATTCGTGGGCTTTTAGTATTTGATCATAGATATCTTCAAAACAATGCTCGTGTTTGCTGGGACCACCGAGTAAGCAATGAGTGGATTAAGGAATACAGTACTAGGTAAATATGGTAAGTCTATTGATGAAGTAGTGAACCTTCACCAGCTGAGGTGGTTAGGACATGTATTAAGTATGCCTGACCACCGTCTACCTCGACGAGCAATGTTGTCTGGTGTGGGAGTAGGCTGGAAGAAAGCTAAGGGTGGCCAAATGAAAACATGGCACCAGTCCATGAAGTCATTGACAATTGGACTGAGCCATGTTAATAGATGCAGACTGCCTATTTGGGGCGCACGCAATGATAGTAACAAATGGTTAGAGACATTAGGTGATATGGTTCAAATTGTTGGCAATGACGCAGGTGCATTCACCCCTTGTCTTCCTCTAAATTTTAAGTTTTTGAGCTTATCATAATTTTCTTTTTACTGAATCGCTTCTTTTTTGTTTCGAATCTTATCTCTGATCTATATACCTTTCGATTAGTACTTACTCTGTTACTACCTCCCCTACTCTGGGATTCGGCCTGACAATTAAATCTCTATCTGCTAATTGAAGCATGGCAACTTAAACTGATGTACGTATGTACCAAGTTCTACGTTGTAACTGACTGACTGATATACAACCACGATTAGGTCTTTAACCGGCCTAGTTTTTTCGTATTTGCAGTTCACGATTTGTAGTCAAGTGTCTGTTAGTTAATGAAGCTGATATTTTAGACACTATATTAATTGAGCTAATTCCTCTGTGAATGTCGTATGATGACTCTGGTGCTTATATAGGGGCACAATCGGGAGTTGAACATCACATTTGATTGGTGTCATCTGTGGTGGTTTTTCTTGACGTAATGAGAAAAGTTAAATATATACACAAGGAGGTTCTATAGCAATATCTATCGTTGTAACGGTTTATCGCAGAAGTACATAAACCTAATGAAGGCGCTTTGCTCGATTAATATTAGTCGAGTTATAACAAAGGCGAACTGTCATTCGATGTTGTAATCTCAAGAGGTATCTGCCAAGGTTGCTCACTATCCCCATTCTTGTTTAATTTCATAATAGATTTACTGTTGGGGATTACTATCATCGTCTGAGTTTTCAGGAATTGATCTCTTAGAAGCAGGTCTACTGATTAAGAATACGCGGTTGACATAGTCCTATCTGATAAGGACGCTGAATAGGTAAAATTATTTCTGATTTTAAAGTTAAAGTTGTTTCCATTAGTTTCGCGATTAAGTTTTGTTGACTAAGCTATATCACCATTGATTCATACCATTCGAGTTCTAATTCATATTATTTTCTATAGGTAATTACTTTTTCACAAGCTTTGAACTACTCTATGCCTTTACAGTTGTTACAACTTGGTTTTGTTTTCAGGTTTTGGATGAGGAGGCAGAAGTTTTTGTTGTGAAAATGTGGCGCCTGTTGATATATGTCATTGCTGAGAAAAAAGCAGGACTTAGTGCTTAGTTTACCTACTCAGATTATCTACTTTTGTACAAATGTTTTTTAATTCTGATTTGTATAAATAAATTGTATAAATTATCCAAGTCTTCCTTCTTTTCTGTTCTCTTTTCTTCTATCGTAAATCCCACTTGAAAGCGTTTGTTGAATGTTTAAATTTAGGCCTGTCATTTTCGTGTTGTCGTTTGGTTTGAGCTTGTCGGTATGTATTTATATATACTACATCTTGACAACAGCATACCATAATTTAGTTGGTCTTATTTTTTTTGCTACTACTTACATGTAGAAAACTAAATTGACGTTAAATTTGCAACTTTTAAGTAACTAATAAACACACTTTAAGCTAATGATCGCATATGTCCATTTCTAATTTTCTGCTGCGTGTTGAATATGTAACCAAAAAATTATTAGTATTTCGAATATTACATTAGTCGATACCAGGTTAAGTCAAGTGACTTCAGGTAATAATCCATATTTCATTACAAAAAAACAGCCATCTGTAGATTAATATTAATCTGATGTGAAAAAATTGTTATGTTAGCTTCCGATTCCACATAAGAATGTTGTCATTTTGAAGGTGTTTATTTAACATCTGCTGAACGAATTCATTTATGCTGTTCGTCTAGACACAAATGATAGTTGTCGGTACTTGATTGTTTTCATATGAAATTGCAAAATATAAACTAAGGGCCACTACTAATGTCAATAGTACAAGTTACTTTCCAATATCTGGTTTTCTCAAATGCTGAATCCTATTGAATGATTGGTGACAAAACATCTTATGTATCATTTAGCGTACAAACTGAATATAGTTTTATAGTAATTGCGGTATAGACTTGAGTCCCGTGTTATTTTGTTCGTTTTGATAACTAGATAATATCTTTAGTAGGGACGTCGTTTGGCTCAAAATATGTAGATCTCATGAATCGCAAATTTTATTTGTTTCTTAATTGTCTGTTTGCGAGTTCATTATAGGCCGTTCGAATATCACTGTGTCTATATCACTATCTCCGTAATCGATATTCTGGATTTTAAGTACTGGAAATGCTTATTAGTCCGTGAACTTTATAGATGCATTCTAATCTAAACTGTTTTCTTAATAGTGTATATACAGTCCTGAGTTACTTTTATCATGAAATCATTGATGAAGCTTTTCTACGTTCCATGTTTTCCTCATCATCTGTTCGCACATTTAATCACATATTCTTGGGGAACCACGTGGTTCACACGTTTATTTAAAAGAGCCAGGCTCTTAGCAACGGGTTTGTGTTTCCTGGCTTATTGACGTCAATCGTTGGCTTCGGGACATTCATATATAGGAGATATAGTAACTTTCTGATGTCATTGGCGATGTTTGCGAATAAAAATTATCTTCCTACTTTATGTTTATCTGTCCTAGTTTGATTATAATAATGAGGAATATCGCTCGATTTTTTAACAACTTTGACCCATCACATCATGGCTTCTGTTATTCAATATAGTAATTTCTGAACGCAAACTGGGTACATATTGCTAATACATTTCACTGCATAATTTCCAAATATTTGCCTCTAATGAAAACGGGCTCTGAGAATCGATGCCTGTATATTCGTATCCTATTCGCTAAATGAGAGTGATTAATGGTGTTGGAACCCGTGGAGCAAACAAAATGCTTTATTCTACTGCCAGTGGTAGATTACTTTATCCTCATTGAGACACTTATATTTTGAAATAAATGCATGGATGTGTTTCCATTTTCATATGATTCTCAATAACACTTGTGCACTCGTCCTAGTCTTTTCTATTGAAATCAAAAATTTCATTTTTTAAGTCGCTTGTTCATATCACGTTCAATAATAATCCAGTAATTTGTCACACATATTAGTCGCTTTGTAATCTATACGCTACACTCATACTGTATTTTGTTTTACATAAACAAAAGGCATCGTAGACCTAAACAAAATTGTATCTAATTTAATATTCATTAGTGCACTGTATAGTCTCTTAAATTGAAATTTACTGCTTGAGCTCTCTTAAGGCGCTATTCGAATTAGACGTGCAAACACGAGCATCGGTAGACCTTAATCTAGTAGCACAGTCATTTCGGTTGTTCCATTATCGTTATTAAATCGAATTCACTTATATTAAGACGGTGATGAACAAACATGCAGTAACCTCGTGTATCAAGTACAACTGTCAATTCGAATGCTGTCACAAAATCTGAAATTACTGTAATTTTTGTTATCAGCAACAAATTACTTATGAGTCCACCTACTCGATATTTCTTAGAAGTGCAATTTTTTTTATTATTGTCTTATCGCACTAGCATTTGCAACCATGAGTGTATCCTATGTTTGTCGAATTGAAAACTCATCACTGAAATGCCAATGTTTCTCTTTAATAGTTCGAAAGTGGCACCGTGCTCTTTCTCTGCGTATGTTACCGATCTTATGTATCAAGATTTGTGTCTGGTGCAAATTATACCTTTATTTTTATTTAAATGATAAGGCAAATACATTAAACCGGAAACAAAAGAACTTATATTACATTTCCGGGACACTCAATTACTTCTGACTGATTTTCTAAGTAGTTGTCCGATTATTTAATTTTACAAGTTGTTTTTAGCATTTATACAAAAATCTTCATGAAATGATTGTGCTTCATGCTTCTTAACTTTTATTTCAGACCTCAGCAACTTGTGTGAATGGATCGGATCCATGCTTGACCGAAGACTTGACAATGCGACGGAATTTAGTGAATCGTCTGTTCCTTTTTATCCGACCAATCCACTCTCAGTTCAGTTACTGGCTAATGAGTCCAAAGTCACTCTGTTCATTAATAAATTTTAACAAATCACTGCACGTATCTGGATTATTTATTCTTTTTGTTTTTGGTGTACCAGTCTCTTCATCTCTCAATTACATAGTCCTACCCCTTTCTCTTTTGATTTCCGTTTTATTGTTGATGCTTGCTTTGTGGTTTTGTTTTCTGTATCTAGAACAGACACTAGTTTATGCATGCAATGAACCTCTATCTTCGAGGCTCTTATACACAAATCCATCATCTTTTGGATTTTTTACATGGGAATTAGTAAAACTTCATCCTAATGGCAAAACTGGTCCGACAATTATTGGTTTCCTTCTTCTTCAGCCTAATTTATACCAAAGAAAGTCTTGCCCAGTTGTACTTCTTTTGCATGGAAATGCAGGAAATTCAACTTCTCGACTGCCAATGTGTCAAATTTTAAAAAATCGTTTTGAATGTAATATTTTTATAATCGATTACCGAGGTTATGGTCATAGTACTGGAAAACCAAGCGAGGAAGGTTTATATGCAGATTGTAAATGCGCTCTTGACTATTTGTACACAAGAAACGACTTGAACGATAGAAAAATATTTGTACTCGGTAGATCATTAGGAGGAGCTTTAGCTATATATTTAGCAGTGGATCCTGTATCAAGTAGAAAAATATGTGGGGTCATTATTGAAAACACATTCACATCTATTACTGATGCTGCAAGTCATATTTTAAATATACCCTGTAAGTTGCCGTCTCGCTTGTTCATAAATCAGTATCCTTCTTTGGCTAAGCTTCAGAGTTGTTGTAAATCCAGAAAGAGCTCCTCAGCTTTTCCACCAATGTTGCTTATTTCAGGGGAGTTGGATAATATTATTCCACCAACAATGATGTGGAAACTTGCTGAAGCTTATGAAAACATAGTAACGAAGCAACAAATTCAAAATGACCATAGTTCTAACATATACGATGATTCTTCGAAGGGCGGTTCACTTTCACAAAAGCCAGACACTTTCATTAACTCTGGAACAGATGGTCTTGTCAGTTTTCCAGACGGTCATCATAATGATACCTGGTTTTGTAATCAATGGTCGGATGTTATTCTCCGTTTTATCGAACAATCCAGCTTGCGTCCCAAAAGTACGATTAACGAGAATGATCTCGACATTTCAGTTTGATTTTCTCTATCTCTAATTTTGCCATCCACTTATATTTCTCAGTTGTTACTTTTCATTACTTATTAGTTTATAGCTTCGTTAAATGTAAACAATAAAGTACTTATTACCAAACTTGAGCAACTTTCATATTTTTATATCCTTTCTCTTGAATATAATAATCTAGATTACATTCTTACTTACCACTCTAGATTGTGTAATGCTTATATTGAGTGTATTACAGTTTCAGCTAGTGTTAATAAACTTAACTAAATTTCAATGGAGTTAAAATTTACAAAAAATCCTGGGACCTTTTTTCTCGTTTTCGTGGTATCACAAAATGCCTCCGGTCGTAGATTAACCTCTACCAATGTTATAACTAACTGTTATATTCACGAGATAATATTTTCTCGGTTTCTACCGTGAATATTTCTTATTTACTTGGGATAAAATTCTTTATGTTTAAGAAGATCAGCTTCCATAGAGAGTTTAACTATCAATATCACTCAGTGCTAGACTTAAACTTCTCAAAGTATCGAGTGGTCAAAGGTATTCAACCCTAAATAGCACAACAAACTTTGAATACTACTTTACGCTACTTATCAATAAGCAGAATTGTAGATGAGGAATTTTATATGCATTTGGATAAATGTGAAATGTCATGAGCGCGTTTTACTATATTTTACAAGTTGAACTTCATTTTCTAATAACCATCCTCAATAAAGAGATTATAAATGATTAGTAATGAACAAATTCAACTTGTAAAGACAATATATACAAAGGTCGAGAGCAGAATATTAGTGATTTCCTCCTAGTAAAACGAGAATGGTGATGAGAGCTTACCAAGTTCTGAGTTGGTTTTAAATCACAGCTAATTATTTGTGGTCTCACTACAAGTAGTCGCTAATGTGGTCAACTTGTGAAGTACCACAAAAAGTTCTCATGACTTTTCAATGCAATTTCGAAATGCGAGAATTACGTATATAATTTCGCCTACTAATAAGCAGCATAAAGTAGCATTCAGGGTTCGTCGTATATTTTACGGTTGCATACCCTTAGCCGTAATCGGCCTAGTATTCAGTTGTTTCTTTACTATCTTTAAATCAAAATTCTTAGAAGTGTCATATGGATTCTAGAGGGTGATATCTAGCTGACAGGTTTGAATGAGTGCTAAACAAGTTATCCGTAAATGGGTGACTTGTAATCAAAACTTTTTTCAAAGTCTGCAAAAGTTAACCGACTCACCTGATTGGTATTGAGAAGAATTGGGTGTAAATTAATAATGCCAAACCAAAACATGGCATCAGCCCATGAAGTCACTGATTACTGGTTTGGGTCGTATTGGTAGATGTAGACTACCTGGTTGGAGTCCGCGAAAATGCTGTAACCAGTGGTCGGAAACGTTGGGCGATATGGCTAATAATCGGTCAGTGGTCCAGATGTATCCACTCATTGTCCTCCGTTACGTCGTGGGCTTAAAATTCATCACATTTTCCACGCTCCATCTCTTTTCTCTCTGAACTATGTCCACTCTTTGTTTTTATTATTACTATCATTGAAGTAACTTCTACCATGTGATGTTAATCATGCTATGTTTTAGAGATAAGGCAACCTGGACCGATGCACACATGTTCCCGGTTCTGTGTTGATCATACACACATACAACATATGTAAAGTTGTATTCGAAAAACTAGCTGTCAAGAACAGATCCAATGTTTTTCCCAGTAATCTGGTCCGAGCTCTATCAAAGAAAAAATTCACTGCGAAACAACTCTAAACTCCAGGCCTATTGACTCATATTACTGATCATATGCATAGTTAATGCGCCTGATATGCGGTGTATCTCTACCGGATTGACAATAACGATTCGTAGAACAAACAAAGCTTTGTGTTATGGTAAGCGTACGAATGCTTTTTTGTTCATAAAAAAACTAAGTCTATAGATAAGAACAAGATTGTTAATATTACGTAGACAGTACGAAGATATGTATGTGAACATTGATGTCTAATTAGATGTAATGGAAGGTGAAATCGCCAACACTAACATGATTAGAATTGTTTTAAAGTCTACCTATTTACGGTAATTTCGATTACTTTCCTGAGAAAGATCGAAAATAACGTTGGGATTGTTTATCTAATTTCCAATCGCTAAAATTCTTCAAAATTAACTTTATATCTAATGTCCTCTTTATGGTAGCGAGTTTGTAGCAAACTATTTGTTCAAATTTTGACGACTGCTCATACGGATAATAATGCAGTGGTTAGATATTGTGTAACGATAGACAATGCCAATATTACTGAATTCGACTGTATTGTATTTTGCAGTTCATGTAACGTTTTTCCATACTTTTGTGTCTCGTCATTTTACATCTTATCATTTACATCCACCAATTAGTTCTAAGTTCAATATTTTTATGGCTGCGTAGCTCAGTGCTCGCATGAAAACTCACAATACAATCAGAGAAATGCTGATATATCCTTAAAGAACTATTGTTGTGAATAATGTTATAATGGATCTAGATGATAGGACTATTTACTTTATCAGTAAAACACAAACTGAAGATGCAAAAGGATAAGTATTTTTAAGAATATATGTATATATTGTGTGAAATTTGTCTGTACAAAAGTTATTCCTTTTGTGGAGGTGAAACGAGAATAACACCGTCTCCGCGAATAAACAGCATGGGTATTGTACGTTTCGTCGTCTAAATTGTAAGAAATTTTAATACAGGTTAACATAAACTACCTTGTAAACTTCTTCATATGTTTCTTCATCGATTTCTAATGTTGTTACTGTTTCTTCAACATTCCCCAGAATCATGTTTAGATGAGAGTCAAATGCCTATTTCAAGGAAAATGCAATAAACCGTTTACATTCGAAAAACAAATTGCTTAAATATAAAATACAGGCCTTACTTACATCATTGGGTATTGATGGGTTCACAACTATTTACCTTCATCAAAATCATCTAACAGAAAACTAAGCTAAACAGCAGAGACGCCAACATTTATCAAATGAAAATCAGATGTAGGTATGATTATGTAGTTAATCGCGTATGTTCCGTATTGCAGAAACTTTCCTCATTAATAGTACTACTATTTTTATTCACATAAACGCTGTAATTGCAAATTTTTGGTTTTCTAGATTGCAGCTGGAGCTAGTAGTTTGAGCCAGTTGATAATGGAGACGGACTAATATATAGGCCTTGAAATGAGAAGTCTCAACTATTGCAGGTTATACATGCTACGACTCCGCAATCTAAGCGTTAAGTGTGAGTAAAGTTGTTTCTAGTTCTATCAGACCACTCACATCATCCAATTGAGACAATACTTTGTTGCTACTAAAGGGCTTGTTTATGCATATACAGAGAGTGTATGTGTGATCGCCAACAATTGAAGATCATTTCTCATACTGCCTCGGCTAAGGATTTGAATAGCAAAGTCATACGAAGTTAATAGTTACCACAGAAACCAAGAATGAACTGGTCAATAAAGCTTCTAAGAGTTATTCAGATAAGATGTAGCAAGGTACAACACTTACGTCTAATAAGAACGCTACACGATATGGATGTTTGCGGCCAGTAAAATGTGTTCAACTAAAAATTAGAAAGTAATTGGGTGTCGTGAAGATTGCTGAATGTTAATTTGATATCACGAATTGGTCTGAATTGGGCAACTAGTGATCATCAGGAAGCACTATACATCTGTTTTGTCCTAGCGTGGGACTCTAGCAGTGTGCATCCACCACTTCATCAGGGGATGAAATTAGGACTTCCTGATTCCGCGGCTAACGCATTACCATTAGACCACTTAGTCGGCTCCAAACGGTTAATATTCTTAATTCAGTCAATCAGAAAGAACCAAAAACAGTTTGTGATGGAGCTTTAGAAGACAAAAATGAAAAACAAGGTTGGAGCAAACAAACATCACTGCGTTAATTAGTAGTTTTATAAACTTAAAACAAAAGACCTGGCACATACGCGCATCAGTTTAAGTTGCCACATCTCAACAGCAAAGCAAGATTAACACCAAATTATTAAAAGTAGTAGTTACTCTACTGTGACTGATTCTGAGCTATGCCACCCAGAGTCGCCAATTATTGGTTGGGGCAGTCGCATGAACCCCAACCAAGTAGTCTCCATCTACCGGCACGATTAAGACCAGCAGTAAGTGACGACATGTTTCGATTCGGTTGCCCCTGGCTTCCTCCCATCCTACTCTTATACCAGTCAACATGGCGCGTCGAGGTAGAAGGTAGTTAAGCATGCGTAACGCATATCCCAATCACCTCAGTTGGTGAACATTCACAACCTAATCAACTGATTTTCCGTCTTTCCCGAGTACCTGATGTCTAACCTCATTATTACTTATCCAGTGATTGTAGAAAAGCGCAAGCAAAGTTTTAAGCATACTGCCGATCAAATAACAATAACCTACAGATCCTATCTGTTATTCATGGCCACGTTTCACATCCATACAGTAAACTCGTCCCTTAATTATAAACATATATCTCGCCTACGCCGTGGATGACGTAAGTTGGTAGAAGCCAAACGAGATCTTTGAATGCGTGCCAATATTTCGTCAGACATTAACAAATTAGAGCAGATAAGATTTACAAGATAAGCGAAGCGGTCAACGTACTCAACTACTTCACTACCTATCCTTAATTCTGGTGTTGGCGCAGGTGTCTTGAAGAAACAGTCAGGAAAAACCACCATTGCTAGATGCCAAGAAGTATATCTATGTTTTAAAACTATACGAATGGTGAATATTCGGTTGATACAACCACGATTAGGTCTGAAACCGGCCTAGTTTTCTTGTATTTGCAGTTCACGAGTCGTAGTCAAGTGTCAGATAGTTAATAAAGCTAATATTTTAGACGCTATATTAAATGAGCTAATCTTATGATGACTCTGATCCTTTCTAATATAACAGTACAATCGAAGCCAGTAAGATGGAGTTATATTCGGCCTACAAACTTTAGCTAAATCACCAGTCATCTATTTGTTGGAAGAGCTTGTAACTGAGTGACAGTTGCTCCATGAGTGCACTGAGACACGTATTTCGCTCTGAAGATGATCACGAATCGTTGCTTTTACCTTTAAGTTGGATATATATATCTTACGCTTATGCAGCAGAATTTAATGCGGAATCACTCCAACTCTACGACTAACTCTACTCACATTCCTTCATCTCACTGCACCGCTAATGCAACTTAAAGGTAAAAGCAACTATATATATATATATATATATATATATATATATATATATATATATATATATGCAATGTATAACGAAATTTCTGATTTCTTAACAATGTACGCAACAGAGCATACAAGAAGCGTCCGCAAACTCAGACCTAGCAAATATATACGCATTTAGCTTCCTTATGATACTATCCATAAAACTAAATAACATAAACCCATCACTAGACATTTACTTGGAGTCATTGCACTGACTAGATGTAAGTGAAGCTTCCCGAAACACATCTGGTCATGCTACACCATGGTCAGACTAAGCGTCATTAAGTTCAGAAACTCAAATGCTTAGATATAGTGTAGTGTTTACACGCTAAGAACACTAGTGATGGATAAAAACAGGCAAACTGTAGAGTTACGAAGTATTCGTGATCTGCTTAGAAAACGAAAGGTAGCGAAAAATGTAGTAGATCAAGAACAACTTTGAAAAACCATTGTTTAGAAGATTTACATAAGCATCATTCCACTTGGCAAATATTTACATTCTACCTGGTGACCTAATAGGTGGTTCGGACTGAAAGTTAGCGACTCCTTGGGTTGGTACGTTTTGTTTTTCTGTGCCCCTGATTCTGTTCCAGTATGCCCTTAAATTAGTTATCACTGGGTGTAGACACAGGCAGTGGTAGGATACACATAATTTATGCCTCTACTGCCTCGGTCAGTACAGATTCACAACCTCGCTAACCGACCTGCCATTCATTCCTGATATTCTGAACTAGCCTTAGAATCACTTAAACGATTGCTACAGAATACGCGAACAATGCTTTGAAAATACGCATGATCAAATAACTACAGCCTAAGAATACATTTTAAAGGCCCATGTTTGATTGAAATAGGTTAATATGAAGAGTCCTTTGAAGTATCATCGCGTTTATGTTAACAGACGGTATATATATTTCTTGCACAGCGAGCTTTTAGAACCTATTCTTTGAAATTTCCCAGATACCTAATGGCAGTTAAAAGCAACTTGATATTATCCATAATTGGTTGATTGGGCAGTAAATGTCAATTTAGTGAATGGTATCAAGTGCACCACGATGTACATGTTATCAAAGTGCGGACAATATTAGGAAGAAAGAGATAGCAATCGTATCACAGCTACCCAAATATTTTTATTAGTTAATATCTGGTAATTTCTGTGCACAGTAGCACGATGAAAGTAAAGGGTCATAAGACTATATAAAGTATATACTTTAAATCGACACGAGTTATTTAACTAAGGTGCATTACTAGGAATTAGATTGGTGACAATGATTCATTACATAAAAGCATTACACACTAACTACATATTAGACATCATCCTATAACTGAGTGTGATGTAAGGGTTTTGAGCCTACGAAAATCAACAGTATGCACGTACTGACTGGAGATAAATAGCGTACAAATATACTAAATAAATTCGTAACCCGAATACCAAACCATCATACATTATTTTAAATACGGGAACGAAGGAAAAACGAGGGCTAAGTGATGTTTTGATTAATTTTTAATTATGAAAAAGCCAGTTTTCACAAACTACAGTCATGAATTTGCTGTGATCTCTGAAGAAAGACCCCAGAGGTACGTTAGGCCAAAGGATTATATATATGTACATATCCCCATTATTTTCTCACGTTCTGACGACTCGCTGGGTTTGGGTAAATTAGACAGATAAACGGCATTTTTCTGATTATGAAGAAGAATAAACATTTCCCTACGAAAAGTGCAATGTACTCCTTAAGAAAATCCGTTTTCCCGTTTCCCATTATGCGTTTAAGTGGTTTTACTCCCATGTGAAAAAAGTTAATAAAACACAACCGATTATACGGCGATTCCTAGAACACTCATGACGTTTTATAGCATTAATTAATGCAAAAACTACAAACAACATACGTGCAAGATGCCTCGCAATTCGCGGTTACGCTTCATTTTTACGTAAATTTTTTCGTCCAAGCTTAGCCTTATTAAATCAAGGGGCTCTTCCACTAGCACGGGTTGTTCTGCCTACTCAGAAATAGTAACACAACATAATATAACAACGTACTTCATCATCATCCCGGTGATTGCTCCCGTCCATGTCCTTGGATTGACCACAGCGCCTACTTTTTTCAAATTTATTGGATCTGCTTAACAAACAATAAACATAACTTAACCGTAATTGAAGACTGCTTTAAATTAAATTTCGAGACTGTTAATCGTTTTATTTATGAGTTTTAACTGTATGGGTTGATTTTTATGTGTGAAAATGAATCTGTGATTACTGTCTTTAAGACTTTATCTTTCATATAAGTTTATTAGTAACGTATTAATACAAAAACTTATTAATTATGTAACGCCTCATCTGCAGATTTTAGACTTCAGTCCATATTTCTTGATATTTTCGGTTTAGTATTTCGGTTGTTGAATTATATTCCATTATCCTCGAGTATATATTTGCACTAGACTGTTCTCCATTTATCACTATGGTTGCTCATTAGATTAGATTATTATTCTAAAATTTTGTTTTTATTATATTCAATTATGGCAGCATTTTGCTATTTCGTAATTTTCGCTTCATAGATTCATACTTAACTTTGCCTCAAGTCATCGAAGATACCCCGTTAATTATGCGACTGATACCTAGTATCAGTGCTATTTCGGAATATCTACTACCTGCTTACAGCATACATAGTTCTTGCCTTTGGTTTGCTCAGGCAGAAGTATTTTTCCTAGCTCCTGCGTCGGCGCTGAAGCTACTCACTATGCTCGTGTCGTGAGGTGTTTGCCGTCGAAGTGGCGGCAGATATAATAGATTTCATTGATTAGGTGCCGGCGACCAACCTTTATACTAAGTTGGAGTCCATTTTTGAGCAAATATCGGTATCTGACAACCGACGACGGCAGTAGTTGCTAACGTCTTGTTCTATTAGCAACCGAAAGCCATCACAGCTTTTATGTCTTATGAAGTAGATGTCAGGGTCTTATTAATTTGACTTGAAGGTGCTTTAACGCATATGGTTGCGACGTTTACCACACATTATCCAACAAGTATTTAGCATTTTGAGGAACTCTGAGCCATTATCAGAGTCGGTCAACGTAGCCGACGGAATGTTTAATGTATATCTTGCCTATCAGGCGATCAGCGCCGTTCATAGCCCTTCTATACCTGGCTACTCAAATACCCTGATAGAAGCCTTCAGATACAGATAACTACGTTGACCACAAATTACTAGGTTGTCGGTGCAGATGCCACCATTCGGCTTCTAGGTATCGGCTCTACAGTGTATGCTGCTGCAGTATATCGTGTGATTTTCTTTGAGTTTGTCAGTATCACCATGAATCTGGCTGTAGACCTAAGAGGTGTTTACACCCATGTGGCTTTCCTGCTGACAACGGTGAACATTCGAGAAACCCACCAGTCAGGCAGTAGTGACGGCTACTACTAATGACAAGAAAACCGGACTTCTGTCCTGTGTGTTGAGCAAAATTTCAGGGCTGAGATTCCTGATCGAAACGTGGACATAAGTTAGTGTTATTCCTCCAACACGTTACACTAATTCTTCTTCGTCAGTCGTTCCGGTCATATTTCAAACATCTAGCGAAACTACGGTCTGTACTTATGAAGAGTCTTCTTAAACTTGAGACCTTGGACTGCGTTTCACTTAGACTTTTCGTGATTGTATATACGAAATGCGACATTCTTGGTGTTAATTCCATACAGCATTTCAACCTACTCATTGACATGAGAACATGTTCCCTCGTCAGAAGCACTACTAATCTGACCACCGCAGGTTTAGTTAAGTCTTGAGTCACCCGCATCATTCATCATTTTTTTACCGTTAGCTGGCACGTTCGCTGAT
Organism: Schistosoma japonicum; assembly: GCA_025215515.1. Classification (NCBI taxonomy): domain Eukaryota; kingdom Metazoa; phylum Platyhelminthes; class Trematoda; order Strigeidida; family Schistosomatidae; genus Schistosoma; species Schistosoma japonicum. Next base: position 31,721,055 of record CM046062.1, on the reverse strand, counting down.
ATACTGAAGCAATACTTTTAGAATAAAAAGCCGGACAACAACGAAAAACTGTTGTCTTATCCCACTATTCACAGTATCACAACTAAACAACAATCATTTCGAACTAGTCCACACCGATTGCCACCTTAACGTTGCTAAAAATGAATTAAAGTATATGATGCAACTTGGGATCATTCACCCGTCTACTAACCATAGGCTTCTTCATTACAGACTACGACTGGTGTCCACGCAGAGATTATAGACACTTAAACGCTAACCCGGCACACGATCAATACATCTCATTCCTCATCTTCATGATTTTTCACTGCAGTTGCATAGCAAATCGATTTTCACTAAGATCGATTCAATCTACGCATACCATCGAATTCCGGTTACACCTGATAATATTTCTGAGAATGCCATCACCACCCCGTTTAGACTCTTTTATTTTCATCACGTGCTTTATTGAGTGAAAAACACGGCACCAACTTTTGGACGAATTGTGGATAGTAAATATATAGCTTCTATTCTCAAGTATCACTTTGTACATGATAGCATGCCAGTTTACAGGCGTGATCAGAATGATATGGATTTACTTACATACAAATATTTCAATGAAGTGTCACTGTCACGACACTTATAACATATCACGATATGGATTTAGAACTAAATCGATGGCACCAAAGTTTACAGTACTAGGATGCGGAATATATGTATTGTATCCTGATACACATATGGCTAAGAACCGCGTGGTTTTTGACCAAGGCGTTACGATTCCAGAACAAGCCCGAGAGTGAACAGAATGGATCATTGAGCATGTCAGGTGAGGGATACGACCAAGATTACTTGGAACATGGGTGTTGAAGAGAAGTCAATAGTATTGTGTCAGTAGGTTCCACACTCGCTTTATACATTATCATCAACAACCAGAGAGAGGACGAAAGCGGCGGAAACGCAAAACAACGGCACTAGTATCCTGATATGAATAAGCGAAACTAGTGTTTATACAGGCATTAAAAGACATGACTCACCACTTATGTTTATAAATGGATTAAAGAGGAAGAACACTAGCATACAACTAAGTTTGGTGCGTTAATTGTGTGGTGTTCACATATTTAGAGTTCCTATTATTTCACTAGTAGAGTAAGGAACTATAGTTAATGTGAACATTTTCAGTGCGGTGCCAAAAGAGATGAAATTATCAATATGTCGTACAAATAAAGAAAGTTATTATGTAGTAACTTAGATTGACTAGTTAAGAGTTGACTTTAAACCTTAAGCATACCTCAGAAGCAATAAAGCTCAAATGTTCATTTACTTCCTTTTTATTCATCAGGATTATATTGCGTATTATCTTATTTTGAATGCTGAGAAGTAGTGTGTGTGTGTTTGAATGACTACGATCCCGCTCCACTGTCTTCTGCCCACGATATTAAAATAAAGACCAATTCCTTAATAATCTGGTTTCTTCCGTCAAATAGAACGGGACGTACCAAGCCTTTTAATTCTATTTTGCGAGTGGCTTGTGTGGCAAATTTTTCTAGATTATTTAGAATTTATCTATGAATAATTTCGTATGATGAATAGATTTGTAATTCATCCTTATTTTTCGGACAGTGCTTTATGTAGACTATAGCAGTAAGGTCCTGCAAGCTAAATATCATTAGACGATGAATAAAGTAATTTACTGAACGTCTTATGAAATAAATTTAGATTCGATTTTAGTCGGCCCCTACATAGGGTGTCTAGTCGTGACTTAGTGTATCTAGATTTTTGTCCAGAGTACAATTAGTTCCAAGAATGCGAATAGTAAGATGACGTTGTACAGATTACAAGTCAAGTTCATCTCTAATGCCATCATTACTGAAACTGCACCAGGAGCCCTTCTGGGGTTACCGCTAGTCCCAATCCCTGATAAAGGAGGAGGGTTTGGCATATGGTTAACAACTTCATCTTGTAAAACAACAATATTGCCAAAAAACACTAACCAGTAAAAAAGTTCATAACCATTTTAAACCTGCCCTGGAAATTAGAAAGTCTGTTATGACACCTCATTGTAAAAGCCTATTTTCTTTAGGAGCCACGAGGCCAATTTCGCTTCTGACAACCAGAACAATCACTAATATAGGTACGTGGAATATCTGCACGATGTAGGAGACAGGGAAAAGCATATAAATAGCTAAAGAAATGAAAAGATACGACCTGCGCATATTTTGAATAAGTGAAACCCAATGGCTACAAGCTGGATAGTAAAGATTATCCTCAGGAGAAGTGCTTTTATACTCTGGTCACGAAGAAGAAAACGCCTCACACACACAAAAAGCAGCACTGGTGTTTTTCTAGGAAGCATGGAAAGCCCTTACAGGTAGTGAACCTAACTGTACCTAGGATCTTCAAAGCATTCTCCAAAACAAATGGGTGGGGGGTTCCCAACGAATGTTATCCAGTGCTATACGCCCACCAACGACATTCACTAAGACAAAAAGACCAGTTCTATGCGAAGCTGCAATCAACCATCGATAAATGCTCTGCCAAGGAACTGACCATTCTGATGGGAGACATCAACTCCAGGGTTGGAATGGACAACACAGGATATAAAGACATCATGGGACGATATTTACTAAAAGAAAGGAAAGAAAACGGTGAGAGGTTTGTAAACCTATGTGTTTTCAACGAAATGATTATTGGTGGCGCAATATTCTCCTACAAACGCATACATAAAACTACATGAGTTTCACCGGACCACATTACTGGAGAACTAAATCGACCGCATCTGCATCAATAAGAAGTTTAGGAGGACCATGGAGGACATAAGAGCAAGAAGACGGAGCTGAAATACCTTTGGATCATCATCTGGTAGTGGCTAAAATGAAACTGAAGCTGCATAAGCACTGGACAACTGGAGCAGTAGTATTACAAAAGTTTAACACAGCTCTTCTCTGGGATTCAAACAAATGCAACTAATTAAAATAACCGTCAACAATAAGTTCCAAGCATTTCGTGATCTACTAGAAAAAGGTGGAACTAATATGGAGGACAACTGAAAAGAGATTAAGTAAACAATAACTTCCAACATGTCAAGAGGTTTTGGGTCGCATGAAACAACACCATAAAGAATGGATTTCTGAAATTACTCTGGTCAAAATCGAAGAAAGGAGCAGAAGGTTAGTAATTAATAACAGCCAGACATGAACAGAGAAAATCAAATAACAGGCCAAATACGCAGAAGTCAACAAGCAAGCAAAGTGGAGCATTAGGTCGTCTAACTAAAAATATATTGAGGACCCAGTAATGACGCTGGAAAATGCTGCAAGAGAAAAAAAACATGAGTTACCATTACGATACAACGAAGAAGCCAGCTGGGGAATTCAGTAAACCAGAACAACTAATCAAGGACAAGGCTGGCAAACCAATTACTGAAGTGAATGAATAAAGAAACAGGTGGGTAGAACACTTTGAAGAACTCTTGAATAGGATCAACTCCACTCAAAGCACTGGTCAATCGAAGCAGCAGCAACGGATCTTCTCATTAACACCGACCCACCAACAATAGGACAAATCAAATGGCCATCCGACAAATTAAGAATGGCAAGTCAGCAGGGCCAGAATACATACCACCTGAAGCACTAAAGACAGATCTAGAAGACACTTCGAAAATACTACACATTCTCTTCAGAAAGATTTGGGAGGTAAAACAAGTTCCGGCAGACTGGAAAGAAGGATACCTCATCAGGATCCCAATAAAGGGGGATTTGAGCAATTGCGAAAACTACAGAGGCATCACTCTTCTTTCGATACCAGCAAAAGTCTTTAACAGAGTGTTACTGAACCTAATGAAAGATCCAGTCGACGCTCAATTATGAGATCAACAGGCCGAATTCCGTATAAACGGATCATGTATCGACGAATTGTGACTCTGCGGTTCGTAGTTGAACAATCAATCAAGTGGAATTAATAACTTTACATCAACTTCCTGGACTAAGTAAAAGTATTCGACAGCAAGGATAGGAGAATATTATGGAGGCTTCTTTGACATTATGGCATACCCGACAAAATAGCCAACATCATAAGGAATTCCTAGGACGGATTACATTGTAGAATCGTGCATGAAGGTCAGCTCACAGATTTATTTAAAGTGAAGACTGGTGTTAGACTGAGCTGCTTCTCTAGACCAGCGTATTTCTGCTGGTGGTTGACTGGATGAAGAAGACTGCAACATCTCAAGGCAATCTCGGAATACAGTGGGCAACATAGATGCAACTATATAATTTGGAATTCGCAGATGACCGGCCTAGATCTTCTATCTCACACACAGCATCAAATGCAAATGAAGACGAAGAGTGTAGCAGCAGCTCCGGCAGCAGTTGGCCTCAACATACACAAAGGATTTTCAGTTACGAAACAATGACCACCAACTCAATTACAGTAGATGGCGAACTTTGAAAGATATGTAAACTTTAATATTCCTGGACAGCATCATCGATAAACAAAGAGGATCTCATGTAGATGTGAAGGCACGGATCGATATGACAATAGCAGCATTTTTACAAGTGAAAATCATCTAGAACTCAAACTAGCCATCAGCCAACATAAAAATTATAATTTCCAATATAAACGTCAAAACAGTTAGTTCTATTGTATGGATCTTAAACTTGTATTGAGAGGTACGAAAAGCATTATTCAAAAGATACAAGTATTTATAAATAGTTGTCTGCGCAAGATACTTCGGGTTCGTCGACTGGATGCCATCAACAACAACCTCCTGTTGAAAATAACAAGCAAACTTTCAGCTGGTAAACAAATTAGGAAAAGATGCTGAAGGTGGATCGACATTGAAAAAAATCATCAAACTGAGTTACAAGACAGAAACTAACCTGGAATCCTGAAGGTCAAAGAACAAGAGAAATACTAAAGAACAAATTGCTTTAACAATTGAACCAGACACGGAAATAATAAATAGCACTTAGGAAGACTTAGAAACGAGAACCCAAGACGGAGTTAGTTGGAGAATTCTCGTCCGCAGCTTATGCTCTCTCTAAAAGCAAGAACAATCCTATTACATAGACTTAACTCTCAAGAAACGACAATCCTCTCATTCCGCTAAACAACGATGAGGCTGATGTGTAGATCGTAGTGCCACGTCGTCCTATGTCCTAACCAGTGTAATCCCTGAAGGTCAGTCTTAGATGTTCGGCGATTTTTTAAAAGCAGCCAAATGAGCCAGTCAGATGTGGACATTGCCAGTGTTGAGCTGTATAATCTACGCCCGACATTATTTCATGGATATATATTACCATTCGTACTTATGTATTCTTTTTGGATTGGGTACTGGACAAATGTTCTTGGTTTTCAGGAGCATATGGAACTCGGTCTTATAGTTATTGCTACTATCGGATTTGTACAAATAATTACATGTCTTTGCTGTCACTGGTTTGTTGGATTCAAATGTCTTATGACTTGTAAAAAAGTAAGTTTTATTGTGGAAGGTAAACTTTTTTTAGCAATCTAGTGTTGCGGTGTCTGAATATGTCAAAGTAGTGCCGACTCCTAACACAGGTTATCCAATGATCGTTAGGATTGAGAAGCAAAAGGTTAGAATGTTGTTCCTAGCTTTTAATATTGTTTTCAGAGTAGCCTTCAAAATGTCACTTACTCCTTTAATTTCCAGCGGCTGAAGTACACATTTAGGACTGACGAAAAAGACAGTTATCATCCGGTCGAATTTCCAGTGGATTGGAGTGTAAAAACGTACCTAGGTTGGAGGGGTCATGAGACAATTGATCAACAAATTGAGGCGCAGTGCAAATATGGAATAAATGAGTAGGACTGTTATACAATCGTTAACTGTCAGACTCCATTTAGATGTGCCGTCGTTCGCTGAACTGTTCAAAGAGCGTGCAACTGCTCCATTTTTCGTTTTTCAAGTATTTTCTGTTGGTCTATGGTGTCTTGACGAATATTGGGTCTATCCTTTAATAGCCTTGGGTATGCTGTGTCTATTTGAAGCTAGCTTAGTACAGCAGCAATTGAAGAATTTGTCTGAAATACGCTCAATGTCTGAGAAACCGTACAATATCCATGCAAGTTTATCTGCATCAATATTGTTACTTTAATGACATAACGCTGTTTATATATGAAATGTTGAGCTATATCTCTAGCGCAGGCTACAAATCAACTTTCCCCATATAAATAATGATCACTAGCTTCGCTAGATAATAAGCAGTTTGATTACTATATAAAGGGGATTTCCATTTTACATGTTCATACTAATTTATTCTGAGTCTATAAATAATAGTTACATTTCCTTCATTCGCAAGTTAGTTAATACAGATATCTGACAAAATTCGTAGTTTTATATCATCGTATATCCTGTAGTCTGTGGACAGCGGAGACATCAACTCTCAGAATACTCGGTTCCACTATTCTATATGTTTCGGCTTAGGTTTTCATGTAGAAATATTAGCCCTCACATGAAACGCGTATTTCAATGTCTTTTGTATCATCGTGATTTTGAGGTGTAAACTTAAATAAAATATCTCATGCAACTTGGGAAAAGTCTTCAGTGAATTTGTTTTGTATGATATAGTGGTTATATATATACATATATATATATATCACTAAAAAATACCATGGAACTTGGATATTATCCATAATTACGTTCATTTTTAAATGTTAGCGTAACCAGGACATTTTTGGTTGTACAATTTTAAAGGTTTATCGTCAAAAAAAGTGGACACGCGTCAAGACCGATCAGTTGGTCGCTGGAGACATTGTCTCCATATCTGAGAATGATCAAAAATTCTGCATTCCTGCTGACTTGCTCCTTCTAAGGGGTACATGCATTGTCGATGAATCTATGCTTACTGGTGAATCGGTACCTGTTAGCAAAGTGAGTTTATGCTATCCATTCTCACAAATATTGAATTCTTACCGCAATTATTTCCGTACTTTATAGGCTGGATTTTCTAACCATTGACTATTTTAGTGTATCTATTTGCCTACTGACTATAGCTTGAGTGAAATCTAAGATGAGTTATACAGTAAGTGTGTCCTTAACAGGCTGTTAAGTGGAATAGGCTTAGTTGAATTTCCTATCTTATAAACTACAAGTATCGGCTAGTCGTCAGTTGTAACCAGTGCACGATTCAACACCTATATACATGATTCCTAGTCGCCGTATTCGACCTCTAACTGCTAATCACAAGTGTAAAGTAGGTCTTTTGAACGGGTGACACTATTTAATCTATATATATCATGGAATTTACCGAATCAGTTTTTATGTAATGCTTGGTTATATCATTTATATCTCATTTTTCTGTTTTACGTTGCCTTTCATTCAAAAGTTGTATGGCGGATTTGTTTAACGTATGTCCTTTTAGTAGTTATTGTGGTTTTAGTTTTCTGCGACTTACGTTTCTTAAGTAAACGTTTCTCCACTCAGTAAAAATTTGTTCATTTTAAAATACGTTGTTACCTATAGGATTCATGTGAAATTCTCAAAGCAGATGAACAGTTTACGTTTGATGATGGCCACAAAACCCATATACTGTTTGGTGGAACCAAAGTAGTACAGTTCACTCCTCCCTCTAAATCTTCAAACTCCCTAAAAGGTTTGTTACGTTTTCCTTCATTTTTCTATTTCAGTGTAGTCTGATGACATTTTGAATGAAACATGGATATTCAACTGTAATTCGTGTATAGAGTTTTGCACTAAATGTGCTAGTTTAAGGCATGTTGCCTCACAATTAATATGTCGCTCAAATGATACATATGTAGTAACTTTTAGAATGACTGTTTGTAAAAAAACAACCTATCAATCCGGATTCTTCTTGTTTCTACTTAAAATACGTGGTAAAATTAGACTATTTTTTGCGATATGGATGGTAGGTCGTTGTTTAAATCCCACCCCACCGACCCTCGTTTGGGAAGTTGGTTAGTAGTCCTCAAAGATAGATATAGTAAGTTGGCCAGTAATAATAACAGTAATTTAGTTGGTAAGTTGTCTAAATCCTAGACACTGATTTCCAAGTTTGAATCGAGCTTGATTTGTCCATCCAGGTAGTATCATTGAATTTCATTCTAAAATTGACTTAAAACCGAGTATATGGACACATATTTGGTGAAAAAGCCACATTATTGGCATTAGTAGGCATTTGGGTATGATCAGATTTTTATGTTTGAATTATTGTTAGAGCTTCTCTACCGTACAAGTCCCCGATTTACAGCCACTTAGTTGCAGTTTCAAACTACACTTACTTCACTTTGATCTACTAGATATTCTCTATAACCTTCACACGTAGATTTTGGCTGGTAAGCCTAGTACACGAATCTTTACCCACGAAGTTCGTAAATGCTTTAAGTTTTTGTCACATGCTATTCGCTTTTTGGTTTATGTTATCTCTTTATATTTTTCTCAGCACCTGACAATGGTTGTATCTGCTTTGTACTTCGAACGGGTTTGAGTACTTCACAAGGTCGTCTACTTGAAAACTATAATGTATAGCGTAAAGGCTGTTACGGCAAATAATGCTGAAAGTTTTCTTTTCATAGCATTTTTACTTATTTTCGCGTTGATTGCATCAGCGTATGTCTGGATAGAAGGTAAGCTGCTTTTCAAAATAAAAAAAACTGTTACTTAGCTTTAAAAATATTTGTTATGGGCAAACCAGCCAGACAGAATCACTATATTTCAGGCGTTCTTTTGTATATACGTAGAGTCAGACCACACAGCAAACCAATCAGGAGTTTAACATTAATACGAAACAAAGGAGATAGTGGCACTGAGTAGGGGTAATTTGTATACAACCAAGTGAATGTAGTTTATAATAAGAGGCAATATACTAACAGCAAGTATACTGAACGGGAGGACAGGCTAGGAGGAATGTAACAGTGATAGAAACAATGTTCTAAAATACATTTCTGATAGTTCGTTATTCTTTTTTAGTCGTCCAGTATAACACCCCCCCCCATTTTTGTAAAAAAGGCGATAATGACAGGGTTCCATGCATTCACTTGGGTCTGAACGTGGTCGTGTACAACTATAAAATTACTCAGAAAGAAAAGACAATTAATTACAAATTATACAAGCAACCACAATCTACCACTGATCTTCCCCACGGAAAGTTGTGGAGTCCTTGGGTTGTAACATAAATGACACTTCATTTTGTTGGACATTCGTTGTCTTTAAACTTGCACTGTTGCAGCTTTTCGGACAACTTAGGAAATCAACGACTTGATCACATCTGGAGTGTACTCTGGTAATTGTAACAATTTTCCTCGAATTAATGCTTCTTCTTGCTGAAAGCTTCAGTTTTTTTTGTGCACAGCAGACAATTTGAGCATGTTAGTTAAAACAGCTTTCTGATTCAGAATAGCGACCACACTGCACACGTCTATTGGAATAAGCACTCTGCAATTTTGTTAGTACCATACAGACCATGGCTGACTTGTTACCTAGCGGTTGTTCCACATTTGTCATGATTTGAGCAGATGTCTCCGGTGCATTATCTTGTTTCTCTGAAAAATAGTGTTACTAGGCATGAGGGACAGAGACACTTCTGTCAAACATTGTGGTTGAATTTAGGGATCAATTTCGTACGTGGGTTTAGGTACTGCTTCGTCGACTACCGTCCGGCTAATGCTGCTAACTTGAATACTAGTTTACCCTAACACTAACTTTTAACTGCTGGTTAGCAAGAAGCTCATATATCAATAAGTTTGCGCGTTCACTAAGTACTGATATGCTGATTCGTTGAAAATAAGACAGACAGACAGACAGGTACAACGCAGAACTTCGTACGTACGTACATCAGTTCAGGTCGCCATACCACATCAGCACAGAGACGCAACTGTCAGTTCAAATCCAAGAGTGATAACGATAATAGAAGTATTAGCAGTAATGCAGAAAATTAGGGAGCGAAGATATGATTCGAAAAGTATAATTCAGTGAGATAAATTTGAAAGGAGAAAGATAGAGAATTCAGAAGGTTAGATTTTGAGAGAACACAAAGAGTGGATGCACCTGCGCCATTGCGAACGAACGTTGAAAATAATAACTCAGCTAGTGGCCAATGCAACACAAGGTCAATGATAAGAACCCTAGATGTTGATTGGTCGTTGATAGACGTGAATTCTGAACCAATTACCAGATGACCATGATTCTCCTGAGAATGCTGAGTTTGATCGGTTTCGTTGATTTTCACCCCCGTCGCCAACTGTTATGACCCTACGTGAGACCAATTGTTTGGTTGGTGAATCGACCAGGCTGACCACTTGGTCAATTAACGAATAGTCTTGACGTTTTCCCTGTCGCCAAATTTGTTATGGCGTTTGGAAGAGCTGATATGACCGATTCGTATGATCAAGTGGTTGGTGGGGCCCTGTGTGCACGAAGTCACAATAACAAGCGCCAGTGAGAGTCCTAGCTGGTCACTACACGCCTGTCTGATGCCCACTTAGTTCCAAGTCGGAAATAATGGAACACAAGATTAATAAACCAACGTGACAGAATCATATTGTATTTCATACAATCCTTTATGTATACACAGGACCTAATCGCTCAGTCAGTCAATTAAAAAACAGCGTTAATGCAAAATAAAGGTAACAGTGACTGTGAACTGCAGCAACGCATACACAATCAGTTAAGCGTAGTTCATAAATGAGAAATGATGTACTAGCAGTTAACGTGTTAATTAGGAAGATAGGGCAAGAGGAAGTGAATAATAATAGGAATAAAATATCCACTTTGCATACAACCAAAAAATAACGAAATATTCTACAAAAAAGCAGTTCTCGAATATACTCAATCTTCTTTAGGTGCCCAACATATCAATAGTGTACATAAATGATTGGCTTTAGCATTTTTAATGTTTTCAAGAATTGCTGCGATATACACGTACTTGTTTGTATGATTTCTCAATTTCATATAAGGCCGGTTATCATAGTGTAATTAGAGCCACTTTTAAGCACGTTTTGATATTTCATTTAAATAGTAGAAATGTCTTACTTTTTAAGCAACCCATATATGTATAGAATATGATCATGATCGAATATGTTTCTAATTAATAAGTACTATTTTCACTTCAATTATTTTTAAAATACAGGCACAGCTGATCCCCGTCGGAATCGATACAAGTTATTTCTTGAATGTACTCTTATTCTGACATCCGTTATTCCACAAGAACTTCCATTAGAATTGTCTTTAGCCGTGAATTCGTCTTTAATGGCACTATGCAAACTATGTGAGTACTGTATATTGTAATTGTTTTGTTTACATCTTGTTTAAATTAGATCTTATACGTAGGAAGATTGAGATGTAATTTTACATGGGATTTATGTAGTGAGCATAATGTCTGAATAGAGAATGCTTTACTTTTTCCTCTCTGTGTCAATCGATTTACTATGTAATACGCCACCAAACAAACACATTGATGAAGCATTTATCTATTGTTTATTTATTTAAACGCATAGTTTGGTATAGAAGGGCACCTAAAACGTATGCACCACAAAATTAAGTAAGGTCATACTTTTCATAAATAAAGATCATAATTATGTGTGAGCTTGGATACTGTTCAGACATCTAGACCAAAGTGAGTAGTTTTTTTAGGGAGGCCGATACCGAACCTTTGACATAAGGGTTTAGTCCACAAGGCAATGGTACATCATCAGGAAATGAAGTCTTATAGTGACCAGTGGCGAAAATGAGTTCATACTTTATTCCTTCCTTCAAGGTCCCTAAGCCAACGCTCACTATTTTTTTTGAACCATAATTTATCAAATTTCTTAAGCAGACCTTCCATACCCCACGACTCTGTTTGGTCTCCAAACACTCACTTTCATTCTCTCACTTCTGTTAACAACACTCCCGCCGCACGGAATCACTGAATAAAACTTCGCTGACAGTGTACAACCACCTGGCCATATAGGAGGATCTCGAGGATAAGGGCAAACTTTCTCCATCCTTGTGTATACCAGGGCATTTTGGGACCCACCGATTAAGTAAAGAGATTCCATAAATTTTTTTTACGGCCAATACAATTAATTTTGATTTTTAAGTTGTTCATTTTGCAACAGCTGTGTTATGTCGGGTTTGACACTTGGACAACAATATTAGTAATTTTCATTTTAGATTATAGAAATCTGTGTTGATCTGTTGTACTTTTTGGTTATCCAAACTTAAATGAGTGCATTTTTCAGGATATTACATAAATATGGATTTTCGAGTGTAATCTACAGAACAATTATGTCTATAATGGGAGCTACCTCAAGATTGCTAATGTTTTGTATGCTGAACCATGTTTGGTACTGCTCTTTATGTACAATAATAGCCTAATTTACTTTCATTTAATTTTGTTATATGTTACCCGTTAATTCAACACTGACTTCCATTTTCTAAAAATCCAAGTCCTCATGTTTGTAAACACAAGTAGTCAGTATGCGTACACAAACAGAAATTACAAGATTTTTTTTTCGAATCCAACGAATAATTTGAGTTTTTCTGTATTATCAGTTGGAATTCTTTGCATTTTAACTTATTTTCTAGTGGTTTATTGTACTGAACCATTTCGAATTCCATTCGCCGGTAAGATTGATATTTGTGCCTTTGATAAAACTGGTACATTGACTGAAGATACTGTTGTGGTTGAAGGAGTAACGGGTTTAAAGTAAGTTTGTTTTTGATGGGTTTTAATATACTGATTTTATCCTGCGCCTTCTAACAACTGTGGGTATATTATGTAGTCAGATTTATGTAGATTTGATCTAGTTCTGTGGTCTGTAGGTAATTAGTTGATATTTTCAAGCCATCGGTTTAGTGTTTCTTTTGTTATAAATTTTCTTATTGCTTGGTAATAATAACTGATTGTGAGTGTAATGACTTGATTGATTTTATCAGCATTGATCTTGTTGCGTATAATGTTGATAGTGCTTGAGAAATATAAATTAACCAACTGGAAATCGTTATGCTTATGAAAGCTATGAATCTGGTTTTGTGCCTGGATGCCATTTGATGATTACACCTTTTGATCTGTGGAAAGGCCCAGGAGTGGTGGTTCTTTTAAGAAAATCACGTGTTTGATTCTGAACATTTCAGCAATATATAAGCTCATGTAAAAAACAACAATTAGTGGCCATGGAAACGATTAGACAACTAGAATTATATTAAAAGCACTCGTAGCACCTTTTTTGTGTTCATGTGAGATCTTTTAATTCAGTTTGTAGTATCTCTGATTTACTGATCGTCGTGCTACTTCGCTTCCTTTTTTATTTATCAAAATTCCATGCATGTATGCTCTTTTCTTTTAGTGATCAACCATCAAATAAATTGTTACAAGTAAAGCAATGTCCACTATCAACTATTCAGGTGTTAGCTAGTTGCCATTCATTGATAAATACCAGTGGTTCTGGTTTAATTGGTGATCCTATGGAAAAAGCTATGTTAGCATCAACTGGTTGGTCACTGAATGACCAGAATGAAGTGTATGGACGTACTATACCTCGTAGTTCCCCGTTGAAAATATGTCAAAGGTAAATGAACATTTAGTATTGCACTATGTACTCTATAATATTCTGTGATAGTTGTGGTCTTTAATAGCCGAGAAAAACTAGACATTTCAATTTAGGTAGTCGATAGGAAGCTAGAATAGCTCAGTGGAATGGTCATAAGTTAAGTATTTCTTACAGTATAAAAGTTTCCAATGGTTTGTTTTTATAAAATCTACTGCATAATGATAATGTTGAGGCGAAATATCTCTACTAATGGCTTATGTTAGAATGATAAATCTGTTAGCTTCACTTTGTACAAGGTTACACTTTTCATGGTTTGGCGTTTTCTTTATATTAAGCTTCGTTCAGTAAAGTAAGTAAAAGAAATATCACAATCATGTATCAAAGTTTGTATCCTAAACGCAAGTAAATATGTACTGTATTGGGATAGGTGTGTATAATAATTCCAACTAACTAACAAGAGTTCAGTAGTAATGTTGAGACAAACAAGTGCAAATGCTTGTATTTAACTTTGAGTTTTACTTTTCATATATTTAATGAGAACTAATCACCCGTTAAATTAAATTATCTGAATCTTGGTTCGTACCTATAGGAATATTATTTAAGATCTTATCTATACAAGTAGCATTCTAGTCTCGTTTAAGTTCCAAATATCTGTAAAGGAAATGTAGAAAAGTTTTCTTCAGTACTTAGTGTTATAATCATAGTTGGATTGTGTTTAGCAGTCATGAACAACTTAGAACTCGATACATGTGCACAAAGGTCCAAGTCGCCGTACTATGTTAGCATGACGATATCAAATTTACAGGATTAGCAGGACAACATAATTCAACAGGAAGGGATTAAGCTAACGTATGTACGAAAAAATAATGGAACTTAAGATGTAGAAAAACGTAAAGAGTGAATCAAGTTGCACTACTTTGACCGATTCTGACCCATGTCACTCAGTGTCTTTAACCACTCGTTACGATCATCATGCGGACCCCAACCTGGTAGTTTGCATGTACCAGCATAACTTAGACCAATAGTCAAAGGCTTCATCGACTGATTCCATGTTTTGGTGTGACCATCTCTACCCTTCTTCCATCTTACGCCTACCTCAACCAACATCGGGCAATGAGGCAGGTTGTGCTCGAGGATACGCAACACATCCCAGTCATCTTAGTTGATAAAAGTTTACGACTTATTTGATTGATTTGCCATATTTTCTTAGTACTCTGTCTAACATCAATATTGTTTATTCGCAATGAACTCCAAGACTCGAATTTTGATCTGTTTGAGGCTAGTCAGTTAGGTGTGTCTGTATTCTACTTTTAGTGACCTCACTGTGACTCTAACTTAGTCATTTCACTCCAGATGCCATCTTTAATGAGAAGGTTCAAACTCTAACAATTAATTACTTAATGTTTGTTATATTGTGTTAACTCTATTAGTCCCGGTAATATTATGTATTAATCCCGCTTAGTATTCTACGGTTCGAAAACGACAGCAACTTAATCCCGAATCAGAACAATAGTAGAGCAGGTAGCAAGATATATTGAGAAAATAACTAGCAGGAGGTAAAAGGCAAAAGTAAAGCAAATAATTACACTAGAATTTATATAAACATCGATATAGAGTATTCCGGAAACTTCCTGATTAGTCGTTTGCTCTGTTTGGCTAGGACTGGGCCAATCACAACACAGCTTCGTCTACATGTTTTAAGCATGCTTTAATCAAGCTCGTTTCGTGCTAACAATGTTAGCTGCAATAAATTTAACACTAAAAGCCACTGTAGATTTTCTATCATTAGACAGACAAGTGATTGATAGTTAGGTTGATATATGTCTGGCTTAATAACTATTTTAGCCGACATTTTAGTTTAGCTATTAAATCCTGCCATTTTGTATAACTAATCGTGTACTAACCTTCTAGTTTCACCTTATAAAATAATTACCATTCTTTTTGCGTGTGAGTAGTCAGCAGTGTTACACAAGGTTATAAAAATGAATGAATATTTAAGGATTTTGTTAAACCTAAAATATACCTGTTTTCTGCTATTTTTAGATTTCGTTTCGATAGTACTCTCCGTCGTATGTCGGTTATTGTTAGCCATTATCTACCTTCTAGTGTAGATCGAAATTATTTGGTCTGTGTCAAGGGGTCACCGGAAACAATCCTTCCGATGCTTGTAGATGCTCCACCGGATTATGAAGAGGCTTATTTGACTATGGCTAGACGTGGGGCTCGTGTTTTAGCTTTGGGACAAAAAACGTTAGGTCAGCTTACTCACGGGCAGGTTAGTGTTTTCAGATTGTCTTCTATAGATATTATTTATCATGAATTTAGTATTTTTCCAGACCAATTTTATTGACTCTATTTATTTATCATATTACTAGTCGTGTAATAAAAGTTATATCGTCGGGGGGGGGATGGGGGAGTATATTTCAATACTTCCATACTAGCCGAAAGTGTTTGTTGAGTTCTACATAAGATTTAACTTGAACTGAACAACTCTCTAACATACTACGGTCATACTACTGATTGTAGTGTTTAGGTATCAGGAAAATGCTCACTCACTGGCCAAGTAAATACTAATGTATTTGACTTTTGGCCACATTTTGTGTGCGAACTGAAGTTGGCAATTTGGCGTCCGAACATATGACCTAACGGTTGAAATTGATGCTGATGTATTTGATAAACGAGTCATAAATCATGCAAGTTCAGAATATGATCTTACTACTGACAAGCATTTTAAAACTACTAATTTTCTCTCGGTTTATGAACTAGGATTTTGTGTGCTAAATCAGTACGCGTAGGAAGCTGTTAGTATTAAAGTATAATTTTAAAATCAAAAATTAGAAATCAACCTGATTTCTTAAAATTTATTTGTTGGGTATGTTTAATTTATACTTCATGAGTGGAGGATGTTTCCTTATAGTAACGTTAATATTTTTTCCAGTATACTTTCTAATTATTAGCAAATTATGATTTTGAGTAAATAATTCCATCACTATCTATTTTTGCATGTTTTCATTTAGGTGAGAGATTTAGCTCGTGAATCTGTTGAATCTAATATACAATTTTGTGGCTTTGTTATCATTTCTTGTCCGTTAAAACCAGACTCATTTACTGTTATAAAAGATCTTAGCTATTCCAGCCATCATATTAGTATGATCACTGGTGATAATCCTTTAACCGCCTGTCATGTAAGCACTATTGTGGGCATAGTACGATCGGATGTTCCTGTACTTGTATTAAGTCCACCGAATCCGTTACGTAAGTATGACGTTTTTCACAATATTTTGATACTTGTTTGAGTTTTCATGTCTCACTGTTGTTTCATTAAAAGTACTTTTCTTTTAGCACTTTGAAAATGAACTATTGAAATGAAGGAACAAGTGGGCTCTCGCAGTAGTGGATATTTGTACGCAGTGCTCTCACATGTCACTCATCAATTTCTCCAGGTATAATCCCCAAGGGAGTAGGTCATCGTCAAGATGTAAAATTCCATGTTAGCTCGCGACCAAAATATGTCCATACTCCGTTCGTTGGGTCAAGTTCCTAAAGCCTATATATCCTATTCGCTTGTAATTAAGTTTTCTAACTTCCCTAAGTGGATCTTTCATATCCAGTCTTCAAGTCTTAACACCAGATACCTGCTTTCTGTTCTCTTAATTTTATAAAAATATCGCCGCTTGTAATCAGTGAGTTGTGCTCCTATGGTGGAGATTGTAATCGCCATATGAGAGTATTTTACTGAAGAACGTAGATTCTTCTTATTCTTGGCCAGATACGTTTTTTTTTTTGGGGGGGGGGGAGTGGCGAAGTTATAGCAATTGAAAGCATTATACTGTACACGGTTCTTGTTTCTTGTATGCTTTTTTCTGCGCTTGTTTAGAGCGAAGTGCATAAAAAATAGTATTATAATAAATGAATGACATAAATTCACCTCAGTATGGTTGATTTTTAGTATCGTATAATGATACATCGTTTAACTACTTTAAATGTTGCTTTTTTTAAAAATGAATGCTGAAGCTTATTAGTGAATTATAGTAGTACATCTTAGTCTCTAAAAGTACATTATTTTAACTAGTAAATTTAGGTGCGTAAGCATTAATAAAAAATATGTTTGCCAGGTAATAATTTTCAACTCATAGATATGATCTAAAGAATAACGGTTTGTGAAATAGGCAAATTGTCTGCCGTTCATACCCTTCATTATTCATATCGTAAAGTGTATAACAAGATAAATATAACAATTATAAAATAAATTCAGTAAAAAGACAAATATTTTCTTAAAATTAGTTTTTCATCAGGGCTCTACACTAATATATATATATATATATATATATATATATATATATATATATATATATATATAGTTACGCAATAAGGAAATCGATATTTATTGATGTATTGCGTCATAATGATATCAGTTAGATGTGTTTATGAAACCGCAAGTGTTTAACAAAATAACTAGGGATGATGAGAATAGATTGATGTGTTCACATGACCAATTACTGAACCAGAGAATTGATACAAGTGATTATAGAGATAGTGAATTACATTTGATAGTGCTCTATTGAAAAACTAATTGAAAAAAAATTTTCTCCGTTGTGTTGTCTTTTTACTAAATGACTAAATAAGAATTTTTGATTTCTTAATAATATAAATTCCCACTATCTTTAAAAGCTCGTTAGTCTTGTTGTGCTGGGGATTTCAAATTCCCAGGTTACAATTATTCAAAATTCAAGCTTAAAACTTTGTATTGATTTTATGCAAGCTCAATTTGTGAAACTTTCACCACATTCAAATAATTCACTGTTATTTTTTATCTAACTACGCAATAAGCTATAATTATCTGGAAGAGTTGCAACTTTACACTATCCTGTTATTAGGTTTTTAGTATTGCTGTTAGAAATTTGTACTAATTCGAATAAATGCATAATGTAATCGGGCGTTGTAGAGATTGTTGAATTTGTTTCCGATATCACGAATTGACCTATCTTAAACAACCATTAAACACTAGGAAGCACTGGACAGCTATTTTGTCTTAAAAGTACCCATCTGCGATCCTATCAGGGAATCGAGCCCAGGATCTTCAAGCTTCGCTGCTAACGCTTAACCGTAAGACTACCGAACCAACGATTGATAAATTTAACTTCAGGAGATTCGCCATGTATTTGCGTAGCCTAATTCATTTCCATCAGCGAGTAACTACTTTACACCCGATATGATTGAACTCCACTGGTTATTTTTTTCATACTGTAGCTCCAGGAATTACCTCCAGAAGTTTATCACTAGTGACTTGATATTCAAAAGATGTAACCAGTGGAGTCCAACCACATTAGACGTGTAGTAGTCTTACGGCTAAGCATTAGCAGCGTAGCCTGAATATTCTGGTTTTGGTTCTCAGGTAGAGTCGCTGATGCGTACTATCAAGACAAAATAGCTATCCAGTGCTTCTTAGTATCTAATAGTTGTTTAATTTGGGTCATTACCTGAAAGGAAATTCAAATAAATAATGACTAAAGGAATAATAAATTGTACAAGGTTTACTCGTAGTTATTTGAATATTAATGAAACGTTTATGGCAACTTGTGTTTAAGCACATTTATACCTTGTTCTACGTTGATTATGACTATAAACCATAGATAATAATTTTGTGTACTGTAAGACGAAATTTAGTAATTGTGAATTAAATGCCATAATGTGAATCAGTTGTTCATTTTATCTCAGTACATAAACATCATCATGAGTTATTTTACTAAACAAAGAACCTCTTTCCTATTTTCATTTATGCGTATTAACTCTTAATCTCAGTGTGCAACTAAGTTAACTTCTATCGGGTAGTGCTTTAAAGCAGAATGATTTTTCATCGTTGTTCATTGTCAACTTATTTACCATGTACAGATTTGCGTTCTTAGCTTTGAGTCAACATTTAAGTTTGAAGGTTAGTGATATTATCCAATTTTCCATCCGAAATAGGCTAAGCCAAGTTTGAATATGACTTAGTGGGTGAAAAATTTTGGTTTATCGCTTCTCCATATTTTTGATAGTTGTGCTAATTGTTTATTATATTTTCTACTATCTTAGACGAACAATGGCATTGGCAATCAGTTGATGAATCGATTATATTACCTATTTTTAATGAAAAAAAGAGTGCAAAATGTAATCTTTCGCAGCTTGTCAATAAGTATGATGTTTGTTTAACAGGAGAAGGAATTGATTATCTGTCTAGATCAGATCCTAATTTTCTGCGGCAATTAATTCCAAAAGCCAAAATTTATGCTCGTGTTGCACCAAAACAAAAAGAATCTATACTTATCCAACTAAAGCGTATGGGATATGTCACATTAATGTGCGGTGATGGAACAAACGATGTTGGGGCGTTGAAACAAGCACATGTTGGTTAGTACTTTTTCTTTAATCACTTTTTTCCAAGGATTTTATTCTGTAAAGTTTAACGCGTCGTAGGTCCAGTGTTTAACTGGCTACCTGGAGAAAAGCATTTTGACTTTGAGGATGTAGATACTATTTCCTTAATGTACGATGGTGCGAAGTTTATTCAAATCACTCCTAATCAGTTTGCAATTAGTATTCGTTTGTGCGACACGTACTTTACACTTCCAAAGTGAAATGTTGCCCTAACACTTGCAGAAGCCTGTAGCTGCACTCACTCCTTGTGGTGTAATGAACTGTCAGAAATAGTCTAAATGTTCATGTATACAGATAGTTGTATCAGGTCTGGTGATGGTGTGTCAGAGGTTTGTGACAATTTAGGTTACCTGTAGAGATGTTGTGGTGTTCGTCTGGTTGCGAATGGTCAGATATGCAACGGATTAGTGAAATCAGTCTTACTTTAGTGATACAACTCAAAATAGAAACCAGTCTCGATACTGGTTTGAATTTCTGCTACAATCTCATAAATGATATGATGCGCCTTAACCAGAAGTCATTCTTTGCCTTACATTTTTATTGAAGTTAATACCCTTCTCTCCTTTATTTGTCCACAATATTATGAATTCATCTTTGTAGCATTTTTTGATATTTGATTGTATCAGGATTTATGTACTTTAAATAAATAAATAAGGATATATATATATATATATATATATATATATATATATATATATATATATGCTTATTCCTATCCTTTTGTTATCTACTAGGTGTTGCGTTACTTAACGAAACAAGTACACCTGTATCACCTATGAAATCAGCTGATACTAAACAAGTAAACCCGTTGTCTAAAAATGTACGCCATAAAAATCATGGAGATTTTTTCGGCCGTGGCAAACATGACCTTAATTCAACGAGTGCGAATATGAACAGCAATAACTTAACTACTCGCCCATCATTCACTTTGCCTGTAATCGAAGCGGAACAGGAAGTGTCGGTTGTTCGTCTTGGTAATGCTAGTATTGCAGCTCCTTTTACTGCCAAGATGTCTTCTCCTATTGGGGGTAAGTACGATTTGCCTTTAACTGTGTTAGATTAGCAAACAGAATCCCTTGTAACTCAACACAGACATCGAACAATTCTTTTTAAGCTGCAAAAATGAATTCTGCGTGTGTATTATAAAGCTGTAAAAGTAAACTTTTGAAGAATCAGTACATTAAAACTTAATAATAGTTAGTGGTTTTTACTCTTATGCCTTTAAATAGAATCCACGTCGCATTTGTAAGATTTATTTTATAAGTTAATTGAAGGCCAATCAACATGGCCTGTAGAGTATGATGATTTCTTATGATAATGCCTTCAGTTTCAAAATTGAATATAATCAACGCGTCCAGGATTTTTTTACTAGGCTATAAGGTATACCTATTGTTTTTTGTCTAGTGTTCAAATCTAAGAGTATCAAGTGGACTCCAAACTTATCAGCATGTGTGCTGAAATCAACAGAACACGTCATTACATGAATTTCTAGTTATCATAGTTTTTCAAATTTACACTAACAATTACAGTTTCTGCTTCTTAATTTACTATTGTAACTGCCTCAAAATAATATTCCTTTAACTGCTAGTACACAGCTTCGAAGTAATATTAATGTTAATAAATATTTCAACTTTTGTAGATATCTTAGGTTTTTCAACTTATAAGACATACTGGTCATTTTAATCTCGTATATGATGGTGTTAAGTGGTCTCTTCCTGTCCTTTTCATTTGCATATACTAACATACAGTGATAGGTGAGATACTCAGTGTTTAGTGTAGAAAAATACACTTAGTTATTATATCTTTGTAGTAACTTATGGGCTTCTGAAACTATAGGTATCATATTCCAGCCTCCGTGTGAACATCAATACTTTAATCTAAGTCCCTCTATCCAACGAGTCTCAAATAGAACGAAACAGTACATCATGAATTCCATTACAAATACGAAATTATCAGAATTACCTCTTTAGGTTGAAGAGAGTTGAATTATTTAAATGTTAAATTTGTATTTTATCCAAGACAATGAATATTCTACTTGGAGAGTGTTGTCTGTTTAGTTAGAGTCACTTTAATTGTTTTTATCGAATTCATAGGTACATCGTTGTAATTTTCTGTCATGTTGCTTCACATTCTGAGGTATTTTACTGATCAGCCTCCAAGTAGTTATTCATTTAATAAAATTCTGTCAACACTGAGGGCCGGATAAACATGATGTTAGTCACTATTCAGCGATGAATCAATAACCATATAAAGCGTTATTGAGAACGACCCTTCCTGCATTCTTCAGTTTCACAGTTTTTTATAACTTTTTTCTATTTCTATGTTGTCTGATACAAATTATTTCTTGTTCGTTCTTTATTTTAGTTTGTCATATTGTTATGCAAGGACGTTGTACATTGGTCACTACCTTGCAGATGTATAAAATTTTAGCAATCAATGCATTGATCATTGCGTATAGTTCATCAGTCTTATATCTTAAAGGATTTAAAATATCTGATACCCAGGCAACTATTCGTGCTTTACTTTTATCAGCTTGTTTCTTATTCATTTCACGTTCCAAGGTATGGTGATTTTAGCATTACATTAACTGCATATGTTTATGAATCCATTCTGTACCATAGTTAATGTATTTCTTGAAGTTAAACTTAATTAGTATTCTTATCAGGAACGGATGATCATTATATAGTCATTTATTTGAAACGCTAGCTCAGTAGTTAAGACACTCAACTTTTAGCCACTATTTGGTGATTTCGAACCCCACTTTACCTACCTTGGTTCAGACAGTCAGGTAACCTTCTCATTTAGACTATATTTGGAAGCCAAGTACACAAATTTATACCTGTTGAATGAATTAAAATGTTAGCCTCTGTAATCATTTGAGGCTTATCTGAAGCTAGAAAAGGACAAACTCGAAATAAAACAGCTTCTTTTGAGATCTGAGTGAGAATGCAGTTATCAGATGTCTAATCTTCATCAGTTTCTACCACATAGACATAGCTATATCCAACTTTAGTGGTATTATTTAACTTGAATACAGCTTTCTAGTTTATGGGCCGAGAGGTTTGTGTTTGTGTTGTGTCCTAGAGTTTGATTAGATTTTTCTCTTAATTAATGCCATTGAATCACTGAATACCTAAATATGGGTAGGTGATCGAATAATGTTACGGTCTTTAGAGAAACAATGTATATTCAACGTGTTTTCAGTCTACTTCGAGCTGGAGAAGGAACGTGAATGAACCATATAGTCTAGTAATACAGATCGAAACTGTTTATTTTAGTACATTTATATATCAATGAAATTACCGCGATTACTAAAGTAAATCACCAACTGAGTAAACTTCACAACAATTAACATGATTATTATGCAAAAAATTACATTGAATACAATGAATACAGTCAAATGCTATCAAACTTACTTACACTGTATTCAATTAATTGTGATAAAAGCTTATCAAAAACCAACTTGCAAAAATCAGTACGAAGTCTTTATTTATTTTTCTGAGTAATTTTGTTTTTAGGATTTAGCATCCTCAACAGTTTCCCGTTGAATGGCCTACTTACAAAGTACCTAAACCTTACGAACACATTTGGGTGCGTCAGAGCTTATGGCGGTTTGTTATCAAGCGGTGTCCATCAAGACTGTCCACTCTCCCTATTTGTGTTTAATTTCATAAATTTCGCCGCTAGAAGTAACGCTTTCTTTGTCTACATTTCTTGGGAATAGATCTCCGGCTAGTTATAGGCTCAGAATATGCAAGCATTATTGTTATATTTTGGGAATACGACAAATTACAATATATAGGCAACATTAATCTCGATAGAACCAATCAGGATGCGAACGTATCTGTCCTGCGATTACTAGTCCCCAAAGCCAGAATGAAGAAAACAGGATAACTAAACCAGCCATCAGACAAAAGTTATATTTCACTCATCCATTTATATACATACTAAACCTGATCACGCTGCGCATCAATAGAAAGGATAACATTTACACAAAACGGAGAAAATAATAACTAAGAACTTGGGGTACAGATACAGAGTTAATTGATTATAGTTCCTGAATGACAAATTATCTGATAACAGTTTATGAGGCTTGTGAGAGGTTATGACGGTGAGAACATAACAATAATATAAATAAAATAATCGATTAACATATACGCAAAATAAATGAGATAGTTTTCTGAAAAACAGTTCAGAAAGTTAGTCACTATTCTTGAATCGCTCAATATAGCAGTTATGGTCCTATTTGGTGGAGATGGTGACAATATACAGTCTCTTAAATGCTTCCAGTAACAATTAAAGCATATTTAAAATACGTTTTTCTGCTAAATGAAAAATGTCACTTCGTTTCTTGTCTTAGAAATCCCCTAGATTGCATTCTCTGTTCTGATTGGTTTGATCGTCGTTCCCTCTCTTTCTTTTTAAACATTAACAACACCAACATTAGACAAAGCGAAGCTATAAAAGTTTCTCTATAGTTGACCATCATCCTGTTTTATCCAAATTCCAGGTCAACAAAGCAACTGATAGTCAGTTGTGGAGCCTTTTTTTATTCACTCACTTCTATATGAAGTTTGCACTGTTAGTCCTTTCTAGAAAGATACTGAAAGGTTTGCGAATTAATCACTAAGCTCATTCAACGAAGTTCCATTAAAACCATCCTTGTATGCTAAACATTCCCACCATCTGAACAAAACTTAAGAAATCTAGTTCAGAAAACACATAACACCAGGTAATGAAAAGAAGTAAGATAGTATTAAAACTCAAGATCCACTTATCATTTACCATCGATACAGAAATTGTTATCAGAGCTTGGACGTATGTTAATTACTAGTGGAAATTCACGTGACTCAGCAAGCTATCACTTCACATACGACGTTTTGCTTTCACTTATTGACAGTAAATACATTTTTAGTAGATATTTATGAAATTTATGTACCTAAAATTGTTTCTTAGTCACTGTTTTTTTTTCTTGATTAAAGAGTGATAATATTTTTAGCGAGCTTAATTGACCTTGCAAAATTTAACAAATCAGAACACAGGTTAATTTGAGTAACTTTGACTTAGCGTTTAATTAGAGTCTAGGTGACTACCAATGAGTTCAGTTTCGTTCAGAAATATTTGTCACTGTCTTGAATTCAATTAGTTCATCGATTTAGTATAATTTTCATAAGTAAACTTCTACTTTACTGTGTGTTATTCGATTTCTTTATTTCTTCGTTAATTTTGTTTTCTCCAGCCACTAAAAACACTTTCTAAAGAGCGTCCAATACCAAATATTTTTAATTTGTATACACTACTTACGGTGACCTTACAGTTCCTCATTCATTTCTGTGTGCTTTATATGTTAACAATGGAAGCTGAATTAAGAATGCCTAAAGTGTAAGTTATCCTTTTTTAAATAGAATTATATATACATATATAGTGAATTGATCTCATCATTGTTTGCTTCATCGTGTAATAGTAGTTGCAGTAAGGGCATAAAATTGATAAGGTTTCACAAAGAAGCAAATTAATCTAAACAAGATGTCTCTGAAGTCGTTGACTTTTCAGATGAATCATCTGGGCTATGAAAAGTTCAACTAGTTTAGTTTGTATGCTAATATTTAGTTATTTGAGTGAAAATCATCGGTGGTTGTATGTAATTTTATATTCTGTTGATTTTCTACTATTTTACTGCAATCATTTCAAAATCTTCATTACTGGCTTTAAATATAAATCTAGCAATTCACTTTTCTTATTTATTACTTTGGTCTGCTGATAGTTTTCGGAAGTTTACATTTATTAGTTTCTGGAACATCTACCTTTTAATTTGATTTTTACTTGCAGCGTTCTTGTAGGAGAATTAGAGCAATTGCTTTGTTTTGCATGAACCCATCAAGTCAGTTCAAAGTTTATCCATATCACACACTAAATATGTAATATATATCACTCTAAATCTTATCGAGCTCGATTTTTCTCGACTTCTGAACATAATTCTCTCCCAATTATTGAGTGCTTTAAATGATTACTTGGGAAAAACAGCTTTCTTCTTCATTTAGTCTTTGTTAATCCCGATATTAGTTAGTAAAATATTGATTCATTAGATCCAACAGGTTAACGGGGTTTTACATTTTTTTGTTTATAAATGAGCATCTACAATTTGTTTTGGAGTACAGCAACAGTTAGATTAGTAAGAAATTAATAAAATCATGGGGATATGATGATCAGTTTCAATATTTTAATGGAATTACGTTTTGTGAGCTGGTCGGTTTAGTCGTTGCTATTAGCTGACGTCATGCAGGAGGTAGATTTGTAATTGGCATTTAGAGAAATTCCTATATTTCTATTCAGAATGTCAGTAATGAAAGATATATGATAAAAAGTCTAAAAATTAAAGTTCGGATGAAAAATCCGTTTATTAGTTGCAGATTCTAACCCCATTCCTCCTTTGGTTTAGATAATCGAGTAATCTTCAAACAAATGTTCAGGCATTTGGATTGTCATAATCGCAGACATCACATATAAGTAGGTACATACTTCTTGGCTATTATCATTATAGTGACTGAGATGCTGGGTTACATTACTTAAAGTTTATCGCGGTGATTCAAATGTATTCTTGAGTTCCAGTTTCTCTTTATGTATACCTTATCATTCTATCTTCCCGAATCATATCTTCAGTGTTTAGTCTTCCTCATTGTCATTGCAATATCATGACTTCGATTCCTTGTATTCATCTTGGTAATTACATCTCATCATGCGGTGTACAACCTGAACTCACATTTATGTCCGACTCCATGTAGATTATGATTGACATAGAACGTTGATTATCATATCTTAAAAATAATTAATTAATAAGTATGATTAAATTCTAAAATTCGTCTCATTTCATGTTTACTATGTATGTACTAATTGTATTTGTGAATAGGGATTTCGTGAGTCGTTTTATAATATGTTATTAATTCAGTTTGGTATTTCATTCAGTACAATTCATCTATATCGCGTCTTATTTTGTAAAACAACTTGCCCCCTCTGATAAATTTAGATGATGCGATGAGAATACGAAGTTTATCAGGGCTATGTGATTCATTGTTGCAATAGTTTGCAAACCATCGAATCACATATAAACTGTTTTAAGAAATTAAGGTCATTTTATATTATTTCATTGTAACACCTTTGTTTCCTACTAACTTAATGTGAACTTAGTCGAGGAGAATCTGTACATAAATGAACACATTTTGTGAGTAAGTCGAAGGAAAAGTTTTCTGTCTTCAGATGGATAAATAATTCATGGATGCTTATCTTCTTCCATGCTTATGTTTCGTCATATCATAGTTTGATTTTCTGAAATCCTATTCCAAGTTATTACTCAGATTCAATCAATGCAATTAAGAACCTGTATGTCGAGAAGTTTTTCCAGAATTTTATGCTTCTTCCGATGTTAATAAAACGAAAATAAGGTCGGTGGTTAATCATATAATTCAGAGAAGACAGTCTTAACAAGAAGACGCTTAGATAGTTAATGCTACTTATTAATAGTAAGTAGTATCGTGTGGAACTAACGTAATTAAAAAATGAGCTTTGTTAATTTGGCGGATTCAACATTTAAGACGTTGTCATACATGTTTTCTCACTAGTTAATAGAGTAGATTTTAAGTCAGTTTCCTGTGGAACTATGTGAGCAGTAAGTAACTTTATTTTTAAATATCGTGATATTTTTTACTCCATGTGACATTATACATGAATTTATACGTATTTCCTATTTTCACTACTGATATATTTCATGTATATTGGTTATTTAAGGGACGATGATTTTGTCGATTTGAATGCTGAATTTAAACCGTCAATTTTGAACACTTTGGTCTATCTTATTTCAACTGGGATGGAAGTAAGAGACTTACAAATATTCTTCCTGTTTTTTAAATAAGCGTTTAATGCAAATGGTTTTGATAGTTATTATAATAGATGTTGATCAAGCGCGTCATGAAACCCGTTAATTTAATACTGGAACACAACCCAGCTAATCATATGGAAAAGAAACAGAATTATTACAGAGTCACAAGTCTCAAGTAGTTTGATGGGACAATTAACAACCTATTCATCCACACACATAATTAAGTGTTTCTGTCTTTTGTTGTGCGATCGTTAGGCTGGGTTTTCTATAGTATACGGACAGATAACCTTGATTAATGTTGTAAATACAGTTTAATTTTTCTTTGATTTGTTTCTTAAATTTATTATATACGACTAGCATAAATTGTCTCACAGTTAGTGTTGTGTAAGGTTGGATTTCTCTACGTCGATAAGTAATTAATTGCTCTTTATTCCTATTTTGGCAATTTGAAGTTCGATTAAAACGAAAGGTTTTCGTTATTTACGTATTATAATTTCGCATTATGTAACGATTTTGAATAAAATAGAGATGGTTATCTTATGGTGGTTTTGATAACGAATTATATTGGTCACCTATTTTAGTATTATGAGAGTTTAATGAAGTCAAACTTTTGGTCAGATTTTTGGTAGTTAACTTCATGTATGTTGAAAATATTTTGCCATTTAACTGCGACCCTGTAGGTTGGTTGAAATAATTTAATCCATTATGTAATTAGTCATGGAAACATAGGATCTGGAACAAGCGAAAGCATTCACGGCACTAATATTGGTTTTTAGCCATATTATTTTGCTTTTCCTGTCATTATTTACGATTATTATGAGGGTTACAACCTCTTTATTTGACTCAAGCTAACCGTCAGTAACTTGAGTTTAGTTTGTGCTTCGTAATATTGCTATGCCTACACTAGTAGTATTTAGTTACTAACAAATTTTTCTATATCTTAATGTGACATAGTTTTAATTTTCTACACTGATATGTAAGATTAAGTGAACTGACGAGATTCCTACGCTATATGCGGATAGATTAATGACATGAGATTCTGATTTCTTAGTTAGTAAAACCTGTTGTCAGATTTGATACAAGATTCTAACATTGAATTATACAACACTTGCTCTAGAGCAGTGTTTCAATATACACTGAATAAGATTCCATTTTTACTGCGAGTGACATGTGCAAACAAACAGAAAAGACAAATTGATAATATGAACGTATAAAAAATAGGTTTTTTTTGTCAATATGATTTAAAAAAATTTGTTTTCACCTTAAAACTGCTGTGTTCAGACTTATCACTTTCCACTCAACCTATTCAGTATGATGAATCTTTGTACGTTAATTTTGTAGCCAACGTATTTTGACTGCATCATCATGATAAGCTAATTCTACCACTGCGTCAACGTAGCATTTTCTGGTAGTATGTACATATGGAAGTCGTATTCTATCCTATTATGCTGTGGATTTTTTATGTAGATCGTTAGTGTTTCATTTAGGATTATATATATAATATGTTTATTTTTCTTACTAACGATAGACGGTCACATTGGCTGTGAACTATACTGGTCATCCGTTCATGGAATCACTGATTGAGAATAAACCGATGTTAATTTCTTTGATTATTGCTGTAATTGGTATTGTAATCTTGCCATTTGGTCCATTCTCTAATACATTGCAGTTAGTTGATCTAGATAACGATGTAAGTTGTCGCTGTTTCGTGTGTGTTGAGTTTATCGTTTACTACAACCGTAAATAGATAAAAATACTGAATGTTATCTTATACTACTTATTAGTAGGCAGAATTATATATGCGTAATTTTTTACTTTGAATAAAACCATACAAATTGATCAGAACTTTCCACTATACTTCATAGTCCGACTATAAATAGTTAATAATAGTTTGAAATCAAATTGCGAAGTATTATAAATAGTTTTCATTGCCTTTATTCACATAAAAAAGTGCTGAAATGCCTGTATTTACAATTCTGTTTACTAATAAGTAGTCTAAAATAATATTCAGATTTTATTGTCCCTTACGTAGTGTTAGTATATTCATTTCTGATTGCTCAATATATTTAGATTTCATGTTTTCAGTCTCCGTTTTGTTATACGGTTGATTTAGTCGATTTCTCGACTTACGTTTTATCGAGTTTAGTTTTATTATATTTCAAATTGGTACACTCCAAAATAGGAGATTGATTACTTTGGCTGTGTGGAATGCTTATTGAATAAATGGTACTTGTATATGAAGCAAACAAAGCGTACTGTGCTTTTTAATAACCACATTTTGTGCTGTACATTGTCATTGGATCATTTAAGAATGATGGTTATTTTTAAATCAGGAATGTTATTATACAGATAATGGACCTTTTTGAAGAAGTTAATGTATTGATTTATTTTAAGTGTACAATTGACTCTCTTGAACACAGTGTAGTTAGTGCTTTAAACTATAAATATTACTTTTTAGCGCTACGTTAAAAAGCAAGAGTAAGTATTCAAAGTGAATAATAAGTTAGTGATATGAGTCAGTTAGTCATAATCAGTGTATTTCCTAGAACACTTTTGTCTTACTATACATATCAGCACAATGAGATGCAGTTATCAAAAAGAGTTGAAGTAATGACAGTTACAATCATGATGAGATAGGTCAGTTGTTGAAGATACAGTTTGAGAAAAGTGAAATAGCATGCATAAAGGGATACCAAAGATTAAAATTTAGAATTTAGAGAATGAATGCATCAACATCACTGTAATTGATTCTAAGCTATGTCACTCAACTTTTTCACTCAAAACTGGTGTTGTTGCATTTGTTAGAACTTTGTATGTGTGTGTCCAAATCAAGCACTCAGTCAACAATCTCCATTCTAGAATACAACTCACGATTATCTGTCTACTTTAGTTACTACAGCCTAGTGAATGCAATTGTTGGTAAATCACATTATTCAATTCGCAGCTACCGTTTAATTTAAATTAATATCAGGTAAATTTAAATGTATTTCTTTACTTCACAAATAAACTATAAGTCACTAAGTGGGACTGTCAAATAACACATTAATAACAGTCATCATATGCTTACTAGTGATTAACTTTGAGTGTTAATTACCTGGTTCCTGATAAAAAGATTTCGACAAGTGGTGTTGAACGATATGAAGACTGAGACATTGTATGATCGCACAACCCCATGAGTTGGCTAAAGTTTCAAATACAAAGTATTAAGTACTGAACTAGTTCTATGTGACGTTTGAGAGTCATATGTTTGATTTGTGATGTGAAAGCATAATTTGTTTCTTAAAAGCATTAAACCTTAAAAAAAATTTCAGCAGATTAATTTTTTTTTCTTTATTCTGAACTTTTATTCTAGATTCGTATAATCTTTTTCAAAGCGTTGTTATTCGATTTCATTGCTTCATTCATGATAGATCGTGTATTAGTGTTTATATTTGGTCGAGTTCGTCAAAAATCCCTTTAATCAGTATTTCAGTTATCTCTTATTTAAAAAAAAATTAACTGTTAGTTAACCATTAATGCTAAATTTTCACTTCTTAACTTCGTGTATACATACTTTTGTGTTAAAATATGCATCTGTTTATTTGTTTGTAAAGATTCTTACTGGCATGCCATTTTGCGGTGATATTACTGTACGCTACCATTTGTTTCACATATTTTTTATTGAATAACATTACTAATCATAATGTTCATTCCAACTTTTGTATAATACTACAGTATGTAACGATAATAGTAATGATGAGATAATATCTTCCTCATTGAGATAAAAAAAAGTAACGTAATTGTCCTCATTTCATTTTCTCTCTTGACTCATGTTTATTCTAATAAAAAATAGCATTGATTTATTGGTGTATGTATTCTCCTCAAAAGGATGTTTGATGTTTTGTTAGTCTATCATTATTGATATTCTTAATAACAACACTGATAGTTTTATCCGATCTTTCATTTCCTTCTATGACTATGTTGTTGTTGCACAGTGTATTTATGATATGATCTATCTAAGCTTGATGCGACACGCTATCCTTCTTTTTTGTGATACAGTCATAGAAATTGTATTTCTATCAGAAGCAAACATTTTTCTTTACTCTTATTTATTCTCTTAATTGTTCATCCTAGATATCTGTCTTACGTACATTTTGTAATATTTATCGGCATATACAAATATTTATCCATCTACTTTGATATTATTATGTTTGCATGCATTCATCTGCGTGTTAATTCTGTCTTTAAGTTTAAGTTTCGCTACTTTTTTTTCTTACCGACTAGCATTTCTTGTACCCCTTCTTTTTTCTTTATGTCCTTTCTGTAATGTATATAAATGTTTATATGTATGAAGGTATGTGCATATATGTGTACATTGGGTTCTTATTGAATCATTATTAACCTGTTGACAGTTTATTGGAATTATTTTGTCATGGTACTTCTAGTAACCGATGTGAAATATATTATTCTTTACTATTTTTAGGAGTATTTTCATAAATTTCTTTTCATCTTTTTTTTGTTTTACGATGCTATTTTCTAGTATAACGTGTTTATATAATTGTATAGTTGTGTATTTAATTCAAACGGCTGTTATTCATAATTTCAATATAACGTGTGATTGTTCTTTCAGTCATTTATCTTATTCAACTTTCAGTGTCTTACTAAGCACATCAATATCAATGAAAATCAACAATTTTATGTTTGTTGTTATTTTTGTTTTATGTATGTGTGTGTGTGTATTAGTTAAATGGACTTTTGATTCAATTTTTCAATTATTCTTATTCGTGTTGTCATATATCTACGTCAGTTTATAAATAATGAATAAATTTATATAACAAATTGTTTTACTCCTATTCTATGCTTATATTCAAGTGTACAATAGAGTGTGGTTTACTTTAAACTACTAATTCAATTTATCTGTGATTATCTACTTAAGCACAGGATAGCTTTCAGTGTCTCATTTAGAGCGCTATGATAATATGATTCATTGATAGAATTCTGGAATGAAGATATTATTTTAATGTGAGCGAACAAGAGCAATAATCAACAAAATAAAACTGAACGAAGCTAAGCTATTCTCTGCGCCTCAACCCATTTTACTAGATCAAGAAGTTCAGCTTGAGCAGGAAATATGTAGTTCCACAAGCAGACTGGAAGACAGATAACTAGCAATCAACTCATACTTGTAAGCGCAGCGAAAAATGTCTTTGAAAGCGTCATTGTAAATAGTGTACTAAAAGAGAAAACGAACCAAGGTTTAAGGTTCTCCGATTTCAGCTGCATCCACGGAACTGATAGGTACTGGGCAACACATCCCGTTTGGCTCCGAACACGATGAGGAGCGGAGACAACTTAAACACAAGCCGGTTAAAAGTTTACGTAATGATCGTGAGCAGTGGTGGGTGGCGAAAGCTAAGGAGATGGACAAGCAGCGGCAATATGTAGCAGTAAGCAACTGTTCCGACTTATCAAGAAAACGGATATCAGAAATCCGTCTGTAAGTGAACCTATCTTTAAGAAAGATAGGACTATTATTCACTATCAATCCAGAAGATTAGACCGATGGGGAGAACACTTTAGGGAACAGTTCAACTGGCCATCGGTTTCATCTTACTCGCCGACCATCTCCAAGCAATCTGAATGACAAATTGATATCGGTCCTCCGAATCTTGATGAGGTTCAGAAGGCTATCGACAATCTAAAGGGAGAGTAGCTTGACTTGACGAGTTAGCCCCTGAGATACTTAAGGATGGTGATCCAGCTTTAACAGTGAGATTGTGTTGTTTCTATTTCATATAATGGGAATTTTTGACTACAAAGGAATCCGTTTAACGAATATAATGTCTAAAACATTATCTCCAATAACACTTCAACTAACGCTCGTAACGAACAAAATCTAGAAAACCAAGGTGGTTTCAGACTAAATATTCACACTTCAACAGGTTCTGGAACATAAACACTTTTAGACGTCCAACAATAGTCGTTTTTCTTGACTTCAAGGCGGCGTTTGGCTCAATCGATCATGAGGTTATGTGGCATTGTCTGTCATTGAAAGGCGTACTAGTGAAGTACATTAACCTTATACAAGCTCTTGACTCGAACACTACATATCGAGTCAGAGGTTATGGCGGACTGTCGTCAGTAGTGATTACTTCAAGTGAGGCTCGCCATGGTTGTCCACTTTCCCCATTTTTATTTAATTGTAACATCGACATGTTTTTAGGATTAACATTTTCATCTTCTGACTTCTCCTGTGTTGACCTTGTTCCGAGTGATGATATAGTTCTATTGGGCGGAGATGCTGATAAAATGCAGAATCTTTCGACTACCTTAGGGATCAATGTAAGCTTGTTTGGGACGCGATTCCCCCCTATCCAAATTTGCAGGTGCATCCATTCCTTGACTTCCTCCAAATTCTAAGTTTCTGAATTAATAATAATTTATTTTGCTTATTCATGTTTCCCCAGACCTTATCATCGATATCTAAACCACTTCATTAATACATAGTGTTCCTACCTCTGGGATTTGGTCCGACAATTTAATGTCTATCTGCTAATTGGGGCATGGCAACCTGGAATAATGTACGCATGTACCAAGTTCTACGTCGTAACTGATTGAAGGTTTTTGGAAGTGGGGAACGTTATAATGGGAGCCTTTGGCTCGTAAGTTAGAAATTTATATTTACACGAATAAGTTATAAAACTAGTATCACCGAATGACTTCTGAAGATCCAGCAACCATAACAGTCATTTACCATGTTTCTTGTTTGAGTCATACTTTCTGTAATACTACTCGGTTACTCGAACAGAAGTAGGTGATGCATACTTCGAATCTACAATTCAATGGTTGAAAGTAGAACGTGTTAATCACTTATCCAATGCTCCAAGATTTTATGATAGTATAAGAGTACTGTCATAATTTTTAGTTGCCCAATCGCATAGACATTCAGTTATTTTTCATTGAATTAGGGTTTCATACTAACTTCACCCAGGATGTATTTTCGTTACTCCTCAAGCCTGATAAATATCATTCGAATACTCTATATATGGTTTTATTTACTGATTTTGTCGACGTTTTGTTATGATGCGGGAAATTTTCGTTTGGTTGACTGAATGGCAGTTAGGTGTTCCTAGTCGGTAGTTGCGCATCTGCCTTATGCCCACTGAATCCCAAGCCGGAATAAGAAGAATACAACCCGATAGACCAACCAAACAGAATCGAATTATATTTCACACATTCCTTTATATATACATAAAACCAGACCACACAGCGAACCAATTAGGAAATTAACATTAATACAGAACTAAGTAAATAGTAGCAGTTAATAGGGACAATTTCTACACAACTAATTAACTGTAGTTCGTAGTAAGAGACAATATACTAAGAGTAAATATACTAATCTGGAGGATAAAGTAAGAGGAACGTAACAATTGTAGAAACGAAATGTATACATTACCCACGGTTAGAATAACTGAAATAGTGTTCTAAAACACAGTTATGAGAGTTTGTTACTCTTCTCTTTAGTGGTCCGACATAACAGGTTTGTAATGTTTTGCGGTTGTATTGATCAGATTGCAATTGGAAGACAACGTATTATCACAAATTCAACCTCCAATATAGCTGATGGGGATCAAACAGACATAGTATAAGTGGAAGTATATCATAAGCGCATACTGAACAGAATGATTAAAATGTAAATGACTTAGAAATTATACGGCCATTTTACGAAACTCTCAAGTTCATGCGTATACTATGCTTTCGGGCAACAAACAGCTGGTTAGACATACAATGTATTGTGTAATTTTCAAAACGTAAAGTCATGTTAAACCGTAAACATTTTATTATCTATCTAGTTTTTCCAATTTTAAAAGAATCACATACTAGTGCAATATTATCTGGACAATCAAATTTTTGAAATGAAAGCCTACAATAGATTAGAATATTGAAAATAAAAGAATGATAATATTTTAATCAACGTGGATATAGAGATGAAAATCTATGTTTGATGAAGTGATTTAACAATAATGAATAATAATGATATTCTGAAAACATTTACAGGATATCCACCAGTTTACTCAAGTGTTCAGGTTGTTAAAAAAAGATCAAGGTACATTATTCCAAAGGATGAATACCGTTAATTATTTCAATGGAACGTTTGATTCGAAGTTATTAGAAACTACAAAGGATAAAATATTTGTGAAATACATAATAACAGGTAATAGGATAATAATTACTTAATTACTGCTCATATAACTGAATAATATTGTTCCCAATTAGATTATCAGACTTTACTCTAATATACAACAATATTTATATATGAATATGAAACTTATTAAACTATTGATGACAATTTATAAGTCAATTATAACAATGAAACAGATGGATTGTATAGCTAATCATAATAGGTGAAAGGTGCGAATTGGTAAGAGGATGGCACATGTACTAGTAATAATGATAAACAGAATAGTAACAACAACATGAATGCATATTTCAACACAAGATGAATACGAGCAAATTGGATGTAGGTTGAATTGATGTGACTTGTGCAGACGGGTTTTGTGCTTTAGTTGATTGAAATTGTCACAAATTGATGTTGGTAAGGGTTGGAGTAAAAACAAAGAAATAGCAAACGGTGTAAAGAATTGCGTACCACTCCTTTCATACTGCTTCTTCATTTAATTGACCGCATTATTTTCTTGCCTAGTTTGAACGATTATTATTATTATTATTAGTGTTTTAACAAGTTTAGTTTCACACTGTTTTGACTTACATCCAACTTATAACTGCTCGTATTTTTCTTATGCTGAAATACGCATTCATGTTGTTGTTATTATTCTGTTTATCATTACTACTAGCACATGTGCCATCCTCTTACCAATTTGTACCTTTCACCTATCATGATTAGCTATACAATCCATCTGTTTCATTGTTATCATTAATGCAGAGTGCTTCATTATCAAGGGAACTAAGATATCATGATATTAATAATCAATATAGAACAGGTAGATGCTGTTCATGATCATTTATAACTAGAGAGAAGAAAACAAACACACAGTACAGAACGACAATGAACAACTTCAATGCAGCATCAGAAGCGCGAAAACTATCAATATGTCGTACAAATAAAGACTGCATTATGATATAGAAAAAGGCTGTTATGATTGATGCGTGTAACCAAGTAGTTGGTGCAACTTTGTGCGCGTGATATCATGATGACAGCCGCCAATGAGAGTTTCTGGCTAGTCACTGTACGTCTGCCCGATGCCTACGTAGTCCCAGACCGGAAAAAAAAGAACACATGACTGATGAGCCAACCGAACAGTATCATACTATGTTTAAACATTCATTTATATATGCACAAAATCTGACTACATAGTCAACCAATTGGGAATTTAACATTGATACGAAACAAAGGAGATAGTGGTGGTGAATAGGGGTAACCTTTACACAACTAATTAACTGTAGTTCACAATAAGGGACAACATACAAATAGTAAATATGCTGAGTGACAGAATAGGGTAAGAGAAACGTAACAATGATAAAAATGAAATGTCTACATTCCACACAGCTAAGAGTAGTAATTGGACACTATGAAGTATAATACGAGAACCATTGTTATAAAGTTTAAGTAGTACACAACCCGAAAGTTAGTGTGAATTAGATTTCTTCAGTGTAACCTACTCTGAGAATGAAAAGTGTTATAGAGAATTAAAGCGATTATCGCTAATGACACCTATTTGTAGTCATATCTATTTACGCTGGAAGTTTCTGAGTCCTATCATCGTCAATATCTTATCTAGGAAGTCATAATTGATTGAAAGTTTCGAGTCCAATGCAGCGTCTGTCTTTTACAACTTAGTGTGTTGTGAAAGACTGATCACTTATGTAATTTAGCCTATTCAGTTCTGAATAATGAACCATGTAGAAGTCTGTCAGACATTATTCATAAAAAATGGCCAAGATATCAAACTAGCTGTTTCAAGATGGCTATACTGACTTAGTTATTATCATCTCACCTGAACAGTCATTATATAATCCCAAGCATTGCCAGCATTGTGATCAACATAGTAGCGCACAGTACGATAGGCATCATAATACGTAGGGCATTAATGAAGGTAACTAATTCACGAGGAAGGATTGAAAGGTAAATTTAAATATGCAATATACTAACTCACTAAATACAAGCAATCAAAACAGCGATTTAATAATTTAATATGGTTGAAAATTTTACAACTGTAAGTTATTATAATACCGTTTAGTATTTTTACAAGTGCAAATTCAAAATGTATGTAGTTCGTCGTAGTTTATAACTTCTGTGGTCAGTTATATGAATAGTGTTACCTTGCTGTACTACTTTATTTGTAAATCCTATTGTTTTATCCTGCAACAGACTGAACCCAGGTTACCTTTTATGATAAATAAATTTACATACGCTTAAACTAGTTGTTTCAGTGAGTTGACTAATTCCTTGGGAGATAATTTTTACACCACATTACTCGTTTTGACATAGTCTTCTACGACATGGCTAAGATCATCTCATACTGGATTACTTATATTTACTGAGTTATACTACTAAGAATAATTTTATTGCATTTTATAATCCCTATTTTGGTGGTTACTTCTATATGAGTTACTTTTATTAATGTGCTCGCTTTGATGTTCATCATGTTGTGTACATCGTTATTGAAGTAAACTGTTGTAACAAACTTTTTCATCTTCAAAGCGAAAAATCATTTAATCCTAATTTAATTGATTATTTGAGTAATGCAAAAATAAGTGTCAATAACAACCTATCAAAGTCATGGTCCACAGATCAAGGTACTAGTCACTTGTGAAGAAAATCATACATCTCACTTCCATCAAAGTTTGCAGCCGATGAATTTGTCCAGAGTGATGATAAAATTTCAACAATTAGACCATTTACTTCAGAGAAAGTAATCAAACCAAAAGAACGACAACATATACAGAATATTATGAATTGCATGTATTTTGTTGCATTCACATCAGCTACATAAAAGCTGTTTATTTTAGATAACTCAAGATATTAATATACATGTTAATTATGTTAATTGAAATGTTTAACATGTAACCGTAGATTGTTTAGGTGATGGAACATCTTACTAATTGATCATCAGAACATAAGAGAGTAGGTTGTTATCAGTTTCTTAAAGAAAAAAATAAACTAGTTTTCTTGATAATCTAAAGTGTTTGTTTACATTTTCTTGATATAACATATTAAACTAAATACAATTTAGTTAATTGAGTTCGACACACACTGATGTTGACAAGGTACCATTGAAAACCAATGAACACTGGACAGCTGCTTCATCCTAGCACTAGACTTCCTAGAAATGCATACCCTAAATCCCGTCCCAGGATTCTGTACCACTAGGTCAGCTTTTAATGGCTAAATTCCCACTTTTATCAATTTGTGATATAGCACACTACTGAGGTGTCTAATACTAGGATGAAACAGTTAACCAATATAAATCTGTAATGAATTCAATCAACTCAACTTAATACCAATCTTCACACACTATCTTAATTCATTTACAATTTAATTCATAGAATTAAAATTATCCATTCAGTTTTATTACTTGTTATATGATATAATATGCTAATAACAAATAATAATTATAATGATAGTTGATTTCTTTTAATTATCATAACAAATAAACAAGCCTAGTTCTAATTGTTTTCTAGTAACTAGAATTCATTTATTATTGATAAATACTGTTTATTTTTATTTTCTTTTGGCATTAAGTAACTTAAAGAAATGATTTATACAGATTAGAGATAAGGATTGAGTATACTAAATAAACAAGTTAATAATGATAACTATATACAAGATAGAATAAATTTACTCTTCATTACATTCTCTATTCATATCATACTGGAATGAATGAAGAAAAAAACAACATCAGTAAATAAGAGATTAGAATAAATTTTATAGAATATCAACTTTTATTTATCTTAATTCATATTTAAGTAATTAAGTTAAACAATTGTAGAATAACAAATTTACAAATCATGTAATTAATAGAAAAAGAAATAATGACATCTATCTAAATGTTATTGTTGATTGAATACATCACAAATTGATGTTAATAATGAATTCAATTAACTAAATTTAAGATTCACTTTTCATTAAGTCAATTCACTTCATTCATCTAAATGTTAGTATAGAAATAAAATTGTAAATGGATTAAATAACATTATAATGAATTCTTCATTAATTTCATGTTTTAAATGTTTTAAGTAAAATATTCTACATGAAATTTATTAATACCTGTTGATGTATTCATGAAATTAGATAAGAATGAGAATACTGAAATATTGGCTACCAATCAATTTATATAGGGTTTTACTGATTAGCGTTTATTTTTAGCATCATCGATAAACAAGGAAGGTTTGATGCAGATGTGATGATGCAGATTGGAAAGGCAAGAGCAGCATTTCTACAACTGAAAAATATCTGAAACTCAAACCAACTGTCAATCAACTTTAAAGTCAGAATTTTCAATACAAATATGAAGACAGTTTTGTTGTATGGAGCTGAAACTTGGAGTATCATTCAAAAGATACAAGTATTTCTAAACAATTGTCTGCCTACGTATTAGGGATGTGAGATCCCGAAAACTCACTTGGCAAACCTGTGATTTTTGTGATTTTATTGTGTAAATTTAAATTTCTTGTTTCCGCGCCATTTTTTTCTCACCTTCAGTTCGCGTTTCCCACTTGGTAAGACACTAAATCTTATTGGTTCATTGTTTATTTTAGTACGCTATTTATGACATTCCAAAAGACGCTCCCTTTTTTTGTATATATACACATGAGTTGTGTGTGTTGATATCGTCTGACAGGCTGCCCTTTTTGCTGACTTTCGACTTCTTACTTTAGTTAGCTGGGCTGGGGCGCTGTGGGATAGCTTAACTTCCTGTTACTGTGTCTCTGGTCTTACGTCCGTTAGCAGATATCGAGGTGTCACATTAATTCACGATTCCTTCGCACTACGATACTTCGGATCCGTTGGCCAGATACCATCAACAACAACCTCCTATGGCAGAGAACAAATCAACCAATATCCAGCAGAGGAAGAAATTAGGAAAAGACGCTAGAGGTGGATAGGACACACATTGAGGTAATCATCAAATTGTGTCACAAAACAGGCACTAACTCGGAATCCTTAAGGTCACAAGAAAAGGGGAAGACCTAAGAACACGTTGCTTTGGGAATTAGATACAGACATGAAGAGAATGAAGAGCTCTTGGAAAGAGCTGGAGAGGAAGGGTCAGGACAAATTTGATTGAAGAATACTGGTCGGCGGTCTATGCTCCACATGGTGTAACAGGCATTGATTGATTGAGTGAATTAATTCATAACGTTAACAGGTGATTAAATAATACGCCTATAAGTTGATCCTCATACTATTTAAATGTAAGCTGGAATAAGCAGGATATTTGATGATAAGCTAAACAATCGGGAAAAAATAGATTGTTATTGATGTTATTTATTTATTTCATACAATTGTTTATTGACGTACATACAAATCCGAACCACATAGCAACATAATTAAATTTAAACATAGGTATAGATACAATAATTATAGGAAAAATGGAACAATGAGCATGTTAATGATTAGTTCTAGTTTATAAACCGAAAAGTCATAATAACAATTAATGGATTAAATGAAAGTTTGGGATGATACAAACATGAAATTAATAAGAACAAAATATTCAATTCATATACGTCCAAAATATATAAAATAATCTTACGAAAAAACAATTCGAGAAGTTCATTGTCCCATCTTAACTCTTCCTTTACAACACTTACTTTTTATAATTGGGTGTTCTAGAAATTATTGAATGCTAATTTGATAACACGATTTGGTTAGAATTAGACAACCGTTAACCACCAGGAAGCACAAGACAATTGTTTCGTGTTATTAGAGCACTCTCCAGCAGTTCACATCCACATCCTCACTTGTGATCGAACCTAGGGTCTTTTGGTTTCGTGGAGAACACTTTACCATTAAATCCCAGAGTCGGCTCACAATAATTGATATTTCTAATTCAGTCGACCAGTGATATGTTTTGTGCTGCCACATCCATTGACATCGGTAGGTAACTGCCTCACATCTGACATGGTAAAACTCCACTGGTCCCATAATAGGATAAAACAGCTGTCTATTGCTTCCTAGTGGTCAGTGGTTGTCTAATTTCGACTCTGGCTTAAGTCTCTCTGGCGAAATTTGAGGTTTACACTCCTGGAAAGTCCTATGCTTCGACTAATCACACGTCCACTGCTCTCTGGTTTTCATACGTTTTCTACCAATTAAATAAGCGAAAATTTTGCTTTCTTCTGAAGTTCTACAAAAGCTAAAATTAATCTTTTGTTACTTCACAATGAAACAAACTAATTCATATTATTTAAGTTGGATTGTGACTGACAAATGGAATCCAGGACTCACGTTTAGTCCTAGTTTGGACTAATCGGCTGGATGTACCTGCATCCCCATGTTGATGTTCACCCTGGGATTCTTATTAGTTTCTCTAACTCTTGCTATTTATAAATAAATAATGAAAACTAAAGAAAATATACAGACAGACAATACTCAAAGAGAGTTAAAACAACATTTGAGATTATAACCCGAATGTCAGTAGTATCTATTTACATAGGTCAAAAATGTTTACCAATGCTGACAAGACGAACATTCGTTCTGATTCTCTTAAATGATAACAAATGATTATTATTGTTTCAATTATATATAATTTAAAACAACAACAAAAGAGGAAGTCATATTTACAATTTACAACAAGTTATTGTTATCTGACAAAATGATAATGATTCATAACTAATGAGTAGAGAAGGAATTTACTTTTTAGTCAGTCATTACTGATTGCTCATTATTCATTTCTAGATAGAAATGAAAACATGTATGAACCAGAAATTCTTGAAATGACCTTAGCCTAAACTGGTCAACCAGAAAAAAGACTGTGGAAAAGATTGTTTCTTGACTGTCAACTTGTAAAAGTAGTTTCTTTACCTAGACTATATTTAACTAATAATGTTAATATGAACTTTTGTAGTTGAATCCACAAGGTGCAGCTTGTAAACGACACAATGAACGTATTCACTGTATGTAGATACATTGACTATTTTCTGAGATTGAAAAGATAATAATATTTCGTTTAACGAAAAACTCTATAGCAAATATTTGGAGCCATCATTCGCTCGAGTGTTTTATATAAAAAATGGCATACACTTTAAAGCTAAAGTTTATTGAAACTAGCCCTGTTGTAATGTCTTCACCTGTGTTACAGTATATAGTAGGTATAAAAACTAATTCGAATTTAGTACTCGTCAGACTGAGGTTAGTGTTAAATAGCAAGAAGTTAATGTTCAAAGTATCGTGTAAGTTGTTAACATGCATTAAAATGCATTAGAATGTCAAATCATTTGCACTGGTGGATGTATCGCAACCTGATCGGTGCAATATGGTCATTTCTAAAGTTCAGACAATATGGTTACTAGAACGTAATCAGACAACATCCCTGCAGTTTACTATGTAGCAATCCTTGTCGAACTGTCATAGAGAAAAGATCATATCTTGAGCATTTCATTAATCTCGAATTCGGATACTCCTACAAAAGAATTGCTTGTCATATAATATACATCATTAAGTTTAGTTGTTTGTGTTTGTCATAAATTGATATTAGTTGGGTACCGATGAAATCCAGGGAGCACTCGACACTTTTTTCTTCCGACTATGGAACTCCTCAGCAATGTTCATCCTTGATTTCTTTAGGGGATACAAAGCACTAAACATTATTCTTATCTTTACAAAGGCACTTAAAATGAAATACAACACTACTGGTAGGAACAACTTAGTGAGATTAATTCTGAAGCACGTAGAGTAGATAATTTTCTCCATAGTACACCAGATAAATAATAGTAAAACAACTTACAATAATGAAATAAAAAAAGTGATATTC
This sequence comes from Schistosoma japonicum, assembly GCA_025215515.1. Classification (NCBI taxonomy): domain Eukaryota; kingdom Metazoa; phylum Platyhelminthes; class Trematoda; order Strigeidida; family Schistosomatidae; genus Schistosoma; species Schistosoma japonicum. The sequence continues at coordinate 31,677,306 of CM046062.1, read as the reverse complement.
CACGATGTACCTACATGTACTATGTGACATAAATTATTGTTTGACGTTTAAATTTTTCGTGGCTAATTATGGTTTTTAGGACCCAGGCTTTTCACTAATAACTCAGTGATGTCTCAGACGATGAAACGCGATTACTTTATTTAGAAGCCTACAGAGGGTGCTAGTTTTTTTGATATTACAGGTATGTCATATTCACTAGTGCCAGCTAGCACGAAGCTTCGACAAAGCAGGGGTTTTCTGTCAATTATCTCTAGCCACTAAATATAATGACTTAGTAGACAAGTTACTTAGCCATTAGACGGAACAAACTTTGCATTTGTTACTACTTGCTGAAAAATCAATGTATGCTTTAAATTGCATGATAATTGCAATTGTTGGTGTAAGATGGAATAGAACAATTAGTTTGTTTTAAGTTCCAATGTGAACAAGTTAACTTGCCACGCACATACAATATAATTTGCTTTCTTGTTAATCGTACTTATTTATAGTAAGTAGTTCAATTATAATTTTATAATGCATGCTTAATCACTCCACTTATAATTGTAGTATTACATATTAATAATAACAAGGAGTCATCCAACGTAGGAAACTCCCTTTTCTATCGGTATCATTTACTTTAGCTGTACAATAGTACATATTTCTTTTTATTCATAGGAGTTCATAATAGAATATATATTCCACGAGGTATTACAGATGGAAAAAACTTGTTCGATGAGAAAGCTTTGATCAACCACCATTTCAAGCTGGAATCCTGTGTTAAAAAATGGAGATATATCCAATCTCTCATTTTATTACTGTCTTAACAACCTCTCTTATTTTCCATCATTGTTATTAGCGTCGTTTTAATCTTTTCAATACTTATTATTCAACGTTGTTATGTGACTCAACTATCGTTTTCTTTATAATTATCATGTAGATAGTTGTCCTTATAATATTTTCCTCTTATCAATTATTACCAATATTTCGATTGTTGCACAAACTATTTCCTACTACTTATTGATTTTAAATTTGTTACATAACTTATAGTTGATACTTGGAAACTTCTTGATTCCTTCTATTATATTCTAGATTAATTTAAGTCAAAAATTATTGTAAATACTACTATACAGCTGAAGTAAATGATATTGTCAAAAAGAGAAGTTCTGTCGTTTGCATATTCTTGACAAATGTATGATATATTCAATACAGTCAAAAAGTAAATACTATTTGTGATATGACATGATATTCCTTCAAATAACTTGTTCCATTTCCTTGACAAAAAACATTGTTGACTGTCAGCATTTATATATGCCTGAATTTGTGATACACACGTACAGAAATAAACAAACATTCTATCGGGTTATTAGTTCCTTTTATGCATCTGAATAAAGTATAAACAACAAATTATTTTTAAAAATATGAATTCATTTTCACTTCATTGGTTCTCATCAGTTACACCGGTATATATGAAGTTGATATAGTAAGGCATTAAAAACCTAAAAGTTGATGAGATCGTAATCCTTTTAAATTCAAAAATTGATAAGATGAAGTATGTAATAACCTCGGAAGATTTAATAAATTAACGTAAGTTCTGAAGAATTGAATCAGAAAAGGTTTTTCAATCAAAGACTATTGAAGAAATATTTTCAGAATTGTCACTTACAAGTAGTGTATATTAAAGGTGACCCTTATCTCCAATTTTATTTGATTTTGTTTAAGATGTTTTCTCAGAAGCTACACTTTAACTTATCAGGAATCTATTAAGGGATTATGGAGTTGGACACAGAGTACCTAAATAATTTAGCTAATTCGTCAGTCAGGTTGGGACATGTATTACATGTGCCCAGTCACTTCTTTCCTCTTGGAACATTGTTGGTTGTTGCAGGATTAGGACGAAAAGTAGACAGAGGTAGTCAAGCCAGCCAAGCCGTATTGTCAATCTATCACATCGTTGACTCTCAGTTTCATTCATACTGTTCGATGTAAAATATTTGATCGAGGTCTTTGTAACAATAACGCCTAATGCCGACGACACTAGATGACATGACCTACAACCAATCACAGTGGTGCAGGTAAATCCACTGCCAATCTTTTTCTAAACCTCGAGTTCAATTAGTATTTTTTACAAGTCTATGTTTCATTCCTTCTTACTAAATGCTGTGGCATAAATCTTGTTAGTTTGGCATGGTTGTCTTAGTGTGGTCTGACATTTTGAACCTATGTGCATATGAGCTAATTTCTACGTTGTACATAACTAACTGAATTTAAGTCGAGGATGATTAGAAAGATATTCGTAAAGAGAATGAAATAATTTTCATTAAGGTGCTGACTAAACCATTTAGTTCAAAATAAATCAATACTAAGGTGGATAATAATAATAATAATAACAAGTGATGATACAGATAAAATTGTGTTGAACAGATGTTACTCCAACTTTCTGTTCACAATGACCAGTGATTATGATAATTTATTCTGATATTATAGTTCAATAAAAATTACCTTTATGATGTAACTAAGGTATTTATATTATTCTGTGTTGTTTGTTATTCTTGCTTCATAAATACTATTATTATCTATCACATAAGTGATCATATAACATGATAATAATTGAAGTAGATGACATAATCAATTCACTCAAGGGGGTTTTAACAATATAAGTTGTAGAGAAGATAACATTTTTGTTCTGCTTTTTTTTTATTGACCCTAAAAGTAACGTGATGCTGATCAAATGAAATATTAAAGTTGTTTAAGAATTCCTTCCAAATAATCTTTGAGTTACAATTTAGTCAATCAGTTTTACTCATCAATATAGGCTAGTTAAGTTTGACATTGACTATTATATGGTGATCAATCAATAATATAGTAACTCATAATTTGGGATATAATATTGTTGATTACTCTTCATTTGCAAGGCGATAACGTTTCAAAGAATTAAATTCCAATGTTTTTCGTGGTGTTTCTCTAGTTCTTTTATAACAAAAGTTAACAGTCAAATGCATTAGCAGGTCACTTTTATGAAGAATGGTTGTAGTAGGAAGTCACATTTCTACTAACGATTCATTCATGATTCGTATTATGGTGCTAGAATAGACGGTAAGAAAAGCTGAAATCAGTTTCACTACTTTAAATTCTTATTTTTTTTGACATGTTATTAATTTTAACGTCAGATACAAAGAAGTAAGTGTGGATCACTCATTAACTTGCTGCTGGCTTTCAGTCTTACAAGGTTGTCTTAATTCCAAATTCACATTGATTTTTATTAATTATATTGTTATTCTTAAGATACAAGCTTTTATGTTAAATCTGCTTTTCTCTCCTTTAATTTCTGTCTATTTATCATCAGTGAAATTTAGTTATGATGTAATTTTGTAAATCTATCTAATCATGATAGATCAGGTATCATATTGTTATTATCAAATCGATTGTACTAGAATCTCAGCATCTAAATTGATAATTTCTTGCTTTCGATGAAATTACGATGATAAAGAAAAGAGCGATTGTAATTGTCATTACAAAAATTGATGAAAATCTTCATTTTTAAATAGTCTACCAAAATCATTGACCGATTTATGAAGAGTTTTCTATAGCATTTGTGTAACTTCTCATGAAAGACTATGAAAGTGATATGATTTCAACAAATAAATTGACAATCAGAAGTATTGAATTCAGGTGATTCATACAGATTAGTAATACGTTTTAGTTGATTGCATTCGTCATAGATTAATGTTGGCAGGGTACCACCGATAACTAGAAAGCAAAATGAATTATGAACAGAAGGCTGTTGAGTACCTATCCACTGGACCTTATAAAAAATGGAGTCCAAAAATAATTACTCAAATGATCAAAAATAGAATTAAATCAAAGATATGAGAACTCCTAGAATAACTTAAGCCTCTCTCTTATTGAGACCTATAGTGGACTTCACAAACACACCAATGTATGTGCTTACGAAATATCTTAGCAATATACTGAAGCTACTTAGAAAATTTACAATATTCAGCCAAATACACATAGAATTTTCAATCAAGAATATCGAGATTAACCATTGATAGGAACAAAATAATAATAATTTATGACATTGTATCGTTATATACAAGTGTTTCAATTAATGATTATCAAGACATTACTAGTAGTTAACTAGAAAATGATCACACTATATTCATTAGATATCCACTATTCGCCAACCCAGTTGGGAAGTCACTCTAATTGTGTTTGAATTCTAACTTCATTACATTTAAAAGAACTTTGTACAAACTTCCAAATAGTATAGTTATGGGATCTCCCGTAACACTGATTGTAGCTGAACTTTGCATGTCGCGCAATGAATCAAAATTTTCGCCAGTACAATCAATTAAATATGTAAGTGGCCCGACTGCCATCATAAAAACGGTTTCTCTGAAATTATATTCTAAGGTGATTAATACATTTTTAATACACTACTATTTTTAGATCGTCTAGTCTAAAAGAGCCGGCACTCTCAGTATTCACCGAATACCAACACACTTTAATAGGTATATAGACTTTTATTTTACACATCCTTTCAGTGCAAATATTTCTCTCGCTCTCAGTTTATTCAAGAAAAGCCATTAGATTTATTACATCAAATGATGATAATTAAAAGAAGAAACCAGGAATATAACAAATATATTAAATTTCAACAATTTCTCCATCGATTTTATTAGTAGTATTAATTAATGATTTAATCGTCTGATAAATAAATATTCACATAATACACCGTGAGTTGATACAGTCATTCTACTCTACCGTCAACGGATGACTGAAGAACTTCAATGAGTTCTCAAACTAAGTTATATAAGAGCTTTTTACAAAATGACAAATATTTTCCAACAATTCATTAGATAGAGTTAAAGAAAGAATTAATTCACTTTCGTACAAAATCTCGTCTACAGACTAAGTTGTGTCAACTGTGACACTTTTTTACATTCGAGTTTTTTCATGAGTGATTTTAACTTGAAGTAAAGAGTATTTGAGTTACACAAAAGACCACTTAATAATCCTGTAGATTTTGAAAGGCTGGAAGTAAAATTAAGAATATCAGTGCATGCTGTTTTTAACAATCATAAGGTTGATATCAAAAACATATAATATAATTCAGAAAGACTTCTCCAACTACAAAGAAAAGTGAGGGGCTGAGGCTTTCCATGCATTACTTAATATAACTGTACTAAACAGAGAACGAGGTTTTGTGATTAATCGAACTAGGACAATTTTTCCAAACAATCACACATCTAACCCTTGTTTTTAATCTCACACTAGAAATGCATTCACAAATTAACTATGCCACTTTACATTATAAGTATTTATCATCCACTTGTTCCATTCTGGTTCTATTCACATAAATGCACACACATGATCTCACCTTTGACATACTTGACATTTGCATGACCGATCAAACCAGTGATTGTAGTTAAGTTTTCAATTTAAACATAATCTGATTTATGCCTCTCTATTATTTCAACTTATTGAATTCGTCACGGATAATGTTGACAGGGTACTACTGAAAACCAGGTAGCAGTGAACAGGTGTTTTGTGTTAGAATAGGATTTCTCAGCAATCGGCACTCTAGATTCCTTCTCAAGGGTTACAGGCTGGAGAACGCCTAACCATCTACAACACGGGAAGTTGGAATTTTACTAATGGTTGTCGGCCTGGTGGTGCGTTTTCACTGGTTCCTTGACAGTATCAATCTGCAATAAATTCAATTAACTAAAACTTAATTATAATCTCCACACACCAAGTCAATTCAGTTATTTGTACTTAAGTCAATTTAGTTACAATTGGGGGGGGGGTCATGGAGGTAGTTTATTAATCGATCCTAATATCGCGAATTGATGTGAATCAGACAACCATTGATCACCTGGAAGCACTAGGACAGCTGTTTCGTCCTAATGTGGAACTCTTCCAAAGAACGCATCCATAACCTCATCGAGGATCAAACCAAGGACTCTTTGGCTCCACGGCGGACGCTTAACCATTGGACCACTGAGTCAGCTCCTAACAGTTAATATTTCTAATTTAGCGTACTGCTGAAGAGTCCCGTACTAGGACGAAACAGCCATCCAGTGCTGCCAGGTGATCGATGGTTGTCTAATTTAGATCAGTTCGTGATATCAGGATTATGTTAATTTGATTGAGTTATTTATTCTTTGAAGAAGTTACTTATAGTGATAGTATAAAACATCAGAGGTTCAACGTTTCTACACATTGGGATTTTACAAGTATTTCATTGAAATAAACCTATATTATTAAAGATTATTCTGTGATTAAACTTTTAAGAAATATATCTTAACTAATTATTGTATTAGCTGACAGATGTATTCCCACTGAGGACCGGTGTCAGACAAGGCTGTTTGCTCTCTCCTTTCCTCTTCCTTCTAGTGGTTGATTGGATCATGAAAACCTCTACATCTCAGAGGAAGCAAGGAATTTAATGGTCAAGTAGGATGCAACTCGATGATCTGGACTTCGCGGATGATCTAGCTCTTTTAACCCGTACACACCAACAAATGCGAATGAAGACAACCAACGTAGCAGCAACCCCAGCATCAGTAGGCCTGAACATACAAAAGAGAAAGAGCAAGATCTTCAAATACAACTTGATGACGAAACTCTGGAAGAAGTGGATACTTACACGTGCCTGGGGAGCATCATCGATGAACAAGGAGGATCCGATGCAGATGTAAGGGCAAGGATCGGCAAAGCAAGGAGAGCATTCCTACAGATGAAGAACGTATAGGACTCCAAACAACTGTCTACCAACCTCAAAGTCAGACTCTTTAATCCGAACGTCAAGACAGTTCTTCTCTATGGAGCTGAAACGTGGTGAACTACTGCTAACTACGTCAGGAGGGTACAGGTATTTATAAACAACTATCTTCGCAAGATACTGGATGTCCGTTGGCCGAAAACCATCAGCAACAGCCTACTATGGGAGAGAACAAACCAACTTCCAGTTAGAGAGGAAATTAAGAAACGATGTTGGAAATGGAAATCATCAGAGTGCATCACGAGACAAGCACTAACTTGGAACAATATTGATAACTGGAAAGAAGGAAGGCCAAAGAACACACTGCATCGAGAATCGGAAGCAGATATCAAAAGAATGAACAACAATTGGAAACGATTAAAAAGAATTGCTCCGGACAGAGCTCAATGGAGAATACTGGTGAATGGCCTATGCTCCTCTGAAAGGGATAACCGGCGTAAGTAGGTAAATAAGTTAGTGTATTGAAAATAGTTTATTTTGAAGGTGGTTTCTATTAAAGACAGTCATATATTAAAAATCTAAAACGCTTAGAACTATTCTAGTTCGATATTGAATTACAATGTACACCTGGGATTATGCAGAATCTTTTAACGAAGATCTCATTGTTTTATTTTGAGTAGGATACAATGAAGTTACTTCACGTAATTTTTCAAAATTCCAGAATATGTATTTGTTTGGTTACATTCATTGACTATTTTACATTAAATGTAATAAAGTCAACTTATTCCTAATTTAAATTAATTGATGTAGTTTACAATTTCGAAAAAAATAATTATGAAATATTTTTCATGTGTTACATATAAATTTGATATAATAAAGTAGTTTCCACATGAACTAATCCTTTACAATAATCCATCGTATAAATAAAGACCCTCTAAAATCAGTTAAACTAATGGTCCTTCAAACAGTAGAAACAATAACTATACTGGTGTAAAAGGCTAGAACATTGTATACAAAAGAAATGCGTTTATATGTTTTCCTTGCTGTGAACTACTCGAAACCCATTTAATCATTTTTTCACGTTAATTACATGATGACTCAATTAGAGTAATAAACATGTAACTTTCTCTTTTTGTATTTCATAATTTTAATTTATCACATTCAATTACTATTTTCAATGTTATTATCATTCTTTGTAATGTTATTGTAATTCAGAGTGTTTCAGTGTCAATCACTCCATCTCCCTATATAAACTTATTTTATATCATATCGTATATAACGTAATGTTTGAACTAAATGTTTGATCCATTTATATCTATTTTTTATTATTTGTACTATTGCTAATCTTGTACAATTCAATTATCATTAACCTTATTTTATAAATTCTTACTTTAATGATATTGATTCGTGAATTACTCGGTACTTGATTGAAAACTTAATTGGATTTTCATGTTGATATCTTACCTCAGATACGTGAATATTATAATCACTAAGCCTATTATTTTAACCATCAAATAAATCTATACAAGCTAACTTTATTATGTCAATATCAGTAGGCATGTTCTCTTAACGATACAAATTGTTTAAATGATGTACTTGATTGAGATTTTGTTAATCACTTGTGATCATTAATTTTGGACTCATAGTTGTCAAAAAGAATATTCTTCATCTAAATGTGTAATGTTTCAAAAAATTCTGTTAAAGTTTAAGTTAACATTCATTTACCGAATGGCAACTACGCTCTATAATACCGTGCTCCCTTACTACAACAACTACTATTACACAAACATAAAAAGTAACTGAAAAACTACGCATAATATGCACTCTGTAAACATTGAAAACAGTGCACATCATTGAAACAAAATGTTTCACCTAACGATTTCTTCATCACATTTTTAAATTAAAATTATCAATTAACTCTGCTTGTTTGTCACTTAAATTTCACACTGGGATTCGAACTCAGTCCGCTTTGTGCCAAACGCCACGGCGTTCACCACTAGGTTGCTGTGTCCAAACAGTCACACTTGTGCAACGGGTATATGTGTAGTTTAGAATAGGCTTGTATCATCAAGTTGATTTGCAATGGATTGAAACTGGTAAACCTCTGTTGCCATATGAGCATCTTGAACGAATTGCCTCGATATAGCGGTAGTACACAAGTTATATTTAAGTTGGATTATGACTGGTGAGTGGAATCCAGTCAAATCCCAGTGTGAACATCAACACTGAGATGCAGGTACATCCATCCGACGAGTTCCAAACAGGACGAAACGCGCGTCCTGGATTCCACTTGCCAGTCACAATCCAACTTAAACTATAACTTGTATACTACCGCTATATAAAGGCAATATGCTCAGGATGCTCATATGGCAACAGAAGCTGACGGGTTTCAGTCCATTATAAATCAACGGCATGATACAAGCCTATCCTAAATTACAATCTAACTTAGTTTATTATCCGATTGGAGTTGGAAGTTGTAAATATTGTTAATGATTTATCCTATGCTTAAAATATGGTTTTATTTAAAACAAACATTGTAAATATTTGTGATTTGACTATACTTCCTAATGAAATTTATATCAGTAAATTGTTTCGTGAAGGTGAATTAGTTTGAAATATAATCATTGTCAAATGCTTTATTTTTTGAGTATATATGGAAACAATGTGTGATTACTTTGAGATGTCAACTGTTCAGATACAAATTCTGGTGAATTCATGTGTTTTGTTTAAATGATAATTTATTTCTATATTGCATGATGTTATTATTTTACTTATTAAATACAATAATATATCTATATTGTATATATTGTAAGTACATTACCTTCCATTTATCTATACACCAGAATTTGTAGTTTAATGTTAGTCGACTTCACTTGTAAATTCTGATCGTTCTATAGTTTCTTCTGCTAAATTCCCATAAACAGAATATATTTCTAATTAATGCAATACAGAATGAAAAGTTATTTCCTTAGTCATTTTATATCTCAATCAATCAATGTTTGTTACCCCTCGTATAGGCCACTGACCAGAATTCTCTAACCAATTCTATGACGGGCTTTCATTTCTAGTTCTTTCCAAGTGCTTTTCATTCTTCTCATGTCTGCCTCTTATTCTAAAGGCAATTCGTTCTTTGGTATTCCTCTTTTATTTTAGCCTTGGGAATTTCAAAATTAGTGCTTATCATGTGACACAGTTTGATGATTATCTCAATGCGTATTCTATCCACCTCTATCATCTTTTCCTAATTTCTTCTTCGGTAGAATATTGGTTAGTTTGTTCTCTGCCACAAAAGCTTGTTGCTAACGTATCTGGTTCACGGATTCGAAATATGTAACCGAACGAAGTTAATCACTTCATTATTAGTAAATAAGTTTTCTGTATGCATAGTAATTAGAAATTATTTAATGTGTACAATTAAAAAAATAATTGATTATCTGCTTCCAAATTACTGATCATTACTTCATTATTAGTTATAATCACTGAAACAATGTTACAATCAACTGAATAATTTTTTAAAACTTAGGAGTTCAATTTAATGCTTAATTAACCATGAACTTTAAGTTATTTTTTTTTCATTGTTTAACATATTCTCTTATGATCAAAACAAAATAATTGCAAATCGAAATACATTGTTTAATTTTCAAAATAAACCACATTGTTACAACTTGCTACTGGTTGTACAATTCTAAATATTAACATCTTAGTGAATGTAACTAAAATGCTATTAAGCCAACATTGTACTGTTGTAGGAAGGTAAGTTGTGTATAAGTTGAAAACGTCATAAGTAATATATACATTGCTTTTAATGATCTGTTTGCATGTTTTTTTGTTAGTTCCTTGATCATTGTTGACTGCAGGCCTGCTTCCCTTGGTTATCTTCATTTCTTCTACATAATGTGATCAGATTTTGCTTCTTGTCACTTCGCGACTCACCTCGTATACCGTTTACCGTTTCCACTTTCACGTTCCGTTATCTCCTACTTATGGACGACATTGTGAGTAGTATCTTATCTACAATACACTCCTCCATCCTAATTCCCGCTACCGAATAATAAATATTCTAGCCTTAAGCTATTAGGAATACTAACTAAAGCTAAAGGTTTATTTATACCCCATCGTAAAATGAATCACATAATAAAACAAACTAGGATATTTATGCAATTGCTTAGTAGTTTCATGAAAATCAACTATTTAGAATGTGTATCCAACGGTGTTTCATTTGATATTTCATGGGGTTTAAAAATTCAAAATCACTGCTAATAAAGAAATGTAATTAAATAATTTTAGCCATACTACTCATGATCAAGTGTTATACTCAAAGATATTTAACAAAATTCATGTATTAACACTACTGTGTTAATCAGTAGGTTAATGAATCCAGACAACCGCAGTTGAGTAACGAGTATGTTTACAGTATTATAAATTGGTGATATCTTCTTATTGATGTTATTTTATACACCAGCCACAATCTAACTTTAATCATACTTATAAACTACTGCTGTATCGGAACAATTCACTCAGAATGAATATAGTATGATATAAATTGACTAATATCAGTTCACAACAACTTAAATTAAAGGATCCAAATGTTTTCTTATTCAGCTGCATAAAATACTTTAACGATTAATTGTCTACTATTAAAATGCATTACCAAATTATCAATTAAGAAAACCATTTTTAACTAAAGTAAAAGAAATTATAATCATAGTAAGCTAAAACATACCTAAAAATGTCAAATCAGTGTAATTTTTAAAATGAGCAAGAACAACTAATAAGATGACTTCAACTTATTTCATTTAGTTCTCGCCAACTGTGTACAACCTATTTTATTGTAAAATCAACTTGGAAACAAATACAATATACTTGTAGTGATGAATTTAGTTAAAATTTAGATGATGAATAAAAAAATATATTTTTGTGAGTAGTGTGAAAGTATCAGAGATTATTGCCAGTAAATATAATAGGCACGGGAAAAATCTAGAGATTATAAAATGGAAATTAAGCGATGACGCAATGAATAAATAGAAAACAAGTTGATATGGTATGAGTAGTATGATGATACAACGGAATAAATTGAATTTTATGAATAAAAGTAATGATGTAATGAATTAGTCAAAATATTTTACGAATGGACGAGATGATACAATTAAATTAATTAATTGTTATAATCCATATGAAGAAATCGTATATAAGTTACAAGGCTAGAGAAAGAGTAACACCTATTTGCTGCTGAAAACATAAATTCGGTTTTGGGCGGTTGATAGCTATAACCTCGGAGAATTTTAAAAGATTGGATGTTGCTTATTTATTGAACACCTTGAAGGACTTTAGTACATCTACCTCATGTACAGTGTCTCTGAGGTGTGTAGAGATGGCACTGCTATAAGTTTTCATATCTTTTAAACGAAGATTCATTATAACATGCTCGTCGAATCTTAGGTAAGCTGTTCTTCCAGTTCTACCAATGTAACAGCTTTGGCAGATATACGTACATTTGTAAAAACAATTGGCGGTAACTTGAGAAGGAAACGTATGAACCTTAGATTGTTTGAGAGAGTATATTGTTTTGTACACAATATTCAGCTATGCTGAATGGTATGTTCTTGTCACTATTGTATTTAGTCCAATTCCCCTCGCAGCATCATCTCTTTTGAAATCAAAATGAATGAAAACTGGCCTTTTATTAGCCGTAATTTCTTTAGAATTCTGGTTTTTGCATTTTTGGTAATTTTTAATGATACTTTATGGGGTACGCATTTTTCCTTAGGCAACTTTGATGTTAAGCAGTTCTTCATCCAATTTATCATCAGTACAAATCATTTTTGATGCGTGAAACAATGTTTTCACCAGTGCTTTTCAGTAGTTTATGGGACATAAGCTATTAAGATTCAAGTATAGTCCACTCAATGTACTCTTTCTATGAATTGAGTGTTGAATCGAACCATTTTCTCTTCGTTGCATAACAATATCAAGAATATAATATTTACTGTCATCTTCAATTTCCATAGTAAACTGAATGTTTCTGTGTGCATTGTTGAATAGTTCTAGTAGGTTGATGTGTTTTGTTGATTGTTGAAAACTACAAATGTATTATCATGTATCATTGTATCTGGAGTAGTGCATCATTTAATTAATGGCACGTTTACATAATACATTTTTAATGTTAGTCATAAAAATGTTTGCAAGAATAGAACCTAGTGAACAGGCCGTTGCTACACTATCAATATGATGATACATTATGGTGTCAAATTAAAAATGAATGTTTTTGGCGTATAGAAGTATCAAATTCATGAAATCTGCTACAGGTAGAGGAAGTAGGTTATCATGTAATTGTGTATACAAGCACATACATTAACACATTTTAATGTCATAGTCACGAAGCAGTTATGTAACTATGATTATACCTTCCTTCTTTAAAATATTAAGAGAAACTACAATTAAAAATAAAGAATGACACCAATTAATTTAGATAAATCTGTTTCCTAATACAACTTCATGTGTGTTAACATGTTTAAAATATTTTCAATACATAGAATAGCTAGTTACCAATGATATGAGACCTTTCTATATAGGCCTAATGATATGTTTGATAGTTTAGATTAATGTAAGTAGTAGAATACCATTTATTACAGTTTAGACTTATTCACTGTATTTGAATCTTAACATTAGTATTTCTACAGATAGTAACTTTCGTTACATAACACTTCATCTATCAAAATGTTATTCATAAATCTGATCAGTCATAATAATCACCAGTTGATGTAAATACTTTAACATACAGTTGTTGATTTATACCTATCAAAATGATAGTTATAATGGATATTTAATAATATTTTCTCTCCGGTAAACCTACAAAGAAGTGGAATTAACTGTGTGTAAAGATTATTTTTATACATTTAAATTAAACAAAGCAATATACCATAGAGTTACTCGACTATGAAATCTCTCATTTTGTATTTGACATATCAACTTGGTTTTAGTTAGACAACTATTAAAAACTAGGGAGCGCTGGACAGTTATTTTACCTTAGCCTAGAACTCTTCAAAAGTACGCATGTACAATCCTACCAGGAAATCCAGCCCAGGATCTTCAGGCTTTCTTTGAATGTTTAACGGTAAAATCAATGGGCCGGCCAGCATCCAACTATTGATAATCATAACTTTATGAAATTCATGAAATATATTTGTGCAACCTAATTTATTTCTATCGTTGGAAAACTGCCATACATTGCCGAAATGGTTGAACTCCACTGACCAAATCTTCTTAATATCAGTTCACTGGTGACAAACTTTTGGAGGTAATTCCTGGCGTTATAGTGAGAAGGCGTAACTAGGGGGTTCAACAATATGAAGAATGACACAGCTACTCACTCATTAGTGGCGATTGACAAAGTATCTATAATCTATCGGGAATCGTCTGAGGTTCAAAATATCAATCGCTGGATGTTGATCGGTCAAGAGGTGTGAAGATTCCGTGACTGTTTCAAAACTTGAGGTTTATGGACGCATATAGCTGAGAAGTGTTAAGGTATAATGAAATGGGTGATTAGTGTTTCTTGTTTTTTAGGGTTTGTCAGAAGCATCCACTTAGATCATATAGTTTGTCATGATTTATGTGCTTCGTTAAGACTCATAAGACACTAGGCAATATTAGAAGTAATATATGTCTACATCAAAGAGAATTATAGCATACATAATATTGCAAATAAAGAATGAATATGTCGTTTCATATATTGGCTTCGTTCAATAATGGAGCAATAATGACTGTTTTTAATAAATTCTTGCTGTAATTTAATTTATATTATCCATGAATTATTCAACTATCACAATGAATTCTTGCCTATGTATTTGAATAGCGCGAAGCTTTGATGTTCTTGTGATGTGTGTAATTTATAGTAGTATTGAACACACTTTAACATTTATCACAGAGTGTACACCAATTTACAAACGTGAATAGTTTGATGAAGAACTAATCTAGTATTTCAATAGAATTCAAGTGAGTCACATTAGAAGAAACGATTCAGATATTGTCGTGAATAAACATTACTTATAAAATATTAGTAATGCGAAGAATTCGATGTGAGCAAAGTGTTTTCAATATTTTTGAATATGAGTTATTTGAAGAGTGCATATCTTAGTAGATATCAGCTTTCTCAAGCACAGAACTGTCTATAATATATGGTTTACAAATGTGTAATTTCATATAGATAGTTAAATATCTAGATGACCATAATGGTTTTTTTAATAATATATATATCACAAAAGATGTAGTTTTTGATAATCCGCTGGAGATTTAATGCTTATGAAAAAGTACTTCAACGAATTTAGTGTAAAGCAACTTCAGTTTATTCACAATGCATGCACATATTCATGAGCATAGATCAACAGCGAAATCATACTTAAAGTAACAAATGGAATAACATCAGTGTGAAAGGGGGGGAGGCGAGCGCTAAATTTGTAATTAACCGGTAACAGCTTAGAGGATTCATTGTATGAGCATATCATTCAATCAATAAATAAAACGTGATCATGAAAGACATTTCATTTATTGTACACAATGATATTAATTTCTATACAGTCAGATTTTGTATAATTTTAGTAGTATAATAAGATATAAGTGAGGAAGTTATTAATGTATCTAATAAACAGACTCTCACATACTATCTCTTTAACAATTTACACTTAATGTAATTTCTATAAGCAGTGAATTAGAAAAAGGTGAAATTTTCACTTTTAATAATCAGTTATGTAATCTAGAACACACTAATCTCACACAAACTGAAGCACATTAGTTACCATGGGAAATAACATATTTCATCACTTATAAACGTAACAATTACGTAAGTTACCTATTCAAGTATTTAATCAATTCAATTATTATCAACTTGTTTAT
The DNA here is from genome assembly GCA_025215515.1 of Schistosoma japonicum. Lineage (NCBI taxonomy): Eukaryota > Metazoa > Platyhelminthes > Trematoda > Strigeidida > Schistosomatidae > Schistosoma > Schistosoma japonicum. Next base: position 31,661,708 of record CM046062.1, on the reverse strand, counting down.
ATGTGACATAACATCTTCTATCTCATTTTACTTCCTTTTGTAACATACATCGGCTGTTTATGAAGTCTTTTCATACATACAAACATACCATGATAATCTAATTTACTTTGGCGTGATTCATTACTTTTAATAATAATTTTGATTGCCTCAAGCAAAGCAAGAATCATGCATATTCAATTGTATTCTTGTTTGAAATCAGTTTAATTCTATTTGCTTTGCCTGTTAATTTTTAGTGTTTGGTTTAAGTATGTTTTTATCTTTCTTGAAAAAACAATTCACATGAATTTTTTTAACTGATAACATCTATCAATCTAAAATATCAATTATATTGATCAATACTCAATAAATTATGTAATTTCCAAGTGATGAACAAATTATTCAACTTAAAGCTTGTTAGAAAATGAAAATAAATTATTAATTTATTTTATTCGTTTTTCGTATTAGTCACAGATTGATGTAAGTTGAATACTATTGAAAATCATGAAGCTCTATACAACCACTTAGCCTTAGTATGGAACTCCTTAGCAGTGTTCATAGTTAATTCTATCAGCGAATTGAACCTAAATCTGAACCCTTTTTGCATTAACAGACTGATCGGTGTCCTATGATAAAATTCACACTTTCATCAGTTTATAATTTAGCATGACGATTATTCATTACCATTGATGATAACTATCTCACTTCTGACAAGCCTGAACTCAATCAGTCACGATTTCTCAATAAAGGTGCTCTTAGCCACAAAAAAGTGTCTGATACTTGAACAAAATAGCTATTCATTACTTACTGGTTTTTGATAGTAGCTAACTTAACATCAATAGATGATGAATACCAACAACTGAACTAAATACCTAACTCTATAAAACTACCTTGATTCATTTAATAATCTATGAAGTATAGTATTTCTTTTTAATCTAAAAATTTATTGAAAATTTGCTATTCATTAAAAAATATTTTTTTTATATACCGACCAAATATTTTATATTTTTAAAATTAAAAAAAACAAAAACAAAAATGAAACAAAAAACTTGTCAAAATTAAAATTTATAAATGAAAAATAAAGATTTTTCTTTTCAATCTTTTCTTTTTTACTTTAATTCAAAAGAATCACATGAATATTTTGTTTTTTCTTAATGGATAATAAAGACAAAAAGAATAAAACAGTTAATTAATTTACTATCATGAATTGAATTGAATTAGACAATCATTATAAAGCAAATAATCATTGAAAAACTATTTTTTCTGTATTATGTAACTCATTAGAACTACACATGCATAAAAGTATTACTCGAAATGAGCTCAAATGCTATTGAATTTCACAGTGAATTATTAATCGTTAGACTGATAGGGTTAACATTCAACGATTATATCAAACTCATACAACAATAATCCACATAACATCTTATTACAATTATTATCATCTCAATAGTGTCTAAATTCATTGAGTAATTCCTCAAGATTTAATGAGCACATATAACCAGTGGAGTTCAACAATATCAAGTATCAAACAGTTATTCATTACTGGAAATCAATAAGGCAGCAAAAACCTCTTACAAAATGACTAAAGATCGAAATATCAATCGTTGGATGACTGTTAGCTGGATGGTGTGTAAATTAAGTGACTAGATCAAAACTTGAAGTTTATGGGTGTAAAGTGTTATGGTGGTATGAAATCGGGGATCAGCGTTTTCTATTTTTCAGTCTTGCTTGGGTCACTTCATGATATTAAACCAAAATTTAAAAATTCTAACTACACCGAACCATAATAAAATGGAAAGGACTGAACTGAAAATGATATTTAATTATTCAAATTATTCACTTGGTTATAATTCATGATCGTATGTAGCGAGTTACATTTACTGTGAAAGTGCACTATTTCTAAAGACACCTCAGATCATTACCTGGAGTGGATCAGTATAGGAACAACCTATCAGTTCTTATCACTTTATTCAGCAGGAATAGACTATCACCTCAGTCAAAAGAATAAACTTACTAGGAGTGCGTGTCAAAACATGTTCACAAAATACATGTTCTCGAGTTCGATGGTTAATGTCTGAATTCTGTGTGCAAAAACCACACATGCAATTAGTGACTTAACCATATATTTGGCTCCATTTAATTTGCTTACAATTTTGTCTTTGTTGTGGTTTCCATACTTAAAAATTAGCGGTTATAAAACTTTCTCAGTGTCTTCAGTGTGTATTTTATTTCTTCTATGTATCTAGCAAGATAACAGTTACCGAGCACTCTTTTTGTTAATCATGAATATTTTTGATATCCAAACCATTATAGTACCTTTTTGTGTTGATCAAAGTTTCCATACATCTTTATTTTACAATCTGTATATTTTGTAAACGGATTAATTTGTTATATATTCACTGTAAATATGATTTTATAGTCTATAATTGCTGTTCATCATCGAATTATATTTCTTCCTATGGAATATAATCTGCAATTTTAGTTATTACACAGTTACAATTTCACAAAGAATAACGTTATGGAGCTTAACACTACATATTCTCTAGGATTTAACTATTTTTGGACAATTTCGACAATAATGAACCCAGGACCATGAGACTCAGAAGAGAAATATATTCCAAAGTTGTTAAGAAATGGATTACTTATTATCGCTGACTGAAAATTTCTTTATCTAAGTGTTTGTATCTTTCCCTTTCGGCAAATTAACTTCTTCAACCGATGCTTCTACTTAACTTCAGTTTGTTAAACCTATTTGAAATAGTTGTATCATTAATATGACGAGGTAATAACCACGGTTAATAACTATGTCTTGACTTAAATGGAATTTGAACGACCTACTATACCTGTATCTTAGATAAATTTTTGCTATTAGATATATTTTTACATGAACGCATCATATACTTTTAAATAGAAACTCTTCTTTCTGCTCGCTGTCTAATTTTCTATTCAATTCATTCGATGATTTATATCAATATTGGTGTTTTTTGAACTGTTACCACGGTGAACCGTTTGAAATTTAGGGCTACCACTTTCCAAATAACTTAACAAATTTTCTTGTTTTGTCTTAATTATTCATTCATGTCTCAAAATAGCATTTTGTAATCACATGCCCATATATGAAGTCTGCGACCTATCGTGAGTAATACAGTGAGATCAAATCAAAGACATCATAGTGACTGGTAATATGAGTTAAAAAGAATCAGTACACATTTCTGCGATTCCTAGTCTTACATGAAGATCTCTTATTGAAAAAATGGACTACCCACTATTTCTCATTAGTCTAAACATATAACGTAACTGTAGTTAAATTACAATTCTAAAATCTTGGCTATATAACCTGCATGATGACAATTTGATATCATTAAAAAGGTTTCGAGATTTTTTTTTCAGTATCGTTGTCTCGTCAATAAAAAATCAATAATTCCGTTTAATTCCATCGATTCTTCATTCGTAACAACCTTTGTTATAAAACTAGTTAAAATAAGTCATTGTCGTGTGCTTTTTTCTGATATCACGATATAATGTTGACACTAAAAGTACTTGAATTAACAATCGTATACCTTCTTTATTCATGGTATCCAGTAATATCATTCTTTGCTGTCATACCAGTACATTAAGTTATATTATTATTTTAAATACAATCAGTAATGCACACATGGTTTTTAACTATGATATTGAATAGAAGATCCCAAGGAACTAAATTTATACTACTCAATGTCTACTATTTGTAAGTAAAGTAACATGAACTCTACAAAATAAACTGATGAACACTTCGGTATCATATAATTTTGCGAATTGATCATGTTGAAAGCATACTCGTGGAACTGGATTGTTCAGTCTTGATAATTGCTTACTTAGAGCGTCATACAATTAATTGGTGAGTAGTGTTTCTATTAAAATCTATGATGGTAGGTAATATTTCTAGTTCATCAAAATGATTTTATTTATATGTGATATCTGAGCTGAATGGTATAATTACTTAGCTCTGATTATCATTCTAGATGACTTCAGTTTGCGAGAACCTCTTGATAGAAGTCTTAATAAATGGTCTAGTTATTATATATAAGATTTTCAATTATTTGACAGGTGGAATGAGGCATTTCTCATTTAGGTGATAAAGTATATTTTGTAATTACGATGTCGAAAATAGGTATGCCTCATCTGCTTACTTCACAGGCTCTGCTAAACTAGTTCATTTTTGTTCAAAACTGTTTCATTCAATTTTTCTTCATGCTACTCATAAACACGAAAAACTGTTGGCAGTACGGTTTTTATCTAATGAAAATGTTGAAGGGCAAATAAATTTACTTAAGGTTTCGAAGAAAATTCGTTACATATTTTTTCTCTAATCAATAAGGTTAGTAACTACTGACAAGATGTTATATAATAAATGCACAAACGAGTTATACTAACAATCTGCAAGAAGTTTTAGTTGTAAGGTAGAGGTTTTGAAAAACGAATATACGATTCTATCTGTTTGATGAGGCGAATATTTGCAGCAGTTTGGTGACACGACATAGATTTCTTGATAAAACAACATGTAACCAAACGACACGTCAAGAAAATAACGAATGACGCTAACATCGTATATACAGATTTGTACAAGTCTCATCGTCAATTGTTATCATGACAACAGTGTCGATTATTTCATTAGTTGTAAAATATAATGTTTGTAAATGAAAATAAATGAAAAAAAAAGAATTATATTAAAACCTGTAAATATACCATGGTAAACTCATTTTATGTTTTCAATAGGTAACATCAGTATTATCAGTTTTGTGTAAGTTTTAATTTGGCATACTTTTAATCACCATTATTTAATCCGTTCGACTTGCTCGATTGAGACCATCCATCGCTAATGAATAGTAAATGAAGTGAGTTATATGAAAGTGTCTTTTAAAAAAAAGATTTTAAAGCCTAATCTCTTAACACGAAAATATATGGTCAATTTATTTGATATTTCAACTTAAATACAATTTTAAGGTTGATAAAAGGATAGAAAAAAATACATACAATGTAACTTCAGTCATTTTCCTCTCGGGGATTTAAAGTATCTTGCATTGAGATATTAGTGTTGTGAACTTACTTATCAGTTTTAATAGACTCGCTTAACAGCAAACAACTTCACAGAACAGATTATTAAATAAATTACCAGATAAGATGATACCTTGCAGAAGATTAATCAAAACAATCAGGCAAACTGATCTCAAGAAATAGAGAAGTGTATATATTAAATGTCAACATATTGACAAACATATTCAAAAGTCGGTAAATCATTAGAATTGCTGAACTTCTCTTAGTGTGAATTTATTAAATTTTGCTCAAAACATCATTACACATTATATTATGATTAAGTTCATATACACAGTGGTAGATATTCTTTGATAGATTGAAATTAACTTGATAGCTGATAAGCTTAGAAAACTTCATAATGTGAGTTTTCACCCCGCTGAAATTTCTTTTACCTTTTAATAACATCTACTTTTATTAAGACTATGGAATCAAACAGATTGCTACAAATGTGTAAGCTTATTACTTGTTCGATTAAATTGATTATTTTTCATCTAAACTAATCTACATGTAATTTGCAATAAAGATAATATCGATGCCAGTCAAATAATCGTGTGTCAGACTATATGAAAACAAATATCAATATTGTTTGAGTTGGATTGTGGTTGGCAAGGGGAATCTAGGATGCACGTTCCGTCCTATTTGGGGCACGTCGGTTGGATGTTCACGCATCCCAGTGTTGATGCCCATATCAGGATTCGAACTCAGTTCGTTTCGTGCCAAATGACACCGCGTTCATCAACAGACTGCTTGAGTTCAGACAATTACACTTGTGCGACATGTGTGTAGCTAGGAATGAAATTGTATTTTCCCAGTTGATACAAGTTCATTCTAATTACGAGTACCAATATAATCGTGAAAGATAATTGCGAATAATTAACAAAAGGTAAAATGAACAATGTGACTATTAATCAAACGTCATAAATCATGGGTGAATGAATAAGGACACGTCGATAGTAAATTGACTAATTACATAATACTGAAGCAGTAGAACAAACAAAGTGTTATGGGATCGAGTTTTAGTAATAGATCTGTAAAAGTAAAGTCATTGAATTACATGCACAAAGAAGGTAGATAGTTTTAAATCACACTAAAATGTTTGAATAATAATAATAATGGTAATAATAACAATAACTGTCAACATAGAATAGGGGGGAAGGAGTTTGTTTAACTGATTATAACCTTATTACGAATTCTATTACTTTTAGTGTCAATAATTAGTATTCGCTGAATTTTGTAATTTACCGTATCACCATTAATGAAATAATTTTAGCCAACAGTGTTATTAAAGACTAGTTTCATATAATTAAAAAAAGTACTGGGTTCATATCCCTGTTAAAACATCAAGATTACAACGTAATAATATTTAGCACTAAATAAATGAAACTTATTTCTTGGGATTTCATTGTAAATCATAATCTAACTTGATCTAGTGTTTTGCTAAGTCATTATCAAACTATTACTTTATTTGAAAATATCCGTTATAAACCACCGTATTACATGTATTGTGGTTGTAGAAAATTGGGAAACGAAATTTTACCACGATATAACCCTTGTTTCGCTTTATCCTATCAAAAATGTATCAGCTTACTGGACGTTAAACAAAGAAGCCGCTGAGTTTATCCTTCGTATATAGTATAGCGATCAATAATTGTTATGTCGGACGATTGACTAAGAATGACCAATTTTCAGAACAATGTCTTCCAAATGATTTGTGTTATAGATCATATCAAGTAGACTTTGTTTTAATGCTAAATTTTCATAATCTTAAGGTGATTCTAATTTTAAATAAATTATTCAATAAGTTCAGTTGATTGAAACTTTACATACTGATGTTTGTTGGGTACGATTGGAAACCATAGAGCACCGATCATCTGTTTCTTCCTAGTATGCTACCCTTCAGCAATCGGCACTCCAGATTCCGGCTCAGGAGCTTCAGGTTAAACGGATAAATAAAATGAGTAAAAGTGAGTAATGTCCAAAGAATAGTGTAAAAATAATAGAAAAGCAATTACAAAGTGAAGATATTTAAGAAGGTATGATTCGACTAAATATCTGAGACGAAACTTTACCAAAGTAACAGATACCTGACATATATTTCTTCTTAAGTACATACATTTGATTTCTTAGTTACTTTTGATAGTGATAGATTTGTTTGATTGTATTAATCAGACATTGCTTAAGTGATGATTATTTTAGACTCTGTTTCCAAATTTTTAATTTTTTGTGGGCTGGAAAAATTTTAATCTGTTCACTTAATTTTATCAGAAAGGTTTACCTATTATTTCTGAAAACATTAGTAAATGAATGAGTAAGCCAAGGTATGGTTTATGATATTCATTTACTCAGTTGTCCGTCGCCAGTTGTGGAGGAGAGGCTACCGACCAAATTCTCCAACCAACTCCGTCCTGGTCTTTTCTTTCCATTTCTTCTTAAGTACTATTCATTCTTTCCAAAGTCTACCTCCAATTTCCAGTGCAATGTACTCAATGGTCTTTTGTTTTTCTCTTGGCCTTGTTGATTCCACATTAGTGCTTGTAAAGTGATGCAGTTTGATGGTTTTCTCAAAGTGTATTCTATCTGCCTCCTCGGCATTTTTCCCTTTTCTATACTTTATCTTTTCTTCATATAGCATTCCCACTTCTGATAATATTATTTACATTCACTATTATTATAGCAAATATAACAACAGTTATCATTATTGTTTAAGTCATCCTTATCTGCTTATTTTGGGAAACCGTCTACATTCAAATTTTCTTGATTTCCATTCACACATCATTCTAATCTAACGATAGTGAAGAACACAACGTATCTGACTTACTGACTACACATTTTCTAGTTTTACGAATCACCTACTTAGCTTAAAAAGAGATAATTGAAAATTTCACTTTACAGCTAATCAAATTCTTATAATCATTCATTAACATATAATTTATATATATATAAATTTGCTAAGAAGTCCACCATGAATGGATCTAGAGGTCTAACTATAAATATCAAGTAAATGTTTCATAAGACATTGTGTAATTTTTATATAATACTTTATTTAATGATAAAAGTAGTAAAATATTTTGTATGAACAAAGAAGACTGGTAGAGTATAACCAATCGCTCCTTTTTAGTTACAGACTAATCCCATTTGGACTATACAGATTAATATTTATTTGAGGTTGCAAAGATTAAAATAAAAAAAGAATCTTGAGCATAAGTCAGTGCAAATAAGCGTACACCTTATTACATATGACAATTGTAGCCTAATTTTTAAACATACTGCTTTACGAATGCTGTAACAAAAGTGAATTACTGGTTTTCAGTGTTAATAACACAATATCAGTTCATACTAAAATAATAATAACTACTAATATTTTCTAAATAACGTAATCCAAAAGACAAATTAGTTGCCGTCTCCTGTAGTACAGTATTAGAATATGTGGAAAGTAAGTGATATCTTGAAGAAAAGAACAGTAAAGTGCAGCTTTTCCATTAGAAAGCTCTATGCTGCTGTTATTATAATCGATATTTTGTGTCCGAAATAATTATCATCAACTGATTATATCATAGGAATCTATGTTAGGAATAGTTGATTGTAAATGAAAGTCGATAAATATGAGTTCGAATAGATTTGTACTGAACTTATTGGAAATAATGTAATTTAGCAGATGTAATTAAAGTAGTAATAAGATATTATTTTGCGACAAATTACGTTAATTAACGATTTTTATTAAAATCATTCTATGTTGACGTGTAAAAGAAAGACAATAAGTGTAGTGTGAAACATTTTGGATTAAAATAATTGACAGTATGCACAAACAAGTTGGTTGTTTCTTCAGGAATTCAATTGATTATTATTGTAACTAACTATCTTACTGTAAAGTGTTTTCACCTCATATTTAACATTACCAATGACATTGTTTAAGTATTGACATACATTTAATAAACAACATTGATTAACTCCTAGCTGGATATTAGTCAGTGTTCTGAGACAATTGTTGTCGAATAACTGTACAGTTTAAAGAGAACATTCGATGAAAACTTTAAAATACTAGAAGAACAAATTAATAAAGCGACTTTTGCTAGGTATTTTCATCAATTATATTATCTTAAAGAGATATTTGCATTGATAAATTAAAGTACTTTCTACCAACTGAAGTCATTGATAAGAAATAAGAAGTATTAACAGTACTATAACTAATTTATACAATTTATTGTCAGTCATTTTAAACGGCCAACTACGTGATATGAAAACGTCTTTAAGTTATTTATGACTATGATTTATTTTTTTCAACAATTTCCTATTGCATGATATCCGGATTATGTCATTTTTAGAATCATGATTATTTGTTAATCTAATTAGTTGGCTACGTGAAATGGTAGAAATTATTAGTTGACTTGTAGGACTCTACAACTTTTGTAATGCAAATGGAAATCCAAGAGAGGCATTGATAAAGTTAATTCATAGATATTCTCTTAGATAGACAAGCTAAAATAACAATAAAATGGTAATTTAAATTATTATGTTATCAGGCAAGTCTTTTGTATGATCCGAGGATGGACAATATTTTGTATATAAATTATTTACTAGGATGAACAATTAGAATAAGCTTGTATCCTCTTGTTGATTTGTTACGGACTGAAGCTGGTCAATCTCTGTTGCTATATGTTCATTTTGAGTGAAATGTTTTGCTATAGCTAGTAATAACAAGTATTGTTTAAGCTGGAATGTAACTATCAAGTTAAATTCAGGACACGTGTTTTGTTCTATTTGGGACTCATGGGCTGGATGTATCTGCAACCCAATGTTGATGTTCACAGTGGACTGAGTTTGAATCCCAGCGTGAACATCTAGATTGAGATGCAGGTACATCCAGCCGACAAGTCCCGAGTAGGATGAAACGAGCGTCCTGGATTCCACTTGCCAGTAACAATTCAACTTAGACATTTTTTAGTTACCTTTGAGCATAGTAACAGCTTGAGTAATACACAAGATGCTGAAATTTACTGATTTTAATAGACTTCTTTATGTCATGCAGAGGACTTTAAAAAACTAATTTGTTCTGAACGAATAGTCATTTGTAGCAATATCTTTTATACTAACACTGCCAATGTAGTTACATTTATCTTCAGTAACCAAGATGGACAATATTCGTGGACTCTTTTGAATAAAATGAGCATTGAATGACCAATATATCCTAACCATTAGGATCATACAAACAGATAGATATGTATCAAAAAATTAAATGTTATACCTTGTCCACTGAGTTGTTTGCAAACAATGGTGAAATTGAAAACACCATTTGCAGGTTTGCCCCAAAGAATGTTCTTTTGATAGCATTTGTAATCTTTCTAGTTAAAATGTCGTTGAATGGGTAGCCTTTGAATCGAAAATTAAAATTGATTGTTTTTTAGTCGTGGAGAATTCAGATTATTTGTAAGGCTCTTTTCGTGTTTTTGCCTACGAATTGAAATAAGGACTCATTTTCAATTAGTGTTTTTTTGATAAAAGTTAGTTCTTTATTAACAACATCCATGGGACGAATTTTTATGATTGGAGAAGCAACGAAAACAACACGATTCCACTTTCAGATAATACGAACCTACTTAAAGAAATTTACCAGTTAACTGTTCAATGTTCATTTCCTGTGAATGGATCTTAGTAATTTCCCTCTGGATATTTTTCTCAGCCTAACATCTAGGAAGAAGAAATCTAATATATTTTCCTTCTCCAGAAAAAATTTTATTGATGGAAGAGAGTTGTTGAAATTATGTAGAAGATTGTTCAAACTGACCGTATTACCATATATTTGGTGTACTCATATTTATTAATGTAGTCATATAAAAATTAAATTTTTTCTTTTACTTCAGTAATTTAGACAAAATAATGTAAAAATGTTTACAGTTGAAGGATCTTTGGAATTTTCCGTTAAATGGGAAACATTTTCATTATTTTTCTTTATCGATCTTTAACAAAAACTATTCTACTTTTGTTTCCATGTTTCATTCAGTTACAGTTTCTTGTCTTAATAATCAGACAGTTTAGAACAAAATAATAAAACGCCATTAGTTAAACAATTTGTTTGTATGTATCAAAATATCTTTATATACTGAAAACAAAGTTACATTAAATTACTTAACATTATGTAAACTAAAGTCTATCAATTATTTATTACATAAACTTTCAAGCTCTATTGACTCTGAAAACATCATTGAATCCTGGTATAAAATGAGAAATGGGAAAAATTAATGAAGTAATGTAAACTATATACAATAAATTATAATGATAAAATATTTATTCATTATGTTAGTTATAGTAACAGAAAAAGAATTATCCAACTGGATACTTCTGTTTAACAAGTATTCATAAAGTAATTATTTGTAAAAATTTACTTTATAAATTCTTTTAATACCCAATACGTATAGTTGATCATCAGTCATGAAAGGTTTTTACTGAATCACTGATTACAGTTATTTATGGGATTCAGCATGCATATGAAACATGATCACTAACACATTTACCATTAGTTCTTTACTATAGAAAGACAAGCGAAAGGGTGAGACGGGGGGGGGGAGCAGAGAAGATGTCAAAGTCTGCAATCTTTGTGTAAAAGTTTTAGAAGCTTTTATCACAGTGAAGGGTTGTAAGTCATTTATAACACAGTAAACGTGTGTATCTAAATGTTCAATCCTAGCAAATTCACAATAGATGAGTTTATTAAAATAGTTTTGAAATGTTTTCGCGCTGTTATTTTTTAAAGTACCATGAAACTTTCAATTTAATGATTTCCATTTAATAACAATACTTTATTGACCAAACTGAAGTAATGAAGTTGGGTTGATGTTGTATTTTCTCGTTGATTAATCATTAACTGAAACTGGTTAGCCTCTGTTGCTATATGTGCATCCTGAGCAAATTGCCTCGGTATAGCGATAGTTTTCAAGTATTCTTTAGGCTGGATTGTGACTAGCAGGCGGAATCCAACTTAAACATTAAAATAATGAAGGGAATTTCCGAACAAAATTTAAATGTTAGAATAATAATTTAGTCGAGTATTTTATATTAATTAATTTCGTACAGGGTTTTTATTAACTCACCTGTGAAGTTTCCAAACATATTTTGTTACTTCACGTTGATTAATCATTATAGAAAAATATTCTTTGCGAATACGTTTTTAGAATCATTTTAATTACTGTCATAGGCAATGATATCCCGAAGTTTAAAGTCAGTTGTGTTTATCACTATCTTTCTAAGGAGTCAGTACCATTTTGTCTAGGGAAGACATCGTATCTATGACTGAGTTATTAAAGTAATTGCTTATTTAACAGATCAGTTATTTGGTATGTAATAAGTTACATTTCTAAATTTAGTTAATTGTCTATTACTAAAGGTTATACAATTGAGATCAGTTAAGGATGTAGTCCCTCCCCTTCCCTACACTCTGTAGTAATTCGATACTTAGAAATAAAAGATGCATAATAAGACCTAGATTTTAATCGTTGTCTAACTAAAATCGTTATTTGATGTAAAACTATGAAACTCAACAATCACCATAAATGTTCCCGACTCTGAACGATTGACAGAAAAAAGGAAAGGTTTATAACTCATTAGTAAAAAATAAAGCAACTTTCTCTTTTAAGATTTACCATTTCGGTAGTATCTTAGTATGTTTACGCAAATATGATAAACAGTGAAAATAACAACCAAAACAATTGTCTATAAATTACGCAAGAAGGTAACATATGTAATTATGTTTCTTCATCTTGACGTAATCTACTGAGATTTGATGTTGTTGTTTTTTTTGTTTCATTTTCCTTTCTTCATTTCTACTGTTAAAATAAGTCGGATTTGTAATGAGTTAAATATTTCCAATATAATATTATTTCTTAAATTGTAATTAGATGAAATGAATTAAGAAGTGAATTATGCTTTTTGAAATTGATATACAATACATCATAAGACTAATGAATTCATACATAAGTAGACAAGTCTACAATGGAAAATACGCATAACTAATTAGTGATAAAGATCAGTATTTACAGTTATTTCATGATTTAATAGCTTGGTTTTATTATGCCGACAGAAAAGAGTAATTGTTTAAAAGTGTACATATATTTAATTGTGAATATGCATATTCCTAACTCTGAAGTTATGGGAAACCATACATTATAATTGAATCATAGTATCTTTAGAATTCAGTAATGATCTTACTTTGGTTACATCATGTAAAACCAGTATTATTATTATTATGAGAAGTCTGTATTCCGAATTACAGTCAAGAAGTAGCCAAGTAACAAATCAGACCAGTTATAATATATATATTGATTATCATCAGTGATAAATTGGCGGCCTGCTTGAAATCTTGGACTACCACGTTTTACTAAAATCTCAACAGGTTACTTTTGCTTTCTGTTTTGTTTTAATTGCTTAATCATGCCCCTAATTCGCATTGAGTACACTCGCGCCAAAAAAAGTTTACAACCTATCATTTGTCATTTAGTTAGATCTATACGAAAACATCATGGTGGCTTGCAACATAGATGGATAATGAAACCTGTTGGTGATTCAGCGAATCGAGAACTACCCGAAACTTATGTTGTTTTACGGTATATAACTAATCCATACTTATTATGTGGACGTTAATTTGATTTACGTGTCTCTGTTCTATTCAATCCAATGAATATGTGGGTTTACAGAGATGAACTTTCTCACTTCTCCAATACACGATTTTCATTTGATTCTATTGATGATCATTATATACATTTGACAAATGTTGTTGTACAAAAGACTGTACCTAATTATAATTATGAAAAAAGTTGCGAATGGTTAATTGGTAGTTTACGTCGACATAGTTAAATATGACTATGAAAAGACGTGTTCATGGTAAAAGAGTAACTTGTTGATACATTGTATGCTGAAAATTCATATTGTACTAAACATACTATTGAATAAAGTTATTAATATATACATATATATATATATATATATATCACATAAACATCAATGTTTTAAATTCACGAAAGACTAATCGGTGAGAATAAGACATGTAATAAACTGTAAGGAATTTGTAGGTCAAACTGTCATACCACACCAAAGTAGCAAAACAAAGAATATGATTAGGCAAACACAAAAACACGCATCAAATCGGTTACATGGATTATAAAATGAAGCAACATAATTGTAAAATCACGAAGAATTAGAGTTTGCTTAAATTAAAGGATTATCTAGGTTTATGTGAAGTGACTATAGTTTACTATATAGTAACTAAAACTGAAATCGTTTCTATGTAATACTTTCGAGTAAACTGTTAGTGAGTAAAAGCGTATTATTTTATTATGAAAAGCATAATTTATTTACATTGTAAAAAATGTTAAGTCGATAAAGAATCTAACTTAGTACTCTCATGATGAATGCATGACAACAGTGACTAATCATTTTCTGTTTTTATCATTTTCAACGAGAAGATATAAATGTTTAATAGTTAAATATCAAAATTATACTTGGTTAGTTACTGAAATTATTTTCAATTTTTAGAGAAACAACCATTAGATTGTTATCAGGTTGCTATTTTAATAAGTATTATATTTAGTCTCTGATAAAATATCATAAATCTTGTAGTAAAGTTTAACAACTTTTCTTACCTACATGCTTCTAAAAGGCTAAAAGCGTCGGGATATTCTATTTTATAATAGCATTTAAAGGTTTAACTTGATAATTTGAAACAAACTTAACATCATTATTTTGTACTTATTCAATTTACGTTATACTTTAAAAGGTAAAGGAAACGCTAAGAGCTGAATTCTCAACTTATTAGGATATAGCTTTGCATTATTGTTATTTTATATTACAAATCAGTTAAGATAGAAATTTTATATCAAACCCAAACGAATGGTGTTGATGGTTAAGTGTTCAGTGTTAATTAGACCTAAGGGTCCTGGGTTTGGTTTTCCAGAGAAGTCGAGAGTGTATATGACTGATAAGCTTCATACCATGACAAGATGACTATCTAATTCTCCATAGTTTTCAATGGTACCCTACCAGCATCAATCGGTGAAGAATCCAATCAACTAAATTTAATACCAATCTTTACAAAACAGCATTAATTCAATTATACTTTAATTTGTTTACACATGGAAATTAGTCATTTTTCTTTGTTTTATTATGATTGGCATGATATTTTCATGATTGTTTTTCACATTCTTTTGTAGGAACAACAATTCATATTTATCAAACTTACTGTTATATTAGTAGTATAGACTGTCTTAAAACCTTTAAAATGTATCTAATGGATTAACTTTCAGTTTAAAGTTTCATGGCAATTCAATTGATACCATATTCATGTAATTTAATTAACTAATATGTACTATAAAAGAAATCAAGTGAGTGTAATGCAAATGAACTTACACAAATAGAATATTGATTCTTAAAATCTTTTTCAGTGTTGTAAGCTGGTAACATTTATTTTAGATATTCATTTAATTAGTTACAATAGTTTTTGTTCAAGTAACAGTTGTATCTAATTCATACAATTCATAAAATAATCGGAAACGGAAATCATGATATGAACAATAGAATTTACATCAAAATTCATATGATGAAGTGACAGTTTTGCTTTAAAATAAAACAATATAATATTTAATGTTCCACTATTAGGACAACAATAACCAGAAAAAGTGTTTAAATTAACCTCCATAAATAATATTAATTAATTGTTTTAATTGAAAGAGAATAATTGTAAACAATATACACTTTAAATCAGCTGCTTACCGTTCATTTGTTAAAATAAAGATAAGAAATGTTTACTTGGGAAATTCTAGAGGTTCCAAGCTTACAGGCGAAATCAGTTTGTTCAAGAGGATAGGCTTTCTTATTTGAAGATTAGCAACGTGTAAGAAACCGAGATCAAGCGGGAGTTTTTGTCGACTACTTTCAGATAAGGTACAGAATAAAGCATTCTTCTTTAATCAGCTCTAAATAGTCAAGATACAGAGCTTATCATTAATATTAAGAAGTTATCATATATTTAATAAACATAAAATGCTTGAAATAATTCGATTGAATTAAAGGCTATTTTATATTATACAATTCATTTAAAGTATCCATGAAATAACAATTTAAACTTTTTTATTGCTCAGTAATACATGAAGAAAATAATAAGTAATACTTCTACACTATTTCATAATTCATTTATGGTAACTCGCTGACAATCTAACTGTATTTACGACTACAATCAGATGACATAATCTGAAGACCTACACTTAACTGGGCTTAGAAGCCAAGTCTACTGGACTATAATAGTTTATAGAGCCGAAACATCTAAGGAATTATTCATTATTTGTCAGTTACCTCCCCACCGCCAGTGGGAAATAGGCTTTCGATCGAGATTCTCTGACCATCTCTGTCCTGAGCTATTCTTTTCAGTCCTTCATGGGTACTGTTTATTCTTTTCATGGCTGCCTTTGATTCCCGGCTCAATGTATTCTATTGTCTTCCTCTTTTTCTTTGGCCTTATGTATTTCGAGTTAGTACTTATTTTGTGACGCAGTTTGGTGATCTTCACAATGTATGTCATATCTTTTTCCAACATTTTTTTACCAGTTTCATAATCAACTGGAAATCAGTTTGCAAACTGTCACAGTATATCGTTTCATTTGGCGTCAGGCCAACGGATCTGGTGTATTCCTAATTACCAGAATCTTTTGAATGAGGTTTTTCTTAGTTCTCAATACAAGTTTCAGCTCCAAACAACTTGAGTATTTCGTTGTGTGTATGAAAAATTCAAATTTTAGTGTTAATTGACAGTTGCTTTGAGTTCCAGATGTTCTTCAGTTGTAATAATGCTGCGTTTGTCCTACCAATCCACATCTTCACATTCGCATCAGATTCTCTTGTTTGTCAAGATTTCTAGGGAGTTTCACTTAGATGCTAACAGTTTGTATTGAACGACTCGTTTACGTTCATTTAATAAATTCACTGTGATCACCTTCCAAGATAAGTACTCACACTGTTGACATGTATACAGTGAGACGAACGTCCATCAGTATAGTTAATACACAGCAATACATTCATCTCTAACTATCATGGGCTTGAAATTTGCAGTTTGTGACCACAACTTCCACTTAACATGTGTAATCAAATAATTTTATAAAACCATTCAACAGTTAACTAAAGTTTATTTGTGTAATGTGTTCAAATTACCAAAATTTTACTATACTAACTTCAATTGACTAAAAAATATTTGAGTGTTCCAGAGATGGAAGCAGGCATTACATACAACCAGATGTTTAACTTCGACTTTACTTAACTCCTAATCTACTCTTACTGTTACATATTATTAGGCACTCATATACTATAAATCAATTTACCAAGACCTACTATAAATTTTACTGTCTTCACTTTGCTCATATATATATATATATATATATATATATATATATATTATATATAAGTATAATAATGGACAACTTACAAAACTACATAATAATATAACAACTTCAGAAGATCTTATACTGAATACGTAACTAGTGGAGGATGGGGTTACCATACTATTCAAAGCAATTACTTAAAAAACAAATTGAAGCATACAGCTAAAAGGGCATCACTAATCTGGTAATAGATGAAATAACGATGGTTGCTTAGGAAGAAAGCGACTATTACTATAACTTTTCGCGAAGATTAGAATAAAAAATAACCTATAAAATAATATGCAAGGTTAAATAATATGCATGGATAGTTCTAAAATCCTACTGTATGACCTATATGTATGACCAGGTTGTAAAGATGTGTTGTACACAAATAAAGTTCTAGAATGCAGTTTCCTTTAGTAAAAATATGAGCCCATACATCATGAGATATATTTGATGCAATACAATGGATAACAGAAATAAAGTTGTTGAGTATCTTTATCTAACTATCGCTTGATAAAAAATCTTGAAATATTTCTTAGCTTTATATACATTCTACTTAATATATGGATAAAAATTTTCACTTTTTCACTTCAAAGATAATGTAATCAATCTTAACCAAAGTGATATCCTGGTGTAATGTAATCTGAACTATAATTGTACAAAACAATTTAATTTTATTACTTTTATCAATCTAATTAACTACTGTAAAAAGAAACTTGTATGTTTTGAGCAAATAACATATTGTTTACACATTTTAATGTTGTTCATAAGAGTTGGAAACATCTATCTACCGGAAATCAGCTGATTACTGTGTTAAGGAATTGATATAGACAGTTCACGTTTATTTTGTAATTCCTTCTATTTTTTAGTAATTTATGATGTGTACATGGAAATAAATTCAAATATTGAAAAGCAGTAAAAGTAAACTTTTTATTTTTGATTTTCACTAGGTAACTACATGAATTTTCTTATTCACCTTAAGAAAGTGTGAATACAGATATTCACCTGTCCTTATTTTCTTCATAGTACTCAGAAAATAATAATAAATAACAATATAAATAATATAAATAATAATATATAATATAATAATATAATAATATAATAATAATAAATATATAATAATAATATATATATATAATAATATAATAATATAATATAATAATATAAATAATAATAAATGATTAGTTAACTATCAACTCTTTACGTCTAAAGCGTAGGCTTAGAATAGGCTTTTTTAACATTATACTAACATGAAAAAACATCTGAGTTGCAATTGAAAAAACAAGTCACATTGTAATTGTAGCATGTAAAAGCCTATATTAAATACAAAAATGACGCTTTTAATCAATCAATAGCTAAGAGGCTTGGTACACATATTCACTGGCTTGATTATTTGAACATTTCAGTGCATAGACGCTTTGACAGTTGTCACGTATAAACTATAAATCGAATGACTTGATTTATTATCAGTAATTATTAAAAGGCAATAGGAAAATCAATCTTCATTAGGTGTTGGAATTAAACACCATATTGAAAATGTGTACTAAAAACAAACAAAACGATTGCTTAGACTAATCATCTAAGTATTCTTATTAAATCAATAAGAAAACAAGAGTTACTCGAAGAAATGTTTCTTTTTAAATAGTTCTTCATTGAAGCTGTACACTGAAATAATACCTTTTTAAAATGAATATAAAATTAATACCAAGTAAACGGTGTTGAGTTAGTTAACAACATATCTGGATAAATTTACTCATCACTTAAAAACTTCACGTATTATGAGACTAAAAGAATGAAGTAAAATAAAATAGTAGTTATAGTAGTCATAGATTGATTTTGGAAGGGTATCAGTAAAAATGAGGGAAAAGTAGATGGCTTATCGTTTTACTGTGAGACTCTTCAGCAGTGTACACCATAGATTCAATCAACTAAACTTTATAGAAATCTCCACAAACCATTACAACAATCAGCTTATTATTGACTGACTTCAGGATGTTCCTAAACCTCAAGTGAAAATTCGTGACTGGTAGAGTTCGGATTAGTCTGGAGTGAGTTAGTTGTCCCCAACGACAATGGGTGATCATCGTGCTATATCACAAATTGATAGAAGTGGAAATTCTACTATTGGATACCAGCCAAGTGATGAAGAGGTTAAAGTGTTTACTAACCTAAAGTCCCTGGGGCGTGTTCTGAGATGCGCACTGCTGATGAATCCCGTACTACAAAGAAGCAGATATCCAGTGCTCCCTGGTTTTCAGTGGTATCCTTTTAACTATAACTTAATACCAATCTCCACATACCATCCCCAATTAAAATAGAAATTGCTTAAATGTTGAAGCATCATAAATTAGAAATGATGAAAAATATTAAATCACACTATGCGAGGGTAAAAGTTAAAATTCAAGTAAATTTGAGATTAGTTAAGAGTACAATTTTGAGAAACAGGAAGTTATATAGAACCCCAGAGTAAATTGAAGGAATGAACACGCTTCTTATGTATGCAAAGATTGAGTTTGTAAAAATGTATTCGTATGGTCTCTGCTGTTTGTAAAAGACGCATTCTAGATCTCTGAAATTCTGTATATGATTTTAAACGTTTTCACTGTATCCACACAATGGCCAGTATCAACTAGGTATGCAAGAATAAGATTTTTTTTGGTTCATGCCTTTTTACCCATGTAGGATGATGCTCAGAAATAAGGTAAGGTATTTGTTTGCGCACAATATAACTAGCACAGTTAAACTCATGAATGCAATATGGAGGAGGATGATTTAGGCAACATATAATTATTTTGTTAGTTCATTATTGATTGGCTAAAAAAATAGTAACATAATCCCACTCTATAGTAAGTTTTATCAATGAATTTTCTTATATGTCATGACATTATTTCAATGACTACGCCACTTTTGAACAATAACTTTAAGGAACCAGAGATTTTATGGTATTAATGGTGGTTTTACATTCTGGTTGTTCTGAACGAATGTTCCTTAAGGAACTACTATGGGTATCCGCTTTTACTCAATATATCATGAAAAAGCTTAGACTCTTTTTAAATACGTTATCAGAACAAATAATATTTGTTTACTGAGTCATGGATTTGATTAGATTAAATTTACATTGTAATAGAACAAAACACAGAACATGTATACTCTGGTTTAGCTTAAGTGGTTTGTGATAGATATTTTTTCTCGTTACTAAGATGCCAAGAAACAAAAAGCAGTCACAATTCTCTCCTTCTTTTATGAAAGTGATTGGTTGATGAGGTTTGTTGGAGGTTTATTATGTTTTTTGTATCTCACCTTTGTTGTTTAAGACTGTAATAGTATCATCCATGTAGCAACAATAAAATACTAGCTCATGTATCATAGTTTTGAAAGGGTCTAGTTCTAATTTTGTAAAGAAATCCGCTATTATTTGACCCAATAATTATCTCATAGCCCACCTCACCACCTCTCGATTACGTTACCTATTAATGACTCTATTAGAGGAAATTGAACGTTAATTATTCACCTTAGAATCAGTTCTCGGTTTCCTAGTTCATTAAATAAATACAATTAAAAATTATATATTAGCGCATAGTCTTGATGAAGAACTAATTGGAAAGAAATATTTCTTTACTCAAATCTTGTTTTCCTAATTATCTTAATGAAACTAAATTGAATGTACAGCATTATTTATTTGTTACTTTTATAATTTATTTTTTAATAATGTCAGTTTTCCATGTTAGTATCCATACAATCGGAATCTTATATTTTCCATAAATAATTCTTGCTTTCTTATGTTTTTGAAGTTGACTTTATTCCTGTATGTATACACTTGGTCAGTTACTTCAAGATTATAAAACTTTTATTTGTATGTTGAAATATTTATATTAGATACATACAAATTTCACATATGGTTTATTTTTTTTAAATAAATATGTTTTGTATCCTTGCATAATTTAGTGTATATTGTTAGATCAACATAAGTAATGACTTTAATCTGTATCATGAACAAGTGAACTGAACAATAATATCATACTGAATCAGATGGATTAATTTCAAAAAACTTTAATTGAATTAAAAAAAATGTTAATGCAAACTTCTATGTTACCAACTCAGACTATATTTCTAATGATTAATGTCGGGTTGTGGTTGGAAAGTATAATTAAATAGATGTATTTTGTCTTATTTGGAGCTCGTTGGACTGTTGTAAATGTAACCTACTTTTGATATTCCCACTGCAATTTAAACTCATTTTGTTCATGTTAAATGTTACAACGTTATTCAGTGAAATAATGAGTTAGGCCATCCAATTCTTATGCAACAGGTATGTTCCCCGGGTATCAACATCAATACAAGGATACCTGTACTTTCAGTCAACGTGTATCAAATAAATCACAAAAAAAATGATTAAATAGTTCATTGATTCAACTTTCCTCTTGTTTTCAACTTTAATTTAATCAGTCTTTATTATTAACTGACATTTTATTATTTTGTTTTATTATTATCATAATGTTTTATTTACCACCAATTAGTTGGTGGTAAGTTTAAAATCTCATAGTCATGTTCAAAAATGATGAGGATCAAATTGAAAACAAATATTCCTTCACCTGTTTTGTTATCTTAAAACTACCAAATGCTATGAAGCGTTTAAAAGTATTTCTGTATAAGAATAGAACACGTTAGCAACACATGATTATTTGTTTTTAAGTTTATTATTGTTTTCATACACATTTTTTCACGGTATTTCGTAACAAAGGCTGTTTAACAGTAAATTATTTCCGAATATAAATAGTTGTGTAGGAATTCATCATTGATGCTAACCATGTTTGCTTTAGTGGACGTGACTAGCTGAACCCACTGGATTAGGCATCATTACCAGATTACAATACTATAAGGAGTGAATAATAACCGCTCTTATAGACGGCTAGCAAATATGTCACGAATCCGATTACACTATATTTATGATCGAATATATCTTCCACTTCATTCATAACTACCTTTTATTTTTCTTTTATGACGTTTGAGTTTAAGTATTAGAGAACAATTTTGTAAGCACAATAAGGCGAAGTTGTTTGCTTACAGGGTATCTGTAAGCTGCATGTATTTGGAGCGTCAAATTTTCATTTGTTTTTAAGTTCTTAACTTTTCGAACCCGTCATATGATGAATATATAGCACAAAGTAGGCAGAAAATATTGCTCGGTGATATCTAGTTATCAGTGATCTCGAAACCTTTACAAATACATAATTTGTATTCTTATCATTCCATTGAACTAATTATGTCAATGAATCGAGATCCCCCCGATAAACATACGAAGCATTCGTTAATTTCCACTTTGATCTACGTAAAAATGGTTCAATTAAGTATTATATCATTTCCACTAAACTAAGCCACACATATTTAATACAACTATAGATTACTCATCAGTGTGTATCTATTATAATATTAAGGACCCAGCACATAACCAATATAATTCAATCGCAGAGCGAAAGGTTTAGATCAGTGAGTCAGTATCCGATAATGTACATTTCTAACTTTAATCCCTTAGTAATCTTTACATGATCTTATCCAGTGTATTTGTAATTCATTCAATAATTTTGTACTCCACTGGTCACGTCTTCTCACTAGAACTCTTGAATAGCTTTTGAAGTAAAATTACTTGTAAACGGATGACGACTGTTACTAATGGATTCTATAGAGATTATTATGCATTTTGATCCACATCATGAACTACTATGTAAACTAGAAAGCATCAGTTATATCGTCTAAGATACTTTAAAGTGTGTACTTAAAAGTCTTAGATAGTTATTATGATTATTAAATAAAAAAACGATTATTACAATAAAATTGTCATAGACAAATCCAAAAGGACAATAATTACAGAAAACAACTAATTATCTTATTCTTATTTGTTCTTCTTCAGCTCTATAAACGGTAATGTAGTTAAAGAAAAGAAGTTGTAAAACATTGAGACAAGTCTTATTCAAATGAAGTTCGATAAGATTCAAATATCGGATAAAAGTAATCACCTATCACAACTATATTACCTGAAACTTTAAATGAGAAAAAAATTCTTGTCTCTTTCTATGTTCATTCATGATTACTAACTTACCTGTATCTGAAACCATATACACTGGATGGTGGTAAAGATAAACATCTTAAAGTTTAATTAAGCACATTCAAAAGACACAAATCAGTTAAAATTTATGCATTTAATCACTTTTCGGTAGAATTTTGAGAATTTCTGATATTACATCATCCCAATTTCTGACTGTACAACTTCTCGCTATTCAACTGAATGCATTAAAATAATGGTTTCTAGTCAGCTGACAACTATAAACATAAATGATATTTTGTTCACATTTGACGTTTACTGGATGAAATTCTTCCTTTGAGAGTTTCATTTCGGAAAAACTACTACTGAGCAGCTTAAGCCCATGAAAAATAACCTTCAGAGAATTTAACTAAAATATCAATTAAATATAAGTGAAGCTTTAGGTTTATGAATCAAAAATAGATTCAGCTTAAAATGACTAGTATTCTTTCAGATAGATTGTAGCAGCCAAGTGAAATCTAAGACACACGTTTTGTCCTATTTTCGACTCGTCAGTTGGACGTACCCGCATCCTAGTGTTGATATTCAAATCGATACCTGAACTCAGTTTGTTATGTGTCAAACACCCCCTGCGTTCACCACTAGGCTACTAAGTCAAGGCAGCCACATTTGAGAAAAGAGGATGTATGTATAATTAGAACGTGTATGGATCTTCCCGTTGATTTGTTATGGACTGAAATTGATCAGTCTCTGTCCTGAGCGGATAGCCATGATGTAGTGATAGTTCACAGTCCATCTCAAACAATACTTGTGCACTATCACTTTATACCAAGGCTATCTACTCAGGATGCACCAATTGCAACAGAGATTGATCAATTTAAGTCCATGACAAATCAACGGAAAAATCCAAATATATTCTAATTATAACTAGTATTCTCTTTGAACAATTTCTATGGCATTTTAGGATTATTCACAAAGCTGCATGATAATATGCTTAGTGTACTAAATGATAAAAGTCAACATTTAACTATTTTAAACATAACAAAATCATGATTTTTTCAATTATTTACAATAAGTGGGAAGGAATCGGTGTTTTTATCAGAAGACGGTTCGCATGTATTGGTATGAGAAGAATACAAGTGATAGGGTTTTTGGTTAAAATGTCTACTCTACTCATAAAAATATACACAGTCTTAGAAGAAAATATAAGTAAACTATGTTATTCTTTCTGTTGAATTCATATTGCAGTTTACTTGAATACACAATAGTATACATGGGGCATAAGATGAATCGAAACTTGTTAAAAGACAATGACGACACGCATTTAGATTACAAAAGTCACAATATCTCCCAAGCATTGTATTGTACTCAAATATACAATCAGCTATTCGATTCATCAAACAAAGGTACTTATAAATACTTTCTACAGTTTTGCATTATATAAAAGAAAATTAAACAACAGTTCATCATATCATCATCCATAGAGTAAACTTACGAATTGTCGTCAATAGAGTACAGAAGTGAAATAAAATAACTGCAACATTGAAAATCATGATGACAATAGTAATAGTTCAAAATGAAATGAATTAGTAGTGGCGACTTAGATTAATAGACTAAAAAAGGTTAATGTCTGTTCAAAACAAAGATAATAATTCTAAAGCTAAACACAAAATAACCAGAGAATATACATGAACGGTGATGGTTTTAAGGCAATTAAATAAAAGGGAATAAAATAAATGCCGAATGCTTTTACATTTTACAAGTTAGCTACCAAAAACTAGATCATCAAGGTTGTACATACTGTCTTAGAAGTTTTTGACAGAATTGACTACTACCCAAGGTAGCTATTGTCAAAGCTGAGGATGGAACAGTATTGCAGGGACTATTACTTAGCGTCATTCTCACGTATTTTCTACTAAACTAACTAAAAGGGTGTAATTACCGAATGGTACCAATGTCCATTTAGCTCTTCTAATGTGATGGGTCTCTAAAGTACGAAATGTACCCTGACTAAACATGTAAAGGTAAATTTCGCTGGACTGTGGGGTCCTGATTACAATTTCAGTTAGAGGTGGATTGAGTAGGATCAGTATAGCTTATGTCTTTTCTTTGAGAGAGTTTCGTTTGGTGTATTTTGTTACATTATTCAGTGATGCGCTAGCTCATTTTTTCCAAAAATTGTCTGGTTTATTTGTTATTTTTGTTTGTTTATTTGCGTTCATGGGCTGACGGGTGTAATGAGTGGTAGTCAGTGATGGCTTACTGGGATTTTAAGACTAGCTTACTTATGAAGCAAGTGCTCAGAGGCTTTCTTCAGGTCCTTGCACTCCTGAAAGGGGAAGATTCGAAGTAATAGTCAGCTTGTAGTAAATTTGGTATGACTAGTCAGGATCTGTCTCTGCCTATTCATGTTAGCCATCAAGAATTCTAACATAGCTATAGTCTTAGATGATCTACAGCTGCCTGGCAAGTGAGGGGTTATAATGACAGTAGAGAGGTAGGGTCTGATCAGGACAATGGTGTACTAAAGTTGGTTAGTCGCCTAGAAGTAGTCTGTTTACATGTTTAGTTGTAATGGGATAACTGAATTGTTAATATGATGCCATCCAATAGAGTGACGACTATTCCCACAACTGTTGGTTGATAAGCTGTATTGGACAAAAGTATCTTTAGGAAAGGTAGTCATTTACCTGAAAACTACGGAAGAAACTGAAATATATTTCTAGTGTTTTTGTACATATAAGTCTAAGTTTCGTAAAAAATACCTAAATCAAATAATCTTGTACGTGGACACTATCAAACAATTTCAAATAAATGCATTATATCGTGTAACATTTTTGTTAAGTCTGTTAAGTTTAAGGCATTCTAGAGTGATTCATAACTGTTTTCCAAATAATATGACATATGTAATAAATTACTAGTATCAGATTAAAGTACACAAATAGATCAGTTAGATACAATTTGGAGACTAAAGATTCGTAAAAAAAACAATTTCATTTTGTCAAATGTTACTAAAATATCAAAGTAGAGAAAAAAAAACACTTTTTACGAATACAATATTTACATTTAACAATAAATAGTATCATTTCATTAAGTCAAAGCTATTTTATTTATCACAATTGTGGGGGCCGTGGAGGTAGTTAACTGTCAATCCTGATATCACAAATTGATCTGAATCAGACAACCACTGATCACCTAGAAGCACTGACGGCTGTTTCGTCCTAATAAGGGAATCTTCAGTAGTGCGCATCCACGACCCCATCGGGGGTCGAACCCAGGACCCTTTGGCTCTGCTGGCAAACGCTTTACCATTGGACCACTGATTTGGCTCCTAACGGTTGATATTTCTAATTCAGTCTATTCGTGATACGTTTGCGCGACCTCATCCGTGTCATAGGTGGGTAACTGCGTAATCAGTGGTTGTCCTGATTCAAATCAGTTTATGGATATCAGGATTGATATTTCATTTATCTTTGTTTTTCACTTTATTTTCATAACATAATTTTTACTTATGAATTGTATTTAGATACTTTTTCATCCTTCTTATGATTTTATAGTACTTTCACTAGATCTTATGAAGTAACTACATTAATTATAAAATAATATTTTGGTGATTGATGAAACTACTTTCATTGTAAACAGTTTTGGGAAATTAATACATTCAGACTCGAAAACAAGTTGTCTGTAAAATATATCAAAGGTTAGATGTATACCCTGTAGATACTAATGATATCGATGCAAAATAAATAAGTATTAGGATGTTGTTTAATCATTAAGTAGTGGTTAATGTTGTGTCAGCTTTGTCTTTAGCGATGATTAAACTCTGTTGATCCAGTCACATTTTGACAATTAGTGAAAGTAATTCAGTTTTACTTTATGCAAATGTTTACATTATAGATTGTGAGAGATAGACATCAGAAATATCTGCATAATATAAGTTTAGTTCTAGTTAGCACACATTAATAAGACTTACTTATGTTAATAATGGAAAATAGACTTCCTGTTGGATTTGGATCTGCGTCACTCACTTTCATAGTTATTCCGGCTGAGTTTGATTTCTTGTAAGACAGAAATAATTAAATTAGTACTTCAACAACTGTAAACATTTAAAACTTGAATTACTATTCAATATAATTCATATACTACTAGGAAAACATTTAAATAAATTCATTAGAAGAATACAAGCAAGGATTAAAATTGAAGGTAAAAATGTGTTTTTCAATATAGATAAGATCTTTTACTAAATCTTATTTCATCTTGGTCCAGTGACAATAACTTAAACTGTTAACTTGAATTCATATTTCTAAGTACGAAATATAGAACACTAATATGCATGACTTTAAGCGCTTTATATTCTGTCTTCTACATCCTTGTTTCCCGCTTAATATAAACTGCATAATTAGCTTATCTTAGTGTTATCGGAAAAAATATATTTTCTAGTCTGTAAAATTTTATTATTTCAATATTTATGTTATCCCATTTAATAAATCTTTTATAATTGTACATACTGTTTGTTGTGTTTTTCGTTATTCCTTAATCCATATCACTGTAAATATGCAATGTTATACTACAATGGACCAATAAGCCTTAAAATCGTCATAACATTTTTGTAAGTTTATCAGATTTATTACGTTAACTTAATCATTTACTGTGTAACAATTTGTGGAAACTACAGGTCTACTGATGTAAGGCATAATGAGTGGTAGAACTAGATTCCAATAAAGCAGATCGTTACACCAGAAACATTGTTTTTCAGTGTAAATGTAGGATAATTCTCAGTATATATATATATATATATATATATATATATATATATACTACTCAGTATGTTGCATTCCGACTGGTAATCGAACCTTACGTAATACATTTAAAAAAAGTTTTCAGAATATCTGAATTTCATCGGTATCACTAATCACTATGATCGCATGTCATATTGTGATTTTTAGAATAGAGAATTCATTCACTTCATTTTTCATTTAGTTGACAGGGATAATGCTTGTAAGTGTAGTTTGTAATTTAACACCGATATACTTTGCGCACACTTAAATTTATGTAATCATCACTTTTAAAAATACTGAATTACAGAAATTTTGATAAGTTTTTAGTGACAGTTGAAAAACTAACGATATTTACTATCAAATGTATCTTTATATTAATGTACATGAATATCATCTTATTTAGTAGACAACCAGGAAACCAGAGAAAGATTTTTCGTTATTGTATAGAACTCCCTAGGATAAATGGACCTTGTCAAGGATCAAGTATAAGACTTGCTCACAATGCTCACAACTCAAAGAAAAAATTAGGATAGATTATTCATGAATGGTAAATGCGATATGCATAAATATGTAAATTTAGCTCTGTAACCATCGAGGAGCTGGTAAGTACCTATTCAACATTAGGTTATTTTTAATGAACTGATTCGTAACCATACGAAATTCATATAATTGTAATAAGTGAACATGTACCTCTTCATGTTTTTTGAATGTTCAATCGTTGAGTGTGGATATGTTTTAAATTATTAGCAGCCTCTGACTGTTAAAATGGGTTAAAGTATCCTCAGCTCGATCATCATCATCATCATCAAAATATAACTGATAACAAATGTTTATATGCAGAGTTGTCATAATAATTTATATTATTAAGAGTGATCGCGTTCCACAAACGCGTGTCTCCATAGCAGTCTTCCTCAATTTTAAGATGGAGCACATCCAGTTGACGATTCACGAATATAAAACAGTATATCCACTTAACAGACTAGTGTTAAATAAGAGTTAGTAAGTTAATGAATAACTGTTTGATAGCGATTAGGGCTGTATTCGAGTCTTTGTGTAAAGGTCAAAATTGGGAAGCACGTGCATTCAACTGACAGGTCTCAAGTGGAACGGAATAGCATACTTAATTTTACCGCTAGTCACAATCCTTTAATTTGTAATAATTTGTGTGAAATAACTAGTTTTAATCGACTGATTTGTAAATCACTTAATATTAATAACGTACCGTATCTTCGTCGCCACAAAATGAATTCAGTTGAGTGAAATTAACTTAATTACAAGTTAGAAATCTATTTAACGGTCACAGAGCACACGTATATTAACCGTGTTTATAGAAGGTAGATCAAACATTAATTCTGATGAAGAGTACAGTGAAATTATGCTCTCACGAAATGATTATACCAAAAGAATATTTGATGATTTTTCAGTGAGGAAATTTAGTTCGATGTTGCCTTACGAATGGTATTTCAGTTAACATGAGATTCCAAGTTTTCTATAACAAGAATTCACCATAAACTGTATATTGAATCTACCTTCGGCTATCGTGATAGCATTATTTTATCAATTCAACATAACCAACATTAGCCGATTATATATATATATATATATATATATATATATATATATATATATATAACATTAGTAGATGCTTATTCATACGTTACAGCCGCCTTTTTTTAAACTTTACTTGCATTGTAATTATATATTCTTGTTTAAGATTTGTTTGAATAAACTATTTCAGAAAACCAACTTTAGAGTCTCATGCCTCATTCCAAATAGCTTGCAAATTATTTTGATAAAAAGGACTAGTGAATGTAACCGGGATATTTTCCTCTTTGTCTACCTCATGTAAAGCAAAACACAAGTATAATGAAATGGATATACTTTTTATATGATAATAAGAAAAGTAATTACAGGGGAAGATTACGTAGTAAACATGTCATGATTGAAAATGATTAACGAATTCTGACTACAATTATGTGATTGGGAGTTGAACAGTTATATTTTCTCAATGCATTTCAGTTAGAGCCACAAAGATATCTTTGCTGTATCGAAATGTATAATATTAGGTTTCAAAGACTGTACAGTATTTTTAGTGAACTATGTCCATTGTGATAAAGTTCAGCACAACATTCTTGATATAATGATTTCAACATTTTACAAGATCATTAACAATGAATAGATGCAACTAAATGTATGCTTGAAAATTCATCATTTATGCATGTAAGTATGTAAATCATGTAGGCTTTCTATCAGATTTTAAAAGCTGTCATGATGTAGGATGAATTAATATAGAATTGAATGTAAAATTATGGTTTACCAAACAGATAGAAAACATTAAATAAAACACTAAGAATGAGTTAAAGAACAATGTAATCAATATTAAACTAGAATTTAGCATTTGAGATTTACTATCATATTTGTTATTTATCATTTCATATTCATAGGTTTCGTAGTTACGCAATAAATCAACATTATTCCTCATGACATAAAGTTTTTATGTAATGATACACAAACATATATCTGAATGATTTATATTTATTTTATAACACCATATAAAACAATACAGATGGAAAGCCTCTGGGATCTTGTGATTCACTGCGACTATGAATGTAACGTAATTTAATAAAATGGATAAACAAATCTTTCGTAAGTAAAATAATATTCATATTTTCCAGTTGTAATTTAAATGAATTAAATTTTGTAAATTGTTATTACGAACTGATCACTTGGTGATTTTAATGGGGTTTACAACTACTAAGATGAGTGGTAAAAGTACAAATAACCATAAGAGATGGAGTGATAATACAGGCTGAACAAAGGCTTCTGTGGGAGCCTTGGGGTACGGGATGCTAATATGCCAAGTTAAATAGTCGAAAATAAAAAATATAAAGATATATTGATAGTATGAGTAGATTACTTACTTTTGGGGTTTATATGATTACAGTATATCCCTTTATATCATTTATTAACTTATCAAAAATAATCAGATTTAACAACGTGAAAAGTACTGTAGAGTGAAAGAATAGTTTCGGCTAACAACAATAAATTGTACGTTGAAATGAGCTAGTGCTTCAGACTATGATAGACATTAATTACTAATTCTCAAGATTAGTGAAGGGGATACAAACCAGAACAAATCGTACTGGAGCAATATTTATCTGAAAGTGGTAGGGTAAACGCGACAAACAACAGTTAGAGCAGTAGAACAGTACAAGGGTGCAAAATGGTGTTAGTGATATGCTAAATCATATATATATATATATATATATATATATATATATATATATTTAGAGATAGAGAGAAGCATATTAATAACAATATAGTACAGGAATGATTTTGATAAATTTAATCACAAAACTAGCATTCCAATATCATCTTGAACTCTACTTACGAGATCAGATTATTGTTCGCAACGCCACTCCTCAGATGAACTGGTATCGAAACCGAGACCACAAACCACTGAAAACCACAGAAAATAAGGGAGCATTGGACATCCATTTTACTGTAGCATGAGACATCTAAGCAGAAGTCGCCTTCAATTTTATTAAATAAAATGCAGGAATTATTGAAAAAAACATATAGATATACGTCATCAGTTACTGAACGACATCAACTTTGTAGTTGAATTGTTTACTATCTGAATAAACTCTGACTATTTGTCCGAATTCTTACTCATCGTATCAGAAGTGCATTCATGTAGCTATCAAAACGGTTTTATTTGTTTTTATCATGTAACCAAATATTTCAAAAATCATACAGTTCATTTCATAATGATAAAAATGCAATAAAAATGGTATTTACATTGGTTTATGGATAGTGACTGATGTTATATTTATCTAATCAGACTTAGTACTGTTCAAATTACTTCGATCAAATCGAAATATACCTTAAATCGACTTGATACCACCTGCATTATGTCGTAATGTAAGCAGAATGTTGATGGCAGTCGGACATTATACTTAAGTTTTGTGCTGTTTGAAATCAGTCACAATGAGTACTCGTAGTCTTGAGTGAACTAAATACCTCTTAAGCGTTTGGTGCCAAGTTACTCAGTCCCACAATTTGAGACAACTCACTGACCAATCGGTGTAAATATCTCAGTTCCATAGGAGACCAATCAAAGCACGAGTAACAAGGTGATCAATATTTCTCTCATAAATGTCTTAAATTTGCGGCTGTATGTTTTTTGAAATGTAGGTTGCTTTGTTTATGAAATAAGTGTTTAATACGGTTTGTATGAAACGCAGGGTTAATAATATTCAGACTATTGTATTGGAATTCAGTAACATCAATTCATAAAATCAATTTAAAAAATGATAGACTGAGAAACATTGCCTAATTCTGACTTATACATGTCATGGTTGAACTGGTCGCCCCATCACTAGCAAATGCATAAAAAAAGTTATTACTAAATATCGTTGAGTTTATTTTATAAATTGAAGTTACATATTATAGACTGTCGAAGAAGACATATATAGGATGTTTACGAAACAAGTGATTTTCTAACTAA
Source organism: Schistosoma japonicum (assembly GCA_025215515.1). Classification (NCBI taxonomy): domain Eukaryota; kingdom Metazoa; phylum Platyhelminthes; class Trematoda; order Strigeidida; family Schistosomatidae; genus Schistosoma; species Schistosoma japonicum. The sequence continues at coordinate 31,628,936 of CM046062.1, read as the reverse complement.
TTAAAGCTTCTAAGTCTCTTCACTAAAACATAATTCTATACCTAATGAATTACGTAATAAAAGAGTTGTACTTCAAAAATAATGTTTGTATCTGATTGCATAATTGACTTATTGGCATTTAATGTATCTATGTAGTGTTTCATCATTAAAAGCTTCATTAAATTTATTATTAACATATTCAGTTACCTTATAAGGTGAAATTATTAACCTCTAGAATTTCAAAAAGAACACAAACAATTACACAAATCAATCTAAGCAATTTATTGCCCTTTATTCTTTACATAAAACAATTATGAAATCAAATGTCAGGTGATTAGTTCATATAAAATGAAGTGATTCTTCTTATGTCTTGATATTTTCTATTAACTATTATTGTTCATTTTAATACATGAACTATTAAATAATAAAATTACTTTCTTTTTTTTTCATTTTACATCATATCTAACATTTCTGATGACCTAATCAACTAATCATGTCATTAAACGAAAGGAGAAATTTTCATTGGCATTTATTACAATGATTACTTGATGTTGTCAATCAGATATGTAGAAATGTACGATACTTAAATGTTCGTTGAAATAGGTTAATGAGAATTTCAGACGCTTAAAATGAAATCTTGAATGGAGAAGATACTCTAGTAAAAAGTAATAACTTACTAGGTAAAAGAAAAAGTTCAATCATATTTTTAAGCTATGAATATGTTGTAGATAATCTTAGCCTATAGTATAAATGAGACAATTCTAATCAATAGTTGGTATGGTGCAAATGTCTAACATGGTCCCTATTTATATTCTTTGTATAACAATGCTACTTTCTAGCCTGTATTAATCGATTACTGAGTAATGACTAGTGTTGTGTTTACCTAGTACTTTTTTCAAGCTGATCGAATGCTGTTGATTAGGCCTCAATATGATTACTAGCTCAGTCAACTTGACAGCGGCTATATTACTTTGTGATAAAGATGTAGTTAGCATGAAATCCTGTACCTAGGCTTCATGCTGAATGGTACTTGTCAACAAGATGCACTTGCAATCTTCACAAGGGGATTCAAACCCATTGCCATTCAGTTATTTAGTTCTCAACCGGCACTATATATGAACTTAAAAACCACATTCAATTACTGCTTAGTCGAATGCGTTGTTGATTCACTTAGACTGTTAGCCAAATTAGAACTTGATCCATAGTATATGATTAGCACCGTAACTCACTAGACAAACATTATATTAATCACTACTTAGTAATACTTAGTGATAAATATCATGGTCTTACTAAGTGTCAGTCTGCAATACAAGTTATTATTATTCAGTTTTCAATGAAAGATCGCTTTTATTGTAATATCTGATTATTATTATTATTTATGTCATGGGGATTCTTAGGTAACATACAATGGCAATCGAAATATTAATTCCAAGTATTCATTACAGAATATATTTCTAAAAAGCAAAACGTATTATTATGCATTTAATTTTTGCATCAGTATGATCATTTAAACACAAATCGACAATTAAAACCTATCTAATGCATAACTTTTAGGTGTTACATATATCAGTATAATAAGAAAATATTTTATTGGAATGACTGGAGCCACTGATTTCCAAAGTTTATATGATACTAGCTTACACTAACAACTGACTGCCATAAATTAAAACAGACTTATGTAAGAACCTAAAAAATTAATTTTCAAAAAAAATACATGAATTGATGAAGTTCAGTGAAGAATAGCGCTTAATTTGTTGCTTTAATTCCTTGTTGAATAGCCTATGTTGGCTACGAATGGGAACTAGGAAACACTAAATAACTGATTTATTTCAGCGTGAAAATTTTAAGCAGTGTGCACTCTGCGATACACTAGAGAATCGGACTCAAGACCTCCAGGTATCGAGGCGAACACTTAACCATTACTACCACTAGGTCTAAAATGCACATTGTTGAACAGTCCCAAACTGCGACGAAACACTGTTCTTTAGCCTTCAGCAGTAATCTAGTTAGATCAATTTGTGACAAATGTAAACTTTAAAACTATATAACTTACAATCTATTGTAGTAAAAACATTACGTCATTACATGTTTCAAAATAAGTGCAATACATTTACCAATATTTGAGAATTTGTTTGAAAATAATGAATACAGTTTAATTAACACGTAAACTATTTAATTTTTGTTTTACAGAGGAGAGATAATGTCAACAACCTCATTACGTAATCATTTGAATTTAATGAGAATAATCATTCATGTATGAGTTTTGTTAACACATGGATAACAAATGAATTTTAAATAATGAGAAAATTTTAGTCTCAAAATAATGCATATTAATAACAAGTAAACAGATAGAGACATATGATAAGGTACTCATCCTATTTATTGATATGTATTGAATTTATCCACCATTAAAAAATCAACTTCAGAAAACAGATAATGAAGTATCCCACTATTTAATAAAAAATATCCAAGTTAATCGGTTTATTTTATTTTTCAGTTTGATACCACGAATTAGTCTAAATTGGATAATCATTGATCATCTGGAAGCATTGAACAGTTGTTATATCTTTGTATAGGACTCGTCGGCAGTGCGCATTCACGATCCCAACAGGGATTAAACCCAATACCTTCTGAATTCAAAGCGAAACGCTTTACCATTAGACTGCTGAGTCGGCTAACAACGTTTGATATTTCTAGTTCAGTTGATTCCCAATAAGTTTACTCGACTTCGTCCATTTCCATCAGTGGGTAACTGGTTCACGTCTTAGGTTCCACCTCTGATGGGGTCGTGGATCCGTACTGGTGAATAATCCCATACTAGGACAAAACAGCTGCCTAAAGCATCCAGATGATTATTGGTTGTCACATTCAGACGGATTCATAATATTAAATTAACACTTAACAATTTCTGCAACACCCTATTATATTTTATTTTTACTAAACTGAAAGTTAACACCTGATGGAGACAAATTTAACATCATGTACAAAATAAAGTAAACCAACAGCAAGTAACACTAAGCTTGATAAAGTGAACCTTCGTTCACTAATCCATACTCAAACATCATTTACTAGTGAAGTCATACAATCTATAATCACTGATAATAATGTAAATAGACATTAATGAATTTGAATGGAAAAACATGAAAATTTTCAGTGATTCTCCAGTACTCAATAGACATGTCTACATAGATTCAATCTGCCATTTTATGCTTAAAAGATTATTTGATTACATGGTCACACTTCATTTGAAAAGACTGTTAAAGAAAATGTAAGAACAAATAAAGAGAACAATTTCAAGAAGGCTCATACAAACGAACTAACTTAGCACATGTAAAAATAGTTATAAATTCATTTATGCATGAAGAGAGCTCTAACGATGCCATCCAGAATGATGGTTAAAGTATCGTAATTATTTCTTCTGACATAGAAAATCCCAAGCCAGAAAAATGTCAGCATAATTTTTGAATCATCTCCATTTTGATCTGTAGTTTGTTTCATTCATCTCTTTTATTCGAGTATTGTGTATGTAAGTGGGTTGTTAATTAATTTGATTTCATGTTGGTAATGTTTAACATCACATACTAATGGATGAATTATAAATCCTTTTTAATTTTAGTGCCTTTACAGTCTCTTATATAACTAATCTTTATTTACTTTTCCTGATATTGGTGGCGGGTACATAGGACATTCCTTATCATCAACTCATTCTTTGCCTTGAAGGATGTTTTAATGATCCTGTGTCTATGAGATTCCCACCCTATAGTGATTTTCATTGGACAACACCAGTGCCACTGATTGTATTTGAGGTATTTTTTTCTTCATAGCCGAAGTAAAGAAGTATTTTACCTGAGGTTCATCTTGCTTGTCTAGCATGTAACCAATGAGTTTCATGTATTACAAGTATCTCCAGGTTGTATATTTGCATTTCCTTAGCTGCTGGGATGCTTTATCTGGTTTCTCACATCGTACGGACATTTTATGTCCCTATTTTATTTGCTGCTATGGTTGTCAGATCAGGTGTTACCCGAAGAAACTCTACTTTTACCATTAGGCGTTATAATTCTTTTAAATAAAGATCCTCTAACTATCAGAGCAGGGTTTAAATGGCTTCTACTGGTTAACATTTTTTCAACGGGTTGTTTTGTACAAGATGGGGTTTCTAACCTTGTATCAAATCTTTCATCATTTTCTAGACTTGGGTCTAGCAGCAACCATAAAAGAGCTCCAGACAAATAGTAGAATTACACTTTACTGGTTTATTACTAAGCTGAATTCCATATCATGTTAATCTAGTACTTAGTATTGAGCAAGTTATACCGATCCAGTTTGATTGTAATCATAAGTCTGAATGATTCTACAAGCGTGAAATTAGTTGACTTTTAGCGGTTAAATAGTGGAAATACCTTAGTTTATTATAATTCAGGTTGTGGCATGAGTAGTGGCAGTATCTCTAAATGCAGTGTGTAGTGATCACCTAAGACAAAAGATGGCGTCAGAACCTTCATGATTAAAATGACATAAAAATAATGCTTGTTAATTAATTAAAAAATGAGCTAGATCCGGAGTTTCTAAGTGACTGCTCGAAATCATGAATCAGGTATACTCTCACTATATGCACAATGTAATCATGAATTCTACGAAACGGGAAGTTCATTTAAATGTGTATTTTTTTAATCTGGGAAAGTTGAATTAACATATTTAAGGTTGTCTTGAAATGAAATCACTTATTAGTAAACTCATTTTGAATTGTGAATTTTAGTATTTTATTTGATTACCTATTAACCAAATATGTAAGTTGATAGGTAACATAATTAACAGTTACACTTATATCCCATGGTGATTGCATATATATATATATATTTATATATATATATGAAATTACTGTTGAAACTTTATCTATATGTTATTGAATATTTTTAAACAGTGGAAATATGATCTAATAAGTAAAAAATGACGACTACAAAAATAAATGATATTTCCTATGAGGAAACTTGCAATGAAGTGGCCTAGATGCATGCTGTTTTCAAACATTAGGTAAGTTATAACTTTGAATCAGTTATGAATGCACTAGATGGTTAAATTATTTAGCAGTGATTATATGCATGATTTGATATCTGCAGATAATCTTGCTTTATGCACTACTCAAACGTAATAATTCTGCTGATCGATTAGAAATCAGATTATTTACTTGGGATAAATATATTATAACAACTATACTAACAGTTTCAAGTGGGAAATCATACATACAATGATAAAACTTCAATTTATAAGTCACAATTATCTATTAATTCAATGATGATACACCGCCTATCTATCATTGCTTACATTGAATTAGTCACTAGATTATGTGGGCCGGACTTATAAGAAGCATATTTAATTCCGAAAGTATATATGTTATATGATATAATAGTTTATAAGTGCTTTAACTAATGGATGCCATGCTTACACAAGTAATTAAAGCCATTTAATGTTTATTGTTATCTTGACTACATTTTTATTTTATTTTATTGTGTTAAACCCATTTCATGATATAGTACTAGTCATATTATTACGTATTACTATCAGCAGTTTGATTCAATTCGTATTCAAACTTATAGGTAAGTGTTAATATTTTATGTTGACAAAATCATTTGTTTATCACTTTAGCTCACTAAAACACACTCAGTTTGTTGAAGTAAATGTAAAAGAAAAATACTATCTCATTTTATTACGAAATGTAGTTTAACTTTAACCAGGAGAAGTAGATTTTATTCTAATTATTAAATTACATATGACAAAATCATAACTGTACTTTGTTTGCTTAATTAGAATCGTGTAGTTGTCACAAAAGTCGCTGATCAGATTAAAAGAGCTCTATGTATAACAACATACAACTTTATGAGGGTTGAAAGTGATCGCATTGTTAAGATATTTCTGTAAGGAAGAAATATGAATGTAAGGATAGTACCCAATGTAAATAACGTATGTGATGAATAGGTAATGCAAAAACCAAAGCTAGATAGGGATTAATATATAAAAACAGACATTAATGTCAGTTGGGATCCTTAGTTTCACTCTAGGGACTAAACTTAGCGAGACGACAAATAAAGACTAAGAAGCAATGAACAGTGTTGAATATTGCAAGGAAGAAAACACAGAACCTCCGTGTAGGGTGCAGGCGTTTAACTTAATGTGGTAGCGAATGTTCTCAACATTAAGAATCAAATGCTAGGAGCGAATTACTGTAGAAAGTTTCTTTATTTTCAATCATTGTCTACTAAATGTTGGTTCGAGATGCAAATTTTTAAATTATATGATGTTCAGAATACTTCATGATGACAGTATTTGTCAATTAGGTACATAATTTTCAACATTAAGGAAATTCATATTCATTCTTTTAGCAACAAAGAAAATTCATGTTTATAAAATAGGAAAACAGTAAATTATTATCATCTGTGAAAGATAAAATTACCTCTTCATTGAAGTTTGGCATTTAATTTGTATTCAATCTGAGTAGGCTTCCTCAAAATAGCATGAAACACATGTCACGAGCTCCAAGGATAGCGATTATCTATTTCTCTGTCCATTTATTCAAAAAAATCAATAATATAGTTGTTCTTTGGTTATTTTTGATTTTCGGAAGTGTATTTTGTAACTGATAATGTATATTTTCACGACCATCAATTCTTTCATGAAAGCACAATTATTGTTTCTGTTAAAATGATAGTTACAATCATATTAAGAATCAAGTTCTACTTGACAATGATTTATAATGATTTCTATAAATTTTTAAGTATATATATATAGCTTATCTAGTTACTGGATATTCTTATTGGGTAAAAAACGACTACAGACGAAATATCCCAGTAGTACTAATTGAACTTAATTAACGACTATCATTTTTAATTTGTATTGTGACTGGCAAGTGGAATCCAGGACGCGCGTTTCGTCCTATTTGGGACTCGTCGGCTGGATGTACCTGCATCCCAATGCAACAGTGACTGACCAGTTTCAGTCTATAACAAATCAATGGGAATATACAAATTCATTCTACTATTAATTAACGACTGTTTTATCCATAAAAGTAAGTACAGTTTAAAATGACAACAGAGAAATGTAAAAAGAGATAATGAATAGTAAAAAAAGATAGAAATGTCCTAACTGATATCAATATAAAGGAGAAAGTCGCTGGTTCTTTCAATTATTGTTATATATATAAACATGCTGTAATAAATGTAAATGCAGAACTGATAATATTAAGAATGTTAATTATGTTTAAACAAGAAAAAAATGTTTAAAAAAGAACTTATAACTGAATGTTTTGTCAATTCTCTTAGGAACAGAAGGAAACCATATGAAATAATAAAGTGGATAAATTATGACAAGGATAATGTTGGTTAATGGTTGAGTGAATGGATTAGCATGATGAATTTACGATATTTAATTTCTATTTCATTTTATGAAATAAACTAAGAGATAAGAGAATAAGGTTATGCATATTACACTTGAAAGTTATTAAATTTCATTTTACTCAAAATAATATTTTTAAAGTTGAATTTCAGTCAATATTAAAACAAGAAAAGACAATAGCTATTTGGTTCAAATATATGACTCGTCAGTGCTGGGTGCACACTCACCCAATGTAAGTTAAACTTAAGACCCTTACGTATCATGGCCAATACTTTAAATCAAGATCGATGAGTTTGCATCTATTGGTATACATGTTTAAATTCAGTAACAGTCAGCGTTTATTCACTAGTCACTAGCTTTTGGCAGTGATTCCAGATATCTAGTGTGAAGACGTACCCAATTAAGCTAAGCCATTCAGAATGTGAATTAGTTGCCTACAGATGACAATAAAATAAGTGATGTAATATAAATAACTGATAAAAGTTTGAAATACCTGTCACCAGTTCAGTAATTTACAGGTTGAATAGAGCCTGAATTTTCTGGTTTTGATCTCCAGCGTTTCAGGAGGAGGGTAGATTAACACTTCTGAGAAGCCAAATACTTAAAAGAAACGGTCGCTACCTAGTTTTCAGTTGTTAATTTTTGCATTATAACAAAGAAATCATAGAAAAATCAAATTAAGGTTCTAGAAACTAATAGACATGATAAGGAGTTATCTAAGAATGTGTGTCAACACATTCAGACTGAAAATTAGGTTGTGCTTATTTTCTCGGTTTCGATTTACTCTATTGTATTATCTAAACTTATGTTAATGTAATTCGGTTATTTATTATTCTATGATGATCCAGCTTACATAAAGTTGCAAAGCGTCCAATATCTCAATTTTTATTCATTAGATTATGATAAATATATAAGATGATTTATATACAGATTGCATTATGAAGTATACTGGAGTTATTATATTCTAAGAACGTTGTCTTTCGTAGTTTATTTAAATCTACGAAAGGAGTAAATTAAATAAACTCATTTTTTATTTCATTCCATCCAATTCATATCATAATTTGTGACATTCACATTAAACTACTACGAATACTATTATAATCTGTATACAATTGTATTCATTAATGCTGAAACTAGTTATCTTTACATACAATCACTTCCTTATTATTTATAATTCATTCAGGTCATTAAAGATATTTAAGTTTTGTGAATTAATCAATCTACAGGTCAAAATACATGTCATATATTAATGAAAGGAAATGAATTCACTACTCACCCGTTCATGTATTGAATGTATGCATTGCAAGTAACCTGATTTTTATCTAATTCAACTGAAAAAAATTCAGACTTTTGAATACCACTGTTTAGTTGTTTATATTTATAATCTGAATAGACCATATATAAAATTCAATAACCATGAAATCAAGTAGATTAGGAGTTCATTGTGAACAGAATAATCACTTAATATTTTATATTTACTTGATTTCGAACTGTTTATATAAGTGTAAATTAAACGTATATTTACATTGAACTACATACTTTAATTTCGAGGTTTTCATGTGAATTTCTGAATATGTAGCTATCTAACATACTTACAATAGTATCTTGTGAAGAAATGACAGTATAACATAAGAACAATGTCATTTTGTCATAAAACATTTACCTGTAACTGAATATCAATGAAATTTATATTTCCAAACAAACATCATTGAATCACCTGTTCAGTGGTCATTAAATTTGCCTTTATTTTACTTAAATTCGATACATGAAGTGGAATATAGTCACTAATTTAAATGATTTAACCTTATATGCACTATATTTTAATGTACGATGGATAGATGTAAACAACAAAAGACCTAAGATCTAAATATCATCTAACTTGTTTCTTGTCAACATGGTATGATCTCAATCTCATGACAGCTAGAGCTTTTCGTACGACTAGAACAAGATTAACCTAGAAACGTGTACACTGAGCTATTAAGGCCACATTTAACTTTTTACTGTTTATATATATATATATATATATATATATATATATATGACATTGTGAATAGTTATTAGTTGAGTTATATTTTTCAATAGTAAGAGAGTCGTAAATGATATCGTCTCATTGTATGTGCTATGAAATCATATAAATATGCATAAAACATTGTACTGTAATCATTAATTTGACGTTGTACGTTTGGCATAAAATTGCCATATTCCACATTTTTATTAGGCAATGAAATCGCTATACAATAATGATGCTTTATTCAAGTTCAATGAGTAATGATTATAACAGTAATTTCATTATCATTTTTTGTATGGTTCTGAAAATACAATATCCGCAAAACTTTAAATTTCTTTACTTTTTCTTCGTGTATTTCGTATGATTGTAAGACAATTGGAAATTGCTTTAAAGATATTCTAGATCTAAATCAGTATATTGTATAAACTACATTATTCTTATGATAGTCATGTTAATGTTTAGTTCATGTTAAATGATTAACTGGGATGCGCTCATTATATGCTTCCCTTCATAATTATAACATGTATGTTTTCTAAAGTAAACGAATTGAAGAAAAATGTTTATTTTCAAAAAAAGGAGGGAGCGAATGAGTTCTCACCAGTTGAATGGTCACTAAACAAGTATGTACTGAACTAGTCATTAAAATTAAGGAAGCTTGCTCATTATTATAGTCTAGACGTTCACTGTTCTATTAAATACTTAAATAAAGTTATGAATTATTTATTTCGTAAAACTTAAAGATGAGTTAATCTTAGCGAGTTTAAAATATTTTTTTCTTCGAATGATGTTCGTTTCATCATTAAAAATATTCATGAATGTTTTCTGACATTATAACCTTTAGCTGTTCTATTGTTTCATTATTTTGCCGTAAGTGGATGTTTGTAAATAGATGTTGTCTTTAAGTTCAGCTAGTCAGTAATCGTATGGACAATAAATTAACTAACACAAATCATGCATTCTTTCGTCACAAAAATTTAATTTGACATCCATTTTCAAAGTAGCCGACCGATTTTGTTTAATTGTTTAACACTCTATATCTTCTATATATACCTATAATGAGCCATCTCGCTAATCTCGATTGGTTCAAAATTACTTATAAGCATTTCGGTGTTGATGTTATTGTTTACTAATTAAGTACCTTCATAACACTAGATGAATTGCACTATTATAACTATAATTAAAACATTTTTTTATGTGAACGAGTCCTCAGATTATAGTTACTTAAAAGCATGATTTGATCTCGAGTAGTCTAAGGACAGTTTATACAGTGGTGACATGTTCTGGAATAATTTAATCAAAAGGGTCATTCTTCTTGCCATCGTTTCCATTAATGTAATTTCTAAAAGAAATTTTACGCTGAATGACATAAAGTTTATTGGTTACGGCGTTCACTATATTACGTATACGATTAATGATTAGTAAAATAGCAAATTATGGTACGATATTATTGGAAGCATGTATAGATCATCGAATATCTCATAAGGATGTATATATGTAACTAAAAATTCAGGTACATTTAGAACTAACAGTTTCTAATTTTCATGTAGGAATTTTAAGGAAATTTGTTTAATCTGTAAATAGTATTCTTTACGTATTGATTTCAACTGGACTACTATTGAGGGTAACAATAGATTGAAAATTGATTTTCTCTAGTTAAGGACCCTATAACATTCTGTACTGATGACTTGATCAGAAATAGAACTTTCCGGTCTTACAGCGAAGGTTTGGAACTTGGAAGGTTCCCTTTAGTTGTGTTGTAGTCTTCGGGTTGAATACCCTAACTATTAAGTGTTGACTGTTGTTCTAGACGTCAATTTGATGTAAATATTATATCAAAACTAAAGCAAGTATATTTTACATTTTCCATTCCTATTTATTTTGGATTCACTGATTGCCTAACTATTTACAGTGGTGTTTTCTTAAGACCTAATCGTATTCTCTGTCACAACTACAGTGACGGAAACATCAAAATGCATAATTGTAATTATACCGGTAATAATTTCATAACTAATGAAACGAATTCAAATCATTCCAATGTCATTAGATACTTAAATAACTGATTCTTGGTTTTGTTTTTGGTTATGGAAACAATAGCATCATTTCTGTATGAATTTAATTTCATGGTTATATCCAATTCGTTTATTCTGGTTACGTCGTCTAGTTTAGGGAATTGGCATTTTATACATTTGATAAGTAAAACAAATTGTCTACTGTATAACAAAACTTAGACTACATACTTCCATTCTATCAAAGACTGATTATTCTCTCATAGTACGATAAGAAATCTAACATTTCGTTGCTACTAGCTTCGTACTGTAAAATCTAAATAATATTATTGCACTGAAATGTAAAAATATTGAAATGGAAGCTTTTGTTTTACTGATTAGCTTAAGTTAGCTTACCATTGAAACTAGGATATGCTGTACAACTGTTTCAAAACAACGCTGATTGTGAGACCTAATATTCTAAATGAAATTCTTAATGTTGTTATGTTAGTGATTACTAAGAAGTTCTAAACTAGGACATAACATGTGGGAATTTTCTGAACTTTATGCATGATTAAATAATTCGAAGGGAATTTGTTAACTTTTTGATATTTATTTATTCAATCATAAAACGTCAAAATATTAAATACCAAATAAACAATATCAAATACACGTCTGAAATGGGAAATAAGTTAGCTAGTTATTATACTTCAACAAACCATTGATTTTATTTAGCGAAACAGGATGCCATCCCAACTTTTTTGTTTATCCATGTGAAATGTTTTTAAGTTGATTTGTGACTGGCAAGTGGAATTCAGGAAGCGTGTTGAGTTCTATTTGGGACCCGTCAACTAAATATACCTACACTCCAATGTTGTTGTTCACACTAGGGCTAAAACTATGTTTGTTTTGTATCGAACACCGCCTAGTTTACCATTAGGCTTGTTATGATGTTACATTATTGAAAATATTAAATTACATAAACGGTGGTACACAGAGGTATTTTAAGAAACTTAGGGGTGGGTGGGTTAATATCGTTAGGTAAAAAAAAGAAGTTTGTGTTGTATAAATTGCATAAGTGTAAGTCTATTTTCATTTCAATGATATTGCGCACACTGAACAGGACATAAATGTAACGGCTACTTTGTATTCACTAAAGGATAATTCATAAATTCGAATACATTTCTAGTTTATTAAAGAAAAATGTCTAAATGCATTGTAAATATATACAAATAAACGTGGTAACATTCACTGAGGTGAAGTTATTTAATATGAAAATAAAATGTGATGATAAAAGGGAACCGCAGAAAATGAAGTCTCTTTTCTCTATGAATTAACGGAAATGAAATATTGTTCAGATTCAGTTAGTACTAGTGGGTTATATTGTTCTAGTCCACCTAACTTTCTACAGAATGAATTCAAAACTACACAATCAAAATATGGATACTCAGTATCTAAACTTTAGCAGTCAAATATTTTTGATTACAATTGGGGGTTATGGAGATAGTTAGTTGTCAATTCTAATATCACGAATTGTTCTGAATCAGACAACCACTGATCACCTGGAAGCACCGAACAGCTGTTCTGTCCTAGTATGGGACTCTTCAGCAGTGCGCATCAACGACCCCGTTGGGGATCGAACCCAGGACTCTCTGGCTCCGCGACGAGCGCTTTACCCGCAATTGTAACCAAATATCAACTCACTAGTGACTAGCTCCTTGAGGTGATTCCTGGAGTTCTTGTGTGAAGATGTGACCAGTGGAGTTCAACCGTGTCGAGTGTGAGGCTGTTACCCACCGATGACAATGGATGAGGTCACGCAAACGTATCACGAATTGACTGAATTAGAAATATCAACCATTAGGAGACAGTTCAGTGGTCCAATGGTGAAGCGCTCGTCATGGAACCAGGGAGTCCTGGGTTCGATCTCCAACGGGGTCGTGGATGCGCACTGCTAGACTCCCATACTTGGACGAAACAGATGTTAAGTGCTTCCAGGTGATCAGTGGTTGTATGATTCAGAACAGTTCGTCATATCAGGATTGAAAAATATTTTTGAATTCAATCAATTCACAATGTAGCCTGATCACTAACCAATATTGTCATGACTTTTATTACTTCATATTAACTTTGGTGAATTTAAAAAAAGTCATTACTTCTTTTCAATCACTCACACTAATCATAAAAATACAAAGCACTAATAAACTTTCCAGTACAAGCTCATTTCTATTTGACAATAAGGCATGCTGTTACTGATTATTCATCTATTTAATTCAATAGTATTCAAAATTAAGTAAGGTGTTATTTAAGTTGGATTGTGACTGGCAAGCGGAATCCAGATGGCCCGCTTCATCCTATTTGGGACTCGTCGGCTGGATGCAGCGACGTGGTTTTATGGTGATTGGTATCAAGTTTTGTTAATTGAATTTAAACCGTTGGTCCTATGATAAAGACTATAACTAAAGCCTCTTTCTTCCCCTCTCTCTGCTTCCTCCCAACTAACCAAGTAAATTTTGTTTATAATAGAATGCAAGAATAATTCATCATGATTTTATTTATTTCCTATTTCGAGAAAAAATTCTAAGCCAATCAAATTGTCTTAAATGAATTCAACTAAATATGTGTTATTCACTTCATATTGGTTAATTCTAATAATATAAATGTAAATTAATTTAGTACTTATTCAAATACCAATACTTTATACGTATTACTAATTATCAAAGAACTTGTAGATAAATACATATACTATTTATATTGTTTTAATTGTTTGATCTCTACCTAATTAGTCATTATTTCAAATCTTTATACGTGTTAGAATTCATCTAATATTTTAGTATACAGTCGTATCGTTTATGAAATCTTTGTAATCAACAATAAACTACTTCTTACGTAGGATACATGACCGTTACAATCATGTCATTGAAACATTGGTAAGTACACCTTTATTCCATTCATGTTAATAAACATATTCTGATTGCTTTGATCAGTATGCTGAATCCATATTTATATATATATGTATATACATATATATACATATATATATATATACATATATATATATATACATATATATATATACATATATATATCACTGTAATGTATTATATTAAGTAATCATAATAATACTTTAGTATAAAAACGTTGTAGTAATCATTTCGCTATGTTTTCATTTTATTTGAACTCTCAGTTAGATTCATGATAATTAAATTGCTTTATGACAACCGGATTCATAAATTTGTATTTCATATTATATACCGGCTTCTTATTTTCTTTTATTTGATACTTGAAATTTTACATGTACAGATCTTGCTAATATATATGAATATCCATCAAATACATTATTTTCTATTTGAAGCTAGTAGAATTAGTTAATAACACATCGAGGTGTGAGGAGATAGATACTAATCTGAATTATTAGTGTACACATTAATATGGATGAGAGTTGATGTACCTGACGAGTGACAATTAAAACGAATGGTTTATATTTAATTAAACTGTTGCCCATATTTCAAAATATAGTAAACAACATAGTTGGAGTTGAACGTATACAAAGATTGACTTTGTCGATCATTAATTGGTTTAGTACTTACGCTGTTTTGATTTATGACTCATCTTCCTTTTGAATGCACTTTATTAGGTAACTACCGGATTGCTACATTTTAGGACATTCATTAGATTGTGTTCTTTACAGCAATCAACAAATAGAAAGTTTAATCTTTAGCAACATTTGTTAGCTTGCATGAATGAGGTATATAATATACGTTCTATGCATGTTTGAAGGAACTTATCACTTGCAAAAATCTTGATTCTTAACAATTCAGTTGCTTGAGAAATAATAAACAATAAACATAATATTGGAACATAGTCTTGGAATATTATCTTGAATGAATCTACCACCTTGCAATATTGTTATTATTAATTACTTATGCTATTTCATCGAATTATTAGTAATGTTTACATCATTCACACCGGAATACGGTTGTTCATATTCTAATGAATTTCAAAATTCATTTAATCAAAGGTGTGTAAATTGTTTAAATCAATTTAAACCAAATTATTTCATGATTCATATTGTTAACTTGTCCTTACTAAAGGCATTGTTTTTACTTTGTTCATCTCTCGTTCATTGAGTTTAAGCACTAAATATAATTTGAATCAACATAACTATTTCATCAAGAAGATTCTGTTCAACATATTTATTTTTTATAAAATTGAAAATTTAATTTTTTTTTTAATATGGAACTATTTAAGATCTATTCAATATGTGATTGGTTTATATTATTGTTTATTTGATAAAGTATGCGGCTTATTTAAAGTTAGTTGAATTCTGAAGGATCAAAGCTGTTTAATTGACGTTATCTAATACTAAGAATGAACAATAGATGAAAATATCTATTGTTATTATTTTAAAATCTTCTTTAAAAAATATCTTCCTAATATTGACATCACTTCTAAATTCAATTGTATCTACATGATTGTTATTATCAAGTGGTGCACAATTTTTTTCTTCATTAACTCTTGTATAGTTTGTGATCAGGTAGTTGTAAATCAATTATTAAAATTAGACAAGAAATTAAAAAAGAAAAACTTTTTTTTTCCTGAAAATTCTACTTATTAACATAATTTCTTTAAATAGTTGTCAAGTTGTAATTACTATAATAATTATTGATGAACTCATCTAGGAGAAGAAATAATGCGAAAATGCACAGATGAATGATAAATATCATCAATGAGATGTTTTGCATATATGAAATGTGTAAACAGTCATATGATCAGTTCACTGTATGATACCGTAAACAATTAATAAGCAGAAACGCTAAACACGTATCCAAGTCATAGTTTGTCATTTTCTATTTTATTCAGTGTATCAATAATTAGAGCAACTAGAAAAAATTGTTTTTCTAGTAAAAAAATAAGTTAGTTTTTTTTAAGAAACCTATTAAAGTGTAATAAATAATATGGAAAATTTGAATTAATTATGATGCCTTTGCATATTCATGTGTAGGTATATAAGTAGATTAAAAATATGCTAAAATATTGTGTGGTACATCCAGCCGATGAGTCCCAAATAGGACGAAACGCGCTTCCTGGATTCCACTTGCCAGTCATAATCCAAATAAAAATGATAATTGTGAGGTTTGTTTGAAAATTCTTAAGTTTGTCAAAACAAAGATGTTTGGACGAAGAATATTCTTCTACACAAATACTTATCAAGTTCTATAATTATGAGTTCTAAATTATTGATCACACAAATAGCCACTTTCCAGGTAAACGTATCATTTATAAACGAAGGATTATTGGATATAAATTTTCTGAGTTGTTTGTAAATTACGAATGTTGTTAAACTTAAACGACAATTAAAAAAATGAGACTGTTAATCAAATATATATCGGTATCTTTGTATATGGGTGACATAGAAGACTGGGTGGTGACTACATATAATTGGGTCAAGTTTTTGTAGTCAACGCCTGAAATGTACTTAAAATGATATCAACTAACTAAGACTAGGTTAAATGAAGTGAAAAATAATTGTAATTCGTCACAAAGCAATAATAATAATAAGAAGAAAAGAAATATAATCCCTTCATTTGCTTGGTTTTCATATATTACGAAGCAAATCGAAATTAGAAGAATAGATTAGATGATATTCAAACTCATTATGTGTATATTCGATTAATAATAATGATATCAATAATAACATTGAGATTTGTAAATAAAAAAGTTGTATTCGGATAGCATAAACTTAAGTTATTGAAATACAGACAAAGAGATGAAGCTACATGTGCATTGCTACAATTCAGTCGTCCTAAGATTAAGATGGAAATTGACTTAATAGTTTTTGCGTCAGCCATGGTAGGAGAGGAAGTTGAACCTACTTCTCTTGTATACCCAGTTCTGGCCTTTTAGCTCGTACAGCCATAGCCTCTACCGTTTTAAAGACCTTGAGTTTAACTGGCCTTGGAAATGACTATTTGCAGGATATATTATTACAGATGATTAATTTATACTCGCCAAATAATATGTTTAAATTAGGTGAACTAATGTTAAACTGTTGATGCTTTTGACGACACCTTTGGTTAATCATACTGGAAGGTACTCCTGAGAACGGATTAGCAAATTCCTTAATCATTTGCGAGTTTAACTTGTTCCATAGGAGTAGTTGAAGTGATAAATACAAGATGAGGTGGCAAGTTTAGGTAATTTATCCTTCATCTTCTGTGTTACCATAGAGCGGGTAGAAAATTAATGATTGTAGTTTACCTTCTATAAATGTTCTTTAGATGGAACTGTGTAACCTCAGCAATGGCATTTTGCTGGGTGCTTCCCCTCTGAAAACAAGTCACATAAAAAACTGCTATTTATCTACAGTCTGGATTGCCTTTCTATTTGTTTTAATTATAGTGTATTTATTAATAAAAATAATGGGGAGGGGGCTATCCATTTTACCTAAGAGTTTTAAGCAATCCTTTCATTTCTTTGTCAACTACTGTGATGTTTTCATTAAACTAAGCATTATGGAGAGCAGTAATCTGTTGAAAACAATAGGTACAGATAACATTAATTAAAGCATTGAATAGTCAATTTCCGAAGATCCTTTGAATCAAGTTGCTAGTTTGATTCGAAGTTATATTATGGAGTTCTAGATACCAACTAATTATTCGTTATGAACAAAATGCTAATGAATCCACTTATTAATTACATTCAATCAAGAATCATTTTCATGTATAAATTCAAAAAAATCATTCAACTTAACTAATACATTTAATGCTTCAATGAATCTAAATTCATTTTTCCTACAGATGAATAATTTTAACGAATAACGTTAAAATAAAACGCAAAACATTAGATTTTACGAAAGATAAACTCTTTTGAACAAAATATTCACAGTAAACATTTAAACAGATGATTGATTGACAATGGATATACATTTGTCATATTTTTGTAACGATGGATAGATTTTCTGACATGTTTACAACCATTCTTAGTATATATATATATATATATATATATATATATATAAACCGATGCTGAATCCAAGCACTTTAACCATTATTAACGTTTTAGTTTGCATTGTGTATTTGATTCATTATTTTATAATTGCTTCCTACATTTATCCATCTGTCATGAACATTTACCATTAGATAAATCTGTATTCGCTTTAAATTCACCATGCTGAGTAAAATTGAAGACTAAATATAAACATTTATACATCTTTATTTAGATATAAGTAAAAGTATATACTACTTTGTTTTCTTTTATACCTACCACCAAAGATGAAACTAATGTACTGTTTATTTTAAGATGAATGTGAATCTACTTATCATAGTATTAGTGAACGCTTGTGTATAAAAAAAGAATTGAAAACCAATCAAGATTATAAAATCATACACATGGTTCCTTTAAATAATTTGAAGGAAAAAACAAAGAATCAAGCAGACTAAAGTAAATTCATTTTATTTTATTAGTTTCTCATCAACTAAGTACAATCTAAAATATTTCACAATCAAAACTATACATATAAACATGCATACTTTATGAGTGACATTGGTTAAATATAAGTATGTAGAAACACAGTAGGATAAAAAATTAAGTAAAGATAAGATGGTTAGAAACATGATGCATGTAATCATAATGTGTAAGCTAAAATTCGTAAACATCAAGTTAGTAACTGTGATTCATATAGCCATTGAATTATTCTATTACGTAATGGAATAGCTGAGCAAAATGAATTAAAAGTAAGTAAGGTTAATATTAGCTAAGATCAACCTATGAAAAGAATGAAATCAACAGAGTGAAAGAAATAAAATGGTACAGTCAACATAAGAATTTCGGAAATGTAATAGGTGATACATTACCAGAACAATAGAAAGAATGAAAACGTTATATAATACGACAGGTTAGATATTACCATGGTATGAAGAGATTCATCACTGTTTCATTATGAGTTCCCCACTCTGGTTTGAAAAGCTTGATTGTAATTGCTTCAGTGGATTTAAGAAGATTGCAGTTAGTAAATATAATTCAGTTGAAGATATAGAAATATATGCTGGTTTCTATTGATATCTCTTCATTACAATACTAAAATGTTTATTAAGAAAACAATTGATTGGTGATGAATGGATGCATAGATAGATAGATGGGTAAATAATTGATTAAAAATATTTATTTGGATGTTTATTAATGACATGAATTTT
The DNA here is from genome assembly GCA_025215515.1 of Schistosoma japonicum. NCBI lineage: Eukaryota > Metazoa > Platyhelminthes > Trematoda > Strigeidida > Schistosomatidae > Schistosoma > Schistosoma japonicum. The sequence continues at coordinate 31,609,380 of CM046062.1, read as the reverse complement.
ATGCAAAACTGAAAGAACAAATTTTCATGATTTGTAGTTTACAAAACTATTTAGTTAGTTCAACATTATTTATCTGTTCTAAATAAACAGTATGATGGGCAATGCATAAAAGTAATATCAGGTATTTGATAGAATAAATAAATAGGACATCACTTCTGTCATGTATCCCTTTAATAAAAATAAAAAATATAAAATGGTCACAAAAAGTCATTCAACTAATAAAAATAAAAAACTTCATCTAGATAAAATACGCTTGAAATAAGTTAATTAGTATTATATATATATGTATATATATATACTAGCTGATGTGCATACATAAGATATATATGAAAGCGACTCAGAAACAGACTGCGATTTCAGGTGAAATATTTTCGTTGTCAAAAAAATTCCATAGCGTTGACTATTAGGAATTGTAGTTGCCTTTTTGTTTACTATCTAGTTAATTATCTCTAATCTGCAAGACAAAACATCGATCATCAGCAGTAAAAAGACTTGCTTATATATGCATATATTAGTTGCATTGGTCTTGATTCAAGTGTATTTAATTACATATGGCCAGTAAATGTACGTATTCACATACCACTATAACAGGCGTTCATTTAAATGTTATACCTAGTTCATATTGAGAATGTTTTTCATCTGTTTATGTGTAGTCATTGATTTATCCGAAGAATCGCCGACATACGATGACAACATCATGTACGTGATGCTGAGGCTCCCAATTGTGTGCTCGTGGACATTGATGATAACTCAACTGACGTCACCATCTGGTAACACCGGCGTGGATTTTATGGTTATCTTTTATCAGTGTCATCCCAGCGGCTTCCGTACTGTGCATTATTTGTTGACGCTGAAACCAACCTTGAAGGTGGAGAGATGGCCAGTTTATGATAAGGCGTCTGTAAATAAAAGTTGTATACGACTGGTCTCCATCGGTCCCTCTAGTCTTCCAAGATAGGGTCCTAGAGACGGTGTGAATCAGTGACTTGAGACCGGACCTGATATATCACTGAATAACAGCCAATAGTAATCTTTCTGCCTATATCCATTACAGCTTTCCTATATGTGTGATGAATTTTCTTAATAGGAATGAAATCCCTATGTATTTCTTGTCAGCAACAGATATCTGGAATATCAAGAGAGCTATTACCTCCTGGTTACTACCACCATGCTATTTGAATTACACGTGATTATTTATGTGACAGTTTAAAATTTTTAATTTTTACACTGACCTATTATTATGCACTGAGCTCTGTACTGATTGTTGTGTCCCTTATTTTGGTGATCAATTTCCAGCCATCAAATGCCAATGTGTCCGTTAGTTTAAGTGGCTTGACGTCGAGAACATTTAGTTGAGATAGAAGATGGCTTTCATGTAATCTGCATGACATCTTGAACTTAGGTTTGTGTTATTTGGAACTAATGTTTCTACTGACAATCCAGGAAACAACGTTTGATTTAAGAATACCACCGGTAATGTCAGGCCAGTTAGACCAGTGGCAGCATTGAAACTTGATTGATAGTATTTGATCAGCGCTATAAACGACTAGACAAACATCAGATCGGTCATTACACAGTAATGAGTTCATGAATACATTAAAACTAGTACATCTTATACTAGATGAATAGAAAATGTAGTTGTATTAACTTGGCCAAATGAATACATTCATGATCGGACAGGTATTAGATACTGACTCCGAAATACTTATAAAATTTGGCATTTGAATAGTTATAAATCTATGTATTACACAATAAAACCTGCAAATTACTTAGTGTAACAAAATTCAAAATAGTGATTGCGCAATAGTGATTAATTAAACAAAATAAAAGAATTCGGATACCTACTGCTTGGATCGTACAGTGGTGGCTTTTTGATTGTGATATGATTGCATCTCGTTTAAAACAATTTTTTCCACTGGCTTTTGACTAAGAATCAGCTACTTTCGATATGAAGATTTATGGTCCCAGAAGAAGCTTTTTGATCGTTGAGTTCACTGAGTTAAGTGATTTATTGGCATAACTTCTAAGTTCATTCTACACAACAACATGACCGTCGGTTTCATAAAGAAGACTATTGAGTCCTGTTAAAGATAATCAGAATATCGACTAATCGGCTTGGTTTTGACATTACCTTGACTTTAAATAAATAAAAATATGTGGTTTATAATCAGTATTTAATGATTAGTTGAATACATGGTTTTAAGCTCTTGCACTTAAAAAAGCTAATTTCAAATCATCAGTATAAAAGCTTGACAAATATATTGTTAGAAGAAAAGTACCGTGATAGTGGTTACAGATTTTAAAACTGATTTGTACAGTTTAGAAATAACTTTGGCTTTCAAGTAATACTTACATATTACTTAAAATATCGAGTCAGTTAGACGAGGTAACACATTACAGCTTGATTGATAGAATCCGTTCATTACTATCAAAGGACTAGGTATACATGACACTGATTACAATTAAGTGACCAATTACTTCAAACGAGAAATTACTCGACTGACAAAATAATAGTTCAAATGAATTTAAGTAACCTTAAGAGGTCATAACGAATAAAAATAATCGGAAATAGTGAAGTGATTACATAAAAGGCAATTTATTCTCAAAGGTATATTCATATTTAAGGTAATTAAATTATAAAAAAGAATTAAATGTTAACTAATGGATTAATGCTATATTCATTTCATTCTCTTCTTGTTGTATAGATACTTTAATGAAGTTGATTGTATTGTGACTTTGTTAATCAAGTAGAAAACATTATTTTCTTCTTCAATTCAACTTTTAATCCTAAGTTCTGATAACGTAGGTTCTATTGGAAAACATGTAAAATTTATCAATAAGGATTAGTGTCCAATTTTGATTTCATCTTTTATAATGACAAAACATTCTATGTTTATTCAAGTAGATTTATTAGTAGTATTTAGTCTATTTCAACTCATGAATATAAAAAGCTGAACTGTTTTTTTACCATTGACTCAATGATCTGCATTCTAATTAAATTAATTCACACACAAAAAAGAGTTTGAATCAATAGATAATAATCACCAATAATATGTCTTGCTGAATTATGTAACTATTTTAAATCAGGAATCAACATATTCAGTATACCACAAATAGATCATAGTATTAGTTCTGTTACTTCAAAAACATCTGAAATTAGTTCAGCTGTTTTCTTTTTGTTAAATAATTAAAAGCCATTTATAGAAAAGAGAGCATTAAATACATGTTTGTAAGAAGACAAGTTGTTCATATATCAAGTCATTGGATACTTAGTGGTTGATTAACAAGGTGCTAATATCACTAAAGATGTTGATGATAATAAGGTGGTAACTAAGGCGTCTTTTAACTGCATTGCAGAAACCACTATCGTCAAGTGCCTTCAACCTGACTAACGTTTATAAAAGGAGAGTTTGATAAAACACTAATCACCGTGGTATTACAACTATATATATATATATATATATATATATATATATATATATATATATATATACATAGTAATTTCAGACTTAACTTCATAAAAACGTACATAACACTTATTAGAATACTGAATGCAAATACCAGCGTATTTAACAAAACGCTAGAAATAATATTGACACATTTCCTGTTTAGCATATTTATGATGTTAGTATAGTGTATCCTTAGCAACAATTAATTATTAACTTTTGCTGACTCTTTTCATTGGTTTGCATTATCTGAAATTTTAAGCAGCCAATTCCTCCGTGTTTGTTTCTTCAGATTAGTCAGGAAATAAATGCAATACTCTTCAATTGTTAGAAACTTCGATACAATAAAACAAATAGGCATCAAGTTTACTTACATTTAGGCAACATGGATTCGACTGGTGTTTAACAAAATACTCTGATAATGCCATAAGAAAACAAAGTTTATCAGAGCTAAGTGATATTGTTCCAACATTTGGTGAAGACTGAAAAGATAATTAAATACATCCTCGACTTGGTTGGAAAGTAGTCTGTTTCTCGTGAGTCAATCATTTAGGCGTTTTGCTCAGTCTGTAAAACATGACCCAACCCAATAACTTAAAATCAGTCGAGAGTAGATTTATTCCATGTTAATTGTTACATTGGCTAAGTGAGTCATTTTTAAAGTTAGGAGGAAGGTGACGATTGTTACATTTTGAGGTGGTAGATTCGATTTAAAAATTAGAGTTCCTTCCAGATCTCTTCTTCTTCTTCAGTTTAACCAGTCATCACTGGCCATGAAGGGCAAAACAATCTGGTCTAAGTTGTTGGTCATCAGACTTGTTAAAATGATCCTTGAAAAATCGCATCCCATCGTCTAAGACGATGTTGGATGTTAGTGATTAATGTGCCATAAGCCTCACAGATTTTCTAACTGACACCAGATTTCTTGATGCAAGTGGTTCAAACAAGGACGATTGAGCTTCTGCAAATTACTAGATGCAGCTGCCGCTCCCAACTCGTTGGGACTCTTAGGCCACTAAGTTTCTCTTACACAGGCTTTTCACGATTTCCTGTTGCTATAATCTAACGTTTATTGTCAAACTCATGAGTCATCAGAGTGAACCAACGTACCGTAACGAGTTATAAGGAGCCTGAATACCCCAACACTTATAAGTAAAATGTTTGACAAAACTACAAGAGACGTGGACATTCATTTTCATGGCGTTATGCAAATGCAACTAGCGATCACCTCACGCTATTCAGTGTAGTAGCATTGATTTTAGTAACTTAATAGGATTAATATTTGGTTATAAGCAGTAGCTAAATTACTATCGTCGATCCGTTTATGCCAAGAAACTTACTGGTCGCCGAAACGCAAAGAAAATGTGGCACAAGCCAAACTATGATCATAGTCTAGGAGGGTATTTAGAAGAAACGGCAATCTTAAACGTAACCACAGCATCAGTAACTGATCGCGATCTAATCAACCTATGTGCAGGTTTGGGTTGTAGAGGGAGGACGCCAGGTAGTGCATCGGCAGTGGCGTTGTCAGAAGTTGGTACTGGTCAGAAACAGGTTATGGTCTGTATAAAGTTGTAGAAGACGGTCATCGTTATTTGAACTGCGATTACCATTGGCTACTCTGTTTGACGATTCACTTCCGTGCCTGGATGCCCTGCCTAAGAATTTAAATTTTCTGCTATTACTTGTGATATCTATAGAATACGCTTTCACGAAAGGATCGTTTAGTTAGCGATATAACTCATCCTTGATCGTATCCTGGCTGCAATATGTTGGTGTGTAGGCGTTGATTGCAAAAATACAGTTTCCCACATCAGTTTTTTCTTACTTCGATGAAATCTTGTAATTTAACACGACGTAAGCAACTGTTAATGGGGATCTCGTTGGTTGGTGCAGCCTCCGCCCTGAAGCTTAGTGAGATACAGACACCATCTGAACCGAAGCTGTTACTATAGGGACATAGGATAAAGGCATGTGGAATACACTTTTTGAGTCCACAGATGTGGAGCGAATGTGTAGTACGTCATTATAGTCCTGAATACGAGTCTCAGATATACAACAAACATTGATTTTAAGGCTTTTGAGAAGTGCGGTTAACCCTATCTGTTATCTAATGTAAATTAGTGTGCGATCGCTAAAGGAAGCCAGTTTCAATGATACATGTGGCTTTAAAAAAGCTGTGTTTTCATCAGGCACGAGCTGCTGAGCAAGAAGAAAAAACAATAACGTTAATGATTGGGATGTAAAGTTTTCATTAAGATAACAGTGAATATCAAATGAGTATAAATATCGCTCATGTGAGGAGCAATTTGATAAGTGAACCATTTTTTCAGAATTCATGTTTGTTGTAGTTGTATGTGAGCTGAGGTACTTCTCGGTTACCCAAACCAGTGCAAGGTGGTTCTCCTAGAGAACTACCCCCCGATCCTTTGATCTTAAGACTAGTTACCAAGTTAGTGAAACATCGTCAGTCTCACGGTAGCCGGTAACTGAGGTTGGTTCGTGCTGCTTTAACTCCTTATTGATCATAAAGCCCATGTGTACTATTGGTTTAGAATCAGTGTTTTCCAACACCCCCAGGTAAATCTTCAATGCCCGTCAATAAGGTTTATGCTCCATTTCGTCATTCCACTTTAGTGAACAACACCCTTTTAACGAGAAAACAGTAGTTATGATATTTTCTGCAGAGACTAAACATGTGAGCATATGAGAGTATTTCTAGAAGGAGGGCTATTTGTCCCCACCCCAGGTCGTACCAGGGTATTTCGGGGGTTGTGTAAGAAGATATTATTTTCAAACACAAGGAGGGAGGATTCGAAATAACGTATAGCTAAGACTGCAACACACCTTAGTATTCACCCTAAGTCACTCCTACGCAGCACCATAAAGGCTTATTTAATATCAACTTTGTGGTTTGTCACAATCAAATGCTTAGCATTAGTGGATGATAGTTGTCTATCCTGTTCTTCGACTCTGCTATTTCAATTTATTTGTTTTTAAATCAGCTTAGGCATTTGCTGAATTACCCATACGCGCAAATCACAATTTCTTTCCCTCAAAGTATGTGCTCACACACAATGATGGATAAATTACTAAACACAGTGGGATGTAACGCATCCGTTTACTTACTGTTTGAGTTTGTTGTGAATCATAGCTCTAGACTTTTCAATTACATTGACATTTGCTGAATGTCCTGCTAATAACTGATATGTCTCCATTTCAACATAAGAATGTTTAAATCATCTTTTAGTGGTTAGGTGATATAAACTGATTTCATAGGCGAAAGAAGTTTAGTAGATCTCATCATACCATGACATTTTGCTTACATTTAGAAACATTTATTTAATTATTTTTCTTCACTCATATTTAAGGTAATGTAGAATGTCTTTTATTCTGGTAATAGAAAGTTATATTATAGTAAATACTTTCAAATAAAGTTTACTTTGCATCAGATTATTTGGTAATATGTTTGGTTTACCAGGTGGTCCATTCAAAGCAAACTAACAGTTCACGAATTCATAAACTGTTATTCTAGAGTCATGTTGACGACTTCAGTCATCCTGGTTAGATTCTATGAAAAAAATTACAAACTGAAATTGGAAAAGGTTAATATTTGTGATAGTTGTATATATGTAAGTTATTCATCTTTTGAACCATTAATAGACAGTTAAACCTTGTAGTTTATATTAGATGACTGAGTACTTGTATTAATAAAGGTTGTTTAGCAGTAAAATAGAAAGTCCTTATATAAAACGGAAGTATACTGCTTTATCTTCACAGTATTTAGACGATGTTCATAACCTAAAATTTTGTCATTCATTAATAATTAAGTAAAATAATTAATCAACTACTCTGCATTGACTGGAAAATAAGCAATTGATTGAATATTTCTGCTAAGATTGTTAAAAGTTATTTTTAATCAAAATACATGAGGCAGTTACTAGCTCATTTAAAAATAATTTTTTTATTTGCAATCACTAGTATCTAGTTTATGGTTCAACGAGAACTTACGTGCGTGCTATGTATAAATGATTAACATAACCCTATAGTTTCTCTGAACGATTGTTAACGCTGTGATCAATCATAGGTGAGTTACTGATGTCTAGACTATTGTGTTTAACATAATCAGCGAAAATCGTCCCTGTTGTTGTCACGCTCGACCGGTTGGTGAGTAGTTGTAACTCTGAAAAAAAGCAATAGGTTATTTACAAGATATTGGATTATTGAGTAAGACACTAAATTCTAATTGTTGAACTGAAATGGTCATTCATAAATACCGGAAACTGAAAGATGGAGTGATGTATCGTTGGAATGGTATTTAGAGGTTGAATTAGATAAGAGTTTAGGGTTAGGAATACGTTAGGATTATTTTAACCATGGCCAATTTCCGTTCCGTTATTGTTGTTTGTAGTTTACAGCGGCTGACTGATGCTATTTATACACTTATGTGTTTTAATTTCATTTGTTTGTATATGGAAACCAATTATTTTTATTTGTATTCTTAAAAATGGCTTTTTCAATTTCACTTTCGTTAAGTTCAATTGTCGTAACTATAAGTCATGTTTACCAATTAAATAAATGTTATTTTTAGAAAACATATACAACTTGTGCATAAAATGTAACATTTATTTAGTGCAATTTATTATCACTCATCAATGCTAAGTTATTATGTCATCTTATCTGAAGTATTTTAATAATCTAGGCCTTATCTTTGGACAGGAAATATTTTGTCAGGTAGTTTTTATTTATTGACTGACTTCAGTTAGTCGACATGTATACAGCTGTTCCAGTACTCTGTCTTACTCATTTGTTCTCAGAGTGATGTCCAGATATTGCATAAACTATCTTTAGATCAAGTATTCCTTACAAACATCTTATACTAAAATTAATATCCTTTTCTTGAACGGTACAGATTATGAGGTGATATGATTATCTTATCTCGTCAGGTAAAATTTATATTCACTTCTTTCAGACGGTAGATCCGTAACAATATTGAAAAAAAAGCTTACTCAATAGCTATACAAAGTTTGTATTAGTATGCTTCATTTTAACCAATCACTACCGAGATCACTTGTTTAACCTTGAGATTCACTGTAAAAGGTTAATTTAAATAAAGTAAGGAACGTTATTATTTACATGATTAGAAAGACGTTTGTTCTTGTTTGTTTTTTTGAGTAGTTTGTTTACTATTCATAGTTTTTAAATGCTTTCTTCTATCGTCTCCTTCCACAACACTGATTTTGTGTACATTTCAAAAATCTTTTATAATTCATGCTTAATCACCTACTTGAACATTTGTAACAGTTTGTAAAAATACCAATGTTGCAATAATATTCATTAACTAACTTTTCCACTTTCTGAATATGCTCGATTTTGTGCTCTAACTTTCCGTTAACTACAGAATAATTTATAGGCTTTTATAGTCTATACATAACCATTTCATATTTAACTTTTAAAAAAATAGATGGTTATGAGAAGCAACACCTAATAATCAAACGCAATTTGAAGTATGCTGAAGGCAATTATCATTGTAACATAAAGATTTCATTATAAACACGGATTACTGGTAAATAGTAATTAAGTTTACAAATCCACATGCCTTCTGAATTATAATAAGAATACGTAGGCTAGGAGCAAAGGCAACGTAGGATCTTTATCCACAGAACTACTTTATGTATAGTAGAATCATCAGAAATGGTAAACTAGTTTCAGTGATTGTTATGCTGTAACATAAGGTGAGAATACAACCTAATCCATCGTAATATTTATTTA